>CM065922.1:4221510-6679010 GCA_033439105.1 Magallana nippona
TGGGACCTAAAGTTAATTTCATTTTTGTATAAAAACCAATACAACGTGCTGAGTGAAAAAGGTTTACTTACGTACCCATATTACCATAATTAAAATGTTTAGTTGGAAAACCTCACACTGATTATAACAAAAAAGACTGGCTAATTGATAATACGAGACTACATTAATTTGTGAAGCGGGTGTCAAGTGACGGGCGATAACTCTTATTGCACCCTCTCTTCGTTCAGGGATTTCAAGGATTATAAATTATGGGGGTTTTTTTCATACTGTACTGAAGGCTAGTAAAGTCATTTTTTTCACAAGTTTATGATTTCTAACTTGATGACAATAAAGATTTATCAAACCTATTTTAGTGATTGAGTGTGTTGCGTTTCAGATGATAATACCACTAAATTTTAACAAAATATAGGACACAACAGGAATAATCCAGGTATAAATTCAAACAACCAGTTACGTTCATTATCCCATAAATGCATTGCCCCATTATTAAAATGCAGTCATCAAATATCAGTGATCATGGTATCAAATGAACTACACTAGCTCTCGCTGCTATTTCTCTAACGATGAGCTACATGTAGTGCTCCACAAGCATGTCGTTGATTCTCTTGTTCTAATGATGGCCAATACCAGAGCAGATTTGCAGATTGGAAAATTGTGATGGTTCTTCCGATGTGTTTCAAGTTTTTGGAGTTTGGATTTCCTGGAAAACTATCTTTGGTAAAACAGGATTGATATCTATACTTTCTATACTTTAAAACCACCAGACTTTCTTCGATTCAATACTGTCGATATCGCTGGATTTATTTCTTTACATAGCTGATGGTACAGAGATAGTTTTGACTTTGGTGATAATTAATTGAGAAGCGAGATTGATTTAGCTTGTACAAATTTACGGAGCATCAAGAACATTAAGAAGTTAGGATTTGTAAACTAAACGCCACTTCAATATCCAAATAAACTTCTCGAATCTTTAGATATTTCATTTTAAAGTGGATTGAAAATAAACGTCTTCTTTATTCAATTGAGAATGATTTTAAACAAAGATTAAATAATGTTTTCTAATTTAAAAAAAAATGTTTTCTCATTAGCCTTAATGTATACGTCAATATGCAATAACTCAGACATCTGAAAATTAGAAACACCCATAATGATTCATATCCAATCGCTGAATCATTGAATGGTACCAATTAAGCTACCCATATTTATTGTGGTCACTTTGCATGGGGTACCGGATTATAGTGACCAAGCTTTAAAATAAACACAAAGAGAGTCGACGTGAGGACTTTTTATTACATTAATGACACTCAAGACACCAACATCGTGTTCTGTCCAACTTTTAGCATTATGACGTCACTCGACTGTTGATGGCGGCCCTCAGGAGGTTTGTCCGTAGCGGTCCTCCACGCATTCTAGGTAACACCGCTCGTTCCTGCGGTCACAGAAGTCGTTACAATAGTAGCTGTGGGCCACGCTGGGCTGGTGACGACAGCGGAAGGTGCAGAAACTCATGATGTAGTCGCATTTGTAGCAGGCCAGACCTTTGTATTTTCCCTCACTGCCGCTCATAGCCGCCATCAGAAGAAGGCCCAAGAACATAAACGATTTCTACAGAATAACACAGTTTATACTCGTTAATATCACAAATCATCATGCATTATTAACATAAAAGACGCTGGTTAAAAGCGATTGTTGTCTTGGTTTTGTCGAATTTGATTTTAAGATGCTTTGGATTAATATCAAGCATTGGGGGCATCTTTTTGGCACCCAAAAAGCTCTTCTTTTTTAAAATAAGCACGCGTTTCTGACACAGTATAAGCAAATTTATTACACATTAACTTGAAATCCAAAAGTTAACAAATTTTAGAAAAAAACAACACTAACAGCAAACTCACACTTACCATGGTAAAGAATCCCCGTCCGTTAACTTGGAGGCTTGTAGAAACAAAATGGATTTCTTTGCAGTTCTGTGTTAAAGATACGCTTAATTTAACCGAGATTATAAGATGATACGGGTTCAGTACGGTATCTTGCCAGATGCATCTAAAAACTACAGAGACGGAGAAACTTTTTAATTACTATTTGTGTGTGTTTTCGGGTAATACCTTTCCTAGCCCCCTTTCAAACCCTTCCTGGTCAAACATTTTACTATTTATTAATTTAGTACAAGTGGCAATGAATATGAAAGTAATTGGTAAGACAGGCTTGTAAATGGTGCGTCGTATCTTAAAGGAAGATGGGAGAATAAGATAACGCAAATGCACATTGGTTTAATCATAAAATACAATTCTTATTAATTTTTTCCATTAATATCCATTAGATAATTTTGTAATACAAGTTTCAAAAGCACAATTTGTAACTAATATTCAGTTTGAATATTTTAACAAACGATATTTAAGAAAAAAATTACATGTATTGCCTCAAGTTTTGTTGGTTTCGAACCCTCAATCTGAAAATCCTAGTTCTATAAGGTTTCCTAAGACCTGGTGCTCTAACCACCGCAGGCACGTAGCATCAGAGGGAAGGGGGGGGGGGGGGGGGGGGGGGGGCAGGGGCAGTAGGATCCGCCTGCCTACTCAAATCATAAGCCAAAGTTAAACTAAACGTCGCGTGCTCAGTCTACATTATGTCGTGATGTTTCATACGTAAAACGTAAAGTTGTGGGCCTAATTTTTCTAGCAACAAACAATTTTCTTAAATTTACATATAGGAAATGGGAAAATTGAGCTTAAGAGGAGTTAACCCCCTCTCCTAATTTTTGGGTAGGATGTAAATAATTTAAGGGAAAATAACAAACTTAAACTTGAAATAGAAGTTTTTTTTTTAGGTGTTTTGCTACCCACCAACCCAAGTTGCTTGTCAAGATTTTTTGGATTTGTCTGGCCCCCACTTTAAAAAACGATGCTACGTTCCTTCACTGAGCCATTCCGTCATTACAAAGTGCGTTATTTAAAAGCGACTTTGGCCATGAATTTACGGACTTGTACTATTTTTTTTAAAACGTTCAATTGTTGGAATACAAAATAATATTTTTAATGCATAGTGGGTCATCACTCCAAGTTTTTGACGATTGATATCGGTTCGTTTTCCATTTGATCTCAATAAGACTGTGACAAGACTATGGAGCACAGACCCACGTGCACGCACTCTATAAAATAAAAGGCATTCTTAAAAGTAAAAATAAATTATAAAAGGCATTTAAGTTCAAAAAATAACACTTTTTGGGGTTTTGATACACATACACCAGTTTAATAATCAACAAATTCCAAGTATTGAACATGTTAAAGGATTACAAATTGATGTTATGTTAAATATACATTGTTTTGAACGTTTTTTTTTAATAAGTATCAGATTTTCTGACATTTTTATTTTTCATTATTTTATCCGTTCTAATATATAGAAATTTTACACGACTTATTCCCCGATCTCCTTAGAGTAATGTGTTAAGCTTCCCTACACTTTAAACAGTGTCAAAAAGCGTGGAAGGGGGGGGGGGGGGGGCAATTTGTCAATTCATTTTTTAACAATAAATATCTGTTTCGAAAAACAGCTAGCATCATATTGCAACGTGCCTGGTTTGTGCAGCGTAGATTCACTGACAAAATTAATAGCGAGGTTCAGCTTCAGATTAGTCCAATCATCATATTTTATTTTTTATATATATATATATATATATATATATATATATATATATATATATATAAAGTGTAAGTTTGATCACTAGAACCTTAATATGATTCAAAAATAAAAGATTCATTCCCCTTTGGAATTTTTATGAAAATTGATGAATAACAAATTTATCGCCTTCGAAGTAAATGGAAAGGTACCGGTACACTTTTAAAACACATTTTCATAGTACAAGCTATTTCCTTACAAATCGCTTAGTAATAAGTTCCATTAGCTGTCTCTTTCTTTAAAAATGCCCAATAATTCATCATAATTTACAGTACGTATTGTGAAATTTTTTTTCTTAATTTTTGTGAAGGACGGAAAACTCTTTAGAAATGTTTAAGTTGCAAAAAAATCATTCAACTGAATACATACAGCCTCCTGAATCTGGTTAATGTCACTCACAATAAGGTTTAAAGTCATAGATGATACTTTAGATCAATCAAAACTGTTCAATTAATCTTAGTTATACAGCTATACCTTATACGCAATACTTATTTTGTTTAAATGCAATATTTTGCGTTTAATTGCAAAGTTTAAACGCAAAGGATTGCTTTTAAGCCCAATAACGGTAGGATTTAATGCAATAAACGTATTTTCCTTTGAGATGGAATTAGTATGTTCCGTATGCATATCAGACAACGCAAGGAGACATTATGTTTAATTATATTTTGGCGTGGCATACTATACTATACCATATAAAATACGGGGATCCTGAGACGTAGCATGTTGTATTTATCTGTAGCATAGAAGGTTGAATTAATATTGTGACAGAAGATGTAGCAGGTATGTGGCATAGTATATTGAGTCACTCTGACGTGACACATTGGGGTGTAGCAACATAACAATAAGTATTGGAGTATTGTGACATAGTATGTGGCAGCAATGTTGCATAGCATATTGGGGTTCTATGACATAGAGCAAGGGGAAACTGTCACATTATCATAGCATGGGGTGGTTTATTTTTGTGTGACAACATGTGGCCAGGGCTTTTGTGGTATAGCTTGTGGAATATTGTGGCATAGCACTTAGGGATGTAGAAAAGTGACCTAGTTGATATACAACAAATGTAATGAACTTTGTCATTATTTTAATATATAATAAAAATAGTCTTAAATTCACAATATATAAAAAAAAAGATTGAATCAACAACATACATGGAATGTCTCGGTGTGGACAGGCATTTGGCACACTGTAATCACACTGTGTCCCACTGTAATCATACTGTGTCCCACTGTAATCACACTGTAATCACAAATCACAGTTTCTAGTAATGCTGCAGAACATCGGTAAAATATTGACTCAATGTGTAAACACAAACACTCCAGTCCATCAGATAAATCTCCCACCTCTCTCTCTCCTCTCTCACATCCATACTCTTCACAGTTTTACTAAACAGTTCACAGTACACATTGAAAAAATACACCATAGAAAAGGGAAAGATGCACTTCTAAACCTGTAAGTAATCTCAGAGATGAAAGACATATATAATAAAATGTACTAGCAAATAAATTACTATAAATATTTCTTCAGCAGTCATTATACAACATACTCAAATCATACTCATTCAAATTCAGTATATTCATTAAAATTGATAGACAATTTTTAGATGGCATGTTGTTTTCCTGATTTCATGGGGGAGATGTTGTTATGGCTGAGTCTGACTAAAGGGGAGGTGTCGTTAATCTTTGAGATGTTTTTTACTCAGTATCTCATCTTCTTTGACTCTCATGGATGCCTTGATGTGTGAAGATGTATCCCACCTGTAATCAGAGATGAGATTTTCATTGATTATATATATTAGCATTAGACTTTTCTAATGGTATCAAGTGTTTAATTGGTAGATTGATTAATTCTTGGTACACGTTCAGATTCATGTATATACATATAAAGTTTTTTCTTTGTGTATGAAAAAAAAAACCATTCTCAGTTCTGTTGATAAAAAAAAGTCCTAATGAAAATAAAGAATACAATGAAAGAAACAGGTGTCTTTGCTGCCTAAAGATTCCTTTCTATAAAACAAAAACATGTATAAAGATAAAAATAAATATATTTGCTCTAATTGCTATTTATTGACATCACATATGTCCTAAAAAAAGCTATTGTGGATGCTGCTAGAGGCAGGAACGAAGCTGAGACACACAACAAGTTGACATTGAAGACTTTATAATAATGACTGCTCTGTAATATTTGTCTGTTGTCAACAGAACCTGAGATACAGTAAAACATGATTACAATGAACACACTTATAATGAATTCATGCTTACAGCAAAGTCAGTTTCATCCTCCTAGACTTGATACTTATAATGAACAGACTGGTTTTAACAAATTATATTTATAAGAAATCACATTTCTTGGTCCCTGGCACTTAATTGGCTATAAGGGTGTTTTTCTGTACAGTTAATAAATAAATATGCTTATGCGGATATTTATTCCTTGCTTTTGATTAGGAATCTACAGTAATTGTCTTCCTTAAAAACCTGCGGTTGCAATGTTTAACATGTGTACAGATAATATAATAGTATTAATTGAAGCATATATAATAAAATGTTCATAGAAAAGTGTCCATAGTAAAAAGGAAAAATATCATTTTGTACTTGTGTAATTTTAAATATGTCAAAGCATACATATTAATAAAGTCTATCTTCTATGTTCCCTGCACTTTAAATTGACAATGGAGTAAAAATAGATGAAAAAAAATAATAACATAGTGTTTAGAAAATCATCTATGTTTGCCTATGCTATTCTATAATTCTGATGCTTGTCTACTATAGATTACCACACAGGGAAGGGAATGAATCTATTTTCTGGACCTGTAGAAATAAATCATTTATCAACGCTAAGAGTTTCCACACATACAGGTCTTGATTAATTGTCAACACTGAGAGTTTCCACACATACAGGTCTTAAACACACCAGTACACTAAGAAATCTAAGTTTCACAGATGGTACTAACACACCTGTAAATCTTTCAGTATCCCAGATGGTACTAACACACCTGTAAATCTCTCAGTATCCCAGATGGTACTAACTTACCTGTACAGTTAGATATTACAGTATCACAGATGGTACTAACACACCTGTAAATCTCACAGTATCCAAGATGGTACTAACTTACCTGTACAGTTAGATATTACAGTATCACAGATGGTACTAACACACCTGTAAATCTCTCAGTATCCCAGATGGTACTAACTTACCTGTACAATTAGATATTACAGTATCACAGATGGTACTAACACACCTGGACCACAATGTAAACTAGTACATTGTTACTAATTTTGCTATCCTGTCTAAATAAAAGACTTTATTATTATCATTACCTGCATGCCTAAATATCTCAGTATCAGAGATGGTACTGATACACCTGTACATATAGATATCTCAGTATCAGAGATAGTACTGATACATACCTGTACATTAGATGTCTTGGTGTCACAGATAGTTAACATACCTGTACAGTTAAATATCACAGTATCACAGATAGTACATTCCTGTACACAGAGATATCTCAGTATGATATCACAGATGATACATTCCTGTATACAGGGATATCTCAGTATGATATCACAGATAATATATTCATGTACACTGAGATATTTCAGTAATATCACAGATGATACATTCCTGTACATGGAGATATCTCAGTATGATATCACAGAAAATACATTCCTGTACACTGAGATATCTCAGTATGATATCATAGATGATACATTCCTGTACATGGGGATATTTCAGTATGATATCACAGATGATACATTCCTGTACATGGGGATATCTCAGTATGATATCACAGATAATACATTCCTATACACTGAGATATCTCAGTATGATATCATAGATGATACATTCCTGTACATGGGGATATCTCAGTATGATATCACAGATAATACATTCCTATACACTGAGATATCTCAGTATGATATCATAGATGATACATTCCTGTACATGGGGATATCTCAGTATGATATCACAGATAATACATTCCTATACACTGAGATATTTCAGTATGATATCACAGATAATACATTCCTGTACACTGAGATATCTCAGTATGATATCATAGATAGTGTCTTTCATAATAATTCATGAGAGCAATATGTGCATATTCATTTCCATGTTAGAAGATTTAATAACTAAGTGGTGCTTTACAATATAGAATCTAATAAGGATAAACCCTGGGTTCTCTAAGTAAGTATGTCATAAGGACTCTCTCTCTCTGAGCTATAGCACTGTAGATATATCACTTATCACACTCTGATTGCTCTAAGTCACACATAACAACCTGTTACCCCTCGATCGTCAGAATCAGACGATGAATTGGAAGAACTGTTACAGCTGTCAACAAAAGTCACATTAAGAACAAAAGAGATCAAAAAGCTGGAACATAATCAAGCATACAGCAAATAAACAAGACAGAAGCCATTTTGTGGGAGCCATTAAGAGCACTGATAATTGTGGGTGATATTTACCCTGGATGATCCCTTTGAAAAAATAAATCGTTGTGCAGATGCATATAGATTTATAATTACACAAAGATTATGAATGGTAACTCTGGTTTGTTTTCAAATTTTAACAATAGACTGAGTAAATACAGTGCTACTAATATTACTAATTAATTCCCTTATTTAGAAGATTTTAGACTTTTCATTTAAGATAGTTACATCCAGCCTAATTAAATACTGGCAGTAAAAGCTAACTGGAAATGTATATTAAAGGCACCGAATGTTTAAGACATTGATCTGAATGTAAAAATAAAAATCTTGAGCAATGTGAGTAGCTTATGAACCCAAGGTGCAGACAATCCAGTGTATATTACAGTTTCTGCAAGATCTTTCTTAAACATTTACACTTTCTCAGAATAATTTTGGTTAATACTTATTTTTCTCAATACTAGCAGTTAATAATTCAATCATAAAGAATCAAAAAGAGACAGAATTTACTTACTTTTTGCTTTCTCGTTTGAATTCCTTGGGTGGTTGCTTTAGTTTCATTAATAAAAAGTCAGGCTCCAGCCGTCTATTCATGAATGGTGGGTTTGTGACGTCCTCCACCATTAGAACGTATTCCCCTGAAATAATAATTTCATTTTCATGTTGTTTGGTCCATCATGATCCTTTACACAAGGAAAACTGATACTCAGGGGTAAAATGAGAAATTTTGAGTAAATTTTGGAAAAGATGAGTTTTTTTCACACAAATGACCAAAGCAAATTGCTTAATACATGTAATAACTGTCTAATAAAATAATGACTCTTTATTCAATAGTTGCAATGGCACCACATACATTTTAATCAACATTAAACTCACTGTACCAAACATGTTCTAGCTTTTTTACATTAGCACATACTGTAAGCAGCAATAAACAAATTGCTTTGTGATGTAAAGATACCAGTATATCAATACGGAAAATACTTACCAAGTTTGGCAAATTTTTCTTCAAGAGCTTTTTGTTTTTTCATCCGAAACTTATCAACTGCAATAAAGTTTAAGAAATGGCTTAATTAATTAAAAAACACAATGAAAAAACAATTAGAAATATAAAACATTAGACATTTTTACCAATCTTGTAAAGAACATATCTTCACCTCAACAAAAGTGTAAGAATAACAAAGAATGGTTATTATAAGAATGTGGACTTTTGGAAAATGAAAGTTGATAATTTGTATCAACAAAAAATAAAGATAAGAAAAGAACAATCATGCATCAATTTAGTTTGTGAGGATTAAGGTAATCCATCCATAACTATTATATTTCATATTTCATAGATTGTAAGTTTGATCACTAAAATCTTAAAGTGATTTTAAGGGGTTTATTAAATAATAAAGATTCATCTTTGAAATTTTTAAAAATTTTGAATATTACTAAAATTATCACATATTGAAGTCTATGGAAAAATGCATTTTTAAATATTTACCGGGTATTTTTAGTACAAATAATTTTCTCACAAATCTCTTGGTAAAAGGTTGCAAAAGCTCTCCCTTTCATTGAAAATGTCCAAAAAATTCATATTTTATTATACATATTTTGAGAAAACGATTTTTCGTAATTTTTGTAAAGGGCAAACAACTCTTTAAAAAATTTAAGTACAAAATGTTCATTCAATTGACTTTATACATACTCCCAAGTTTGGTTTATGTCAGCCTCATAATAATTTTGAAATAAGTATCTAATGTTGTTTAGATCAATCAAAATTGTTAACTTCCCCTCAGTTATGGATGGACTACCTTAACATGTGAAATTTTGACATTACAGAATATTCACATAATAATAACAAGTGAAGGATATGTTAAACATTCTAACTTCAAAACAAAATATCTGAACAAACTTGTAAGAATGCGATACAGAATAAGTCCTTTGTAGTTTGACATGTACAATTTCAGAACTTGTCTATTCTTATTCTTAGCCAGACTTAACTCAGTCCAGCATAAACTGTTTCAACCTTATTTTTCCTTCATCAATTTATCTCATTAATATTTATATCGTTAAGGTACAATCAAACTTTAAAAAGAAAGACAACTTTAACTGGGAAAATGACAATGACTGCCAGAAAGAAACATCTAACCTTATTTGGTATCTTATGTAAAAAAAAAAAAAAAATAATTACCGGTACTTGAAATTATCTCCAAAATATGTTGACTAAAAACCAGGAAATTATTTATACAATTGTATTAAAGTCAAAATCAACTTGATTCAAAGTCAAAATGACTTTGAACAAGGATTAAAAAGAAAAAATGATTACTGTATACAGAAAAATATTCGCTCCCGTTTCAAATTATCTCTCTTCAAACACAACCCTGTCTGGGCAAATTCAAGACGGGGCGAAATTTGTTTACAAGTGTAGAAGAGTGAAAATTACACTGGGCGAAAATAACCCTGTATACATTATTTGGAATTATCTCTGTAATCTGTTGACTAAAAACCAGGATATCATTTATACAATTGTATCAAAGTCCAAATCAAGTGACTTTGAACAAAGATTAATTAGCTTGCTTGTTCTATATAGATGTGCACATCAAGATCATACGGTAAATGGATTTTATTTTCTGAGGCATTCAGATTTACTCCATATTGCAACATCCACACATCCAGGCCTATGTTGCATAATTGTGAAAGATATTTATATAAGTAACAAACCATTACAAGAAATTAAACAACTCGACTTGCTGATGACATATTGCACACACATTTCAAACACATGCAAATTTTTCTTCCCAAAAATGGAAGAAAACTAACAGGGTAAATGGGCAATGAATTTGAGGACTAAGTCTTTTCTTCATTATTTAAATGTTATATGTTCATGCCAAATCAATATTGACAAATTTGTCATATCTTGCTTAAACAGCTGGAACATATACCGGTACCTTTGAATTTATTTCCATACAGTATGCTAAATTATAATAATGTACATTTTCATAAGTTTTATGAAAGAAATTAAGATTTCTTTTGGGATGAAGAACTTGTTTTGCTCAACCTAAATTTCTATCACTTTGCACCATAATTTCTCCTTTATTCTGGCCTTATTCTTACCCCTTTTTGTCATTTATTAGTCTTTTTTGTGTGTAAATATTAATCCATGAGGTACAATATAAGTCCCAGAGTGTTAATTATGGGAGTGAGAGGGATCATCAGGTGTTTAGCCACGCCTTACACATTGACGAGTGGGTCGTGTTCTTGATGGACGATCGTCTCCTGCTTCCCTGCTCCCTGATATCAGCTATGAGGCAAGAACAAATATCTTGTTCAGATCAGGCTCATTTCATGAATTAGTAGGAACATTTGTACTTTTTAGTTTTTTTTTATCATTTTATATACTCTGTATATGGTGAACTAGCTGGTATTACAGAATATAGGCCAAGTTACATTTATTAAACCAATCATTTCAGAATTATAAATTCCTCTCAAGTATACTCATTCTTTCAATCCTGAATAAGTAGACCTTTGAAATTTTAAAAATTTAAAATCCAGTAGAGAGAAGAAGAAAGCCACTTGGATCTTGAACCAGACTTTTTTATGTTAACATTCATTGCTTTGATATCAATAATGTCTGGTACATATAGTCATATTAAGGACAAAGGTTATAAACTTAATTCATGTATTTTGCTCCAAATATTGGAGTCATGCATGCAGAGAAAGTTATTTAAAGATTATATGGCAAGGTGCAAGATTGGGCTGTGGCAGAGTGCATTGTAGCACATTACACTTTGTGCTTTAAAACCATAACTTCAAAGTAGAAAGTTTTGGTAATAAAAAGTCACAATTATTTAACACAATAAGAAATTGAGCTGTATCCACAGCTAGCAATAAGAGGGCTGGATGGTTTTAATGTGATCATTTGTAATAAACTGTTAAAATCTATTCAAAATAAGAGTTCTGTATATTATATAAATAATAATATTCAAGTTGAATTTTAAAGCTAGAACTGGATTTTTTTTTTACTACATAATGATAGGTAATGATAAGAAAAATTACACTTCAAATTTTTCAGTGAATTTATCAAGTTGACCACCCAGCCTCCTAATCCAATCCAGCACTGATTTCTATAAAGCAACAGGTTGTGTCATGTTCTCCTCACACAGTAGTTTAAAACACACAACATTGAGTAATAGTTAGGAAAAGAAATTAGAATTAATTAAAAAGGAATTAAACTCTATAACATGAACCAGGGCATTTAAAGATAAAAAGTTTGTGATAACTTTTAAGGTTTGGGACTGTTAATACTTGTTACATAATAAATAACTTGAACTAGCCTTGGTTACTACAAAATATGTCCGAAAAGAAGGTCAAATAGAATTATGTTTCAGAGATCATTAGTATTAATACTCATAAGATTTGACCTACCGGTACTTTAACATATTGATACAATTTAGTCTTAATCTAACTAAATAATCTCTTTATGAATTTAATTCATATGAAAACTTCTGAAGTTGCCATTTTAAGAACTGTCCAGGCATTATAACTCTAAACTCTTACGTTCTCGGGATATTACAGGTACACATGTACTTTTAGTAAGAAACCATGGACAAACTCAGTAACCATAGTTAATGAAAGAATGCAGGCAGATCAGATGGTTTCATTTCAAACATGTATAACTATTACAATGTATTTATAGAAAACAGCACACAGTGAAACACCTCAATAAACAGTGGGGGATGGGGAATGTTGGAAGAAGGCTGTATAAAGACACCTACAGACACTGGGCTGTCGCCCCATAGAAGGCGTAGAGAGCTCTGAAACAAAACCAAACAATCAGTCATGCCCTTCGTACAAAAGTCTATCAATGTCTACATCTTATCCTTGTCTACAGTGTATACTATAGACCATGCGGCACCAATCAACATGCAGTGTGTTGGAAAGTGATGATTATATACTTACACTCACCAAATTAATCAAGCTTTATATGTATCAGAAAAAGCATAAACAATTTAGTACCACCCAAATCACAATCATTTTGTCAAACAATCCATTCAATTACCTACTTGCTGAAAATATAAAAACAAACTGATTGAAATGAATGCTTTACTTGAAGAAGTAATACAGGGTACAACCATTTAACTTTGGTTCCTATCTATAGGTTCCTAGACAGAAAGTTTTTTCTTCTTCAAATTATGCAAACATTATGTTCATGCATTTATTCATTGAACATTTCCTGCAATATTTTTTTAGATCCATGTATAATCAAATCTAGATGCATTTATCACATGATGTGAATGTATGTCTTTATAATAATATAAATATATTCTTGTAGTTCACCATCATGATTAATATATGAGTGAAACATTTGTTGTTTATATACATACAAAAGTAATAGAGATAGAAGTTCTTTATCAACTTTATGTCTAACCATCTACAATTTGTACTTTATAGCTAGTTCATGTACAGTTGACCAATTAAATTTAATCAACCTTGTATATATGTAAATCTTGAGATCTTTTTCTGTCGGTACCTTTTGATCTTGATCTGTATTTGGATTGTGATTTAAGTCTCTCGTGTTCTTCCATCCTCTCAAAAGGTCGATATTTAGGAGGAGCAGGGGTCAAATGAAGGTCATCCCATTTACATAATCCATCCGTTGTTCTTAAAGTCGTCAGGGGAGGAAACTGTGGTACTGTATTTTCTTTTTCCATATCTGGCGATTCCTCTGAAATGAAATTAGGTCAAAAGTTACATCATGTTTATAATGATTAAACACTGTGACAAATTTGGGGTACCTATAAGACAATATTTGTATATGTTTTCCTTATAGTGATAAGGCTCAAATATCCATAATATTAAAATATGAAGACATCTATGAACATTTAGTTGTGAAATACATTGGTTTCCACATTTATTCATTATAATTATGAGAGTTATGGACTCGCATTATTACAAATAAAATAAAGATAATCTCTAATGGATTGCAATGAATCTGATGTAGTAAAGAATTAGCTTGTCCTGATTGCCTATGATAGATATTACAAATACCTACAGGTACTTAATAAATCATTCAGTTATCTTCAAATTGATCATCAAAGTCTGTAGAATAGTTATGGTGGAACATACATAGACACAAAATTCACCTACCATTTTCATTGTGGAACATACCTAGATACAAAAATCAACTACCATTTTCATTGTGGAACATACCTACACACAAAATTCACCTACCATTTTCATTGTGGAACATACCTAGACACCAAATTCACCTACCATTTTCATTGTGGAACATACCTAGACACAAAATTCACCTATCATCTTAATTGTGGAACAGACCTAGACACAAAATTCACCTACCATTTTCATTGTGGAACATACCTACACACAAAATTCACCTACCATTTTCATTGTGGAACATACCTTGACACAAGCTTCACCTACCATCTTCATTGTGAAACATACGTAGACTCAAAATTCACTTACCATTTTCATTGTGGAAGAGACCTTGACACAAACTTCACCTACCATTTTCATTGTGGAACATAAATGTTACTAGACACAAAATTCACCTACCATTTTCATTGTGGAACATACCTACACACAAAATTCACCTACCATCTTAATTGTGGAACAGACCTAGACACAAGCTTCACCTACCATTTTCATTGTGGAACATACCTAGACACAAAATTCACCTACCATTTTCATTGTGGAACATACCTACACACAAAATTCACCTACCATCTTAATTGTGGAACAGACCTAGACACAAGCTTCACCTACCATTTTCATTGTGGAACAGACCTAGACACAAGCTTCACCTACCATCTTCAATGTGAAACATACATAGACTCAAAATTCACTTACCATCTTAATTGTGGAACATACCTACACACAAAATTCACTTACCATCTTAATTGTGGAACAGACCTAGACACAAGCTTCACCTACCTTTTTCATTGTGGAACAGACCTAGACACAAGCTTCACCTACCTTTTTCATTGTGGAACAGACCTTGACACAAGCTTCACCTACCATTTTCATTGTGGAACAGACCTAGACACAAGCTTCACCTACCATTTTCATTGTCCTCAGTTTTGTCCTCCTCATCTTTCTCCTCGCTGTTCTCCTCTTTATCATTCTCCATGTTCTCGTTCTCCTGTTTCTCGTCTGATGATTCATCCCCTGATTCTGCTGTGGGCCCTGAAGACAGAAAATCAGTTCATCCAGTCACTGCTAACAAAGAGTTTTTAAAAAGGCTCTAACTCAACTAAAGACCAAATAAGCATTGTGACAAACACATGTTGCAAACTATAGTAACATTAAATTTCAATCAATTTATTACAACTTAATGCAATATTCTAAAAAAAAAATTAATAAGTATGCTGAGATTTAAACTACTATAAATTATTTTATTGATTGAATTGAATCGGATCTACTATTCTAATTTTTGCTAAATGGAATCTTTTACATTGATAACCTTGACTGGGATTTATTACACTGGTTACATTACTTAGAATCATCCTATGAGATTACTTTGACTATGATCATCAAAACTGATTACTGATATATCAATTGGGATCTGTCACACTTAATTTAACTAGATTCAATTAAACTGATTACATTGACAGTGACCCAACACACTGATTACATCGACAGTGATCCAAAACACTGATTACACTGATTGAGATCTAAAACACTTATTACATATCAGTGGTCTCTTATCACATTGACAGTGATCCAAAAAACTGATTACATCAACAGTGAATCAAAACACTGATTACAAAGACAGTGATCCAAAACACTGATTACTTTAACAGTGGTCCAAATCATTGATTACATTGACAGTGATCTAATCACTGATTAAATCAACAGTGATCCAAAACACTCATTAAATCAACAAGGATCCAAAATACCTATTATATCAACAGTGTCCAAAAACACTGCTTATATTGATAAGGATCTGTCACATTGACTACAATGACTTGGACTCTTCACATTGATTCATTGAAAGGGTCTATATAACACTGATAACTTGACTTGAATCAAGCTCAATGATTACATTGTATGGGATTTGTCACACTCAGATTACTTTGACTGGGATCTATTACACTGATATACTGAAGATTGGCAAATCACGATTGTTTTAATTTCCCTGTGTTCACGATATATAATATCCCCATGAAACTAAAACCATCGTGAATACTATCATGAGTTTTCAAACATGTATTATATTCATGTAGAACCAAAGATAGATAACTCTTGCAGCGTGAAATTAAAACCATCGTGATCGGTTATTTTTTAGAAATTGTGAAGTTTTAACACTGTGGAATAAAAACGACTTACAGTATTCGACTTGAAACAGGTTCACATTTTACATTGTAAGGGATCTGTCACACTCAGATTACCTTGACTGGGATCTGTTGGGGATTTGGATGGGTCATCTTGATCATCGTCATCTGGAATGTCCTCCACACTAAAGTTTATCTGGTCTGTGATTGGGTAAGGAACAACAGAGTACCCACTGCAAAGAAAAGAGTCAACTACATGGTCATAGGGAAAATTGATCAAAATAAAATATATGACAGAATAAAAGGAAACCCTGATTGGGAGAACTTGTATAGTAGAAACCTTTTGGCTCTGGCAAGCTACATATCAAAAATGATTTAAATTCATGACTGAATTCAAACAGGATATAAAGAATCAATTTTCAATCATACATCTTTGTTCAGTAGCAAGGCTATCATTATATGGTGTGTATTTTTTCTGCTAATGTATACAAGTACATTAACGGGTTTGCTCATGTAAAAGCAATCCATATTACCGTATGTCAAATGGAGAATTAATCTTTAATGTTTGTTGACAAAGATGATGTGATATTACTCTCTGAATGGCAACTACTTCAGTGGTGAAGCCTATTCACTTACAATGGAGTTTCTATAGGCTTCTCTTCTACATCATCTTCAATCATGTCAAATAAGGCATCTTCCTTCTCAGTGTCGGATACAGGTGGATAATACCTGAATCCAACTGTCAGTCGGACTTCCCTACCTTGGTCTGGAATTCAATGAAATACTTTATGCATCGTAGACTGCAAACATAAATTATGACATAACCCAGACAAAATCTATCACTTCTCGTTCGCAGACAAAAAATGATTTATGGTCAATATAAAGCCTCTTGGACTTTAAACAATTTGTAAAGTTTAATATTGATACTTCCCGTAATTATATCAGCCTGTTAAAGCTAATAAACACCCTATCCAAACACATGATACAGTACCTAGTATGACTCTGTTGCTCTCGTTCTGACACTCCACGGACACAGTGAATCCTATTCCTTGAAATATTGACACTTTAGTTTTGTCTTTGGGTGATTTTTTCTTTTTGTCGATTTCTGAATTATTGTCAAACACAATTTTCAGTTTTGAGGCCATTATTTCTGGGAATCCATTAACCCAAAGACCATTATAGATCAGACCAGATATATGGTGCATTACCCCTCTACCACTGAAACTGTCGCCTTGGAAATTTCCCTGTGAAAGATAAAAGCAAATAGTCCATAAAACAATGATTTGGATTGATATTGCATGTTGGGTAATTTTGGCAAGTTTTTTTTATGGTGAATTAAAAAATAAAGTTTGTTCTTATTAAAAGTTTTAAAAACTCTCTCTAATATTTGGTTTATGAAAAATCATCAGATTTTACAACTTATATTTCAATCACATTTTTGGAATAAAATTGGCACCAATGCCAAAAACTTAACTGCAACTACTTGGATGGTAAGAACTCACCTCATACACGGAGCCGTCATTGCTGTACAGAATTCCTCGCCCCTCCCGCATGTCATTAACCCACATCCCTTCGTACCGGTCACCATTTCTATCAATGGATAAATTAGCTATATATACTGTTCTATATGAAATATTTCTCTAAAACAAAGTCACAACATTTGAGATTATAATTTTATTTTTTTATTTTGCAATCTAGTGTTTCAGTCTGGAGCAAACTTTGCTATGCTTTTTCAATTCATTTGGGTATCTGTACTTCTGCAAAATACACATATCAAAGAAAATCATTTTGTAGCAATGTTTATGCTTTAATTTGAAAGTGTTAATGAAGAAGATTCTTTTAAATTCTTGAAATCATTTTGAATCTTCAAATATTCAGGTTAAATCCTTCTTTACAGTATGTACTTTCTATTTAGGTTAGAAAAATAAATATTTCTGATTTTAATTAACTTTTAATCAGTGAATTGCATTAAAATAACAATAACTATACAAATTTAAACAGTGTGTGTGTTATTATGTGTACTACCAAACACTACCAGCCACCATATAATAAGCAATAAACACAGATATGAATATTGATATTGGACTCACTGAAATTAGTTATATACATAAATACATGGAATAATAGTAATCTGAAAAAGCTTAATGATACTGGATTGGATACACACAATATGCAAGGAAATGATCAAATATATATAGTTCCTACTGAGTGCCTCAACTTCATATTGATACATGTATATGTATTATAATAGGTTTTTTTTATCAATAGAGGTATCAGATACCTAGCAATGCAGGGCACAGGATTACAAAGGATTACAAATACCATATCATCCCTATCAAGTGCCACCAAATATACTCTGTATTAACATCATTGAGATGTTCAAGCTTCCCCTCCCCTTCTTACAGACATTACAGACCAGTCATAAATGCAGTTTTCAGGGGCACAAAATAAAGATAATATGTGTACAATGCAGGAATTAGCAATGCAATCAGGGCTTATTGAAAGAAAAATGGTTGATAGGAGGTGGTGGTCATTGGTTTCAATGCTGATTCATAGAAAAAATATATTAGTTATAAATATTAGTCCAATATATCCATTCATACATATATCGTAATTATATAAGCATACTACAAGTTTATAAGATTATAAAAAGCGCAATAAATAGTGTTCCAAATCACACACATCAATTGAATATACCTGCACCCATCGGAGCGGATCTTCTTTCTACAATCAGTGTCAGAGGGGTTCCAATCACACAGGTGACAAAGATCAGTACGGAGCATACATACAGACAGGCACACAGACAAATGTACATATAGAAGGTTACAGATCATGTAGGTCCGAGAATTTTCTACGTACAAGGCGTTTATTTCAGAGGATATATGGGCTTGAGAGTGTGATTATGTGAGCTAAGATTCTCTTTATGTTGCCAATCTTTGATTTATCATTAGTAAAAGACAGACTACATGTACTACCAAATACATATATTGTATCCTTATCTATCCTTATCAATCCATAAAGAAGGATACAAACAATTCAGATCAGCAAATGATGTCATTCCTTTTAGCTTTTCATTCACTTAATTAATATGACATTTATTTTAAAAATAAATTGGGAAAATCTGTGTATTAATACACAAGAAACTTCAAGTAATTAAATCAAAATTGATACTGAGTATATTGATCAAATGATATTGAATCTACAAATGAAATAAAGAATAGCCTACATACACCCAAACCCCAACATATTTTGAACCCTTTATCTACAGATTCATGTGCAGGCTTTTAAAGGGATATGTTTTTGAAATATCTGATATGTACTTTTAACTTTTGGGAAGTAGTTTGTTTGAAATGTTTTGTCAACGACGATGAGTCGTTCCACCTTAACAAACAAACTTGCGATTTAAAAGATTTACTCAAGCCTCAACTGTTGATCACTTCTTAGTGGAGCTACAGCCTAATCTTTTTATTTTTCATTTACAAAAAAAAAAATAATCTCACCAACTCAGGGCCAAGAGAATTGGATAAATAAACTGTGTGGCAGTTTAAAATTAACATGATTATAGAATTTTCCGATCAATGATATGCGGCCGAATAGTGCTCAGATATGGCTTAAATTGTTAGTCAAAACAGGTACACAACTTTCCACTTGCCCTTTACATGTATGATACTTACGCATACATCATGGTCCCAACTCCATGCTTCAAATTCTTATCGTAACTGCCTTCATAAACCTCACTGGAATTAGATCCCAATGTCTTCATAATGCCATATCCTACAGAATAAAATAAACCTTTCCTCATTTATTCTATTCATAATATGTACAAAAAAGGTATCATATAACAAGTGCAAATACCTAAAATCATAAGTTTGACATTTTGCTATGCATCTTTATCCAAAGACATGAAGGAAACATGTTAATCATCAAAATAATGTATTTAGAAACTGTCCCACTACCATAGACTGATATTTGCTTCATTACTTTATTCATTACGTATATATATTTGTCTGGGTTTTTTTGGGGACTTACCGTGCTTCCTATTTCTGTACCACTCCCCCTCGTACATTGATCCGTCAGCGTAGACCATGGTCCCACGTCCATGTAGTTCTCCTTTAACAAACTGTCCGGTGTATTTACTACCAGTCTGTGAAAAGAACCGCATCCCCTTACCATCGATTTCACCATTGGAGAATGTACCCTCATAGTAACTGCCATCAGCCATTTGAAGTTTGCCATGTCCTGAGACAAAATGTAGAATGAAACAAGCTACATACTACATACTGAAAATCCTAACATTGTTGGAGTCAAGTAACTCCTCAGCATAATTATACAGTAAAAAGGAAAAACTCAAAATAATTTTTAGTCTAGAGTATGATTATAGCATATTACAAATGTTAAGTTTTTTTCTAAACAATCAGCTTTGAGTTTGTTTTTTACTGTCAATATTGTTAAAAATTGTAAATACAAACAATGAAACAGACCTATAAAAAATATATTTCATTCAATTAGAACAATAAATGGATGAAAATTATATAAGAATTAAAATAATAAAAGAGACATGAGTCAGATGAGATAAATTTAGGAATATTCTGACTTCTGGAAATGCTTGTTTACTTGGCAGTACATGTATTTAGCAGAATGAGCCGGTTTTAGGTGACATTTTGATGAAAGTAATCTAAAAATACCAAAACCAGACTAATTAAACTTTCATGCAGGCTAATGGATCAATCCAGTATTAGAGTGGGACATGTTTAGCTCACTTCAAAGACCAAAAATAATCTT
This sequence comes from Magallana nippona, assembly GCA_033439105.1. NCBI lineage: Eukaryota > Metazoa > Mollusca > Bivalvia > Ostreida > Ostreidae > Magallana > Magallana nippona. The sequence continues at coordinate 4,242,665 of CM065922.1, forward strand.
TAAATTGAAGTTTTAAAATTACAGATTATTTCTTAACACTTCAAAGCTACATTTATAATTTAATATGCATCTAATCCTTTAAAATATTAAAACTTCATTGCTTGAATTTTGCAGTCGACTAAAATACTTCAATCATATTTCTTTTATATAATGTGTAATAACTTAATCATTATGATGATTGAGATTCTCTGACCTCTGACCTCACAACCTGGGCAGCGTTTTACGAAAGAATTTACAAACAAATTAACAAATACCCTGGTACTCATTTATTAAAAACAAACAACTCACGTTTTGATTTCATGCACAAAATATAGTTAATGTATCAAAATAGTTTTAAATGAATGGTTTCACATAAATTTTGTTCATTATAGAATTTCATAAGTCCTAATTCAAAGTATTTATAATTTTGTTATAAGTTTCTTTGTAAAAACCCTGGTCCTGACAGGAAATAAGACATTTCCATATATGGGTCTGTAACTTTCAACCCTTAAACATAAATTGATTTCATGGATCAAATACAAAGAAACTTTACACATCACAGTACCAAAATAAACAAATGTTTAAACAAATAATAATGTGTTGATTTTGAATCGTTGTCGAAAAAATAAGATAAAGAGGCACACTGTCCTCGTATTTTTGACCCTCGTAACTTTCAATGTTTTTCTTTCTGTCTGTACATTTTACCCTCTATCTTTGAATGTAACTAACCATGTCTTTTCTTTCTATACATGTAAGTAATCTATCTAACACATAACTCTCCATGTTTTACTTTTTGTCTGTACATATAACTCTCCATGTTTTTCTCTGTTTCTGTACATATAACTTTCCATGCTTACTCTTGGTCTGTACATGTAACTAACCATGTTTACTCTCTATCTGTACATGTAACTTTCCAAGTATTACTTCCTATATGTACAGTAACTACCCATATTTGATCTCTATTTGTACATGTAACCCTCCATGTTAACTTTTTTGTAACTTACCATGTTTTCTCTCTGTCTGTACATGTAACTTGCCATGCTTACTCTCTATCTTTACATGAAAAACATTCCATATTAACTCTCTATCTGTACATGTAACTCACCATGTTTTCTCTCTTTCTGAACATGTAGCTTACCATGTTTACTTTCTATCTGTATATGTAACTTACCATATGACCTCTCTTTCTGATCATGTAACTACCATGTTTAACTCTCTTTCTGCACATGTAACTTACCATGTTTTCCTTTCTATCTGTACATGTAACTTTCCATGTTTACTTTCTGTCTGTAAATGTTACTCACCATGTTTTAGTCTCTGTCTATACATGTAATTACCATGTTTACTTCCTGTCTGAACATGTAATTACCATGTTTTACCCTCTTTCTATACATGTAACTTTACTCTCTGTACATATAACTTTCCATGTTTACTCTCTGTCTGTACATGTAACTTTCCATGTTTACTCGTTACTCACCATGTTTTACTCTCTGTCTGTACATGTAATTACCATGTTTACTTCCTGTCTGAACAAATAATTACCATGTTTTACTCTCTTTCTGTACATGTAACTTTCCATGTTTACTCTCTGTCTGTACATATAACTTTCCATGTTTACTCTGTCTGTACATGTAACTTTCCATGTTTACTCTCTGTCTGTACATGTAACTTTCCATGTTTACTCTCTGTCTATACATGTAACTTTCCATGTTTACTCTCTTTCTGTAAATGTATCTCACCATGTTTAACTCCATTTCTCCATTGTCCTTCATATCGGAAATATTTATTTTCATACTGGTATATGCCATGACCTGAAAAAAAATAAATGGATGTTACCTAAATCTTTCCAGAAATAGAGAGAATGGATGATTACACTTTCATTAAATTTATAAATGGACATTTCAGTCCAGCAATACTCATTAACTTGAGTATTTTCAACTAAAGCTAAAATATTAAAATTTATATTTTCTCCTCATTTTACACTTAAGATATATTAACTTAAATCATATTGAACATTTAAAATTCACAGAACAAAATAGATATTTATGTTCCGTGAATATAATCAATGAAATTGTTCAACAGTATTTAATGAAAAATGCAGCTGATGTACTTGATTACCATCCAATGTTTGAAAATTAGTAGCTATAAGTTTTCTCTTTAAATAACATTTTACACTGTGACTATACTATTTAATTTACATGTAATATACCCATGAGTATTTAATGTACTATTGGTATATGTACCAGCTATGTTTAACACCTCCAAACCCTGCATGCCCTTTCCTTTTATTTCAAAATACTAATAGTCATCACTGATTTGATATTTCACAGCCCTACTTTAAAATCACTAATTAAACACAACCAGATAGTTTTAATAGATATATGCCTATTATTTAAATAAGATTTCAAACATTATTCAACAATAAAATAGTATTAATAAAAAGCAATTGTTATAACACTTAAATATCAAATATCTGCTGATTACTGTGTTTAACATTTGTAATAATTGAACAAATATTTTATAATCATTGAATATTTATACCTGGAAATTGAGTAAATATTAATAGTTCACAACCATGTCAAATCGTATTAAGAAAAACACCAGAAAAGCATTAGGTTTGAAAAAGTTCCAATTACATTTTCATCTTGTTCATTACAAAAAAGGGAATGGTTTTTAAACTTTTCATGCAATAAATATATTTCAGAATGTACATTTACTGCTCTGAAATACAAACACTTTAAATGTCATTTCTATCTCAACATTCAAAAGAAATATCTGACAAGCATTGTAGTTCTAAAGAGATGCATTTAATGGAATTTTACACTCCATAGTGTTTGCTCACTCCTTCACTACTTGTATGTCCTCATATTCAGAAAGTTTGTGGATTCTCATATCTAAACACATTTGTGATCTATTCAAAACTTGCATTTAAGCATTTGATCACAGTCTCAAAAATTAGATTTAACACATTCAAGAAATTCACCATAAAAAGGGTTGTGAAGTCAATTTAAGAGGGCTGGACGGCCGTGGCAATTGTTTAGCTACATTACTGTACTTGAGGTAAAGAGCTTTGTACAGAAATAAAGGAAACTGTTCAAATCTAAAGACAAGTACATGTATTTGGAATTTTTCTCTATATAATAATAGTTTAAGGCCCAAAATATCATATTCAAAAGTTTAAGGCACATCTGCTTAATCTTGTTTATTTGTTGGCCATTCAGCCTCCTGGATAATTTTTAGCAACATTTTACTTGTATATTGCATGCAATAGATCTCAACATGGTGCTCGACTGCATGGTATGTTATACAGTCAAACATCTAAACATAATAAAAATCCCAATCTACACTGTAACCAAGTTCAACTTCATAATCATAGCATATACATGTATAGCGGTAACAAAAATTATCAAAATATTTATATTCTCTGCACATATGGCATTCCATTAACATTGGACCATAATTCTTAGTGACACATCAAAATGTTTGAAACTAATAAAGCTTATTATTTTCAAAATATTAGGTTTTTCAATCGGTCATATTTATAAATGTTAACATTAATTATTACAAGCAAACCATTGATTTAATTTTTTTTAAATTGTTTAATATCATATCAACCACTTGAACAGCACAGCATGATTCAAATTCAAGTCTATAAATTGACACATAAATTTGTGTAGCTCCATCCCCTGTATTAGGTCTGACAAGTGACTGGGGTTACAACAAGACCAGATAATTGACACACCCTGTACTCACCTGACCCCCGCTTAGGGAAGGGGTTGACGCTGTGCTCCTTCCGCTCGGAAATTTGTCGGAGGGGTCTGGCTGGAAGAGTTCTGGGAGGTTTAAGATGGGGTAATTTAAAATATTCTAAACTCTTACTCTTATCAATGGCCAATAACACACTAACACCATCACTAGAGGTCTCTGATGAAGAATTTTCCAATTTTTGTTGTTCCCATTTATATTTCTTCTTAAAGTTTGTATATTTTGTGGAGGCAATTGTTGGCATTTTGGTGGCAAACAAAATTTAACCAAAGCACAAAATCCAAATTAGTGGCAAACAATTTATAATCAAGATATCAATCCTTTTTTATGAGTGTACGTTTCCAGATGAATTATTAAAACACAATAGTTCAGTATATCCAATGTGTCAGTCAGAAGAAAACAAGAGGATTTAAACTCTTCAATGATGTATCACATGATTGAGTCTCTTTTATTTCAATTCTTTCCTTAATTCACTGAACCACATTTGCGTCTACGGTCTACCGATGCAATGATTTAAACCACAAACTCTTACCATGATCATACACGAGGCCTGCAGGCATTCAGTGCTCACATACTCAGATTTAAAAGTTTCTACTTACGGTAATATTGAAAAGATTTCTTTATTTGTCCAAGAAGAAAAAGGCACTTGTTTCTTGATGCACAAAATTAAAGTTTTGATAAGTCAGTATAGTTCTTTGATTTTACACATGTAGTGAAAATTTAGGAACTTTCTTGTTTTACTTCATACATATTTTTTAAAAGTTTTTGAAATAAAAATGACTAATGCAAAAATAAGAGAAAACATCTTCTGTCACTCAAACTCTGAAACTATTGGAAACAAACAGAAGGGGACAAGCTCTAACAGAAATGTCTTTATAGTCTCTAGTCTCTGTCAGGACCGGGTGAGCAAATATCTAGGTTCAATTTTATTAATTTCTTAACACAGATTGTTTGAACTCTGGCATGTGCTTCAACCCCTGTCAGTTACTAAGTCAAAGAATTAATCAGCTTAAAGGAGAGAGTACAGGCTTAAGTTGTTTGGGGTAGCAATCAATCATCTCTACCCCAGACATTTTCGTGTGCGTGCCCAAGATCAATGCAGTCAGTGGACATATGAATGCTTCTAGAACTCCTCAAGTGCATGATCAGATTATCTTATCTAAATCAATTATGTTTTACATGCATATGTCATTATGTTCATCTTTAAATTGAACCATCTAGATATAGACATATGCTAAAGTTATTTAGTTATCTAACATCCCTGCCAATGAGAGATATTAATATAAGTTGTTTAAATTTGTTTATCAATCCTTGTAAAAATCAATAAAGTTCCTTTTGTTTTTGTTTTTTTTATTAGGTAAAAACTTAAGTTATGTACAGTCAAATGGTAAATTATGAAACAATTGAACATATTAATTTATCAAAATTCAAAAGAGATTTACTGCACATGAACAGCTTATAACTATTTCTTTGCTCTTATAAGTTATTATTCCAATTGGTGTATATTAATTCTATCCGTTACAGGTGAAGAAATGTAGCCTGGCAACTTGGCATTATATTTGTGATTAAAATCACTGAACTTTGCTCTAGATATTCAGTGATTAAATGCAATGCAAAGAATTATACTTTAATTCCCTATCCATGGATTAATACAGAAATTATTAAAAACTTAATCTTGTTGAAATGTTTAGCATTACAGCTTTGATATCCAGAGTAAATACGCTGCTCCAACCGACACACACTTCAATTATTTGTTCATAGGTCAACACCAAAGGTAAGAGCAAATCAAAGTACCGTTATATCAAGCTACTGGAATTCTAATCACTGAAGACGGATGATCGTTATACATCATTTAACTTAATTAAGTTCATCAGCTACTATTCTTAAGTTATGTGTATAGTGTTCCTAGACTTTTTTATATTTCCTTTGATGAATTTCAACATAATTAACATATTGTATGTTATAACAAATGTATGGACTACATAGTGTATTAGCAAAAACTTCAAATCTGTAGCAAAATGATGGTCATCATTACCCTAGCTGATCTGTATTAGCAATACTGTATAACCGGGTTTTTTTCGCGTGACACAAAGTTTGCGAAAATGGGGAAAATGTCTAACATTTTTAGTTTGTGTCAGTCATTTTTTGCGATTTGAAAAGTTTCTTATAGAAAATAATACAGGATATAATATTCGTATTCAAAATTTTGCGATGTAAAAGCGAAAATTAGATCATTGCGAAAATTACCAGATATATCGTACGGTATATTGATGGACAGCATGCATCAGAAGCCCAGGGCCAGCTAGTCTCTCATTCCACTGGCAGTGATCCCAGTATACAAGCTAGCCTAGCTGTGCATGGGTTGGATTGATACTTTAAAAATATATTAAACATTACTTCACAAGAAGGGTACCACTACATTGAGTTCCAGGGATTCACTTGTATATTTTTTTCTTACTACCTTACACAGAGAAAATTATGGGCCACATGTTCTAATTGAGGGCTGGAGGAGGTATTATATCAGTGTGATCAGGGGTTCTGCCTATTGCAAATGGAATGAACCAACTGGTTTCAGTTTTAATGTCCATTGATCAGTAAAGTGATTTAATATAAATAAAATTTGTTAATTTTACCTAGGAGAGGAATAAGGGAAAATATAATGGGGAAGAGGGGGATGGGGCAAATAATGAATGAATAATTACTTGTATGATGACAGCAGAAACTTTGGAAAAAAATATTTCAAATACTGTTTTAATCAGAAAATATTTAACCTAAAAAGGAGAATTTTCACATTTGTTCAAAGGAAATTTGTTGGTAGCAAATTAATTGTTGATAAATCCATAAGTTTTAACCACAAGATTTTGCAGGTTCCCTTTTCAACAGATCAATAAGACTATATATCTACTTATTGATTAGTTAATAAAGAACCCAATATTTATCTCTGTGAAGTGTCCAAGAACAAAAGATATCCAAGGTCAATAACATGATAACAGCTTCTCAAGGTAGAGAGGTGATAGGTAAATACATAAGAATCCTGGGTTTCTGTACATCAAGTTTTTATTAAATATTGATCAATATTAAAGTTGGGTGTATCTTATATAAAGCTTCCTGTTATACATGTATCAGCATTTTTCAATTGCATATCTCCCAATCAACCTTTAGGTTAACTTTTTTCATTGAAACTGATTGCAAAAACAGTTTTATTTTTTGCAATAAAAAAACCTCAAAATTAAGAAAATTTAATTCTTATTACAAAACCTTTTTATCCTTTTTATTTCCTAGACAAAGTACAATGTATACAATAATTTATTGTACGCTCTATTTGTTGAAAATAAGATGAATAGAGATGAATAAAGAAATACACGTAACTTGAATACTCATTCAAAATTACGAATGAGATGAATTTATCTTCTATTCAAGTTATAAGAATGAGTGAGTTACTAAATAATACTCTAACTGTACTTCATAGATATCAGATTAGATATTTTTGAACAGCTAAATAAGGTGCAATAATCAAATTTGCTGACACATATTTTTTGTGCCATTGGAAATTAATCTTAATCATTCATGAAATGGTCTTAATATAGAATTCCTTCAATCACATATCAGTACCTTTAATTTGATTAACATAAATTTGGCACATCCATCCATTACGGTATCAATCTGTTGTAAATTAAATGTAATCAAACCGGTGGTTATCAAAACAAGAAATCAGCTAGCAGTTTTTTTTCAGTCCCATCTGTATTTTGAATCTTCATTGTATTTATCTTGGACAGCTAGTTCTCTATCTGTATTCATACAGAATGACTAACTGAAATTTGTATTTTGTGAATGCAATGTTGATACAGACTGTACTTGGGGAATACAAAAAAATTAGAGACGATCTTTTATTATTCTCTCAGTGGGTAGAATAAATCTACTTGTAATACTGCAATAATTTCTAATCAATAAGTATAGTGCTGCTTAAAAAAAAATTTCTTTGGGCTTCATTAGTTCTTATTGACAATTTATAATACTTTATGTTTGTCATAGGTATGCAATTATACATGCATTTTGATCACAATTTAAAAGTTAAATTGTATTCAACTGCATATATATAATCTCATCTGAAAATCTCTTCGGATATACATAATTGACCAATAATAAAACAGTACGTGCTTACAGACTATTGATAAAAAATTTGTTTACTTCATCATAGGTGCATAGTATATGGGATAAAAATTTCTCTCTTAATTCAACCAATTTATTTAGATATGGCACACAATTTTTAATTAAACACTAGTACATCTGCTAATTTAGAATAAAATTAAATGTACATGTCTTTTAATTCTTCTAAAGAGTTGAATTGGAGATTTTAAATGCTCCACTCTGAATTTCATACAAACAATGAATGATTATCTCTTTTTTCTCTATTATTTTAAATGTACACATTGAATATCATATAGTTGTAATTAGTAAGTAAATACCATAGTTTATTATAATACAACACAACTGTTTCAATGTTTACATTGGGTTTACATGGATTAAACAGTCAATGTTGCAATTGATTGATATTTGGTAACTGATCTAGGGATATATATTAACACATTTTAAAAGTATATATACATGATTGCATCACAGTACAAGCTGAGTCATGTTATTTATTTTGATTTTAAATTCCTCCACTTGAAAATCCAATGCCAGCTGATACATGCATGTATTTAATTTTGTTCTGATTTATATATATGAGCTTTTCTGCATGAAAATTCAAAAAATCAATTCATATAAAACCAACAACCTGGGAAAAATTGATTAAAAGCTAGGGATCTGCTTATCTACAGTAATAAATAACTGTTAGAGGCAACCAACTATTGATTTAAATTGGTTACATTATGCAATATTTATGTATTGACTATTTGAAATTAAATGATGTTATATTTTTATATTAAAACATCTACAAAACTATAAAAAGTAGACTAATTAATAATAGATTCTGCAATGAATATTTTCCAGAAAGACTTTCTAGCTAAGACATAATATATAAACTAAAAATATTTTGAAATTAAAAAGGTTTTTTTATTAACAGAATATGACTACAAATATTGAATGCACTTGGAATATGATTTTTAAACGTATTTTTGTCTAAATGTCGTAATACTAACATGCGCCTTAGCAAATATACACCTGGTTCTATGTAAAACAAAGTCATAAAAATTCAAGAAGAATAACTCCTGTAAAAATGTTCCTCAACATCTCTCAATTCCAGTTTATTACTAAATCATGAGGCTACAATGTCCTCGTCGTGGGATTCCAAGAAAAACAATAACATTACACTAACCAACGTAGACAAAGGAATATATGAAACGTCAACATTACCATGATTACTCAAACTTTGACAAGTAGCTAGATCTACACGTGTTCATCTATATCCAATTTGCTATCAAATATGTTTACAAAACAACTAATTGAACCAAACACAAAATAATAAAATTCCCTGTATACATATTCAAAATGATAGCTTACCATTACGCTTGTCTCTAAATTTTTCTCCTGCATAAGTATTACTTCTGAATAATTTTAACTCCATGATGTTTATGCTGACGACGATTTTCGTAACCCCTTATGACTTTTCTTTAATTACGTAGATAAGTCAAGAAACAATCCGCACTGTTCTTCTCGCACCTTCCCGTGAACTGACGAGATATTAAGATGGAAAAGGGAAAGACTATTTTTCTTGATGTAAGTTGGTAGAAGATTGGTGGCGAAATTAGAGAGCAATTTGCATAATAACTTCCTGCTACTGTATTGACATTATTTAATAAATTAATCAGTTTTTGTGTAAAACCATGGACGCACGATAAATGGAAATAAAATGCATCATGACTTGCGTCTGAACCCATAACGTTAGATCTGTTAATATGTTTATAGTCTTTTTGAATTGTTCGGTGTGAGAGGTTACCGATGAGAAATAAGATTTTTCTATTTGCCAACATTGTAAAGATCAGATTTAGAATGACACTGTGATCCTTTGAAGTTCACAAAAGGGGCGTGGTAGAATTCGTATAAATTGTAGACTGTCAATGTTATACCGTTATGGTTACAGTATTTATCACTGACTTATTGAACTTCATGCACTTTAGTCGTTTAATGGAAATGATTGTCTACACGTTGACAAAGGTGTAGTTGTAAAACATTTATGACTATATTGTGACTGCTGTACAAGGTTTGCACTGTTTATGAAAATCATAACAAAGATGTATAACCAATTTAAGTTCTCCAGAGACATATGCTGCCATGCATGTCCCTGAGTTCTCTAAAACAGTTATATTGGACAATCGGATCCATTTCCATTCAGTATTTGTCACATTCTGTTATTAGAGATTGTTTATATTGTAAGACAATATACTATTATTTGATAGTTGATGTCATAATACATGTACTGGTATTTTGAAGGGTGGCCATATTTTGAAAAAATCTTCAACACTTAAAATGATAAAATCCTTCCAAACACTGTAAATATCTTATCGACAACATGATAATGGTATAAAAGAGTTTGTAAAAATCTTGCTAGCAAGATGAACCAATTTTAGTTTCCTGAATTAGCAGCCAGAATAAAGAATTGTTTAATCCTAGTAATACAGTATTACAATACTTTGTTTGCATGAGATCTATTATATAGTATTTGCTGTGACAGAAAAAAATTAATGATGTTTTCTAAGACATTCTTAATTTTCATTTTATTTCTTTCCAGATTTTTAGAAGAGCTGACAAGAATGGTAAGAGTATTACATTTTAACAAGTAGAAATCTGTATTTAACATACATTACAGTAAAACGCATTTAGTACGAACACGAATATAGCAAAATGTCGGATATAGCGAAGTTTTTTTGAAGTCTCTGGCAGAACTCTTAGCAAATCTTTGCAAAATTTTACAGTTATAGTGAACTCAGATATAACAAATTTACAGATATAGCGAACTGATTTTGAGTCCCTTAAAGGTGAAAAATGACAAAATTTAAGACTTTTTAAACGAATATCTTTAAAGTATGAAAATTAAGCACTGCCATTTGACGTAATAGTTTGAATGAATTTATTTACACATAAATTCTTCAATTTACAACCAGGTTGTTTTTGGTTTCAAAAAAATGTATTTTCATTCTAAGCCTCTATTAGCAAATAATGTAGTTTGATGGAAGAAAACAACATTCTATATAGTTAAATTGCTATACATATTATTACGAATTCGTTATACGATTATAACGAATTACAGATATAATGAAGTAAATCCATTGGTCCCTAGGACTTCGCTTTAACCACATTTTACTGTACATGTTATTAAAAGCCTTTTGTGTGGTGATTCCATTGTGAACTTCACTGCGCTGTGTTTTACAGATGATGGAGCAATATCATGGGAAGAGTTTGTTCAGTTTTTTGCTGATGGAGTCATGGGGAAGGAAGAAATGGAAAAATTGTTCAATGATATTGACACCCACAACACTAAGTAAGTCAAAATAAAATCTTAGCATCTGTGCTTTGATGGTATTTTGTTCTCAGGTTGAAAAACCTTCCTTTGATTTTTTTAAATGATTATTTGGGATGAATTTCTTTGTTTATTTGTAGTCTACATTGTGTCATACATGTACATATTATTTTGTAGGTGGCACATGTATTGTTTGTCTTAAGACTTGTTAAAATCAGTATCAGTAGCATTGAAGACCTTCCCTGTTGTGTATTTATAGTAACATAGACACGGGGGAGCTGTGTGAGTATTTCAGCAATCACCTGGGTGAGATGAAGGAGATTTATTCCCTGCTTGAGGATCTTAACAACAAGGTCACCAATGTACTGCAGTCCGCTGCTCAGGTAAAGCACAGAAATGATGCCACAGTAGTAAAGAGCTCAAATTAGGTCAGATATGCTTGTTATACCCCGCTCCGAAGGAGAAGGGGGTATACTGTTTAACCTTTGTGTGTCTGTCTGTCCTTCTGTCTGTCTGTAACAAAAATTTCTGTCATATTTTTCTCAGCAACTATTCGATGCAGTTGCTTGAAATTTAAACACACTCTTTGTTTAGGCATACCATGTCATGGGATATATTTTTGTACCAATCGGATGTCAACTTCCTGTTAAATGACAACTTTGTTTATTTTTAGCCTAAATTTTCAAACAAATTTTTGTCAAAGATTTCTCAGCAACTATTTATCGCAGATTCTTGAAATTTTAACACACTATTTGTTTAGGCATGCCATATTGTTGGATATATTTTTGTACCAATCGAACATCAACTTCCTGTTAAATGACAACCCTTTATTTTTAGCCTAAATTTTCAAACAAATTTCCGTCAAAGATTTCTCAGCAACTATTTATCGCAGATGCTTGAAATTTTAAAACACTACTTGTTTAGGCATGCCATATTGTGGGATATATTTTTGTACCAATCGGACCTCAACTTCCTGTTAAATGTCGACTTTGCTTATTTTGTATATTCACATCAGAGCAGGGGTATTACTAGTGAGCATTGGCTCACAGATATCTTGTTTTGTCTGCTTTATGTGCATTTTCAATAAAGATACTTATATCATTACAAAACTTGAAAGAAGATCATACAGATTGAAATCCAAAATCTAATCATTGTGAATTTCAGTCTTATCCCCAGAAGAGCCGAACAGACAAGTTCATTACCCGATTCCTTATGAGGGAGTGTATAAATCAACTGACTGCAGTACAGCGCCCACTTGAGTCTGCTTCAGATCACATGGATGAGGAAGCAAGAGGAGACGAGTAAGAACTTTCACTAGTCTAAAATGAAATTTAAAAACAGATTGACAATTGACAGCATTAATTACCCAGATTTCCTTTTCTTCCTTAATATTGTCATTTTTCAATTTGTATATACACTTGGTGCATGATACATGTAAATGTTTTGACTTCTCTATTTTGTTAACCGCAATAGCACAGAGATCAAACCTATTGAGCCCCGTGATGTCCTTCCTAAGCCAGATGTTATCCCTGGTCGAGTTGGGCGTCGCACCAAGCGCCAGATCAGCGGTCAGACCCAAACTTCTGTAGAGGGTAGGACATTAATTAGATGTTTGGGATGTGTCTGATATCCTATATTGAATTCCACTTTTTTCTCCTCTCTCGGTTTCATATTCTTTATGCACAGTTATAGTTTTGTATGTAATTATCTTGTTTGATCAGAATGTATATTGTCTTTAATGACCTTACTCTAGAGAAAAAAAATCCATGTATACTGAGACTTAAGTTTGCTTTGTAGGATCAATGACTCCCTCGGCACTGACTGCCCAAGTGGACAGACTGTCTGACCTGCTCGATCGATTGGAACATGGAGTAAGTGTCTCTTAATTGTTTGATTTGATCAGTGAACTAAAAATAGAGCAAAGTTTTATATTGATGGGGTCATATTGGTATCTCTAGATGGATATTTAAACTAATCCTTCATTGTGCACCTTTAAAAATATATCTTATTATGAATATACTTTGCATTTTAGGTCAACTTTAAGGGCTTTGTGGATGAGGATTTGAATGCTGTTGAAGATGATCAGGTAAGAATCAAGTGGTTCTGAACTTTAGAATGTTTGTCTAGAAACTCCAGAATAGTTTCTGTTTTCACTTCGGAGTTATAGGTCCTTTCCAAAGTTATATTGGTTCATTATTTATCATTCAAAAGAGAATATGAATGAAAACTAGGCAAATGAGACTGGATGCAATTTTATGAAAGGATCTACTTTCTTTTTAGATTTATTTCAGTTTGTTAGGCATAAATTATTCTTAATGGTAATAATAGATTCAAATGAAAAAAAACCCTAGGAATTAAAAGGGTTTAGCAATAACAGTATCATGATAAGTTAATATATATATACCGCATTACCAGTAGGTTAATTGATGAGAACATCTTGATACAGTTAAGAACTCTATCTAATACATGTCTGTTGTGTGACACAGTACCTGCTACAGCAGAGGAATGTGGAGGTGGCCAAGGGGAAGGAGGAAGAGTTCCGCTCCGCACTCCGTCAGTACATAGAGGACACCAACGGCAGCTTAGGGGCTCTCAAGTAAGTGTGGACCAATCAAACAGCTCTAATAACCTCTCCTGATATATCAATGTGAAACCTTCATCTATGGGTGACTATGAGTGATAGAGATGTCCTGGGTTTGCTTTCAGTGTCAGCGTTAGATTCTTCAAGGACTCGGGATTGTTTACTCTATATGAGGTGTGGGAATCCAAGGACAAAGAGAAGCAGTAAGTCATTTCAGTCATATATTAAATGACTTTATTTGATAATTTAAATCAGCTTGAAAAATTCACTTGAAATCAATGATTAACATTTGATTCAACACTTGTATGCAATATTCTATGTGTGATTTGATTGACAGTACCAGTGTCTGTTTTTTTAGGTACCGGGAGAAGAAAGCGTTTGACTCAGTGTTCACAGATCTACTGGCATCAGGAACTACAGCAACCTTCATTACCTTCCCAAGTAAGGCATTTTACCAATAGTTTATAAAAGTAATGCATGAGGAGGGCATGTTTTATTCTTGTACTGGTAGTTTTCCAAGAAAACTGTGTTCACAAGAATTTTAGGAATATATCTTGATATGAAAACCATTTGTCATATGGGTTATAATGATGCTGGCATTGTAAAAGAAAGATTTCAACTGGTGATGCCCACATGAAACAACAGACACCATTTACTTTGCAAAAATATTTAAAATATCCAAAAAATGTTTAGTATGTTACGTAGATGGAAGACCATGTACATATGATTGGCATGCCTTGCAGATTTATCCAGGTCTTATTGTCATAAGAATGTTGTCTTAAGAGCATTGGAATTCGATGAGAAATGAAAATAATTATTAGATGTTTATGTGAATTAATCGTGTATATTTAACTAGTTCTTTTTTTTTGTGGTTCAGAGGCCTGGTGGTTGAAGAAATGAAGAGTTATAATTATCAGGGAACAAAGCTTACTCTACCTACTTACAATTACACCTGTACTATTCGACATTGCAGTACCACTCTCTGACCTACACATTATGCCTATTGTACTGTCTTTACAGTACCTCCAACTACTTACATGTAACTTTGTACTAGTGTTTGTAAAAGTGCATGACTGGTGTCTCAGAACTGTTTATCTAATTAATTGTTTTCTTTGTGTTTTTTACCTGTTTATTTTATTTTAATGCCATTCATGACATTAAAACATTTTTTGTAATTTTATTATAAGCATAATTTGGTATACATATGCACCTGTGTTTTGTTTATGGGTAATACATGTATTTTTAATAATAATAATCGTTAAGAATAGACTGTATGTTTCACTATAACTTTGTATGTTGTAATTTTTATAGCCTGGCCAATCATCACCTTTGTATTCTGTGGGTGGTTTTGAACCAATGACTCAATGTTAGGTTCCATATGAATGTAATCAGATGTAGACATTAAAAAGTTTGACCAGAATATAGCAAGAAAAGCTTACAAATTGACAGATTGATCTGAAATATGATGGTATAGACTTTCAAATCAGTACAAAACGTTTGGAGTGTGTCACATATGTAGAAATTGTATGATAGATTGTCAGAAATGTCACAGCATGCTATAATTTATTAGCGTCATATACTACATTCTATGAGTGCAGACTGTTAAGTTTCTTATTACATACTGTAATTACAATAAAATTACATAAACTAGTAAATGTATAGAGTTTATCTTTTCAGACATTTGTAAAGTAGTTATTACGTGTGCTCTATGTAAACCCATGCAGATCATTTTGAACCACCAGGAGTAGTTCTATTAATAGTACCATGCTAGTATGAGAGAATAAATCTTGTCTTTCAATGTGTGGCATTACTATAGAAACGAAACGGGGGCATTTTTATGGAGTGTCAGACATACAAATATATTTTGTCCAAGTTAGAAGAAGTACACCAACTTTAACATGCATGACAACAGGGAATACATTTAAACAATGAAATGCTTTCTTTGGTGATTCATGTGGGATATGAAGGTGGCGACATTGCAGAAGAAATACATAACCCGCGTTAGTGGGTTATGTAAAAAAAATATCTGCATTGGTCGCTACCAAATTTCATGATTCACCAAAAGATAGCATAACAAATTAATAACTTGATCGTAAAAAGTAAGAAAAATTATTGTTAATGTACATCATTATGTTAGATGAAAGAAACAGCCAAATCATCTTCTATAGGAAGTTTTGTTTGACATCAATGAGCATGATTATTTCGTGCAGTCCGTGATTTTTCTTAGATCGATGAAGGTTTCAACCAATCAATAAAAGGGGCGTGTGGATTTCAGTCCTGTCAGTTTCTTCAGAGCTATGAATGCATATAATTAATTTCTGTAAGACATATCGTTTAACAGTTATTCACAAACAAAAGCCCACACAACGAAGTTATTAAAAATACAAAATAAAAGAAGAGTAAATCATAAGACCAAATTTTTTTTAGGAATTTTGTGTAGATTTACAAATTATTGTAGAAAGAGTAATTTTGTCTGAAATAAAATCGACAAACTAGACGTTGAATTTCAACGTGGCGGTATCGCATATTTATAACGTTTTTAACATTTAGGTCTGTATCCCTTTATAATTATTCAACAAAATTTAAAAAAAATTTCACCTCGAATTAAACTAAAATTATGATTGGGCAAATATTGAAATGAAATTTACTATGTAATACAGTGCCGTCAGAAGCGTTGCTTTGATTGAGATTACTATCGGATCAACTCCGACCGTGAACAAGAGAGTGGTACATACGAATACACTGCTTTTCAAATGTATGCCACTTTACTGTCCGGAAGTCATACACAGAGTGAACTGTATCGTTGTTTTAAAAAATTGGTGGTGGGGGGGTTGGGGGGTTCTGTGTATATGTTTTTAGTACTGCGTCAGATTTAAGTGTATCATGGTGAGTAAACACAGATTTCCCCAATGCCTATCGACTCAGAGCGAGTATACATCAAAACTAGAATTTAAAAAAAAATAGTTTCAATTCATATACAAATTTTGAAAACATTTAATTCTGTATATATACAATATACATGCATACGAAAAATAGCACTTTTTTTAAAACAGAGACTGTTGAGCTTTTATTCTACAAATAAATGAATGTAAGGATTAAAAGATATAACACGTGATATAAAACAATTGTTGCAAAAACACAAATATTTACTCGTAAAGATTTTACAATATTTCATTTTAAAAATCAAAATGTTTTCTTGTGCATTATTATAATTAACCTTTATCAATTATGACGTCATAATGGATTTTTGAGAATACCTTTTCTATAACAATTGGCTGACGTCATAACTGACAATTCTTATTATGACGTCATAACTTCGCGTCATAATAGTCCGTCGGTACCCAATCGTCGCAGTAGACGGAGGCAGGATGAACATGACGACGTACCAGCAATGTTATTCCCCCTCCTCCTCCCCTCGAGGCCCGACCCGCTACATACAGTTCCCTTCCATTGTCAACAGAGGGACTCTCCAACAGCCACCCAGGCAGTTCCCTGTAGAACCGGTCGGACCAAAGAGGAACCTCGAGCTTGATCACAATGGACCCGTTCTAGGTCTTGGCTCCAAAGCTATCAATATTCAGCGGTATGGCGGGAATAATTTTTAGTCCACTCTTAATTATCCCTAAGTTTTAAATGATTTTAGGATTTTTATCCGGATATAAGGGGAAAACAACGTCAATTTTCTATACCAAGATTAAACATACCTAATAAATTTGGAAAAATTTTATGATTGAAAAATCATATCGACTTTCCGTCAAATTAAAACCAAATTGAAATATTGAAATGTAACAATATAGCAAATCGTAAAAATTTAAACAATTCTAATAAAAGGCATTTGTCAGTATATTGTATTTAAACTGAAAGCGGTATCGGTATATTAAATGAACAGAATCCTTTAAATATCGCCTCCAGATGCAGTTAATTATTTTTACACTGACTTATTATGATACATTATGATACAGGTTTCTGGAGCCGAAGGCTATCACTGCCAGTCCTGTCCCAAGTCAGATCACCTGCTCCCTGCCGAAGCCGCCGGCGCGGGACCGGATGTATGCGCGACAAGCCCGCGCGCAGGCCCCGGGGAGGCCCGGATCCGCCAGTGTGTACCAGACCAAATTCGGCAGCATGGATTCGAACTTGATCAACAAATTGGTTCATCATGTCAGCTGGACGCCTACCTCTCGTGCGGCCGCTGAGGAAGTGTGTCTGAAATTCCCCCAAGTATGTCAGAGAATTCAATTTATATGTACATTTACTAATATAATACCGATCCCGACCAAATGAAGTGACAGCACTTCAGTTTGGCAGTCATCCGATCCTTTAATATTCCGTTTCTTTGGCTTCAAATATATTATCACGTTTTACTGTATTACTAAAGTATCACAACCTTGTTTCAATTTCAAGACCATTTCTCAAGACCATATTTCAAATGTCAGATTTGCTGTTTCACGTTTTAAAATTGTTTTCCACGTGATTTACAATAAATTAAAACTTTCTGTTCTAATATCATTGTGTCACAGACGGTATTTCTAAATTGTCTTCAGATAGATAATTACAATATACAATTTAAAATATCAATCAACTTTAGATCAGGAATATGAAACATTGTTAAATTCTCTAAAAGCATCAGAGGCTGTGCGTAAATTTGTATCGACTGGGTGGTTGTCAAGTCCACTTATTGAAAATTTTGTATATGTGTGATCTAACTATTTTAACACAAAGACTTCAAGGTCAGAGAGAATATAAAAAAGCTCTGGGACATCTATTGTACATGAAATTCAAACCAATTCAAACTTATATGTATATGGATTCATACACAATTTTTGATGTAACGACCAATTCAGTCAAAATTTTCGCTTTAAATATATTTGAAATAAAATTCTTTTGAAGTTATGAGAATCTTTAGAATATAGAAAACGTATCAAATTAATCGGCGTAGTCGTCGTAAATTTTTCACATTTTCGTTATATTTTCCCGAACCACTGGGCCAGTTTTACTCAACTTGAAAAAAAGTATCCTTGGGTAAAGGATATCAAAGTTTGTTTAAACGAAGGGCCAAGCTCTCTTTTAAGGGGAGATCATTTGGAATTTATAAAAAAATTGTCGGCATTTTTAAAAATATTTGTTCTCAACATCAGTTTGGCCAAAAAGGCTTCTGTGCATGTGGAAGCATCCTCAAGTAGTGTATATTCAAGTTTATTCAAATCATGATGTCAAGGGGATAAGGTGGGGCCACAATGGGGTTGAATTTTTACATAAGAATAAACAGAGAAAGATCTTTTAAAACCTTTTCAAAAAACCATTTGACCAGAGAGGCTGAAACTTGTGTGGAAGCATTCTCAGGTAGTATAGGTTCAAGTTGGTTCAAATCATGCTCCCCGATGGTAGGGTTTGGGTTACAAGGGGGGGGGGGGGGGGTCGAATACTTTATATAGGAATAAATAGAACAAAAAATTGTTTGAAAAACTTCTCAAAACCGAAACAAGAATAGGGACTCAATATTTAACATAAGAATGTGTCAAGAAAATATAAAGATTCTTTTTAAACAAGATAAACTCTACTTACTTGTCTAGATATTTTGTGATTGATACCCGAAACTAATTTGATCAGAGTTATGACTGTTGTTGCTCATGTGAGCGATGTTGCCCCTTGGCCTCTTGATTAATGAGTTATATGAAAACTACCAGTCATTTTATATCGACGTCAAACTCAGTAGTTATTCTGGGCGTTTGTTTTTCAGATCGAGCCTCCCCCCACCACCCTGGAGAAAAAGCCCGATCAGGTCCGGATGACGTGTCAGCGGTACGAGGCCACGCCTATGGAGTGGCAGAGGGCGGTGTTCTGGGACTTTATACAGACCCGGGGGAGCGTTCATGACGACGATCTGAGTGAGAAGACATACAGTCGCCCGGAAAAACTCCTCCTTAAGAGGTAACGTCACTCATCTACCAGTATACAGGTACTGTGCCTATAGTTCCCCGTGATCGACAGTGGTTGTATGTGATAGGGTATGGCGGTCGCCCGCTTGGACACGTGGGTTCTCTCCGGGTACTCCGGCTTCTTCCCACCTTAATGACCCCCTCGCGCTAACATCCGTGCCAACGAGAGATATTAATATAAGTTGTAGAACTTGTTTATCAATCGTTGTAAAATAAATAAAGTTCAGTTCAGTTTATAGTTGCCCGTTAAAAGACGTTATATAGATATATAATATCTTTTTCTTAGTCATCTTCTTTGTAGAACCTTTTCTTAATTTTGATTTATAGACAGGTTCATTTTAATCTGAATTTGTCTCAGAATTGTTTGATTATTGTTACGCTATGAACAATCATACAATGTTCGCACTGCAAAGAATGCCACTGGTAAGTTCCAAGACAATCTGCAATAAAGATGTCGCTAAAGACGAACATATACTTATGATCTAAGCTAGAAATATTAGCTGCAATAGAAGTAACAACTGTGTATACAAATGGATGAATGGGGAAAATCTCACGTCAATCAAACAAGATTGATGGAATGTATACTCTACTATATACAGATATTATCACCTAAAGTAAATTCAGTGTCGGTTTTATCGAATCCAAATTGAATGCATTATTTAGAATGGAGTCCACGGAATGTGTCCAAATCTAAGCGAGAACCTCAGCTAGTAGTACTAGCATATACAGTGTATTTGAACAAAATACACCGTTACAAGGTGTGTTCACGCTGGTCCTCTGTCAGGTCGGTGTTTTTTTTTCGTTCTCTTGGTGTCTAATACAAGGTTTTTTTAATTGAAAATTTCGTCGAATTTCTCCTGAAAAAATATTTTGAATATTTCAAAAACTACAACGATTTATCATGATTATCTAAATCTATATACTAGTAGCTACTTATAAAAACTACGGACTTTTGTTGATATAAATTAATGATTGTAATTTGGGTATTTTTTTTTCATCGTAATCATCATTTAGAAAACACACTGGGTATTCAAGGTCACGGTCTAACTTTGTTAGGTTGCTATGGCAGTGGGCATTATTACACAAAAATAAAATACATTGTTTTCACCTTCATTAATAAAGTTTTAATGATGATTTTCAGGCAGTCTAAAAGAATGGCAGAACACCCCCGTAGCAATGCCACGATAATCCGAAAACTTGTAAGAGAAGACCAGCTCTCCAGTGTATTGTAAGTAGGATGAGCTCAGACAAATCGTATATAGGATCAGACTGAAATATAGATATAGAAGTGTGAATTAAATGCATGTGATATAAGCTTGGCAATAAGAACCAAGACCTTTGTTAAGGGAGACCATTGTTCGCGATTGTTATATAATGCGCCCGATATTGACGATTAAATAGGTTTAAAGCCTCTACATATAAATTCATTTTAAAATGTTCCACTGTACATGTAGTATGGATTACAGAATGGAGGACGACAGTTCTGGGTAACTATTCAGCTCCGCACGCAATGTCTGTAAACTTTGTGTAACCTAGGCAACGTAATTCTTGAGATCTGCTACTCTGTCTTTTTTTTCAATTCTTCTTATTACAATCTTGTTTTCTAGTAATTGCTTAAACAATTAACGAGATTTTAATTACAACATAATAATTTTGCAAGTTGAGTTCTATTTGAATTAATTTCATATCGACGTATGTTCCAGTGTCCGGCAATGCCCGGGGTACTCGGGATTCGTACCACGGACCCCTACAGAGAGCGAGCTCACCAAACGCCCCCAGCACTCCTATATGGTCAGCACAATGAAGGCCAACTACAGGTAATGCGGGTCAGGTACATTGGTCCTCTATCTGTTTGTACTATTCTAATTCCCTGCCCAGATATGTCGGTCAGTTATGTCGTAAATAGTTTCTGTCTATAATAATGCCCTTACCTACATGTAGGTATGTCGGTCTGTCATTTGTAAATACTCCAGTAGTATATGCCTGTAAAATTCTGATCCAATGTATGGCGGTCTGCTATGCCGCTATGGGTCTCTATCTGTACCATTCTAATTCCTCTACTTAAGTACAATGTATGTCGATCTGCTATGTTGTAAATACTTTCTGCCTGTATTATTCTGATTCCCTTACTTTGGTATGTCGGTCTGCTTTGTCGCAAATGGGTTCTATTTTATACCATTCTTATGTCTCTATCTAGGTATGTTGCTATATCGTATATATATTCAGTGTTTGCTATGACGTGAATGTTTGCTGTTAGTACTATGTTCATTACCAACGTGGTCGCTTCAGCAAGACTCTACCAAACACTACCGTTTCAACTTCATAAAAACGCACTTAGCTGCAAGGTGCGTGTTCACAACTCTGCACAACACACCATAACGCTGTCACACACTAATACAATTTGCACAACACACCTTTGCGCTGTCACATGACAACACACCATAGCGATGTCACAAGTCACTAATTAAGGAATAAGGAATCATTCTTTGAGTATTATGAGGTGATAATTTCGGTCGGGGCGTGATCAAATCAAATAAATTATGTAATTTTCAGCAATTGTACGATTAAATATTATAATATTAATTATGCAAACCCGCTTGCGCCCCCAACAATACGTCATTTGAATTTATTGGGCTGTATAGTACAAAATCGATTCGTAGTGTTATCACAGACAGAGACACTAAAAATGTAAATATTACAGTGTACACAATGCCGTCACACAGCACGCTGACAATCAAACATTGTGTCAGAAGACAGTGTACAGTAGTTTTTGTGCAAACGAAATTATTTCAGGGAAAGGTTTGTAACTAGCACTGATTTTCATTTTTAGAAATTGCACAAAAGTTACATATTGTTTTGTTCACCGTAGTGAAGTTGTTCTTATTCTAAAATTCAAATGATTTTTGCCGTCCCGTTGTTTTTAACTTATAAAGGTCAACGTTCATGATTTCCCTATGCCATGGAAACTAAAAAAAGTTACACAAACAAATATTTCTTTTTGTAAACTCAAATGAATTATAATATTCATTGTAATGACTGTTTTAAGACTCGTAATGTTTTATGACTCGTTAGGAAGAAACTTGTGATACTTGGCCTAGTAAAATTACTTAATTAACAACGCCAGAAATGTCCTTAACTTTCATCAATTTCATATATAGTACTGATTAAAACAAAATTGTATGAAAAGAAGAACGGCTGCTAATATGAAAATGTCGGAAACAAGGATTTCTCAATGCCTTTCTGTAGTTCACATATTTCCACAGCAACTGCATTTTTATTTCACATAACACCGCTACAACTTGTTAAGGCTGGGTTGCCGGAATAGAATAGAAACACAAAATTAATTGTACTGTACTCAAATAATAACCTTTCAAAATAGCAAATAAAAATTCGGATTTTTCAAAATTCGCTACCCTCAGGCGCTTGTTATAATAACATATTATCATTATACTATAGGGTGAACTTATCACAGAAACAAAGGTAATCACAGATTACAAAGCTCACCGAGACGAGGCATCACCTTTATCATATTATAGGAAAATCATAGTCAATGATCTTTAATAAAATATTGGATACTGCAGTGTTATTTGACACAGTATTGTATATCATATGATACGAAATTGTATGATAATGATATTATAAGTCAATTTCATACTGTATTGTATGATACAATGTTTATCGATTCACTACTATAAAATACAATATTGTATCATTTGATACTAAAGAATATTATGTCATATGATATATCATGATACATAAATAATACTGTATAAAAAACATGATACAATATGACATTGTATCATGATATGATATTGTATTATATTACACAATATTGTATCATAGCACATTAAAAAATATTGAATCATCTTATATACATTATATTATACATATCATAATATAGTACTATTAAAAAAATATTGCATCACATGATACAATATTGTCGCATATGATATATTGTATCTTGATATGATATCATATTATATAATAAATTAAGATGAAATATGATACAATATCATATCATATTATACATTTTTTAAATACAATATCATATCATGTCATATGATATTTTACAATATTATATTATATGATTCAATATTGTATCAAATAATACAATACTGTATCTTATCATACAATACTATATAATAGAAATCATGATATATCATATAACAACAAACACATCTACCAAGCAAGTTTGAGTGTGGTAGGACAGGTTTTCTGAGCATCTTTGATAATGCAGATGAGGCTCTGTATCTGAAGCTAGCCTTATGTTTCAAATCCAAAGTTACATGATCCAAATTAGTCAGGACAGCTTTTTTTCAAACAGTCAAACCTGCATATAACTACTTGAAAAACTAACACCTGCTCCAGCATCAAGATAATCAAGATCAATGTCTGTATCTGAAGCTACCCCTATTTACACATCCATGGTTATATTAACTGTTTTAGTCTGACTTGATGTGGGCAGAATTTACTTTATTTTATAACCAGCTCCAATAGCCTAACACAATTTGGGTTGTTCAAAAATCTTAAACCTGCCTTAACATCTAGATAATCAAGATCCATCTGTATCTGCAGCTACCTCTGTGATTCATTTATTTAGCTAAATTAACTATGCAAGTTTGAATAATCATTAGTACTATTATTCATATAAACATGTGACCTGCTCGAAAAAAAATAAACTGCTCCAGCATCCGAAACCTATGGCTCAGATTCAGCATCCACGCCTGTGGAGTGCATCAGTATCACATGAGGTATCATCTTTCCAATTTGGATAAAGATTGAACCAGTAATAACTAATATATTGGTCTATCAAAAGGCACCTATACCAAAAACTTTAACCAGCTCAAAAAACCTTAATCTCATCCAGCATCTGAAACTTATGACCCAGATTTAGCATTCAAGCCAGTCCAGTGCACAAGTATCATAAGATGCACCATCCATGCAAATTTAGTGAAGTTAGGACCAGTAATAACTGGGATATAGTCATCAAAGGGCACCTGCTCTAAAAACTTTAACCAGCTGCAAAAACCTTAACCTCATCCAGCATCCAAAATCTATGGCTCAGATTCAGCATTCAAGCCTGTCAAGTGCATCAGTATTACAAGATGCGCCATCCTCGAAAGTTTGGTGAAGTTAGGACTAGTAGTAACTGAGATATGGTCATCAAAGGGCACCTGCTCCAATAACTTTAACCAACTCTAAATCCTTTACCTCCTCCAGCATCCAAACTTCATGGCCCAGATTCAGCATCCAAGTTTTTTAAGTTCACAAGTAGGTCCAGATGCACCATCCATGCAAGTTTGGTGAAGGTAGGACAAGTAATGACGTAGATACAGGACCTGCACCAAATACTTTAATCAGGTCCGGACACCAACGACTGGGGTATAGCATAAGCTCCCCAAGTTTGTCTCGGAGCTAAAAAAGCATGTGTCACTACCATAGCAATTGGTGTCAATATTCATACACCAATACTTGATAGTATAATATGTATGGAGCATTGTTTCAATTTTATCGATGAGCATCTATGCAACATAATTTGTTGAACGATTTTTGTCTGCCCCTTTGATGCAATATGCAAAAATTGTTTTTACTTTAAGGAGTATTTAGGTTATAATACTATCTTACATAATAAAGACATATATTTGTTTACTAGTATTATGAACGAGAGTCAAGGTGTGGCCAGAATATGAATTCAGACTTTGGATGTCAGAAATAACGAAATGAAACAGAGATATTTAATATTTGGAACTCAATAGCCCATGGCCATTTTGTTGTCTACTTTGCACATAACAATTTTTCATTTAAATTGTAAAATGCATGAAGTCATGTGGGCCACACCTTCTTCGAAAACCATCATGTTCTATGGGTCTTTAATCATGGGCCACCTAATACAATCTTAGTACATTATTCAAATAAAGTAATCAGCTGTTATTGCAATTTCAACAATGTCCATAATTTTTCAGGGAACTGCCTGAGGCCGAGTACAGGAAGCAGACATTTGCCAGGAAAGGTCCCCTGTCTAAGACGGTGACCCTCACCTACCCCTTCAACCCCTACAACAAAGTCTAACCGCCACAACAGATATATTCCCACCCCAGGGAATGTCTGCCAAATGTCCTCATCTTCATTGTCATCAATATATGTCCTACTCAGCTTGTTTGTCTTCCTGTATACACATTGTATATCAAAAATTGTCAAATAAAAAATGGTGTTTTTTAAAATAAAATCTTTCTTGTCTTTCCTTTCTTTTTCCCCTCGCTCTCCAAAAATCTAAAAGCATTGTGAAACAGCTAAGGTTTCTATAATTTAATGAGAACAAATTACTACATCTTTATTTGATAAATGATAATTTTGTGGTAAAAGCATGCAACAATTTTTAAAACCAACATTTTTTGCATAAAAAAGTCCACAACAGACACATGTAAGACACTAAAACAACAAAATTATCCTTAGTCTGCACCAAACTGCTACCTATAGCAAATACACCTTATTGGGTGTAATGAATCGTCTATGATATAAAACAGATGTCAAAAGATAGTTTTAAATGTTTTGTCCAGAGACAAATTTCAGACTGTATTATGCAAATTATACAATCACTGTACAACAAAATCACGTATATCAGATGTACATGTAGTCCACTCTCAATATTTGAAAGACAACAAATATTCACAGTTAGATCTGCCAGTGATTAGTTCTACAACAAGCAGTCAAGTTAAAGCTCCTAGCACTGTATACATTATATGTGTGTAGTCTGTCTGACAGTCCCTGGGGCAGCGCCCTACAGCTGTTCCTCTATGCGCTTCTCCTGGGCATTGAGTTCGTCCCAGATGACCTTGGGAACGTCGGTGCCGACCTGGTCCTCCAGGAACCGCTTGCTCTCCCGCATGTCATCCAGCCAGTAGTGCTTGGGCAAGCTGAACAGCTCGTCCCACTTAATGTCTCCCAGCCCGCTCAGGTCAATGCTGCCTGTCAATGACAAACACACTCAGTGAGACTTGCTGTATCAACAAGCAGTAAATCAAACACTCAACCGAGACAAAGAGCATTATTGTATTTATATAGGTCCCAAAGGCCCCTCAAAATGAGTATCTCTTTTTTTTTTAACTTACTGTTTTTGTTCTATACATACTAATATTAAATTAATAAATCAAGTTATTCTAAATTCAGAATGAGTATCTTTAACAATAAAACAAACCTAAAATTCTTTCCAAATATTTATTAGGGGGGCGAAAAAACCCTCTGACATATATAATGTACCATATTCATATTATAGCATTCTTTGATTACTAAAATCAGGTACAAAAATATAACTTGCACCTGCTTGCTACTAAAACACTATAGACCATGTGTCTGACCTTTCTTGGGGAGGTAACCAATGGGGGACTTCACAGCAATTGATTCATCTCCAGCACATCTCCTCAGGACCCAATCCAATACACGGACATTGTCTCCAAATCCAGGCCACAGGAATTTTCCGTGTTCATCCACCCGGAACCAGTTCACATGGAATATCTTGGGCATCTGCAAACAGTCCACTTGAAATTATCACATACACTTTACACTTGAAGTCAATCAACAAAAGGAAGAAACAGACATACTGGTAAGACCACAACTGTAAAATCAACTGTACGTTACTGTTGTTTTTTCCAAAATCTTGTTGTTCAGCAGAGGGCAATTAGTTAGAGTTTTTGCTGGGCAAGTCATTACTTTGAAACTGGCTGGGGATTTTCACAAATTTAACCTTTATAAAATCTTATTAAATGCATCCCATGCTTAAAAGATAATACAGTTTGATAATTTCAAAGTTTTGATTGACTACGTCTTCTATGAAAATATTTCATTAAATTTATCTCCTTCACTAAGAAACATCTTGAAAACAATTATATATTTTTTCTTTATAAAGTGTTTATGGGCATGCCTTTCCTTTATTAGGTGTTTAGAGGCAAATCAAAGCCTTTTAAAGAGTTAAGGGGCCAATCAAGGGGCTAAATTAATGAGGGGTGTAGGGGCCAGTCTTACCTTTAGAATGAGTTCAGTGGCCACTTACTTTATAACGAGTCCAGGGGCCAGACTTACCTTTATTATGAGTTGAGGGGCCACACTTACCTTTATGAGTTCAGAGACCAGACTTACCTTTATTTTGAGTTCAGGGGCCACACTTACCTTTATAATGAGTTCAGAAACCACACTTACCTTTATTTTGAGTCCAGGGGCTAGACTTACCCATATAATGAGTTCAGAGACCAGATTTACCTTTATGAGTGTAGAGGGTAGACTTACCTTTATAATGAGTCCAGGGGCCAGACTTACCTTTCTCTCTGGTTTCTCCATGTCCAGCCAGTGTTGTAGGTAATTTCCAAAATTGTATCCCATAAATGGCCTCATTGCCATTGGGTCATGCATGATTTTCTTTCCTATGCAAAAAAACCAAAAACAGTATAAATTTGACAAACCATTAGTTTTGATGTCCAGTAAATATGAAAATGTTGCTTGAATTTTTGTACTTATTTCTCATTCACTACTTTTTCATTTCAAATAAATTTAATCAACTTCAAAATACATTTTCCATTTCCATGAAACTCATTATAGTAATATAGAGAAACTATTGGCATTTTAACCATTGTGGCAACATCCAACAGTAGCTGACTGTAGCAGAAATAGCACTACTGGTGAAAGCCACCTGTATAATCACTGGTTACACTTACTGATGTATTTACTTATTAGCGTACCAGTATCAAGATAGGTGCCACTTATGTCTAACCTACTGAAACTTACCTGTACAATTATAGGTAACCCTATCAATGTCTTCACTTATTGGTGCATACCCGTAAAAAGACTGTAACACCTAGGTATCACTACCCTTAATTATGGAAGCGTACCTGTATGTTCTGCAGCGGCTGTGGACTCAGATTTGACGCAGGCTCCAACCATGACGCCATGTTGCCAGCTGTAGGACTCAAACACCAGGGGTACACCTGGGAGGAAATAGCAAAATATGTTTTATAAAACATTAAAGGTGTCAAATAGTTATTAGGAAATTAAATCATTTAAAAGTTGTTTCCAGATATCATTAGAAAATTGGTCTCATAAAAAGAATTGCGTTGGAGTATGAACAACACAAATGAAAATGTTGACACAAAGTTGAGGATTTAATATGCACATATCTATGATCTGACACACAAGATATCTATTGATATATATTTTATAGTACCAACAATTCCTGTTTCGTATGAGCCGACACTGACCTGTGGGACGTCGTCCACCGAAGATGAGAGCGCTGACTGGCACTCCCTCGGGGTCCTCCCACTTGGGGTGGATGATGGGGCACTGGGAAGCTGGGCAGGTGAAGCGGGAGTTGGGGTGGGCAGCATTGCCTGGCATTCCTATCTTCCAGGGCTGTCCCAGCCAGTTAGTAATTGCAATGTTCTGGACGAGGAAATCACAAACTCTTATTTATATTTACAACTAAGCAGTCAACTTGTGAAAGAAATATATGTGTATTTGTAAAGAATAAAGTGGCCAAATGCCTTGAGTAAACAAGGAAATTTCCAGCAAGATATGTGAGGAAGTAATATTGGTATAAAATTTTGCCAGATTACTAACTTGTAAATCCTTTATTACAAAAACATAGCTTTATCCTGTAAATAATGATTGTGCACACCATTACTGGTAATTAGTCTTTGTGTTTACAGTTTATGCAAATAAAGTATTGACCTTATCAATCTCGTCCTCCATCCCCTCCCAGTAGAATCCTCCATCAGCCGTTTCGGCCACATTTGTGAAGATGGAGTTCTTCTGGAAGGACAGCATGGCATTGGGGTTAGTTTTCATGTTGGTGCCTGGAGCCACACCAAAGAAGCCGTTCTCAGGATTGATGGCTCTAAGGACACCCTTATCGTCAAATCTAAGCCAGGCAATGTCATCCCCTACAGTAAGTTTCCAATACACATTAATTCATTATAAATTAAAACATCAGCATTTACAATGAATTAAGAACAAAGAAATAATTTAATCACATTCTTACCGACATTCATTCTTTAGGTAAGGCTATATCTCGTACATTAACACAATTCTGTCTGTATTTTCTGAAGTTATTTTAACACAATGGTTGTTTATTTCTTCTCAAATCTTAGAGGGTAAAATATTGAAGCTTTCTTGTGTACTTACCAACAACTCGGACTTTGTACCCAGGAATGGTTGGCTGGATCATGGCAAGATTTGTTTTCCCACAGGCACTAGGGAAAGCTGCACAAACGAATTTCTCTTCTCCTGTTTTCTCATTTGTCAATCCCATAATCTAGACAATATATATTGATCAAAATCCATGATTTATCATTATACAAATCCCTTTAATTGCTAGAGCTACAAGAAGCAAGTTCACACAAGATTTTGCTAGTTTTACAGTAATGAGATGGACAGTTAAGTCTTACTCACCAACATGTGCTCGGCGAGCCATCCCTCATCCCTGGCAATGACACTGGCAATTCTCAGAGCGAAGCACTTTTTCCCCAGCAATGAGTTACCTCCGTAGCCACTACCGTAGGACACAATCTCACGGCGTGCCGGAAAATGACCGATCATGATCTTTTCTGGGTTACACGGCCAGTGATTGATAACCTTCCCTGAAGTCAGTGAATGAAATCAATGGAATCACCAGTAAAAAATTTCTCTTTTTTAGAGATCACATTATGAATCCTGCACATTTTACTACAGTTTTGTGAACTTGGAAAGTGTCTGAATGAGCATTAAAATTTGTTGCGATACTTAAATCTTCAAATGTAATCCATGTACAGATCTGGGAATAACTTACTTTGTACTGGTCTGGGACAGCCCATGGAGTGCACACATCTCACAAAGTCATTGTCTCCCATAACCTCCCAGATATCTGCTGACACCCTGGTCATAATTCTCATGCAGAGCAGGACATAGTTGGAATCGGTCAGCTGGACTCCTATCTTACTCAGGGGACCCCCGATGGGGCCCATACTGAAGGGGATCACATACATAGTCCTACCTGCAACAGTCGCAAAAAAGTTTGATCTAGTTAATTTTGCTTTTTACTGTTGAATGTTACATTAGATATTTTAATGGGCAATTAAAATTCCAAACTCATAAGATTTTATGGACAGAAACATTCTGCAAATTCAAAACAATTGATCTTTATACTTTCATACATGAAGAAGTCAGTTATTGTACAGGAAAGACAACACACCTGCCATGCAGCCATCAAAATCACTATTTACTTCCTCCTCCAGCTCCTTGGTGTGCTTCCACTGTCCCAGAATTCCCCTCACTCCCTGTCGTACATGGGGGACTGTTTCGTATTTTTCCTCTGTTGCAATCCATGTTTTGGATTCCACTCGAGCAACATCAGCCGGGTCAGTACGACACAGATAGCTATAAATCAAAGAGTCAAATTTTCGTATTTTGGTAATTTCTTTAAAGACATCTTGCTCTCTTAGCTTGAGGGTCGTGAGAAGTGAGGACATATATTGTGTGTACATAATTAAGGTGTTTACCAGTTCTCATATTTGGGTAATTTTGTGAGGACCCCTCTCTCTATCAGCTTGTGGGTGACCTCCTCAGCTTCAGCATGTGACCCATCACAGATGTACAGAGCTCGTGGCTTGCACGTGTACACCTGCGATTGAAAATTGAAGTCAAATTAATAATACCGTAAACTACGTACAGTAAAACTCTGTTATAGCGAAGTCCTAGGGACCAATGGATTTACTTTGTTATATCTGTAGTTTGTTATATTCGTATAACGAATTTAATAATAACTGTAGCAAATTTATTATATACATGCACCATACTACAATTTTTGCTAATTGAGGCTTATAATGAAAAGCATTCTTTTGGTAACTTTAATAATCAGATTGTGAATTGACGAATTTATGTGAAAATGAAGTCATTCAAACTATTTATTATCTTAAATGGTAGTGCAAACTTTTTAAACTGTAAAGAAATTTGTTATATCGGTAAAAGTGTTAAATTTCATTATTATTCACCTCTATGGGACTCAAAATCAGTTCGCAATATCAAAGGTTCTATTAATATACATTTATACATTTTCAATTTTTTTTTGGGGGGGGGGGGGGGATCATATTTTATTACTGGACAGTGGTATTTAATCTGTTAAATTACTTATATCTCTTTCTGCAGAAAAGAAATATGTGAGACTTAACCAAAGGGTGCTTGATGTTACAATCCCTATCCATTTATTCTTATCAAGCATGTTATATAAAATAATCATTCAAAGCCAAAGTTAGCATCTTATCTTCTGTTGTTTGTGATCTTATATTGCTACCAGTATGTTTATACAATAAATACATCTTGGCATTTATTTTGAAGATAAAAAAATCTGAGGAACATTTGTGTAAATCTAATTCAATAGAAGCACACCTAGCGTCTTGTACAGTAAATAGATTATCAGGTCTGACTCTTCCCAATGTTTATCACAGCTTCATCACAGAAAAATGACTCGTGTCACAATGAAAGCTGCTAATTAATCAACGTCTCCAGTTGCTCAGACAATACTACATCTGCTCATATATAAATCATAAAGCCTACCCACATACCCATTTTGCCAAGAACTTCTGCACTTTCTTGGGCAGCATGTGGAAATCGCCTTTGACGATCGGGACATGGCCAAGCTTCTGTATCACGATCTCATGAATCTCCATGAACTCTGGTGCGTCGTCCTCCATTTTTTGACCAAACAATTACTCAACCTGTTCATGAACATGCAAGCACCTGTTTTTAGCATGTATGAATATCACCAGATGAACTGTTAATATACCCTCTCTCCATCTGTCAACTGCCTTGTACGACATTCAGTTCATTTGTCATGTTTGTTTTCATGCTAGTTTTATAAATCTTAACATATTTCAACAGCAGGTTTAATGAATCATCACATTAATGATTAAAGTTAACAAAGATTGACATTAGTTTATTTGTATCTAAAATTTAAACATAATCCTTTATTTGTTCATCCTATGTACTGTATTTCCATTTTGATAAGTGAGTTAACAGGAACTTATTAAGTTGTTGTAACTTTATACCTTCTCCTGTCAATTGTTCCCTTTACACAGATATCCAATTGTTTATGAGTTCAAAGGTAAGGAAATTATTTACATGAGCTCAGACTGTCTAAAGTTTTGACCTTTGACAGAATCACCTCTCTACTGATTACACAGCCTTATTACGGTAGGATAAAATAGAGTAGATAGAAAATAAAAAGTTATTTAATATATCAAACAGTCATTTTTTACAGGTGAAAATGAATGTCCACAGATCACATTAAAATGAACACACTTCATGACTGTCTCTAACTACTGGTACTCTACCAATTAACAAAACACTATTCTGGGTATTCCCAAAACATGCTGAACAGAAAGAATCTAGGATCAAGAATCCTGATGTTTAAATTTTATATTCTTTTCTTGTCCCCACAGCTGTTACCTGTTATCAGAATGAGTTTGAAGTAATTTTCCCCTATTTTCTTTGTGTAATTTTGCAGGAGAATAATTCCCCAATAGTCATTACCTAGATTCTCACTGATTTTGCAAATGTCAAAATTTAGTGGACTCAGTGGCATACCTAATATATTTGATGTAGTGATGTGCTTACCTGTACTGCCTGACAAATGAAATATATTTAGTGGTAATTTGAACTGTATGTTTATATATATATAGTGTACTGCACACATATAGCCCTTTAAATGCAGTAAGTGTACATGTTTACATGTTAAATCACACATCACCCCACCTTTATCAAACCCATGTCAGCATGGAGCATGTTGATGTTTCTTTTATTCATAAAAAAAATATTCTTATCTTTTCTCATTTAAAAGCCCGCGCCATCAGTTATAACCTGAGAACAATGCACATTATGAGACGCAGTTGTTGCTCCGTCCTTGAACTGAATTGACACCGCCGGTACCGGTCCGGATTTCGGCCTACTCCTGGAGACAGGTAAAACTGTCACGTATACCCCCGCCAGTACGTGTACATAATGCATTGTGCACCGCTCTATATATTATATAATGTGCAATATGCAGATAGTGAAATTTTTTCACTGAATCAAATAATAATCTATGGCTGCATACGCATCAACGAAATCAAGTGTCACCGTCATTTACTTAAAAAAGTTAGTTTTTCGGGATTTAAATGCCAAACCTATTTCAAGATAGTCCTTACATAACAGTGGGTACTGATTAGCATGAGAATTATGACATGTCACTTACCCAAAAAATGAATAAAAAGATTCAGACGACTCACTGCAGTACGTGTTGCTCGGTCAGCAGAAAGCGGTAAACGACAAACAGCGTCTCTCGGATATTACTGGATTTTTCTCTCGAAAGCCCTAGAAAGCGAGGGTTTACGAAAATATAGGATTGTAAACAAGGACGTGCAAGGTTAAAATCATTAGAAATGTTTATCGGATGTACATGAGAAGTGCGTAGTAGGAAATTCCAAACGTGTTTAAAAAATGTTTTTAAAGGCAGTGGGTATAAAAATAGAATTGACTTGAATAAATAAACAAAATATTCTATAACGCCATGCGAATTTTTTAAATTTATAATCATTTCATGGATTTGGTTTGGTAAACAATAGCATTTTCTGTGATAATTTCTTTTGTGACAACCTTTACAGTAGAAATAAGTAACAACTCGCTGTTGTACTTAAAATACACGATTATTGATGTGGATATTGTAAGGATCTATATTTAGCTGCACCAGTCTTAAAAAAAAAAAAAGGTTCGTAAGGCGGTTCTTTTTCAGAATTTTTCCGATCAGAAGCTACGAACATGCAAGTATCTAATCTGACACAAGTCACATGATCAAAAAGTAACTATATATAGATATTTTCTAACCAACAGAACGACACTACTGCCTTCGTCTTTTGCGTAGTACCTTAACACTTATTATAACATTAATTTTACAATTTCACCATTATATTTTAACATGCTCCTAAAAAAAGTAGGGACAGTTCCTCCAGAATCCCCCTTTCTATATATTTGTTTATGAAAATTTTCTGCTTTGAGGAAAAATGTTGGGGGGGGGGGGGTTTTCCCCCCTGCTTGTTTCTGGGATAAAGTTTACCGATAATTATAACATAAATTATAGAAAAGAATGGTACTAAACACTTGTCCGTCACTTTTCCGTTGAAAGCGTGATCGAATGAATGAAATTAATGTAATGGGGCGCATCACCATGTCCACGTAATCAGGTAATTCCGAGTTACATGAACATGATACTTAAAGTTTATTGCAGGAATAAGTGCCTGTGGATTATAGTCACCACCAAACATAGTATTTTCATCAATTTATGATAATTTACTCATCTGTTAACGATATATATATATATATATATATATATATATATATATATATATATATATATATATATATATATATATATATATATATAAACTATATAGCATATTTCTGCTTGAAATCCGTGTAATACGTAAGTCTTATAGGCTGCCATTGTAAAATAAGATTTAAAAAACCCCGAAACTTTTTATTCCGTCGCCTGCATACAATTACTGGTGTAGCTATACATGTGGGAGTCGTCTCTCTTTAGAAATCTTTTACCGACAAATTCACAGTAAACCGGCCAAGTGGACAGGCATTGCTAGCTAACTTATGGAGGGAGGCTATGCTGGTCCAGTTACCTTGGATACCCCGACATTCAAGACAAAATTTGACACAAGACCCTTGATTAGATAGACTCCCGAGTGACTGACCAAAACCTGGAAGTGCAAATAAAAGATAATCTCAGCGAGATTCGTCGAGATTGAAAAATTTTGACGGACGTCTCTTCCGAAGAGACGTCCGTCAAAATTTTTCAGTCTCGACGAATCTCGCTGAGATTAAAGACATGCGTATCTTGTATTAATTACGTTACTGGTTAAATCAAACGTATGTGTACTACTTAATTGAAAACTAAACTTTATCAGTTTAAATTTCATAAGGTATTCAATTAATCAATGTACTTGACAGAAAATAAATTTTGAAATATCATAAATTGTGTGCAAAATTACAAAAAATAATTTTAGTCTAGCAATTGGCGATTTATCATTCTCCCGCGTTTTTTTGTTTGTTCCTGTGGAAGCTATAAATCAAGTAAGCCTATACATGAATGTTCGTACATATTTGTCAGGCGATTACTCAGAATTTTTGTGTAAACAACATACCATTGTCTCATAGGAGTTGAAACCCTTTCTGTTGTCAGATCCCCCTACCCACCAACAGCTTAAAATTCCATGGAAGGGAATAAATTCAGTTCTCTGGTCCATTTGGAAACCTGCAAAGCTTTATACACTTCAACTTAACAGAACATGCTTCATATTTTAATGTTGTAAAAATCAATTCTCTAGTAATCTACAACTTATCAATTTCTAATTAGTTTTGTTGTCATTTCTGGTATAGGAATCTATTCAAAACTCATCTATAAGGTTCAATGATAAAATGCTAGAGAAAATGGAACTTGTTCATTCCTTCCAGAAATTGTTGCAGTGAGATGTAAATGTCATCTTCAACAGGACAAAGTCTTTAAATCCATATATGTTTAAAGCAGTCTGATTGAAATATCATGTTTTGAAACTGCTGCCATGTTGGAACATTTTAACCTCCATCCCAAAATAAAAAACAAACAACTTTTCTGTTTTTGCATAAAAAATTTATATTCCTTTAAAAGGTATTTCCCCTATCTTGGACAATCTAGCCCATCAAAATATTGCCTGTAATATACAGTCAATCAGCTGTTTGACAAGAATATGCACAAATACATGTATTATGCCAAAGGCAGTGAGACTCGTACCGGTAACATAGACATTACAATATTACATTTACAAATTACACAAATCTTATCACAGAAATAATGTAATCAAGTCTTTAAACATCAAAATACTCTGTTCGAATCATTAACACAATGAGAAGTCTTTGGTAGTCCGATGAGCACGGAATGGTTTATGTGTGGTGATTTTCGTTAAGTTCAAGCCACATTAAGATGCTTTAACACGTACAAAATGATGGCATCAAACACAACCAAGGGGACAGAACTCCTGAGATCAAATACATGAACCACATGATGCATATGACAGTCAATATAAATTCCGGGTTTTATTGCACCACAGAAGTTTCAAACTCCTCTCTCTTAAATACAAAGTCTGTAATACATAAAATTATATCATCATCAAATCATTGGCATGTAAAAAAAATAATGTTTAAAATAACAAACTCCCTCTCTTGAACATAAATAAAGTAATGAGTAGTGACTAAGAATCTGAACTCTTACAAGTATACAAATGCAGAAACATAAAATGTCACACTATATGTCAGCATGTGACAGAGCAGTCTCCATATCGGAGTAACGGAAGAGACTGCTCTTTACATGGAGTTGACGCGACCCTCCAGGCTTCTCAGTTCTTTCATTATTTCTGGAGGGAGATCTTCATGAACCTGCTCATCAAAGTATTTGCCAATGTCCTTGACCTCCTTCTGCCAGTACTCCTTGGGGATACTGAACAGGGCATCCATGTCCACATCCTCCTCGAGTCCCTCCAGGTTTAGCGACCCTTTCTTGGGAAGGTTTCCTATGGCTGATTGGACAGCACAGTCTTCTCCATTAACACGTCTGAATATCCAGTCCAAGACCCGGGAATTCTCCCCAAACCCTGGCCACATGAAGCGGCCATTTTTGTCCTTTCTGAACCAGTTGACATGATAGATCTTTGGAAGTTCCAGATCTTGTTTCTGTTGAAAGCTTAACCAATGTTCCAAATAATGCCCAAAGTTATATCCAAAGAATGGACGCATTGCAAATGGATCGTGCATAATGACTTTGCCTGTAAATAATGAACAGATAATAAGTTTTCAGGTTGAAGAAAGACTGTTCAAAGGAAATGTGCTGAAATTAACAGTTTTGAACATTTGTTTTCAAGTCCAACTTACTTTTGTGCTCTGCTGCTGCAGTTGCTTCAGACCTCATAGAGGCCCCAATATATACACCATGCTGCCAGTTGAAGGCTTCATACACCAGAGGAACTCCTACAATATAGAAACAAGTCATATTACAAGAGACACAACTCTAGCACTCCTATCAAATCTAAAGAACAGTGAGATCTAAGATAATAGCCACCACCCACCTTCAGGTCTGCGTCCACCAAAGATGATAGCCTCAATAGGGACACCCTCTGGATCCTGCCATTTCTCGTCCATGATGGGACACTGGGCTGCAGGTGTACAGAACCTGAAGACGAAAAACGAAGACATTTATACCAACATCTCTTAAAGTCCAATAAAAATCTGCTTTACAAAATAATGGCGATATTTGACATGCGGGAGGGTGGACTGACCTGGAGTTGGGGTGAGCGGCGGGTTTGCCCTGTTCATGGTGCCACTCCTCCACTCCCAGCCACGACTTGATCTTGGTCGTTCTGGTGACCTCTCCTTCAAGCCCCTCCCAGAAAACACCACCGTCCGAAGTCTCAGCCACATTGGTGAAGACAGTGTTTCTGGAAATGGTTTCCATGGCCATGGGATTGGTCTTTATTGAGGTTCCTGAAAGCATTGATAAACAGTTAGGTCCAATGTACTGGCTTTCATTAAATTATGTTGATTTATCAAACTCTGTTGAATTCATTTTCTCACCTGGAGCTACTCCAAAGAATCCAGCTTCTGGGTTGATGGCCCTGAGTTTTCCATCCTTATCAAACCTCATCCAAGCAATATCATCACCAACACAGGTAATTTTGTAATCTGGTAAAGCAGATTTCATCATTGCCAAATTGGTTTTTCCACATGCACTTGGGAAAGCAGCTGCAAAGTACTTCTTCTCTCCTTTGGAGTTTTCAATTCCTAAAATCTACAAGAAATTAAATAACTATTAAACAGTATCTCTTTACTACCAAATACATATGATCAATAATTCCATGAAAATCTTCTTTCCAATGAGGACACAAAAAGATTTTTACCAGCATATGTTCTGCGAGCCAGCCCTCTCTCCTTCCAAGTATTGAACCAAGTCGGAGGGCGAAGCATTTTTTGCCCAGCAATGAGTTTCCCCCGTATCCACTTCCATAGGAGCAGATCTCATTCCTCTCCGGCAAGTGTGCAATGATGGTTTCTTTAGGATTGCAGGGCCAATTACTGACCACAGGCTCTGAGAGAAGAAAAGAGAAAAAATATATTATTGTCTACTGGCATTATTTTCATTTACAATTAATTAGTAATTAGTATCTTCATTCTCTTCAGTAATTCCTTTACATAGTAATCCTCAAAAAACACACCTTTAAGAGGATATGGTGCTCCCACAGAATGCAGACACTTGACAAAGTCTCCGTTTCCAAGGGATTTTAACACTTTCTTTCCGACCCTTGTCATGATCCTCATGCTTGCTGCCACATAAGCTGAATCTGTGAGCTCGATGCCTATCTTAGAGAGTGCCGACCCCACCGGTCCCATACTGAAGGGAATAACAAACATAGTCCTGCCCTTCATACAGCCTGGGAACCTCATGTTGAGCTCCATGTCAAGGTCATCTGGTGACATCCAGTTTCCCAGGGTGCCTGTGATGCTATTCTTGACAACAGGAATGGTATCCCGCATGTTTTCCGTGGAGATGAAGGTTCGACTCTCTACTCGGGCTACATCCTTAGGATCAGTTCTAGCCAACCAGCTGAAACAAAAAAGCATAACAATGAAATATCGTTACAGGCATTCAAAAGTTTTTTATCACATCAGCAATGCAATGTAAAATTTCAAGATGTTTTTATAATATTTTATGTTGAATATGACAGCATCTTACTTTTTGATCCTAGAAAGATAAAATAAAATAGTTAGAATTACCATTTAGGCAAGCATTCTCACCAGTTGTCCATCTTTGGCAGAGGTTTGATCATGCCATCTCTCTGCAAAATGTACAACAACATCTCATTTTCTCTGTCCGACCCATCACAGATGTGGATTGTGTCTGGTTTGCACAGTTTGACGTTGTCTTGCACATAATGCTGGACTTTCTTGGGTAAATCGTTCCATTTCCCATACAGAACCTGCGATGCAATGCTCTGGTATGGCCTTGTAAGGCCACCATTACCAAACGAATCCTGAACAATCCGACTGGCAAAACTAGGCCTACAAATAAATAAAAATACCTGAACACAAGATACAATAAATCTTGCCGAAGCTTATAGTATATTTAATAAATATATAACAAATAACTCAAAAAAGACATCAATATTATTTTTTGTCTTTTTGAGTCTGAAACAATGAGCAATATGTCAACATTATTTCATTTTTTCAAATTTAAATAGGAAAGGACAAATTTAAAACCGATTAATGCAACCATCACAAGAAACAACGTTCTATTTCATCCTTCATATTTATAACCATGTCCTTGTTCTAAAATAGAGGCAAATTACTGATAAGGAACTGCCGATATCAAACTGATAACATTTCCACGAGTACTAACATTGGAAATAGTCGATTAATTCAGGGACGTATCTGCGTCCCTGATTAATTCAATAATTAATTTCATGTGATATATATCTTCCAACAAAATCTTTTTTTTTTCTTCGCGAAAGCGGGTCAATGAACTTGCGCGTCACTCTAAACGCATGTCACTGGTGATCCGACATGACATAAGATCGGCACGATCAGCTGTTGCTGTTTGCGTGGGCCGAGTGGCTATATTCTGCGTCACAGCCTCTTAAACCTATTTATTAAATAATTTAAGAAAGCACGACCCTAATAATCAATTTTATCCTTTAATATATAACAATCCGGTGTAGATCCTGCTGCGTGCAAATAGTAGGATGTGCAGAAAAAATGTCAGGTTATCAATTTACGATAAACAAATAAAATCTATACTTACTTAAGATAGCCACACTGTCTAACAAATTTGGCTAAAGTATACATGGCTGAACTATTTCTAACACGTCAAATAAAGTCCATCACACAAAATCGTTATCTCAAACTAACACCGGCGCAATTTGACAAAGCTGACCTCCTGTAGCACTACTGAAACGTGACC
Source organism: Magallana nippona (assembly GCA_033439105.1). Lineage (NCBI taxonomy): Eukaryota > Metazoa > Mollusca > Bivalvia > Ostreida > Ostreidae > Magallana > Magallana nippona. Next base: position 4,283,428 of record CM065922.1, read on the forward strand.
TGGCGGAGGAATATGTGGTGTCACAAAGAATTACCGATCCTTAAAACTTTGAATAATTATTTCACAGGTAAGAATAATTATTCTGTCACGACACCACAAATTTACGAAAGAAAATCTTCCTGGTCACCGTACTTATAGGAACTACTTTTTTTATACCAGTATTATCCTGCGCAGAGGCGTTTTCTAGATCTGTAATCTGATTGGTTAATAGGGACAACGCCTTCAATGTATAGCATCACGCATAACTAACTTCCAAAAAATATCGATTTTATCCGTTTTCTTGGAAGAAATGAAAAAATACCACATTCACTTGGTTTATATAGTAACTAGCAACAAATGTAGAGAAACGCCTCATAGACTTTCATTTAAAATAATGATAAAATCCTTGTCTGAACTTCAGGTATACCGTATTATTTCAGTGGCTTGATCTCGGGTGTTAAAAAAACAATGAAATAATATTTCTTCAGTCACATTGTTAATTTTTTTAGTGTCCATTCCGTTCAGTAAGAAATATAAAACACATGATACACAATTAATAAAATGAAAATCATCGTAGAAAAAAGAAGAAATGATTATAAAATATAAAGAAAATTAGACTTACCCATCAACATCTTTCAGCTTCCCCTCCACGGACAACCGTTTGTTATTTATATCTAACGACCCCATCTTCAAAAATACAAGACTTTGTATATCTTTTAAAGAAGGAATCACACAAATTCATTGGCTTGAACCTCTCAACTCACTTCATCCAATTTGAGAAACATGATGAAATATGGGTACTATTTATACTGTCTGTCGAGAATTGTCATGCGCAATGGCGCTGTTGCTTTGTAAATTAATGCAGTCAATAACAAGATTTGCGTTTTTTCTGGATGAGTCCCGAGCTTTCCAAAAGCTCGATCTTGGACGGGATCAACGACCAATCAGTGAATGAAAATCATCGAGCATGACGAATAACCACTGACGTCTGCAGAATTAAAATTTAAAACAGGGGGGTAAAATATACACACAATAGACCAAATATAAGGGAATAAAAAAAAACCTTAAATAATTCGCAGAAAAAGGACCCTGTATGGTGTACGTTATTCTACCACAAATGGAGATTATAAATTGCCTTTTTTGGGGTACGACTATATTTCACTGATTTTTTTAAAAATAAAAATGTTTAAACACGTGTTTTTTTCGGTGGAGATTCAAAATATAGAAGTACATGGGGTAATATCGGAGGAGGACATGCTACATAGTGTACAGTACTTAGGTCATTGTTGTGGTTGTTCTTTTTTTCCATTAGCGTAATTTTATGTGAAAAAGCGCAAGGCATTTGATTAATAAGTCTATAGAAAATAGCTATTAAAAAGTACTAATATATATTTGAAATATATTTTTATGTCTTTTTTTTTTTTTTTTAGAATTATAGATTTGAGATTAATTGACATTGGCATATGGCAATCATGCATTAAACATGTAAAATATTGATATGAGTGTAAATATGATGAATTAAACATGTATAAACAGGAAACTTTATGTTGCTAGGAATGAGTAAGGGTGCAAGCAAGTTTATAATATTCAGACAGTCCCTAATCTTCATGACAATCGTCCGATCACTGATATGTGGTTTCCTTCTCAATTGAAAATAAATATACATAAGAATAATTTCTGTACGCTTTAAGACTGTCATTCTCTTTTGTTTGATATGTCAAATTTCGTATATGACGAGAATTCCTCAACATTACAACAGCTTCAGGAAGTTTAATTCTCTCCTATGATTCAGTGAATTAGTTGTCATTCTTAAATTTCAAATCAATATTCAATTTGCTTTAATATAGTTTATACCAGCTGTTCAAATTATAGAATCAGGTCAAAGTATGTTAAATATGTGTCAAGACTACTATTTTAGTTGTTTTTGTCATAATTTCTTTTCTGTGTTTACCCTCAAAAACAGCTGGAACGTGATGCAATATTTCGTCAACATAAACAAGGGTCAAGGTTACCAAATGGGTGTGTGAGAACTGCGCAGTTTGATTGGCTGATACGGACAACGCCACATAAACACAAACACGTTGCTAATAAAAATAGATCGACCTAAGGTGCAAAACACAACGCAGAAAAGCTCAAATTAATAAAAATATGTCTCAGAAACATTTTGATATTAACCTAGTTTATTGGATTACATAAACAAGAGAGAGAGAGAGAGAGAGAGAGAGAGAGAGAGAGAGAGAGAGAGAGAGAGAGAGAGAGAGAGAGAGAGAGAGAGAGAGAGAGAGAGAGAGAGAGAGAGAGAGAGAGAGAGAGAGAGAGAGAGAGAGAGAGAGAGAGAGAGAGAGAGAGAGAGAGAGAGAGAAGGGAGAGAGAGAGAGAGAAAGGGAGAGAGAGAGAGAAAGAGAGAGAGAAAGGGGGAGAGAGAGAGAGTTGAGGACTGATCGAGTTTTTAGCACGATTTTTTTAGCACCCCCACCCTCTCTCATTTAGCATGGTTTGAATTGATGGTAAAAGACAGTTATACTTTTATAGAAGAAAAATACATTTAAGAAAGGAAAATGATCGAAATGACCTTTTAATGTCAAAATTTCTAGTACTACATTGTATATATAACTGCACATGTTAATCTTTTTTCAACCATTTGTGAGAGTGTGGGTAAATGGTGTACCAAAATTTGTGATGGAAATGAAAAACAAATAGTCTAACAAAATAGAGAGTAAGATAGTTTCAATTAAAATACAATTGCTTTTTTTAAACTGTATATTGTTTGTCCCTTTCCATTGTTTGAATACAGAGTTTTCCGTTTAAAGAAAAGAACTGGAATAATACAAAGAAGATTTGCGTAGTTTGATCAAATAAACTGGAAATATAGGACATTATTATTATAAATAAAATGGTTTTTTATGTTTCAGAAGTAAAATTTTTAACGACCTCCACCTTCGAGAAAACTGTTCATAAATCAGCGTGACCTTAGAGAGGGGGGGGGGGGGGGGGGGGGGGGGAGTTACATGAACCATGCCGACAAATTCCCCCAAACAAGAGTATATTGTGTATTGTGTAGAAATGGGGATACGTGTATTTGACTTTTCTCTACAGAGATTGCAAATTTTCCATTTAATGTATATGCACCTTCATTCAAATATTGTTAATAGATGAGTAAATAAAAAAGTTAAAAAAAAATTGATCAAATCAATATAGAATATAACAAAGAAAATGGGTATCACCGTTGATCTGAGCCCCTCTCAAATTTGATGATTATAATGAAAAGATTTTTTAAAAATCATTCTTGATGAACATTTCACCAAACAGAGTTTTTTTTCAAATGTCCTATATGAAAGTCATGATTTTGAAGTAATGGATAAAAAGAACAATCAAAATAGGCGTATTACGGTATGGGAAGAGCCCCCCCCCCCCCAATCCAAACCCCTTCAAAAACTGAAAAGAGTTCTTTTTTTTTTGCTCGTCAAGCTATTTTCACCAAACTTGATCCTTTGTACTGTTTGCTGTTAGCGTGTTTGAGTGTCTGTCACAACCCCCTTTATGAGTCGGCCCCCATCCCAAATTCTGGATTTTGCATTCCCCCTTCAGGTGGGTGAATATATCACTAATATGTTCCTATTAAAACAGTTCAACATAGAAAACAAACAACAAATATACAGCAAAGAGAACTCTTTTCACCGCTGTAATGGCCCACACTTGGCAAGTACTGGATTTTTCTGGGCAGTGTGCACATTGTTCCCCCATTGCCCGCTTGTTTTGTCTTTCTGATTATTCTGGAAGACGACCAATGACGCCAAACGTTCTCTCGTTCAGTGATGTAGGAAGAGAGGTCACCGGAAAATGGAAAATACCGGGGAAGGGGTCAGCAAAATCCCTCGTCTAAGGGGAGGAAATTATATACGCGTTGTCACTTCTCGTAAAGATATTTAAATTTATCGTAGGAATACTAGGAATAAATGCATTCTTCTAACTATATATACATGTATAAATAAATTGTGGCTTGTGACGGTTTTATATATTTACCGGTATATATTAAACTATCTGCACATTCGATTCGATGCATACTGTTTGCTAAAGAAAATCTTTTTCTTATCAAACAATGATCTTAAAGATATAAAAATAAAAAATAAAGACGCCATGATATAGGCGTGATTAGGCGTACAAAGTGCATTACAATAATGCGTTAAATTACTCAGTATAAAACGAGGGCAGAAGAGTATTATAATGCGTACCGAGTAGCGTAGCAAGGCAAATCAAATTGATCATTGACGCAAATTATACGGTCAACCTCATACTAAGATGATCTTTTTTCGTAAAACAGTTGCTGCTTGAATAAAAAAAAACCCACTTCAGAATGCAAATTTTAAAATCATCATTTGATTAAAGGTTTATTTCTGTGTTTAACATTGTAAAAACGTTACCGGTATTACCCCTTTTCGAATGCAGTGTCGCATTTATCTCTTTGTGTTGTGTTGTATCTTTTTGTGTTGTATATCTCTGGTTTGTGTTGCATATATCTGTGATGTGTTGTATATCTATGTGTTGAGTTGTATATCTCTTTGTGTTGTGTTGTTTATCTCTTCATGTTGTATATATCTGTGTTGTATTGTATATCTCTTTGTGTTGTGTTGTATATATCTGTATTGTGTTGTATATCTCTTTGTGTTGTGTTGTATATCTCTTTGTGTTGTGTTGTATATCTCTTTGTGTTGTGTTGTATATCTCTTTGTGTTGTGTTGTATATCTCTTTGTGTTGTGTTGTTTATCTCTTTATGTTGTGTTGTATATCTCTTTGTTGTGTTGTATATCTCTTTGTGTTGTGTTGTATATCTCTTTGTGTTGTGTTGTTTATCTCTTTATGTTGTGTTGTATATCTCTGTGTTGTGTTGTATATCTCTTTGTTGTGTTGTATATCTCTTTGTGTTGTGTTGTTTATCTCTTTGTGTTGTGTTGTTTATCTCTTTATGTTGTGTTGTATATCTCTGTGTTGTGTTGTATATCTCTTTGTGTTGTGTTGTATATCTCTTTGTGTTGTGTTGTTTATCTCTTTGTGTTGTGTTGTTTATGGTGTTGTGTTGTATATTTCTGTGTTGTGTTGTTTATATCTTTGATTATCTTTAGGCCCATGCATATTTTCTGTAATTGCTTGGTGAAATTAAAAGTTTGAAATTTTCGGAGGGGGGGGGGGGGGTCCGAAACCTTTACCCCCTCTAGATTTCCATATGAATCAGTATGGGTAGGTTAAAAGGTGATGTGGCTATGTTTTTGTGCGTAATGCTTGCTACCTTCAAACTCGGATAAATCTCCAAAGCTGGAATTTTTATTGTGGATAATTATTTGGTAATTATGAGTTTCTGGAAATTTATTCCTATATTGAGTATTTTTCCAAACGATTTCATTGATTCATTAAACGAGATATTAAATCTTGTTATAATTAGTTTTTAATTCATTATACCTAGAAGATTAATTATAGTTATTGTTATACAGAAACACCTTATAAAGCAATATAATGAATTGCAATTAAAACAATTAAGATAATTATCTCGTAATAACGAGATAGTTATCTCATTCAAACTAGTTAATTATTTCGTTATATCAAGTTATCTCATTATATGTAAACAATGTCATCCACTGTGTCAAGGCGAGCTAAAAATCAAAATAAGTTTCAACTTTACGTAATGGTCAAATCCCGAAATTTTTATTAAAAAAAAAAGTAAAAAAAAATAAAATACTAGTAGTGTTATAAACTGCACTTATCATTTAAACGATTCCAAAGGCATGCTCAAGTATCTATGTTGTTTTCCTTTTGGTCAAATTTCTAAGTGTTTATAAAAAAGATCTTACCAAACATACTGATATTCTATGTTTGGCATTGCCAAAAATTATAAAAGAGAGCACTTAAAATTTAACATAAAAATAAGAGGTAAACATTGTCTTAGTTTGATCTTGTTTTTTTTGTCAACACGAAACTCCAGCAGACTTAGGTCATTGACTCTCTGGTCCAAAACAGCGATTCAATAAATTGTATACAAATTGTGCTAGGTTTCTTTTCAATTAAACTTTGATAATCTTTGGGCAATGGTAGATTTTTTAACTGTTTGAATTAATCACCCAGGGATCAGCATTGTTTTAAAAATTGTGTTACAGTATATTATTCTAAAATCTAAATACTAAGGTCTTAATAGAAAACTAAAAAGGTTCCACCTAAAACCAGTTATGCATGGCTGAAGGGATCTCATCTATTGTGAGAGTTCATGGCAGACCTAAGTCTGAGCTCAACACAAACAACCAATGGAGCTTGTAGGATTTGAACCAAAAGAACTTGAGGACTATGACCAATGGTTCTCAAGCGGGGTGTGTCAATGGTGTAATGGAAAAAACCACTATTTCAGAAGTAATTGGGAAAATAACCAGTGAGTTACCAAGGGAACGTTTCATCTGGAAGAGCAAACTCCCCAATGTAAAGGACAACCAATGGAAAGCCATTGGAAGAGCTGGGTCATAATAATTGTAGGGACTAGGGACACTAGTAAAAGTACTTAAAAACAGCCATAGAAAGGGTTCATTGAAAAAGCAGGATCAAGGGGTCAAAAGTCAAACTAATAATGCTATTAATTGCATTTCCTTACCTTATATGGACATAAAATGCCAGTGAACCGATATTTTTATAATTATATACAACCCTGATATTTTTAATGATGCTGTTATATTCCCGCCATCTTCCCCAATAGTTTGACCCTGATGTTGGTTAGAGTATATATAGAAATTGGATTGGGGCATTGTAAGTCTGTTCTGGTTTATTTTGTACAATGCCCATTGTACTTTTGTACTTTTGTTACAATTTGAATGATAAAAGTTAGAACAATGCCAAGTCCATGTAGTCCAGATAAGGACCCAGCGAGTAACTCACTATAAGTGGGGCATGGTCATACACCAGACCTAAGAAACTTCCACGGCTTATGCCTCACTAATGGAGAACCAGCCAGATTCCAACAAGCTTTGTCTGATCTCATAACGTCTCATCAAGAAGAGTATGTTGACATACAAGAGTACACCAAACCATTTTTTTAACCTACTGCCCAATGCAACACTGAGGTGACACTCTTAATGTGTTAGAATGACCATTATGACATAATATCTTCTGAATCATGTCAAGCTAAAATGAGCTGCATACTGACAAATGCAATTTCATTTATCAAAGTTGTAGTCAGCACAATAATCTGGCAAATGGGGATGGGGGTGGGGGCTGGAAATGAGGTTGTTTGTAGAAATGTAATGTGCTCTATATTTATCAATTAAAAAAAATCCCCCATTTGCTTTAAAATCAAAGAACCTTTCATGCATAAACAAGAAAAAGCCCCCCCCCCCCCCTCCCCTTTGTACCTAGGTTGAATGAAGTAAATCAATAGCTTTAAAAACTTGCTATTTCATCATAGATAATACATTTCAACTTCATAAATTTAATATCACTTCACATTAAGCTAAAAACTTTATCATCTCCATATACACAGTGTAAGTTTGTCAGACATAAGGTTTTTATTACATGTGTAGGTCACTTTAGAGTAGGACTTTTCTACAGTCTTTATATAGGTTGGTGTAATATTATACCAGTAATTGAATAGATTGGGGAACCACACAACTATCTACACAGAGATAGGGAGAAACTTTATCAACACAAAGACATCAACTAAGGTACAAAGTCCAAGGTTAAACACACTCCAGGCATCTTTCAGAGAATAGCTTTTTATTGTATTTCTTGTTGATATGCACAATATGCAAGTCTAATAGACTATAACCCGTCTGTGTCAGGCGTTCAAGTGTTCTACCCTCAGCTAAACCTTTCATGGACAATCACATGAGAGAGACAATAATAAATGAACTTACATTAATCATTGTGTAATCACTTATGTCATTTAGCACAATATTTAATAAGTATACACATCTCATCACACGGCATTTAGTGAAATCAAACCTAACATCCTACAATGCCATGACACCACTACGGCTACATCCAACGAGTTTGTAAATATATTATTTTTCAGATCAGGAAGTTTAAGTACATAACAGATACATCACAGATAATCCATTGTACGTCACATGTGGCATTTTTCAAATTCATGCACTTCATCATAAATTAACACACACACACACACAAAATTGATAAATAAACAACTTCTCATAGGAATGCCACTTAGTATTCTGGTCATTTCTGTGAAAGCATTTTAAACCCTGAGAATTAAGAGATAGTTTTGGGCAGGTGTCCTTAAAAGTGAGGGTAGCTTGATCCAGTTCTGTCCACAATAAGTCTCTGAAACAGTTCAATTTGGATCTGTATACTGGTATTTACTTCTACATTCTGTCAATGAGAGCCTGTTTGGCTTTGAGTGAGCTGGGATGTGGTGTCACTGAGTACTTTATTGATGGAGTTTAAATCAGATCGGACTGTAGCTCGGTCATTGCCCGAGTCAGCCGTTTCACTTTGTCCTCCATTGCCTTTTTATTGGCTTGAGTTTCCTGTAATAGTTCACGCATTTCATCCTCCACTGCTGCAACCTACAACATAAAAATGTACAAGTCAGGTGGAAGTCAGATGGATATCATATATCTCAAATAACATTGCTTCAATAGCAATAACATGCAATGATTCTTGTATCCGAGTACTTTATTGCTATTCCCAAACCTCTTATTTCACTTTTTATTATTATCAATAGTGGAATAATCTGCGCATTAATTGTAAATTATCTAAATTATGTGATGAGTATGGCGATATGGTAGCTGCAAAATTTCTGCCTGAAAGTACACTTTTTGCGTTGATTCCACTTTATTCTGTGCCTGCATAGATCTAAGGTAACATCATTTTCAACAAATTATTGAATTAAAAATTGATTTCATTATTCAATAGGATTTTTAAAAACAAATTTCCTGATAATTTTATTTGAGAGTAAATATTTTTATTTTGTTAAAAGATATTCTGTAAAACAACAACAGAATAAAGACAATATCACCTCAAAATTTCAAAAAATTTTTATGAATTTTTTTAGGGAGGGATACACACCAAAATTTAATTGATAGATAATGATATCTTTTGAAATATGATTTCAGTTTATAAGCTCCTAGTTTTTTTTGTATGAAATTTTTGCTATTTTCCCCAGAAAAAACGAAATGAAACTGTTTGGTCCTTGGGAGTAAAAATTTGCTTTTAATAAAAATCTCTCATAATTTGCAATGGTAAATGATTTTTATCCACTGGATAGTGAATTTTTTTTATCACCAAGCACTGGCAGGTTGGATGAAAATTATATACCATCAAAAAACATGAAACATTCTTTTTATCAAATTTAATTACTTTTGTATCTGTAAAACAATTTTATGTAGCTTTTTCAAAGCCAAAAGATTCCAAGGTCATTTCATCGGTAAAGTGTTCAAAATCCATTGTAGCGTTAATGTCACAGAGTAAAGTAAAACAAATGATCCCAAGTGATATTCACAGCAAATCAGATATTATGTAACAATAAATGTTTCATTATTCCTAGAATCATCAGCTGCCATAAATAAGACATGTTCTTAAAATAGTAATATGTGGTTGCTAGATTTATCTTTAAACCCGAGGGTCACCAGGAGTTTCATACAATATATCATATATAAAACTTTTGACAGTTTGTCTTCAAGAGTCGAGAGTTCTCCAGTTGATTAATAGTCATTCTCTGTTTCATAAAATGTGCTGACATTGCAATCTGATTTCCGGTAGGTTTTTTTACAGTTAAAAAGTTTCATGCAAATATTATGCTGGAAAAAAAAATTGGATAATTCACAATTTAGATGATTAATTTTCAGAGAACAGAATCAATGATGATAGTATTTCACAGGTTTGAAATGTAATGAGATATATGTCAGTGATGACTCGATCTAACCAAGAGTGAAAAAGAAGAGGTGCAGATCTTGACCCTTGGCTAGCATGGGTCAATACTACTGAGTATCCTCCCCACCTGAGCATGACTTGCTTTCTGAGTGGAGACAGTCTCTAATTATGGAAATATTAATATGATATATGTACCACTTATCAACTATTTAACGAACATTGTTGAGGGCATTTTGAGGAGGCCCAAGAATCGGACTGGTGACAAAAGGGCATGTGTCCATGAGTGTCACTTCCTCTTGTACCGTCCCACTGTTCGAGTATCACCAGTGATGCACTGATGAGTCACGGTTATATTAATGCATGTCAAAGGCTGATGATTAGTTCATTAAAGTCAGGTCAGAATTTAACTCACTATCTGCCAAGTGTTCAATAAGTGCATAATTTAACTTGATGAACCATTCATATACATGTCAACTCAGCACAATATGGCAAGATTAAACTTCTCTTCTCCTATAGCCTTGCTGAACATCATTATTTATTGGAAGATATTTTGTGCCCAAGCTAATGCGTTTTTCTAAACTTTAAGAAGGAAGTCGGTTGAAGGAAACAGCATTTCTACCATAACTATTCCATTCAATTTAACACAATGGGCTATTCGTCGAATTACACGATGAATAGATCACGAGCTAGTTCATAGACACCAAATTCAATGGGAATGTATGTGCATATCATGATACAAATTAATATCGTACTATGCAATTTCCCCATCCCTCGATACTGTTTCATTATCATAATTTACTTGCTAACCTTCTTACTTTTTATAATGCCACATAATAGTCTTGAAAAAACTTATCATTCCATAAAGTCAATTTTGAAACTACACATTATTGAGTTATGTTTTTAACAATTCATTATATAGAATATCATTTTCTTTGTATCCTACATACATATATAAGGGAGAGAGTGCTCTAATTGCATTTGACTAATTGAAAAAAAAATCGACCAGAGAATATTTCAGTTCCACCAATTGAGCATTTGTGATCCCACTACTGGTATACTGTAAGTCACACAGTTTAAACCCGGAAGAGAATGTCTTTGTACCTGTAAAGAATTCCCTACATTGTAGTCAGGGGACTGGAGATGAATAAGTGCACTACCTGGTAACTAGTACACACAAATCTATCAACCTGTGGGAGTGTATAAAAATCCCAAATCTTGACAATTAATAATTAAGTTGTGAAATTAACATTCATTGGACCAGAACTTTAGAGTAATTTGGTACATTGAATTATTTCAATTGCTAGTAATATACAAAATTATGCACACCCTTGGCTGAACAGAGACATCAAATAGCTGATATGCACACTGAAAGGAGAATTCTTCACAACAAAGATTTCAATCACAAAACTCTGTTTTACACTAAATCAATAAATAAAAACAGTAAGATGTTCAAAATCACGATATTAAACGTACTGTATGATGAATGCTTTATACTATAAAGTGTCCAGTTATCTGTAAATAATGCTTATAGAAAGTTGTTTTTTGTATTGCATTGTTTCTACACATTATGACATGTAAAAGATTAAGTTCTATTTTAAACCTGTGTACACACAGTAGTACATAAAAATATACTTAACATAGTCACTGACAATGAGACCGAATGAGTATAACGGTTGTTTAAATTGTAGAATTGAGGATTAATCTTTTTTGCTGTGATATGATTTCTGAAAGGCTTAAGCCTTATACTGTTAAGACTTGATATAAATCTTTCTCCAGTACACTGTTCAGAGACTGGACAACAAAAAACTATATCAAAGTTATGAAGTTTTGTTCCGAGTATCTTCTTTCCCATTTTTGATTGGTTGATTTGAGTGTCTTACCCTCTGATTGACTGGCTCTTGCCACATGTCTTTGGTTTCAATGTTGTATCCTCTGATTGGCTCCCTCTCGCTCAGCTCCATCTACCTTTGATTTCTGATTGATTCTCTTGCTCAATCTGCCTTTAATTTCTAAATGGCTGTCTCTAGCTCCATCTGTCTTTGATTTGAATGCCTTACCCTCTGATTGGCTCTCTCTAGCTCCATCTGTCTTTGATTTGAATGCCTTACCCTCTGATTGGCTCTCTCTAGCTCCATCTGTCTTTGATTTGAATGCCTTACCCTCTGATTGGCTTTCTCTAGCTCCATCTGTCTTTGATTTGAATGCCTTACCCTCTGATTGGCTCTCTCTAGCTCCATCTGTCTTTGATTTGAATGCCTTACCCTCTGATTGGCTCTCTCTAGCTCCATCTGTCTTTCCTCCTCTAGTTGAGCCATGTCTTCTCTATGATTCATCTCTTTACTCTCCAGCTGATGTCTGAAGGCATCATCCACGGTCTTCAACTTCCCTATGGCAATGCTAAAATGACCAAAGGCACACTTAACAATATCTTTTGCAAGGATAAGCATGCTGAAGATTTAAGTATAATGTCAGGGACAAAATTCCAACAATAGTTTTTGCTGCATTGCCTCTCTACATCAGTGCTGTCTGCCTTACTTTGCAGCCTCTATAGCTTTGTCCCTCTCGGAGGTCAGCTTGCGTTCTTTGCTCTCCCAGTTGTCTCTCATCTCCGTGACCTGCTTCTCCAACTGACCAATCAGCTGTGACTTCTCTTTCCATTTGTTGTTTAGAATGCTATGAACACAAAGACACTTTTCACCTCATGTAAAAATTCCTTGATCAAATATACCGGTACTTCATTTAACATCATGACAATAAATTCTATAAATCTTTGGAATGAATAGATGAAATTGATATATATATATTTCTTCTGGTATTTTCAGACAATGATATTGTATCTGTTAATAACTTGCTTTACCTGTGCGCCTTCTTGGAGTCCTCTAGTTCTGCCCTCAGATCCTGAGTCTCTTGTTTCAACTCTTGCTTCCGTTCTCTCAGTCTCTCCAAAGTTTCCTAAAAAATTATTAATGAAATAATTTATTATAAAAGCTCAGATATCATTTCCATTCATGTAACATACTGTATCTTACAAGACAATACCGAGAACATTTCACAGATTTTCTGTTTTCTAAATATTCTTACCCATAAATATTTCCATGCAATTACGCTTCTATACATTCCAAATCATATGATTATCAACAATGCAATTTTTTTCTATAGCAAAAATTAAAAAAATCAGTATTGGATTAACTAAACTAAACATTTCATAAAGCTTCTTAATCTGAATTCCTTCTTCATGCATACACTATTTATCATTGATGGACAAGTTCACCCCATGTTGAGCCCTATTTACCTGGTTTTCCTGTGTAGAGCCCCTCTCCTCGGCCAGCTGCTCCTCCAGATTCTGCTGGGTCCTCAGTGCCTCCTCCCGAGTTTTCTTGATCTCCTCCTCTCTCTCCACCACTGCCTGTGTAGGTATCATCAAAGTGTCAATTAAAAATCACCAACTAATCAATGCATTATCAAATGATATATATGAAATAACAATAGATATATAAGTCTTTAAAGTATATCTGGTAACAAAGCATCCCAGCAACAGCTGTTGGGCAATAAATGAAGAGTCTACACGATTTGACCATCCAATCTGTACATAACTGTTGTGTCTGTTGGGTAATCTTTTTAAAGTCTACACAATCTGACCATCGTATCAGTGCATCATATAGCTGTGTCTATTGTTGATATATCAAACATCAATTAAAAGTAACAGCTGCTTTCATTCATGGAGACGTTTGTTGGGTTGGGATGATTAGGAGAGAAGGGGATCGGGTCTGTCTTGGATTGACTTGGACAAATGATTGCTTAAAAAATCATGCTAACAATGCACTCTCCTAAATTAATTCTGTTAATGAGTTTTTTTTAAGTTCACAAAATGAGTGCTTCTGTTTGCTAACAATCAATAATTCTATGTTTAGAATTCTAAAATTGAATCTTCTTCATCATCATACTGAAACAACAATTTTTTCCAATATTCATCCAATGATGTTCCTGATTGATCTGATAATTCATATACTCAAATTCCTATTTAAACGTGAGGAATTAATATCCGCGTAAAATCACGATAAGCACATCTCGTGGATTTTAAAATCTCGCTTATAATTTTTGGACAGATGAAACTAAATGAAACTGTGATAAAAATTTGGCGTTCACGATTTTATATTCTCGCAATTTGAAGCAAAACCGTTGAATTGCAGAATTAAGTACTCGCGTAAAATAAGGAAACTACAGTAACCTAAGTTTGACTGCTATATTTACACTGATTTACCTCTTTCACTGCTATATTTACACTGATATACCTCTTTCACTGCTATATTTACACTGATATAGCTCTTTCACTGCTATATTTACACTGATATAGCTCTTTCACTGCTATATTTACACTGATATACCTCTTTCACTGCTATATGTACACTGATTTACCTCTTTCACTGCTATATTTACACTGATATAACTCTTTCACTGCTATATTTACACTGATATAGCTCTTTCACTGCTATATTTACACTGATATACCTCTTTGACTGCTATATTTACACTGATATAGCTCTTTCACTGCTATATTTATACTGATATACCTCTTTCACTGCTATATTTATACTGATATACCTCTTTCACTGCTATATTTACACTGATTTACCTCTTTCACTGCTATATTTACACTGATATACCTCTTTCAGTTTCCGGATAGTCTCGGTCTGGTCCTCCAACATCTTGGTTTTGATCTTTAAAGCATCAGCCTCCCTCTGCATCAAAATTCAAAACATCTCGATTAGAAATCTGTAGGAATCCATACATACTCAACTTAACAACATCATTTATGATGCTGTTTTAACTTCAATTCTGTAGACCTAACAGATGAGTTACAACACTGACAGAGTTATCTTCCTTGACAGTTTTACCTCCAGGTTTTTCTTCAGTATTGCGACTTCCGAGTTCAAGGCCTCGATTTTGGACTCCAGTCTCCCACGATCCTGAGCCAAGGAAGAACCTGCAGAATTACACAATTCAAATCGTAACTCAAAGGCATGCATAATTCAAATTACGTAACTTAAATAGTAAATCATAGAGAATACTTTCAAAAAGACACACCTGGGTCATAAATTTAGAATTATCAGGTAAAAAATGTGATAAGTCATAAATTAAAGTTTTAGATATTCAACAGTGAAGTTTGTATTGATTTAACTGTGTCAAAGTTTGCATCAGATTGTGACTTGTTGAGAGATATAAAAATGCTTGTTGCATGTGATTCCAATCATTCAAACAGAAATCAGATGACTTTAAATCTCAACCACTCATCTGATTGCATGGTACTGCCCGACAGTAATATATACTGTATAGCTTAAAACATAAGGTAACCTGGAAAAATATTAAAGAGTTCAAATGACTGACAGATGCTGTGTATGGCTCCAGTGTAAGACAATTCAGTTCAAAATGGAACAGTAATAATGCAACCATTCTAACGCTTGATGTTTGTTAACTGAATTATCATCAGTCGTTCTCTCCCCGATTTTTCCTACTCCCATCATCTGCTGGGTTGCTAATATGCATCAATATGATGTAGAAGTATCAAAAGGCCGTGTATACATTAGCTTTAGTGGATCTAATGTTCTATCAAACTTAATGAGTTAGTTTATTGGATACAATGATTGCACATTTTCCACAGTATCTCACTGTGCTAGGTTATTGGATGCAAAGATCGCACATTTTCCACAGTATCTAACTGTGCTAGGTTATTGGATGCAACGATCGCACATTTCCACAGTATCTAACTGTGCTAGGTTATTGGATACAACGAATGGACATTTTCCACAGTATCTAACTGTGCTAGGTTATTGGATACAATGATATCATGGTCTTAATAGTACTTTGCTGAGCTAGTTAAGAGGGCTCAATGGTCATGTCCATTATTAGATTGTATTGATCTCCTTTGAAAGAAGAGCTCTATATAAAAATATACGAAACACCTAAATTTAAAAGGTAAAATATCTGGATTTTTCTTTACTACATTATAGTTTACAGTTTAACAATTCATATCTTCAAATTTTGGAAAGATCTGATGGTTAATTTGTTGACCATCCAGCCTCCGTATATACAATGCTCCACCGTACCTTGCTGTGCTAGTTCCTGCCCCCATAGTTTCCGCTCCGCCCTCAGACCACAGATCACAGATTCCTGGGCTTCCACCTGGGCCAGCAGTTTAGTCTTGTCCTAGGTAAACAAAACACATACAATAAACACAAATGAATAAATAAAATAAACACAAATAAACAAAATGTGTACAAATAAAAACACAAAATAAAGTGATTATCATTGTCTTATATTGTTTTATTCTTATTTGAGAGAAATATGAGGAGTTTGCGAGAACCTCAATGTTGCAGATTTTTCTTGCATTAATTGAATCAAATGCCTATTGCTTTTGTTTATAGAATTATCTACATACCCTTTATAGCAAAATAGTCACCACGAACGAGTTTATTACAGGTAAATTGCAAACTAGAGTTGTAATGAATGAAAGTATGGTTTAGAGTAAATTATATCTTAAATCAACTTATAGCTTATACATATGGTAAAACTTTTACAGGTATGTACCCCAGATTTTACTGTTGTTCACAGGTAAGGGACATCAAGAGGTCATTGATAACAATATCCAGGTCAGCCTGTCATTATGCGAGCTCATGTCTCTCACTTGTA
The DNA here is from genome assembly GCA_033439105.1 of Magallana nippona. NCBI lineage: Eukaryota > Metazoa > Mollusca > Bivalvia > Ostreida > Ostreidae > Magallana > Magallana nippona. The sequence goes on from CM065922.1 coordinate 4,299,953, forward strand.
CTTGACCTGTCTTACAGTTTACGCCCGGACTTCTGCAATTCTTTAAGGGGCACTTGTTGTTACACTGTACTGAGGAATTGTTTGATTGATCGGTAATATAATGATACAGTATCTTTCACTGTACAATAGATTTGACACTTGTTCAGTTCCTGAAACCTGACGAAGTAAATTACTCTCTAATCAGGTTTTGAGGAGTTACCTCACTTGATCTACTTTCAAGTCTGAATGAGTTATCTCTCTTGGGACACAACCTCCCCATACCCTTCCGCTTACTGTTTTTAATTAAAATAATAAACCCAATTTTTTAAGCTGGTACTTTTCGTTGAAATTTGAATTTTAAGGTTAGTGAATATTTTCACCGAACCCTAACATATTAATTGTTAATGAGGCTCAAAATTCTTTGAACACATAGTGAAATTATACTACAGGGTTGATCCAAAAAATGATGTTAAACAGCATTAGGCTTCTCATGGGCACTGTAATATAGACAAGAGGCCCAGAAATCTAATTTGAACAAACTTGAATCTACACTACCTGAGGATGCTTCCACACAAGTTCCAGCTTTTCTGGCCAAATGGTTTTTGAGAAGAAGATTTGATTTTCTCCATAAAATCCTTTGTAAAAATTCAACCACAATTGTGGCCCCACCCTACCCCCTGGGACCATGATTTGAACAAACTTGAATCTACATAACCTGACGATGCTTCCACACAAATTTGAGCTTTTCTGGCCTTGTAGTTTTTGAGAAGAAGATTTTTAAAGATTTTCTCAATATATTCCTATGTAAACATTCATCCCCCATTGTGGCCCCACCCAACCCCCGGGGACCATAATTTGAATAAAGTTGAATCTAAACTACCTGAGGATGCTCCACCCAAGTTCCAGCTTTTCTGGCAAAATGGTTTTTGAGAAGAAGATTTTTGAAAAATATCAACAAATTTCCAACAATTCTAAATTATTTCCCCTTTAAAGAGAGTGTGGCATTTCATTTGAACAAACTTGAATCCCCTTCAACCAGTGATGCTTTGTGCCAAGTTTGGTTGAAATTGGCCCAGTGGTTCTGGAGAAGAAGACGAAAATGTGAAAAGTTTATGCCAACGACGCTGCCGCCGACATACAACAGTCAAATCTTGATCAGAAAAACTCACCTGAGATGAAAGCTCAGGTAAGCTATAAATGGTATGGTTAAATCTGTAGTATTGTAACTGAGCCCTGTATTATAGAATATGGTACGTCAAAATCTGTACTGTTGTAATTGGGCACTGAATTATAGAAAATGGTATGTCAAAATCTGTACTATTGTAACTGGGTACTGTATTATAGAAAATGGTATGTCAAAATCTGCACTATCACAGTTGGGCAATGTATTAAATCAAATAAATAAATAAATGATTGGTTATTATATTAAAGTCAACTTGACTCCATTTTTATGGAGTTTACTCATAAATGAAAATTTTTGTTGAATAATCAAAATGATATAAATTTTTGAAATGTTATACATACGTGATACCGCCATGTCATAAATTTTTTTGTCTTGTTTGTCATTTTTATAGCAGAGTAAATAGCTCCAAATTATAAAATATTTTGAAAGAGATTATGGATGAACTTTTTCTAACTGTTCTAGAATAACTGAGATTATACTTTCAAGTTAAGGTGGAATAACATATCATCACAAAATGGCTGACATCTGATTGAAATGACATTTCGTTTTATTAAAACGATTTTATCAACGCAACATGTAACTTACTCCATAGCCGAGTGGATAATGTGTCGGGCTTGTGATCCGTACAATCCGAGTTCGAATCTCGCAGGGGCTTTTGTTGTTACTATCTGAATTGAATTTTTCAGATATTCATCTTTTATCCCCAAACTGCAAATTTTTTGCTTATTTGACATATGTAGAGTTTATTTATCATTATATCTTTCATAATCAAATGATTTACTGTTAATTTGAGTGACTTTTTCCAGGTGTGTTATTCCACCTTAAGTGCTGAAATCTGATTGGTTTAGACGCAGTTTATAATCTATTCTATTACCCTCAGTGTTAGCAACACACTTGGCAACTGGTAACACAACGAATTGTTACATGTGCATAAATTATGTGCGTACGGTTCGCAGTAGAATTCACGTCAAGCAGTAAAGTTTTCTTCAAAATAACGACATTCAGTATAATAAAATAAATAGTGCCTGTTAGGGAGGGCAGCAGTTGAAATTGACACCCCTCGAAAACCAATGCAACCTCCGCCTCGCATTGTCTTATACCAATAGCCTACTTGTATGTTAATAACATCATAATTAGATAACTAAAGGAAAGGAGGAACAATTATTCATGTGCTTCTTTTAAGGAGTATAAATGTCATCATACTGTAGCTAAAAACCCAGAGTCCTTCTGAACCTGTCAGTAAAATGGAGACATCTAAAATTGTTTCCACAAGCAATCTGCAAAACTAGGATGTTTGCAATGCTGTGCACCTACAGACTGAATCAATTGTCTGCATCACCCTACTATTTAGTCAGAAAGGAAGAATTTTCCTGATTTACATGTTTCAAAAACTCTACATTCTGGAACTTTAAACTTCGCCTCCCTCATATAATTACCTCCCCATTTCCTCAATTCCCTGTTTGGGAAGCTTTACATTCTAGAACTGTTACCCTTGATCATCTACCTGTTTAAATAGGTCTATATTCTATAACCCTCTTATCTTTATTTTCCTGTTTCAGTAATTCTACATTCTAGAACAGAACTGTTACCTATACAATCTATGATAATTTACCTGTTTCAGTATCTCTACATTCTAGAACAGTTACCCAACCCTAATTTTAATTTAAACATATTTTACTGATGCTCAAATGGGTTGGGTGACAGACATAGCACATGTATATCCTCTCCCAAGTTTACCCACCCTTTTCCTTTATAATTTCTCTGTTTCAGTAATTCTACATTCTAGATCAGAACTGTTACCTATACAATCTGTGATAATTTACTGTGGAATCATTAGAATTCATGGTGGCTCAATTTTAGTGGTATTCGTGGGTAGCCCTCCCCCACGAATTTACATCCTCAGCAAAAACAAATTAAGAACAAGTTATCTTTCTTAATGAAACTAAAAACAGTCGCATCCATGAAATTACATTCCAATGAATAAGCTGAAAACCTACAATCCACGAAAATTGTCCCCTACAAATTAAAAATGATTCCACAGTACCTATTTCAGAAGCTTTACATTGTTTAAATGATACCCATCCCTTTGTCGGATAAGTTACTTGTATAAGTGATTTTAAATTCTAGAACAGAACTGTTACCTGTACAATCTGTAATCATTTACCTGTTTGAGTAGCTCCATCTGTAACATCCTCTTCCTGGCCTCCTCTACATGGGCCTCCAGGACCTGAATCCTGTCCTGTTTTACAGAGATCAAAGCACCGTTAACACAAACAACATTGAGAGAATGAGACAAACTCCTAAATCACTTGATACAATGATATAATGATATAGACCTCATTAACACAAACAATACTGAGAGAATGAGACAAACGTCTATATCACCTGATACAATGATATAATGATATAGGCCTCATTAACACAAACAACACTGAGAGAATGAGATAAACTCCTATATCACCTAATTCAATGATATACATGTAATGATATAGGCCTCATTAACACAAACAATACTGAGAGAATGACACAAACTTCTATATCACCTAATTCAATGATATAATGATACAGGCCTCATTAACACAAACAATACTGAGAGAATAAGACAAACTCCTATATCAGCTAATTCAATGATATAATGATATAGGCATCATTAACACAAACAATTCTGAGAGAATGACATAAACTTCTGTATCACCTAATTCAATGATATAATGATATAGACCTCAGTACCTTGTATTCTGCTCCCTGCTCATGCTTGGCTTTAGATAGCTCTGCTATTCTGCCTTTCTGTTCTTTGACAAGCTGAAAAGAAGTAGACTTGTTAGGACACCACACCTAATTAGGAAGCTTCAAAGTACAATTGTATAAACAAAACTTTGAAGTTTTACCAGGTTGTCTTTCACCTGTAAAATAATAAGAAACAACCATTGTACAAGTATTTTGTTCAACAAAGAATTAACTGCTGAACAAGTACCTCATTTAACAGAGCAACAAACATTGTGTAAGTACTCTGTTCATCAGTAGAATAAACATTGTGTAAGTACTCTGTTCATTAGTAGAACAACCATTGTGTAAGTACTCTGTTCATCAGTGGAACATCCACCGTGTAAGTACTCTGTTCATCAGTGGAACATCCACTGTGTAAGTACTCTGTTCATCAGTAGAACAACAATTGTGTAAGTACTCTGTTAATTAGAGGAACAACCATAGTGTAAGTACTCTGTTCATCAGTAGAACAATCACTGTGTAAGTACTCTGTTCATCAGTAGAACAACAATTGTGTCAGTACTCTGTTAATTAGAGGAACAACCATAGTGTTAGTACTCTGTTCATCAGTGGAACAACCATAGTGTAAGTACTCTGTTCATCAGTGGAACAACAATTATGTAAGTAGTATGTTCATCAGTGGAACATCCACTGTGTAAGTACTCTGTTAATCAGTGGAACACCCACTGTGTAAGTACTCTGTTCATCAGTAGAACAACCATAGTGTAAGTACTCTGTTCATCAGTGGAACATCCACTGTGTAAGTACTCTGTTCATCAGTGGAACATCCACTGTGTAAGTACTCTGTTCATCAGTAGAACATCCATTGTGTAAGTACTCTCTTCATCAGTGGAACAACCATTGTATAAGTACTCTGTTAATCAGTGGAACATCCACTGTGTAAGTACACTGTTCATCATTGGAACATCCATTGTGTAAGTACTCTCTTCATTAGTGCAACAATCATTATGTAAGTATTCTGTTCATCAGTGGAATAACCATTGTAGAAGTCCTTTTCTAACAGGGGAACAGCCACTGAGCAAATACTATGTTAAACAGATGAAAACCACTGCACAGGTACTTTTTAAACAAAGAAACAACCAATCCACAAGTTCTCTACTCATCAGAGGAACAACATCTGAACTAGTACTTTATTCATCAATGAAGCAACCATTAAAATAAGTACTCTCATCATTGGAGGATCAATCAATGTACAAAGGAACAAAGTACTTTAGTCTTCAGAGGAACACCCATAGACTAATACTCTGGTCATTAAGGAACATCCATTAGATTTATACTTTAGACCACCTAGGGAACATCCATTGTACATGTACATTCATCAGATAAAGACACCATTAAAGATCCTCTTATCATTTAAGGCAAGTCAATACCAGGTAATATAAAAGAATTTTCATATATTGGTTCTTCTACACAAGAACCATTTAGTACCATGCCATTTCATATACATTATAATGTCCCAGATACATGACAGGGCAAACCTGGTAATATACTGTAAATTCCTTATTTTCAAGGAGTTAATATTTGCGTAAAATCTGAGAAACTGTCCTCGCGAATTTTTTAAAATCTCACTTTTATTTTTCAGACAGTTTTGAGCTACATGAAATTAAAACAAAAGATAGTGCTTGCGACTTTATATTCTCGTGACATGATGCAAAACAGCCGAATCGCGGAATTAAGTACTTGCGTAAAATAAGGAATTTACAGTAACAAGTTTTGCAAGCATAGCTTTGGAGAATCGAAAAGTTGCACAAGATTCAGCGAGCAATACAAGCAAAATATGCAAAAAGTATTTCTTTGACACCAAAAGAAACCTATTGTACTCGCAGCAATGAGTTTTTGCTTTATATGAATGGTGCATGATTGTGATTTGCAATATAAGACTGGCCTTATCTCACACAAAGAATAATGCTTCCTCTATAATATCTCTCCACCCACAACTAACAAATTGAGTCCATGTAACAATCATCATCTCATCCTTTCCAAAACATGGCAGACTGCCTGTAACCTTTGTGCTCTCATCTCAGCATATGGCAGCAACTAGTTACAAATTTTAAACCTGACATTTCACTGAGTGATTTTCAATAAAATTTTCTAAGCAGAAAAAGGGAATCCGTTGACATATTAATTATAAGTAATAGGTTTTACATGTACTTGGTTCTGATTTAATTGTAAAGTTCAACAGCGATTCCACCACAGCATGAGTAGTTATTGTAGTAGGAAATGATAAAACCTGTGACTTATTAAAATAAATTTGAGATCAATACCTTTCAGATTATCTTGCCAGCCCTCCATTAAGTTAAATATTATCTGATGAAGATAATTCATACTCAAGTGCAGTCTATATATGGGCACTGTTTGGCCTTGGTGAAGGAAATAGTCAGATAATGTATAATTACAATAAAGACTGTCTGAATTCTTAGATAATCTGACAATTAAGGTTATAAAAAGGATGTAGCAAGGCTACATTAAGTTTAAAGTTATGTAGGTTGAATGCTCAGATATAGCTTATGCAGGTTTATGATTGTGTAAAAGATTAAAGAACAATAATGAAAGCTTCCTGGATTTAACAGTCTCCAACAATAAATCTTAAGTGGCCTGTCTTATCCCACAAATCCAAGTACATGTTGAGGCTTAATCCACATTAAGCTGCATATTAGCCTAATTTACTGTCTGTGTCTTTCAGAAATCAGGGACAAAATCAATCAAAGTTCAGACCAGGGGCAGTCAAAAAGGAAATTCTGAGGTCTAAAAAAGAGACAAAATGGTTCCAAAAACTTGGAAAGCATCTCCAAATAGTGGTACACAGGAATCTGAGATGATTTAAAAATGGATGAACTAAATCAGTGGTCAGGGTGAATTATGTTGACTATGTAGGATGGCATGGAGGGAAAGAGATTGCAGCAATTCACCACACTGCAGAGTCCAGTAATAAGCAGCATTGAAGCAACCCAAATACGCCAAAACACCAAGAATGAGAGAATGACGTTCAAGGAAATTATGAAGGGAAAACAAGGACGCCGCTGAGAGGAGTGGGGCAGGTGTAAAATTCACATGGCTTGTAAGGACATCCACACTAATAGAAATAACAGATTGAGATTAATAAACAAACTCTCCATGTACCCTGGTAATCGCCTCTATGATCAAGTCATTTACCTTACACCCAATAAACACAACACATCATATCTAAAAACAAGACAACAGTCAGAAATTAAGACCACAATCAGCCGATCAAAAGGTCAACACAGAAATTAATTTCCTCTGTTTCTTTTGATTGTTTTTGTTTTGTAATTATTTGAAAATCTTGCAGTGGTTAGACCTGGCGACATTTATCTTGTGAGTATTAACGCTCTACTACAATTTTCTCCTACTCCAGCTTTGTGCATAAATAGAAAACCAGTCAGAGTCTGCTCGGATTTATAAATTTATTTGATTACAACCATAAATAGCTTGGAGTTGAATTTCATTGCAGGGTATATCTAAAAGTGCAATAAAGATAAAAGTTATAATTTAACTGACATACTTGTGAAATCGGATGCTGGATATTAAACTATCTTCAGAATGTAGATTTCAAAGTATATCCCAAGATTCAGAAGTTTTTTAATCAACAAATTCCAGCCTTAATTTGACATATACAAAACAATTTTGAGCTTAACCAATTTTCCACTTGAGTGCTTGTACTTTTCCGTTGCTGACAAAGTTCTTTTGGAGACTAAGTATCTCGGCACCTTCTACAGGAAGTGAGCTCAGCCAGCCAATAGATAGGATGATTGACTTAATCCTGCGGGGTGTGTTGTTGTGATGTCATCAGCAATGGCTGCTGGACATGTAGATGCACGTCAGCATCATCTCACTCACAGCATCAAATTTCATCAGAGAAAAAAGTAATTAATAAATGAAGTCAGAGTTGGATGTCCTCACCAAGGGGCACCTGAACTCTTGGATAATTCCACACACCCAATGTGCTCAGAAAAATATGAAATCAAAGTAATAACTAATCAGTACTGGATAAGTTTAGAGTCGTTATGATGAAAATCATCTTGAAACGAGTGAGATCAGACTTAGAGTATGAATATCTATTGAAGCATGGAATGCAATTAAGTAGGACTAAAATGGTTTTTTAATTTAAGCAGCTCTTTAATAAAGATTTTTTCTTGAAAAATAATTGATGAAAATTGCTCTTGCTTGTACATTTATTTCATGACCAAGATGACATCAGTTTGAAAGGATTTTTAAAACACATTTACTTTACAAACTGCAGAGGCAAACCTGTTATTATTAAAGACAACTAGGGAGCAAGACAGTTGTTTTTCCTTACACAGGTGTATAATAAAATTTCTTTACATTAAAAGCAGCATTATCTTGCTTCTCTAAATCCTTTATAAACTAAAATGTTTTCATAAGTTATTTGTAAGTATTTCTAAGCAGTAGAGAGATTTTTAAAAAAGTGATGACCATGATTATTTTTTCTGCAACCATGACCTTTTAAAATAATTCAAAACACAATCTATCATCAATAGACTCCTTCACGATAACTGCGATAACTACCGTACTGCTCTTTTCCAAGGCAAAATGACATACCGGTAGTTTGGTGAACTATGACGTACGTAAAGTCAATTTTTTTATTTACATCATTTAATTATATTTCAATTTGCCCTACAAGAGAGCAGTACCGCAGTTATTGTGAAGGGGTCTATGAAAATGTAATATAATTGCATGTCAATCTCTTCCTCTACTTTTTTCCAACTTATGTCTTAAATTGATATAATCACATTATAAATATAGCACAGTCGGCAACTGAGGGTTTTTGGATGATATAGTCTGTGTGTTACAGATTGATAAAAGAAGTAAATGATTACAATCAAATATGGTTTTGAATTTTAAAGATCAATTTTCCCAAGTCACAAGTTAAGTTAATCAATCCTTGTGTAAAGCATTTAACAATGCAGCAAAGGAAAAACATTCATGAGTCATTAGACAGAAAATTACACAAAACTTTCAATGTCAACTTCTCATTCAAATCAAACATATTTTCCATCCAATCTTGCAAACCTTGTCCAATGATTTAAAAAATTTCCAGAAAAGCTCTGCCAGAAACTCTCTCCATGGGTACTCCAGGCAAGACTACTATATAAAAGATGATCAGGAATATTAAGTGTTTTCCATGTGGCTGCTATTTGTCTCTGAGGAACCATTGCAGACATTGGGACGGACTGATTTATGTTCTGCTGATAATTAGAACACATTTCTGTGTCAACAGGAATTTCTAGTTCACTGAGTTATGAAATTAATATAGATTAGTCTAGTATGAATCCAAATTTACCAATTAACACAAATACAGGTAAAAGTTAATCATAAGTTGAAAGCTTGTCCTTCTTTTCTGATTTTAAATATTGCAACATTTCCACAAATAATTTTTTCAATAAAATATTCCAAATCAGTATAAAGGTTTTAGTCTTAAATATGTTTACATGAAAAAAAAAATGGACCAAACAAGGAAATAACACACAGACCAAAACAAACCTGGATGTTAACATGACACAAACAAACAAGCTGGGACATCGGTTCCATCCGCAGCATCACATTTAAACTCAATTAACACGATTTCCATGACAATACTTCAGGGGAGACAATTTTAGCTTTACACTATCTCAACACCCATCTGACATATAAGATCAGTCAATGTATAAAGTACAAAAGGAATTAAGACTCGGCAAAAAGTACAAGCAAATTAGAATAAAACGCAAATATACCCTGATTTCAATGGACGTGAAACTGGGGCTGGTACCATTCACAAAAGTACGACTCATGGATCATTAATTGTAAAAAAAACCTGAACAAAGATGTAATCCTGCTTCACTGAAACAGAAAGCTCTAATTAAACAGCAACAAAGGCAGTTACTACTTGTACACACTTCTAATGATTGCAACAGTGTAAACAGCAGCAAATCTGTGGCTTAGGATTATCAATTGAATAATTTACCTAATTCCTCATGTAGAAAACCAAACCTAAATAAGAATATTTCTCATCTACTTTTGCCTGCATCTTAACAGGTCTTTGTAAGGTTGTTCATTCAACTGTGCTTTGTCCATATCTCTCCAAGTTTGTTCATCTGACTTACAACTGCCGTATGATGGCCATAAAAAATTCATCAATGTGAAAGGTCAAGGTCACTGCCAACATTTGCCCTACATCGTTAATCTCCATCATAAAGAAATGTTAATACATAAATCAGAAGTTTTTTGGTGAATTAGTACAATACAGATTTAAACCTTTAATTCTTTAAACACCACTGATAATACATTGATAGATTACATTTCTTAGCATATTTTTTTCATGTTTTTATATTTTTAAATTCTTTTACTTGGATTTGACAGATGCCTTAATGCAATTGACAGAAACAAATTAAAATTGACACTATTGCTTTACACTGAAATTTGACAGTTGCAAATTCAATGTTTTGACCAGATTGTAAATGACAATAGGGTTTGACAGTTACAAGTTGTAAATGACACAGTTTCAAATTGTCACAAACTCAAGGGTTTGACAGTTGCAGCCTGTCGATGATAGTAGGGTTTGAGAGTTCAAGGCTGTCATTGCAACAAGGGTTTTACAGTTGCACATTGTAACGGACAATAAGTTTGATAGTTGCATATAGTCAGTTGCATATAGTCAATGGGATAAGGGTTTAAAAGTTCCGGACTGTAATTGACAATAGGTTTCTACAATTGAAGATTGTAATTGACAATAGAGTTTGACAGTTACGTCTTGTTATTGACACTACTATCAAATTGACATGAGTTCATTGGAGTTAACACATGTTATTTTGGCATTTTCTCCTCAGACTCCTCTATCTGTATATTTTGCTAACTCCATGTATCATTCATTGCTACTTTTTTGATTAATCATCTTTTTAATCACAAATTAAATCACATGGTTTATTGATTTAATTTTTTTTTTCACACTGATAATCTACAAAGGAATACAGGTAATTTATTGACCTCTTTGAGCTTGTTGGTTTGGCCGTATTTACCTGAGTGAGTTCACTTATCATGGCTGACGATGTCTCATCTTTCTGCTGAGCTGCTAATAATGCCTGCTTGTTTTCTGCATTCTCCTCTCTCACTGTTTGGTACGCATGTTGAAGCTGTGCAAAATTAAAAAAAAAATTGTAAAAAATATATATCTTGATTACTTTTAACCACAATACATTATCAAAAAGTGCCGTACATAAATACAATTTATTGCTTGGCTAGCAAAAATCCAAAATAAAAAATAATCACCATTAAATAAGTTATAAATAATTTGACAGTTTCATAATTAACCAAGCTTATAATGACAGTTGTAATATTAGCTACAAATAGGATAGTTTAGGATTCCCCTAAGTGAAATAAACTGGTGTCAGCTTAGTTGATTTCCGAGGCTGTGACAAGCCTAGGTGAGTGGTAGGCTGCCTAGCCTGTGATGTTGTGGTAATCTGTGTGTCAGTGCATCCTCTCATCTCCTGTCTCTAGTGGGGTCACACACTGATACAGGTACAGAGAATTAGAAATACTGGGCAAATATCACCCACCCAGATCATACAGTTTCTGACCACTGCAACATCATTTATCTTATCCTTTTCTCAATCAAATTTTTTCTTTCCTAAAGTTTTCAGCATTTATATTTTAGAAGCTTAATTGCCCAGTCTAATAATTAATCAAACAAATTCCTCAGATCTGAATAGCAGTTTCGATATTGTACAATTCATAAAAGTGGAATACGGAGGGGGCTGGGGTAAATGTTAACAAAGGAGACACCCTATTCAGTGCATTATCAAATTGATCATAACAGAAATAAAAGATGTCAAGATCTGAAGAGAATATTTAAATGTGTTGTGAGACAGGGTGAAATATCAGCTGACAGAAGAACAGCAAGACACCATGTTGGATAGAGGGCAAGACTTGGAACTAATTATAAAGGTGGACTTGGACAGGAAGTTAGTTTTCCCAAATGTCGAGTTAAACAATATTCAAGCCGGTGGCCTAGCTATAGTTAGCCCTAAAAAAACTGGTCAAATAGAACAGTACAATGGGAAGAGAATTAAGAGAGGGCAAAAATATCACGTACTCCTAATTATAGACTAGAGGGATCAAGGAGGGGGCATGTGTTAAGACTCCCCTCCCATCCACACAGGCTTTGAATTTGAAATTCAGCTTCCTTGCTTATCCTAATGAAGCATTTAGTTTGCCATCTAGATATCTAGGGATAGAGAGGAAGATTCTGTGAAAAATTCATACAATTTCACTATGTATTTGATCATCATAGCCTTGCCCCAACACCTAGCCCAAGGGCCAACAAACTTAGTTAAGCTCTCTTTTGATCTTGATCTCACTAATTTAAAGGAATAAATTCAGCTGAAAAGTGAGACTCAGACCAAAAGTAAACTTGTCTAAGTTTTATGGCCCACGGATATGAACACCTGACCTAGAGGTCTAAAATTTCACAATGTTTGTTGAAACCTCTGTTACATGTATCATGATCAGATAAAAGACTAACCTCTTTGAATCTGTTTGCTTCAATCTGCAAGGCCATTCTGAACTCATCCTCTAGATCGGAATATTGTTTCGACAACAAGTCCACTCTGAAATCAAAGAAAACTAATTAAAAAATCAAAGAAAATCAATCAAAAAATCAAAGAAAATCAATTAAAAAATCACCAAAGTACAATAAACACATAAACTTGCTTTCATATTTGTTAAATTTAAAAAACCTTCATCATATGTAAGCAAAGATCTCTAGACACAGCTGTCCTTATCAACAATGGAAATTGTTTTCATACTTTTGAAGATTTACTGATAGATCTTTGCCAAACTTCTGTACAGAATAAGTATACTGTTAACTCCTTTGGTTGATATTGTTTCAATGACCCTTCTGATCTGATCAGTAGAGACCTGGACTGAACCAGCAGTGTTCTGAGCTGGTAAAAGTCTCTAATCGGTCACCTAACCATTACAGCTGAGCCGAATTTGCCCTCTGAGCTTTCACTCTGTGAACTGTCACTCCAATGCAAACAACATACCTATTCTGAACTCTAATAGGATAATGACTTCTTAAGGAAATATTTGTCAATTTCTCCAATTCTTTCTGGGGGTAGGTTTGGTGGTTGGGGTGTAATGTCTACTAACTAAGAACTGATAAGATGTTAAAATGACATGCACAATAAGTGCAAGGTTTGAATTGGATATATTTCTTCACATGGTATTTCAATAAACATGATAAATAATTTAAAGGGGCATGGTCATGATTTTGGTCAAATTCTATTTTTCTGTTTTTATTATTTACAATGCTTTAGGAATGCATTTCTAGTGATCAAATGAAATTTGAGAGTCAGTTGTAGAGTTATAAGCAAGATACAGGGCTCACAATTCTTTGTCATGTAAACAAGGCTCATGCCCTGTTTTTGTTTACATAGGTTCAATATACCAGTTAAAAATCTTTTTCAAGCTGATTTGTCTATCTTCTTATTCATTTTAAGCATAAATAAACAGTTCCTAATGTTTAACACATTCATTTTAGGTCTAAAACTGGAATTTTTACTTCAACATTCGAATGACACCCAAATTTTGGTTGCCTATTAAAAATGCCTTAGTGAAGCATTGTAAACATTAAAATTGAAAAATAATTTTTGACCAAAATCGTGACTCTTTAAGGATTTTCAGTAGACAATGCTTCAGATCTTATAGATTTGACAATTCATTGCAAAACAGGTACCATTTAACTTCTTTAAAATTCTTAAAAACTGTATTGTGACAAGTCTTGAAAATGTTTTTATTTGTTAGGAGATGATAACTTTGTCCTCAATATGACAGTAAAAATGTTTAGAAAATGCTATTTAAAATAATACCTCTGGCAAAATGGAAGAAGACTAGCAGCCTTGCTGACATAAATACACAATTAGAGGGAGATAACTGGGTTTTTCCTGAAAGCTTTAATTGTGTGGGGCTCCATGTGTCCTAGACAAGACACCAGAAGATGGAAGCCATGCAAGTGCTTGCTTTCTCTCCCAGCTAATCGGTAATAATGTGTTTATTATACATAATCAACCCAAACAAACAGTTTTACTTAACCCCATCCTCAGCTGCTGCCCACTGAATTCTCTCAGTATACGATCCCCAAGTTATTGTTGTCATGATGTAATCTAATTAGTGGGGTCAATTAACACACCATTAATTGTTTGCAATACTTCATGCAGTCTTAAATAATATTTGACACTTCATGCACATGTTTGCCAAGAGTTTCATTCATCTCTCTAATCTATCCTTCTCACCAAAATAGAAACAATATCACCTTGGAATAAGATCAAGTATAGCATAACAAATGCACATTGAGACTGACAAGACCAAAATTTAGACACCACAACTTTTTCTGATCCTCAATCCCCTTTAACACATGAAATAAAACATTCTTAAATAAGCAGTAATCCATTAATAATGCATCTATACTTCTTATTTCTGATTGAGTGTTTGTTTAGTATTTTTAGCTATTAAACTTTAGAAATAGATTGTTTTTCATAAAAAACTTCTCAGATCAAATTTGAAAAAAAAATTGGAAGGAAGGGGTCCCTGAGGGAGATGGCATGGTTTGTTGGGTGGGTCCCTGAGGGAGATGGCACGGTTTGTTGAGTGGGTCTCTGAGGGAGATGGCATGGTTTGTTGGGTGACGTCTCTGAGCGGTCACTTACTTGTCATTCTGGGACTTGACCTCCATGCTGTAGTTTTTCTCAGCCTTCTTGACCTGCTCTGTGATCACTTCCTGTAACTCGCGGCTGTCTAGACTGTATCGCTTCTTCATCTCTTCCCTGTAACAAGATCATTCAGAAATGCTTGGGTATTTGGAAAGTGGTAATACAATGTATTATGACCTACCTAACTAAAATCATCAATATTTCAAATTCGGCAATTTAATGAAATGAAGCTGTATAGAAGGATTTTCTGAACTGTACATTCGTAAAATATCACATTTGTACATTTGAAAATCTGAAATGCCTTTAAAAAATTTTTATGTACGGTATTGACCCACAACAAAATAAGCTAGTTTGTGTCAAGAAAACTAATAATTGTGGTACGTATTTATGGGAAAATTAACCAAGGTTGTCATTTTCAAAGCTATGAAAACAATTTTTATATCAGTTGATAGTAAATTTTGTAGAAAACGGTCATAACAGGAAATATTAAATAATGTGATGACAAGGCTAAATAGCTGTGAAGAAAAGTGTTTATGTGTACAAATAAAGGCATAACTGAAATACCGGCTGATTATTACTGGGACTGTGGGAGCAGTGTAGGATTCAAATACATTAAAATTAGTAGTACAAGTCGGAATTTGGTGCTTTGTAGATATTTCTGTCACAGCGCTATGAAATACAGGGTGATAATTTTGTGTCAGTAGGATTAGACGTCAGAGGTTGATGCAGAGAAAAATCGTCTAGGCTGTGGGGAATCTCGTATTTTGTGGTTTGCCTGTATGGAACTTAATTTGATTTAATTCACTTCCCCACAAGTCTGAAATAGCAGAAACATTAAGAGTCTAGTGTCCCTTGTAACCAAATAGCTCTACTACAAGACCCAATGTGTAAGTTCATTTGTTCAATTGTTTCATTCCCATATTTCTTTCGGAGCTGTCAGAACGCTGCAAATTCTGGTCACATACAGCGTCTTCAACCTATCGAAAGCCCGCTTCATTTTCTTATTCGATCCATTTGTTGTAGTTTTGTATTAATTTCCTAGAGATGGACAAAGATATATTGCAGAGCAAAAACCTTGTTCATCTAACTTAATTCTACATAAGTGCATGATTCCAAATGACCAGCTCTACTTCATGAAGCTAAAAGCAACCATTACTAAACAAGTCCCTAACACAGTGGACCAATAAATTTACATACTTTTCAGTTTTACCACTTGATAAACTAGCCACTGCAGGATTTTAGCAAATAAGATCAGGAAAGAGATGTAACGTCCCTCGTCACAACACAGCACTTCACTACTAGTAATGACTTTTCTGGGAGAGCTAATAAGAGGCCTGTCTAATTTCTATCCCGACTTGTTATTTCTTGATTGAATCACCTAGAATGGCTTCCAATACTTTTTTCGGGCATTGACGAGCACCAGTCATGAACTACTACAGCTAATGGAGACATACCGTACTTTATTTGTACCAAACTAACTTGGTATTTATAGTCCCCTGACTTATATTTAGTATCATTCAGGAAAATGAACCTTATAAAACTGTAAAATAACTGAGACTATTAGATGAATTTGGTCAATGAAACCAAGAGTCCATACCATCAGTGGTCGATGCTTAGAATGCAGGAAATGTTGCAACAAGAAAGAAAGGGAAACATGATAATTGGCGCAATTTTCACAAAATTAAGTCAAGTGATCAACAAGATCTTGATAAAATGAAAATAGATGGTTCCACTTTGGTTGTATATGGGGTAACATAGTAATTGGTCCTAACACAGCTATCAGCCAAATAGGATCTGGCCATCAGAAGTCAGTACCAATTTCATCCGATTCCAGATGACCTAATTATAGCCGCTTATGATGACCTTGACTCTCTTAAAACTGTCCATTCATAAACTCATCATCTGCATGGTTTATGGTAATTAACCACATTTTTTGCATGACTGGGTCAAGTTTTGAGCAGGATGTTATAAAACTGTTTTATAGATGAAAGTGAACATTTCTTGATTATGTACACTTGTTTAGTCATAAATCTATATCGAAGAAGATCTTTATCAAAAACAAAAATATATTTCTTATTTTCCCTGGCATGTGAATCAATCAACTGGTTGAGTACAGGCTATTCATTAGTTTTATTGGTGTTCTGTAGGGCTTGGTTGAACTATTGAATGCTAGCTGTAGTACGTTTATGTCCTTTAATTTGACTTGGCTGCAATATTTTATTCTCTGTGTTACTATCAGTGTTGTTAATGTAACAAATTGCTTCTTGCTTTATTGTCTTTGAAACAATTGAGCATCACTACTCTTTTAAATACGCAATTCAATATCATGATATAATGAAACATTCTGATGACACAAATAGATACAAAATTCATAAATAAATTGTATAAACTGGGTTGGACTGCCAAGCAGTCGTAAAAAAAAAGCTTCATGTTTTATGAAATAGCATAATCTGTTCCAAGTTTTCAAAAGTGTCAACTTCTTTAATTTGCCCCAAAAATACTGTGTTTGAAATAGGAATTGATCTGTGTTGCTGTCTTAAATACTTAATCTATGTTGCTGTTACGTATACATAATCATTGTTGATTTTCTGGATCATTTACCGACATTATCACTAGTGATTTTCTGGATTTTTTTATGTGTTGCTGTTCTTAATACATTACATTATCTTTGTTGTTTTTCTAGATTAACATGTTTACTGGCTGCTGTTCTGAACCTAAAGCATGTGTTGCTATTTTGTATCTATTATCTGTGTTGCTGTTCTGTAACCTGTGTTGCTGTTCTATACCATTACCTGTGTTGCTGTTCTAGACCATTTATCTGTGTTGCTGATCTAGACCATTACCTGTGTGGCTGTTCTAGACCAATTATCTGTGTTGCTGATCTAGACCATTACCTGTGTTGCTATTCTAGACCTATTATCTGTGTTGCTATTCTAGACCTATTATCTGTGTTGCTATTTTTATAACCTAAGTTGCTGTTCTGCATCTTTTACTTAGTACCTGTATTGCTATTCTTCATCACCGATGTTGCTGTTTTGTATTTAATACCTGTGTTGCTGTCCTGGACGTATTACCTGTGTTGCTATTCTTTAATACCTGTGTTGCTATTCTTCATTACCTGTGTTGCTATTTTTTATTACCTGTGTTGCTGTTCTCTGTTGGCCAGCAGTTCCTGAAGCTGTGAGATCTGAGATTTCTGCTTCTCGTTTGTTGCTTTGGTCAGCTCGAGCTCCCGAGACAAGGCAGCTGCTCTCATCTGGGCATCCTGGGTTTTCTTTTGCTTTTAATTAATGAATTTGGTTATATTACAAAATTAAAACGATAAAATGAGGACAATAAAATGTAAAGCATGATTGTAAAAAAACCTTTAATAAAACAAACATTATTTTTCAACAGACTAAAGTGCATTTGGTGATGACTTCAAATGACAAATAAGCAAGACTTCACTATTACATTTCATTGGAAAACCTGTGGAATACCCAAGTACATGTATAACAAAGGGATAATTCTAGGCTAGGACTTCATGGGATTAGGTGTTGTATAAATTCTGAGAGAGAGGTGTTCTTTAAAATCATCCATTACTGACTAATAGATCAGGCCTCACAAAAATAGGCTGTCAAAGGCGCTGAATAACCAGCTAAACATCTTCATCCAAATCTACTAAATCAAATTTTACATGTTTGTGGAAATCCAATAATTTGGTAGCGCTTTCCAATGAGATAAAATCACAAGAAAGGCTGCGGAATGGATCAAAGCACCGGCTAAGGTGCCCTTTGGCCATGGAGTAGATTTCCAAACTTGGAGATTTATGAAAATGCTAAAATCAATTACAGAAAAAAAACACTTAAATTATCTCCATTTACTGACTGTGAAAGCCTCACTTCCCATAATGGAAGAGTTATCTCTCCCTGCTACATGTACTATTCATTTACTGTTGATATATACACTAGATCACCCCCTTTTATAGGAGTGAGGATAATCTGTTGATACTAGATTTGAGACAACTCCCTTGAAGCCAAACAACCAAATGTCATTCTTTACGTTACAGCCAGCTATTAATTTCTAAACCTCTACCTATAAAAATGTACCTAAATATAAAGGAATGATTATTATATTCAAAGTTTTCATTCAAAAATATCTTCCTTTCCCAAATTAATTCAGCTTAAGAGCTATTGATTCCATGCTTCTCTCCAAGGGTGCAGGAATCGTTTGGTTGTAGTTTCTTCATAATTTTATCTCAATGAAAGCGTACTATTATATCTTTCACAAAAATAACAATTCTCTAGGAACTCATTCAATTTGGATTGACCCCAAAAAAACCTATTCATACAAAAATTAACCAATATAATAATGATTGTTGATATGTAAAAAAAGAAAAAAAAAACCACTCCTCTTCCCTCCCCAAAATAAAAAAAACCCAGTGGACACCTTAAACTCATGCTTGTTCAATATGAGTTGCTATTGGCTAGAAGGCAGAATGTTTCCCAGAGACTCCTAAAATATCCCTTTAAGTTATATCCCTTCATCAGACTAATTAGGGAGGAAACACATTTCTTGTTAAGTCACATTTAAAAAGACATGATTGTCAACAGGAGGTATTTATTACGGAGATGTTTATCTCAATTTTTATAATTTAGTTCCTTATCAAGGACATTTTATTTTTGTATTTTCAGTGAAGACCAATTAATCCTTCCAAATCTAAGATTGCCTTTCCATTAGCCTCTGAATAATAATTGCACTGTAGGAAAATGCTGACACAGCAAGTTAAAATCTAAAATCTGACCCATTTTCTCAACAAGTTGACATGTTTCTCTCCACAGAAAAGAACCAATCAGATAACACACAGTGATCAAGTGAAGCAATAATTCAATGAATTTTTTTAAAATTTAAAATATCCCTAGTGTCCATTAAACATACTAATAACGAACTCCCAGTAGATGTATCAGTACAAAATAACTGTCATAGGAATTTTTAAAAAAAAATAATAAGTATAAAGGTAGCAATTGATTACAGAAATCATCAATTGCAATTAAACAAAGTGTAAGCAGTAGAACTATGTTGATTTAACAGTAATTATGACTTACACTTGCATTGCAGATAACAAAATCAAATATGTATTAAGAATGTACACTAGATAATTACAGTATTTGATTTTTATCGACAAGGCGATTACTGATTCTGCTATCAGTTTCCATTTTTCCAACCTTGTGACAAACAACTGGTTCAAAATTCCTACAATGTTGTCATTGAATTAGTATCCTTTGCCACATATGAAAGGATGAAAATAAGGCTCGACTGGGAAAGGATGGGAATGTCCCCAATTACAGGGTATAATCATTGATGGAGAGTTTGGGTTTGCACACCAGCACTTGTGCACTTTTTGAAACAAGTGACACCAAACCATTGTCATATTTCAACTGATTCCCAGATGTCAGATAGTTTCTGCATGTCACCTGCAGATTGTGGAAACACAGCTATTTTGTTGCATGATTCAACTATCAAAAGCAGTATGGAATATGAAATATCGTATTATTACTTTTTAGCAATGATCTGCTGAGGTATACAATGACAAGAAAACCCCCATGATATATGGCAGTTTGGTTATGGAATTTTTGGATGGTTATATTTTTAAGGCGGATTAAACTATAACACAGAAGACCCTGTTCTGTCTCCACCATGGAGATTAGCAACTTCCTGTTATTCTCATCTCTACATTATCCATTATTATATTTGCCAAGACAACCTGTTTTAATAACCAAATATTTTTTCTGGTCCATCGGCAATTATCCCCAAACAGCATGAATCACATTACAGAACAATATGCTGACTAAATATCTTAACCACGGAGTCAGAATTCAAAATCTACACAAAACACAGAAAATTACATGTCACCATTAACCATAAAGGTCTTAAAAGGACAAACCCATGACCCTGACCTCATGTGTCTGCTGCTGCAGTTTGTCTCGCTCCATTTTGGCCGTGACCTCTTCAAGGGCGCGTAGACTGCCCTTCAGACTCTCCTCTGCCTCCTTTGCGACCTTCAGTTGGCGGTTCAGTTCATGAATGTGCTCCCTCAGCTTCTCCACATCGCCCTGTAGTCTCAGCTTGGCCTCTCTCTCATTCATCAAGGCCTGTTTCAGGCGAGTGGTTGCCTCAATGGCTGTGTCTTTTAAGTCATCCCCTTCTTTTGCTGCAAAAAATAATAGATTTTCTTTATCACTTTTCTTGACAATAACATTCAGAAAAAACATATACTGGAATACTGTAGTTTATTTACTATACTGTGCATACTCTCCTTTTCTCTAAAGAAACCCAATAAAGCAGCTACAAAATGACAAAACTGGATGTAACCTTTTGATCAATGGTATCTTTAAGTAAAATCTGCAATTGCAATGCCCGCTAATATCATACTTGAACCACTAAAGAAAGCATTTTAAAATCATTTAAATGAGTACAAATTAAGATCATATTTTATCTTGTTGTACATAACAGTAAACAAATTCTGCTTTGCATTTACCAAAGATCAAATAGCTTTGCATGCTCAAAATTGAGGCAAACAAAAGGAACTATTAGTGAAATGGATTGAATCAGATTTATTACATGCATTGCAATGGTACTATATTTTCTTCTAAAAGCACATTTTTAGCTGAATGTTTTGGAAATCTACATAGAATGTAAGACTCTTTTTTGCAACGGTAATTTAGTACTGTACATTCATCTGTAGCAATGATGGATACAGGAGGAAATTGAAACTCTTAGTGTCTCTTTAGATATGAGATAAACATTGCTAATTTGATGATTGTTTCAATCCAATCAGAAGCCAAAGTTGAGTATCTCAGGAAGCTTGACCAGAATATGGCCAGCAATCAGCTCCTTGGGATGCAGGAGAAGCACCTGTCTTGACAACGGGTACATGGGGTCAGGGCTGGTCAGCCAGAGCAGTGCCTGGGGTCAGGGCTGGTCAGCCATCAGAGTTTATAATAGAGACCTCAAGGTCAAGAAAGATTCTAAATGACTTATACAAACATGAATAAAGGCTGGTCTGGTCCTAACAACTCTCTTGGACTTCATATCGAGCCATAATCAAGATCTAAACCATATCCTAACTTACGCTTAAAATTGGCAAAAACCAATGTTAGGAAAACAGTACATTTTGGCCGGTGAATAGTGCAAAGTAATAACTCTTCAACTCTAATATTTGCCCTGCAAAACATGTATATATAGTTCAGTACTTTCTTTTGTTCTATTAGGCCTAAAAAAAATATTGTGTGTTTCGGGTAACCTGACCTAACCTACAAAAATGCCCCGATCCTACCATTTTTAGATTTTTTTCATCTTAGTATGATTTTCATATTATTTCCATTAAAAACCTGTTTTTAAATATGCCCGCATGCAGAAAAAAAAATGATAAAATAAAATAAAATCCCTACCTACCTAACCTAATTTTTTCATTAGTGTTACCCTAAACACACAATTTTTTTTAGGCCTTACCTTTGCCTTGTGTAGCCTGTACAGGTTCAGTAGTTTCTTTTGTTCTATTACCTTTGCCCTGTAAAGCCTGTATATGGTTCAGTAGTTTCTTTTGTTCTATTACCTTTGCCCTGTAAAGCCTGTATATGGTTCAGTAGTTCCTATAATCTTATTACCTTTCCACTGCAATGCTAGTATATGGTTCAGTGGTTGTGTTAATTACCTTTGCCCTGCAATACTTGTATATGGTTCAGTAGTTTCTTTTGTTCTATTATCTTTTCCCTGCAATACCTGTGTATGGTTCACTGGTTTCTTTTGTTCTATTACCTTTGTCCTTTAATGCCTGTATATGGTTCAGTAGTTTCTTTTGTTCTATTACCTTTGCCTTGTAATGCCTGTATATGGTTCAGTAGTTTCTTTAGTTCTATTACCTTTGCCCTGTAATGCCTGTATATGGTTCAGTAGTTTTCTTTGTTCTATTACCTTTGCCCTGTAATGCCTGTATATGGTTCAATAGTTTTCTTTGTTCTATTACCTTTGCCCTGTAATGCCTGTATATGGTTCAGTAGTTTCTTTGTTCTATTACCTTTGCCCTGTAATGCCTGTATATGGTTCAGTAGTTTCTTTTGTTCTATTACCTTTGCCCTGTAATGCCTGTATATGGTTCAGTAGTTTTCTTTGTTCTATTACCTTTGCCCTGTAATGCCTGTATATGGTTCAGTAGTTTCTTTTGTTCTATTACCTTTGCCCTGTAATGCCTGTTTATGGTTCAGTAGTTTCTTTTGTTCTATTACCTTTGCCCTGTAATGCCTGTATATGGTTCAGTAGTTTCTTTTGTTCTATTACCTTTGCCCTGTAATGCCTGTATATGGTTCAGTAGTTTCTTTTGTTCTATTACCTTTGCCCTGTAATGCCTGTATATGGTTCGGTAGTTTCTTTTGTTCTATTACCTTTGCCCTGTAATGCCTGTATATGGTTCAGTAGTTTCTTGCCGGCTTGCTCTGCCTTCCATCTTCTTTCCCTCTCTGTCTCCAGCTCCTTCATAAGTTGCTGTAAAACATCAAAGATTAATTTCACAAACAAGTAAACAAGTGTGAGCTGTGCCATTATTGCTAATGGATAAAATTTCATATAAAGCATTTCAAAGATAAAATATCAATGACAACTGCCGTAATAACATGGGTACATTCACTGAATCTGCTGACAATTATACAACCTTCACTTTCATGTCTACTGGTTCAAGGCCAAATATTCCCACACAATGATGTTTTGTGGCCTTTCCTACTATATTTGTCTTCTACTAATAACCCCTAATGTTTAATATCTAGTTTTTGTTCTGTGGTAATTGGCCGAGATTGAACAATGAAGAACATTACATAAGACATTAAGTCGAGTCCCGAGGCTCGTTCAGGAAGTCAGCATCAATCAGAGGCGTACCAATAGATGTCCCGACTGTTATGAGCTAACCTGTCCACACACTCATACCTACACTGTAGCTGTCGCTGTGAAAAAATTCACTTTTAGGGAAAGAGCAATACATCTGAATATAACTATAACATTTGATTTAGATAACAGTAAGACGCTATTTCTGTTTATATCTTACATATTCAGAGTCAAATCAGAGAAATATTAGGTGAGAGCATAAAGACATTAATTGTAGTATCCACAATAACTGAATTTGGGCCTTTAAGGCTTTAGCTCACAGGATTAAAATTCATGAAATTATTGTAAAGCATATACATGTATTTATATATTTATATTCAATTGGCCCAGTGCATGGTTTTGCAGATAAAGATTAAATGTAAATAATTACAAAAGACGCATAAATACAGAAAGACACCAGTAAATCTTTAATCAGAAAAGCTTACTTATGAGCCTTTAGTTCAGGTGAGCTTAAAAGTGCAATTCAAATGCTTCAATACATGGTCAGCAGAATTGAAAGTCTAAAATTTACATACTGATGAAATCTTCCAGCTTATTTTCTATCTTTTCATAAAATCAATCATTGGAATTCATGATATGAATGTTTGTTTTGAAGACACAGCCTTGGAATGCTGAATGAGCAAGAATTCAACTGCTTTTTGGACACAACATGGAATTGATTTGCTCAAAGCTTTGTTTTACATTCAAAAAGTCATTGTAATTTACATTAATTTTCTTTTATAAATCAAAATCATGATTTTAATGAAATGAGACAGTTCATCAAGATATCTGCAGAGAAATCAGCCTATGTGGGCTTAAGCATGCTGTTCTCAGCCCACCATCTCCAGAGAACAAGAACGCATCTTTGATCATTTCTACCAAACAATATTATTGTTCTTAAATAAACTGGGAGGTTTCATATAATAGCGATGTTGGAATCTGCTGCAAAATCTTAGACTGAAAAAGGTAAGGCGACAGATTGATGCACTTGGTTTGAGATCCTGAACATCAAAGGTCAGAGCTATAAATGTTGTCTGTTTTGTTAACTGATTAGTTACACGACATCTCTCTCTGAAGTGTTGCTGTCATTTACCTGTGATGTTACCAAATTTTCATGACAATCTTCATAGAGCACCAGACTAATTGTAGAAACAGTTAAATCTCTTCCATTGACCTAGACTTTCCTTGATACAGGAGTGAGCTGGATTTTTGATTTAGGATTGGTACAACATATACATAGTGCAGAAAAGCCATATACTCACAAGTGCTGATGACTTACCCCTTTATATCATAGTATATATTCAAACTAGCAAATAAAACAATATAAAAAAAATCTGACTCCATGATTTCCATGCAGTAATTGTAATCTATCAGAGCTTAGGTAGCTCAATGGTATCAGGGTAGCGTAATGGTAACCTGGGTATTAGCTGGGATAGCTTATAGCTCAATGGTAAACTGGGCATTAGCTGGAATAACCCAATGATAAACTGGGCATTACTGGGATAGCGTATAGCTCAAAGGTAAACTGGGCATTAGCTGGGATAGCTTATAGCTCAATGGTAAACTGGGCATTAGCTGGGATAACCCAATGATAAACTGGGCATTAGTTGGGATAGCGTATAGCTCAATGATAAACTGGGCATTAGCTGGGATAGCGTATAGCTCAAAGGTAAACTGGGCATTAGCTGGGATAGCTGAATGATAAACGAGGCAATAGATTGGATAGCTAAAAGCTCAATGATAAACCGGGTATTAGCTGGGATAGCTGAACAATAAACCAGGCAATAGCTTGGATAGCTTATAGCTCAAAGATTAACCGGATATTAGCTTGGATAGCTGAATGATAAACTGGGCATTAGCTGGGATAGCTTAGAGCTCTATGATAAACTGGGCATTAGCTGGGATAGCTTATGGCTCAATGATAAACTAGGCATTAGCCAGGATAGCTCAATGATAAACTGGGCATTAGCTGGGATAGTTCAATGATAAACTGGGAATTAGCTGGGATAGCTTATAGCTCAATGATAAACTGGGCATTATCTGGGATAGTTTATACCTCAATGATAAACTGGGTATTAACTGAGATAACTTATAGCTCAATGATAAACTGGGCATTAGCTG
Organism: Magallana nippona; assembly: GCA_033439105.1. Lineage (NCBI taxonomy): Eukaryota > Metazoa > Mollusca > Bivalvia > Ostreida > Ostreidae > Magallana > Magallana nippona. The sequence continues at coordinate 4,325,639 of CM065922.1, forward strand.
GGATAGCTCAATGATCAACTGGGTATTAGCTGGGATAGCTTATAGCTCAATGATAAATTGGGCTTTAGCTGGGATAACCCAATGATAAACTGGGCATTAGCTGGGATACTTTATAGCTCAAAGGTAAACTGGGCATTAGCTGGGATTGCTTATAGCTCAATGATAAAATGAGCATTAGCTGGGATAGCTTAGAGCTCTACTCTATGATAAACTGGGCATTAGCTGGGTAAGCTCAATGATAAACTGAGCATTAGCTGGGATAGTTTATAGCTCAATGATAAATTGGGCTTTAGCTGGGATAGCTTAATGATAAACTGGGTACTGTATACAGGGTTAATTTCGCCCTTCTTCACTTGCAAACGGTTTCACTTCATCTTGAACTTGCCCAGACAAAATTTTGTTTAAAGAGAGATAATCAGTGCTAGACTGGATTTCAGCTTGGGTAGCTCATAGGTAGAGTGGCCAGTAGGTATATGTATTAGCTTTGGTAGATCAATGTTTGAATGAATTTCTGGAAGCTCATCAGTTGAGTAAACCAAGACTACAAGTTAATGTAAGCTCTGTGGTACCAGTATTTTGTTCAAGAAGGCCATTCAAGGAGTGTCTATAGTTCATATCAGATTGTGTAACTTGTGGAAGTATAGGCAATGGAGGTTATAGGTATGATTATCATACTCCACATATGGACACAGATTGGTGAATGGAAATCAGCTTGAGTAAATCAGTAAGGGAGAAGATACCAGTTTCAGTAGCTCAACAATAGTATATAGTATCTATATCAGTAATATATAGAGGATATGAGTTTGAATACAGTCATCACAAAAACTCATTGGTACAAGGACCACAGCCAGCGAATTTTGGAGCCAGGTCAGTGAAATTAAAAAATTGAGAAGTCTGATGGGCTTGTAACTATATCTAAAATGTCAAGTGCTTTACACAATTTGTAATCAATAATGCATAACAGGGTTCTCAATAACACATGTAGATATATGGGGGCCAGTAATTTTTTTTTTTTTTTGGGGGGGGGGGGGGGGGGGGAATATATTTTGAAGACCACTGGTACTTTTTGAAGACCACTGGTACTATACACCTGTTACTTTGAAAAGTTTTTGTGATGACTGAATACCTTCTCACTATAAATATCCCTTCTAACTGCTGAAAGGGAAAGTGGCTTTTGAATATTTAGTTTGATGAGTAGTAAAGTTAGCTTGACAAGGTCAGACAATATCATGCAAATTTCAACACTAAACAAAGGATAAGTTAATGCATTGTTGAAGCTGTAAGTGTTTGTTTTGTATAAACCTATCATATTGCCTAAGTTTACTGAAGGATGAAATGTTTTGAATTTCCTTTCTTGAGTTCAGTGGTTGATCACCAAGTCTATGAATAATATGAATAGAGGCTACAAATGAGAACAAACTCTTCAAATATTACATGGTTAAAGAATTGAATGATAATTCTGCTAATAAAGGACATAGAGACACTAAAGTGAAACACTGCCCCCCAGACAAAATGCTGCCGTAGCTGATCACTGTGGATCTGATGAAAGAATATTGCTCTCTGTGACAACCAGATTGACAGAGAGACTCATCAATTCCTGCAGAAAAACCCCACCAGCAATCAACTGTTACAGAGGCAGTAAACATAAAAACTGTGACCAGGTTTTGATGAAAACAACAGTCAATTTATTGGGGTACCACATAAAGAGTTGTTTATGTCATAGGAAACATGAATAAAATTGACAAATTTGACATCAGTGTAACCAAATATACTATTGGTATCATATATATAAAAATATATATTTTTATAAATAAAGAAATGGAGCTTATCAAATGCTGTGCCTAATTAAACATTTTTTCTTGGTTTTTTTTTTGGTTGTTTGGGGGGTATTTTGGGAGTTTTTTTTTTTAAAGAAAGAAGTTTTTTTCTCTATCTAGAATTCTTTTTGCCTCAAACCAGAAAAAAACCCAGGACTTAAATTAGGTATATTGTAAAAGAGTTATGAAAATGGCAGCTATTACATCATCATCAGGACATTAAACAGATCTTCATATACTAAAGCCCCTAAATACAGCAAAAAATGATATATAATTCAATCAACCTATCCCTATAATTTATTTCAATATAAAACAAAGGTTTAAATGAAACTTAAAGGTAGATGAACAAAAATGGAATTTATCAGTAATTTGTGCTTTAAATACTATACCTACATATTTGTAATCAAACTGAAAATAATCAATTGAGCCAAACAAGACTGCATGAGCTCCAAACAGGAAGCAAATAAATTATGACCCAGAGAGGTGTTCCAGAAGTTGGACTGATCCAGAGATCATGACATCCTGAGCCAATATCTTTGACCTTTCCAACGGAGACTCTGAAATGTCATTCCTACTCTGATGATACAGTCACAAGGCTGTATAATCAAACATCATCTACAGGCCTCCTTTGGGACATTGTAATTAGTGACTTTTACAAATGGCAACAACCGACTTTCTTGAACATCCAATCTCGATCTAAATAGTATTTTGCTAAATAAAGCAAATTTGTCTTGCACAATTCCTGTTACAGTTTATAGCAAACATGTATAGATGTCCGATTTTTCCTGGTGCAAGGAATCTGACAGGTAGACAATGTTCTAAGTCTAGTGGTACTTTAAATCCTATTATCAATTAAATCAGTACCATGTCAGCAGCTGTTTAATTCATTTCATTCCTATATCGTAACATAAAAAAGTGTGATTTGCATAAGATGTACATGCGTACAAAGGCAGAGAAAATTCACCAAATGGACGTGTCCAGAATAAATATTCGGTCATTCCTCCACTAGTTGTAAGCCCATTGGGTGAACGCCTGGGCAAGTGTTAAAACTTAAAACCATACGCGAGTATAAAGGAACTCTATGAAAGATCCACGAAAGGTATTCATTCATTGCAATACTGCCCAGTGGATTTACAGAAAACTCGGTTAAAGCAAAGTCCTAGGGACCAATGGATTTATTTTGTTATAACCGTAATTCATTATATCCGTATAACGAATTCATAGTAAAACCTGCAGCGAATTCACTCTATACATGTTTTCTTTCACCAGACTACAATATTTTTTAATTTAGGCTTAGAATGAAAATACATTCTTTTAATACCTTTAATATTCGGATTGTAGATTGAAGAATTTATGAAAAAATAAACTGATTCAAACTATTATGTTAAATGGTAGTGCAAATTTTTTTTAGTCTTAAGAAATTCATTATAAAAGTCGTCATTATTCACCACAATCAGTTCGCTATATCGGTAAATTCATTATATCCGAATTCGTTGTAACCGCAAAATTTTGCAAGAATTTTATCGGGGACTCAAAAAAAACTTCACTATAAGCGACATTTCGCTATATCCGTGTTCGTATTAAACGAGTTTTACTGTATCAGTGTGGCAGATCTGAACAATATTTAGGAATGGATATTGTAAATTCATTAAACATAAGTAGAAGAGGGTTACTACTATAAAAAGACAGGATGCACCGTCAAACACATAATAATATTTGTCATTTGCATATTTCAAAAATAAAAAATATATATGGGTTTAGCTTGAGGATCTATCTGAAGAAAATTCGCATTATTATTTAACTATCTATGAAGAAGAAGGGTTAGGTTTGATGGCTGGGGAGTGTGACAGATGATGTGTGTTGTAATTGTAAAATGTTGTTCCATATTGCAACTGAGTTTTCTGTCCACAGATTCAACTTTTGTGTGTTGGTTTTCTTGGAGGGAGGGGGGAGGAGAAGGATTAATTCTTAATCATTTCTTCTCCAATTTGTAGCTATAAATAGTTTTATGCCGTTTAGTTTAGAATGAAAAACTATTACATAAGTGAATCCAATCAGAGTGCCAAATAAAGTTCTAATGGTGAAATTTTTACATAATGATTAGAAAAAACGTCAGGTTTTATTCAAGCCACAAAAAGTATTTCGCAGTTTGGCAGGAGAAGCTCAAATTTGGACAGCAAATGATTAAGGTCCGTAAGATGAGGCCATAAATCAATTAGTGTGAGGTATATTGATTGAAAGTCAGCCCCTAATGTGAATCAAGTTATAGAACAACATAATAAATCAAATACAAAATACTGACGGACATCAGGGAGGGGGTGTGTGATTTTATTCTGAGGTACATCATTTGCTTATAAATACAGGAGAGAGGGGCACAACCACAGTCAGTATCTCAAGGTTGGAGATGACCAGAATTGCTCAACTGGGCAAAATTAGTTTAAAGGAAAATGAATGAAATAATGTGTTTGATTTGGAATTACAAATTCGTACACTCAGTTATCCACTGGTGTAGGACCAATTCTCGCCAAGTACCATTTCTGACCAGTGCACTGTAAAGTCACAATATCAACACATACAATTACCTGGTTACCAGAACTGGCACACAGAGAGAATCGGTCTTAGGCCAGACACTAACCTTCAAAATTTACATGAACTGTACTCACACTAAAGCATAAGATATTCATTAGGTACAAAACTTGTCATTTGGATATAAGTATTCAGAATGTACTTGCTATATATATGTAATTATGTATTCTGCTGAGGAACCAGACTTGCCACATATGGATGCTTGAGCAAGTTATCAATCTCACTATACACATATAGATAATTGAGCAGGTAGCATACATACCACATAGGTAGACTTGATGTCGTCTCTCTTCTGTGTCTCAGACACCATCACTGCGGAGGGAGTTTTCTGATCAGCCCTTGGTAAACACTCCACTGTATCCTCACTGGAAAGAAACAACTTTAAAAATTAAACCTGAGCAGGCACATTCATTAAATCAAATGAGAATTGTTTTATCTCCTATCAAGACTTCCCAACCCTCCCTTCCTAAAATAATCATACAATACCACCACAAAAGATTTGTAGATGGTCAAACTATCAATACTCAACAACAACAAGTTGATTTTTCATTATAGAAACAAGCACTTGAAAGCAAGGCGAATCCAATGAAAATTAATGATTCCGTTAAAACACACACACATGTGGTATGGGATTGATAGAAATCTATATCCCATTAACACTGTGACATGGGATCAATAGGAATCGATATCCCTTTTACACTGTGGCATGGGATCAACAGGAATTTATATCCCATTACCACTGTGACATGGGATTAACGGGAATCTATATCACATTAACAAACATTGTGACATGGGATCAGTAGGAATCTATATCCCACCAACACCCACTGTGACATGGGATCAGTAGGAATCTATATCCCATCAACACCACGACACAGGATCAATAGAAATCTATATCACACTAACAAACATTGTGACATGGGATCAGTAGGAATCTATATCACATTAACAAACATTACAACATAGGATCAATAGAAGTCTATACAACACTAACAAACATTGTGACATGGGATCAGAAGGAATCTATATCACATTAACAAACATTACGACATAGGATCAATAGGAGTCTATATCACATTAACAAACATTGTGACATGGGATCATAAGGAGTGTTTACCACACTAACAAACACTGTGACATGGGATCTGAGTAGGAATCTATATCCCATCAACACCACGACATAGGATCAATAGAAATCTATATCACATTAACAAACATTGTGACATGGGATCAGTAGGAATCTATATCATATTAACAAACACTACAACATAGGATCAATAGGAGTCTATACAACACTAACAAACATTGTGACCTGGGATCAGTAGGAATCTATATCACATTAACTAACATTACAACATAGGATCAATAGGAGTCTATACAACACTAACAAACATTGGGACATGGGATCAGAAGGAATCTATATCACATTAACAACCATAACGACATAGGATCAATAGGAGTCTATACCACACTAACAAACATTGTGACATGGGATCAGTAGGAATCAATATCACATTAACAAACATAATAACATAGGATCAATAGGAGTCTTTACCACACTAACAAACATTGTGACATGGGATCATTAGGAGTGTTTACCACACTAACAAACACTGTGACATGGGTTCTGAGTAGGACTCTATACAACACTAACAAACATTGTGACATGGGATCAGTAGGAGTGTTTACCACACTAACAAATACTGTGACATGGGATCAGTAGGAATCTATATCACGTTAATAAACATTACGACATAGGATCAATAGGAGTCTATACCACACTGACAAACATTGTGACATGGGATCAGCAGGAAACTATATCACATTAACAAACACTGTGACATGGGATCTGAGTAGGACTCTATACAACACTAACAAACATGTGACGTGATCAGTAGGAGTGTTTACCACACTAACAAACACTGTGACATGGGATCAGTAGGAATCTGTATCACTCTAACATTGATAGTGTGCTTATAATTTCATTAAATCATTAGTTGTGACTTTCATCTGAATCTAAAACTGATTTCACCTACCAACAATGAATTGGAATCTTTTCATATAGATATTACTTTGATGCATTATGGTCAAAAGGAATCTTAATATATGACATGGGACAAGAAGACAGCAGTTATAGGGATCTTTACCATTCAGACACCTACTGCAACACAGGACTCCTATGGATGTCTATCACAATAACCCATTATATGACATATACTACGACATATTGAAACTCCAGATCTATACAGCACTTACTTCTATGACAGGACAACTACTGGGCACCTTCTATGACAAGGGGCTCAGTAGTGGATTCTATCTGCACATACAAATTCTAACATTCATTCAATTAGTATTATAGCATGCTATAAGTATTAAATTGTTGTGTAATAGTAAATAAATTACTTCTTTCTGTACATTACATAGCTATCATATACATCATTGACAAGAACTGCTGTGTACTACACACAAACCCATTAAAAAACAAGTATATTTATTTTTAGTCATATAAAATAACTCTCCAGGTGATTCCTCGTGGAAACAGGGGTTTTCCTGGCTTATTTTTGGGTCTGTTTACTGGACCCATTCCCAATCGAAAAATCATCAATATTTTCCCAATTCAAGACCTTTTTTTCCCAATCAGGTGTCCATAGATGTTGGAAAGATCTGTTGACTTTTTTAAAGACAAAATAGAGAAAAATATCATTGTGACAAAGCCATTATAATCAATATTTAACCTTGCTGCTGACAATTAAAATGCAACAAAAAAGCTTTTTTCTTCACTTTTGTTTATATTTTGGAGCATAATAATTAAAGTAGTAGTACTTTTAGAAAATTTATCATTTTCCCAATTTCAACAGTTTTCGCATCAATTTTCCCAATTCTTTAGATCAACCCTGGACCCAGTTTAAAAACGATAGGAAAACCCCTGTGGAAATGACAATTGACTATCAAAGTAATTCATTTCCATCTAATTCTGTGCTTATACTATACCCACATGGAGTCCCAACCCCTGCTGTTTCCGATGATTCTGCCCACACTTTCAATTTTATAGACTACATCTGAATCAATATAATCCAGTAATCTCTCACAATTCCTTGTTCAGATAATTGGGTGTTTTATTGGTTTGACACATAAATTTGTAAAAATTCACTACAAAGCTCTCATCAAGGATAAAAGTGATCACAGAACCACATTTCCTATGACATCACAAATTAGTGTCAATTTATTAAAGCAAATCACAAAAAAAGAATCCAATCAAATGCTCAAGTGTGTTCAGGCAAAATTTAAAAAAAAAGACATACTACATAGAAGGCAGAACTTTTTAGGAGATTTTAGTTAGACAGCAAGTGATGGTACCGCTATGAATATTACTGAATACATATTATATATGGCATGTTCAATTTTGGTGGAAATTTATTTTCCCAAGAAGTTTAAGCGTGGATTAGAATTAGCATATTTCTGGATGCATCCATTCTTAATATACATACCGGTATATGCAAGGCAATTAGCGATGTACTTGATTTCGCAGAAGCCGCTTTCCACCAAAAACCATAAATAGAATACACAGGCAAATGTAATATGTTTACGGAAATCTTGACAATCTGACATTGACCTGATCATAGGCTGAACTCATTCCAAAGCCCTAGCTGTGACAGTACAGTATCAGAAATACGTCAAACAAAATCTCCACCTAACTTGTTCAGAACCATCTTAGTTTATCATGAGAAGGGTAAGTGAGAGAGAAATAAAAAATAGGTATACATCCATTATGAAATAGATGCACACCAAACAATAAACTCATGAAGTTGATCTCTACTTGCCCTTTGTCACTGACTGTTTTTATCTGACCACCTTAGAGAAATCTATTTTCCTATTTGATGGACAGCTGACAATAATTTCTAATACATCAATTTCTGGGTCTCAAGAACTAAGTAAATATATCATATGTGATGAGGTATTTTTGTCTAATCAATGAAATCAATAATTTATTGTCTTCATATCCAGGTATCTCCTCCAATCAATACAACCAATAATAACCAGTAAATCTTAATATCTCTTCCAATCAATCAATCAATCAATCAATCAATCAATCAATATGAGTAAATAAATAAAGATGTCCAATCAATCAATCAATCAATCAATAGTCAGTAGTAATCTAAGTTTCTTTAAATCAGTTGAGCAGTGTTGGCAACAGTTTAATCAACATTTATGGCAATTCATGCTCAACTAGATTATGATGATTTAAGACAATAATTGCATTTTACATCGTCATTTATTTGATAGAGACTGGTAATTTACCCCATTGCTTTTCATTTGGCATCTACATAAGTCCAGCAAAAAACATGCAGTGTTTATGAGCAGAGATCTGCACAATTTCTTTATTTGTTCCAAGATTTTACTTGCTGCAAAGTGTTATCAACCCTTTTTTTTTTCACTGCAGCTACTACTTGCAAAACCCCCCAAAATTTCATTACATGGTTCGTATAAATACATATTTAATATAAAAACTTTGAGAAAAATAATGTGAATGCATAAAATCAGAAACAATACTATAATAATAAACAAATATATGAAAACCTTATAAAGTAATTATCAAAGAAATAAAATCATGTAAATGCAAATTGACAGATGAATTGACAGACCAAGGACTTTCTAATAATTAATAAGCCAATGTGTGCAACACCTCGCAAAAAAACTTTATAAATAGTGTTTGCAGTTCTCCAGGCGAAAGGTCAAAATAAGTGTTGGGATGTCTTGGGATGAATGAACTATTGGTTTTCCCCATAAATTAGTGCTTTAACACAGCAATCACAAGTGTTTCCTCGCTGTCATTTACATCAAAACGTCAAGAGAGACACAGAATTACCAGGGTACACAAAAACAATATCCTACAGGCCTCGGGCTATTCCCCGCTTTAGTCACAGACCATTATGACAGAAAATCTTTTTATCCTCAATGCTGCTTCATATTTTATGTTAACTGTCACATGATTACAAGAAATATGAAAGAACCGCTTTTCAGAAGGGGATGTTTTCACAGACAAGGTTAGCTGTTGTAATGAGGTCTGAAATACATAAAACAGTTGCTTAAAAGAGAATTTAATGCTTGCCCCGTAAAATTAAATAACTGCACAATTCCAAAACTACCTAAAAATAAGAACTACTAATTTCTCACAGAAAGAATACTCTTTTGAAAAAAAATATTTGCTTTTAAAACAGAAATTACTTTAACTTTAGATCTAATACAAAAAAAATCAAAAAAAAAATCAATTGTTTTTACAATTGACCAATTCAAATTTGATCATCTAATATTAATCTTATTTTAATTTTAAGTCAATTTAAAACAAATATTTTAGATAATCATCTTTTTTGAACATGCTGAATCTAAGCAATCAATAGAAGATCTAATCTTTTTCCACCAATCAAACGAGGGCTTTAAGTGGCGAGCTGAAAGCTTCTCACTGATAGGTGCAATTTAAGGGATGCCCTATCATAAGCAGAGGTCCATAAATACCTCTGATTGAGTTGCTCACTGTTTATATTAGTAGCAGTTGCAGCTTTGTAAAAAACATTTGTTCTGGTTTTATGGGGTTACAATGGTGCATCACATAGTGCTAACCATTTAATTGTTTCAGGAATTCTTACCCAATGTGTCGTTTCTCATAGATTTTTGGTAAGTATTTCACTTTCTTATGCCTGATATTTGTTATTTAATTTTAAAATATGAATGTTTAGTATACATAATTCATATTTTGATTGATATTTGATAATGTTTCAAAGAAGCATTTTCCAAATAATTTTTTCCATGATTAACATTCATAATACAATTGCTGAAACAATTGTCAACATAAAAAGTTAAATGTTTAACAAAAATGTATTTTCTGATATTTTTATTTAGAGCTGCTAGGCTAGCTCTGTTGATTCAACAAATTGATTGAATTTATGTTATAAAGATTTGATTGATCCCAGTATCTCAATCCTAATACTATTGAAATTCTTTCATCTCTTTTCAATTTTGATGTCTGAATTCATTCTGTTTTGTTGACATCTTGGTTTTGTTGTTTGAGATGACAAGTGAAAAACTCATTAGAAGCAAATTGGCTTTAAAAACGTTACATGACTGGATGCATTAAAGCCTCGGTCACTAGCCGAAGTGGGGTGAAACAGAATTCTACACTTCTTAATCATTTGACAAATGAGCTTTTAAATCAAGCAATCTGATAAAAAACACCAACTCCAGATACATAAAGAAAGAGATAATATCAAATAGATATCAATAAGCTAGGATGAATTATCTGTAATGTAAATCAGCATTGATTTCACAAAACGTACTTTGTACACAAATGCTTAAAATTATAATAAATAAACTTGTATTTTCACAAAAACAAATTAAATCAATTAAAAAAAAACCCAATACTTTGAATACAAAAAATATATAAAAAAAAAAATGAAAATATGAGAGGAAAACAAATAGATAATACTTGGGTAAAAAAATTTCAATATTGAATTAAAAAGAACAACTTACAGATAAATTCAACATTCGTGATACTTTAAAATTATGGAATTCACTTTGTTGGAGTAAAGCAATTGAACTACTATACATTCCTTATTTTTTTTGTGAGTACTTAATTTTGTGATTCCCTGTTTTGTGTCAAATTACGAAAAAATAAAATCACTAGGACTGAATTTTTGTTATCATTTCATATACCAGTAGCTTACAACTGTCAGAAAAATAAAAGATTTTAAAACCATGGGTGGTGCTTCTTGCAATTTTACATAGATATTAATCCCTTCAATTGCATTTAACTAAGAATCTAGAATACTCATTTTTTAAATTCTTTTTTTGAAAGAAGCAATCTACGTCTATAATCAAACCCTTATAGAGGACGGACTGTCTGTTTGCAGACTCAGACCATAAAGATTCAGACTAAAGTCCTCACCAACGTCAAAATTATCCCTGAATCTTGGTTAAATCTTACAATCGCAATAAATTCAAAGCCAATGAATTCCCTCTGAAATATATACAAGTTGAATAAAACAGTGATTATTACCCAATAATTCAGGCATCAATAAAGTGATTACTAATGTGTTCATTATGTAGTACTCTCAGCAGGCTATTCTGATATACTTGGAATCCAACTTGATTTTCCAAAACATGTTATAAATTTGCGTCAGACTTTTCGCTCTTGTTTTCCCCAGATATATGATAAAAAATAACACACATCATCATAAATCCCTAACACGAACATAAAATTCATACTTCTTTACAAATTTACAAGAAGAGGGATTTTAAGATTTTTAGAATTAATACTATTTATGTATTAAAAGGGTCATAAATTCATTTTAATTAGAAAATTGACGATAGTGACTGCCCATTAGTCTCAAGCATGGGTTTATTCATGTCCATTCTAAATTCAAATCAACAAAGTGACTCTCTTTTTAATGTTCACAAAAAGCCAGAGACCATTCTGATATTAAATGGACTTTAATGAAACAATCTCTGAATTCAATGTATCAAGGATTTAATGTTTCCTATCAAGGTAATTACCCACTTGAATCCACCCTCATCTATAATGTCTCCCCCTTGGATATATGACTTCCAGATGTATATGAACGTTAGAAATCAGAGTATTAAATCTTTGATTGAAAGCTGTCATTTTCCTGGTATTAGTCATTTACAGCTATTTGTTTAAAAGTGGTCACCTCTTTCACCTCTGTATTACTGTTGTATGCCTGCAAAAAACATAACATCAAAGTAATTTTTTATTGTGCTACCTATTTTGTGGTTAGTTATAAACCTGTTTCACATCTCCAAGGATAGCTCAATCAAAGACTTTTCCGTTTTCATTAATTTTTTTTCTCCTTTGATGGAGAGAATGTAAAGTTCATTTCCTAGAAAGAATACAAATTCAAGATGCAAATCCCTAACAATCATGAAATTATACCACTGAAATCTAAACCACCAAAGCTTTGTGGACATTTTTTATTCAGATCTTCATTACTCATCCACCTGTTTGCAGGGAATCTATAAATTCTTCTGAACTTTGATACTAAAACTGTCAATATTTCCTTACAATTAATGATTACATGCGATAACAAGGCTAAAGAAATAAACATTTCCCTGAAATCTCATCCTGGGTTCTCACATGGGCTTCCCTGATAAAGCTACCACATCACCTGGCTATCTCCTGAACTATTCCTCTAAGTAACCACGGTCTGCAGGTTACTGGACTTTTCATATCCCTGGCATTATTTTCCGTAAACTCGGTTACTCTTTGAGCATTATGGAAAATATGTTAATTGACACTTTCGAAGTCTTCCATCAGGTTCAAATCTACCATATTTCTAAAATCAGATGGTGCTTTTTATTTAAAAATATATTATCGCCGATCTAATGATACAAGGAAACTTGCTACAAAACAGGTCATTATCACCAGTGCTTCTCAAGCCTAAACACTGTAAGGAAACCATTTACATCCCCAATGATTTCGCCATTTAGCTTTTGATTTCATTATTCTTTTTTCTGCTCCATTAGACATATGGTAAAAAAAAATCTATGTGAGAACACAATTTGATTCTGCGAGACGACATTGAGGGAATCTTGGCTGTCCGGGTCTGAGACAGCTGGGGGAACAATAAACTGATCCCGGCGATCTCGGGATGACATCTCGGAACTCCATGGAAAACCTACACTGCAATTCAACGATACTTAATCCTATTGATCCCAAGAATAATAATGAAAAATAATTGAAAAAAAGACTCATTTCACCTTTTGATAATGTCTGGCTGTTAAACCGAGTTCTTAATCTTATGATAATGTCTGGCGGTTAAACCGAGTTCAGCCTCTACAGTGCCTCGTCCTGTCACTGTGTGGATTAGTGTGAGAGAAGCCCAGGATATAAAGTACAGAGTTCTAGATTGAAACACAATCTAAACTTTAATCTCTACCTGTAAATCTAATTACCAACTTGTTCGATTAACGAATTCATCATTCTTGAGGATCAACATTGAAATACTAACTACTGTTGAAATATATCCCTTGTCTCCATTCACTGAGATCACTTGGGATTACAGTAATAGAATGACTCTCTTTGAAAAGCTGTTAATTTTAACAAATTATTTACAAATTATTAATCAATATCTTTTTTATAAGTTCTTTAATGGCTTTTATTACATTAAAAGTGCCTTGTTTACATCAAATAAAATAGAAAGTCATAAGTGGCAAAAAATCCTCTCTTAATATAGTAATTAAACCACCAAAATCAATAACACAGAACACAATATTGTTGAGAAATTGATGGATTTGAAGCGTTAGACCAACCACAAAGGGGAAAGGCATTCACATGAGAAAATACCAGGAAAATCTAACACAGCGATACGAGCCCCGGAAAGCTTGCAAGATGCCGTGGTCATTCACTCTCAGCTTCCTTCCACCAGAGCGAATCTCTGCATGGTCTCGCAACTTCAGAGTTAGGCGACTACTGCATGTTACGGGGTGGGCTCCGTCTTAATCCGTCAATTTCTCCCTCTGATATTACTCTCCTTTTGTTTTACTCATCCCTCTCCATGTAAGCATGATTTCTGTAATCCTTTACCTATTGTTGAACACACCTTGGGCTTCAGTAAAGAGCTTTTGGCAATAATAGAAAGATGAGGTAATTAATTGGAGAAAGGAAATGGAGTGGAATTCTAATGGAATTTTATAGGGTTCTATGACCACAGAAGATAGATGGTTCCATTCCTGCTGATCTGCCTAGCATGCTACTCACTTCAGTGTGAATGAAAAACAGCCTGAATTCTCCTCAAAGAAAGCAACCTTTCTCAAAGATGCAGATCTAAACAATGTGACAAAAAACAATTGTACACAAATGCAGATGATTCAGTTAATTTGCAAGAATATGAAAATGTTCAAAGAACCTAAAGTAATTTAACTTTACAAGAACATAATTATCACAAATCTGACCTTCTCTGACCCTAAAAAACACATATAGTTTTTTCATAAGTGATTAACAAACTTGATAATTGTTTATCTTTATGACTATTAATCAGTTTTAATGACATTGTAGTGTTTTAAGTTGAAGAACAAACTACTGTTTGAAAGCAAACAGAATAGAATCTCAAGGTTTTAAATTAGCATCAGAGAACAAACCATCAAACAATCTGTAGGAAGAACTTTAATATACAAAAGAACCTTAGAAAGGTTTGATGATTGATCTCAAGAATTGCATGTTTAGTCATAACCAGACCCTCCAAGGGAACATAAGTAAGTGATCGTTACAATGCATCAAGTGGCTGCCAGCTATTGGGGGAAAACACAGACTGCATGGATTGTCAGTATTGAGATTGTCAGGTGAAGGACAGGTGTGAAGTGTCAAGGTCGTCTGCATCAGTAACCCTGTAGGTGTTCTAATCCTGAGCAGGTACGCTGGATGTAGTTGGTACATCGCTTGGTGATGCCACCCATGGCACAGGTGTGCTCCCACCGTGCCAAAGTGGCAGCAATGTATCATAAAGGGATGGAGATCTCATCTTATCTGTTTATCTTTACTGGATCAAAACATGTTTTAATTCAGGTACAAGTATCTGCTAATTAGAAGGCTTGTACTGAATTTTCGAAGCACTGTGTGATATAGGGTTGAGGGAAGGTCAATAACTTTACCATGTTGCAACTATTCCAATTAAGCAGCTCCAAAATTAAACTTATATTCAAGTCCTCTTACTTGAAGAAACAATATACATGTATCTTTGTTTTATTTATCATCAACAAAAACTGAGATGACAGATTCGACTGATCTTCCACACAGCTTTACATAGACTATCACAATGACAACTTTGAAAAGAATGACTTCAGATTTGAGGGGATAATTACTGAGGAAAAAACCCCGTCTTTCTCAGTTAACTGTGAAACAGCACGGTCTTCAACCTCCTTGAGAAATCAATCAGTCCAGATCAGTATTAGAGAGAGCAACCAAACTGGATTACAGTAGAACAGAGCATCAGTGAAGAGCACTGGAAAGTCCGACGTTATCAGATTAACAGCCCCAAACTCAGGGACGTGTCTGGTACAGGATCTAGTGCTTGGTACAGGATCTAGTGCTCAGAAGGCAGCCTGGGCAACATTAAAACATGCCACCCATCTCACCAAATCAGTCACAAGAAAGGAATGCTGTGGCACAGTGCAATTAATCACCAGACTTCATTTGGGAGGGTTGTTAGCAGGAACTGACCATTACTCTATAAAGATGATTGCTTCCCTTCATCAACCGAGTCCAAGAAAGGACAAAATTACCAACCAATGGTAAAACAATATGGAGGATTAGAGGTACATAAAAGAAGGCTTCTGAGACAGGGAGAGTGAAGCCCAGAGAAATCCGGCTGGCTTAGTCAGCTATCAGTGTGCTCCAGGTACCAATAAAGCCCAGCCGTGGTACACAGATGGACAGATCCAGCACTTGAAGCCATGGATCAACTAATTACCACATCCAATCCTCAAGAAATAGAAAACTCTGCAAATAACTGTAATACATCATGATTCTGTGCAATGGGTTTTTCTTTCAAGATATTACATTACATAGATAATGCTTTCTCACAGATTTCATTTGATTTAAAATATTCACCAGTAAAACTTCTATCCTCATATTGGAAAAGATTTTTTTTTACTTTATGTATAAGAATAAGAAAAAGCTGATTTACTTTTGGTTACAGTAACAAAACTTAATAAAATGAAAATCAACACACAAATGCTCCTGATTTCCTTACTTTTATTGATTTTTCCAGCCTCTAATGTATCAATTTGAAATAACTATGATGAATTCATTCAAAGCTTCTTTTCTTTTGAAGTTTCTACCAGTAATAAATAATGTGTCTAGTATTACTTTGAAATAACCATAGTGTTGAATTTCATTCAAAAGTGAATTATCAATCAAATATTAAGAATTTGAAATAAAATTAATCAATGCTGTTATTAATGGGGTTTTTTTCTTGGTATTGTGTTCTGTTTATTTGTTTTCTTTTGTAATGTTTTTTTTTAAGGAAGGGGGGGGGGGGGGAGGAATAGAAAGAAACTAGAACCTGATCATTTGAATAATTGACACAGATATTAAGTTGATATCTTTTGTATAATATCAGGTTTTCTTTTGTAGTTTTCACCAATACCTCTACAATGGAGGACACATTCCAGCCGATGAACATCCTTAACCTAAGCAACATCACAAACACCACGCCTCCGGCAGACTCCTGCATCGAAATCTACCACAAAGCCATCAGCTTCCAGTTCTACACATGGGGTGTGGTCGGCAACATCATCGCAGCTTATGGCATCATCGGCAACATCCTGGCGATTCTGGTGCTGCGTCATCGGCTAATGAGGAGTTCCACATCTTACTACCTGATTTCTCTAGCCGTCTACGACACGGGAGTGCTACTAGCCATGATTCTGCTGATGGCTCTCCCTACCATCTATCTGGAGAAGAACATACTGATGGAGTACTACTTTGCCTCGGTCTACATGAATCAGTATCTGTATCCCCTCGCCCTGGTGGCTCAGACAGGAACTGTATACACTACCGTGGGCTTTACCATAGAGCGTTACATTGCAGTGTGTCATCCCCTTAAGGCAGCCAACACATGTACCAAATCCCGAACCAAAAGAATAATAATTCTAATCTTTGTCTGCTCAGTCATTTACAATGTGCCTCGATTTTTTGAATACACTGTTGTGGAGACCTGGAACTCCAGCCTGAATCGCTCAGTCCCGGAGCTGATAACAACACCCCTGGGAAGCAACAGAGACTTCAAAAAGATCTACTTCATTTGTCTGCAGCTGGTTGTGATGTTCCTGGGGCCATTTGTGCTTATCTTCATCCTCAACATTCAGCTCATGTGGGCCGTCAAAAACGCAAAGAAGACTCGAAACAGGATGAGCACGAACGCCGCCAAGGAGGCGAACCTGACCATCATGCTGATCGCAGTCATCGTAGTGTTCCTTCTCTGCCAGCTTCCCTCCATCGCTGACAACATTCTGTGGACAATGTTTGATAAGAGTAAGCTTCAGTGCAGCCTGCACTACATTCGCCTGACCTCCATCACCAACCTGATGGTCATTGTCAACTCCGCAGTCAATTTTATTCTGTACTGTGTTTTTGGTAAACGCTTTAGACGCGTTTTTATCAAGATTGTGTACTATCCATGGAAACGAAAGGGCACACGCTACAAGTACACATTGTACGACAGTTCTGGAAGTCGCCGTGGAAACAGCATGAAAGTTTACAACACAGAAAGCACCTTTCTCTGAGTAACTCAAACTTTTGTGAATTTCTTCAGTGATATATTTATATATTTATTTTTCATTCCATAAAACCAGTAGCCCTTTTCACAAAAAATCTTTTACGAGAAATCTTAAGTGCTTTTCACGTACACATTCGCAACAGGTTTCACCTAAGATTTTACATATGAGTTATTCTTTCCCTAGCAACGATCTTAATTCACTTAATAATTCATATAAAAGAGGAAAAACATATAAATAAACTAAAATTCTCACATACAGGATGCAAAACTGAAATTATACACCACTTACATTGAGTAAAATCAATGTGATGTAGTAGAAATCAAAATATGACGTCACAATCACAATGTGGGTTTAGTGCAACATAGAAAAATTTTACGGGAAAAATATGCCGAAAAATTTTTGGGAGAATTTATTTTTGTATTTATTCGACAATAACTGCTATGTATTGCAAAATGTAAAATGTGACACAAAATGTTAAATTTAACTGTTTCTCTTGTATAATTTACGTAATACAATGATTTTTTACAGTTTTGAAATACAAACGAGAGGGTATGTGCTATCGTAAAAGCACAATAAATTTTACTCGTAAGAATCTCATAAGATGTTTTGTGAAAATAAACAAAAACTTTTCACTTACGAAAAAAAATAAATCTTAAGATTTTTTGTGAAAAGGGCTACTGTAACAGACTTGTTAGAGTTTAGAGATGTTGAACTTTTCTTTCTTTTTTAAAATATTTTTTTAATTTTTTTTTCATATCATAATTATGAATCATGAACTTCATTGTGAATACAACATATTTTGAATTTCATTACACAAGCTGAGTACTCTAGCATTGAAATGACCTCTTGGTGACTGTTAGTATCAGATCAATGTGATGAAATTTGATCAG
The DNA here is from genome assembly GCA_033439105.1 of Magallana nippona. Taxonomy (NCBI): domain Eukaryota; kingdom Metazoa; phylum Mollusca; class Bivalvia; order Ostreida; family Ostreidae; genus Magallana; species Magallana nippona. The sequence goes on from CM065922.1 coordinate 4,344,219, forward strand.
GAAAATGTTTACGCTCTGATTTTACATTAAATAATTACCTTGCTTACTAGTCTTGTAATTTTTAGATGATTCATTGATCGGAGTTCTGGGAACTTCTCTCTAAAGGGGGATGAGTCCAGGGACATGACTTTTATAAAATAAACAATATCAAAACTACTTAGAACATTAAATAAAATGAATGGCAGGAAGATTTTGGAGTACAAGTGTAAGAATATGATAGATGTATTGCTCTGATTGTAGACAAAACTTGGTGCCATTTTTCTATAAATAATTTTTCTGAAATGGAGACAGCAATGTTTTATCTAATTCTATTTCTTTCGAGGTCACCTAGTTTCCTTAATGAAGTAACATTTTACTAATTAAAAGACATGTACTTTAATTAGCCCGACTGAATTGTTTGCCAATATTTCACAGACAGTAAAAAAATCTCTCCACAAAACTTGTCATTCATCTTGAGCTGACGGCTTTAATTTGCTTTGAGTCAGCTCCCAACATGACGTTTGAACACGAGATCACAGCATTAAATTCTGTGTAAAACTAGACCGCTCTCTCATGACTGTGTTCCAGAACCGACATTAACGTTGTCCATAGCAGCTGTAGGTCGCCCAGAGGCCACTGCCTCACCACCGGCCCTAGTCCACAGTAGGGGCGGGGCCAGGTCACAGTCACTGTAGGACAATCTACCGGAGAGGCAAAAGTTGACCTCATTGGGAAAGTAACACATAGCTAGGCACGATTAACATTAAACTCAAGGACACATGCACCAACGTCCTTGACAGGGGTGAAGGAGATCACACCTTTGTTGTGAAAGAAGACATAATTAACTTAAAGCAAGACTACCTCTAATCAACTTGCTTTGATTCTTCAGTACAATTTTACATGTAAGGAAACTATAGAACTTTTATATTACCATCTATTTTTTTTTATAAAAGTTAAATTTAATGATCAAAAATGCCAAAACAATTAGAATTATTCCATCAAACTTGCCAATACAATAATTTTTCTCGGTCGTGATCTTTTTTCTTTATTATGCACTTTATAAATGTACTAAGTGTTTGGGTTTTATTTGTACTTTTTATATTCGACTTGTAAATATTTTTCCCAGGGTTATCATTCATAATTAGAGACAATAAAAATATCTCCCAGTTTTGAAAATTAAAAGCCATTCATAATTTCTGGATACACATAAACTGCATCTTCTGCCAGCCCGTTTCAAATCATGGACACAATTTATAACAATAGTTGACATTAATGCATTTATATCAGTACACTTCAGAACTGGGCTTAAGGCCGTCTTCTCCCAATAACTTTCATCATGGAAAACTCAAAAAATGCTTCATTCAGCTTTAAAAAAAAAATTGTTTCTTTTCCACTACAAAAGTGCAATAAAAACAATATTTCACATTACTGTATAGACTTTTTACAGCTTTTGGCCGCTGGAGATAAATGACTTTGTACTCAAAAACTTGATCAAATGCTTGAAGGGATGCAATTTCTTTGTACTCAAAAACTTGATCAAATGCTTGAAGGGATGCAATTTCTTGAAAAAGTAAATAATGAAAAATCCAGCAAAAGTACATAAAAAACTGATCGACTTTTAATGGTAATAATTTGTAAAGAGATTTATCTTGTGTCTTATCTGCAAATGGAGATACTAGACAGAGATAAAATTGTCAATGATATGATTTCCCAAATCAAGGTAAATGCACACCCACAGCTAATTTCTTCAGATCCAGGGGCTTTTTTTTTTTTATAAAAAAGTTACCTTCACATTTAATAAGGAGAAATGACTTCCTCCAAAGTACTTCATTTTATGCCTAACATCTGGTATATATACAATGTTTAAATCAACAAGATAGACAAGTGGGTCACTGACCGCCCTCGGTGGTTCCCCGTCTCTGTTCCTGGTCCACCACTTCGTAGTCTTGACGAGCTGCAGGTTGTACAACTCAGAGGAATAATAGATAAAGAAAGCTTTATTGATAGTATTAAAACTACTGGTATTGTTCTGAGAAAGGAAAGAAGACACAGGAAAGTGTTGTCAGAGGCGGTAGGCTGAGTACAACAGTTTACCTGGGGCTTCTCCACTATTGAGGGAAAAAAGTTCGACTATTTTACTTGAAGGCTTGAAACAATAGTTTTATTATCTTATAATACTAAATGTACTACACACTGGCCCAGAAAAGTTTGTCAAGTGAGGATGAAATATCAGTTCATCATGTTACAGGTAACAGTTCATCATGTGACAGGGTAACAATTCATCATGTGATTGGGTAACAGTAAGTCATGTGATGAACTATTTCATTCCTGCTCATGTAATGTATAATTCTCTGATGATCAAAGAAAGAAAACTGTTAGAAATATATAGTATCAAATATATACAGGAGATTTGGTAATAAAAAGTTTTGTCTCTTCGAGGAGAAACAGTTACAAAAAGTGACATCTGAATATTAGTCCGACAACCGCGAGTCATTGCTCATCCCCAAAACAAATCAATCCAAAATACCCTACCTACTTAAACCAACACACAGCACTTTGAGCATGATTGTTTTCTAATCCATGTTAAAACATGCGTACTGCCAATAGCATCTGATGTGGTATCTGCACAATTTTCAGAGCATGGAGAAACCAGATGCTTTATAACACAACCCTTTCTTCAGGCAGAAAAAAGAAGAAAAAACTTCAATGATTTGGATTGTTTACGTTGTGAAAAAATAGACAACAACAAAGTACCAGTATATATAACACTTTTAAAAATCAAATTAACTTTTTTTTTTACCAGTTTCCAGGGTTACATTTAATATGATACAAGTGTTATTGTATGTACTGCCAAAAAAATCATAAGAGAACTCAGATGAATAAAATTGAGAAGAAAAAAAGTATTGGATCAAATTCAGTCTGATTTATCTTAATATCCAGAACCTATTATGGAATAGTTTTCTCTTAAACAAAGTCCTGAGAATATTTTTCCATAACATCTCAAATTGAGCCTTCTCAACAGGTGCCAGCAGGAGGACATAGCAACAATCATCATCATCAGACGTTGGAACTGGCTTGGCCATGTACTTTATTGAAGGGACTCAGATAGCGTTATAAAGACAGGTCTCTTCTGGACACCAGAGGGAAAATGGAAGAGAGGAAGGCCCAGTCAGTTGGCGGCGGACAGTGGAAGTCGAAATAAGAGAATTAAAGAGAAGCCGGGGCACACTCCAAAAGCTAGCCAGTGACAGACAAGGATGGAGAACCCTCACTAGTGTTCTATAGGCCAAAGGTATCACAGGCAGTAAGTAAGTAAGTTTCTCTTATCAAAACTATGAACATGATGCATATAAAGTTTTACAATAGTTGTGCTAAATGAGCAATTTTGAACAAGTTTTATCACAAAGGGATGCAGTGTACCTCACAGGAAACTCTCCAGAAAGTACCCGATAAGTCTCCAAAAGTTTGAGGTTTACTCATAAAATATTTTTGGGGGTAAATATCTGACAGCTAAAATAATTTACAACATTTATTTTCAACAAAGTTCTAGGAGTTTTATCTGCAAAATTCAGAGAGAAAATCCGCAACTGATTAATAAGTATATGAATCACATTTAAATAATGTTTTCTGTGTACACTTGAAATTTCACTTTTGATATCAACAATCCAGCACCATAACCAGTTAACATAGAATCTGTTAGAAAGCACGCTGTTTTGTGATCCTAGAGAGATTTCATACTATGCTAATTTAATCTGATATATTATTTTGATCTTCAAATAGCCTTGAAGCCAGACAGCATAGAATGGAAATGATTTTTTTTTAAAATCATATCTCTTCTGGACACAGAGGGCTTTGCAGAGTGATTTATACACGTAAAATACTTCCTTTATTTGTATAAGCCCGGCAGTAAGTTATCCAAATGCAGGCCAGATATTTTCATATGTCAATGTAATTCTTACAGACAAAAACATTTTAAACATGGAAAATCTCTGCCAAAAAATCATAGGTTAATATGTTCATTTTGCAAGTAAATCTCTGTGCCCTTGTTTCATGCTAAGGTCATGTTAAAGTACAAACAAACATCATTTAACAGAATGGCTTGTATTAACAGCCTTATGAATTTCATCCAGTGCACTTTATAATGGAATTCATATCAACTGCTATTGATTATAATGTTTTAAAGGGATTTCCCCATAAATAAAATTTCTAGTACAAACAAATTATTTTTGAATGTTCATAAATTCAACCAATTACATTCAAAGAGTATTTACACAAAATAAAGAATTCCAACAATATGGATCTGGAAGGCAGAGTACTGCTACAGATTTGAGTACTTACATTATGATCTTTTTGAAATACAACTTTAATTATAATAGAGATTTCTCTCCCTAGAATAGAACTGTTTGTAAATCATCTATAATGCAGGGCTACAATAGAATGTCTGAAGGGCAATCTAACACAACACATGGATCTTCTAATTGAAGGATGCATACTGTTTCCTTGACTCAGGATTTCTGTGGCTAAGGTTAAGGTCATTTAATTGGGAAATTCAACAGCATTTTTGGAGAAAGTTGGAAAACCATACATAAAAATGTTTTTCAAATGAACAATGAGCACAAATACTAAATGACTGTGTTTTAGTGTCTTTCGGTTAATGAGACTTGGGAAAAAATGTCCAGCAGCAGCTTCAATTATAGACAGTTGAGATCATTGTGACCAGTTAATTTCGCTAGACTAGGTCATTTTGTTCATATGAACTCATTTGAATTGCATTCCTTAATGTATATGTAGTTTATCTGAAAATGAAAAATTCCAAATGAAATGTAGTTTTCCATCAGTTGATAAATTTTGATGAGTGAAACTTTTGTTTGAAATAAGACTTTGTAGAATGAATATTTACTGGGTATATAAACAGTAATAAAAGTACCTATAAATTCACCCTCAAATTAAAAAAAAAAATATTATAGGTGTCATCCAGACCTTTATTTGCTGTAATTATAAATACCTGTACATCTGTAATTATATTCTAGAAAAATAATATTATTTGGAATATAGTCTGTGATTATAAAGTCTTTGATTCTATACCTTGATGCAAGCGAATAAGAGTTAGCAAAATTCATCCAACATTTCATTAAGTCTGCTATAAGAATGCCTAGCCTTCAGAAGTGTTTAATTGATGTCAAAAATAAGTACTGGATTTATATTAATAGAAAATTGATAAAGAGCAGAAATTAAAAAGATTCCTGAGAGTTCTTCTTTATCATAATGTAACTTTGAAGAAGGTAAAGATCTTATTTAAAGTATTTTTTCAATGCAGGTAAGTATATGTATGACAGCTAGCAGTGTAGCTGAGGCCAGCATTAATAATTTTGATGTTTGATGTACTCCGACCCAAATTTTTCATGGTGGGTAGTTCGGTAACTCTTTTTAAAAAAAATTTCTTGCACATTGATTATGTGATTATCAAACTATTTTGTTATATATTGTTTTCTATAATGAGAAAGCTCAACAAATTCAATTTTTATTGATACAAAAACATAATCTAAATGTGTTTTTAATATGACTTGGACAATCAATTTAAAAAAAGAAATTCAAATTCAAAATGCTGAAAATTTTTTTAGGGTAGGGGCAATTTTGATGAGTCGTTGGAGTACATCAAACAAATCAAATTTTAATTTTGGCCTGATTTAGTGGAAGCTGCTTTCCACCAAAGGTGCTTCATAGAAGACAAACATTTACACCAACCCGCACTGTCTTATTTACATTTATCATCCTTTATGTGTCTATACATCTATTGAACAAAGAATCTCATGTCCATATTAACCTTATTAACACTACAATACCTGTGAACTGGTGGACTTGGGCTGGTCCCCTCTCTGCTTGGACTGCTGGCATCTTTTCTTGACCTTGAAGCAGCTGTACTTTTTCGGTAACTAGGAATTTTAGATCTTTTCTGTTTGCGATTTCCTGGTGATTTACTTCTTTGGCGCAAATAACTGCAGTCACTTTCGTCAGTAGAATCTACATCTATAAAACAAAGATCTATTCATAAAAATAATAAAAATTTTAAAAATTAATATTATTTTACATGCCAATAGATCAATACCATTTTCTTTCACCCTCCAAAATATCAACAAAATTAAATTCATTATTTACTCTGAATATGGCAGATCTGTATGATTGGGATTCTATAAAGTCGTTGTGAGGACAGACATGAAACTTCACTTGATCATATTTGACCTCATAATTTATATTAGAGACATATTATTAAGTGAGATTGATGCCAGTGATTGTGAGAAACAAGCTCAGATGGACAAAGCAGTTGTTTGATATTTGAACACAATACAAAACTAAAGGTTACGACTAGAATAAGACAATGCTGTGGTCACAACTACTCTCATGCACAAAAAGATAAGAGAGACAACTCTTCTGAACTTTTTCTCTGCGGTATGAAGTTTCACTATGATAAGAGTTAACACAAAAACAGCTATAAAATTGCAAAATTAAAACATTATTCCAACATGGAATAAATCAGATTTATAGATCTGACATATCTTCAGAGAATACACAGTAATGTGGCATCTAGTGTCATTGGGCTGGCAATGAATTACTGTATAATTGTGGTACCAACCTCTCTTAGCCACATGCTTCTTTTCTGATGCTTTTCTTTCTCCTAATGAGGTCTTCTAAAAAGAGAAAATTTGATTACATTTTATGCCAAAGAAATCTAACATGAAGATTGATTTTTTTCTATAATCAGTAAATGTAGAGGAGGTAGATGCAGCATGTATCAACTTTCCTCTCTTGTACAGTAAATGTGATCAGTAAAAAACTAGAATCCACTGACCTTGGAGCCTTGGATCAGCTGGGCAAGTTGTAGTTCCAGGAACTCCAGCCTAGCCTCTTGATCCGCTACAGACTGCTTACTCCCAACCTGTCACAAAGAGGTCACATAGAGGTCAAACAGCGGCTTGTCAGTAAAAAGATTGGGATGCATCATAATTATTGTATATACCATTGTACTGTTATAAAGTTATACAAATCCTAAATTTGTATCAATTTTTTTTCAGAAAAAATGTATTAAGAAGAAATAATCACAAAAATTTTCACAATGCTTGTCATATTACTAAATACAGAAATGTGAAAAAAATAAAGGAAGTAATGTCATTTTTGTTAAAATATATCTGACGCAGAATTCAGATGATCGACCAAATTGTAACAATTTACAAAATCATGTACTTATGGATTAATGTTCATTTTCACATCAATGGAGGATTTTATATTTACTTTATTTTCATCTAACTCAATTCATTTTATTTTATTTTCTTGCAATTTTAATATTTGGAGGGTTGATAATGTCATTAATAGGGTTTTCCTTCATGTAACATTAAGCATTAATTATATCACAATATTGTAATCTGCATTGATCATAACTAGGACTCAATTCAATGATTCAGTAATCACAGCATGGTCAAGACTTCTTTCAATAATTTGCATCTTTTGATCACCTTAAATTTATTCACAGTATGTAAGCCCCTGCAGTGGTCCCAAACTTACCGAGATCTGAGCACTAGTGTCTGCATCAGAGGCTGTAGCACTCATTTCTGAGGCGAAGGAAGGGGACTTTCTATGTCGAAACTTTTCTAAGGCCTGATCAATTTTTGGAGTGATGACATCCACTGACTTGCTGTCCTGTCAAACATACTCAAAATATGTACACATTTTGTGCATAAAACTAATATAACATATAAACCACATGGTAGCATTATCTTTATGGGAAAAATCTCTACTCTGCCAAAAGTATATTTTGAGGTACGGTAGTTGATAGATAACAATGAAGACACTTACTGACACTGATGATGACTGAGAAACAAGAAAATCCATGTAATTCTCCAGACCTGGTCAAATATATAAAATACATATAATCATGTCAACTTATTTAGTGAAATGTTTCCTACTGAAAGTCTGACAAGGTTAACAAATATCATTGTTAATATTCAATCCCTGTACTTTTGAAGCTGCTATTCCATACACTGGAATCATTCACATGCATCAGAAACCTTTCTAATTTTAATTAAATAAGTTTATTCAAAAGAATAGAATTGTTCCAAAATATGACAGCCAAAGCTAAAATACAGTCAAATCTTATAATAATATCCAACTCAATGGGACCGATAAAATCATCTAGATACTTTACATAGCTAAGTATTCAAGATAAATAGGTTTAAAGTGGATAAAGAAACAAGGTAGGGGCTCAAAAACACAATCCTTTTGGCATATGTATGTCATTTTTGATACTGATGTTTGGGATATCTACGTTAACTTTCCTGAAAGGCTACTTTACCTGGAATATCAGCCAATACATCAAAACTGCTTACTGACTCCCCAAGTCGATTCACTCCATCCAGCGCCTCCAACTGGGTCAAAGCAGACAGCAGTCGAGATCTGTACTGGTCTAAAAACCAAAGACATACATCATACTGCGAGAACTATATTTAAGTCTGGTCCTGTTATGGTATGTTCGTAAATAGAAATTCTTTGCCTAAATTGCTTTTAAAATTCTGAATACATGTATCAGTATTTAACAATAGACAACTGTAAAAACAAAACTAATACAAATGGTTTACAAAACAAAACAAAAACTGGATTGACCTATATCAGAGCATAGAGGGTTAGAAGAGCCATCCAAGCAAAGTGTTAACTGTCTGAGGTTTGAGCATCCAATCAGAGCTTTGATGACATGTTGAAGAGAAGACAACTGGTTTCCGTGGAGTTCAATGTGCGATAATTTGTACTCCGAACCATGTAAAGATTTAAAGCCAGAGATGTCACTGATGTGATTGTAGCTTAGATTTATCTTCACAAGGGACCTTAAAGAAATGAAAAACAATCAGTTTTTATAATTTACCAATTATTCATAATTACCCAGTATGTATATATGCAATACAGATGTATCGCATTCATTACAAAACACAGTGAGCACTCTCTCATTAAGAATAATAAATAAAATGCATCATGTCTCATAAAACAGTTTCACTTCGTACCTCAGTCCATTCAGACCTCTGACATCACTCAGATGATTACAGGATAAATTGATGGTCCTCAGATTAGTCAAGTTTTCAATGCCTTCGATTTTACTGATCTGATTTGCAGACAAATCCAAATGCTTCAGATTCCTTAAATGATATAGATTTTCTATTCTGTGGATGAAATTACTGTGTAGATTCAGGACCTGGATCTGGGGCCTCAGGGGGATTTTTTGGAGGGATTTGATGCCTGAATCTATCAGACATAGATCTGTACTGTCAAAGTCTATATTATTCATAGTTGTAATCCACTTTTATCCTTTAGTGATTTCATGAACTTGGTTTACAAGATTTTTCTGTTTCAATCTGAAAAATAAAAATATATACATCAAAAAATGATAAAGTATTGTATCTCATATTAAGGACAGATGCTATTTATAGATATAGTATGCACAGATGTATGAGAATGGCTTTTCTATTCTGAACTCATCAACTCGTTGGTAACATCAGAGACATAAATAGCATAACATATTAACATAGTGTTGATTTGAACATATTTTTATTTTACATGAATACAATTGGGATTGCGCACAAGTTCCAAAACTTAGACCGACCTCTCCCAATGTTATTTATGTCACTGGTAACATGTTCAATGTACATGTAAGCAAAATTACCACATTCTTGGTGAGTCTACTGTTTTATATCATTATTCTTTTCATACATACAGATGATTTCTATCATGACAACAAAATCTTAGCAAATAGAGGATATCAACTGACAACATACTGGCGTGCGACCAGTTCTCACCGAGTACCATTTCTCGCCAGTGCATTGTTACATCATTTTTCATATATAATTTTGAGTGTTGATTAAATGATGTAACAATGCACTGGCGAGAAATGGTACTTGGCGAGAACAATTCTTTCCTATTCAACAACGTTCCTCTTCTCCATGACAGATCGTCAACTGGCTAGGGAACAAATGTTGGAAAAAGGTATATATCAAAGCAAACCCTTACCAATCAATCAATATGTGTAAAGTCACACCAGTGCGATCCTTAGTTTTAAAAAAAATCCAGAGTAAATTCGGGAAAACAACAATTTCCAAACATTGTGCATCGCGTTGATGCACTTTATAATCAGCCGACTGATGTTGGGAAGGCTAAATCTACATCCTTTTTATTTGGTTCTAGGTATATGAATGTTTCATTTAGACATTCCTAAACAATGGATACAGGATTCACGTTATTGTCCGTGTTTTTATGCAAGTTTATACTTGCCGCGCCACTGTCGTCCTAATCATCGACGGTTTTTGGATGTTGTAAAAAGTTACTGGACGGAAAAATGTAGGCCCCTGCTTGCACTAACATGTTTATTATTATCAAGTGTTATAGATAAATCCACAGATGTACCCAAATAAATGGAAAGTAGAGTATTTGTGAAACAAACATTTACGACAAACAAAAATATATTACTTCTCGGAACTTCTCGGGACTAAGATCTCTCCAGGAAGCAAAATCTCAACACAAACAAACAATTTTAACAAATAAAAATCACACAGTGCCCTGATGTCATGTAATGATCGATACAGGTAAGTTGTGAAGGGGTTCAAGTTCGACATTAAACATGCTGAATTACAGGGCAATAAATTTTAAAACTGGTACTTTATACTGTAATGTAGCGTTCACAGTAATGACAACTGACACTGAGCTGGACCGCAGTCCTGTCAGGACCTTTACGTTTGTTATTTAAGTTTAGTCTTCGAAAAGTAATAATGATAAATAATGAAATACATCACAAATTTTTTCAATAATCTTGTTTATTCGTGTGCATGTGTTATTTTATTTTTTTTTTTTTGGCATGGACTTTAGAAATACACTGTAGTATGTGTTATCAACTTTTTACTTTCAGCAATGCTAAAATCAACTGAGAAGGATTAGAGAGAAAAGCAGTTAAAGCAATATCAAATCAGCAAATCATCAAAACATGAGGTTTTGGAGAAGATCAAGACGACCTCGTAACTCCAGTACTCTTGATAATAATAACTCCAGTGGAATAGCAGATTATTCACTTCCAGATGGCAACCGTCTTAGATGGAACCCATTATTCAGGGTAAACCATTCAGGCAGGTTCAAGCCTTTCAATTTGTCCATCAATCCATTTCTACAGCACACTCAAGAGCTGCGGGGACATGTGCCAAAATGTCTGGCCCGTGTGTCACAGTCAGAGATTCTGATGGGACAGAGGGTGGAAAACTTCTCATCAGAGTGCTGGCTTCAAAACCACTTACACCAGTTTGCACACACCTCTGCTAATGACATTCAGAATAGCAACATTGAAACTGCAGAAGCGGCAGAAGAAATGGATGACATAGATGATGATAGTCCAGTAGGGAGTGATACAGAGAGACATTCCAACACGTCTCTTGATAACTTTGAGTTTGAGTCCAATGACGGACACATCCCAAGTGAGGGGATGGATAATGAATTACCCCCCGACATCTTTAACTATACCATGGCTGTGGAATTACCGCCATACTATGATGAACCACCACCAACTTATGAGGAAGCTCTGGCAGAGGATGAGAGAAGAGAGAGACAGCTCTATTCCTCAACTCGATCCCGTGATGCTTTTTTGTGGTGAAGCTTTGATGACGGTGCCTCATATTTGTTCAATATGCCTTTGGTGCATCTGTTTGTTGCGCTGTTTACTGTAAGTGTTTGTACTGAGTTTTTGTAAGACATTTAATTTGATTTTTTAGTTTTGCTGTTTTGATGTATTATATATATATATATACTGGTAACCAGTAAGAAATTAATAAAAACCATATAAAACCATATAGAACTCAATTTATATACATTATTATCATGTATATCCCTCATAAATATACTAGAAAGATTATACTCATTACAATGAAATTCTTTAATTAAATACTCTGATCATGATAGAGAATAAGCTCTGCATGATACCTCAAGTGAAATTTGGAATGGTTGTCCATTATAGACAAAATCATTGATCTGGACATCTATCAGTGTTGTATTATATGAACGCAGTGCCTTGTAATGAGTTACTTTGTGATAACTGACGGCATTAGTCCTGATTAGTGGCTTCCTGTCCACCAAGTTTTTATTATATACTTCTGCTGTTTTCTTTGTGTTGTGTCATTTTATATGCCACTTTTATAGTTTTATAATAATGTTTGTCAAAATTGTCATGTACTTTTACAAATGTTCAACACTATATGTATTAGGATAACTCACAGTGCTATTATCTGGTATGAATTTTACAAATTTCAATGTGATTTGCTCTATATTTAATTTTAGTTAATTTATCATGTCTTTTGCATGCTGAGTTTGTAGTACTTGCAGAAATTTTTGTGATTTTGTTAGAAAAATCGTTATTTTAATTTTTATTAAAAATGAGAAATATCAGTGAAGCATTTTTAGATTTCAATTAATAGTATTTCAGTATGTAAATCTACATTATTTTGTATCTTTGATAATTATTGTTACCTACACCTGAAGCATACATCTATAATTATAAATCCCTTTTCTCCGGCCCCTAGTTTTGTTTGTTATACTGATTGTTGCTAGTTGTTTTATCTGGGACAGTCTTCTGTTTGTCACATTGACAATTGATTTTTATCAATATGTATATGACTTATTTGTTATGTTTGTTATTCAATATACACACAGTAGTTGTTACATAAAATTTTGATGAGGTAATCAGTTACGAATGATTAACTTTGTACAATATCTATACAAACTCTGACATCATACATTATTCATTATTGAATTGTTAAGTTGTACTGGAATGTAAACTATGCAAGACCCCTATTTAGGAATCTTGCACTGGAACATATTTTTTCAGGTTAAAATCTTTCTGGTCTTTCTCACATATACATGTACTTATTTATTAAGGGTTGTGAGAGTAGCTGTTGGTTTTCATTAAGGAGTTTAATACAAAATTTGATTCAAGTCCAATTTGTACAATGTTAAATACAGGTAAATGTAAATTTACATATATGTACACATTATCAATTTATACACTGTATTTTCTGTTAAGATTTTTGTTTTATTTGGTTTTTATATACTTTTTAATATTACCAATCTTTGACCTATGTAAATTATATATGTATATATAGATATATATGTACAATAGAATTTATAAGCCATCTACTAGGTGTCATGGTAAAGTTGTTTTACAATAAAATGTAAAAGTAAAGTCAGAGTTTCTGAAAATATTGGTAGAAATTAGATATAAAAGGTTCAATATTAGGTTAAGGTGAATTTATTGAATTATTTTACAAACTTGATAAATAGGTTTTGACTGAAAATAGCTGATTTTTTGTTGAATATTATGTTGTCCAAAGGTTCATAGTCCAACTGCTCACTTAACCGAATGTTTATTAGTCTAAAAGGACATTATTTTGACGGCCCACTATACCGAAGGTTCATTAGTTCGACGGCCTACTAGTCCGAAGGTCATGAGTCCAACGGCCTACTATTCCGAATGTTTAATAGTCTGAAGACCCACTAGTCTGTAGATTTTAATTAGTCAACAGCTCATTAGTCTGAAGGTTCATGAGTCCGTCGGATCAGTAATCTAAAGTTTCATTCGTCCATTGGCCTACTAGTCCAAAGGTTCATCAGTCCGAAAGTTTGTTAGTCCGACCGTCAGACCAAAAACATAACTAAGTTTAAAAGGGTCCAAAGTATCCGGTTTGTGCATTTGTTGTCCCCTTAAAGTTGAACATATTTTAATGACTATTAAATGCCAAAAGGATTGGACACAAGTTCTAATAACTTAGATAGTCCTCTCCTTATTGTATAAATAATATATTACAATGCCATACAGTTAACATATATAACAATTATAGTACATTTAGTGAAAAAGAAATAAAATACTAGTTTTAAATGTTGTAATACAGAGTCCCCTTATAAGTTCCTGAAGTTTTGGAGTGCACCAAGAGTACAACTACAATGAACCTACCAGACAGTAATGTTTACAATAATATTGTATGAAATATAATGATAAGGTTTCTGAATTAGTGTATTATTAAGGTAGTACAAAATAAGCTAACATTTTCCTAATATTCAATTTTTCTGAAATGTTTATATTTTGTTCTTTGGATTTTAAATATGTAAAATTTGAAGAAAAAAACCTCACAATTTTTGCCCACATCGCCCCAAACAGACCATTTAAACCTCCTTTCAGTGGAGTGTAAAATGAAATAGTCATTGTTATAATTTCCTTTGCCTTTAAGTTAATTTTCAAGATATTACAAATGTTTGTGCTGTTATTTATAAAAGAGATCTTCCTGTTACTTACAAACACTGAAATAAATTCTAACTGGTAACTTAAGATAATTTCTGATGCAATATAATGTAAAACTAGCGTTTGTGAATTATCTTTTAAGACGAAAATTTGCAGCACTAAACGGTCTCTAAAAAGAGAATGTATAATTCAAATTTGAATGAAATTTAACAGTAATTGTCATGACCCTGTTATTAAAATAAATCAAAATTTAAAAAAAATAACCTTTGGTTTTAAATTAATTAAGGTTTGAGTATATTTGACGGTGGTGAAAATTGATAAAAAACATATGACGTCATCATATTTGACCTTTGACCTGTTGATATGACCTTGAAATTTGTTGGACATAAAGCCTATTAAACGCTGGTGGTAGTTGTGTCCAAATTTCAGGTATTTACTTTGAAAGGAACACAAGTTATGCATTTTTAAATGATAGAAAGCTAAATTGCATAAAAATCATATGAACACCATACAAATGTATGCTTCAAAATTATCAAAATATGTTGTATTCAAATTTATTTGGCCTTGAATAATTGATGGGTATGATTTATATTTTTTTTCTGAAGATAATGGATTGAAATTAATTTGTACATAATATTAAGTCATTATTTTGTGTATTTGAGAAAATATTTCAAATAAAAAACTTCAGGGTTGTTTCGTACTATACCGTAAATTAACTATTAAATATGACGTTGCTCTAATAAAGACCTACTTTAAAGTTGTTGATGAACTGAAAAAATTAAATCGACTCAATTTGTATAACATTCTGCAAGTTATTGCTACCACGATGAGTTGGTTGCATATGCAGTACTTGGGGATTTTATTTTCATTTGCAATTAACTTTTTCCTTCATCGTGTGTTTTAGCACATGCACACGTATAGTATTCAGCAGGCACGTAGCATCGGGGGGGGGGGGGGGGGGGCACTTTTTCTCGCAGCAAACATTTATCTTAAATCTACATATAGAAAGTTGAATTATCATTGACTTGGCCACCCACCCCCTTTTTTAGGAGCATGTAAAAAATTGAAAGTGAAAATCATGAAATTAACAGTGAAATCATCAAAGTTATAGTAGGTATACGCAACACAATACAATACAACCCCCGCCCCCTTACTGATCAGTCTTACTGATTTTCTACAGAAAATATAAAAAAATATTACATTTATTCTTCATACGACCTTCCAAAAAAGTAACGATATTGCATATTTTTGAAAATAATACTGTTTACACACTATTTTTCATAAATATTAAGAGCTATATATTTTGTGATAAAAAAACCCCCACAGATTATCAAGTTTGACCAACTAGTTTTAGCATGATAATTGTGGATATGTTATACATGGTTTTGCTTTGAAAAAAAATGGAAATGTATCAAACAGACACAATCTAACAGTAAAAAAAATATACATACTCATTCAATCTGTATTCCGAACTGGCAAAACACATAAACATGAGTGCAATAGCATCCCCCTTTTCTGTGAAGAAAATTCCCCCATTTAAGAATCTTTCGAAAAAAAAATGAGAGCAGGAGCCTGTTTCTTTTGAAGCGACCAAACCATACTTGTACAATAATGTTATTTTTTCTGCGATGCTAGCTTCCTTCATAACCCGAGTGAAGCACCAAAGTTTATATTTACATCTACCTTTGGGCCATTTTACCAATTATCTATAAAAAGTGAGAAAAAGTACATAAAATATTATTTTATTTTAGATTAAAACGTTACAAAGAAGGAACAGCCAATTTTCCATACATGCGAAAGTTGCCATGGTATCTACAGTCCACTTAGAAGTCTGGGTCAGTTCGTGCTCTGAATGTAGCTTTAGTTTCGATAGATCTACAAAAAAATCCACGCAAATATGCAACAAAAGTATAAAGAAGACATCAATGAACGATGTAAAACACATTAATTATAGCCACTTTAATTAAAATTGACATTTTAAAAGCAAAACAACAGTTTTTTAAAATCGGAAGTGTGAATGCGTATCAATCTTCTAACGCCGATATCTACATGTAGGTTATGCTTTGGATTGCGTAGATTTCTGTCTACTCATTCATGTATGAATTACAATCAATCAACGCAATTTCATAAAATATAGGGAAATATGCTTAGTGGATGTAAATATTGAAACAATAAAATGCTTTCTAAAATGCGGGATATATATGAAGGTAGCGACATTGCAGAAAAAACGCATAACCCGCGTTACATGTATATATACATGTACATGAAAAAGAATAAAACAATTAAATAACATGCAAAACAATAAAACGTGTACATAAAGTGTAACCACTTCCACTTAAAGATGTACACAGTTGTCAACAATGTTCTTACATAATAAACATGTGAAATTTCTACGTTTACAAACTGATTCAAACATATTTATATTAAACATATATACACATTTATTTATGACCACACTAGTACATTTAATTTATGCACGTTAACACAAATATATGTATGCACATAATTATGTACAGGTACTTAATGATTAAAAATATACACATATATGCATATACACATCATAGTACATGCACAGACTTATCTATGTATAACATGTACACAATTATCTGTGTACGTGTGTTTAGCTATACATTCATAGGGGTGTGTGTGTGTGTGTGTGTGTGTGTGTGTGTGTGTATATATATATATAAAAGAAATGCAGAGTTTTCCACTGTGATGATACATAATCATGCTAGAATGAATCAAGGTTATTTATAATAAACGAAAGTGGTATTTCCGATTTTCATGTACATGCACTTTCATAGACATGACAATGCAAAAAGCTACGACACACACCTGAATGAGGGAGAGAGAAAGAAGCTGTATCAGCTTACCGTATTTCTTCCAAGTTCTTTACATACGCATAATAAATAGAAAAAAGTGCAATAGAAAAATTGTTATTTTGGAAAATCCACTTTATGTACACACAATGGCTATTAGACAAGGTAATTTGCTTCACTTCATGTCTGTGTATGAAACAAAAGATAGGTAGGCGTAACTGCTTCTGTTAGTTTAATGCTATAATTATAATTATAATGCAGATGAACAGACGTATGATATATCAGTCTACTCTGAAACCAACAAACGACGAGACCTTAAAGGTTTGAGATCAAAATTTTATTTTTTTTTATTTTTAATTATAAAATAGTTTGCTTGTGCATTATAAATGATTGACAAAAATTTGAATATGAGAAGTGATACAGAGGCAAGAATTAATTATTATGTAAACAAAGCTCGAGTCCTATATTTGTTTACAAGCAATGAAAAGTAAAGAAACTGCAATTTCTCTAACAAAATGAGTCATGCATATGGCAAACAAAATAACAGATTCAATGTGATTATAAATAAAATAATTCACAAAACAAACGATTTCACACTCTGTATCAATATTTGACTAATATTTAAAATACCAATATTAACCATTCTAAACATTAAAAATGGAAAACAGAATGTGGAAATTTGAGCTCGAATCGTGTCTTGGTCCCTTTAATTTAATCTATTTATATAGACCGACCCAAACTGGGGATTCCCCTGGTTTATCCAGGGTACATATTTCATAAATGTAAGATCGACGGAGATTAAGTTTCTTTAAGTAAGTATAGATTATTAATTTCATTATTTTTTCTTAAGTAGTGTTGTATGTATACGTAGCACGGTACAAGTCCGAAATATCGTCTTTTTCTAAAAGCCCGGAAACGTCAGACATTGGATTAATAGGTGTAACTTAAATACACATTCTGTTAATGTTGTTTTGATACAGAATAGTTAAATATTCTGAAGTGAGTCAATAACTTTTTGATAACACATTTAGCATAATTAGTATACTTAACATTTTTCATATCTGCCTTTGACTGCTTAAATAAGAGGCCCATGTCTCACAGCTCTCACCGAAGCAACAGTGACCTTTCCTTGAACCAAGAAAGGTGTATAAATCATGCTTCCTTTTTTTCTTCAGGTTTATATATTTTTTTAAGAATAAGAATGAATTGTAAAATCCTTCAAACTGGATTAAATATAGAATGTTCTTGTTTCAATGGGCGGGGTGAGGTGTTGGAGCTGTGTAGGTATATTACCTGAATTAATGGGCGTATGTTCAACAACATCACGTGACTGCAATTGCACACCGTGGTTAGAATGCACAGTATGCGCTACATTAAAATATAGACACCGAACGTCATAATCAAGTATATATACCCCCTGCGAATTATTCGGTAGGGGATATAGGTTTTTATTATGAGAAAAATATATAACACTTGGTGCCTGCACATGATGAAAAATGACCAAAAGGGTTGGGCCAAAACGGATTTTGCATAACTACCGGTATAAATAAACAATAAAAATAACGAAAAATCGTCAATAATATTTTGATTGTACAATGATTAAAAATCAATGCAAATTTTATATATATAATAAGAAATTCATTATTTCTGAACAAGGAACGAGTATTTATTGTACAACTTATTCACAATGCTCTTCTTAATTTTTGTAATGTTTAAAAGATGGATAAAATCATGTTCTAATTATTTGTAGAGATAAGATATGGCGGAGGTAGCTTCATTAAGAAATACTCAAAGAGACAACATTCCACAGAGCACATCGGCCTACGACGGCAGTAAACAGTTTGATGTGTGCATTTTGACCTGTGACGATGCTCAATGCAACTCGTCCTCCTGCACATCGCTGTCATCTGCTTGTAAAAGGGACCGCCTAAAGACTAGTGTATTTGAGTTAGGAGTTATAGATTATGACAGACTAGAGGAACAGCTGCCCGCGTCTCTAGTGTTTGCAATCATTGTATGTCACCACAACAAACAAGACTTCCTACAGCTATGGAGGAGACTGAAGGCACACTCTGCTGTTGTTTTAGGAAGTATCGGGAGAATCGAACCACCAGCTTCCGCACGCTACTGTCCCATGATAGAAACAGAGAAAAATAGGATCCAATTCTATCTTGAAATCAAGTCGGCAGTAGAAGAAAACCGAGTGTATGATAGTGTTCGGGTGGGAAACGACTACACGCAAGGTATTGTGGATGGTAGAAGTCCGTCTGAAATGCAAACGAATATCACCGAAAATGAAGTTTCAGCTTCTGTACTTTATCCCGGAATTCATACTCCAAACTTCTCAGCAGATATCTCAGAAGATGTGAAAAGTCCTAGGTTTGAAGACACTTATGACAATGAACACACACATTTGAAATCATTTGGTTACGAATCATGCGAGAATACAAACGATATCTTTGAAGACAACGAGGTATACTTGTGTCTTTCTGATGCTGTGAAGGACGACGTATTTCTAGAGACAAAAACTCTACAACCTTCTCGTAGTCATATAGGCTCATTTGTTTCCAAAGATTACATTTTACCAAAGGAGAACTATGAGGGTAAATATCTAGATTACTCTTGTAATTTCAAATGTCTCAAAGCTAGTAGGCGGCTGTAGAAAAGAAATGAAATTTTTACTTTCTGCGGAAGGATTTTATTTAAGGGTTTCAAAATATACAGTCTTAAACAAACAGCAGTATAAATTCATGATATTTTATAATTGCTACCCTAACACCGTAATAAGTTGCCTTGTAAATCAATAAAAATAAATTCCATTCAATATTCATGCATATCCGATAATTTTTATTTGCTGTAAACATGAACCCTAGTAGAATCGTTCCTCGTAAAAGAACAAAACAAAAATTGCTCTAATCCTTCAAAGTTCATTTTAAAGTAATTATCATCTAAGTGTGTCTAGCTCTAGGATAATATATGTAAAGACGATAATATGTATTCTAACTTTTCTTTGCCTTACTTTTTAATTTATCATATTTTTAGATTTAGAACACAAGGGTCCAGCAGATATTGTATCAATGTACAACCTAGACATTTGCAAAGATTCCTTTGATTTGGAAAAATATATAACAAATACTTTGGTGAAAAAATGTGTTGATTGCAACAATTTCCACGGTTTGGTTACCCTTCTTTTGTGTCACAAACGAAGTATCCAGATGAATGCATTTCGAAACATTGAAAAGATGTTATACACAATGAAAGTGAGGCTCTGCAACACTCAGGATTTACTGTATGGAATCACTGACCTACTTTCTTTGGTTGAAGTATGGTCCGGTGACCAGGAACTTCTCCTTCTGTTATTGAATAGTTCTTTGACCACGTTAATAATTCTCTTCATGTCCTTCAACGCAAGAGTTGACGTTTCTATAAAAAATAACATCAGAGAAGTATGTAAAATCGCCAAAGAGAAAATAAGTAAGATGGAACATCTTCATATCACCGATGAAATACTGAAAAGCGCCTTTGAAAACCTTCGGAAATCCGCCGATTGCTTTTGTAATCATTTGGAAACGGTGTCTGTACTTCGAATGGGAAACTGGTCAGATGCCATGAAGAAGGACAGCAACAGAGAGAAAATAGTAAAGGACTTTACTGAGATGAGCGAGTTAGAACAGTCTACGGTGATATTCGGCCTTTTAAATCAGGTAAACTGTTTCGGCTGGACTTTCTAACACAGTTTCTATCGAAAGCAATACCCATCCCCGATATTGTTTTTAATATTAGTATTTCATATCTTTTAATTAGGTATTGTTACAGACAGGAGGACATCACACCGCACTCTTTACTGTATTGCAAACTTGCTTGAAAGGAAAATTAAATGTAAAGAAAAAAGAAAATATCTCGATGTTTCCAATGCTTCAACTCACGACCAAAATGGTCAAAATGATAATGGATACAACAGTCTGTCAAGGTACATTTGTATTTCCTCTTTGTTATGGGATGATTATGATTAACGGATGTCATTATACTAATATCGATATTAATTTGAATTCTTTGTTTTAAACAGCTAAAGAAGCATTGGCTGTTTTGAGTTTGTATTTGGATAGCGCCAAAGTCCACCAAGCAGTTCGAAAGTTTCTCATGAAAGAGATTGACAGTTTGCTTTTTCACAAAGACAAAAGCATCGTCGGCGAAGTTATTTATTTCTGGAGCAAAAACAAAATGCATTTGCACTCTGATCTGAGACAGACCACAGTTTCCCACATAGAAAAATCTCTTCACCCGTTGAATATTACCATCGATAAGGATTCATACGATACCAGTGGCAACACACCATTGCCCCCACACTGGAACACATTTAAAGGAACATTTGATAATGACAACGTAAACGTTCACATTTTTGTGCCATCCAAAAATTGCATTATGAAAGGAGTAATGGAAGATTACAGAGAAAACTCAGCACAGAAGGAAATTCTCAAAGAACATGAACAGCAGAGAGATATGCTTTATTTGTTATGCAGTGGAGGAGAGACGCCTCTAGTTTTGCCTCTTGTTGCGTTTCAGTGTCGACCACTGCCTCCCTTTTACATTACATTACAAGACAGAAATCATATTCCCATGTTGGAATATTTGCTGTCAAAAAGAAAAGAAAAGGACTGGATTCCTTTCGAAAAACTTTTTACGATGGCAGCTGATATTCTCAATGCTGTGAAGTTTTTACATTCCAGAGACATAGTTCATCGTGCACTCACTGCATCGTGTTTTTCCGTCAAAGAAGACGGATCGGTTTACCTGTCAAATCTTGCCACTGCATCAGATGGTCATTTCTCGGAATTCATAGCAGGTACCAGTAAATTCATTATTATATTGATTTTTAATTTGAAAAAAAACTATAGATTTTGTACAGTGTGATACATATTTCTATACGTTTCAGAATGTACAAGGATACCCTTAAGATGGTCCGCCCCGGAGTCAATCCTATACGATAAATACAGTAAAGAGAGCGATGTTTACATGGTTGGACAACTCCTTTACGAACTGTTTACACATGGATGTCATCCATATACAGAACTTTATGGATATTCTTTAGATTATGTTTTGGAATTGGTAAGATACATACATGTATCTTTATCCCCCCCCCCCCGTAACAAGTCTCAAATGAATCTAACTATTCTTCTTTTATAAAATCGAAACCATCATTGGAGACACACCCTGTCTCGGAGGTGTGATGATTATATACAAAACATGCATTTATATGCGGAATATATATTCAGCATGTTCTGCCTCAAAAATCAACGTTATGATGCACTAAAATTTTGCATTTTTTAGCCTCCTTTTTGTGAAGATTGTTTCTGTTACGACTGTTCTTAAATAGCATACTTTTAATTACTCAGCCTATATACACTGTGTTTATTATCTTCCTTTTGAAATCGGTACCTTTCCTTTATCCAAAAAAAAAAAAGAATGCGAAAAGCTTATATACAGAAAAGTTTCCTTTAGCTTAAAGCTAAGCTGACGTGTCATGCAAAATGTCTTTACACTTACAAACTAACAATAATTATTTTTCGTTTAGATTGTCTTCCAAAACCTTAAACCCAGACAATGGCCATGTATTCCAAAGGACATTCACGAAACCATACTGCTTTTTGTCAATTCCAATCCCCAAGGAAGACAATCGTTAGATAAAGGCCTTCAAAAACTTAACAATATCTTGCTTAAACTGTCAGCAAATCGAGGTAACGTGATAGTAAAGAGTGCTGTGAAAAAGTAATGAACATAAAAACCATATCAGAACATCAAAATTATGATAAAGCAACTCCAAGTTTTAAATAATTAATGCGCCATTTTGGTTACAGTTTCTACTAAGAGACTAAGTCATTCACACAAGGAGGACCTGCGATATCCAGAAATTGATCCTTCTCTACCAAAAGATCCTCAAACGGTAAGGACACGAGCCAATCTTTTGCATGTTGACGTCTCTTAACATGCTATATATTTGGCTGCAAATGCAAAGTTGTTTCTTTCCTTGAAAGTTAGAAACGCGTTTTGTAGCATGAAGAATGCTGTCTTGAGTTAATGCATAAAGAAAGCATGAGTGATTCAATGTTGCATGTCTTTATTTTTCCCTCTCTAAGGAAACTCCAGAATTCTTTAAAAGACTTAAGAATCAGAATGGGAGTAAGTAATTCCTGTGCAATTGTAATGAAATTTTCCCGCTTTTGAATTTTCTGTACTCCTACTGTACTCGCAAATGCACTGTTAAAAGGTCAATATGTAATAATATACGACGTGTTGATCCTATTTATCAAAAAGGACACGTAAGATGGATTGCACGATTGCACTTTGTTATATTTATTGAAGGCCTGCGATTGATATTTTTAATTTTTGAGTTGTTCAAAATAAAAAAAAAATCATATTATGAAAATATATTGGGTAGTTGGACCGTAACCTTTTCTTGATCTACATATACTTTTGGATTTTCTTCTTGATTTTCTGTTTCCAATTTATCAATACTTAAATAGTAAATATCTGAATAAAGTTTCGCCCAATATGTTTAATATTCACCTAAGATTAAGGGGGATGTTCGGCCATCTTGTGAATATATATGTCTTGAATTTAATTGTTTTTAAGTAAAAAACTGAGTACCCTATTATGAGACAAAACAAATGGTTGTAGAGTGGACACAAATGACCCCCTTTCATATTTTTTAAATTCTGAAATATTTAAGTCTACAGCTGTGCAGTTAAAAGTGATAAAAAAGGACATAGATCTACTCCTATACTCGTGTGCGCAATTTGCATGCATACAAAGCATCATTTAAAATCTCATATCTACTGCTCTTTTTATCTTTTAACAAAAGTTTTGGTCAGTTTTGGCCTAACAAAGTCAGTTCAAGAAGTTTAAGTCAGTTTACACTTTTAGTCCACATATGTATAAGATGACCGCCGACATCCCCTTAAAGCACATTGACCTTTGAACTTTTTTCCGGAACATCAATTTAAAGTTACTTTTTAATGCTTAATATGCTTTCACTTACTTTCAGGTGCACACTCACAATAGCTTTTTGATCGGTGAACAATATCACTAATATTGTTAATCATGGTGCAACAGCAGAAATGTATAACATTGCTTTCTCTATGAAGAGGACATTCTTTGCAACTTTGTCACACTTGATATAAATGTAGACTATATATTGTTTAACACATTTGGTTGGAAACAAAAAAAAAAAAACCTTATTAACTGATTGCCCAGGACAGGCCGATGCAGAATTCATTCTCATATTTGTATTTTTAAATTCTGTTTAAGCTATTTAGTCAGAGTTGTCCAGGCTTTATTTCATACCAAAAATTGTTCAACGTAACCTTAATGCATGTATTGATTGTTTTAAATTTATTTTCTTTTTCTTTAAGATTGTTTAACTTTATCGTTTTTGTAAATGCTTTTGTTTAGATAGTTTCTGATGTTAATATATGAATACATTTCAGAGATTGATCCTTTTGTAAGTTATACAAATTTGCGAAAATCCAAAAGAAAACCGAAAACGATTCTTGCCATTTCTGAAGCTGATATAACATCAAGTGATGCTCCATCCATAGTGAAAAAGGTTAGAGAAAAGTTTGTTTAAAAACTTTCATGTCATTTTATAAGAGTTTACTGATGTTCACAACTTTATTTTGTATTCTCTTTGAATTATACAGGATTTAAAACTGATCGTACAAGAACCAATATCCCAGAAGTTTTACGAGATGTACTATACGAATCTAAGCCAATCTTCGCTTCGGGAAACACTCAATATATTAAAATGGCCGCCTGCTGTAGAGACAAATAACCCCTCGATCTTGGTATATATTTTCCACCGATTCCTTAATAATATTTCAAAATAACAGACTATTATCTGAAATATTCTACCTTCAATCGGTTTTGATCCTGTAATCCATATGAATTATTTTAGCATTTCACGTGTATCTCTGGGGAGTCACTGTCACAACTATCACTGAGAAGGTGCTTTGGAGACCCAGATGATCAAGAAAATAACACCAAGTACTCTTGGCTTGTGCATCATGCTGTCAAGTTTATCAGTGAGTTACACAGGAGCGGATGGATCTTGCGTGACATTTGCTGCCATAATCTCCACTTTGACAGCGACAACCAGAAGGTCATTAAAGTTTCTTGCAATTGCACTGAATTTCTAGAATAAAGATGTGTATTAACATATTCTCTAGGCAAAATAGAATAGGAGAATATTGACGTATTGACGTTATGCTGCATATATTGACTATAATATGTGTGGGCAAATTAAATCTTTGAAGAATTTGATCTTTGACCGTAAAAAGAAAAAAGAAACGATAAATAATAAAAGACCATGTTTTTATGTTGATTTTTTTTTTTACCACAAAGAGACAAAAAGTTGCTTTGCTTTAAGTCAAGCTTCATAGGCATCACACCATAAGAAGAACAAGAGGCCCAGGGGCCACATGGCTCACATAAGCAACAATCGTCATAACGCTGATCAAATCAGCCTCGGGGTATCAAATATAAAATACCTGTACAATCTAGTCTTTAGTTTGTTTTTGTTTTTTTAAATCTTGAGTTTTTAAAAACAAAATTTCAAATTTTCTCCGCATATTCTTCTGTTAAAAATTGAGCCCCTTGTTGGTGTCTTTGATGAAAAGATTTTTAAAGATTTCTCTTTATTTAAAAGCACCCCCCCCCCCCCATTCCACCCTATACCCTGGGATCAAAACCCAAACTGAATCTACACTACCTGAGAAGGCTTCCACGCAAGTTTGAGCCTTTCAGGTCAAATAAATTTTTAGAAGAAGATTAAAACAAATTCTATTCAATAGATAAAAATGTGGAAAATTCACGATAACGACCACAACGCCAACATCGGAATTTTGATCAGAAAAGCTCACGTGAGCCTTCGGCTCAGGTGAGCTAAAACGAAAAACAGAAAACAAGCTGTATCTTAAAAGCATTATAGAGAGACACAGAGGAACGTATTTCATCTTCTTACAGGTATTCTCCACAAGACTCGGGCGAATGGCTTATATTAGTTCAGAAGAAGTACTGGATGACAGTATCATTGATGAAGTTTTCAATGACCGCAGAAACTGGTAATTATTTGTCTTCAACAATAAAACAAAAACCTTCTTCGTCATCTTCCTCGTCTAGGAAAGGTTTAATGGTTTAAGTCCACCAATGGTAAATTTTTAGATAGGTTCATGCTATTATACTCTTTTACATAAGTTGTATAAGGATTACAAGTTCTGTAAAGAACATGGCATAACACAAAATTGGTATCGATTTAGAAATCAGATACCGGACAATTTGCAATTGCTATTGCTAGATAGGATTTTTGAGATGGTTGACGGTTTGTTAGTGTCATTTTTTCATAGAGTCCATAGTGCTTACAAATAACAAAATAAAGATGATATCCATATGAAAGGCATGAGAAATAGTTTCATCCTTGCAAAGTTGTGCGGCAAAGCATTTTTTTCATTCACTTTACTACACGTTTTGTTTTGCAGGTCCCCTCTTGAAATTCTGCATTATGGTCAATATTCCAAAGAAGGGGACGTTTATATGCTTGCAATGGCAATTTACGAGTTCTACATGGGCCTTGAAATCAATATAGAGAATCCAGCGTCATCATTTATGAAATGCATACCTTTCTGTAGAGTGCCAAAGAAAGAGGTACTATTCATAATGATGCATTTGTTCTTCTGTCTTCAGACCCAGAATTTGACTTCAGTTTACAGTTTACACACATGTTGTATATATGTTTCATTAAAGAGCTAAAACCGTATCATTGAAGTTGTTAGCAAGCGATCTCATAAACCTGTACATGTACTATAAACTAAACTAAGGCCTGGTCTTGGTTGGTATATTACTATATTAGGTATATTAGTACGTACCATTGAGAACCCGCTATTTTTGTACTCCTCCAGTTGATTGAGCACCTTTTGTCTGGGGAAGTACCACAGCAGCCTATGTATTGTCCTGGGGAACTTTATGAGATAATGGGCAGGTGCTGGAACAGAGATAGAACCCGGAGACCAACCTGTGCCGAATTCTTAAAGGTTACAACCAGGTCAGAACTGCACCACATCACCAATCTCTTTTTTTATGTAAAAATGATTAATTGATTAAAGAAGCTACATGTCGTCTTTATTTAGATTGGTGCACTTACAAGATGAGGATTTGACAGACATCACTTTAGAAGAAGAATACTCCTCCCTCACTCCTGGTCGCCCAGAGCTTCCACCACGACGCATCGACTCTGTCTACAGTATCACTAATCCAGCACCATGTCTTCAACAAACAGATACCGAGGACGACTATTCACAAAGTTATGAATATCAGCCCCTTCTGGAAAACAGAATACTAAATTTTAATCCCCGTGCTCAGATTAAAGTCAATCCATTATATGGATTTGATAGAAAGGACTCTAGACGCAGCAACTTTAGAAGGAGTACAATGAAAGAAACTGTTCGAAAATCAAAGCCTTTTGATCAAAGTGGAAATTGGTCATTGAGAAAGAGTCCAACTGAAGAACAGGAATTCCAAAGCACTGATGATTCTTCACTGATTCCAGACAGTACTTTTTCCATCACAAATTCTGGTTTAAACTCAAGTTCTTCTATTGCGAACCCGAGTTCATGTACTTCTGATAATTCTTCATTGATTTCAGACAGTACGTTTTCCATTGCAAATTCTAGTTTGAACTCAAGTTTTTCAGTTGTAAACCCGAGTTCGTGCGATTCTGACGCAGAGTCACTAACTTACCAAGATTGTTTTTCAATTACAAGAGACAGAGTAACTGAATTGTCACAAAACCTTGAAGCTGAGCCAGTGACATTAGATCTATCGTCAGCTAACAATAGAAATGACTCCACAGAACGTGCTCAAAACGATTACATTGAACTCGTCGAACACAATAATGATCGGGTTATTTCAGTCGGAGCCTTAACAGAGCCAGATACTCTATTTGAAGGTGTAGACGAAGGTGATGACAGTTACCTGACAGTCACCTGAAACCCGTATATTTATGGACAATCATTTCATGAAGACACCGGCGTTTTGTCAACGTTGTTTGATGTAAAGGAATTGTCTTCCGTATAACAATTTATTTATGAATTATGAAGGCCAATGTAGGGCCCACATATATATTTGAAGACTGAATATACCAGATCGGAGTTTTTATTTGGGGAATATATCCTCAAATCCCCCTCAACATCATGCAATAAATGTAAATTATTAGTTAGAGAAGTTCCATAATTCAGATATGAAATATGGTCGTAATGTTATAAATAAGATAAATACATTACTATAGCCAAGATTCAATGTTGATCCCAAACCCTTCTACCAAAGTTTGAAAAAAGATAAAGATTAGTTTCGATGGTTTAGGATATATATATTATTATTATACCTCAACAGGCGCGGATCCAGAATTTTTTTCCAGGGGGGGTCGAACCTTTTCAGAAAACCAAACCCAATATATAAAATGTTCACCCTTTTATTTTTCAACTCAAGAACGAAACGCCCTAGATGACCACTCCATCACGTACGGAACTTTTTTTTTGGTTGTAAGCGTCATTTAGCTAAAAAGACTTGACTGAAATAATCTTCGTTTCCCTTGCCTGATAAATGATTGTACTATTTCCTTTTGGTCAATCTCTAATGAATGATGAAGATGCATTAGTGCTAGCCCAGTTAATCTGTCCTCTTGCATAGTACTGCGCATATAACTTTTGATGCGTCTTAATCCAGAAAAGGATCTTTCAGCCTCACATGTTGTGATAGGTAACACACATCCAATGTGCAGAAGAATTTTTACGTTCGGAAAAACGTCCCCATCGACAAAGTTGAAAAGAAAGATCAAATTAGAGAGCTTTTCTGAGGTTTCTTTCCTCATGTTAACACAATATCTTTTCCAATCTGCAAGTTCCTTCTCCAAGTCCTTTACAGAAAGACAAGGTAGGTCGCTCTCCCAAAATGTAAGTTCTGAGGCAAGTTTGGACAATTCCTCTTGTGAGAGATTTGTCATATTGATAGGCAACAAAGTGCATATTGAATATGCCACCAGATCTTCTTTCTGAAACCTTGAATTTAATTCACTGAGAAGAAAGTCCAGAAATGGAATGGCCACGACAGATCTATAATAATCTTTGGGATTAGTTGTGGAGACATTTTCCCTGTGTTGTTGCTTTGAGCAAACCCTTGGAATTTTAATCACTATATCAAGGTCATCTGCAATTTGTTTGGCGTCTTCAAAGCAAGACTCAAATTCCGTATCTACCGCTGTACGAATTTCTTTGATTCTATCAACGTGTTCCTCGATTAGCTTACTTGCAGTGAAAATGTCAATATCTCTCTTCTGAAGTTTGAGAGTTAAAGGTTTTATTGTGTCTAGGACGTACCTTACAAACACAAATGTTATCAACACAGAGAAGGACGTCAACGAAGCCAAAAGTCCCTGTGCTGTCACTTTAGTTTGTCTATCCCAAGACCAGTCTTCACTGGTACTTTCATCAAGGTTTTGATTGATAATGTGCTGAAGACATTTGATGACGAACTTGTACATAGTGTAAAACACATCAAAGCAGATATGACGTTCAACCCACCTAGTCTTACAGAGTCCTACTAGTTTCTTTTTGGAAAAATCTACTGACCCGTCATTTTCTATAATATTCTCAAAAAACCCTTGTCTTTTGGGGGAACTGTCATAGAAAATAAACACTGAATTAAGGACATCTATCATATTCCTTACAAGAGGTAATTTGCAGGCTGAAGCAACGCTCAGATTCAACACATGACTCCGACAATGTGTAAACAAAGCTAATTGGTTTAGAGACTTCATTCGTCCCTGACACCCCCGTTTTTCCGATGCCATTGCTGCTGCACCATCGTATGCTTGCCCTCGCATGTTCTCAATTGGAATTGCAAGCGAGCGGAGGATTTCAATGAGTTTATCAGCAATTGCTTCCCCTGTAGTTCTGCCTATATTTGAAAAGTCAAGGAATTCCTCCTTAATGGTGGCAGGGTTTTCTCTAGTATCTAGAAATCTGAGACACAAGACTAAAACTTCTTTGTTAGCATATTTGTCTGTTACCTCATCGGCTATGATGGAATAAAAACCCCTCCCTTGTAGACCCTTCAAAATTTTACCTGTGATGTGATTTCCTATGAGTTGGATAACCTCATTTTGAATGGTTTTGCTGGTGTATAAGGCATTCTTTTTTGCTGTTTGTAGATGAGACATGAGCTGCTCATCATGCTTTGCCAACAGCTGTAATATTGCCAGGAAATTACCTTTATTTGAAGAATCACTTGTACTATCATCTCTGTGTCCTCGCAGAGGAATATTTTGTTTCCCACACAGAATGACCGCATCTACTATTTTCTCAAGCAACCTAATGTTGTGCTGATACTGTGTCTGATTTTGCTGATTTAGTTTATACGGAAGAGACGAAGATGGCACTTCGGATGTCATCTTGGTTGTGTGATAAACAGATTTGGCATTCTTGTGGTGTTCTGAATTTTGATGCTTTAAAAGGGCAGATGTTTTTCCAAGGGCTTTTTTATACGCAGTAAAAGGTTGCGTAACAAACGCATTTTGATGTTGGACATCTGATTGAGGGAACATAACACAAAACTTGCATAGACCGCCATTTAACAGTTTGCTAAAGGTCAACCATGGAAACTGATTCATCCAAGAAGATTGAAATGATAAAGTCTTCTTTAGTTCACCTGTATTCGTTGTTTGAGCACGACCTGTTTTTAACTTGGCGATATCGTCTGGCAAGGGCTGATTCTGAATATAACTTATCTTTTCAGCTGAGGACATTGTGTTCAACTTTATTGCACCTGTGACAATTTTACCAAGATCAGAAAAACCTGAATCGTCAATAGATGTTTTATCTTTATCAATTTCATCTTCTGTTGTCTGAATAAATTCATTGTCATCAGATTTTTTATTTGCTTTATCATTTTGTGAGCCCAAGGTGATCTCCGGGGTATCATCTAAGTCAATACAAAGTTTTGACTTTTTAGGAGCAGGCTCCTTCATTTCATTGGTTTGGACATCTGTAGGTAAAACTGAGAAACAAACAACAAAATGATTTGGTGACCAATTGATTGGATTGCTATTTTCAGTGTGTGACCACATGATGTAGATGGGGGAACCTTGACGTACCTTTTCATCTGATAATGGCCTTATTTCTTGATGAAAATAATGTCTGTTTACAGCAACATTTTGTATTGTTGGGTAGATGCTATATATTGGATGATTCAGAGCATTTGCCACTGCGAAGAAATGAATTAAAGAACAATATTCCCCTGATTTGATTGAACTTAGAGTTTCATTCTGAATAGACTTGAGAAAATTCCCCGGAACAAGTGATCTGTCCGATACTGACGTCTCCACAACATATTGCACACTTGGAGGATTAGAACACATCTTGTCGTAAGTTGCCTGTGACGCATATTTTCTCGTATTTTTTACCAGTTCTAATACAGTCATGACTCGAAGTTCAGTATGTCTCCCTTCATAACCAAAAATGGCTTTAGAGAGGGCCCTATAGAAGCAATTGCCATCCCCATACACTTTCAAAGGACAAATATTTTCTGGGCCATCTGCTGGATAAATCGCTTCGGCAATGTTGTCCACATTACCGTCTCTGGGCAATACATCGGACCTCATTTTACTCAGATCATAGGTGTAGTCTTTCTTCAAACTTGTGTATCTCAAAGATACATCGAACTGCAAGGCTTGCCAGCCTTTTGCTGCTGCTTTCAGCAAGGTGGCTTGCAAAAGATCAAAATCCCTTTCACCCATGATATATTTTCATCTATAACTAAACTACAAGCAAGCGTTAAACATGGAAGGAAATGATAATCAAGATTATTTTGAGAGAACTATTATTCAAATAATTGGAATCAGTTACCGAATAACAGAATTCGAGAGACAGCCTGTCACACTGAGTCTGAAGCAGAGCTATAATACAGCCGATGACTTAGTTAATGACGATGCATTAGCATTATGACAAGATTGTGACGTCAATGACTCGTAATAGGACATTAAACAAATCGTACCTTTTTAAATTTGTTTCGAAACCCGAATAACATTTGTGATTTTGATTCTAATCACGCAATAATAAGATTTGATTACAATACAAAAAAAAGTTAATTCAGAAATATCTATAACATAACAGTCGAGTCATTTTTCTTATAAATTGTTTTATTGTATTTTTTTCTTTGAAAATTCCAGGGGGGGGGGGGGGGGGGGTCCGGACCCCCCCGACCCCCCCTCTAGATCCGCGCATGCTCAATATGATTATTCTATATAACTTGACATCTGATTGGTTCTAGACAATCACGTGTCAGGGCAATAAAGCTTCATATTTCCCTGTTATCGTCATATTTTTCATCATATCCCACCCCTTCGAATTTTCACTCCATGCTTATGAAAAATCCCGATGATGAGCATACGATGTAATTTAATGATTAATTGTATATAAAAATTGTTTTAAATCCATTTTATATCAGAAAACTGACATAGAAAGAAACCGGTAAACAATCACTCCGTTATTGCTTTACTAGAATTGAAATTAGAATTAGAACCTGATATATTCTAAAGTATCTCCTCGTTCGGTATAATAAGCAATTTACTGCATGAACGTTCGAGAGATATGAAGATTAATTCCCCCAGAAAAATCACATTTCCCTCGGGCGTTGCCCTCGGGAAATATGGTTTTCCCTGGGGGAATAAATCTTCATATTTCCCTCACCATCATTCAATAAATGTATATAATTACGCGCGTACGGGTTATCCATATCTATCCTATATATGTATAGCTTTGATTCATATACCTAATGATCACACAAACCCAAAAATGTTACAATAAAACATCAAAGTGAATGTCTTTACAATAAAGTAGAGATTTATATCTTTTGCTGTTATGTTTCTTTCTTTGCTATCAGAATATAGTTATACAGAGGAGCATTTTATACAGAAATTTTAGCCCATAAACTGATTTGGTTCAGAACCTATAGGAGTGGCTCAGCTAGTAAGAGACTCTGCATTGTCTTTAATATTTTTTTTCAATTGACCTTGTGGAATGATACATCAAATTTCTCCCCAAAAAATAAATTAAAATGATATAAATAATAAAATATTATAATGTAATTACTTGAGTTTAAACCACCGCTATTCTATGGAACGACATATCTTAATTTCAAAATGTGCACGTGTTTATAAGAAAAAAAAAGTAAATTTCCAAAAAAAAAAAATTTAAATCAGAGGGTGCTACACTCCTAGAAAAATTGATAATGCTTATATTTTTCTCTCTGCTTGAGACGATTTCACCGAAAAAAACCCAAAACAAAACCCACCAAAAAAATCCCATAAATAATAGTAAACTTTGATCAACATGTTTTAAATACGTAAAGCATAATTCGTACCCGACCTTGTACGTGGACTTCATAGATCAAGTACTGGTCTTATATTATCGGATTGTAAGTAAACCGAATTTGGTTTTCTTACTAAGTTTTCAGTTCCGGTTTTGGTGGCGCATGCTTTGTCAGTTCTACTACACGTGAGTTTGTGATTGCAGTAATATACCAATACATATAATTGAACTGAAATGTCATGGCTTTTTGGAATGGGGGGTGGGGGACAAGGGCCTCCATCGGTGCCCATTCCTCCGTCAGGAGGCGATGGAAAAGACGGTTCTGACCCCCCGAAGCCTCTAACAAAATCGGAGATGGAATCTTATCGATTCGATTCTGCTGCTTTGGAGAGAGCTGCACAAGCCGCGAGGGAGCTAGAGAAATCAAGTAAGTCATCATATTAATGTACAACAAAGCATATTTATTATTCATTCATATTCTTTGTGAAAACCTTACACAGTTGAAACGAATATGCTCAACGTGTTTTCTGATGAAATCAGAAATGAGCAGTTGACAGTTCAAGGTTATGAAACAATTTTACTGTTCTAACCGCTATTATTCATTTCAACCTTTCTTATTTGTGAAGGAAATGCCAAAGAAGCTTTGGAATTATCAAAAATGCAGGAACAAACGAAGCAAATCGAAGCTCAGTCGAAAACGAAGGTGAAAATGAAGTGGTTGGCCTTTTTTTATCTGTTAAATTGTCTGCAATAACGTTATTCAAATAATTTGTGCCAAGAAAATTCAAAAACATGTTGGTCCATAACATTACCTCCTTACAATGAAAAAATAAAAACGTTGCCATCGCTATAAACTAATGATGTAAAAGGGGATGGGGATGTAATCCGAATTTTCTCGAAATTCAATGTAAGGACATGGAAACGAACTGGTATCAAGACTTATGTGTAGGTGAGAATGATGAAAACATTTATATTCAATATAATCATAGGAAATGGAAGCACACATTGAACAAATGAAGCTTCAAGGTATAAAAGTGCAGGAAGAGGAGCGAAGGAAAACAATGTCTAAGGAGGCAGAACTTCATCAACAGAAAGCTCAGTACCAAGATCAGTTAGCGCGACGGAGGTACGATGACCAACTCTCACAGCAGGTAATCCCAATATCAAAATTAATTTTAACATTATCTATTTAAAGAACATGACATTTAATTGGCAAGTTCTTATTTCATCATTTATTGACAAGAAATCTAAGGAGTTGGACAGATGTAACAATGGGGGAAATAATGACAGACCAGCTCGGGATTCAAACCCTAGTCAGATCTGTCACTATTTTTCCAGTCCCTTTACTTTTGGTGCCATGTCAACCCCTGGAACAGACAAATTAACTCCAACCAGGGAAAAAGATCCTGGGATGTTGATCTTCAAGGGCAAAGATCATTTAAGGGGGAAAAATATGACAGAGTGACTGTCATACTAGCTGCAGGTCTGTAGCTCCTGTTCTGGAAAAATTTAGATGGACGACCTGGGAGCTACAGTGCCTACCATAATTAAAAACTGCAATTTACGGCACACAAAAAATTGCACAGGGTTTGGATTGATTAATCTCATTTCCGAACATATCTGTACATTTAATTGATTCCAAATTTTACTACAGATATCGTCACTTCACTTGTCTCTGGTATTCTTGTACACAACATGAATTTAACATACTTCATTTTCCAAGGTCGGTTAGCGTGTTTAAGAGAAAGTCTGAGGCAAGTAAGTGATGATTTCAGTAGTAAATTGTCTGAAGAATTTAATGTTACCATTTTTACACTTGCATATATACAGCCAATTGTTGTGGAATAATATATTGCATAGATAATAAACATGTCTTGATCGTACTGTGTTCTATTTAGAACTTGTTATAAGCTGTAGAGTTTGTATACATGTACTTTTGTAAAGTCTTGTTAAAGTTAATATTGAAAAATATTGTTATTATTCTATGTTTCTTCCTATTTCAGGCAAGATTGCAAGAAGAAAATTTGAGGAAACAAGAAGAATCTGTTGCTAAACAGGAACAAATGAGAAAAGGTAGGCGAAGATTCGCCAACCAACAAACTTGTGTTTGTCGAAGCACTGTGAATTATTCTGAAAAAAAAATTAAACTGTTCCATTTACATGTCTGTGTATGTTCCGATTATATGGATAGGCTAATAGCTATTTTTACATGTACAAATGCATTTTACAATAGGGTTACAAAATAAAAAATTTTAAAATTATTAAATCATTAGCCAGCATAAACTACTACTATATAATTGGTCAACTTGCTCCAACCAATATATTGCTTGTTACAAAGAAATAATTCAATTTGGTATTCTATGAGTATTGATGCATGAATTGATAAACACTCTGATTGTTTCCTATTTAAAATGTTTTATTTTTTGTAAATGAATGATCTCAATATCTCTAGCCACATTGGAGCATGAATTTGAACTCAGGCGAAAAAATGAGCAAGCTCGAATTGAAGCTGAGATGAAAGCCCGTGGCCAAATGGAGAGAGAAAACATTGACCTAATAAAGGAACAAATCAAACTAAAGGCTCAAGAGAAGAGAGAGACCGTTTTAGAATCAATCAAGTAGGTATTATTAAACTAAAATAAACATAGTCGTTAAAGGGAGTGATTGTCCTGGTCTTTGTATATTTAAAAGTGTTCTTATTTTCCACAGGACCGCAGGATCTGTTCTAGGTTCCGGACTTCAAGCCTTCATCACTGACCGTGACAAAGTGGCGGCAGCGGTATGTTGTGTTCCTGTGCTGAATCTGTTAGGAAACAATACTTACTCTCTACATTCTTGCTTCTAAAGATATGCAATGACATGACATTTATTAAGTTTTCCATTGATCCAGGCAGTAGGTTTAACTATGGCAGCAGTGGGGATATACGCTGCTAAGCACAGTACAGGAGTAGCAGCACGTTACATAGAGGCCCGCCTTGGAAAGCCCTCACTGGTCAGGGAAACCTCCAGACTGACGACAGGAGAGGTCATAAAACACCCGATAAAGGTACAATGGAAAGATATAAAAATCTGTATTGTAGTGCATTGTTAACTTATCTATAAAGATAACAATTGAAAGGTAGAAAAATCAGTGTAAGTAGTGCAGATACAGCCAGTCAGCATTGTTATTGTCAAACAATCAATAAAGGGAAGTATCATAGTAAACAACACCACATTCTGCATCTATTGTACATGTGTAGCATTTATATGAAAGGTCTAAAAGTAGTTTCCAGAAAAAATGTTATCATAATCAAAAACAAAAATAAAAGTCTGTTTATTCAAAGTTGATATTCTCTTCCTCTCTGTATGAATTGGTATTTCTTTTTTCAGACAACCAAGAGGTTATTAAATAAACCTGAAGATGCACTGAAAGGAATTATTTTAAAAGTATGTATGAAAATAACTATTGTAATGTATACTAGACTCATTGTTTATCTTTTGTATTCCATTGATTTAAAACAAAAATAACAAATCTTATAGCCAGAACTTGAAGAACGACTTAGGGATGTTGCCATAGCAACCAGACATACAAAGAAAAACAAGGGATTTTACAGAAATTTGTTGATGCATGGTCCTCCAGGAACAGGAAAGACAATGTTTGCCAAGGTGAGAGCCATTATAGTTGGCTATAGTTATCTTTCTTTGTAATGAATTCAAGCCATGTGTGAAATAATGTCTAATATAGTGACTTAACGATCTCCGATCCTCAGCCATGTTCGATAACTCAAAATTATCAGGATTTTTTTTTATTCATACTATAAATCTGTCTTTTATATAGACAAAATTAATTAGTCTTCTAGTGTTAATGTAACGATCAGTTATTCAACGAAATGCTTGGCGCAGTCCTCCACGAAGATCTACATGTTGGTAAAGGGGTTCGAGTCGCCGATGCACCAGTACAACCTTTTTTTCATGTTTGATCTCAGATTGTATATTTATTCCATTTTATCACATGTTTATCTCAATATGCGGTGGATATCACTCATGGGATAAATTTTTGATATTCCACTGTGTGTTCTTACGCCACATGCCGTCATAATTAAACATTACGTAGCTTCAGGTGGATGATTGACGTAGAATGAAAAAGTAACAAAAAAATTCACTTGAAAAGTGCTTAACTTGAAAAATGCTTAAATGTGAAGCATTTAATGCTGTTTTGATTTTTTCTTTCATGAATTGATAAAAATATGCTCGAAAATGAAATGTTTGCTTGTTAATCTTTAAGGAACTCTTTTTTCCGTGCGTAAAGTTGTTGACGTCTTGTAGTATATGTGTACGTGTTGTGCGGTTCACATTTATAATTTTTATAGAAAAGATTGAGGTTTAACAAAATAAGTGGTAAAACATGTGATAAAAAGAATCTCTCATGATTTGTGATGGTATGTGATTTTTATCCAACTCGTTGTGAGTTTTCTATCCCCTCGCCAAGGCTCGGGGGTAGAAAACACACAACTCGTTGGATCCTGAGCAAATTTGCAATAACTTTGTAAAATGCAGATATGATAAAAAAAATATCTTTTTATTTTGTTTCATTTATAAAGTTTGAAGGATATATTACATTTTCATTATGAAAAAAAAAACTTTGAGGCTGAGGGTTGGAGAACCTTAAATATTTGCTTGTTCATATAAATTTGAACTTGCTTATATTATTCCTTTCATGTTTGTAAAATTATCTTTAATAATTCAAGCTTTTGTAACAGAAAATTAAAGATTGATGATTTAGAAGTCTTTGAACTTGCTTATATTTTACATTTGTTGATTAAGGTTTGGTCCCCTTGTTTATGTGGTGAATGAATGTGTTGATATATATAGATTTATGTTTAGAGTCTTGCGGTCCATTCTGGGATGGATTACGCCATTATGACGGGCGGTGATGTGGCTCCTATGGGCAAGGAAGGGGTCACTGCCATGCATAAGGTGTTTGACTGGGCAGGGGCCAGCAGAAGAGGGTGAGAACCCATTTAATATGATATATTAAAGTGATTTAATTTAAACAGTTTAACAGAATAATAAAGTACTTGTATTTTCAATTCAAATCAGAGAAGTAACTGTGCTGATGAGAATACTAGTACTATTTTGATAGTACAATGCCAACTGAGATCACAATCACTCAAGTGTCAATCTTTGTACATTAAAATGATTTCTTTAAGATAAATATGCTGAAGATTCTATTACTCACACTTTGTGTGCAAATCGGATGTATTTTTATATTTATTTTTTGTACTACAATGAATTTACAGGGTGTTGTTATTTGTTGATGAAGCAGACGCATTCCTAAGAAAAAGGAGCAAGGTAAGCTTAACAACTCAAAGACTTTTTAACTGTCATGCAGGACTATGATACAATAATACCAATTTATTTGAGAGGCAGGTTTCAAGTATAAGTCCAAGGCCATGTTAGTCACAAAAAGACTTTAATTGTTGATGAGATTTTGTTTCCACTAAGGATACATGTTGAATTTGATACGGTTATTTCAGGAACACATAAGTGAAGACATGCGGGCCACATTGAATGCCTTTCTCTACAGAACTGGAGAACAGTCCAACAAGTGAGTGTGTGAATGGTTTACTCGGTGTGTTCTCCTCATTCCTTTGTTAAAGACTTCTGCTCTGTTGTTGTTGTTTTTTTGCATTAGAACATACAATACAGAAGTTCTATTTGATATTTTATTTATGAGCAATGTCATTTGATGAGTTTGTTATTGCTTTTTTTGGAGAGATTTATCTCCATGTATTTTATTTGAAACTTCATTACTGAAACTTAATAACTATGTATGCAGATGTTTTAAATGCATTTGTAAGGAGATTTAGAGAGAAAAATAAAAAATTGGAAATTCAAGATTTTCATACCTCTAAGAATTCATATAGAGAGAGAAACTATGATATGAATTAATTATCTAGTTTGTTTGAAGTTGTTAGCCTTTGTCTCGTCTTAAATTAATGCAGATTTTTTCCTCATTTTCTGCATGCACATAGTCTCTTAAATTATCAGTTTCATTCAATCTAAATAATGATATTACGGCTCATTCAATTCTACTTAATCCAATCATTTTGTACCATTGAAGTATCAAATAAATTTCCCTGCTTTTTATTCTCATAGAATACTGTGTATAGGATTATAGTTTGCCCCTTTCAATAGTTGTCAGCAGGCGAATTTAAGATTTGGTTAATTGTAACGAGATAGAGTTATCTCTTTTATAACATGACTACATCTGTACAAATTTAAGGCAGGGCAAACCCGTTTACAAGTGTAGAAGTGTGAAAATAACATGGGGTGAAAATAACACTGTATACTGTAATTGTTCATCAAATTGCAAACCACAATTGTTCATCAAATTCAACTTTGTTCAAAGTAATAAATATTTGAAAATAAAAATGTTACAAAAATAAATAGTATTGATACGTCGTTAAACTGAGTTTTATACTGTTCATATCTATTTCTACAGATTTATGTTGGTGTTGGCCAGTAATCAGCCGGAGCAGTTTGATTGGGCCATCAATGACAGAATTGATGAGATGGTCGAGTTTGGGGTGCCCACACTGGACGAGAGAGAGAGGCTCGTTCGACTTTATTTTGACAAATTTGTCCTTAAACCATCCATGGAGGACAAAAGGTAAGGGACAGTGTATCACTAATGCATAAAATATTCTGGGTTATTTGCATTACAAATGCCTCCAAAAAATAAAATTCTAATTCATGAGGTATATTTAATCATAGAGATAATATCTACTAGTATTGTAATATTTTGGATATGTGTTATTAATAACATCTGGAAACACAATATCCATCTCTATTGCTTATATTGACTACCTCTATTTAAAAACGAAGCGCCTGCATAATTTTGACATTTATTTGAAATGAAGAATATTACAAGCATAAACGCTATTTTGTTGATATTATTAAAGATGAAGATAGGTATTCATAAACGAAGAATACATGTAGTTAAATTCATAATATTAGAATTGTGATAGATTAATCTTTACAAGTATGACCTTGTGGTGTCACATTTTTCAAGGAAGCGAAATTAGTTATTGGTATTGATCCAAATAGAACAATAGACTTTCTGAGCATCCAATTATATGTCATTGTCATGACTCTTTGATGTTGCAGCAAGACAACAAGGTCTAAGTGACACTCATAAATAAGAAACGTAGAAGTGAATTTAGATTGGTAATGAATAAAAAGTAGAAGGAATAGCATTGTTACCATACATGTCTCCTTTCTATGTTTGATACATGTAGGTTGAAGTTAGCCGAGTTTGACTACAGTGCCAAGTGCTCTGAGATAGCGAAAATGGCAGAGGGTCTGTCAGGCAGAGAAATCTCCAAACTGGGTGTGGCTTGGCAGGTAAGAAGGACAAATGTCTATTGTCTATTCATTGTAATACAAACACTACCACATTGTAATACAAACATTGCCACATTGTAACACAAACATTGCCATATTTAAATTACTTTATACATGTATTACCACATCATAACTCAAACATTACCACCTTTTAACTTGCACATTAACACAGAAAATATTGAATTTTTTAACAGTCCTTTGTGAATTAGTTGTAAACTAGAAGATGGCAATGTAGATTGATAGCCTTATTTTAGACTTACACATAACTGTATCTTCTTACTTGTAACTGTATTTTCTTACATGTAACTGTATTTTCTTACTTGTAACTGTATTTTCATTGATGTTATGTTGATATAGTCACCAAGTTTAAAGACACATTACTTTAGTTTCTATTCTTATACGAGTCATCTTCTTGTTCACAGGCAACAGCATATGCTTCAGAAGATGGTATTCTTACGGAGCAGATGATTGACGATCGTGTAAACGATGCCGTCCGTCAACACAAGAAGAAGGATCTGTGGCACAACGAACAGGAAGTGAAGGAAGAGCAGGAATTGGGCACTGCCTACACCTCAGAAAAAGACCGTGCGGCAGACATAACGTCACCACAAAGCAAGCCTGGAGCAGACCATAGTAAACCACCATCCAAAGGCAGCTAACAATAGTACAGTTCTAGGGAATCTAATAACTGTATGTCAGAGAGCTGTTGATAGATAGTGGCTCTGGGACAAGTTTTAAATAATGACCCAACTTGGAGAATTGGGAAGTGTGACAGTGTTACATGATGGAGAGCTGGA
The DNA here is from genome assembly GCA_033439105.1 of Magallana nippona. Lineage (NCBI taxonomy): Eukaryota > Metazoa > Mollusca > Bivalvia > Ostreida > Ostreidae > Magallana > Magallana nippona. The sequence goes on from CM065922.1 coordinate 4,385,914, forward strand.
CCAACCAGTTGTTTAGCGGTTCAGTTAATATAGTGTTTTATTATTCCATTCTGAACTGCAGGCATTGTATGTATATGTACAATCTCCTATTCAACATTTATATAAATTGATTCACTGCCACAAATTGAGCATGCGAAAAACTTCATGTAGATTTCAATGAACATTCATGATGTGTAAATGTGATTCTGTGATTCTGTAGATGTTTTGAGTGTAATGATGTCATCCACTGAGAGTGAGTTTGTTTATTAGTTAAAAAAAAATAATATGAATGCAGTGTACAATCAACTAAATATTTTGTTGTTCCAAATTTTTAAAATATTTTTGCATGAACATTGCAGAATATCTCGGTCTTGTCCAAATTTGTAGGTGATTGCTATGGTTACTTACAATGGCTGTATGCAGTGGTCGTATGGTACATGTATTTTTGACATGGTTTCTAGCAATGACATTGGTTAACCGTTTGTCTTTCTTAAAACTGTTACTGTCTAAATTTTATTGAATCAAATAACTATTTTTGGAATGAATAAATTTAGGAATAATAAAAAATAAACGAGAAAAATGTTTAGAAGTAGTCTTATTCATTTTTGTGTGTAAATTTTGGTATAATGTAATAAGCAAAAATTGAATTTTAATTTTGTCATACTGAACAGTATTTAAGTTGCGAAAATGACAAAGCAAAGAATTAATGACCAAACTTTCACCTCTCTTACATATACAAAAACACTATATACATGTATGAAATACATGTACATGTATGAAATACATGTATGAGCCGTCAACCGGTACTGAATGAGAGGGATGAATGACCACATGTAACAGCTCCTTAAGTTCCAGTAAACCTTCAACGAATTATGTAGAGAGTCAGAAACATGAATGGGACATCATGAAAAACACGTTAACTTAGTCGTCCTCGGAGCGGTTCGATTGTCGCCTGCCAAGCTACACTTTCCTGGTCTTCATTAGCGCTGCTTTCTCTGCAGCTTCCGCTTCTGGCCGCTTGTGTTTTGTACAATCACAATGTTGCTAAGCTGTCGCAGTCTTAACAAGATTGGAGACACAAGGATCTGTGGTAATTAATTATTTACCCTCATTTGAGTGATGCTGATTACTTTAAAACAATCAGCAGCTTAAAGTAGGACCAGCGTCCTTGCTCTCGCTAACGAGAGTTGAAGGCGGGAGTTTGTTTTTACTTCCACACGGGATTTGACTCGCCTCACGCAAAATGCAAACTATTATTTTTAGGATTGTTTGTTTCATATTCAAAAAGATGTATTTAAGACATGAATTTCAATAATTTATAAACTATGGCGCTTCACATCGGCATTTTTTATGGAGAGCGTTATTCATATTCTCTCAAAATGATTCATTTGTTATATTTACGTCTGGTTTCTGATTGATGACCAAAATTTGAAGGTCAGTTAAGTTTCGTAAGCGAGATACAAAACTCACAACTCTTTGCTAATGAAGGTTTGTGCCAAGTTAATGTTTGCAAATATATACAGGTTGCTGAATATAAAAAACCCCATGTTCATGTACATGTACCTTTTTTTTTTTATAATTGAACTGTTGGATGTTACACACACACACACACACACACACAGATTAAATAAAAAACAGCGGTAAAGATTACAGCATTATTTTAATTGACCGAAAAAAATATAACTTTTGAAACAATATGGATATTTTTCAAAGACGGAAATATGGAACTGATATTCTTTCTATAACTGAGAAAAGTAAATATCATTTGGTTGTAAATAAAACATTGTAGAGTTTAATAAATACATCATAGTATTATTTAATTAAAAATCAGACACATAGACGTTTTATTTTTCATTAATAAAGTTTTTTTTTTAAATCGTTAATTTTTTTTGACATGTTCAAGAGATGTGTCACTCATAAAAGATTAATGATTGACAATAATTATCATATTTATAAAAGGAATTAAAATTGTATGGCATTGAAGGAAAATTGCTTACTTTACAATTTAGACCAATTCCAATAAAAGTAAAACTGATTCTGATCCACGCATCTAACATTAAAAGCAACATGAATTTACATAAAAATATTACATATTTCCGTTTTCTATAATTTCCACTTCGTGAACTGATAGCAATCCGAGTCTTGAGGACTCGGTTGACTTTCGATTTCGTCATTATGCAGTATGAGGTGACCTTAAACGTTTGTCTGGATGTTACCGGTGCCTTGTAACAAGACACCGCCCGGAATCTAACACTGCATATTTTACGATGCATAAAAACCCAATAAATTCTGGCGTCTTTGTGATAAAACGCGAGAAACAACAAAACAAAATCTTAAAGTCAGTTATTATAAAGGAACAATATCGATTTCCTTGACTGGTTGGATTGGGTTTGTTAAACGACACCCCACAAACTTGGTTATGGTGTGATAATTTCATTTATGGACATTTGATCAGAAGAATAAATCAATTCTTTTACAAACATGTCAACTTTTTAAAGAGATTGCATCTTCAAAAGTGACAAACCCTGGACGGTACCATGCAATCACCTGATGAGTAAATTCGAATACTACAACTCGACTTTCATCGTGACATTACATGATCGAACAAAGGTGATATTCCTGGCAACCCAAGGGAGGCTAGTAGATAATCCCCTTGTCTCTCAAAGGAGTTATTTTTTGCGGATTATCGATAGGGGCACTTTCTTGTCGCACATGATCAGCGAGATATGTCGGCCATGTCGATATTCTGTCGACGTCATAAAGGAGATTGTCGATCATATCACAATTTGATTTGCTCCTGCAAGACAAAAGTCAATAAAGAGATACTTTTCATCGGGAACAAATCTCTATGAAGTTCCCTTAATTGCTTTCTTTTAGTCCGTTTAAACTAGCTAGTTTCACGAATATAACTAAATTTTTAAGACATTCAAAATATAAAAAATATAAATGCGTATTTTTGGACACTATGATATGCCCATCCTTTTCTTGGCGATACATGATATTGACAAATTGACAAGAAGATGGAACGAAGTTAGATGTAAATATATGTTTTCAAATTGATCCCACCATATTTTCCCAGCTCGCTGATTTTAATTCTGTTATATTTGTTATTTCGTAAGTAAGTTTTGTTATGAAAATTGTACAACATTTAAGTAAAAAATCATTTGCAAGATTGCATCAATTAATATTCGATTGAGAATATGTTAATATTGTGCCATAACTTCTCCCAGGCAAATTTCATTTCAGAATAGCCTGTAAACTTCGCATTTATTATCAAAAGCGTAAAATTACTACATACACTGTAATTATATTGAAATACAATTAGTTCAGATGAGGGGAACTTTGCACTTTTAAAATAAAATTTATGAATAATTAAGGAACTGTAATTATATTGAAATACAATTAGTTCAGATGAGGGGAACTTTGCACTTTTAAAATAAAATTTATGAATAATTAGGGAACTAGCAATACTTACGTACTTTTGACTCAGGCTGTGTAGGTGCCGTGACCAGGATTTTATTTCAAATATCGATGTAATGATTCAAAGCGTGTAAAGAACTCCTTCCCAACTGTTGCATATTGTATATCCCTCTGTATAAACTTTTTCTGAATGAGGATTACATATGTTCATCCTTCTCAAATGACGCAAATTATACCAGTTATATTGATTGACTTATCACCAATCAAATATAATTTTACCCCCTCTGATACTTTATTCGGCTGACCGATGCTGGGGTTCTCCACCAAACAGAGGTGAGCCGAGTATATAATAATATATGGGTATAGCACTTAGTGAAATAGAGAAATGTTCTGTGTCAATTACGATCATGTCGAGTTCATTGCTGACTATTGCAATCTCAAATTATTAACCTATTATCTAAAGAGCATTATTATTTAACAATTAACAATATTTATGGATTGCAATTTGTTTTAAACAATTCGTACAAAACTGATAAAATTTAGTCACGTGATGGAGCCAATAAACCATCGCGTCTCCCGCGGACAAAAAATATATGATTCTCCATCCTTTAGGAAGCTTCGTGAATTTTTCGTTAGAATGTAAAAAAAAGACAAAAAGGACAAGCAGGCGATGTCCTGTATCTAGATCTCATATCTCCGCCTTTGTCTTTTGAATGTCATTTGTATCATTGTAATAACAAATTTACTGCACGAAAGTTCGGGAGATGTTAAAGTTTATTCCCCCAAATGAATTGTATTATTTTCCATCCGACGTTGCCCTCGGAAAATGTGCTTTTTTCAGACATTAAATCTTCACATTTCCCTCACTATCACGCATTCGGTGAACACCTAAGCCTGTCGTTCGCCAGTACCTGTAAAGTACCTGCAAAGTGTTTCCTCGCCAAACGCTTGCCTTTATTTTGCTTGTTTTACCTTGTTTGTTATGGAAAAACTTCCACAATTTAGGACCATTTTAACAAGACTTTGGACTTTCGGTAGGACATAACTATCTATTTCTTGCGTAAAAAAAGTTAAAAGTGACGCTTGTTTCGAATGAAATATATACACAGATTGCGATGCCTTAGCTCAAAAGCCTGACAAATCAAAGAGCCATGACTGAGTGGCCAGCAATGAAATAGACAGGCCTACGGCACATTACTGTTTGACACTACTACCCAAAGTCCAAGCTTTTGTTAAAATGGTTCTAACTGTCCCTAAAACAAGTATTTACATTCCGCTGTCGTCGGTCCTATAACACACCAGGCCACGCGGGAACACATCAGGCCGTGCAGACAAATTGAATATTGCGCGGCCCGGTGTGTTATAGTACCGACGACATCCAAAATTAAGCATCCAATATTTATATTCATATTGATGTTTATTTGTATGAAAAATTTGTGCTTTTTAGCGCTAACGGTTCGTTTATCATAAATAATATAGGCTTGTCCAAAACTTACTACATACACTAAAAATACAACTCAATAAAGCCCCAATACTGAAGCTTGAAGAACTAGTATTTCAGAACAGCATTATTTTATGTAGAAGTAAAGGTGACAAACCCAAACTAAGTAACCATATTTCTATTTTTACATTCATTGTATATTTCCCTTATGTTTGCATTGGAAATCTGCGACGTTCAATTTCCTGGGGCGCACTTGATTGGCAGAAGGGAAGGTCAGAAGGGTTGGACTTCATATGTTTCAATCGAGTGTCCAGTAGGGTATTAAATATGACCAACTATCAACTGAAATTACTGCAGTTGTGGCTTTTATAGATTTCTTTAAAACATTAAATTTCAGTTTTAAAAGGCAAAGAGATGACTTTGTTATTCTTGCATGTGCTGCAAGCTGAACTATGTTAATAAATTTTATACACTTTTACTTAAATATTAAAAACTAAGAGTGGAGAATATATATACGCAAAAACTTTACACTTTAAAAGAAAATTATTGTATTGAAACCGAGGAGAATTGTGGCTAAATTCTCATTTTTCAGGAATAGAGAACTGGTACGTCTCCAAGCACCCAAGAAAACAAAAGGATCCAACATCTGGGTTAATGAGCAGTTCCCACCGGAGATAGAGGAGAAGAGAAAGATATTATACCCTGTTATGAGAACGGCCAGAAAGAACGGTCACCGAGTGAAACTTGTGAGAGATAGCCTCTACATAGATGGATTTTCCCTGAAAAAAGTGTTATTTATTTTAGTTATTGTATAGTTTTGGTCATTTGCATAAGGAACGCCAATTGAAAAGCGTTCTGTAATTTAGTTATTGGACAGACAACTTCAAAGGAAAACATTGCCGGTCATGTCACAATTTAAAAAAAAGGCTTGCTTTTCTTTAAGTTAATACGAAAGGTTCCATTTGTACGGTAGATTTAATTGATTTAATGACCTATGTTGTAATGGACGGGGTCCATAACGGATTACAAATAAAAGATATATAAATTGAACTCCTTAGATTTGCTTTTCATAAAACACGGACATATGATTTATAATGCAATACATAGAAGTTTGATTTAAACATTTTAAATTTATAAGTATTTTTTTAAAAAATAAATTCAATAGGATTGGACAACAGGCATAGCCTATGTATATCCTCTCCTTGTATAATAGGTCAAGTTACATAAATTTTATAAGTATATAGTACAATATACATATCTAGCTATATTCATGTACATTTATTTGATAAATAACATAAGTATATTATTGGTGAATTATAGAGCTTTAATAACAATTTATGAGTATCTAAATAATAATATGCTGATCTAGTTATACACATGTAATTGATAGTAACTCGAGTATTTATTAGCGAATTGAATATATACAAATATATGAATTGTGCTCAAATACTATACAACTTTATAAACATCTTAAGAAGTAAATAATAGTAAAAAAAATGATTATCCCAGCCTTAATACAATTAAGAATTAAACCCCAAAATCAGTGAAACTATATTTTAAACTAAGTCGATATACAGTGCTAAAATCTCTTTGTGGATTTAATAAATTCATGAACAATGGAAAAAATTTCACAGTTTAATTTATATGAATATTGGCTTTTCTCCCGTAATAGAAGTTCGTTTGGGATACAGTTGGTGACCACAGTCGGGGTGGGGGTACTAAAAAACAAATGGGGTAATAGAAATTTCGACTTAAAAGATGTGGGTCCTTTTTTACGTAGATTGTTCTAATTATAAACCCACTGTAGAACATGGAGGCTGTAATATATTTAAATGGATTCTTGATCACAGAGGTACAATATACCCAGGTGTCGGTTATAAGTTATTGATCCCATGTATTTTAAATACAAACCGACGTGATATTATGCTCGGCGTGACATAAGATCTTAAGGTATTCCATTCATAACTATCATCATTTCATGTTTAATTGATTGAATGTTTAATCACTAAACTATTGGCATAATTTTAAAAGGCTTATTAAATAAAAAGATTCATCTTTGGAATCTTTAAAAAAAATTGAATTCGAACAAATTTATTACATCTTAAAGATAACATTGGAATCTACGAGCAAAGTACATTTTTAAAATATATCTTTTCAGTAGAAGTTATTTTCTTACACATCTCTTGGTAAAACAATACTTATGCTTTCCCTATTTTGGAAATTGCCAAAAATCCACAACTTACCCTAATGATGTGGAGAAAATAATTTCTCCCTAATTTTTATGAAGGGCAGGTAACTCTTTAAAAAATTTTCAAGTGCAAAGAGTTCATTTAATTGATTACAAACATACTCACAGATTTGGTTTATGTCAGCTTCATAATACCGAGCGCAGCTAGCTCTTACGACAACGCCTGGGCGAAGAGAAAATTCGAACTACTACTACCTTTGACATAGGCCTACCGAAAATTCTGTCGTCAGATTTGTACCCACATTTCCGTGTAAATGGCTACCAATGTCATGTTCTCGCGAGAACAGGTAAAATGTATTTTAAGAATGTCATGCATTTAATTAAAAGATAAATAAACATTCTGCTAAATCTAAATACTGGTTTGCAACTAGTTGTTATAAGGTATTTTCTTGGTAAATTGTTCTGAGCATCGTTACTTTGAGGGATATTGTCGAGTGATGTCTGCTCTACTTACAGGACGTCACAATGTCTAGACTAAGCACGAGACCTTTAGAGTAATAATGAATAAGTAGATAGGTGGATCCAACTTTTCATGTTTCTGATGAATCTGATTGTGAAATTGTGATCGTGTCATAGGCTTTGCCCTCCACAAGGCTACACCGTAAACCATAAATGTCTATACATGTATACTGGAGCGTAAAATATTTTATTTTCAGTCATGTTTTATCACATTAATGCATTCAAAGATAAACCACGCTTTAACTGATTATTTATCTGAAACAAATGTACCTTTTTTTAAAATTCAATTTATGCTGCGCTCGCCCCAACGGTCGCACCGTAAAACAAATACTTTAGAATACACATTTAAGGTCAGACGACACATTCCTCGAGCATCGTTTTTGTACCTCAATAATATATAATATGATAATATACCAAATAAAACTATTATCATTTATTATCATTTTTAAAATGATTAAAATTTTTATCTGTATGTATTTGTATCTTGCACAAATGCCTGATAAGGTACCGTATTTTTTGGCAAGAAAGCTTGTCAAAGTAGTAGTAAATCAATAACAAATTTCTGAAAAAAGTTATATAAAATTGAGGAACGTGTCGTCTAACAATGTATTTACGATCAATCAAAATTGTTAAATTCACCTTAGTTATTGATGGACTTTACTTTTAGTACGGCATTTGATGACATTTGTGCTGATTCACATGTTCTCTGTACGATAAATCTTCATGCTGCAACAATAAACTGTTAAGTGATTGTATATGTATATTTATTAATAATCAATTTTTAACATACTGTTATTTGTATTATTTTCTGTCGTATAATAATGACTCGGCAGAATTGTTCATCTCTGTGGGCAAGTTTTTACCTTTAGGGCGCCTGAAGAGTCCGACTAAGCTGTGCCCGAACCCTCAAAAGTGTGAGTAATTGAACTGAGGAATACTTTATTAACCAGTAAATCTGATATCTTTGATCTATTGCTCTATGGTTACTCGAGGGGACGTTGATACCAATGTCTATGCCAATAAGCATCTCACTCCAAATATTCTTAATCATTTTTCTAAGCCTTTTTCTTCGGTAATACTCAGCTTCAAGAATCATTCTCAAATGCGATGTTAACAGTTTGCCATATGTTATATATAAATAGAAATGAAAATAAATTTACTATGGTATCTAGGTGCTTTACAAATTAAAGGTGAGGCATGTTTGTCAAACGAGGTTCGTTTATCAATGACCAAAAGTTTCGAAAATAGTAATTTTGAATGATATTTCGGAAAAAAAACATTGCATGATTTATTGTTAAATAAAATGTATTATTGAATGGTCATTTACTAAGTAATGTAAAAATATAATGAAACTTTGTAATCAGAGTGAGATATTATTTAAATCTATCCATGCTTTAATCATACCACACTGAAGAGAAACAAGTTACAGTTTAATATTCCGTTAAATATTTTATATAGAAACAATGGTAAGAACCGTTTGTCTGTCATCTTCAAAAGTCAATTAGTAGCCTTTTTATGAAAACAAATCAATATAATTACCGATCCAACTCGTACATTTCAAGGCCCATTTGTCTTTAATTCGTTAAATACCGGTAAACAGCAAGCTTCGTCAATTCGATTACAGAGCGATTGGTTGGGCCACCAGGGAAAAGCTTCAAAGATCTTAAAATCTCTCTAAATACTTCTAATGAGGATAGAACGTTGCTAAAGTATATGCATAATTTAGCATCATACTGCCATTGTATCGATTCAAGGCTTGCATGTTATGATAAATAAAGGGAATTAATAAGAAGATGTGGCGATTAAATGATTTGATTAATCTTTCCTAATACGTCAATGAATTCTTTTTTGCAATCGAATTACAGTGAACGTTAAATGAAAATGAAAGCAATGATAATTTTATTTTAACTTTTAATCTTGAGATTCGTAATTTTAAAAGGAAAGCGAGCAGCTAATGTTTCATGCCATATGAAGCAGATAATTCTTCTCTTTGTTTGTTGATTTTTTTGGGAGGGGGTATTTTGTATAGGAATATTTTTTTTTCTTATAGCAACGGTCGCCTAGTCCTGTTTCTTGAATCACTTTTATCTTTTATGTATCTCATTAGACTGAATTTAGAGGAGATCTCAATATTTTCCTTTTTCTAAAAAAATTGAAATATGATTGAAAAGCAATTTATTATGTGATTGATCAATGGTAATCCGGAACTTTCGGATATAGCTCCAAAACGTTGCATCAAACACTTACAAAATTAAATAATGATTAAAACCTCATTATTTCTTTCGTATAATTGCGCGAAATATACATGTTTATGCAATATTGATTTTAAATACTTTCCAATCTATGGAATAACAGTTTACGAATATTAGTGTTATACAAAAGATCTTCCCACCCGTCAAAACCGTGAAGTTCATACAGCACGGCTACAAGTTGCGCCCGTTGCGAGCACTGACTGCCCCTGTTATAGAACTGGCATCGTGATGAAACAGTCTTTTATCCCGCAATAAACAAAACCTACCCAGAGGCTATGTATGTAAGATCTGTTTATTTCCAGTGGACCGAAAACGTTGCTAAAGAGATTTTTGGAAACAACAAGTAAACTGGCTTAAACGTTTCCCACGAATCCTCAACAACTCTGATCCAATGAACCAATGGAGCTCCTCTCTCCTTACCAGAACAAAATAACCTTGACATCCAAAGATGGCAGGCTTACTGCTAGCTCTGCTTCCTAACATTGCGCATTCCCAAAACAAAGCTTATATTCGAATATTCTAAAAAGTTTTTAAAATGTATTTTTCAGGACCTGCACATAGTGCATGTTTCCATCCCGTAACCGAATCCCATTAAAACGATTTACTACTTTTATGAAATAGATTGTTACATAATTAAGTTTAAAAATTCAATTAAATGCATCTGTTAATAATTTTTATTTTTCTGCTTTTTTCTGAAAACTTGCAATTTGAATCTAATAGCAATGCAGTATTGGGGTTGTAATGATGATTTTCTGAATAAAAAAATATTTCCCATGTCTCTGAGTGACAATTATCTTTTCAAAGGACAAATATTATTTCTCATTTTGATTGGATAATTTTGAATTCATAATTAATATTATGACAACACAAGAGTTAGTATATCATATATCAAAATGTTTGTCCTTTCAATGTAACTTTTCCCTTATTTTAATGATTGGTGAAAAAAAAACTATTCATTTTCATGGGAATTAAGGTTATTTACTGTAGGAGTTTTAAACCGACGCAAATGAAATGAAAAGAATATGATTTCAATTAATTAAAGTAAGGTTATGGAAAAACCAGGAATCTATAATATCATTGAATTTGCGTGTTAGTCAAAAATACTCGCTTCTCCTAGACCCTATGACATTACAAATCGCGCTGGATCATGTATCTACCCGGTAATGAAATTTCATGACGAAGTTGTTCACTATTCAGTTTTTCAGCAGTTCTAATGGAGGTTAAGTTACATGTACAATATCATCATAATATGACTAGTATTAGAAAAAAAATATTTATTATTGAGGTGAACCTTTCCTTCGTAATTTTAACTGTATATTTGTTTGTCAATAATTCTAATTTTTTTAGTTTTAAGACCGACTTGGATGTCCTTTGTGACGGGACTTTTCCGTCTATCCTCATGGGTCCTGCGCACTGAGTATTGCTAGATCTTCGCCTATCGATTGTTTTCCTTTCTCTTCAGATTCGTGACAGAGGTTCATCTTTGTAGAAGCTCTTTCACTTGTAACAACTTTATCGCATAAATTTCACCACGCAACAGAACCTGTACAGGGAAGTAAAACAGAAAGGCAGCAAGACCTTACTGGTTGTCTCACAGAGACCTCAAAGATTTGGCACCATGATTTTTTCTGGGGTTCGCTGACCAGTTTTTTCGAGATGAATGCTTCGATGAGTGCGCTGACGATAAAGGACAATGAACTAGAGCCCAATGATGAGCGAATTGTGGCGGGGTGTCTGTTGACCGTCGTCTCTTTGGGCGCCATTCTGGGGAACACCACTTTGTGGATTATCATCAGCAGGAATCGGGAACTCAGAACCATCACCAACATGTTTATTCTGGGTCTGACCACGGCGGACCTGTTTGTGGCCGTTATTAACATCCCAGTGACCGCGATTAGCCTGTTTATGGGCGGCTGGCCGTGGGGTAATGATATTTGTAGGTTCTTTGGGTTTACAAACATGCTAACTCTGGTCACAAGCGTTATGTCATTGTGTAACATTAGCATCAACAGGTACGTGATGGTCTGTAAACCTATCTACTTCAAAAGGATTTACACCAAACGCAATTCTGTGCTTATGATTCTACGTAAGTATTTTGATGACTCTAAAACCTAAAAATCTAATATTTTAAAATAATAAATTAAAATAATATTCTAATAGAATATGAAACATTGGCGAAAATATTAAACAGTAATAAAAAAAATTACAATTTTATAGTTAGAAATTCTTAGCGACCGTTGACATATTTGTTTGGCATTACATTTGGCTAAAATTTGAAAAAAAAAATCAGATTTAGTTTTAATGTAAAGTGCAAATCAGCACTGTGCTACCATAATTTTTACAAGCATATTTGACGTCACAAATTGTGAAAAAAACCAACAAATACAATAAATCATGAATGTAATCCCTTTAAATCGAGCAAATTTCGATATTCATACACGAATTATATATTATTTTTTCTGTTATTGTTGATCATCGTACAAAAATAACCGGGCACCTGCTACTCAGTACCTTCTGAGCGTCAAAGTACATCTAATTACGGAAACAGCCCTCATTCCACGAAAATACAGTCTTTGAAATAATAAGCCGTTATTTAATTTGGTTAAATTTTCGTTTTGTAACTGATACCCTTGTTTGCGTCCTTTTGATACAAGAAGAAAATAATCTATATAAAACCAGGAACGCCCTCTCTGTTGTACGTTTTTTGTTACCCAAATTAATTAATCATCAAGATCTAAAGACGCTTGAGTCCCGCTTTTCTTTGGTCCAGTGCCCTTTATCTTTAATCAATCTTGGTCAAACAACATATTATTTCTACCTCAAAGCAGCTGGCGAGACAATGAACCTAATACTCATCCTGAATATTAGACCTGAATTTGTAGCCAATATATTAACTGATTGCTTGATTGTCCAACAAAAACAAAGAGAACGGTTAGGTTTTTTTTTTTTACTATATATGTTAACTGTTTTGGAGGGATGGCTGGCCATATTATACTAGTATTAATAGTCTTGAGAAGAAGAGCTATGTATATAAAGATATAAAAATATTCAAATTTTAAGGTTAAACTAATAGTAGTTTGAATTTTTCTTTAATTTATTATAGTTTATGGCTAAAAATATAACACCTAAATCTAAAAGGTAGATCTGATGGGTAAATTGTTGACCACCCAACTTCCTTAATATGACCAAAGGATCACAAAACTACCCCTCCCCTTTCTCCCTAATAAATGAAAAAGCGTAAAAAATAACAGAAATATAAAACAAATCTTTAAATAACAATTCAAAACCAAGTGGGGTTTTATGGAAGAAATATTGTATGGGCATGGTGAAGTGTACCTTAAAGAAACGAGCGATAACTGGGTGACAGGGTTACAATAGGACTTAGTCTAGTTTTGCGGATGTTTACGAATTTTCCTTTGACTCATTATTGGTATTTGTTCAACCCCAGGGAATTCAATAATAATCAGGGGTACTGGCTGACCAAGCCTTCAAATCACACAATAGGAGATATTACTGATTACAGATGATCACAATCACAGAAGCCCAATATTTCCAATTACCTACCAATGTCACTTACCGTTAATTCATTTGATTTATTTCATTCATAGCTACTGACATAACACAATACCCACAAATGCAGTTATCAGTTAGTATAGCTGAACCAAATTAATCATACAGTGTAAAAATGGAGAATCTGTTGAACTATCTGATACATTTACCAGTCATTCTGTACCCAAACAAACTATTCAATCCGCCCCTGATGAGTTCCACATCCTTTGACAACCCATCTTCGCTAGCCAAGGGTTTACGATCCTCTCTGCTCCGTTGAGCAGAGTGGATCGTAAACCCTTGTCTAGCGAAGATGTTGACAACCCGTCCTTAAATTTTGATTATACTTATAGACTATATAGTACTTAAACCTCTATTTTAAGTATACATATTGGAATCTAGTTTCAAGACATCCTAAAATTCTGTGTTTTTCGGATATATTTAGATATCCATGTATAGAATGCAATCCCTAATATAACTATATGTATAGAGTGTTGATTGTTGTTGAACGACAACGTTTTTAAAGATGAGTTGTATCATACCATAAACCGTAGCTAATCAATGACTAGGCATGAGTTATATAAACAATCAATTATACCTTACAAAGAGTCTATGAAAGGCCATCGTTGGACTGTAATCAAGCGCAAACTATTATTATTAATCTTACCCTATCATTCGAGAAAAACATGCTGTTCTCTATTGTTGCCTGTCTTAACAACAACAAAAGCTTATATTATTTGTTCTTTATATTATATATTTTCTACTTGTTATGTCACATCACATATTCTTTACTTGTATTATATTATGTTGTGACTTTGACTATGGCATTATGTTTTGTGCAGCATTTATGCTTTGTAATCTTCAACAAATGACCCGTTTTATTCTTTATGAAAGAGTTGAGTTTTTCCATGTAATAGTACGAACGTGAGCAAACAGGCATAACTATTATACATTGTATAAACAAAGCATGAAAGTATAGATTTTAAAAACCGTTACTGTTTTGCTTTTTTCAGTATGTGTGTTCGTGTCGTTGCTGTTATCAAGTCCGCCATTACTTGGTTGGGCGGAGTACACTTTCATCCAGAAACAAATGTTTTGTTTCTGCGACTGGACTAAAGCGCCATCTTACGCTTTCTTCATGATCTCTGTGTGTTTTGGAATTCCGTTTGGTGTCATGACGGTCTGCAACATATTTATTTTCAGAACAGTCAGAGAAAGCAAACGGCGAGTGACTGCAGTAGCCAACAGTTCAAATTCAACTAAAGTGGACGACCCTGAACCCAACTCAAGTTCTGTGATGAAAGATGACGTGTCAAAACCGCATGACGTCACGGTTATCATAAACGAACGGTCCTCCACTTATCCTATCGAAAGTGGCCGTGTAACATTTCAATCAAATAACAACACACACGAGGATGGCAGCCAACTGAAAAGAAAAAACACTACCTTAACCACTATTAGGAAAAAGTCCCGAACTGGTAAATCTAGATCAGAGGAAATTCGGTTAGCAATGATCCTGGCAATAGTGGTAGTGATATTTGTGATATCATGGCTGCCCTACTGTTTCAGCATGTTGCTGGAGATTTTCGCCAAAGACAAAGTACACCCGGCCTTCCACATGGCAACCATCATGTTGGGATACTCCAACAGTGCTGTCAACCCAATTCTCTATGGAGTGTTGAACAAGAAATTTGGAGACGGCTTTAAGCGCCTTTTTTGCTGTTGTCGCAAATCATGATTCCTTACAGAACTGAAGACTACAGCTACCACTCAGTATTAAGTCTACACTCCTTGTTTTCGTCCATTGTGATGAATAAGAAATAATTTTTTTTTCTATCTATGTTTGGTACTTTGTTCATAATCTAAAAACGGATTACAGGTCTAAATAAATTGAACTTCATTCAACTACATTCTCTACCATTTGTCATCATTTGAACTATTTCAAAGTGACATATAATGTTATAAAATGTAAAAACTAGAATGTATATAATCTAAGCGTTCCTGTTAATAGACGTCCCAAGTATAATTCTGTCATTGTTTTGTCCACATTTTTTTACTTTAATGATAAGAAAACATAGAACTAAGATGTTTTCTACTTTATACATACAGTTATTGTCATTAAATCAATCAGCTTATTATAATCTAATTATTTCTTTGTATTGAGTTAGTGTGTAATCTTGCATGTCTTTTATTCTTTTGATATGAATAGGGAATAATGAACATGACTCGATGTGATATCAAGTCAACGGTTATTTCTATACACCACTTAATTTTGATATACATGTATATTGATATAGGAGAAGGAGGTGTTATGAAAAGAAATGTGCATATTCCTTTTGGATCTCTGTTTATTAGAAATTTGGTACACAGACGGAATTTAAGCAAACTTCCACATGTGAATTCAATTGCATGGACACGTTAGACAACCATCTTACTTTATCAGCTGGAAACTCAATTTTTTAAAGTAGATTTAATTACTACAAACATGTCAACTAATGTTAAGGAATTAAAAAGTGAATTAAGAAAGATGCCGGTTTCTCTTTTGATATGTTAGATCAGCTATGTGTAATTTGATAAAAGTACACGTCATTTGCAGGAAGAAGATTTCGCTTCATTATGGAATCATTGGATTTTATTAATTGAAAACTAGTTAATCTTTCAAAACTGACGAGAACGCGAAGAACCATGCTGTGATTATGGATTATTCTATTTTTCTGGAATCAGTCCTTAAATGTGAATCTTCAAATGCTTTCAGTTAAAATGCCGGTTTCATTCTCTGTCATAACTGTGTACAGAATCTATCCACTAGCACTGCCCATGAACAGGATAATGCCTGCATCTAGGCCGGTAGAGTAAAACTGATGGAACCTAGTCCTAATCAATAGATTACAGAGGGAATGTGACAAAACACTGACAGAAATAATACCAAACAAATTATTATTAATTATCATTCCTGCTAGTTTACAATGGTATCTTGTTATTACAGTGAGGGTGTACTGGGATTTTATGTAATTGTCCTTACAAATTTTCCAATCTTTATTGGGTTTTGATGGTGTTAATTGAATAGAAAAGTACTACAGCCAGACTATGGAAATCGGCCCTGTCACAAAAATTTGTCATCTTTTATGGGATTGAAGGTCACAATATTTGCTTTCCAAAGTAATTTACTTTTTGTCGTGATCTCTTTTCGTTCTATTTTCACCAGCCTCTAAATATAGTGTGTGCTATGACATTTTGACGTCATCACGACGTTCATAAATATGAAGCTGGTTTGGGACTCTCTCTCTCTCTCTCTCGAAACATATTTGTCTAAATTATGAGATTTTAAACATCATCATTTCAAAACAACAACAACAACCAAGAACAAGCAAGTAAACAGAGCCAAGATATCAACAGAAGGTGTTTTGATTTTGTTCACTAGTAGATGATATACCGTGCAAGCGCGGGAAATAACAGTTTACACATTGATGGAATTTGTATGTTGAACCAGATTTTTTAGTTCGTTCTTTAAAATTTTGTTCTACTATCTTTTTTATTTGAATTTGGAGTTTAAAACAAACCCATATGGCGGGATATCTAGAGGAGAGGACAGGGATAAAAATCTAAAATGAAATTGATTTTACATGTATATGGCCTAAATGCTGACTGAAAAAATTAAAAACTTTTTCGGTTTGTTCTGTATGCACTTTATTGTAACAACTTGAAACATTTTCATTTTTTTTACATTATCGATTGTATTAAATGCAGTTATACGTCAATTGCATATAACTGCATGGGGATTTGTGTACATTGTATAGTGCGCCTTATCTTATAGCACTTTATTAATAATTACTCTAAGACACCCCACAAGACCCGCTTCTTGTTATTACATATTGTAATCATTTATTAGAAAAAAATACTTAGAAATATTATAATTCATTGTTTTGAGATATAACTTATTTTACATACCCCTTTTCTTAATTACGTTGTAATATATATAAATAACAATTATTAATATAGTTAATCTGTATAGTTGATAATCAATTGTTATAAGATATATAGAGGATATCTATATTGTGTGATTTTATATTTGCTTTATCCAACGAGTTGAAATGATGTATATATATTCGCGAGGCTTGTCGAGCGAATATAACCATTTCAACGAGTTGGATAAAGCAAATATAAAATCACACAATTATAGATGTTCTATTTATCTCATACAATTTGATCTATATCCTGAAGCTTTGGAGACAGCCCCTAATATGACCCGAATTGATTTCTTCAAAGATTAAACGATGATGCAACATTGTGTTATGCGGTTATTGTGACCTTGCGCAATACAATTTAGTACGTCATTTCGGAGATAAATATGACTGTTTTAATGTAACGTTTCACTGAAATAAACCTTGAAATAATTGTTTATCTCTAAATAATTTTTCTTAGAGCTTAATTACTAAATTAAATGGAAATACTGATCAGAAGACTTGAATAATCATGTTTGTTGACATACACAAAGTTGCGAATCCTCGTTAGTTTGAATTGACTCGAACGAGGAACAGTTGTTGATGTTTTATAATACGAAATAATGATTCGAAGTTGAAAATATTGAATAAGGATGTTTATTGCTGGTGAAATAAAAGTCATGGGAGACATTATTTCGGTAAGTTCTTGTATAGAAACACAACCAAAGCGTTCTGTTTGCATTGCGTCGTCAGAATGAACTCCTTGATAGCTAACGTGATTTGCAGTTTCATAAACTTCACAGTTATGTGTTTTCCTTTATATTTGTAATTTAAATCTTCGATAAAATCCATTTTAAATAAATTTTTGGTAGATATAGCTAAATGGAAAATACTAGAAAGTGTTCGAAAATAGGTCACTGAAGCGTTGAAGCGAGGGACTGTGTCAAAAATAGGTCGGACCGGAAGTATTTGATAAAGCATCACCCGTTTGATAAAGCAAAGGTTTATCACACGGGTAGTATACACCACACGTATGAGATAAATAAGCAGCCATCGCAAAAATGTTGTTCATTTCCAATAGACTGCCGATAGAGGTAACTTGAGAAAAAGTTTAGGGGTTTCAACATCCCAGAAAATTAATTACATGTATGTACATGTGGTTACCCATTTTTTATAGTACATCTTATTTGTCAGTGTGAATTATACAGATTCATATTCATATCATATCATATCCACTTTTTCAAACTAATATGTTAACAATATTCTATATCCATAATATTGTCCTTTTGAGAGAGGCTTCATACAATAAAAAAAATTACGCGCTTGGATGTTTGGGTTCAGTAAAAAATGAAGAAAAAAATATTACATGTATAACGGTTATACGCTCAACAAAAAAAGTGTTCACCCAGTATAATGTATTTAATATATGAAATAAGCACATTTATTTGACTTGTCGTCGGGGTCACTGATTTCCACTTAATTTTGAAATAGTTGGTTTGGTTTGATCATTATACTAATATCAGTTACAAAACAATGTTAGTCGTATTAAGCACGCGCAGAAAACTACCAATTTAATGCTTTGACGTTTCATCACGGTTAATCGATTTTAATCCTTGATGTCTTATTTTATCCGTGCTTTTGATGAAAAGACATATGATTGCGTCCATGAAAAAAGGGTGCTTATGGCATTTTTTGCACATTTTGATATTTTTACAGAACTGAATAAAACACATCTCAAAGTTGTCAAATCTGAAATTTTATGGCTTTAAACCAGTTCTAAGTTGAGGTTTTTTCCGTTTTTAATAAAGCTATTTCAACAGGGAAAAAATGTGATGTCGTGTTATGCAGATGCAATGTCAAAACAATTTCAATGTAAACGTGACCGTGACTTTGAACCGTAGTAAATGTAAAGTACAGCACTCTGTATTTTTTTTTTTATAATTATGGACTTCTTTGTGGGTTGATATGTGGCTATAAGGACCCATGTCAAGTGATATTGACCGAAGCGATATAGACTGAGCTTGCAAGGTCGATATCACTTTTCTGTGTCTTCGGTCGATATCACTTGACATGGGTCCTTATAGCCACATATTTATTGTACAATGATGTCCATAATAGTTTAATTATATAATCATCCGATTAGACAGTCATATTTAAAATTAGCTAAACTCAGACAACCAGATTTCCTAAGCATCCAAGGCAGACGATCAAGGTCAGTTGACGGTAAAGATTCATTGTCCAGGGACAGAATATGTCACGTGATTTTCTTACAACCAATGAAAATTACAAAAATAATTGTATTATATACGTTAGTTACGCACTAATGTGTCTTAATTAATAGCATGTACAGTACAGGGCCCTAGCAACTTGATCAATGCTATAATAATAGTTGACTTATATGGTACTGTATAGAGTACATAAATAAATTATAGAATATTTATTAATCAAAAAATACATATTTGATCTAATGTTCGCAATATTTTCACTTAACATTATATAGGTGATGAATGGCCCTCGAGTATTTCTACATGGCACTAGAAAAAGTACAAAGTCCTCTATGATTCGTAAATATTATAACTTAATAGAAAGGAAGATGGTATACATGTAAGGTGATATAAGGAAGCAAACATTTAAACTGTGTCTAATTTGTTATGTAATAGTTAGATCATATTAAGTAAAATTTACGCGATTAAGAAGGGGGCGGAGGGAGCGAAGCGACGGGGCCCCTTTTTAATCGCGTAAATTTTACTTAACATGATTGCCAGTAAACATCTATATAAAATATCAATTTAAAATGTACCAGTCCGTGAAAAAAAATTAATCAAAATAAACCACAATCGATGAAGGATGATGATTTCAACGAAAGATGTCGTTTAAATATTCATTTCATAATGTACAGTCAGTTCAAGCATATCTTTAACAACATACACTACAGCATAGCATAGCATTGAAATCTCATAGCATAGCATTGGAATCTCATATCATAGCATTGGAATCTCATACCATAGCATACAATCTCATAGAATCTCATTCGTCATAGCATACCATAGCATAGCATACAACATGATTTTAACTCGGTTTTAAATGTTTTTATTTGAAAGAATAAATGTTCACATTGCAGATTAGTAGTAAACTTTGGCTTCTTATCATTTTACTTCGAAATATGTGGAACTCTTCTGTGTATGGAGGCGTTTTGTTCAAATCTCATAGCATACCATAGCATAGCATAGCATAGCATACCATATCATTAGGCCCTTCATTTCAATTTCTCATAGCATAGCATACAAATCTCATAGCATTGCATTGAAATCTCATAGCATATCATTAAAATCGCATACCATAGCATAGCATGAAATTGTAAAAGATATGCATGAAATGACTGTACCATATTCCTTGTAAATCAATCTAAATTTGTGCAGGGAATTGCAGTGAAAGAGTTCTCTCAATTTTAAGTAAAACCCATGTTTTTCTATATAAAATATTCATTTATAATGTACCATTCTATGTTAATCAATCAAAATCGATTCACTGCCAGGGAATTGCAATGAAATAATTCTCTAAACTCTAAATTAATGTTTTCTTTATAAAATATTAATTTTAAATGTAACAGCCCGTGTAAATCAATCTAAATTGGTGCAGGGAATTGCAGTAAATTAGTTCTCTGAATTTTAAGCAAAGCACAATATGTTTTTCTGTATAAAATATTCCTTTATAATATAATCAATCAAAATTGATGCAGGGAATTGGAATGAAAGAATTCCCTAAACTCTAAGTAAAACAAAAAAATAATGTGTTTTCTTTATAAAATATTAATTTTAAATGTAACATGCAGAAGATATTCGGATTTAAAGCATTTGGGTACGTTGGGTTTTACTTTGTAAATGGGATGTCAAAGATTTTTCGGTGGTATGTTCATAGTTGTATCACTAAGGTTGATAAAGGTTAACTTTATTAAGTATTGTGGAGTACTAGTACTCCTGGAGTAACACAGTACTTCATTATTATATCCATGTATTTATGGAATATTCTGCGGAAGTATTATAGTGTATGTAGTTGATGACGTTCGGACTAGCCCTCGGTATCGGGATAACCCTTCTGAAAACAAAACCCAATAGCGAAAATATGTGTCTCAAAGCATTTGGAGCCAAAAGTGGGACTTGTGTATCACTGGCGGGTGAGAGAGATGGACTTAAAAAAACTTTGTCCCGTAGGTGCTAAAATGTTTGGATTTATTACTGAGGTTTGATCTATGCATTGAATGCTTAAATTTGGATTTGGATATCCTGTCCTGTCCTTTAACACACCAGGCTGTGCAGACAAGGTTAGCGCGGTATAAATTGTCTACACGACCTGGTGTGTTGTAGGACAGACGATATCCATACATAAGCATTCAATGCTTGTAACTATATTTATTTTTATGTTTATTTGCATGAAATATTTTTGTATTGTCGCTTTAATGCGATTAAATACGCTCTTTGTCGAGGTTATGAAAAATAGATGGAACAGCCTTAAAACATGCCATTATAGGTGCCCCTTCTGCGTCCAAACATAAATGTATATAGTGCCAGAAAACCTTTTTTTGAGATTAAAAGATATGATTAAATGATTTATTTTTCAAAAGTACATATAAAATTGGTCTGTTAAGTTTGAATGTTTTAATATATTATATTCAAAGCGCATGATGACATTTATTTCATACGCCGTGGTCAGGTTTGACGTGTGTTATTGAACATTGAACTTCACAGATTTCCAATGCAAACAAGGAAAATTTACACCAAATGTATATTTTTCGCAAGGTACATTTGGATTCCATCGGGGAAAGGAAACATTTGATCTATTGCAGGAAACTTTCAAAATCCTAACGAATTGTGAACATGTTTTTTTTAAATAATATTTAATTTACTTCAAATTTTTATTATATTCATTGTGTATTCTTGGGTGAATTTGAAAAAGCGAAGTCCATAGAGATTTTTTTTTCGTAAACTGTAGTCTATTCAGACATTCATTTGTACCGTTGTTCATTAGGTATCTATAGCATTGCATCTTTAGTACGATTCATATGAAACAAATCACTTTGAGGACAAAACACTAGAAATGATAGCTGTGAACAGAGCTGATCACATAGAGGGTTATCCTCCAAGCTACAAAACAGCAAACTCATTTCCTTCCTGTCTTGTATAGTCGGGATACATAGAAGTACAGTTTATGTTTATTTCGAACATCAAAGTACTCATGAGGTATATTTCAGATTAGGTTTATTTAAGCATTGAATGCTTATTTTTGGATGTCGTCGGTCCTATGACACACCAAGCGGTGCAGACAAATTGAATACTGCGCGTTAGCGCGTTCAATGCTTATATTTATATTTTCATACTGATGTCTATTTGTATGAAAGATTGTGTATCGCCGCTATAAAGCCATTATTTGCGCTCTTAGTCAGGGATATGAAACATCCATGGAACAGCCATATTAACATGCTCATGGCGCAGGAATTAGCAAAGTGTATTCATAGAAAATTGAACGTCGCAGATTTCCAATGCAAACATAAGGGGAAATATACACTGAATGTAAATATTAGTGTATACTATTTTGTACATTGCAAAGTTATTGGGATTGTTAGAAATATCATTTGGGTTTTTGTATTAATTTTTTTAAATGGTAAAGGTTCGTTATGGTTGTGGTAAACAGGCGATATCATAGCGGTATAAATGGATTTAATGGCGGATCATTGGGAGTACACTGTGGATCAGTGGGGGTTAAATGACTCACCCTATCCTCGCTTTTCTGTATCTTACATTTTGGGATGGGGTGGTATTGGATTGGTGGGAGGGTGGATGATTCTTGTTTAAACCTAATTTCAAATTTAATGGCATGGAAACAACGTATAAAAATTATTTACGAAAACGTTAACATTTCAATTTCATCTCTAAAATGATGCTCCACGTTATAAATTTAATACTCAACTTGACATAATATGCTACAGAAATTACTCAGCATTTTTCATCCGTTTGATATTAAAGCCCCGATCAATGACTTGCTACATCCAACATTAATGGGTCACTGTTTCGGCTTGGTCCGACGTGGTGTGTATTGTATCAACATGAAAGCTCCTCTATTGACGTTATGTAATGAAGCATGAAATTGACACGAAGTCTCATAATACCAGGAAAAACTCTTCACCGAGTACAAGCGATTAATTAGCAAACGTCAGCAGGTCAGCGCTTCAGACTAGAGTGTACACAACATGGAATGCAGCTCTTATAACGTGACTTCAAGGCTTGAAAAAAAAAAATAACGTCGAGACAATAAGTTAATTTTCAAGACCCATTACTTTGGAAACAGAACCAAACGTCCAGCGCATTTGAATTTTTTCAAATGACACATTACCAAAGTAAGGTGGTTTTTTTCTTCTAAAATATGTCACATACTAGTAATAGAACATCATCTGAAATTGTACAATTGTTTGATTTGTCTTTTATGTGGGTTGTTTTACCTTAATAGAGAATTTGCCTTTTGTATAAGATACAAGTACATAAAAAAGATGTAGTACTTTAGTTTTTCCCCTTTAGGACATAACCGGTCGAAAGCGCTTTTGGACAGCCCCTTCCTCACAACCAGATCTAGACCCACGGGGTAACTGTGTATATTTTATCATGTTTTATTCAGATATAAAAGAACCAATAAAAAAACCCAAAGAAAAACCCAAAACCCAAATCTGAAACCCCAGTGATTATTATGTTTCTGTAAACAGTTATGCAGCACTCATATCAAAGAATCATTTTATATATAGCAACAAACCCTTATGGCAAAACTTATTGAATGCCCCAAACTTTGGCACACCTAAGGTGCAATTGCTTTGTTTTGCGGACCGTGTACCCTAAGCATTGTGCATTTCAATATTATCACATGACATCGTATCCGTTATCTACCTCAGGGATATCCGTATATCCGGGAGAACTCATTAACGCGGCCGCACGTGACGATATTTTTTTATGGGGTATTTTTCTGCCATTTTTCCATTCTTTAAATCTCTGGGGCAAGGAAGTGGTTAATCTCCCGTAAAAACTTATAATGACATAGTGTCATATGTATTGAGGTTAATTTTTAGTTTCTGTATTTCTCTCCAAAGGATGATCAATGATGAACTATAATCGATCAACAACAAAATATATCCATCGGTCGTGTGTTAAAATCCACCTCAAAAAGCAGAAAACATATCATCATATAATTGTTGTAAATAATTAGATTCTTTGAACATGAAAAACTACTAAACCTTCCAGAAATTAACGCCGTTAAATCATGTATATTACTCTACCAAAGGGGACAATAAATGGAGTTTCACACATCATTTAGACAAAGTTACTAATTAGTTTGGCGATAAAAAATATGCATTTACAACGCTGTCAATTTTGCTCTATGATCGCAAAACAAATACCCAGTACACCACACGGCCATACCGGGATCATTGATTAACTAAACCAATCTATTATCACGGAAGCAGAAAGAAATCATAGGACTATTGCTGATCTCTAAAAATAATTTTAATTATTCAAATACGTATATAATACTTTTGGATGTTCATTCCAAAATATAATCACTAATTAAAAGTAAAGTTTTTAATTTCACTCTTCATTGAAGCATAAGAGTTAAGTCGTTTATGTCAATTTGAACGACTGAATAAAATAAATGGTATTTCTATGATGAAATAGAATTTTACCACCGTTATTGGTGGAATGAAATATTGGTTTAATTAAGTTGAAATTATATCAACAGCACATAGTTCAACTAAAGCTTTTAAACCACCAAATATTTTCCTATTTCTAGCTGTTATGGCTGCATTGCTTATGGTGTGCCGTATATATAACCCAAAAATAATGATACATGTTATATTATTGCTACATGTATATTCAAATTTCAAAACATCAATTATTTGAAACTGCATTTTAAAACAGTGATTTTTTCTTTATGGGAAACCCAAAGTTGTTTCAAGCAGTCCACTAGCATGACGGTCGGGTACAGGATGTTGTCTTTCTGGCAGAGGACCAGTGACCGGAAGTGACCGTCCTCGCCAACATGATGGACGCTGTTGCCTTTCCAATTGGAGACAATTATGTTGTTATTGAAATGACAAAACACAATGTCGATAGGAATGAAGTTACTGCTCTCTGGTCCGCCATGGTATTTGAATAAATAGTTGTGACGTTTGTCGATGGCGGTTAGAGTTTTCAAGCCTGGGTCAGTAACGAAAAGAGCTCTACTGCTAGGATTCTCCGCTATCCTGTGTGGTTTTAGAAACAAAGGGTGACCTTCGTTAGACTGGGCGATTATTGTTCTCAATTTCCCGTCACTTGTTATGACATAAACACATCCTTCTTTGTCTGATTGACAGCAGACATACACGGTGCCATCTTGGTTTGAACACAATATACCATGCGTTGTGAAAGGCGACGCGTCGAAGAAGACCTCAGTGCGGTCGCCGTCAATTTTCAAGATCCGAGACCCCTTATTTTCAGAGGCAAGGAGTGACCCTGAACTTGTTGATGTCATGTTTTGGACATAAAATGGCAACTCTTTTGTCTTTTGCTTTTTGCCATTTCTGTCGTAGTAATCAATAACCTTAGCTGTTGAATATGCTACGATGACGTCATTCGAACTCGTCTGGATGATCCCAGAAACCTTTTGACCTTTTCGCACAGGAATGGCAGGAAATGCAGGTCTTGTAACGACTTTTACGTTGGCGCTGGAGGGTTTCTTGTTTGATAAATTGGAAGCTTCTCTGTTTTGGTTGGGCCCAGAATCAAAGCTAAGGCTCCCATAAAGTACTTTGACCTCCTTTTCGATTTTGTCGTCTGTGACGTTGAATCTGACTTCCGGAACCTTAAATGGAGGTTCGTTAGCAGGTTTAGCGTTACCCCTAACATCCTCAGCTAATCTTTTACAAGCGTTCTCAGTTTGCACAGCTTTCAGTACATCGTTAGTCCCTTCACTTAAACATTGGTCACGAATATTTTCTAAAATATTGATTTTATCCAATACGGTTTTTTTCTCGTGGTGCCCTCTGTCTTTTATTTGTTCGATAAACTTATCCAACTCCTGGCAGAGAATTTCATGATGAGCTTTAAGCCTGGCCTGGATGATGCTGTATCGTGATTCTAGTTGTCCTTTGACCTTTGATAATTCCTGTTCTACTCTGTCTGTCTGTGTGTCAATCAGCTCAAGTCGCCGCCGAAAGTCTGGAATTATGGCGACTCCTTGCCCTATGATAGACGGCAATCTGGACGACAATCTCTGGAGTAGAGAATCTGTCTCCTCTACGAAATGACTCGAATGCTCTTCTCTACACTTTTCACAAATTAACTGCTCACAAGGATGGCAAAACCAAACAAGATCTTCATCCGAATGGAATGAGCATTTAGTGGGCATCTGATTAGAAAGAAAATGATTCATACAGATTAAATGAACGAATACTAACAGGTATTATGATCGATTCATTATACCTGTGTCTTTATGTTTTTAACAGTGGATTAAAGTTAGCATATTGACAACCATTTGGTGTTACTCTGAATGACATTAAATTAGATATTTTGACACGTTCTTGTACTTGTTCAGGGTTAGGGTTAGGGTCGAATACCCCCGGCCAGTCTGGCACGCTTACTATAATTCGTTAGTGTTATCTGAATTTTCATTTGTAGTCCCCTGTGTATAATTGCACGGGGTCTATAAAATTTTCCACGCAATATTTTATGCGAACGTTTCCTATTCAAATAAAAATGATATTAAATGGTGATTCGCTAAGATGATATTTCCCAATTTATTACATAAATTGTGAGTATATACTACCAATGAGACAGAGAATGTTTAATATTTAGAATTCTCCCAACCAACTTTACACCTTACTGTCTCCTATGTACTATGAATTACTTCCCCTTACAGAATTATACATGGATGACATTGTTGTCACTTCTTGTAATCGATTCATGGTGTAATCTCAATATTCTTGCGACGGAATATGACATTGTAATTATTTGATAACTTCCATGCAATTCAAGAGTCATTTTAAATAATTGATAAATATAAATATATATTATATATGTTTGGTTGGCTTCTGACCTCTGTATAGCGGGTTCAAATGTAGCGGGGGAGGAGGGGGGGTTGGTTGGTTGGTTTTATCGAAATAAGCTTAATTTATGCAATAAATTATTCATTTTTTAATCGCTCCAAAATGTTTTTATTGGCATAAGGATTAAACCAAATTATACTTGCTTGAGAGAATTTAGTAAAATGCGTTGAGGATCCTCAACAACTCATTATCTTACATTAAATATGAGGAAAATGGTGGCCAGGTTTAGTCTGAATTGCCCAAACTTTTGACTGTACCTCTTAATTTTTTGACCGTTAAGAGATAGTGACAGACCTAACCTAAGTGTCTATCATGAAATATCCGCTCTCTGTGGTTCTTACCTTATAAAGTTGAACAAACTTCAAAAGGAGGGTAACATGGCGTATTGCAGCTGTTTGGTGAGAGTTCAATGTTATAATACATCAGCAGACCTGGTGACTTGTCTACTCGTGCGCTGTAATCACGGCATGCATTTATCATCTACTCTACCCGATTACAGGCAAGTTTTATCTAACAAACCGGTGTAGGAGGTACATTATCGGAACCTGCATAGACTTGCATTGTCACAGAGATAAAAGTTGCATCGCTTTTCAAATAATTATCACTACATTGTGGCAGTAACCTATAAATGTTTTAGGCAGAGATAGCAGACTAGAACTATAAAATATGTACTGAACTGTACATGAAATAGTAAGGTAAAAATCGTACTCTTTAGAATCAAATGAAATATATAATGCTATCGGCAGCTGAAACTCATGTCCAAAATACCGGACAGAGAACAGCGTGAACCTTTATTGTATAGAAGTTGATGATTTATTTTCATTTTTTAATAAATACTTCACAGAAAAATGTTGCTGCGAGGAAAAGCGAGACAAATCTTCGACTGAAAAAACGATTTATCCTAGTTATGTATCCTTTCCTAGATGCAGAATTATAGCTCCACGGGAAATTTGGTTTGACGGTCCACGGTCCGTCAATCCGAATTTCCCGTTGAGCTACAACTCCGAAGGTAATCCTTTTGAATAGTGGTCCCTTTCTCCAAGTCATCAAAATGAAAAAGTTTGACCAAAGAATACCTCAATACTGTTGATCTGCCACTGATTAACCCTCATACAAAAATCCATGTAGGACCCACAGGGGTTATAGTATAAATAAATTGAAACGTCTTTCTGTAAGCATGTTTCAGTATCAATTTCATCTTTTATTTTCTTCAGAAATTTTTTTTTCAGTGAACTTTTAAAGAGTTTATTATTTCACTATTTTATTTATTTAACAATTATGAACGGAAAATGGAAATATCAAACCTATTAGTGGCCGATTTCTAAACATAGAAGTATAAACGACATTTAGCTACTAACATCAGCATCCATACATTATTCCAAAACAATTTGTTAAAAGAATTCTATGTAAAATTGTAACACCTCACTAACTGTCGACTTACTATGATCCCAAAGGTTACGGCATGGCTAAATTTGAACCTTGAAATTACCACCTTGTGTCTACGTTAATTTCACAAATCACAACTTTAATTCTTATATAACTTTTTTGGTAACACGACTCAATCTCCAAACTCCTCTTTGACCTATCAGTCACGATAAACACAAACTTTAACCTACTTTATAAAAGCTTGCCGTCTTTATGGTCTCTAGATCCTGGGTTTAAAGAGGTTATAATACGATGTATTTCTTGTGAATTTTTATCCAAAGTTGGACTTTTTTACTGACCCCCGAGGATCATTATTTGATCAAACTTGAGCCTATCATATTATATAAAATCAAATATAAGACGCCTATGTAAAAGGACTGATATCACTGGGTAATTGGTTCTTGAGTAGATGACTTTTGAATTAATTCACCGCTGTCTTATTTTTTTTTCTATTCATTTAGTCTTGAAATGAATCTGATTCATTTTAAAAATTTTACCTAATATTTAAAATAAGAAAAGTTTGGTTGATGATGACCAAATGATCTTGAAGAGAATTAGAAAACGAACGCCGGAGGAAGGTGTGCAGAAAAGCTTTTTTTAAATTTGAAATTACATACAACATTTGTTTGAGGCAACACCTCCGCAGAGGCCCTCATTATATACCTCACCTGGGGTGCCAGGGGCCCCCTGGATCGGTAATTCTATAACAAAAATTATGATGATACATATATTAATATTTTACAGAATAGAGTAATATAATTATATTAATAGTAGATATTACACATACATATAACTTTACATTTTGCTTATGTAAGGATTCATTGAAAAAATATATGTAAACATTTAAAAGTAATAATTTATCTGCAATTTACGAATATAATAGGATTTGACAATTATGAGTATAGAAAATATAAAAAGTGAAATACAGTGCGATACTATGCGGCAGGACTTGCTTCCACAGTCAGAGTCACAGTTCTTTTTGTCCTACCGCATAAATGTACAGAGGGCCAGGTCGCCCTCTAGTACATTTTATTCTGATACTATTTACAATTTACATTTTTATTTTCTCATATTTTACAATTTACATCTTTTCAGAAAGAGTTTTAAGAAAACAATAATCAAGTTTTACAGTTTGAGCTTGCTGATTAACAAGGAAAAAGCTTGCAAGCGATGACCTTGAAATAAGATAAGGCCTTGTGACATTTTCTTCCGCCATTTTACATTTCATTTTGTATTTAAAAATTTTACATGCAACGAATGATACTACATTGTTCAAAACTACACTGCTTTGATTTCCATAATAAATAAAACCCAAAACAAGACGTTTCCAAGCAATATTAACTTTAAGTTTAGCAGAAACTTTTTCCCAGATATTTTCTACAAGAATACAATCGAAAATCATGTTTTGTATTTTCAATTTCTCGACAATACGTACAATATTTATCGATATTTTTATTCCATTTGCTAAGGTATAGATAATTTGGCAACATATTGTGCAATAATTTAAAATTAAATTCAGCAATACTTTTTTCATTAATTTTTACAATTTTTTCATCATATTTTTCGCCAACACAGTGAGTTTACGTCGCTAAATTCGTTTTTCCATTTACTCTCCATGATAGGTTTTTTGGACTTACCGTTAAGCATTAATTAAAACTATTTGCTAAACACGCATTTAAAAAATTACTTAAATTGCTCTTATTTTGTTTTAGTTTTGATATCCAAGCTGCTGTAGTAGCTTTAATTTTGATTTCTGGGTCGATTATTCCTATAACCCCCCCCCCCCCCCCCCATTTTATTTCTCAGATTAATGTGTGCCGCTTGATGTTCACGACTTCCCCATAAAAAATGAAAAAATTAGCTTATTTAATTTTTTGATGTAATCATTGCCCGGATGTTTTAAAACTGTTGCAGTGAAAATGAATTTTGATAGAATAAGCGAGTTTCAATTTGACATTTACCGAAGATAGTAAGTTTTCGACCTCTCCATGAATCCAGTATCTTTTAAAATTCTTTTAATTTACATATCCAATTTTTTTCGTTACATATATTTTTGTTCAGTCCAAGATATATACCTAAGCATTTTAAAGTATCTTTATTTATTTTTGTCTGACAAACGTGTGTTTAGTGATCTAATCTTTCCTTAAGAGGTCCTAAAATGATGCATTCCGTTTTAGTCATATTTAAATTTGTGCCCGACACCTTGCCAATTTTTTTTTACAATGTTTAGCGCATTTTCCAATGACAGTTGATCTTCCAATGGAGATGTACTATCATCTGCATGTTGTATACATTTAATTTCTTTTTCTAACGAATTAATTTTGAAACCTTTCATATCTCTACAATTATTTATTTTTAGATTCAATATTTCCATTACGAATAAAAATAATAAGGCTGATACTGGACAACCCTGTCTTATTCCACGTTTCATTCTACATTTCCGTGACAGCCAGCCATTATTTTTCACTTAAAAAGATGGATTTTTGTAAAGTATTTGTATTCATTTTATAAAGTTTGGCCCGAAGTTAAATATACAAGAGCATTGTAAAAATATGATTTTAAGTGTTTCCAAAACATTTTGTAAAATTCTACTGGTATACCGCCGTCAATGCCTGGAGATTTATTTTGTTTCATATTGTAAACTGCCTCAGCACATTCTTTTAAAGTGGGAAAATTTTCAATTATTTCTTTTTGCTTACCTGTTATTTTGTTTTCAAGATTTATTTCACTTAAATAGTTTTCAACATCCTCATCCGAGACATGTCTGCTCGAATAGAGATCATCATAAAATAAACAAAGTTGTTTTAAAATTTCATCTATTTTAGTGTATAAGTGTCCATTATTGTCTACCTTGTTGATAACATTATGAGATTGATGTTTATTTTCCAGCCTAAGAAAATAGGACGCATTTCTTTCCCCTTCATCGGTCCACCTTGCTCTCGATCTGATTTGTGCGCCTTTATATTTGTATAATCCGTCTAACTCGTTTTCTAGTTCTCTCTTCTTTTTAACATCAATTTGTGCATAATCACTACTTTCAATTTCTTCGATTTCCTTTTCAATCAATTGAATTTTATTTCTTATTGTTTTACTTTTTTGTTCACAAAATTTTATGCTTAAATTTCTTATCTGTATTTTAATTAATTCCCATTTGATATGCGGATTATTCTCATTTTTTATTTCATCTGGTAGGTTATTTAAAAAATCATTCATTATTTTAACATAATTTGCATTATGTAAAACAGATACATTTAATTTTCAAAAGCCTTTCCCTCTAGTGTTACACAATATTCTAAATTTAAAATCTATTGACAAGTGATCACTCATTCTACAATCATTCAAATTGGGTGCTTTGCGAAAAAAGATGTTCTCTGGAGCATAACAAAAGTGTTTGCTCGCTATTACATAATACATGTATATTCGACTTCTTGGTGACCCATTACCATCACACCATGTCAGACCTTTTTTGTCGGGCTTTAATTCCGACCACATATCATATAAATCAAATCTGTGTGTTATTTCCCTGACTATTTTTCCACCTTTATCTTTTTCATTTTGTGCATTACAATTAAAGTCACCAACAAAAATTTAATTTTCTTCATTCATTGCATATTGTGATATCCATTTAGCATTCTTTTTAAAGAAGTTAATTCGTAGATTTTCTAAGTTTGGGTCGTATACATTTACTAAAGTGATTATATTGTTGTCTTGCTCAATATTCATTAATAAAATTCGACTATCGGCAGACCTATGTAAATTTAAAGTTTTAAAGGCAAAATTTTTATGAAAAAATATTGACACACCTTTACTATGTGAAGATTCAGAAAAATTATGACAAGCAGAACCATGCCATCTTAAATCATAAATATTCTGTTTTTTATCAACAAATGTGTTTCTTGTAAGAAAATAATAATATCACATTTTTGACTGTTTAACCAATCATATAGAATAACCCTTTTATCACAACTATTTAACCCTCTACAATTCAGAGAAGCCATTGTCCACATCTTTATTTATTGTATTTACTGGATTTGTTAACATACCCATCCAGGTCTTTCTGGTCGGATTTGCCGGCATTGCTGACAGTGGCTTTCCTGTTCCGGGAACTTGTGCGCTGTGTGCTTGTTTGAAGGGATTCTGCAACACGTTGTAGCAGCTTGCACATAACATTTTGCCCCGGCCATGCCTTTAGTTTTGTGTGCACGGTTTAGACCGGGTCCCCAGAATTGATCATATACTGAGTGCGTAAACATTTTTTTATTTGAAAACACATGCGCAATTTTCTTTTTCATTTCAGATATTTGCTTCACTTTTTCAAGCACAATTTCCTCCATAACCTTAGGCGCGTCTTGATGCCAGGAAGCGGACGGTAGTACGGAATTTCCGATTTGCTTACATTCCAGCGCAGATTTTGCTGCTCGAATCCTCTCCGCCGCCATAAGGACACCCGCTCGTACAGCCTTTGTAAGCTAAAAAGCTTGCTCAGCGGATTCGAAAGATTCACCAAAGACCTTTAGCTCATACGGGAAGAAATTTGAAAGCACATTTTCTTTACCATCAAAAGCTTCAACTTCATTAGAGCTATCTTCGATGTATTGCGGACACAGATTGGAACCGGGCCTGTGCCCAGTTTCCTTACAAGCGGAGCAGCTTGGATTATTTTGGCATACTTTGAAAGAGTGCCCAGTTTCCCAGCAATTTGTACAGATTGTTGGTGGTTTTTCGACATTTTGCCTGCGATGGAAGATCTTACATTTGAGACCTGCACAATAACTGAAACGAAGCAGGGCCTTGTTTTGCCAAAGTGGTTCTATATACAGAAATCTGTTCCCATTTAATACTTTGGTCATTTTGTTGGATGTATGATTTCTAATTTTTTCGTATTTGATTTCGCTCTTAGTATGTATCCCCAATTTTTTAAGCATGTCATGTAAGGCCGAATCGTCCACAGAGAGTGGAACTCCGCATATTGTTACTTTAAGGATGAACCCCCTTCATATTTTTTCAGATTTTTAAATCTTCAAAATAAGTCTGTACCTGCGCAGTTCGACAGCTGTTCTGGGTGATTAAAAAGGCATTGTCCTGTTCTTGTATGCATACTTTTCGAGTAGGACTTCATGTTTATTGCTTTTCTATCTTTTGGCAACATTTTTGGCCAGTTTCGGGCAGAAACAAGCCAGTTCAAGAAATGTCTACATTCTTATCCTCAAATGTACAAGATGGCCGCACATCCCCCTTTATGAGCTTTCATTCAAAGGGTCCCTCGTTTCTAAACGAAAATTAGGGCTGGAGCTATGGACCCTAGTGTTAACATTACCGCCTTTTGAAAATGCATTTTAGTGGACTATACCATATATAATATTATTGTTTTTACGAGTATTAATATCCTTGAGATATTGTGTAATTCTCGATGTGTAACCTATCCATAAGGCTAAGTATGATATGTGGTATTGGAGTTTTTAAACAAAACAAAAAAATCAAACATATTTTCAATATTGAATAAAAGATAATGAATGTTTTCGTTACGTAATAAGTGTGGGATTATCATGTGGGTGGGTATAAGTCAGTAACATATGCCCGGGATATATGCCGCGCGATTTCCTATTTTACTGATTTTCCATTATCTAATATTTGAGAAATCATTCAAAGCCCATTTTAGGTAACATATTTATGTACATCCTCTTGTTAGTTTATTATCGCTTTTTATAACGTCGGTATTATGTATTACCGAATAATTGTTCTAGTACATTTTCATTGATTTAAGGTGGATTCGGACAACAAGAAGGTCATTTTCTTCCTTTGATTAATATTTTACTTGGCTGCTCTTAGCAAAATGGCTGGTATCTCGGAGGACAATAATCCTAGCCAGTAAATATAGGTTTGTACACATTTTTTCGAACACTTTAAGTGTTTTTCATTCCAAGTTAGATACTTTTCTTCACTTTTAACACGAATACATTTCATCTACATGTGCATATATTAAGGACTTTGGCTGACACCATTTTGTTATATGCTTGGTAGAGGATTTCTCTATATAATTGAATAACAAGAGTTGTTTAGAGGTCAATAATCACACTACGCCTTCCACTGTTTCTTGTTATTTAAGTTTTTAAATTCTTTAGATGAAGCCTGCTTCTTAAGATGAAACCTGAAACCCCTCTGACGAAAGATAAGCCACTTGTAGCACCTCCTTAACTGTATACGAGTTTCATTTTACAGAAATGATACATGAGAATACAATGAAATTGTAAAGCATAGATAGATTACAGATTGTAGAGGTAAGATGGTAGTTGGTATGTCCACAAGTGGATGATATGTTTTTATTTTTAATTTTTTTAAGAACTAGTCTTTACTGAGATGTGATTGGGCATATAAACTAAAATGACAAATCATAAGTAATTTTTAAGAAAACTACCCCAAAGTTCTATCTATTAATTAGTTTTGGTTAAATTTGGAATAAAATGTGTATTCCCACCTTTGTTTAGCCAAACATAAAGTTTTAAAGTGGAAATGGAGTGACATGAATGCTTTAGTCAGTAAAAGAATTCAAATACATGATAATAATGCCATGATTCCTTAAAATAATATTTTTGATATTAAATGTATTAATCGAAATACTTGCAAAAAAAAATTAAGAATCGCAAAAGTGGTTGAAATTAATAAAGTTAAAATTAAACAGGAATGCAGGCATTCATTTCGGAGGCTGGTCGCTCAAAAATCAACCATCACACCAACCTTCAATTTTTTGAAATGAAATTAAGCCATAAACTATACTATTTATACACTGTAGTAAAGAAAAAATCCCAATATAATTTGAATATATTTCTAGATCTTTATACAGAGCCCTTCGTCTGTATGAGATTTATACAGTGTAAACATGGTCACGGCAATCGACTATCTTAATATCGATATATGCGGAGTTGTTTACCGGGGATCGGTGTTGTTTTGGACGGTTAAACATTGCTAATATAATGTGTATGTCATTAGCACCAATTAATTACTTCTGAACTTTGCAAAATTTCTTTAATATGAAATGCCAGTATTCGTGTAACGCAGGTTTATTATGAAGATATAGATATGAGTATAGATACACGTATTTATGAAATTAAGTTTGTTTACTGCATGCATGTATGAGCGAGATTAAAACAGTGAGTTTATGAGTGGGTCTGTAAGATAAGAAGACTTCCAGAAAACAAGCTGACGATGTGAGTTCTACGAAAATATTACACCAATTTATTATATCAGAACCCTCTTAAAATTTGATGAGGCGTCTAGATATAACCAAACCTTTTCCTCAAAGAAAATAGCACAATACTATCATGTTTCAATCTAATATTGGTCTTTGTTACTGATATCAACAAGCTTAATAACACACGTGATCAAATCGCCTTCAGCTTTTGGACTGTGACGTTTTAATGGAATTAGGTACTGATGTACTTCAAGAGAGTAGTATTATATAAGGTTATTAAAACATCTCGATGTCTGACTCTTCATCATCATGACTAAATACGGGAAGATTTTATATGCGATTTATTACACAAAAGTCGCCCGATTCTGCTGTGCGATAAATACGTAGCCTGCAGGCGAAGTCTTTCTTTAGTTATTTGGAGTGCTAGTGACATCGTTCTACGTGGAGTGAGGGTTGAACAAAGAATAAGAGGGATACTTATTAAAGGAGGAACTAAAAAGTTTTACAAAAGTTTATATCCGATGGCATCAAAATTAACAAGTTGATAAGGCATCCTTTGACATTTAGGAGATGATAATCCCTATATCGGGATCCATCGTCTTGTGTTATATCGCTCATTTTATGATCATTAGAGTTAATGAGGTAAAATTGAACGAATAAATTTCAATCTATTTCAGACAAAAGCTCGACGCTCGCTCACAGCCGCCGCGGGTTTTACTCAGGAAGATCAGAGACCACTTCACGCTGGAGATCTTGGGTCGGGATCCGGCAAAAGTCGGGATATCTATAGATGTCCATTTGTTCAGCCCCGGATTGTCTTCAAGGTACTACGTGCTGTTGACATTTGTCTTATGAAGAAGTCTTAATTTTGTAAGAGAATCGATTGACGAGTTATTAATTAACACCTTTAAGTTCCGTGCTATCCCGATCAAACCTTTCAACACCAGAGACGAAGCTCTACAAGAGATGCATGGATCTCTGGATGACCGTCCTTGATGTCGTCTGAGGGGTTTAAACAGAGCTCATGACACCGTTTGTACGTTACAGCGTGATCATACTGATTTTAGATAAGATTTGAGTTTAGATCCGTCAGGACCAAGCTGTGCCTTCACTCCCTGGGCTTACGTTAAGGATGGGATGATAATGACGACCATGACCACGTGGATGATGACGACCGTTCTCCATGCAGTGATCAGCGTGTGCTTGCCCATCAATGCCCGGATATACGTGCAAGGTGAGTGGTTTACTATGCAGTCAAAACGCAGCTTCGCTCATGTCATTTAGATAAGCACTCGGTGAAAATACGAAGCACATTTGGTTTACCTGTATGCAGCTTAAAGTAATAATATAACAAATGAATAACACAATTAAAATCAATAGTGTAAAAGAGGATCTTAGATAATGATTTTTTTAATCAAAAAGTGGCGGGGAAATACTGCTTTTTTCGGTGAGGTCAAATTCGTATTTAATATACTTTCTTTCTGAGAGTTTGGTTTTAAACATTTTCCGATGGAAATTCAGTTCGATGATTTTTTAAGATGAATGCAATATTTCATGGTTTTTAAAACTAAGTCGATTTATTTACAAAGCTTAAATATGTTAGGACTGTTCTGTCCACCATGTTTTCATTGGCTGATATTTATATAATAATGTATATAATGATTGACATTATTATTTACTCAAATATATGATAGATAATTATATAAATATAAAGTTTGAGTCAGAGGTTGCAAAATTACCTCATCAACAGTTCCCTATTTTTGTTGACATTCAATCCTTTTTTTAAAAATTTTTCTTTATATAAACTTTTCCTCCATCACTTCATTTAACTTTCAATGGATTGTCCTACTTTGCTTTGGTCACGTGGTAGAATGCAGACATTTGGCTTGTATTTTACGGATTCAACCCTCTGTTTTACAAGCCTAAAAACAGCGATGTTGTTTGGATTGATTTATTAATTAGAGGTTTACCGAATCATTAATCGATTTCTGGTTGGTTTAATGCTATCAAATACTGCTGTTTTTCAAATTAACTTTAAAAGAATGTGATTAAAACACCGTAATGAAAGTCGAAGCGACTTACTATAGAACTAAAATTGTCTTAAGAATGTTTTCTTTTCCACAAGATATGTTGCACTTTAGTAAACTAAAACAATTGTATGTCCGACAGCATGGAAAATACTTGAAACAGTTGCCAACGACAATAAAACAGAACAAGATAATGAGCACCATAGCGGTAGTTTTGGGTCTGAGTTTAAGTCTGATGTCGTTATTTGTGAGCATCTTGAGTTGTGTGGTGAGATCCTGAGTGGCGAGTGTTCGGATCGTTGTTCTGTGTACCAGACAGAAGGCTAGAGCACCTGTCGTCATGTTTGTCTGTATTCAATGGTAATCACAATTCATGTAGTCATTAACGAAAAATGTCAGAAATGCTAAACCAGATGTTTTAAAAGGCCTTCACCAGAAAGTATACATCGATGCCTTACAACTGAGTTAAAAGCTCTAATCAGCTACTATGACTTGTAGATGGTAACAGAGTGCATTTATAAACGTGTGTTGTCAGAATCATAGTTTTAAAAGAGTTGAACACATAATTTAAGAAGATAAATATAAGAATAAATTTTTATTGCTTTTATAAATACTTATTAGGCTTGTTATTGACTGTTTACAGAAATTTGTGGGGTCGGTAAAGTCCATAGAAGGCGAGGCGAAGCCGAGCCTTCTATGGACTTTACTGACCCCACAAATTTCTGTAAACAGTCAATAGCAAACCTAATAAGTGTTTTGTTTTGCCCAGGACCTAAAGTTTGTTATGTAAACAAACAAAAGATAACATAACAACTAAATACATAGCTTAATTCTCTTGTTTTTTTTTTTTTTCGTTCCTCGCCAGTCGTCTGCGAAAACCTGGATGCCATTGTAGGATCGTAATATTGCGTCACGGGCAAAGGGGGATCACTCTAAATATTTGGGGGCTTAAGAATTAGAGGTATGGTCGAACGTTTGTGTAAAAAATCAGCTCAAATAACGTTACGTCCGCCATGTTGCCGTTTAAATTTTGACGCTCGCCGTTTAAAGAAATTTGTAAGGCAATCACAGGACGCGTTTCATCTAATGACATCGAGACATTCTAGTCCGAGGCAAAACAAATGTATTTATTAGTTAGAACTGCACGTTTACGTAACCGTTTTTTCTAGATCTGCAGGCTTATGGTTGTTTTTTTATTTTTGAATAATTCATATATTCACAATTTAAATACATTAACATGTTTCATATTTAAAGCTGTTTCCTGATGTACTGTACCTTTGGCACTTCAATATTTTAACTCTCTATTGACAATCTAAACGTCTGACACACCTTAGAAATTTATCGCTGTTACTCTCTGATATATGTCACGTGATTTGGTGGAGTTAGTACCAGCATGCCCAGCACACTCAGAATACCAGTATTTTCATATAAGATAATTAAACTTGGTAAAAATTAAATGAACGAGCAGTGCTGTATGTTATAGTTTATTGTAACCACCATTTTTATTTAAAATAGTAATCTATGAATAGTTTTATTGAAGAAGTATCTAAAACTACTGTTTGAAGTCTTGAGCTATTCTTGATGTTGTGATCAACAGAACAAATCACACTAAGTGCGCGCTCCAGCCAGTATAAACTTATTGTAACGCACTTGTAAGAATAAAAATACTGTGCTGAATGACGTGAAAATTAAATTTTCCAAACAAATGAATAATCTTTTGAATATAAAATGAACAACACCTTTTTTGTTAACTGTTTCGAATATCCTTTTTCTAATAGTTAGTTAAAACAACTGTGAACTAGACATCATTGGAATTGTGACCATCTCAAAGGGCCAGCTTGACTGCTCACATTAGAATAAAAAGCATTTTACAGGACTTTGCTTTGACTATAACCTCTGGCTTAGATATTTTGCAAAATGACAAAGAACTTAAATTCAAGGTCACTGCAAACCCCTTACCTACAGTCATTCTTATGGTTAAATTTGGGCAAGATGGGATAAAGGGGAGACCTAGACATATGATTCAAGGTCACTCCAAACCCGTTACCCTAAAGCACTTTTATGTATAGTGTGAAATCAAAGAGATCTACTATGACAATCACATTTGACCTAGACATATGATTCAAGGTCACTCCAAACCCGTTACCCAAAAGCACTTTTATGTATAGTGTGAAATCAAAGAGATCTGCTATGGCAATCACATTTGACCTAGACACATGATCCAAGGTCACTCCAAACCCGTTACCCAAAAGCACTTTTATGTATAGTGTGAGCAAGATAGGGCTAAGAGTAGAGACCATATAGTCAAGACGAGGAATTTTAACGAGGTCTGATATATTCTTGCCCTTTGACCTAATGGTTGAAAGTCACTGCACAACCTTTAACCAATGGCACACTTAAGGTAAAATATGAGCCAGGACAGTGATTTTACACATAATTATTGTACGATCTTTACCATACAGAAATGTTTATGGTCATTTCACACTCTACTAATATGCACTCTGGCTGAGAAGTACGATTGAGATTTGACCAAGGGGAGAACAGGCAAGTGATGTCAGACGGACGGACAGACTCATCACTATAGGACACCCTATACCATTAACTATATTGTAAATATTGCTGTGTTGGTGCACATAATATATGTTAACAAGGACTTATCTTTATATGAAAATTTCATAAAATCAACATTTTATTGTATTTGCTTTCCTTTGTCGGAGACAGTCATTATACCCCCGCAAACAAAGTTTTGGGGGGGATATAGGAATCACCTTGTCCGTCCTTCTGTCTGTGCAATCGTGTCCGGTCCATATCTTTCTTTTGGGCATATTCCAGGTCACTGTAAAAAAGTGCAAAATTCGTATCAGGTCTATATCTTTCTTATGGAGAAAAATTGGAAGTTCTAACTTCACACAAAGATTGCTAATGACATGAGGGTGTGTAATGATTTTGACCCAAGGTCATTTGGGCAAGTTCAAGGTCACTGGAAGGAAAAGTGCAAAATTTGTGTCCGGACTATTAGGAATGTTTCTTATTGAGAATTATTGAAAGTTCTTACTTCATGTAGAGATTGGTTATGACCTGAGAATGTGTCATGATTTTGACCCAAGGTCATTTGAGCAAGTTCAAGGTCATTAGAAAGAAAAAGTTAACTGTGTCCGGTCTATACCTTTCTTATGGAGAAACATGGGACGTTCCTACTTCAGATAAAGATTGCTTATGACCTGAGGGTGTGTCATGAACTTGACTTTGGTTCAGTTGTGCAAGTTCAAGGTCATTGTTAAAAAAATGCATAATTCCTGTCTATGCAGCATATCTTTTAATGGAAAATTATTAAAACTAAAATTTAACACAACGATTGCTTGAGACGTAAATATGTCCTGAGATTTGGTCATTTTTGCAAGTTCAAGGTCTTTATAAGAAAATGGTGCATCCATTACATGTACTTTCCCATAGAAAAATACCGGTACTTGAGTTATTATATTTTATTAGAGGTGGATATCATTTTTGAACTTGCTCACAGTACCTCTAGTTTCTGTCTGTGAGCTACAGTGCCACCCATTGAAAAACTATATATTTAATCCGCAAATAAAAGTGCGCTGTTTCTCGATTTAATGTTCCATATATTTAATCACCATCTCAAAATGATTTCTCTGTGTACATTTCCCTTTGTTTTATCAGTTTTGCTTTACTTAAATTGATTATTTGTCCTTTTGTCTGTCGTATTGGATAAGGTCATCAGTTGTCTTTGATAACCTTGTGTAACTATGACAGAAGAGTGGTGTACATACCTTGTTAGCACTGTTGGGATGTTCAAAATATTCTTCTATTGGTCTGACAGAGAGTTTAGAGCAAAGGTGAAGACAGATACCATGTCACAACTCGGATGTCATGGTGTGCAATGATCTACTACAGAGCAGGACCATACAATCATGAATACATGTATGCTAGCGAGTGCTTTGTTAAAATCAATGAAGTTGGCATACAATGTTAAGTTCCATTCATTACTCTGCTCCAAGTTTTGCCTTAAGAAAAGGATCTTGTCTGAACTATGACGTTCCTTTTCTATATCCATCTTGTCTGTTACGAAGGTGTGAGTCTGATGCAAAGGCCATTCTGTTCAAGATGGTATTATTGATAGGAATTTTTAAAAAGTTTTCGGGCGATTTCTCATTTGTAAGTCAACATATTGGTAAACGATAAAAACGGCACCAAATCTATGTAGGATTTTCTTTAATGTATTTAAAATTTCCATCACAATAGTTATATGTTGACAAATGTCTTTTATGTTGACAAAGGTCGTGCCCAGAGTTCCATACTCAAACTGTGTTCGCTACAAGCCAGGAAAGGTCCGAAGGCCAAATGGAGATGCCCACATATTGCTGTAAAAACATATTCCCACACAAAATGTACCGACATTAATGCTGTTTGCAATTAAAGGGCTTCATGCATAATAGTATAAATGCATGCAGTTTGTAAATTAGTTCACACTTAATGCATATTCACGAGTTCATTCAATGTACTAATCCTATAGCCATTGTTACAATGTAATTACTGAACTTTTATATTTTGATGCATGTATGAGCTAAGTATTTTGATTTTTTTATGCTTTACTTTTGATCTGCTTTTTACCCCAGTGACTGTGGAGTTCCACGCTAGTTGATGGACAAAACAATAAAACAATTCAGAAATAATTACGACAATCATTTCGGCATTTGCATGCTGCGGCAGACGTGGGTGATTGGTCTCAGGCTTCTGTCTTTGATCTCTTTTGATAATGCGGGAGAATCAAGAAAAAATATCTACATAGGTATATTCCTGTGTGAACCTGATGAGTTTTCCTCACGATACAGATCACAAGCAGACGACAAATCACGCCTTTAATCCGGGCTCTGTCGGAACGACCTCCAGCTAATGATTCCACGTAATCAGTTTATTCAGTAGATCATATAGCAATCACCTCGATCTTGTAGTTACAGTTTTTACCCAAACTTATGACTAAGAGTGCATTTTATTCGTGGTAACGTTCATTTTATTCAATCAACGTCATAAAACTCAAATCAGCAACGATGCTAATCTTTTCTGTAGTGTTTGATGTTCCCAGTGATGGAACACAAACGTTTTCAGGTCCAGATCGACTAGGCAGTCTCAATTTGACAAATATTCCCAAAGAGTGCCACCAAGTCCTTAAGTACACCGTCGTTGTATTTTACGATATCACGCAGATCGCTGCAGTTGTCAGCGTGACCTCTGTCTGGTCATCAGTGAGACTGTATTGGACATCTATACCCATCGTCAGGAAGTACAATCACAAATGGACCTAAGTTAAACGCAGAAAAAAGCGCTACATAACACTACACTGCCACTTGTTGATTTCTCTCGGATACCGCTTGGTCTTGACAGATTAGTCGATACTTCCCCTTTTGAGTGAAGCGACTCCGCCCTGTCGGACGTTTGAGTCCTGGTCTCATCCCGAGCCCGACTTTTGTCGCTTCACAAGACGACGGCTGATTTCCGGGATCGATGGTCTTAACTAGTCGAATGTCCCTTTATTTAGAGTTCTAATGATGTAAGTCAACATACGCCAGCCGTTCTGTTACCACTTGCTTCCTCTGTATTTTAATGATCTATTTGGAAAGTCAGAGTCCCCATTGTTTACCTTATCAAATATGACTGCATTAATATTATGCTTCAAAGTAAATATATTGAATATATTCAGATATCGGATTTTGATGTCTGGTAGAGACTCGACTACGGTGGCAAGGGACAGTTTCAATTTTTTTTTTTACAGAAATGGTAGCATCTGGTTTAATTATAATTCGGGACTAGTAAGTAGTTTTTATTTCTTGCCTTTGCGAGTATATTAAACTTATTTCTGTTTTCTTTTAAATAACAGTAGTTTTACATGTACAATTACATGTACATGTAAAAACTAAAAAAGCGATACAATGTT
This sequence comes from Magallana nippona, assembly GCA_033439105.1. NCBI lineage: Eukaryota > Metazoa > Mollusca > Bivalvia > Ostreida > Ostreidae > Magallana > Magallana nippona. The sequence goes on from CM065922.1 coordinate 4,429,914, forward strand.
CCAACATTTACACGGATATGTATCAACTCTTCAATTCTCCTCTGAATTAAGTGATTATTGTAGACCATCTAAATTAGTAATATATCCATGACAGAACTAGGATAGAAGTACTTACAGGGAGAGGGCTAAATAAGTTTTAGAACTTGTGCCCAATCCTATTGTAATCATACTACAATAAAATAAGTTCAAACCAAACCAAGTACTTACAGTCAAAATGGATTTCGATGACAACCATGTGAACACCCCTCCCTTGGTCATTGTACAACTGACTATCAACCAAGTAAACGCTATTTCACAGCTGAGAGGAAAGCATGAAATACTAGTGTACAATCTCCGTAAAATTTTATCATCTGGTTCGACTTTGTGTTTGAAGGTTAGAATGTTTTGAAAGTCTTTCTAAGTATACGTTGTTTTGGAATTTTGTTTCTTTTCTCAGTTTATACGCCCGCCAATAAAAAACCTTGACAGTAACAATAGACGTGTGTATAATCAGTGGTTAAATTAGTGTACATCTTTCCATGTCTCTATGGCAACAGAGAAACAGTATATTGAATTTCTTATTAGAAATGATAAATTGTCCTTTGGGCTACACTTGTGATAGCCGATATAGATAGATAACAAAAATGTCGTTCTATAAGATAATGGTTGGTTTATTTTTGAAACTCGTTACTTAGATGATTGTTTATAGTCTGAAGAGTTTGAATTTCATCATCACTTAATGCAGTGTGGTAGCAATCAGCAAAATGTTCGTATTAGAGATTTCAAATTATGAAAACAATGATTTTTTTTATATCTCCGCATCCCGGATGTGGGAGAGAGCTCCCAACTGAGAGCAAATAAATCCGATAATATATAGGGTCTCATCAGGGTATCGCCTATACATCAGAAAAGGCACCATGTATTAATAATATCAAGAATAAATCTCTGTACGCGCTTCGTTAACGCAAGCTACAGGGAGAATAATTAAGAACCAATGAGAGCGAGCCGTGTACCTCGTCAATGGGAATCGATAACTAAGCTTTAGTTCGGTGTGATACGCCGGATTTTATATTGTTCTTATATGTATGTAATATATCGATCAAGGACCCGTTGACCACTTGTTACATGTACATAGGAAGGTTCCTGATATCCTAGAAGTTACCGGGGAACCATTGAAGTGAGTACTTCTGCTAATTTAGTAATAGTGTCTTTGAAATGTAATTTGAAATCTGATTTCAGAATTGAAAATATTATATTTCAATTTTAAGTATCCGATAAAATTCGTAAATTTCAAGCACTTAATGGTAGCTGAGTTTAGAATAATTCGAGACGTTTTGATTATAGCGATCTCACGTTTACAGGTACTTGTAATCACACCAAATAAGTGATTTCGTCTTTCTCTAATCGGATTATTATTCTGAGAAGGCAACTTCGGCATTTGATTTACATACCTAAACAGTATATTCCAAATTGCTATGAAAAAAAATGCTAATACATCAATAATAAGGTAAAAGAATCCAAGCCAAAACGAATTTCCAATGGGAGTAATGCAGGTAAAAATATTTATCTCGCGAGATATGATGGCTTTGTTCCCTCCTGTAGGACTTTTTTATTTGCTTTGGATAATTAGTTACTTTCTATGCATTAAAATGCATTGATCGAGAATGTTCATATTAGAACTATTGTAGTGACTGGCAAATGTATCTACTTCTGACAATACCTTGATTCCTGACACTTGCAAAGGTCAAATTGTAGGAAGACATGTAAATGTATATACGAAAGAATGTACGTGGGTATTAAATATTAAGAATGGTAATTTAGGTCAAGGTGTGCTAGAAAAAATTTCTAGGGAAAACCTTTAGAAGACTTTACAGTTACATATTTACTAAATTATTCAGCTATGTCGTTACATTTCAAGTATATATAAAAAGATTTTGGGGAGCACCCCACGTGGATTTGACTTTTGGATTTTGGTCACCCGAGCGCAGTTAAATTAATAAATTCGATGCCAGCATGGTTTAGTTGTTATTCATTATCTGAGTTAAACGTTATATATTTTGGTGTCATCGGAAATAAACATTATATAATTGATATGTTCGTTTGTCTATCTTTTGCATATTGACATATCAATTGTTAACGTACCTTATCCTATCTATTTAACAATTGATGGGTTTGTATTTTAAAAGGTTGTTACAGATATTACTTACTGCTGATTTTCCTGTGTATTGATTTGATGCTTTACTGTCGAAGAGCATATTTATACAAATATTTTGATCTAGAGAGTCAAATGTTGAATTTATTTATATATTGCTACTTTAATACCCAAAGATGATTAAACGAATTTTTTTTTGCGGACCAGCGACATAAGTAAAATTAATACAATGTAATTGATACTTGCAATTTAAAGTGACTGTAAATAATGAACATTTTCCTACATTGTCAAACAACTAAAGTATTTTCATACTATTTAATTTTGTAAATAAATACACTTTCTGTCATGCCTCTTCCCTCATGTTGTTTCTCTCAATGACCTTTCCCCCGCACATACGCAAATCTACACATACGTGAACCGCTTATAAATATGCATAAGAAAAATATTCATTTCTCCTACATTAAAATACATTAAAATACCTTCGTACTCAATTATCTGTCTTATTTGTCAAAATGTTTTTATCTCATCATACTGAAAAACTTTTGGTCTGGTGTCCAACATAACAAAAATAGCATTAAATGTACATATATATACAATGTAACTTTAGGAAATATGCTTTTAAAGTTAAGTGAACAGAAAAAATTATAATTTTTTCATTCAAAGTTACTCCTTGCTTGCTTCTTAAGCTTACAGCTTATTAATCGATTGAATGAAAAATCAGACATTAAAAAACGAGGTCCCTTTCCACTATGCTTTGGCACGTTAAGGAACATTTCTTGCGAACATGAGTGACGATTCAAGGCATTTGACGGCATTTGGTGACGTCTAAGTCGAATTAAATCGTCGTGGGACGTTCAACAACAATTAACCAATCAATCATGTATCAATTCTAGGCAGAATCCTTTTGTTTCGAGTTATCTTATAACCTTTATTCCACTATCTATTTAACTGCGTTTATTTCGTTTAATACAAATTATTAGGAAATTATGGGGCAGATTGTTCACGTTAATGTAATTCAATAAAAGTAGAAACTCCTTAAAAAGTAAACTGTTGGATTTTTCTTAAAAGACGACTGTATTGTTTGTTGAGTCGGGAAACCCTTTAGTGAAACGAATCATTTCAGACATTGGGTTCCTGTAGTTTTATTTTCATGATCCCACGAAATCCGTTTTGATTGTAAAACCCTGTTACAGTTACTTATTGAAATGTCACGGGTATATCTGTGGCGTAAGGACACTTCATACCTGATAGTTCCCTCACTGATGGAGAATCGCCGATCGATTTTAACACCGCTTCATTGCGAGTGTTTTGTTTGCGGAGTTCAGCCATTAAACTCCCGCCCTCACCATTTTGTTTCCGTGCTGGATACAGATTGATGCTGATCTTCAGCAGACGTCCCCTGCTAGATGATTTTGAACTATTCTATGAACAGGTTTTTGCTTTATTTCTATGCGTGTTAAAAGCTAATTGTCTGAGATACAGAAGAGGATTCTCCGGTTTGATTTCGTTCGATGACTTCGACATCAGATCCGGAGAGTGTTTGGGGTCGTTATTAAATGGTAAGTAGCAACTCTCAGATGATCTCTAATCTCTTTTCTATGCTGATGAAAATCTCGCAAGAGAAGCAGAAAAGTGATAAATTAATACAGTTTCCTCGTGGAAAACTACTTCATTTTCTGAAGACAAAGGCAATTCTATTTCAGAACTGATTAATCATCTTTAGGAAAGTTTTCCGACGAAAACATATAATTTATAAAACGCTCATACCCGAGATGATCCATCAGCGCTGTCAATGTCTTGACATGAGCTAGTGCTAATAGTTTCGAGTGATGCAAATACTTTATTTTTTGTACATCTCATCGATTTCGACAGTGACTAGAAATAGAACATATACGTTTTCTTACTTACAGCTCTATCCGGAATTAGAATATGATGAAATCTCTAATTATTGTGAGTGTTTCATTTAAAGATAAAATGATCTGTATGCATGGACATGGCGAATTCTTTGAGACGTCTCTTTGATCCTTTTGATAATGATTTAACAGAATTTTCATGAATAAAGCGATACAATTCAAAATAATTTCTTGTTATTTAAACTTCGGATTACCATAACTATATAATCAAATAAGCTTGGTCACTTTTCTGCTTGCAGCGTGTGATGCTAGTTCAGACATTGCATCTTATTTCATATATATATATATTAGGTTTTCAAATAAAGAACTCTAACTTTATTAGGTTTAGAGCGATTTTAATTACAATGTATAGAAGAGAAAGCCAGTTTCGACAAAATAGTTTTGTATTACGTAAGGTTGACTTAAAAACTCCATAAATCATGTCAAAATCCTTTTTCTAACGTGGAGGTTTGCTCGTAAATATCTGAGCTCAGCTGCTGAGCCAATTCCTGATGTAATCAGGCCTAATTGATGCTAATTATAGTCACGGGGAAAAGACGTGCGTTCTGTGAAACTGTTTGGGTTTTTTACAGGGGGGCTGAGCACCAGGGCCATTATTTGTCAGTTGTTATTAACACACTTATGGAATTCTGAAGGAACAAATCACTCTCTTGTCATCTGACTGTTATTTCTCACCTTGATGTCATTTTCAATCAGACGGGACTCAAATAAGTTAATATTTTATCTTTAATATAAACACACAAAAAATAGCTTTGGCCAACCTAAGTAATGGTGAATTTTTTCCCGTCTGTTGCACGGCAAATCGTATCCGAATTAAATACAACTCAATGTTACGCAAGCTGCTCCACAAAATCCATACCGTTAATGGGTTTGTCAATTAAAATGTCAGTTACCACGCTAATACAAATTGCCGTCTGTTTGCTGCCGCTGCAATGGCCTCTGTTAATATTGCATGAAATGCTCGTTAAGCATAGTATTCCGTGATATACCCTGTGATAGGTTATTTTGTACCAGTGAGTTGGGTTAGACCTTTAATGACACTAAAGCTGACCCTCAATACTTAAACAAATTTATCTAGAATGTTTAAACCCACTAGGTGAAAGAAAAACACAATGGAATTCCATTTTTTTCCAACACAAAAATAGATATATTTTGAAAATGTGAATTGCAGCCCCGTGTACGTTCTTGTGAAATGTTCGACGCTAAAAATCTTCATTTTCTGCAGTTCTTCAAAATTAATGTTAATTCAATGTCGTATGAAACATTTATCAATGCATTTATTGAAATTCACACATGGTTAGCTTTCAATGGAAAAAGATATTGATGATATAATGTTACAATTTCTGATGTTAATATTTCAATAATAAAAAAAAACCCCATAAGATATGTCATACCTTGTCTTAGTACATTTTAATACATTCAAATATTTTACACGTATCTATCATTTAAGGACACACGAGACGTTCCTCAATCTTATATAATTTTCCTTGATATATTATTCCTAATTTATTAACATTTAAACCTGTTAGTTCCCAAAAATTCAGGGTACATTACCAGGCTATTTTTGGATCTAGAATATTTAGAATAGTCTTTAAAATAGCATGCAAAATGCATTTGAATGCTTATAAAAAAATTCATAGTATATATTTTCAAATGAACACTTTATATCTAAATAAAAGAAGTGCCATATAACATGAAAATATCATTATAGAATTACTTAGTGGAAATCTTCACATTGTGGAGATTCTAAATGCTTGTAGACATGTCCACTACCTTGACGAAATGGAGGAGCGGTATCCTGGAATATTTTTTTCACATTGTGAATGAATTTAAAGGTTGTGATATTTATAATAAGAGAAATAAGCGAAAAAGACATAGTTCAGCAGAACGCTTTATACAATCATTTTGGGGGGTAATAGCGCCGCTGGATCTGCATATGTTTTGAGATCATATTCCTTTATAAACTACAAAGAAAGTGTAAGATAAATAGGAATAAGTACAAATCAAATCTAAAAGTACGCCCACATTGGTGGCATGCATCTACATGTAGTAAGTAAATATTTGTGTGGTCTGTTACTGACAATAAAGATTATCAGAAACCAAAACAATCAATTCAGTAGATGAAATGTTATTGAATCATCCCCGTTATTAAAACGAAGAGGATTGATTCTGATTTTTTAGGATCACTTTTATGATGGAATGGAAATTACGAATGCGTACAGTCGAATTTAATAGTTATATGATATTGTCCACATCAACTACTTCGGACTTCAGATAAATGTTTCAAACCTTGGATGCCAATCATGCCAAACACTTTGCCATCAGTTCTAGATCTTCGAAAAAAAAAAACTCGGGTAAATAAACTGTTAATTGAATTTTGCAATTTATGGCGCACAACCTTTACCAACCCTGGAAAGTGATGTGTGTTAAATTTGGCAGCTAATGAGGGTTGTTAAAATATTCTAGAGACACATAAGGACAATTGGAGTAGTAAATTTTTTTCAAATATTTCCATGGATATATTATAAAGTAAGGGACTAGTGTGCGTTTTTGTACACAATAAATTAGTTTAATCAATATTTATCTCATTTAATATGACAATAGTCATCCACAATAGACAGTCAGTAAATTATTAATGACACGTTAGGAACTGTAGGGCTGTCTTTTAACCCGAATTTTCTCGCAGGGCTATAGTTTTGCTGTCCTTTTGTTAAATTCTTGTCGAGTTTAATTTTAAATAATTAGTCTTTCTTGAAATCTCGAGACAGTCCCTCAAATTATGCCAATTTTTGACTTCGGTCGTATATAAAAGTCGTTTAAATACGGAATATCTCCGCTTTATTTGTGTATGTGTACGATCGTGTAATTGAAGCATGCTAGACAAGGTGCTAATTTCAGATGTTGTTCTTGTCCAAAATTCAAAATCAGAGCCTGTTTATTACGCGATCGTTTCCTGTAAATTATATCTGTTATACCCGTCACCGTCCACGTACTTTTATGTATAACTTAATGTTTGATCATTGAATGATCTACTCAGTGGAAGGGTTGATTCGTTACTGGAGCGGCTCCAAGGGGGTTTCAGAGAGCTTCTGTTAACATTGCATTCTCTGGCGAACATTGTTGCTCAATGTCGTTAAAGTTACTCAGCAATATCACATTTTAGGCTCCCCCAGGAAGGTCCACTTAGATCATTGAAAAACGATAGCAGAGGAGTAGGTATTATTATAATTTCCAGGGGGACAATTGTGATATGTCTCTGATAGCAGAACTCGAGAATGGTGCAGCATCAGTCATTGTTTTGTTCACCCTCGTTCCCTTAAGGACGATATTTGATGCATCCATAAGGCACTTTTTGCACAATTGTTCCGCAAAGATAGAAATATTAACCATCCTTTCGTTGAATTCTGCGTTGGCGTTCATTGACCACCTCAAAGCTGTAATAACTCTTAATTATCAGGATGCTATTAATTTTCTAATCAAGAAATCATATACTCTGCATGTTGCAATGATTGAAGTAGACATGCACATATTGCAAAGATGCCGTATGATATAGAATGTCAAGACCGGGAACATGATGTATTTGCCCTGTATCTCTTCTGTCTACAAACCTCTAACATTTTGTTCTAAATAACTTTTGAAGCCGCTTAGCGTGCAAAATCTTGGCCCCGAAAATAAATTGTTAATGTTTGTATATATGATATTAAATATACTCAATTCAAAAAGGATGTGTTTGTCATTTATTCCTGATCAATTTTTCCGTGAATTTCTTGTTTTTGCAGAGAAATATTATCCTTGACTAATTTTGTAACACAATCTAGATTGAAAATTTGTGAGGAACAGAATCCTGAAACTTTTCACATCTTTACATGTTGAGGAGAATCACTTAATAGTTATTAAACTGCTTACGTTTTAAATCGTTTAAATCGAAGAGTATACTTTTTACGCATCACTGTTGCGATTTAATGGCATGCTTTGGATGAGGTGACATCTTTATCACATTGCCGTCATTCAATTGTTGGGTGTTGATGTATTGAAAGCCAGGTAGTCAACAATCGGACCAAACAACATTATATTGAACTTATAAATTGTCACAATCTAAAATTTAGCAAAATTTTAACTTCGATATCTAAAATCTAAAAAATTACATGCATTCTGATACATAATTGATTTTCATTTTATGCCAGTTGTAGTTAAAATTCACAAAAACTTTAATAGTACCTAAAGGTTTGTGATGGATTTGACTTGATTGTGTAAGTCTAATAGATACATGTATGAAGAGGTGCCTGCATGAAGAGGTGCCTGTCTTTCAGACGAATACCTATACAAGTATGTATCATTTAATCTGAAGTTTAATCAGCGCTTTCTTTTTCGCGTTCTCTTTCCTATCTCTTATTCTTTAACTATTATTAGAGGTATTGTGGCTGTACTCTTGTATCACTTCAGCTGTAAATTGGTTTATTTGCAATAATTGGACTCAAGTTAAGAACCAGAAACAAACAAGAAGTGTTAACGCTAATTTTACAGTTGAGAATTCGTTTATGCTCTGGTGGCAGAGAAAGGCAATTCTCGGAGTTTTGTTGGCAAATGAAAACCTACACCTACTTTAAGATTATTGATTACGAACACATCAAGGGAATTTAATCCTTCTTGGTTGAAAACCTGAAATTTATGATTTTGAAACTGTGTCTTGGCACATAAAACATGATATTTACATTCTACTGTGTTTTTCCATTAAATGATGTGATCTTTAAATGCCTTTAAATGCAACAACCGAATCACTGCGTATGATTTTTCATGTAATTTACATAAGTAGTTCCCAAACATTGATTTCTGTCTTATCGGTTTAAAAATATATTTCAATCATGTTGTTAAAACTTTATATTTTACAATTATTCAACACTGAAGTAAATTATATTGTTAAAAGCAAAATTTTAAGAGTTATTTTCATGGATTATATTTTCAGGCTCATCTCAACAGTCTATGTGATAACCAGTTTAAACCGGTTTTAGAGAACAGCTGTTCTTGTTGTCACTAATTTACTCCCTCCGTGATCTGCAATTTATACTGATTTATGTAAATAATTGATTTCATCAATAAGGGAATGTAAATATAAGCATTGAATGATTTATTTTTGACGTCGTCGTGTCAATAACTGCCGTCAGTTGAGCAGACAAATTATCATAACGCGCTAACGCGCGTTATTCAATTTGTCTGCTCACTTGACGGCAGTTATTGACACGACGACGTCAAAAATAAATCATTCAATGCTATATTAGGTGAAAAAAACATATTTCAAGGGTATAAAAGATAGATTTTCGTTATTCTTATCTCCAACCTTATAATTGCACTATATATTTTTATTCCATGAATCTTAATTACACATTGTACGAGTATATGTGTGTGTTCTTCGATATGCTGAAATTTAAAAGAAATGAAAATCTTACAAACACTGTATGCTTCCCTTTCTTCTATGCGTGATAAACGAAACCATGTCGCATCAGTTTTTGACAGTGTTTAAAAAATGAATAAAAGGAAAATTAACAAAAAGGATAACATTTATCACACTGTTATAAGATTGGTTCATGCATTGATAAAATAAACAACAGCTGATTTCAGGATCCATCATCAGTAAATTAAACTTGTCAGCGAAAGAATGTTTCTAAATTATAAATATTAGAAATAATAAATTAAATTATATAAATATCAAAATATATGTCCTCAAGTTCTATGATTTTTAATGTGATGTTGCCAACAGTTCTGAATGATAATAATTTTTATAACAGTTGCAGAATCTCGACCACACTGAGGTGTGCATGTATACGGTAGTTTGGACAGCCGACTTTATTACGTTATGACGCCTAAGTCTATTTGCGAATTGTTTCGGTTGTTTATATCGCAGATTCAAGAAATGTATTGCACAATAGGCGTATACCTGCGCGATTGCTAATTATTATATATCTGTAATAATTGATCTCTTGCTGTGAACGAGGAAGAAGCATGGGAAGGTATATGCAAATATCGAGCTGTCTTCAGGATTATTTTTGGGGGATTGTACAATAGCAGTTCTAGAGTTACGTAAAGAATGTTTACAAAGAAAATACTGAAAAACCAAATTTACAACGCACGAAGAAATATCAAGACTTAAGGAGGCTAGCAAAGCTCTTGAGATGTGAAGGCCTGTAACCCGATGACGACAGCAGCTGGCGCTACTCCGAGAGGAAGCACCTGTAGCATTGATTTTAATATACCAACTTTGTTGTATAAGGTCACGGTGTATTTATTGTTATATTTTTTATGTCCCGTAGGCTATTAAATCTTTTGATTACTGTATCAAATGGCCATCACGTGGTTTGTTGTAATGACTTCCAATTTGTATGATTGACAGAACAGTTTCCTCTGGTTTGTAAGCGTCGATGAAAATCGATTGAGCAAATTTTATACTACGTTTTGCAACTGCAAAGATTATGTCAGGTTTCTTGAAATAGTTGATTTCCGTTCACCCGTCTGTCTGTGCTAAAAAATTGATTGTCACTCCTCAATGTTGAGGCAATATGTTTTAATTTTCTCATATCTATCTGCTTACTAATACGTTATGTAAGAGAGCAGGCAGAAATTACACGAAACTTTGATCGGATTGCACGATTTGGGCACGAATACATTTCTGTAAGGTCCAGAAGCGATAACGACGCAAATACGGTGACCTTCCTTCCTTAAATAATTTACTTTGGGTCAAGGTCATACGCGATATTTATATATTCATTAAACAGTGTTATGAATTTCTTTGCATTTCATTTGTAGATGGTTTGTGTAGTTGTTTACATTTATATAAATACCTCTATCGCAATCTGAAGAATCGCAAAATCCGTCTGACGTTTTGGTTGTGGGTGTTATGAGGGTGGATAATTAGAAACGTGCTTCTGAAATACAGAAAACATTGGAACCAACACTCAACAGGTTGTTTTTCCACAATCTAACATTGTCTAAACGTGCCGAGCTTACACCCTGGTCATTAAAAAAAACAACCCCACACACAGGGCGTTGCTGCACAATTCTAAAGATATTTAATGGCAACACCATTCAGTGAAACATTTTTTCTGTAATATAATAGTCGCTTTATAGGAAAAATACTTCAAAGCATTCTGCTTTTGTATTCTTTTCTTTTCTTAAAGAAATTTGTTTCCAATATCAGATTTTGTAAATATATGCACTGATTACATTTCAAGTCAATAATAGACAAAAGCGTCATGATTGACTCTTAATCCCTGGCTGCATTGCCTTGTTGTGTGTTGTTAATTTGTAGAATAATGCAACTTGTTGATAATAATCAATCCATATATTTTCATTTCTGTCGGGGAAAGTGCGTCAAATAATGAACGATGCTATCAAACTGACGATGTACAATGACATCAGGCTACATTTCCTAATGAACTTTATATTTTTTCTACTTTTCTCTTGGTCGCTGGTCGTCCTGGAAAGATAGGATCAGATATTTGTGATTCTGACGGATAACGAACAGTCTGCATCGAGAGCGCTCCCTGTGTGTGCTTGTATATAAACGCACGATTCTTGTGTGCTTTTACCAAAAATCTTATAACGGTATATATATCCAATGACGTGAACCATTTCATAAATAACACACAGCTTTAGTGATTTTATCAGGGTTCAACAGATGTATTGGGATGTACACATAGTACTGCCAATACAACCTCCAGGTCTGATTCAAAGATTTTTCTTTCGCCATTGTCTCTTTTCGATGATCTCTTTGGTCTCGGGTACTGTGTGGACAGTTTTTCCAATTTCCGCCGGTTGTTTACGGAGATATTAAGCGCTTTCAGACAAACAAGAGTTGACAGTTATCAATAGCGATTTCGGAATTGATGAATAACAGCATTAAGAGCTCGGCTTTAACTATCCACTTTTCTAACAAAACAACACTGATTTTTTATAGGACTTGTGGCGCCACCTGTTGTTAACGAGACCGTAGTGTCGGGAACGGAAGTGAGAATTTCGTGGGTGATCAAGGAGAGTAATTTCACCGCCGCCGCCTTCCGGATCTACTACGAAGCATCAGAGCGCCAGGAGAGTGTGACAAGGACCCTCAATGGTGGCCTCCGATCTGTGACGCTGCATCACCTCTACCCGCTGACCACCTACAGGTTCTTGATGGTCACGATCGCGGAGAGTGGACTCTTCAGTAACGCCAGCGAGTCGGTGGAGTTCACCACCGCCGATCCAGGTAAGTCACGGCTACAACGGCTGATCCAGATTGACTTATCATCCTAGTAAGTTTATTAAGTTATAATCCAGGTGGCAGTTGGTCTCGGTTCGATTCATTTAGCTAGATCTTAAAATAAGTTAAGAAACTATATCGAAACAGTTCTGACTTAAGGAGGGTGGGTAGTCAACAAATTAACCATCAGATCTGCCTTTAACTTTTTTACATGATAGTTTTAGCCACAAACTATCATTTAGTAAAGAAAAAAATTTGAACACTTACCTATATCATTATACAGAGCTCTTCATTTAAAGGAGGAAATATAGCCTAAAAATGGTCACGACCATCCAGCCCTCTTAATACTAGTGAACTCATGATTTCATGTTGACTTTTTTGTGTATTTTGTGTCCTTCTTCCCCCTCCCTGGACTTATGAACTTATATTCTCAACGTTCATAATCGAATATATTCTGAAACGAAATATTTTCAATGATTACACAATTTAGTAGTACGAAATTCCTGTGAAAATCTGCATGAAGATCAACAAAAATTGATCTTTATCAATCTTAATTATTCCGCGGTATTAACATCGCCTTCTACACATTTGTTTAGTCTGTTGACGTATAATAGTAAAATAAAGCTGCTTCAGTGCTAGCAAATGCATATTACAAATGTAAACGCTCAAGATCGTAATTAATTTGAAATCCTATATATTTCTTACATTTGTAAATTAAATTTCTATTGTTTTCTAACAATGCACTATAAATGAGTCAGATTAGAGTAATTAGATTTCAAATAGAATGGTCCTGTGGATGCCCTGGGTTACAGTAAACGATGTTTCATAATAAACAGGATCACACCTGCGGGTGTTACACGTTAATCATTCATAGGGCAGGATTCCCGGAAGGGGACTGTTTGCGTTTCTTTCACCATCTGTTGCTAGATACTGAGACGAACATCCGGTAACGAGAATAAATAACACATGCACCATGATACCAGTTCCGAATACACCGTACATCTAAATTCCTCACCACCAAACACCCCCATCTCCCGCAGGATTCCTGTCCTTGCTTCTATGTATTTTCTTTTTTTTTTATTGAAAATAGTAAACTATTTTTCTCGCATTTTCGGAGAATTTTACTATTTACTGTTCCATCATTTAGGTACACGAATTGAAAAAAAATAAAATTTATGACTGTGAGCGTAGATAAACCCTCCTAAAATAGAAAATCACTCCTTTTATTAACAAAATCTCTGATTTTTTATAATACTGTTTTTAATGGTGTTCTTATATTTTTTGCTGACAGTCTAAACTCTTGATTTACTATCTACGGATATATGATATTCTGAAATGTACGAAAAACATTGAACATTACGGATGTAACAGTACTTGGGTTTCAACACAACCAAATTTTCATTTGCATGTAGGAGACACGCCCCTCATGGATTATAACTTTGATTCATTATAACTATAAATTAAATGAAATACAGCTGAACTTTGATATCTCGAACACTGATATCTCGAATACTCGGATATCTCAAAGTTTTTAAACAGTCCCATCTAGTTCGAGTTAACGAACTTTGACTGTATCTTCGAAATCAAGGTTGACTGAGAAAAGTTATGTGCTAATGTGAAAATTGCAATTATTTAAATAATCAAATACATACAATGAACATACATGTATACGTAGGAGTGCAATCTAAAGAAAATGTAATTTAATGTTCTATTTAAAGGTAAATCAATTATATTTCGAATATATGTGTTTAGAATATCAAATTACACCCATCTTAATTCAAAGAAGTGTATAAAATAAAATAAATCGGACTGTCTGATAAATTTTTACATTTAATGTTTTTATATTTATTTTTGTTCTATTGAAACTAAAAATGAATTGTCTTTTTAATTTAATCATGATAAAAATGAAGTCAAAGAACCGTATTTAATAGATTTTTACAAATATAAGAAGGCTGCATTTAGAAGAAAAATCTATACTTGGGTGTTTGTCCGTCGGAAGGAAATTGAAAAAGGGGTTTTTATTTTTGGCCCATAATTACGGAGGGTGGGAGTTCTAGATCTTGAGTCATTTAGAAGAATCATTGGCCAGTATCGCATAAAGGAAGTCACAATAATCAAATATTCATAATTCACAATCCATTAATGATAAAGCTTGTTTTGTTAGATAAGAAAATATGATTGTTTTGTTTTATACACATATAAGTATTACAGAATTCTATTATTAGGCTTAAATCGGTACAGGGCATGGGTATTTCATGTAACCGAGGACGGTTTAGTACTTTTACCCACGGACAGTAAGCGTATGCAAACACGAGACTGAAACTGGTTTTTAACCTGGTTTTCCAAAGGAAAAATCCGGTGGGTGGGCGGGCGGCTGCCAAAAGGTTACCCCTATTGTACGGATAACTCCTACAGTTTTCAAGATAAAAAGTTGATGTTTTGCAGATCAATTGTGCATATATCAGATATGTGCATATTACTTGGATTTTTATTTTTGATGGTTAATAAAAAAAAGTTGAACGAAGTCATTTTTTCGCATAATATTGCAAATAGGGTACCCCTATTGTACGGATAACTTCTCAAAGAGTTTTCAAGATAGGAAGTTGTTGTTTTGCACATCAATTGACATATATCAGAAATTTGCATTTTACTTGGATTTTGATTTTTGATAATTTATGAAAAATATACAAGCTGTTGAACTTTTTTGGCAAAATATTAAATATACATGTAGAGGACCCCATTTCTCTGTATATGTAGTGTTTATCAATTCAGGGTTGACAAATGGATTATGGATACTGTTCACACAAAAGAAAAACCGGTTTGCTGTCACATTGACAGCTTTTCTCTTGTTCGACGAATCGAAAGACAAAATAAGGCAGATAGTCTATGCCACAATACCGGCTGGTTGGTCTAGCTTGTCACTTAATATCAACAGTAACTCCATGAGAGGCATTATTCTGCTGTGTCATGTCCGGTAATATTGTTATAAAGACATCCTCTAATTAGTAGTCAAGATGACAAGCTACATGGCAAATTAAGGACATTTTTCATATTGTCTTCATTATAATTGTCTTCATTTTTTCTGACTTCACAACAAAATATAAACAATTCTTATCATTAAGCGATGTGCATTGTTTGTTTGGGTTATATTTAGGTTTCAGTTTGTTGTTGTTGTTGATGACATGTGGATAACGAACAGTGTTCAAACTCAAAAGTCCAAAGGGAAATTACAAAACATGAGCAGAGAAAACACGGATCTCTAAAAAAAATTTTGAGGTAGGATCAGGTGCCTTGGAGGAGTGAGCATCCTCTGCTGACCGGTCACACCCGCCGTGTGTTCTTTGTTGTAATCGGGAAAAACGGAAAAGTCCGTAGACAATTAAGTCATTAATTATGGTCTAACAATTAGAATGAAAAACGTCAGTCAGCATGCGACCCAGTGGAAGATTGTATTTCCTGACAAGGTCATTGTATTGACTACAGAACTTACGAAAAGATGACTTTAAACGAGACTGTTGATAGTCCTGTTTTATCAACTTGTTTGTCAGTAAATTGCCTCGCCTTAGAAACTGTTCAGACTAAGAGCATGCCCTTGCGTATCGAATTAGATGAGAGACAAAAAAATGATTATATGCATTTTATTTATATTACTGACTAAACGTCTTTACGCGATATTCTAATAAATTGCTTTTGTATGTAAGCTGATGTTAATATTAGTTTTAAATTTGACAACGTTATTGAAACTAACAGCTAAATCTTAAATCTTTTGAATTCTTTTAAAAACAGTATATCAAAGAAAATATGGTGCAGGTATATTATTTGCATTTCTGTTTTTGAGATTTAATGATAGTTTCTTCTAGTATTTTTATCATATAATTAATTAAGTTGTACTTGATATCAAAATAGATAAGATAGATTTTGCGTGCAATAATTTACAGCTATAGACTCGACAAATACTAAAAGGATAAAGAATGCAATAAAAACAACTCAACAATAACTATTGCTATTAAATGTAGAAGGAATCAAAATGTTTTACTACAAGATAATTCACGACAGATTAACACAGCAGTATACATGTATACTCATAGTAACCTTATTGCTCTCCGCTTTTATATACACTTAAAGAAGGCCTTTGATTATTTTTCAAAGTTGTTTGCTTGATGTCTCACTATTATAGATAATTTTGATAAAATTACCCACATGATACAATATTGAGTTGATGTGAAGAATTCTTTGAGGCAGTGAATCATTCTGAATTTAATATCATAATCATTACTTGTTTCAGAGGAGACAAATCGTGTTCGAGTGGACACATATGGCTTACGGCCCGAGGAGGTTATTTTTATCCTGATAGTGGTTGTTGTGTGGATCGTTGCCATGGTGCTGTTTTACAAACAGTGGGACAGTATTCGGATTCTCCAGCCCAATGAACCCCGGTACAAACACAATCCGAAAAACCTCGAGAGTATACGAATAGTGAAGAGACCACAGGATAGTGTGATTTATAAAAACTACAGCCGGAAGTTGTCTATCACGATGGACGAGAGAGAGAAGAGGCGATTACAGAGAATGAACACGGAGCCAGTGCTCCCCAGTGTGTCTCGCTTGAGTGCACTACCCACAATTCACATGGAGGAAGCAACGACAGAAATGTGACGTCATTTTCTTTTTCGTTAAATCATCTATATACTATGCTGTCATTTTTACTACGGGATACATTGCTATTTATTGTAAATAGTAAGAGAATAGTGGGTTTTGTCGCCGTTTTCTTAGTTTTTATAATTTGATTCAAAAGTGATGTTTAGTTTTTGAATTACAGAGCGCAATCTGATAATTTTATTTGGCAATTGACACGTCAGTTTTAGTGGAATTGAGTAAAACATTCACAACTGGCATGTGTAGTGAAATTTCAATGATGACAACGTAATTCCTGAGAATATAAACAGATATACACAAGCCTTTGTACATAAACGGGGATTGCATGTCGTTATGAAATCTTTTACTGAACTGTTTCTGATGTATAAGGTTTTTTATAAATATACATGCAAATTTTCAAATTTTTCATTGAGGAAGACTGCGATTGTCGAAGTTTATTATTACATGCATTATTTTATGGTTAAGGATTTTTTAAAGATAATGATGTTGGTGAACCAAGTCGTCCCCCCATTGGATAAGGGGCTAAGAAGATCTGGTCATTTTACCCCGTGTGTTTACTTTTGCTGTCCCTAGCAAAAACCCGAACCCGATACTGCGACTTCTGCCATGCATTTTGTGTAATAGGAGAATTTCCCATCGATCATATGAAGCAGTCAGATTGAAGCGAGCAAATCGCGTGCAGGTTTCAAGCTAATCACCAGCCAATATAATTATCTTGAACGTAATTAAATCCACTTGATCTGTGATACATTTAAGTGCATACTCCTATGCAGACATGTACACGCAGTGGCCCGTCCAGGCTATAAACGCACGACACGTGCTTACAGTTAAAGTGCAATCAGCCACTAGGAGGTGCCTATAAAAACGTGAAATGATGGAGACCCAGCGTTATTATCTGACAAGAGCTCATCTCTCTCTCTCTCTCTCTCTCTCTCTCTCTCTCTCTCTCTCTCTCACACACACACACACACACACACACACACACACACACACACACACACAATCCGCACGAATTAACGTTAAGTCAAAGCTTAAAAGTTTGATAAAATATATATTTCGAGTCTGATGAGATATCGTTTCTGGAGGGTGTGTGTACAGAACGAAATTTTGAAATCTCTTGCCCTTGTAAGAGAATTGCTTTTCATGAACTTGTTATATTTTGTAACATACTATTGAATGTCAATCGTATGTAATTGTAGTGTTAACATGTAATGGCAGAAAATGGTAGTATTATTATTGCCATTATTTTGAATTTGGATCATATACAACCATCGTCAAAAACTAACATGTCTTTTAATTTGTCCATTCCTTTGCTAAGTTCGACAACTCGTTGTTTGAAAACAAGTAAAATGCATCATAAGTTTATGTAACAAGTCTACGTTATTAATTATGATTAATTATATAAGACCTATACAAGTATTGCTAGATCCGCCAAAAAGTCAACAGATTGATAGTTGTATAATGAACCACCTTTATCGTACCGAGGATTCTTCCGTGTAAATAGATCTTTTAGATTGTAACATTGTTGGGCTGAACAAAAATTTCGCAGCGTTTCAATGTAAAAACTGAGTTCTTGAAGTTTTGTGAGGCATTCCATATTAATTGCCATCAAATATAAATTTCCTTATGTTGTGCCTTGTTCATAAATTACATACGTTTTCTTCCGTGAAATCAAGATAAGTAAATAATTCACCTATCAAGAAAACTACCTAAGAAACTACAATCTTTAAACGTCTATTATCCTAATCTTTGAAGCCTTATCTGATAAACGACTGTTACTCATAACTCTATTTTATTTATTTGTCATTTTGATGTTGTATTTAATTATCAAACATTGTTATCACGTGATCTGTAAAATGGCGACCGTTCCAATGTGTAACGTTTTTTTTTTTGTACGATGGGGGATTGTAACATCAAACTGTTGTTATAAAAATCAATAAATTGTTATACTTGTCTATACGTCTTTGTTGTTCTTGAGTTACATGTACCCAATGCTGTCAATCAGTGGAATTCACTAGATGTAGAAGCCAGAACAACCACCTCATTCAATTCGTTTCGCAAACATACATGTATTATTAGAAAAGAAAAAAAACATTGTAAACCATGTCGAAATATCACCACAAACACATTATTTGGTTGAAGACTTTAAAATTGTATTTTATATTGATTTATAATTGTCATTCTCATTTGTATTTTGTTTTTCATTGATTTGCGTTTGATACATCTAAAAAGAACAAGAGAAATGGAAAAGAAAGAATACTATTACATTTGAGATAAATGTAGAATAAAAAGTTAGAAAATAGATTAAGATGAAAAGATTTCGAATACAAACGAATATGCTATTTTATTGATTAAACTGCAAATGCGGTAATGTCATTATCACGTACATCTTCTGTCAGGGCTACTTCGTCATGATGGATGGATAATTGTACTTAGTTTTTATCTCCTTGTATTGCGGAACAGCCAGTGGCTGTTCATTAAATTCCACGTCAACTTCGAGAGCTCTAAGTATGTTAGTAACACAGAATAGAATAATTTTAAAGGACTTTGATCATTTCAAAAAATCGTATTTATCAAACTATAGAAATGAAACTAAAAGTTAAATGTTAGGGATTCTCATACCTAAACCAGTCCATAGTAAAAGGCAAAAGTAATAACATGTAACAACAAAAATGACTTTATACATATAGTATGATGGTTAAAACTCAGCTTGAATGAGTGTTCTCGTTGTCTGATAAAACTGGTGGACAGCGATGATTAAACTCAAGCATTTTGTTTACATTAAGGTGATATGGGACATCTGTCGATATTAACGTGGATAAAAGTACATTATAATCAAAATATTTTCATCGGTTTAGGATTTTCAAATTTTACAATATTTGACCAAAAAAATATTTTAAATATTTTGGATATGTAAAAATTATAAAACCCCTAGCGGGATTCGAACTCATGACTTACGGATTCGTAGTGAACGCTCTTACCCATTGCGCTAATTAATTAACAATTTTGGGAAAGAAAATATTTATAAAATTATACTTGATTTTATTGTTTATTTCGATAGGAGGTATACAATTAGTCACAATATAGAGGTGTTCCATATCACCACGGTACACACAACCTTGTAGAAGGAAATAGGGCGTATCTATACGGCCATAGAACGGCCTATTGTAAGATTTAGATTGGCATATAGTAAGATGTAAACTGGGCGAGGTTGGTGGAGCGTGGTACCATTCCAACATAGATTCATGCATTAGTAAAATGTTAATCTTATGCAAAAGTATTAAAAAAGCATACTGTTATTTGCCGATTGGAGTATAATACCGTTGTTGTTTGCATGCAAACATATATCAATCCGTTGGATGTTATTTATAAATATGTAAGTGTTTGAAAAAATAGTTTTAAAATCGTTTTATTACACAATTTATAGTATTTCTTACCCTCGCTTAGAAATCCTACCTATCGAAACCAAAAATTCTTAAGTTTATCATCATATTATTGCACCCAGTCGCAAGATATCCAGAGGTAGAGAGCGACGTTTTGAAATTCATCAGTTTTTACAGTTTATAACCTCAAATACTAGTAAATGGCATTTGGAGGATGGAAGGGGTAATAAATTTTGCAATCTTTAACCCAGTCTTACACAACAAATTTAGTCAAGATTTGCCTAGAAGATTTTGAGAGGAGCTAAGCTTTTATTACCCTTCATTATGGGCAATTATTTCAGATATTGCAAAATATTGCCACGGATGGTCCGCCATAAACATGACCAGAATGGAAGAAAGGGAGAACTCTACCATATAGTAGGCTTTACGTGGGGGTAACCTGGCTATAAAAAGGGGGAAATACCACGATATACATGTAACCCGTTTTCTGGGGGGGGGGGGGGGGGGGGAATCTACTATATAATCATTTTTCTTGGGGGATAAACTTCTATACAGCCATTTTTCCGGGGGGAAAGATGTAAGAGGAAAGGGCACTACACAACACCGTAGTAAAATATTGTTGGCGTAGGGATATCATTGAATCTTCCCTTCCTTTACCAAGTTTTTGCTATCAAACAATCAAATAATTATCATACAAATTCTAATAAAAAATTATCAACCTTCACCATACTACAACTGCACAATTGCCCTCTTTCACATATGTAATAAGTAATCATCGAAAATAATATATGCTGGGATACAGACAAATCCAATGAAATAAAAGTGTAGATGAAAATAATCTATTTACTTTTATTTACGATGGAATCGCTCTGATTTTATTTGCATCTTTTACTAATACAAATTACAATGGAGTAAACAGTTTTGTACTCATGTATTTGTTCTTTTTTTACTTTCCTAAAACTTTCTAAGGTTTTAAAAATGTAATTGTTTATCATAAATATACATATTTCAGCCATGGGACGAAACTAACAGGCTACCTTTCTTCTCTGGGTATGTATCTATAAACACAGTTTGGGTATCGTTTCATTCATAGCAATATTGCTTTAATATTCAATAATACTAATTAAGTTTCTTTTTATATACATTTTTGTACATGTAAATATGCAATAATAATCTTTCTTTAAGATACATGTTCTACAATCGGATATAGCATCTTTATCCTACTTTTTAATGAAAATAATAATGCACCATGGTTAATCAACAATACACATAAAAAATCATGGGCAATGTCTCTGAAAGAAGACATGGTTAATAATCAAATCTTTACATAATTTGTTCATGTGACCAGTCACTTTCGTACATATATCATAACGACGCCACTACTAAGCAGCGATTGTATTCCTAAAATAAGAATAAAGTAACATTTCTTACTTCTTTTTAATTTTTCAGTATAACGAAAATGTATTTATTGAGAGTTAAAAAGAGAATATCATACGGTAGAGATAGTGAGGTTGTTTCAATGAATTATTTTAGTCCATATTAGCTTACTTGTAAATGAGATTGCATACATAATATGGTCGTTTTTATCTATGACTATACTAATCCAGATTTTACAGTATGCTAGCGCTATATGGTGTAGCCTTCCTTTTGTTGCTGTGGAATGTGGTCCTTTCGGATTATTGTATTGTTGTGTACAGTCTCTGTGACTTCCGGACTCACGTTTGAGTACCGGTTACGATGTCCTGATACTCCAGAAAAATGGCGGGAGAACTCGGAAAGCTATATTTGCGATGGTGACTCCGTGTATCATTGTATGCAGGACAGGGCAGGACGTTACGTCGTATTCTGTGCGTCAAGCATTTGGATTCAACCAGGTATCTGTTTATAATGTTACGATTGTTCATTTTTAGGTTTCATTGAAATCTCATTTTATATGTTAGATTGGTTTTAATCATTATTACTGCAGTGTCACTCAAATTTTAGTGGAAGTTATTTTTGGTTTTTGGTATATAAAGGGTACATTCATGATAGCGGTATTTAAAAAATGTATGGCTGATTTACACCGAACTTTTATCATACAAATGTGCAATACATACCTGTCGTACAATAGAACAATTCCGGAACATGACAGCACATTCCTTTGATACACACCAACAAATTGTATTGTTAACTGAAATACCTGTTGCAAATTTGAGAAGTTTATTTTTCTACCTTTATTGAATATATCATAAAGAAAACTACAGCGAAACAGAAAATCACATTTAAAATCATGATTACAAAATTTATACATATGCAATGGGCATATTGTTGTTTTACTACAGATTACTGTCCTGAGTTTAACAGCCGGGCGTCTGCTATTGACGTGATTCTGTGCCCAGGGGACCCAGAGAGCTGTCCAGAGACCGTGTATCTGTCAAACGCCGTATACCAATGTAGGTCACAGCGCTTGGTATAAGTTAAATTTACATGTGAACTGTATCAGGCCGCATGCCAGTATCACATGTGTAATTTAATGTTTATCATCGTTTCAATTTAGCTATCAGGATAGGATATTTACGTATCTATGTTAACGAATTATGTTATAGAAAGCGTGACTCTACAAGCAACAAACTTGATTATTGATGTTGTGTTTACTTACATACATACTGACTGGTAACATTTGTATTATGTATACCATCCAAAACAGTGTGTACCTATAGTGTTTTATCATGCATCGAACTTGCCTTTCTTTGAAAAAAAAATACTGATACACATTTCTTATTGAATGGCTATTTTATGAACTTGATATCTGCGGAAGTTTTATAAACCCTTGACGATGTGAAAACCCAGTAAAAAGTTAAACGTGCTAATGCGCTCTCCAGCTACTTCCTTAAAAGTTTTAAAAATGCAAGAGGCCTGACACGTCAGTAACCACTTTTACATTCTTTTGTATTCGCTCTACATGGACGTCAAAAAAACCCCAAAAAACTAACTATAAAGTTACGTTGCAATAGTAACAATAGCGGTGAACATTGTAATGTATGCGATATTGTTGTTTCCCCGACCATAAGAGCTTCTTTATTTTAAAAATCCTTTTATCTTTACAGTTCCAAGTTGCTATCGACCAGAAACCAGGTAAAGTTCCACAACCTTGATATCAATGTGAAATTATTTTCGTTTTTTTTTTAAAAGATGGATCTCTTACAACATGACATAAATCTAAGAAGAAAGAACAGCTCTAAGAAAAATAAATAATATAAAGCCGTCTTAATTGCAAGATGTTTCCTTTTAGAGTTCCTTGGCCACGTGGCACATTTGCAAGGTTTTAAAAGAAAATAAGGATTGGGCTACAATTTTACATCATTTTTCTTATGACCATGGGAATGGGTATCTCCTGCC
The DNA here is from genome assembly GCA_033439105.1 of Magallana nippona. NCBI lineage: Eukaryota > Metazoa > Mollusca > Bivalvia > Ostreida > Ostreidae > Magallana > Magallana nippona. The sequence continues at coordinate 4,453,605 of CM065922.1, forward strand.
AAAAAACTTGCATTGATGCAATACTCTGTTCGTGTACTAGTGTGACAACAATGGTATTAGACAGGGATCACTTACTCGCCTTCGATTGGCATCTTTTAATGTACAGTGCTACATGTACTGACAGTGCTACATGTACTGATGATAATAATAAAGCAGGCATTGAGTACTCACCTTCGATTAACATGTCGTTTATTTCAGCTTCAGAACATCAACGCCATCACCAACACCTGCCAAAACTACCCATTGGAAGTAAGTCAGGGTTCACTCTATGTTCAATTGTGTAATGAACCTTTCTTTTGAATGTCCTTGTACATTTTGAAACATTTTCTTATCTTTGTGTGCTGTCTTAGGTTATTTATCATGAAATAGCAAATGATATTAATTTAAGGAGGTCGGTCTTGTCCAACGACACGTATTTTTATATAAAACAATGCTTTGATGAGAAAAAAAAATTGATTAAGAAGCAAATATAAGGAATGGTTTAAGAAGGAAACCAATATAAAAGCATCATTGTAAGAATAAGTTTACCTTCAATTTTATCAATATCAAAACAACTTTTGGCTAAGGATTTAGAATAAATTGTTCGTCTCATTTAAAATCTGACCATTTTCTATAAAAGAGTTTCCTTGAAAAACAGTGTTTCTGAATACATTGCATCGAATTTATCGATTATTTATAAATACGAAGTCTTGTTTGGGGTGATTATTTGTGCTTTGGTCCAAACACTGTTTCACTTTCGGTTTACCAGAGTAGCTGCATAGGAGAGTTGATTAAAATCAAATTCCAAATAGGACTCCAATGTGCTTATTATAAGAACGTTACAAAAATAACCATGTGGTTTAACAAGTATGCTCTAAGATATCCAGCGTCATTCCTCTTCGTCAGGAAGCCGTCAGTATGGCAGCATCCCTTAATATGATGACCGTCTAAAACAAACTAATTTTGATAATATTATGAATATAAAGGAATTGCTAAATACTGACGGGTAACAATACATTTATTCTTTTTCTGTAGTCCAAATACAAGTCTCAATGCAACACAAGATCAACAGGTACGCAGTGAGAACGACGGGTAAGCTATGCCGAACCCTTTGGTTTGGTACAAATGATAATAAATGCATGTACTGTACATAAAAATCGTAATTATATATTCAGGCATGCAACTATGTTATTAAAATATTATTTTATTCTGGTTGTAACGCGGCATTTGATTGGATAGAAAAATTTAGTTAAATCTGTATAACCTGGTTTGCACGTCACAAGAAACGTCACAATGCACCAACGTCAAAAACGTACTGATCCGGTTGACGTTACGTTTGAATTTTGAACAGATTTATATCATTTATAAAAGCAAAACGCACTCAATTTGAACAGTAAATCACAGAAAATTAAATTATAAGGAATGAACTCAATATCTACCCGTTATATTCGTATAATCTGGGTTGGAGCAATTTACGCTGTTTTATAATCCGCTTCGCGGATTATAAAGCGTAAACTGCCCCAACCCAGGTTATACTGTATAACTTGAGTAGACATTGAGTTCATTTCTTAAATAAAGCGTCTTAACTTTCAAATTCTAATGAAAAGTTTGAATTGTTAGACTGTTCATGATTGTGCAAGTAGGAGACATACATGTAGTAGGATAATTATGTAGTAGGATAATTATGTTTAAGTAAGTTGATTTAACCAATGTAGAGTTTGCTTTATTTATGTCTGTTTAAGGTTGGAGAACGTGGTGATCCTGTTCCTTCTAGGAATCTTTGTTCCTGTCATCTCCATATTATTCGTATATCTCTATTGTAAATATACAAAGCAAAGGCAAAGGAAAGACACAGCCACTGGTATTAACTTTACTAGTATTTATTTGGGAATATTTTTGGTTGCAAACTTGCATTTAATACCGTTATTACAATACATAAATATTGGTAGAATTTGCTTGACGTGCAGAGGTGTTCATTTCATTTGACTTTTTGTCTTTCAATTAGTTTGTAAAATCACCTGACATTAGAATAAGAGAAAAAGCTTAAATGAATCTCATTTTTCTTGACATCCAGGCTAATTTGTAACGATTTGTTTCTTTTCAGCTGCTCTTAAATCTAAACCTTACAGCCAGCAGTCAATTATGGAAGGTATCTACATGGTATTTACAACTTATACTATTTATTTCAGTTTTTATAATCGATCATTAATCATTTTTATTCGCTTCATGTAGAACAGTATGATTTACTCGAACCTGAAGGCGGCAGATATATTGTAAAAGGGGAGAGTGTTAAAGATGAAGAAACAATCAACAGAGATAATGAACACATCCCTGAAGTCGCAAACTCCGAAGGTATCAGTTTCAAATGGAAATGTCAAAAATCTGTTATCTATCATTTAAGAACCTGTTTGAAATACCATTGTGATGAACAATTATGGGGTTTTTTGTTTTTTACAAATCATTTATGTTAACGTATTTTCCAGTTTCATTTCACGAACCAAAAGACTATAAGATGGTAGTTGATACACTAGAGAAAGAAGACGTTGTACTGCTTTTGGGGAAATCCGGAAGTGGAAAAACAACAATTGCGAACCACTTAGCGAAGACCGAGTTCCAAGAATACAAAACCACTTACATGAAACCCAAAGAAACAAAAGTTCCAAAAGTAAATGAAGAAAAAACGCTTATTCTGTGGGACGACTGCTTAGGTGTCTGGAATATGACGAATAGGATAGATAATGAAATCTTCCGGACTTTAGAACAACTGATTCAGCAAGTGAAAGATAACTCTGATAAGATGAAGGCAATTGTTTGTATTGACAGTTCATCCGTCGAGGAAAATCAGTTAAACGAGTTAGCAGATTGTGTAGGTCAAACAAATCTGGACAAATACTACGAAACACAATGGGAAAAGGAATGTTTAAGAAATTTTTTAGATCTTAAAATACGAATTGGTCGAGTTTCCACGGACGTTGGTTTTCCCTTACTTATGTATTTAATCAATGAAAAATTTTGTGTACAAGAAAGCACCTCTAGGTTTTTAGGGGAACCAGTCGCTCATATACGTGATGACATTGACAGTATTTTTAAGGAGCAGCGTGACGATTATGTCGCATTGATTTACACTATCAGAAACAGTTCAAGGATTGACCCCAAGAAAATAAATATGAAACTATGGGGGGAAATACAGAAAGAATGTCTTAAGATTGTACATAAAAAGACTAAGGAGTATTCAACGAACGATAAAGAAGCTAAAGAAAACACACTAGGAGAGACTGACGACGTATACCCTGATTACGACGGGAACGTTAACAATGATTCGAAAGGACATCGTGGTGATGTTGGTTTTGAAAAGGATTCAGGTCAAAACGGTAAATCAAATAATAGAATCAGTTTTGTAGAAAGAATACTTGAAAAAAGTAACTCAACGAGACAAGCGATTGAAATTACTAAACATTTAGCGAAATATCTTGTTAAAAGTGACGAGTCCTCCGAATACAAGTTTCGTCACCAGCTCTTCGCTCAGTGTACTCTGCGTTATCACATCGAACACGTAGGGAAAGAAACGATACTGATGAAAGGCCCTGACGATTTACGGTTGGCTGTCGTACATCTTCATTCTGAAATAGATCTAAATGTATCAGATGCAACCAAGTGATATTTTTATGTTGTATAAGTATTTTGTTACTCACTCTTTTATTGCTGATCAAAAGAATGTATATTTTTTCTTAATAACAATTACAAGTTATATAATGCCGGTAGGTTGATAAAATGTAATATATATATATATATATATATATATATATATATATATATATATATATATATATATGTTTTTTGTCAATTGATCTATATAAAAATATGATATTTCAGTATTTTTGCGACATCCAAGTCATCTTTAAACAACAGAACCAAATGTTTCCTAAATAACGCCCCCAATCCTGAGTTGTTTTCATTGTGTACCTGGGTTCGTACCTTAAGGTATCACACCGGTATGACAAATCAACTATAATTCCATATATATTATCATAATTATTTTTTTCCTAGACCGAATTTTTACATTTTCCTCTACTCGGTTTTAAAAATTTTTGTACCACTGAGAAGAATATAAATTATAACTGAATTGTATCTTGTGGACTTGGATTTTAAATAAACAAGATTGACAATCTTAGTGTAACCTTTAAAATACTCGAGTCATTGCATAAAATAGAAAATATCGTAATATCTGGTATGTAGTCAGAATTGAATTGAATAAAATCACGATTTAAACTAAACATCATAAATTTTCATTTTTTAAAAAAATAATTACACTATTTCACTAATATGCATTGCTAATGCTCAAACAAAACTTGAATGCCATGTCAGTTGTCGAGGTGAATGCGAGGTACAGAGTTTATAATTCTTTGTTCTGTATTGTCTGATATTTGACAGCCAAGTTTAGTCATTTATAGGTTAACAGTATTTAGAGAATTCCTTGATCTAGCTGATGTACTAAAGTTTGAAATCATACTATTTCTGTCTAATTTACCATATATTTAAATATTATATTCAATTTGTATTTATCTATAAATTATCAAATAAGTTTTTTGTGATAAATCACTTTTTGATAACGAACGAGTTTAATAAAATATTGCCTTCGGTTGTTTAGTTTAAATTGATCAGAAAGTCAGTATCCAATTTATCTTCAGAATAGTAACTAATTTTTTATTCAGACTTCAATGTCTTACTATGATCACATTATCCATATATTTGATCAACCTTTCAAAGTTAGCTATAGAAATGTTTTAATACAAAAGCAATTTTAGTGTCTTGTGAATTGAATTACATAAACATTTTATGAAAAACATAAATTGTAACATATAGATGGTTAAGTGAAAGTTTATTTCCATAGCATGACGATAAACAATTTCATATTTCATATGAATTCTAAGTGTAAGATTTGCCCCCCCCCCCCCCCTTTACATGATTTAATCCTATCACGATATCGATTTATTACGGTACATCTACCTTAACGGATACCATTTACTCAGAATACAATATGATTATCCTGCATGGTGGAAATAAATCACACTGAAGATTTTCTAGATTGTTAATTGTATAACTAGTAAATAAACGTTTTGAAGAAGAAATACAGTAAAAAAGGCGATAAAAGCTAATTAGATAGAAATGCATGAAATTGGAAATTAAGAACTGACTTATGAAAATAACCAAGTCCAAATCAATTATCATTTTCTGAACTCTACCTATTTTTGATTCAATATTACAAAAAAAACCCCTAAAAAAACTGGTGATTACAATTAAAACCAATAATATAGTCTCAAATAACTTATGTCTTTATTCTACTTGCGTTAAAAATATTGTTGGTAAATGAACAATTTTCAATACATGCTGTCTAGACTAAATATTGAGTATTTTTCAATTTTCTCATACAGTACTCTAAACAATATATGCACAATTTGATTGACTTAAAAAACAACTCATTTAAGTTAACATATTACTGCTTATTTAATCAGATAATTCTCTGTTTTGCCCCAAGTCTACATATTTTGGTGCATATTTGAGCTCTGTCTTTTGAGAGAAAATTATCTTCATTACTCAACAATTTTTTATGACGTATAATATTACCCATGACAACAAAACTTTTAAGGCACAAAATTACGCAATTTTTACTACGAGGTTTAAGGTAGCGACACAGTGATTTATCCATAGTTATTATATTTACAAATTAGCTATGACATGTGGTGATAACGAACAGTGTTCAAATTCAAAAGTCCAAAGAAAAATTACAAAACAGGAGCAGAGCAAACACGGACCTCTTAAAAAAATAGAGGTAGGATCAGGTGTCATGGAGGAGTGAGCATCCTCTGCTGACCGATCACACCCGCCGTGTGCCCTATATCTTAACATTAAGTATTCCCTCTGTAGATGTCATTTGAACTTTTGTATTAGTAGTTATACACTTTAGAACGCACAAATTCGTAACAACCGTTTCTTAATCTGGACATTCGCAGTGGAGCCTTTTATAAATGCATCAGCCCACAAACAGCGGGACTGGAGGGAGTCTAGGTGGGACGCTCCGAACTCGACACCCCTTGACTTCGGCCTCACAATAATAGGCCAGTCCACACCTGCATCTATATCATAATGTATAAACAAACAATCTGGAGGAGATCCAAGGTAACATTTTCAATTAAATGTTCAAAAAATCATTACTTGCTGCCCTCAAGTGGATAGATCTTGAGACTGAATTGTCATAGAGTTTGAGTAAATAGTATTATCATTAAACAAACATTTATGTGTTATGTTATGTAGTTGTTATGCAACCAAATTTCAGAAATCAAAGTATGGACGTAAAAACATAATTATGGACTGATATGATGTTTTACTGCATCTTTTAAATAATTAAAGGAAACGTTTATAAATATTCATTTTTTAAAAATAAGAACAAACATTTGAACCACACACTTTTCATAGATTTAACGTTTCATGTTTGACGTAGAAGTTTAATAATTGATCAGATTTAAAGCATTATAGACATATTGAATGACATATTTGTACAGCAGATATGAAATATTACTTTACAATAAAAAGAAATTCCAAGAAATCGCTATATATCATGCCTGCAATCAATTAAGAACGTTGTTCTAATAAATGATGCTCTGGCAATAATATTAACCTGTCGATTTATATGTCACTAAACAAACACTAAAGCCGGTTTCTATTGTTTTAATCGGCGCTAATCTCAACAACGATGGTATTTCTTCGATTGGTCCTGTCCTGTCAATACCAATCCTGAATTTTATCAAATGCACGAAGATTAACAAAGAGTTTTGATAAAGATTCATCTCAGTGCGGAGAATTTGTATCCCATAATCAGGAGCAGAGCTGGATAATATTTAAAAAGGATATTCTTTAAAACCAGAAACCAAAGGTATAGTCTATATTTTAAATTCAATCATAAATCATAATTTTATCAGATAAAGATGTAAAAACATCTGTGTGTTCTGTAGAAAACTCATCCAAACAATGTATATTTCTTTAACGAGTTTTTAAATTCGCTTTTTTTAAAATTTTAATATAAAAGGTTCATCCATCACCAATAACCTGATGAAATTCACTCTAAGGCTGCCCAAAGTTAATTCTACGTTTAACGTAACCCGCGCGCGTAGGTTTAGGATAAATTGGGTTTTGAAAAAACCCCAAACAAACCCCTATTTTAATTTGAATTTTACCAGTTTGATTATACTAAAATACTGCAATCTGTAGAACTTCGAAATGTTTAGAGCACATTATTGACTACAAATCAGATACTTAATGGGATTATCAGGAAAGATCACTATTAAAGAGGTAAACTATATGTTATTTGAATACTCACTTAATTTGTATATATGTAAATGAATGAAAATCATTTGTTTGAAAATTTTGTTTCTTTTAATTTTATCGGCCTTCCCTCGTAGGTTTTGGTATTTTTGAAGTGACGTTAAACGTAGAATTAATTTTGAGCAGCCTAAAAGTATATTTGATAAAACAGTCAGCTCTCCAAATTGTACTGAATTGCAGATACATCTACTAGCCTTACACATATTGTATGACATTGTATCTATATTGTCTATGTGCTGTAGATTGTAGATACATCTACTAGCTTTACATATATTGTATGACATTGTATCTTTAATTTTAAAAGTTTATTGTCTATTTGCTGTTGTTTGCAATAAAAGAATAAATTAAGGTTATTACTGCTCGAGAAATGAAGAATACATACGAGGGGCGTTCAATAAATAATGTCATTAATCAGATTTCATAAAATACAGGGTTCAATTGACTTTTGAATTTCTTTTCACGCATGATTTTGTTCATATTCTATTTATGGCCGTTTATCTGACCATGTTTCATCATCGAATACTCCTTTGAGAAACTAATATAACCACTACTCGAGACACTGTATGAAAATATGACTGGTAAGTCATCATCCAATATGGCTGAAATTAGAGGCTTCATGGACACAAATGTATGTCATTGAGACAAGTTTACAGGAGTCAGCAAATTCGAAAATGGCCAAACAGACATTAAGGATAAGCAACGTCCTGGAGCACTTTGTTCGGCTTCAACGGATGCAATACTTGCAAAAATTACCGCTATTATACTAAATATGGTCGATTAACCATTAAACAAATAGGAAATTTAGTGGGCATTTCATCGGGGAAAGTATTTACAATTTTAAATAAACACCTTGGCCTCCGAAAGATTAGTGCAAGATGGATACCTCATCTATTAACAGAAAAACAAAAACGATTGCGGGTTGAAATGTGTAGGAAATACTTAAAATCTACAAAAATTGCAATGGACGACGTTTATCGGAAATTGTTACAGGTGATGAAACATGGATACATTATTTTGAAAAATTGATCACAAGATGTGGTTGACTAAAAAGGCAGAACGCATGTTATAGCAAAACGATGCCAAAGTACAAAGAAAGTATTATAAGCAATTTTCTTTATTAGTCAAGGGTACGTTTTCTCCAGGTTTCGTTTTCTTCAGGGTACGATTTCTCCTGATACCTCTTTGCACACCGTCTTGCCTTAATTCAATGAATGACTATTGGTTTTGCATCGGCATCCGTTGATTTTGCAAACGAGTCTGTTGATTTTGTTTTAAGATGGTCTGTTTCATATTTCAGTATGTTTTTAAAAATTAGTTGTTCGTTTTGCATTAACGTCTTTTTACCCTTTCCGACGCCCACACTGCATCTTAAGCGTGTGCAAAAATGTTACTTTGGCACTAATTATCCGGCACAGTGTTATTTATATGGTTTTAATATTCGTTACGAAAATTTCTAAAAGAGTTTGAATGTTGTTGGTTTTTTTTCTTCAGATGAAGATCTACCTAATATTGTTTCCAATGTATTTTGTGCTGTCGAACCAAACTTCAACTTCCACAACACAAGAATATTTTACTAATCTTTATAATTCAACAACATCAACATCAAATACAAGTTACATTTTAACAAATACAACGCTAATGTGGGATACTACTCTAAACAAAGGCAACTATTCAGGAACACAAAAATCATCTACATCATCTGTAAGCCTCACCCAAAAAAGTGGATCAAGTACAACCACGCCAATCCAAACACAATCGTCTACGGCTAACTCAACATCAAACATTGCAATCACAACCAATAACGTATATTCACAAGCAGCATTAACACCAACACGATCTCAAACAAATGCTGTTACATCAACATTAAACCAAACACCAATAAACACAGCACCATTAACATCCTCAACAATGATGACATCATCAGAACCAAAATCAACAGTGACATCATTTGTACCAACATCGTCAACACCCTCAACAGCATCGTCAGTACCACAAACAACAACATCCTCAACAATGACAACAACACCAACAGTGACATCATTTGTACCAACATCGTCAACACCCTCAACAGTACCACAAACAACAACATCCTCAACAATGACAACAACACCAACAGTGACATCATTTGTACCAACATCGTCAACACCCTCAACAGCATCATCAGTACCACAAACAACAACATCCTCAACAATGACAACAACACCAACAAACTCAAATGTGACATCATCTGTACCAACTATACCAACAAACTCAACAGTGACACCATCTGTACTAATAACACCTACACCCTCATCAGTGACATCATCTGTACCAACAACATCATCATCCTCAACAGTAACATCATCTGTACCAACGACACCGGCAAACTCAAATGTGACATCATCTGTACCAACTACACCGACAAACTCAACCTTGACATCATCTGTTTCAACAACACTGACAAACTCAACAGTGACACCATCTGTACCAATAACACCTACACCCTCATCAGTGACATCATCTGTACCAACAACATCATCATCCTCAACAGTAACATCATCTGTACCAACATCCTCATCATCCTCAAGAGTGACAACCACAGCTAGTAAGTCTTAATATAATGTGAACTCTTAGATAACTCCCTTTAATTTTAAAAATCATAAAACAGTTACTTTCTAGCCAGTCCATAAATGAAGCCAGTGATCTTTATAGAAATCAGAAATTCACTAATGACTCATATGCATTCATTTAATCCACTGTTAAAAGATAAGAATTTTATATAATATAAATTAAAAAATAATTCTAAAATTTCGCCATTTTGTCAATTTTTTCAAACAATGATTGCTAGTTTTTTTTTTTTGAAAGACATGTCTCTTTTAAAAATTTTATCTAAAGATTTAAAACATATAGACAAACGATTTTTTTCTCATAAAAATAATTATTTAAAAAGTAAAACGTCTTATTGGCATTACTATGATTTCTTAGTTACTAATATCATGTATTTACGTACACCAGATTTTAAACTCTACAATTATAAACTTGAAACCAAAACAGATATTTCACTTTCTCATAAAAAAAAATACAAAAAAAGCAAAGAATAATAAGCAAATACCATTTTTTTGAACACCGAAGCCATGTTTCATTACTTAATGATACTTTAACGATCTATAAAATTAAATGTAGGTGTAGTATTCCACCTTAAAACGTTTGACAAATTTATTCATGTATGGCTTGATTTCAGGTACAGAAGGAAAGAGCAGAGCTGTTAGTTTAAGCAAAGGCTCATGGGAAGTGTGGATGTGGTCCACTATAGTTCTAATGGCATTACAGAGTCATCTTTGATTGTAGTACATTTGGTCGTACACTGATAATGTTGAAAGCATCCTTGTAGTTTTGTTGATAAATGCACGTTTGTACACATTTACTCATGTCATTTTAAGAATAACCTTTGATTGATTATTATATACAAGATAAACTACATGTATATGTTTATTTTATTTTTAATGTCTGAAATCAATCAACATGTGTAACATTTGATGAGAGAGAGAGAGAGAGAGAGAGAGAGAGAGAGAGAGAGAGAGAGAGAGAGAGAGAGAGAGATGTGACAAGAGATGAGAGAGAGAGAGAGAGAGAGATGTGACAAGAGATGAGAGAGGGGGATAGAGGAGAGAGAGATATATATTACTTAACTTACAGGTGAACGAAAAAGTACGAGTCAGTGATTTACATGAACATTTCAGTGCAAGCATAAGTAAATATATGATAACAGATTTTAATTTGAAAGTGTGGTTGTTGTTGATAATGCACATGTAATTAAATCGTAATGATTTGGTGTTAAAGGGGGATTTGTTAGTGTGTTGTTTTAATTTTAAATTTGTTGGACATTGTTGTTGTTGCTGTTGTTCATATAATTGTTTGAAACTACATAGATATCGATTTTGTGGTATTTTCTCTTGTGTGAGGAGTGCATTATTGTATATAAACAAATATACTTGTTTTCTTGACAAGATGAAGTCAGTTTGTATTTCAGTTAATAGTCTGCTTTGCTCATTTAGTATATTATAGATGTAAAGCCTTGTAGTATAACACTGCTTTTTTTCTCATAGTATATGTATGTACTAGTAGTAAGAAACTGAAAAAGAAAAATAAACATACATTTAGAGAGCTGACAATGTGTTTCTAATCCTTTTGTATATGATCTATACAATAAAATATGCTCACTTCAATCCAATGTATAATATTTGACAACTGTTCATTTTATAAGTATTAATTATTTATGAGTTAAATCTAGCATGAGGTTGACTATATTGTTTGCTGTACAACCTTACTGAATATATTGCTATACAAAGGCTGCTATGAATATACAGAAATTTACTAGATAATTGTTACATGAGTGTGATGATAATACTGACAACAAGTCGTACATAAAATATTCGATTGACTACGTAAAACGCGGGAAAACAATGTGAATCCCAGCTCTGTTCCTAACATCCGTTACTAAATTTAGACTAAGGTACAAATCAATGAAATCACGTAATGCATAATTAGACACATTTTAGAAATGTCTACACCGTTAAGACACTCGGGATATAAAATAGATCAATGAAAAACAGTATTAATGCAAGACTTACTCTATGCGGACTATAACAGCACAAAATATATGATAATTGGATTGCGCGCCATGCCGTGTAAGAACACTACATATTAACAGAAATGCTACTAAAATGCATAACGGTAACGGATTCAATCCGGAATTGAAATTTCTGAAAGATAAAGGGGAACAACTCTATGTTGTAACAGTACAATAGACCATCATGGCTTTATCAAAAATATTTAATAAAACATTTTTTTAACAAAGAAAGGAACATGCATTGTATTCTATAGATATTATTATATATGTCAAACGTGATAATGGGAGTTAGAGAAATGATAAGTTGTTTACGCGAGGAATCAGTAACGTAGCATCCGGTAATTGTTGCAGTGGGAAAGGAAAGGGGCAAACAATGTGTTGTATATCCCCCAATTGGAGCAATTAAAGACAAACGATTTTAAATTTCAGATAAAATATTAATTTTTGGCTCGTCAGCATTGTTTATAGTATAAATGTCATGGTGTGAGTAAAACATATACTTTCATTCTGTAAACACGACAGATATGGTTTTCCAAATTACGCTGCACAGTGTTTTATGCCAACATCTTGATAATTTACAAATTGTAGATATGAATGGGTCATGACTCCATCCTAAAAGTACTTTTATTTAAAGGATAAGTTTTTATTATTTTATTCATTTTATTAATGATTTATTTTATTATTATTGAGTCTAGACCCATATTGAATCAAAATTCGTGGTTTTCACCAAAGACATTTCACTTTTATCAAATTATTAATATTTGTCAAACAGTCAAGTTATTCACCATTCCTCTTATGTATCAAATTAGCTCAGTGAGATAGGCGGAGGCTTGTAGACTAGACTTATCGGATGAGAGGGTGTTCGAATCTTAGCCGACGTTTTATTTTTAATTTCTGTAATTTTAAGTAAATAATAAAAAAATTAGATCTTTTTATAAAACTATTTAATACCCTTTAGATACCGATAAAAATTACGTAATGTTCATGTTCTGTACACACATGTCGCATAAAAATAGCGCGAGCACAGATATGAGATCATGGTGTTAATGTTCAGAAAATAAACTAATAAAACAAACGAGATAAGCCCAAAGTATAGATTTATATTTGTTAAATTGTCAGAGAATGCTGTTTTATATTATACATTTACTGATTAATACTTTCAAATGTAATTTTTTTTTTTATATGTACGTATGCCATTTCAACATTCTGGGTGCTGGGGATTTGTCAGGCATTTTACGCTCTTGTCCTTTAATCATACAATTTTTTTTAAAAATAGTAATAACTGTCAAATATTCTCCACCAACACCGCCACTATCTGAAATTAAAACTTTTTGAAGTTAAACTTTTTATTTACATTATGAAAACAATTTTACTAATTGAAGTACTAGTATATTTGTAAATTTAACATTATATAAATTTAACATCATATAAATTTAACATTATATAAAAGACTTCTACAAAAAAACATAACCTTTTCTTATAAGGATATATTTTGTACATATAAAACATACAAAAAGGATAAAACAAATATTAACATAACAATTTATAGCAAATGTATTATATTTCATTAAAGATAAATCACGCACGTTATGTTGACGAATTTATTCATCGAGTATCCAGACAATGGGAACCTTATCGAAACCAGTAGAAGACAAGTACCAAGCAGGGCCGATCTATTGTATCACCGAACCTTTCTATGTAAAGGAGCTGTAGATCTGCTCCCAGATCTAGAATCAATAGAAGCTAAATTAAGATGTCATCATTTTTGTAATCCGCATGAATATGCGAGTTAGTCAGCTCCGTAACTCTTTTGCCTCTCTTGGTCAATAAGTTCCAGACACTAGCAGCAGCTAGTGCCATCGTTTGACAGAAAATTGCACATTTTTCCTCTCATTTTCATGCGCCAAGACCTGACGTACATCGTCAATGACTATTAGCAAATTGTGATAATTTTCTGTGCATGATTGCGGGTTACATAGGTCTATTAACAAGTTTGACAGAATTCGGGGACCAGCATATTGATTTTGGAGGAGAACAATGAAGCTAGCAGGTGCGCTCCTGGTCATGGGGATTTTGGCGGTGCTGACGGGGGCTAACGATGTGTCTACTGCCCTGGGGGACGCGGGGGAGGAGTCGAGCACGGCGGCCGGGGACACAGGTAGGGAGCTCCAATTGTTGTTTGGGTACCACCATGTGGTGAACAGTTATTTAATTGACTTCGTGATATGCATTAACTGCTACATGTACATCCGTCAATTGAGCTCTTGAAATTTAATTTCTATAAAGCAATGTTTATTTCTTTTGTTTCAAGCGAGCCTTGGTTTTAGTATTCGTATGTACACATATCATCATGAGTTATCGATGTAATCCGTCTAATAAACATGTAATTTAACATGTCTCTTGAATATATAATATTTCATGGATTTCACTTTAATGTCATGCAGTAAGTTATGTACATTGTAAACAATTATAAGTCATAGGATACATATGAGGTTAATTAGCATTCAATATTAGTAAAAACGTTACTCACGAAATAACTTTATATATGTACAAGTACAGTATAATTATTTTACTGTTTACTGGTTTTACCTCTAATATAAGGCTCATAAGCCTACTGCATGTACAGATGTGAATGTAAATTAATTCAATACTAATTTAATTTTGAAATATCCAAATCAAAATTATGTAAATACTTCTATCCATATATTATCTGTTTATATAATTTGCCCTTTCCCCCAACTCTCCTCCCATTTGTAAAGAAAGCATCAGAAGGTAGAAGGCTTCAGACAGTGCGTCAACACAGAACGGGGGAAGTTGGCTATTGAGGAATCGATAACAAGGGATTAGAAGATCTGCAACTGTCTGTGTAGTGTGCATGTGCATTATGAATAATCGCCCAACAACGCAACCTATCGAGGGCAGTGGCTTCTAATGCATGTCATTACTCCACATTTGTTCCACTATGTAACTTACCGCAAGCACCGCTGTCACAAGATATTACACACACACACAAATTTTGTCATCTTTCTAAAAGAAAATTTATTAAATTATTTCATTTCCGACTTGCAGGAACCACTCCTACACCCGAACCGGAAACGACAACCACGGACAGTTCTGCAGGGAAAATGTTTCCATTAAGCATCGCTTTCATTCTGATCTTACCGTTTGTTCTCGCTCTGGGAGGATTTTAGATACAATTATTCTGGATTACACAACCAGGCATGGCATAGCAAAGCTCAAAGGATGCGCAGATCAAATCAATTTGCCAGCTTAATGACACATTGTAATATGTATTCATATTGTGGTTTTTAACTTGAACATGCATACATTTTGTATACTCAGTACTCTTAGAAATTTTGATATAATTAAAAAATCTTCGACAATTTCAGTGTCGTCTTGTCATTTTTTGAATAACTAGGATAACAAAGCAAACTGTTACATATTTGAAAATTGAAACAGTAAGAGTGTATTTGTAGCAGTGAAGATATAGCTTTGCAATATAGCAGGAACATATTGAAAACTTAATTCATAATATAAATTTTAACTTAATGATCATGAATTAAGAGTACTGTGAAAGATACACCTATCAGAAAAATGAATTTGCAATACTTGTTTATGATAGATTTTGAATCAAAATAATTTATTTACAATTATTAAATGGTATATATTAACTTTATTTTGCATAAAGAGACCTTACATAGAGGACAATACAACCTTTTGAATTCTTTTCCCAGAGTAGTATTCCTGTCTCTCAAGATTATGAAATGAACATCGAAGGTTTTGTATCCGAAATAGAAAAGAAAAATAATCCTTACTTTAAACGTTAAAACCCTAAACTTGAACATATTTAAAAAAGAATTCCTTGGGTTCATTTCTCAGCAAGTCCTTCTTCCATTGGATGAAAACGAGTTCCCCTCATACAAAGTGAAGAGGTCAACTGACCTTTAAAACCTGAGCATGTAGTTGATACACCTCTTTATGTCTTATCATGCTCTTCACGTGCATTCTCTTCTCATTATCAGACAACGGGTATTTAAAGTCAATCGCGCGTATATTCGATAAACTTAGCTACCACAAACAGCTGCTGCGACATAAGAATAGTGCTATCAATCGGTACTTAATGAGTCCGTCCAACGTTGCATTGATTCATTGTGCAATTCAGACATAACAAAATTATTTGTCTTGTTCACCGGCGATTTTTAGCACTATATACCAGTATGCAATGCATTAACGAAGTGTTGATCTCTGGGTAACACCTTTCTGTGTGAGTGCTTTCATTGATTTTGAAGTTACTTTATATCATCATAACTAAATTTTAACAAGAACAAAATAACTCACTATCAGTCCAAATAAAATGTGACTAGTCGAACAAGATATCTGTGAGCCAATGATCACTAGTAATACCCCCTCTCTGATTTGAATATGCAAAATAAACAAAGTCGTCATTTAACAGGAAGTTAACGGAATTGGTACAAAAATAGATCCCACGATATGGCATGCCTAAACAAATAGTGTGTTAAAATTTCAAGCATCTGCGGTAAATAGATGCTGAGAAATCTTTGACGAAAATTTATTTGAAAATTTAGGCTAAAAAAAAACCAAAGTCGTCAATTAACAGGAAGTTGACGTCCGATTGGTACAAAAATACGTCCCAAGTGTGTTAAAATTACAAGCATCTGCGATAAATAGTTGCTGAGAAATCTTTGACGAAAATTTGTCTGAAAATTTTGGCTAAAAATAAACAGACGTCATTTAACAAGACGTTGACGTCCGATTTGTACAAAAATATATCCCACGATATGGCATGCCGAAACAAATACTGTGTTAAAATTTCAAGCATCTGCAATAAATAGTTGCTGTGAAATCTTTGACGAAAATTTGGGCTAAAAATAAACAAAGTCGTCAATTAACAGGAAGTTGACGTCCGATTGGTACAAAAATATATCCCACGATATGGCATGCCTTAACAAATAGTGTGTTAAAATTACAAGCATCTGCGGTGAATAGTTGCTGAGAAAAATGCGACAGAATTTTTTGTTACGGACAGACAGACAGACGGACAGACAGACAGACGGACAGACAGACACACAAGGGTAAAACAGTATACCCCCTTCTCCTTCGGAGCGGGGGTATAAAAATATTTATTGATAAAAGTGTTGCCTTTTCAAAATATTTCAAAACTTCAGATCGTACCATATGTCCATTAACAATAATATGACTGTGTTTTAAGACGTAATCAAATCTGCTCTGAATGTTCACATTCAAAATATCAAAACATTCGAGAATAATAATTATAAAATTGTACTCACAATAAAGAACACGTTCTGTAGAGCATTATTGCAGGTTGCATATTCTCTGGCAAATATATGGATTGTACAGATTAAAATAAAATCAATATTTACAGATGTCCGAATTAGTCTCCGTATAACAAGACGACATAAATATGTGACGTTTCACCAGAAATGTATTCTGATAGACAACATCTATGTAGCTTTTGGAAATCAAGTCTTCCAACAATCTGTTGGAATTCCCATTGGTACCAATTGTGCCCCATTGTTAGTAGACCTATTTTTGTATTCATATGAAGCAGATTTTATTCAAAAACTTGTACGTGAAAAGAATAATTCACTCGCTGTGGCCTTCAACTCAACATTCAGGTATATCGACGACGTATTGTTAATTAACATTTGTTACTTCCATATTTACGTTGACTCGATATATCCCTGTGAACTAGAGAGTCTGCGTCATCTGTTTCATATTTGGATATTTTACTGGAAATGGACAGTGATGGTAACCTAACAACAAAACTTTATGATAAACGTGATGACTTCAATTTTTCTATAGTCAACTTTCCTTACTTATGTAGCAATATACCTTCATCACCTGCATAGGGTGTTTCTGTCTCTCAGTTAATTCGATACGCAAGGGCATGCTCTTCATATGACCAGTTTCTAAGGCGAGGCAAGCTCTGACAAACAAGTAGATAAAACAAGACTATCAATCGTCTGTTTGAAGTCATCTTTTCGTAAGTCTGTATGGTCGATACAACGACCTTGCCAGCAAATATAATCTTCCACTGGGTCGCATGCTTACTGACGTTTTTCATACTAATTGTTAGACGATAATTAATTACCTAATTGTTTACGGACTTTTCCGTTTTCCCCGATTACGACAAAGAGCACACAGCGAGTGTGACAGGTCAGCAGAGGATGCTCACTCCTCCAGGGCACCTGATCCCACCTCTATTTTTTAAGAGGTCCGTATTTGCTCTGCTCCTGTTTTGTAATTTTCCTTTGGACTTTTGAATTTGAACACTGTTCGTTATCACCATGTCATTTATTTTCATTTGTGGACTATTTTGTAAAATGTCATACATGACCGCGATGGAAACCTTAAAAAATCGTTATTTTCTCTACACTGCAATGTCATGAATAATAAGTAGGAGCCTTTATCATTGTTTATAGGGGTGTTAAGGACAGCAATTATGTAATGACTCACTTTCAATAAAAAATAAATTATCTTAATATTTGGGTAGCATACTGCTAGTAAAAGGAGAGTTTGGGAAGGTCTAAATGTAGCGGTGTTAAACTTTTTGAACTCATTAATTCTGGCACTGTGATAAATGAAGTGGTCGCTGTGAATAAAGATTGTGGATTCTGTGTTGTGTTCACTTTAGTTGTTGTGTCTTCTATGGAAAAGGCTGCTTGGACATACAACATAGAGAATAGATATGCATATCCTTTTCTATATTACACCCTGTATCAGCAAGAGACACCGATATTATGATATTGGTCGAGGGCTGATACAGTGTGTATGTGTGATATGGAGAAGGGTATGTATTTGAATTTGTATTTCGTTTTATGGATTTTTAAGATGGTTGACAGTTTGTTATTGTCATTTTTCATTATTATATTTATTACATTCTTAGT
This sequence comes from Magallana nippona, assembly GCA_033439105.1. Lineage (NCBI taxonomy): Eukaryota > Metazoa > Mollusca > Bivalvia > Ostreida > Ostreidae > Magallana > Magallana nippona. The sequence goes on from CM065922.1 coordinate 4,472,502, forward strand.
AATAATATCGATTCAATCAAGACGTAATGAGCATGAATTACGTCAGACGTTGTTTTGTGACGAATGGATCATTACCTTAAATCTTTACCTAATTCTAAAGGGGAAAAACCAGACGACCTGTACGAATTATGGAATCCACCTGGAATGTAGGCGATTTCTGGCAGAAATTTGCAAATTTCTGGCGTATTTGGGGCAGAGACGGAATTATGAAAAGTTACGCCCGACTAGAAGAGGCGGTCTCCAGGCGTCATTTGAAATTTCCAGGCGTCATTTGGCAAGTTCAAATTTTCCTGGCGTAAAATGCCAGGAAAAGTGAAACAAGATTACGCCTGAAAATTTAGGCAGGGGTAAAATCCTCTGATTGGTCAATATAATTGATGCGTTAGGGTCATTTCAGTAAGGTTACGTTTGAATTCAGTTAATTAGGAAGGGGGGAAGTTGGTGGGGGTGAAATGGTTAAGACAGATTAGACTTTTTACATCTATAATGTGGTTGCTGGATTATATAAAATGTATGCTTTTATGTTAGATGATTAGTACCTATTCTATAGTCTTTGCAACGATATTTATGAAGCACATTTGGACATTTTTAATAAAATTACACGTACCTTTAAAAGAAGTGCAATTGAAATCGATGGAAGGAAAAATACCCAAGATATATCTTAATTGACACATAATCATTTTTCACTCGGAAAAAAATCACAGGAACGAAAACAGATTTCTTACGGAGATTTATAATGGAAAATGGTAACATCTTTTCTTCATTCGGTAGTCACCTCGCACAATTTTTCAGCGTTATCATCCGGGTTCTTTCATTTCTTTTGCAATGTTTTATATTTTTAGCTATGTATTGAAGCCTGACAAGCTAGAGGGGGCGTTTCAAAAGAGAAATCTTGGGATTTTTTTTTTTACAATTGAATGAACATCGTTCGAACCCCGATGTATGTATAAATATTATAAATGAATAATTTATGAAAATGTGCTGCATAAATATTATGGGATAGACTATATAGAAAATACGATTGTACATGTGCATGAGGTGACGAATTTCCAGTTTTCGTAATGTCGCCGGTTCTGACGTCTTCCTGTCAAGTAAAAAATCAAAATCGTTAAAAAAGCATGGAAAACGTAAGATATTTCGAAATACGTTTTTTTCATGTGCCCTACTGTTATAGCATTGCACATGCGCAAAACCCACACTGTAGTAGATCGTGCAGTGACAACATGGACTTCAGAAAACGAAGTGCTTTTTTAAGAAACTGATAAAACGACAACACGTTGTAAGTTTCTTGGCTTTACTATCGCTTATTTCCTATGTTGGATGTAGTGCGGCCGGGGTAGACGTTATACACTCTGTATGAACGACAAAGGTGTAGTAAGGCAGCACTATCAGTGAAAGGTGATTCGGATACCTTAAGATTTTCAAAGAATAAACACTCTTTTACTTTTTATTGATTGTAGTTTCCATTATTACCTTTTCACAAACATACAACTATGAAGTGTAGTTCATGCATTTAGAAGTCCGTGCAACCTGAATGCCTCGATCGGAAAGTAACCGACCGTAACACTCTCGACCAGTTTATACACCGGAGTACCAGTTGAGGAGCGATCGAAAATAATATGGCGACCAAATACTTTTATGAATTCATGTCAGCTTTAAGAAAAGATAAGAAGTACTTTAGTTGTCCACTCTCTCAATGCATGGGATTGTTCTACTTTTTTAAAAATAGCTCAAAGCAAAAGAAGAACCACGGGGAATGCACCAGGGTAACAGAAGTTTCTAACTTATAATGTCATGAAAATATTAAACCTTAGATGCAAGTCTTTGAATTTAGGTTTAATTATACAAGTTTGGTTGTCAAATAGACCATGGTATATCAAGATGGTTTACTCGCCTCAGGAATAAAAGCACTGGAAACACTTTCGGATTTACCCTACGTTCATATCTCATCTTGACACTTCTTCCCACCAGAGTACAAAAGCTGGGAACATTGCAAAATTGTTGCACAGTCAGCTTGCCTATTATAGTCTATGCAAAAAATGTGCTATAATACTTTAAAGGCATAATGTACACACAGACACATGTATATAAACATTTTTAAAAATAATTTAGTATTTCACTTTTAACAGCAATTTATCAATCCTTTGGCAAGGCTGTCAGTGATATTGCAGAGAAGAGATATAACACTTGCAGATGCAAACATTGTTGTCTTATCAACAAAGAAAGTCCTCCAGTTTGATGCAAGATATTTTTGAAATGTTACAAAATTAGTTAAACAAAATTTCTCTAAGCTGATACTTAATTTTGATGGTTATTTCTAGCTTATTTATAGCTTAAGTCAACAGAAAAACATGTGAAAAGAAACCAGGATGTATCAAGATACATCAAGGTATAAAGTTTTTTTGTTTTTTTTTGTTTTTTTTTTTTTTTTTTTTTTTTTTTACAAAAGGTATATTTTATTTGATTTGAACATATTTTATTGTGTGTATATATATATTTTTATTTTTTTATTTTATTAACATTATAATCATATAAGCATTAATATATATAACAAGTAAGCGTACAGTATTATCATACCAAGATATAACCATATACATATAGATCTAGAAATTTATACCATTTGATAACATTTTGCTTTTTTGATTCTACAAGGAGATAATAATATACATATAAATCTAAAAATGTATACGATTTGATAACATTTTGCTTTTCATTTGATATTGTACAATATATGGATAAGTTTTAAAGTAATATAAAATTTCTCTATCTGATTTTGAAAGTATTTTAAAAAAAATGTAGAGCATGGTATTGTTTTTAAACATACAATGACATATACATCTATTTTTATGATTTTACATGTATGGATAAGAAGCCAATGCTAGCATGGTGGGCCACCAGTCATCTACACAGTCTTTATTGCCCTCATGCTAGCTAGACAGTGACCACATCTGGTATGTGGACCTGATGGCAAATTATAAACCTATACAAATTTTCTTTAAAAGTTTCTTAATTTGTATATAATTATACGATTTCTCTGCAATATATCGATAAGTTTTCAAAGATGATTGTACAAAGTAATATAAAGTTTCTCTATCTGATTTTGAATTCGTCAATCTACATTTCATTTTGTATTTATAAATTTTCATTGCAGTATATGAAATAAGTGTATCCTTTTTTCTAATTTTTTATAATTTTCCTTTCCAATAAGAGTGTTTCTCTTGATACGATCTTTTTTACTCCATAAAAAGTTAAAGATAAGTTTATTTATTTGCTGTATAATTTTTAATGGTGGACTTGGGAGAATGGTTGCATTATATTGCAGTTTTGAAATAATCAATGTGTTTATTATTTCTTTTTTTCCAAATAAAGTCAGTTTTCTTTTTTCCCATGAACATAATATTTTGCTCATATTATCAATTTTTTCCTGCCGATTCTTTTCTAAACACTTATATTTGTCGTGTCCTATGTATATTCCCAATGTTTTAACCGCTTCGTTTGTTACTTTTATTTTTTCTATGCTTTCACATGAATTTTTTAGAGGACCTAAAAGTATGCATTCAGATTTATCAATATTAAGTTTTGGACCGGCTACTTCAGAAAAATTATTTATTAATTCAACTACATTTTTCACAGATTCTAAATCTTTAAGTATATTTGTTGAATCATCTGCATGTTGTACCATTTTTATCTCTGTATCGTTGCCAATTTTAAAACCATGTATCTCTTTTGAACTTTTTATTCGAATAGCTAATGTTTCTACCGTCAAAATAAATAGTAGTGCAGATATTGGGCATCCTTGTCTAATACCTCTGGTCATATCACACGTTTTAGAAATAAATCCATTATTTTTTACTCTAAATTTAGGATTATTATACAATATTTGTATCCATTTGATAAAGTTTGGTCCAAAATTTAGAGCTTTTAATGTTTCAAACATAAAAGACCATTCTACAGTGTCGAAAGCTTTCTCAAAGTCTAAAAATAAAAGAATTCCATTTTCATTTTGATCTTCACAATAGTCAAAAATATCTTGAATTAATCTTGCGTTATATCCAATATATCTTCCTTTAACATATGCTGATTGGTCATTGTTAATTAGTTTTGGGATCACTGTTTGAAGTCGTTTGGCTAATACAAATGCTAAAATCTTATAGTCACAGTTAGTTTAACTAATTGGTCTATAATTTTTAACTTTGTCTCTTCCGCCTTTTTTGTGTATAAGACTAATTACTGACATTCTCTGTGTAATAGTAAGCTCTTCCACTGTGAAAGATTTTATCAATGCATCATAGAAGTAGGTTTTAATTTCATTCCAAAATAATTTATAGAACTCAACTGGTAATCCGTCTAATCCTGGCGATTTATTATTTTTCATATTTTTAAGGTATAAAGATTTGAATGAAAAAGCATTGACTTCCACAGTGATTTGAAGTTTAAAAAATTGGCTAATTGATAACCAACCAGGTAATGATCATATATCCTATTAAATTGTTAAATTAGAGTTCTGTTTTTTCATTTCACATTTACTTTTTATCCATGTTTTCAGAAAGCAGCATCCTCAATCATAATTTGAACAAACTGACCAGAGAAAATCCAGAGACTTGTAGAAAAGTTGGGAGCAAGTGGTGATGAAGATGAGTGAGGGAAAAGAGTGAGTAAGAAGAAAGTAATGAAGAAAGTGATATTGAATCAGAATATGAGCAAAGTATGCAAGAGAATGAAATGTTATTCAAATATTCAGATAAAAGACAGAACTTCTAAAATCTCAACGGAATCAAAATATACAAACAGGAGGTCCAAAATTTATAATAATTACGTCGTGCCACCAACAACTTAAAGACAGGTGGTTTATACTTCCACCGTCTCTTAATAACTTCAGTTCGGATGTAACACCAAGATCCTAAACTGGATGTAGAATAAAGCAATCCTGAGGAATATAGCCTCGGAAGGCTGCGATGGTGGATGGTCTCAATATCAAGTGATTTACAAATATATAGATATGAAATACAACATTCCTTGTTTTACTGACACTAAAACAGAATCATAGTTAATTGTAATGGTTCATAGGACAGCTGTAAAGCGCCGAAAGAGATATCGAACCACATGAACCTCAGTTTGTCTATCGTGGATTTATAAGATGTTCCACTATCCCCCAGCGTACCTGTTCCCTATACCTTGAAGCTGTAAAGGCTGTAGTTATATTTCAAGAGCTTTTGAATTAATTACTATTAAATACATGTATAACATGTAACAGCAACTAACAGAGATTTCAATTGAATTTTAATTTGGGATTTCTAATTTGTATCCAACTCTATAAAGTACTCCGTCAATCATTCAAAATTGTTCACAGTTTATCAAAAAGTTGAGACATAATATTGATTTCTTCCATATAGGCACGATGTAGTCATGATCTATGAACGGGGGCATTGTCTTCTTGAATCATAATTTCCATGAGAAAAATGTTAATATTACCATTGACACTGGTCAATGATCCAACACTTTCGTACCAAATACCGGTACAACCCAGACCATAACAGTTTGCTCTTTGATAGCACGCAAACAAGATGAGGGATGTCAACTTCATCGGTCATCCGCCAGATATTTAGGCAGTTATTGTTACCAATATTTACTTGACATTCATCACTAAATATCCAGTTCTTTCAATCCTTATCAACAGTCAAGTTTTTTTTCTCTGCACCAAGAAACGCGTTTCTGGATTTCTGCTGTATTGCTTCATTATTTTCACCAGGAATGTCATCCAGTGTCTTTCTTCTGTTATTTCCCATGATCCTTGAAAGTTGCACTTCGTCGCGCGCGGTGAACTTATCCTTCTGTCCAGATCGATGACTATTTCCTACACTTCCAATGGTATTAAATTTTTAATCATAACAATAGTACTCCTGGGTATTCCTTACAACCTTCCAATTTCTGCCATTTTTTTTTTCTCTCTGTTTTGTAAGCTTCTATAACTTTCATTCTCACTGCCACCGGAATTTCCTCAGACTTACGACAGTGCATTTTCCCAAGCTTTGTTTATAAAATATAATAACAGCCGGCAAAAACTAGTATTTGTAAAAACTAACGTAATATGAAAATGATGACGTAATTATGGGAAGAAATTCCAAACCCGATTTGCTTTCCATAAATAGCGCGATACAAAAATAGTCTGGACGTATTTACCACTTCAAAAACATTTTGACGTCAGCAACGAATACTTTTGTCCAGTGACTGTATGTCACTTTAAATTTCATTGCAAGGTGGCCATACCAACTTGTAGGCCCCCAAAACATCCAAGTTTCTAACATTTTGATACACACGAACTCTACTTACTTAAGAACTTTCTTTGAAATCATGAATACTTTACCTCTGAATAAACAATCAGTTTAAAATTTAAGTACGTTATTTTTGCTTTCTTAAATCTTTCATTTGTCTTCGATAAGATGCAGCAATTCCTCATTTTGGCGATGCTCATCTTAATCTAAACCACACAACTTATAAATGGTACTTTGGTAGTGTTACCATACATTAAAGCATCTAGAAAGCAGAATTATTTTCATTAATTGTTTGCATCTGTATATAACTAAATAAATGTTTAATAAATAGTGTTTGGCAACAAATTAAAAGCTTATGCCCATTTGAAATTTATATATCAAAGACATGACGCAAATTTTCACTGTTTTAATGATCAGAATTAGTCAATTCAAGCGTCATATATGATTCAATAATCTATTACAAATTACTTATAACTCATCAAAGTTAATTTTTCCTACAGAATAATTCCAGATATGAACAAATTCACACATCGTTACCAGCGATTTTTTTGTCAGAACCCCATTTGTGCTACGTAATCAAATGACGTGCTCTTATTCAACCCGAGACAATTTTCCATTGCATTTTGTCTGAAAGAAGATTACAATTCACGGAAGGGGTAATTCACGGAATTCGAAGCTAGATACCTTGAAATGTGTCATTATTATACTATAGGGTGAACCTTTATTACAGAAACAATACGCTTGTGATCTACGCACACATCATGCCTGCAATTCTTCGTCAACTTGGCAGTGACAGGTTCAAATACAGTTAATCTTCAATTATCGTTCAGTACTAAGGAACATTATTTTGATGCATTTGTCCTGAGACCCAAACATTTATACAGTTACAACATGATTCAACGACATGCTCCTTTTTTCCTTTGGACTTTTAAGAACAATGTACGTTATCACCACATGTCATTACAACATGATTCAAATTATTTTTTCTTAACATGAATCTCTTTTGGAAGTACACTTCGCATACTGAAAATAAAGTTAATTCATTTCTTTCTATTTCGGAAAGAAACAAAAGAGCACGATTTATCATATTTAAAGCATGCTGTACTTTCGGCATTACATAAAAATATTTCATGACGCTGGCAACTGATACCATATGCCGACCATTCATTTAAAAGGTTTTAATTTAATGAATGTCAGTTATACCTGAACACGCCTAACTGGACCCTAACCTTCTTGAGACCTGGATTGTGTTCATATAATAGTGCTTCTAAAGCAGAAACTGTTAGAAGGCTTGGTTTTCCCCCTTTCAGTTCATTTACAGCAGGATAAACTTAACTTTATATTATATTAATTGTTGAATATATTGAAAACAATGTTGAAGCATGTAAAATTTACTGACTTATTACCCTGCTGGGCAGACTACTTATTTAATTAATGTAATTAACTTAATCTAAGGAAACGGATTAATATAAGTGATTACACTTGTTTCCGAACCCTTTTGCATAAATTCTTATTCATCTCAAAAATGTATTGTATCCAAATTCTTCTTTTCATGCAATAAATAATGTTTACACTAATATTGAAGCAATTAAGTTAGACTAAGTGCATGCATGAAGAAGTTTCGAGTATATTCATACTCTAGCTTCTTGTTATCAGATTAGATTAGACTAATCTAATAGATATTTAGATTAATAGATAACTAATAAATATTTAGATCGAATGATATGCACAAATTCTTAAATTAGCATTGCCAAAGCAAGTTAGCAACAAGTTAGTATCACCCTAGGGTTCAAAGATGTGCTTTCAAACGCGACACGATTAGAAAATTAAGTATGCAGGGATTAATATTAAGGTTCAATATATTAAATGTAAGCATACGTGGAGTTCTTTTTCACTGGGTTTCAAACTCATATTTATGTTGACAAGCAACTCAATCCATTTCTCATTAATTACTCACTCACATATGATCACAGCACAGAGTTTTTTTGTCGTAGAGATGAATTTGCCTTCGATGCTTAAGTCTTCCTGGTGAGTTATCTCGCCTTACCTATAGCTATGATTGTTTTTAGGCTACACAACATATCATTCAGATATATATATATATATATATATATATATATATATATATATATATATATATATATATATATATATAACATGTACAAAAACATGTACATGAACATACAAATATACACACCACTAAAAGACATAAACATGTACTAACATATACATAGGGATTTTCTCTCTCTAAAATTGTATGTCTCTCGCCTGTTTGTAAAGGATAAATTATGTTATGAATGCGATCTTTTATTTATCATTATTTTTTAATCTCCGTTTCTCTCCCTACAGTATAAAGGAGAAAAATCAAATCGCCATTTGGTTAACATACAATTTCCTTAATTTTTTAGGAATGACATGTGGTGATAACGAATAGTGTTCAAATTCAAAAGTCCAAAGGAAAATTACAAAACAGAAGCAGAGCAATAGAGGTAGGCCCAGGTGCCATGGAGGAGTGAGCATCCTCTGCTGACCGGTCACACACGCCGTGTGCTCGTTGTCGTAATCGGGAAATTACGGAAAAGTCCGTAGACAATTAGGTGATTAATTATCGTCTAACAATTAGTATGAAAAACGTCAATCAGCATGCGACCCAGTGGAAGATTGTATTTGCTGACAAGGTCGTTGTATCGACCATAGAACTTACGGAAAGATGACTTCAAACAGACTGTTGATAGTCCTTGTTTGTCAGTTGCTTGCCTCGTCTTAGAAACTGTTCAAACGAAGAGCATGCCCTTGCGTATCGAATTAACTGAGAGACAAAAAAACACCATATGCAGGTGATGAAGGTATATTGCTACATAAGTAAGAAAAGTTGACTATAGAAAAATTGAAGTCATCACGTTTATCATAAAGTTTTGTTGTTGGGTTACCATCAATGTCCATTTCCAGTAAAATATCCAAATATGAAACAGATGACACAGACTCTGTGGTATCTTTTATTTCTATTTCACTGGGATATACATGTATCGACGTAAGTATGGAAGTAACAATTGTTAATTGATAATACGTCGTCAATATACCTGAATGTTGAGTTGAAGGCCACAGCGAGTGATTTATTTTTTTCACGCACAAGTTTTTGAATAAATTCTGCTTCATATGAATACAAAAATAGGTCTGCTAACAATGGGGCACAATTGGTACCCATGGGAATTCAAACAGATTGCTGGAAGACCTGATTTCCAAAAACTACATAGATATTGTCTATCAGAAACTCAAGCATCTTTTTAATGTCAACTTCAGAGTACTTGTGTGCACAATCCGAATGGCTTTTAAACAAAATAGTTTTGCAAATGACCGATGACAAGGTAAGAACATTTACGTGATCCATTTTTATTAAAAAAGCAGTTATCAATGATGTCAAAAAGACGGGACTTTAAGTTATCGTGGGGGATGGCTGTATAAAGTGTAGAAAAGTCGTAAGTTTTGATGCTATTGATTTTGGTAAAATTTTGGAATTTCAGGTTTTCTGAAAGTTCCTTGGAATTCTTAAGTATCCACATATGATTTACACCGCTTCTTGGATATACTGTTGCACGTTTCTCATTTACTGCTGTTAATATTTTGGTAAGGAGTAAAGAAAGAGGCTTGGTAGAACATTTACTGGAACCCGCTATATATCTTTGTAAGGATTTTTATGAAATTTAGGTATCCAATAAAGAAAAGGTAATTCAAATTGATTTTGGTTGTTGGGAATATTGAAAATATTCAAAACTGACATGACTTTGAAGAATTTCTTCCTTTGAAGAAAAGATGCATTTTTGGAATTTATGTGGGTTTCTTGTCTTTATTATGTGTATGTGACGACGTACAGAGTTTTCTTTGGATTGTGTCATACATGGTCATAGAAACCACTCGTTAGAAACGCAAAACTAAATAGTTCTCACTTATGGAAATAAGCAAATAATACTCGTTTATATTCAGGTGCATGTACTTGTACAAATAACATACAACATATATAGCCCTGTTCTGGGTTTGTTTTGTGTGGAATTTCGTGTTTTTTGTTTTGTTTTTTTTTTACACTGGACTATCTTATATATATTATATAAAAGATCGTTCGATCAGCATACCAAATTCTCGAGTTTCTATTGTTTTTCATTGCAATAAATAAATCGTTCATAGTTAATCAGTTGAACTTATTAAGTAGAGAAAATATATTTTGTTTTTATTTTTTTCCATGCATGATGTATGATGTTATTTTACTAACACATGTCAAATGTGCATGTCGCAGACTTTTACATATTTGTGTTGCTTAATTGAAAACATTTTATAATCTTTTATTTAGTTTAAGATTTTACAACAGGGCGGTTATACTGTATGCCAAAAGAAGTGAATAAATCTTCAGTTGCGTAAACAAATAGACCAGGAAAATACAATTGTGAAGAATAAGGAAGAAAAAGAATTTATTACACCTTTGGTTATAAACTGTCTTTTTACAAATCTAGTCCCAGCTGGTTCGTAATTGAATTTGTCTTTCTTCGTTTTGATGTTACATAATCTACTATCGCCAATAATGACTTACCTTGATTTAGCCAATTTAAAACCCTTTAAAATCAAATGATAGATCAAAAAATAGAAAATCCATAACATCGCGAGCATTGTATAAACCAAACGTGTATTCCACGATTCTAAATCAGAGAAAATCTACCAGTGAGCAAATGATAAGTTTTTTTGTTAAGAACTGAACGAAAAGTATATTTCTAAGTGAGATTTACATAAAGGCAAAATACGCATAAGTAGGAGCCGGGGTGTGCCATCCCAAAACTCCTACTCAGGATTCTGAGCATTTCTGATTTCAATCACTAGAAAATAAAATGTAATAACTAGACAACATTTAGATGATGACCTATCGAGGGCATCAACACACGCATGAAAGAATTTTTTCGGAATATGAAAATGACATTCATACCACATCGTGCAAGGTTTTTACTCAATCATGTGAGACATAGATACGAAAACTCTCAAAGGAGTGAGACTCGATACAAAATCGTTAACCCAGAGATTATAATAAGTTATGAATAAATATACAAATCGGTCTTACTTTGCTCATGATCACACTGAATTAGAACTAAATAAATAAATGTTAAAAATATATACACTCATTAACTTTAAAAATAAAAATACACAAGAACAGATTTAAAAATCTCTATATGTAGAATAAACATTTAGCTACAAACACGGCACATGATTTGCGTAAATAATACAAGTGGTATTATATAGACCGTTACACATATACTAGTAAATGAAAATAAATTGAAAATAAAATTGGGGCGTTAAAGTTCTATTACATGCATAATTCTTAGAGTAATTAAATATTTTTCAAAGTGTTCATCTTCACACGATCACATCCATCCACAAGTTCACCGTTATATGTAAACTTGTACATTTTCAGATTTAAACTAGGTGAGCAATGTTGTCCATGTGCCTCTTGTATGAATTAACAATTTGTTTCCCGGTAATGGTCTGTCTTTGCAGATGCTTGGACAGTGATGTGTAAGGTAAAGTGGCAGCAGAGTTAAGACTTCCGGGTAAGACACGTACAAATGTAACATCCCGTGCACACAGACTAAGCTAAAGCTTCAGAACGACAAGGACAAACTTTCAAGTGCATTTGGTGTGTTTCAAGGGGCACTTGCTGCTGTTGAGTTGTGATTAACGGACTAATACCTCTTTATGATGTAATGCAAAAGGGGAATTTTATTTCTTTTTTCTTATTGCAGATGAAACATTCACAACGATCAGAAGAAACGTGATTTTAAAAATAAATTGGTATCGGATCTCTTCACTGATGGCAGCGTTTGAATATGAATTTCCTGAGAATTTCATATTAAAACTTTAAGATCATACTGTTTATAATTATTTTGAAGTTCTTTTAACAATATTTATTAAAATACAATAAAAACGCATTGAATCGGCCATTTATAATTTTTCTCCAAAGATTATATAGGTATTTTTTGCCATAAGGAAATCAGAGCTATCTTTGCAATATCATAAAAATTATAGATATTTATCTCAATCATAAGCTTTTGAAAAGAAATTAATGTCTAATCGTATTATAACCTATTTAAATGAGTCGATACTGTCTGGTTATGCAATGTTTTCATGCGCTTTCACGTGCATGAACTACAGGGAGCTCCCTGTCACACTTTTCTGACACATTGGCTTTCAAGTGGTTGGAATTTCACAGCTTCTTTCAGTTAAAAAATAAAACTTCTGTAATCCAAGTGAAAAGATATTTCATTTATACTTCATGCCATTCTTAAAATTTAGATAAATTTCAATAATTTTTTCTGATGCATGCATATGTATTTTGTTATTAAAACCATCATCCAGATATTAACTGTGAACTGAATAATAATTTAAATAAATATTTTAACGGAAATCCTGAGAGAGCATAGAGCTGGGCCCCAGCTTACTTGAAATATAATAACAGTTTGTTCACAGAGTATTTCGGTGCATGCAGCACTTATCAGCTCGTCGTGAATTATTATGAATGGTGTTTTTCTGGTTTTCCTTTCACCTATCTAATGGGATTCACGCCAGCGTTTCTGTCATACTCAGACTGGAGGCTACACATTCAGCACTGTGATGGGAACCAAATGCTGTGGAGAATTTCGGTTAAAGAGCGCCAATACTGCACTCTGTTCACTACAAAAACCATACATTTATACGAAAACCATCCACCAGACACAACAAAACACTTGACATATCTTTTATTCTTTTTATTTGAATGTTGTATGGTTCATGAACACGTTTTAAAAAAAAACCGCTGCAAGCTTCAAAATAAAAGTAAAAGACGCATAAATATTTGTTCGAGTATAAATTTTGGATATATTTTGTATTGTTCAGAGCCATGTTTCAGATAAACGCTTCCATGTTGGTTTTCATCTAAGTATTCAATGTATAATGATGGATTATTACAATTTTGAATCATTTTGAAGACGATAATTATGTAATGGTAGATAACGATTAAATTAAAAATGAACCAAATTCACATGACTGACAACATATAAGAATCCGGCCATTTTGTGTCTTCAGCTTTTTAAAAGTATTTCCTTGATGAAAAGGAGAACATGTTAATGCTGTCAAACTATCCGCGGTATTCATATTAAAATAAGAGTTCATGCATTTACTAGTATTCACCAAGAGATTTGAATGAAGTTCAAATTACTTCTTACAATATAGCTTTTGAAAATTCTGTAGTAGAGCTGGTTATGTAAATTTTTTCTGGGATGCACATGCTAGCTACCTCTATAGCCCAAATGAAGCACAAAAGGAAGCATTTTATTGTTTATATTTAGATTTACCATGAAATTTTTAATCAATAACTGTGTATAAAAGTAAAAACAAAAGTCACACAAAAGGAACAGACAAATTGTTTCATATATTTTATTGAAAAAAAAAATGCTTCAGTTTTTACAAGACATCCCCACCCCTCCCCGGTTCTAACAAGGGATTTCATTTTCAAGGAACATTCTTATGAAAATCTTGATGGGGATATTTTCATTCTACATCAACAAATCCTTTGTTATCTAGACTATTCTTGGAGAAAAAAACTTTTTATCTTTTTAAATCAGGAATATAATATTTTAATTGATAAAAAGAAAATATTTGCTTTTTCAAAGAAATAATGCATGTTTTGAAATTTTGTATATGTACATATATTAAAGATAAAGATCATCTGCAAACTGATTGCGCTTTCCATTTGTCTTTATGAAATAAATACCACACAATTCACAAATCTACACTGATTTAATACATTTTTAAGCGGTTTGAAATAATATAATGCTAAAAAAAAATTGGTTGTCATATATACCTCTTAAACAATTAATTAAGTCGGCAAATGTCAGTTGTATTTGTAAGTAATAATCCTGACATTAATGTGGATATAATTTAAAGCAATGACCATCTAGATCCGTTTGAATTGAAAACTCATTCTCTAATTAAGTTATGGGTGTTATGATGAACTGATGTTATGTTCAGAGATCAACTAATGTAATGTTCAGAGAGGGTAAGTTGAAATGTTTGGCTCCTTGTTTAAATAAAAGACAAAAACCTATTTGTTTGTAGTCCAGGTAAATGCTTTATTAATACTTGGCGCACCTCCACTTAATGCACAAGTACAAAGGCAGTGCCGTGATGCCGGGGCATGCATACCTCTCCATACGAAAAACAGTCGTGGTGATTGTATCTCCGTGGACATTTCGGGAACAATCTGATAAAATATGAACGAGAAAAGAGAGAGAAAAAAATTAAAAGGCCCATATACTACATCACTCCATAAGAAACGTTTCTCAAGTTCTTGTAAATCTGTTTAAACCTTTCCTAAGTTTTAATCTTTAGTTATATAAAATGTTTAGCTCCAATGCCAATGCCGATGACCTGGAGATTGAATCTCTATCATAAAAAAAACATTAAAGGTAAACATGAGATTTAAATCATATGAAAAAAGATTTTTTTTTTATTTCTCCAATATACTAAATATTTTTAATTCTTGAGAAATTGCTTAAGTTTATTCCTAGAGAGAAGAATATCTAACAGATATCGGACCATCATTATTGGTCGGGTCTCTGTGGGAGAAGAATATCTAACAAATTTCAGACCAACATTATTGATCGGGTCTCTGTGGGAGAAGAATATCTAACAGATATCGGGCCATCATTATTGGTCGGGTCTCTGTGGGAGAAGAATATCTAACAGATATCGGGCCATCATTATTGGTCGGGTCTCTGTGGTAGAAGATTATCTAACAGATATCGTACCATCGTTATTGATCGGGTCTCTGTGGGAGAAGAATATCTAACAGATATCGGGCCATCATTATTGGTCGGGTCTCTATGAGAAGGATATCTGACAGATATCTGACCATCATTATTTGTCGGGTCTCTGTGGGAGAAGGATATCTAACAGATATCGGGCCATCATTATTGGTCGGGTCTCTGTGGGAGAAGAATATCTAACAGATATCGGGCCATCATTATTGGTCGGGTCTCTATGAGAAAGATATCTGACAGATATCTGACCATCATTATTTGTCGGGTCTCTGTGGGAGAAGAATATCTAACAGATATCGGGCCATCATTATTGGTCGGGTCTCTGTGGGAGAAGAATATCTAACAGATATCGGGCCATCATTATTGGTCGGGTCTCTGTGGGAGAAGAATATTTAACAGATATCGGGCCATCATTATTGGTCGGGTCTCTGTGTGAGAAGATTATCTAACAGATATCGGACCATCATTATTGGTCGGGTCTCTGAGGGAGAAGGATATCTAACAGTTATCGGGCCATCATAATTGGTTGGGTCTCTGTGGGAGAAGAATATCTAACAGATATCGGACAATCATTATTTGAGGGTGTCTCCGTGAAGTACAGTGCGTCCTTAATGAGAACACATTACTGCAGCATTTAGGGTTGAACAATTCTTTATCAAAATTATATTTGCATGGTTGTATGACACTTTGATGTTATTTAAAGAGTAGTTTTTGTGAAAAAATATTTCAAAAGATTGACCTATATGTTTTCCTCAATACCGGTATAACACATTGCCTCTTTTTTCACCCTTTAACAATCTTAATGTATTCAAAATAATTTATCACTAAATGTAGCATTTTAATACTTGTGAAGATTTTAAACTAATTTGTACTTCTGCTAGCAATATAGGGCCCAATTATTTTACCAGAGGAAGGATCAAGGTATAAAAAAAATTAAAATATATACTTTATGAGAAATGCATTCATTTATATAAGCATTAAAGGTGCCGTATTGTTTTTAGCTAACATAAGCTGTACGTTTCACTTACAGCTTATGTAAGCTGAAAAATAATAACATGAAAATACATATTACTGCAAAGGCGCCGCTCTCCTATCCCATTGTAAGAAAGATCAAAGGGTATTTTTTTAAAAGACTTATTGAATGCTTAAAAGATTCGTTTTGGTGATTACAAGATTACTTAGATCGTAGACTATGTTACCTCGTACTTCACCTAGCGTTCGGGAAACCCGCTGATATGTTAAATTTTAAAAAATTAAACAAGGGCACCGCTAAGCGGAGCATCCCCTCGCGACATGAATTATTGTGGAGGGATGCATTATTTAGGATTATACAGTCATATTAATATAACTGAGGAGACCAAATTTTTTTGTGGAAATTCAGGGCATATAATTAAGCATATATGTCTATATCTTATATCAGAGTAAATGTTAAATATGACACAAGTATTCATCTCCTTAAAACCACTTTGAATTCATAATATTTTTATCCTTATCCCCAAGCTTTATGGTGGTATACATTGAAGGGAGGGGGGGGGGGGGGGCATTTACGTTCTGAATCTTGGACTAGTTCCATTCTAAGTAATACGGGGAAAATTGCCCGACATTCGGCTGCTTCTTTCGATATAAATCGGATGAATTTAATCTCTTGCCTACTTTTAACTTTGGACATTCTTCTAACCCTCCATTACTACAAAAAGTTTTTTTTTTTACCTTTACTAGATCTAAACCCAAAAAATATCAAGTTGTTGATTTGAACTGCTTACTTTCACTTTAGTTTCAAAGTTGTAAAGCGGAAGTATTTATTGTCAAGTCGTACATAAAATTTCTGTTTAAAATGGTATTATTTTAACGATATTTTAAAAACTAGTTAACTAATTGACATAAAAATTAATAGGTTTAGTCCTTTTACCATGCCAAAGAAGTGTACGAAGTTTGCGAAATATCAGTGAAAGGGTTTTCTTTGAATCTTGCTTACAAGCAGAAGTAGACCACACTCATACACATACACGCACAGCGGCGATGCTATATCACCTTCGCAAAAAAAAAACTGCATCTGTGCGACACACTTTTGTGTTGTCAACCGTTTAAGTATGTCTGTGTTCTGGATATTTCCTGGCCAGGTGAGGGATACGCTCTACTTGCTGCAGAAGTCGTTGTTCGTTATCCGAGCTCTCTTTCCGGTACATTGTATTCTCAGCGGTAACCGTAATGTGATAGGTATTTGTCAACACTGAGATTCTTTAATACACACCATTATAAATAATTGTAAACATTGTGCCCGAGTTCATGTGGCGTCATAAGTAATACGTGTTTACACAATTCATTAAAATAAAGGGTAAGGGCCAAACAAAAACAAACTTAAGTCCTAAAAGATATCAAGTAGCAAAATGATGATATATTTAGACTTCTAGTGAAACTTGAAATATTTCATTCCATTTATTTAAGAATGCACGATTCCCTGTAAATAAGCAACAGATTCCATGTAATGCTACGTTCCCAACATCACGGTTCGCAGCGCATTTGAAATCGCCGTCGTTAACGAAGAGTGATCGTAATAATCGCATCATATCTCACCAGATCTTGAGGTAAGTCATAGCAAACGTGTTAACCGTAGATTTTTTGAATGGCGAAAACTTTTCTACTATCAACGCGCGATTAATTTTCAATCGTTATTATCCGTTTTCATCGAATCAGATCGCACTGCATCGTTAATAAGCGTAACACGTCGCATTTATCCCCCCCCCCCCCCCTCCCAGGGCAAACACCATGCTGCGCTGCGTTCTGTTGCGATGTGTCAATATGGTCAGTCGGGCTAAATAGATGGATTGTCGGTTCGAATCGTAGTGTAAATCGGGATCATTTTCCATCTTTATTGTAAAAAGAATCGCCATCATCATTATACCCCATGGAAACAGAACACGTGTTCGTGATGACTATTCGTGTACATGTATATAAAGGGCCAAAATCGGAGACTCAAATCGTGATGTTCGGATTAGATCGAGATCCAATCGGGAATTCTATCTGAACATTATTTTCTGAACGTATTTTCTCGGATCTCAACGGGCAATTATATCGTGACAGAACGCGTCACCTGAAATATGTCTATCTTGACCGTCAACAAATTACATACCGACTCTCATCACCTCGTACCTAACCTTAGAACTGTAGAGAATTTCCACAATCAGTTACGATTTGTCAATAATAGTGTTCTTAACAGGAAACCTAGCATAAATAAACAACATTTGACACCTTAATCCAACTATTCCGAATCGCGGTGCGATTGAAATCGCAGTCGTAATCGTATCAAAGATCACTAGATCTTAATTATTTCTGTCGTAGAAATCGTGTTGATAATAGAACATTTTTTGATTTTCAAAACTTACGATAAAAACTATTAATTTTCATTCGCTATAATTCGTAATCATCCTATCTGATTGCATTGCATCGTTAAAAAAGGACAACATGTCGCATTTAATCGTGCCACCCCCTCTTCCAATCGTGATGATTAAGATTATTATTGGACAAAACATACACCATGCTGCACTGCTTATATTTGCAATGTGTCAATATGGTCAGATGGTCTATGTAGATATATCTGTCGGGAACAAATTGTAGCTCATATCGGGTCACCGTTTATCATGATCGTGAAAAGAATCGCAATCGTTATCGTATCCTATCGCAACAGAGCACATTGGTTTGTAATGATCGTAACGTATACGAACGTATTTCACACGTATAAAAGCGTCCCAAATCGCGGACTTGTGTCGTGATATTCGGATCCGATCGAGTTCAAATTCTCGTATTCTTTTTCGAGAGACTTTTCAGAACGTATGTTCTCAATCTAAATGGGCAATGAGATTGTGAAAGATCGCTTCACCTGAAATATATCTACCGTGGCCATACTGTATCAAAGTTCAAAGAATCGCTTAAAAACGCATCGACTCGCATCACATATCCAAGGCTTAAAATTGTGAGGGTTGATCCAAAAGTAATGTCACAGATGCGATAAAATAGTGAAAAATCCGCGTAAAGTGACAAAATTTGTGCTTTGGGATATCCACCTATTTCAACTCAGATCTGAAAATTTTAATGCATTATGATTATTATTTCTGAAGATAATATATTTTATACAGCGTGAGGTAAGAATTGTCGCCGCAAACTGCGACGTCTTTTCTGGTTACTTGCATTTGGCGTTCTGGTAGAACTTCAATTTTTAGTGCTATATAAAAAATGTTCTCGATGCTCTATTCACATATTTTATTTTATTTTTCATTAAGTAAATAATAAATCTTTTTTTTTGATAATATAATAGAGTATTATATTTGATAATTTAATGTTCTATCAGTTTTATCGATGGCTCTTCAAAAAACCATGGACGTGGCCTTTATATAATATAGCTGATGACATAGGAACCTAGCTTTAATTTTCCTTCAGAGCATATGTCTTCTGACTATTTAATTTATTATCAACATGACATACGCTTTTATGAAATATTGGGACCATGTTAAGGGTACCATGTTCACTCGCTCTCACTTTAGGTTGATATATCAATTCCAGTACATTTTCTATTAATTTCTATTTATCGAAGCTCTAGCCTTTTTATTCCTTGATCAAGAGACAAAAGACACTGCGTAGTCAACTGAAATGGACAGTATCGTTTTCTAATTTTATTAAAACAGTTAAAAAAAGTCTATAACATATGTTTATTAAAATATTGTGTTGTTTGGAGCTTTTTCAAATTTCGAACCGCGTTAGTTACTCAGATATAAAAACCTTTAAAAAGGCTTATTTTTATGACGCGGTGATGTCACGTATATATCATGTTATAAACATTCATATCTTTTTAATTATTCAACAAAATTTTCAATTCGAATTAAAATTTTGATTGGGGTAATTTTATTGTATCATTTTATACAATACAGCGCCAATGAGAAGCTCAATGCATGGTGTGACATTACTTTTGGATCAACCCTTGTACCAAAGTAATTCCAAGAACATCTACGATTTGTCAATCAAGATTTATTAATTCAAGTTTGTTAATGACTTCAATTTTTGTAGTGTATTTAAACTTTGCCCGTTCTTTAGACTTCAAGTAAATTAAAGCCCTATAAGTTTTGCAAGAATGTTCCCAACAGAATCATTTGTTTTGTAAAGGAGAACGAAGAAATGTGGATATCACTAATACTAGTATTCTGTCATAGCTGAAAAATGAAGGTTGAATGAGATTTCAAATACTTGTGTTGAATTTGTGACAAACTCGATCACATTTTCTTGTTTGCCTAAAAAATTGATTGGAAAGTGTACTATAAAATTGTGAATTTACCACAGAAATGACATAGGCTACAAAACATCACATTTTGAAACGAGTCTCAAATAGACACTATTTCATTTGACATACTTATGCACTATTCAGTTACATAAATTGCATTCTCCCCCGAGGCGAATTTCAAATCAGAGATAATAAACGTTTCAAAGATTATATAGCAGTGACAGTAATTACAAATTATGAATGACAATTCATCAACAAACCTAATTTACTGTAAAGGTTGCTATCATAATAAATTTTGTTAAAATTGTAGTATTCTTAAAATATTCCATATAGAAACTATCGCGTACATGTACAAATAAATTCAATGTGAGGAAATTCCTGCCTTTAAAGATCATTATTTGATGTACGACAACTAAGTTAATTTGAATTCGTTTTAATTAATGCAGTTTTTCATCTTAATTGTTTTCTCCGTTGCTTTAAAATTTTCCATGTGAAAATAATCTTCCAATAGTCAATTTTCAAATGAAAACATAGGATCTTATATATCAGTGTTTTTATTATAAAATCTGTCATTTTGCTAAATTGATAAACAACTTTGTTATTCAAAGTTAAACATTAGTGCAAAAAAATATTACATTAAATTGATATAGTGAGAATACAATAATGTATATATTAAACAATTAATTAAGTCATTAGCATCACTCTACTGACGTAACAATAAAACGTAACCCCTCACTTATCCATTTGACCGTTCTGTAGCATTTTATCATAGATTTCGCCAACAGTCCAATGAGGAGTAAGAGTCCTGTAGCCTCCATCGCCTGTGGGGACACGGACTGACCAATGAGAGTCCACGACACATAACAGTCACAGTTGTTATGGAACACGGAGTACTGCCTCTCCCCCAGCCTCCGCCGGGCCTTCCGCACACAGTTCCTCTTCTGTCGGCCCGTCCGCGGGTACTTGTCTTTGAAGATCACATACACCCCCGATACAAAGTCCAGCGTGTCGTTATTGCTCTCAATCTTCACGATCTCTTCCCTGATTTCAGCTACCCCGCGAAGCAGAAGAATGCTGGAGATCCTCTTCGGCGCGTAGTGGATGATCTTGATTTTATCTGTGGTAGCCGACTCCACCATATAATGGTGGTTGTAGCTGAAGTCAAACGTCCACCACAGAAAGTTCAGCATCCGTGGCCGATGTACCTTTATGTGGGTAGCCGGTCCCACGACGCCGCAGCGTACCAAGGTTTTCAGGTCC
This sequence comes from Magallana nippona, assembly GCA_033439105.1. Taxonomy (NCBI): domain Eukaryota; kingdom Metazoa; phylum Mollusca; class Bivalvia; order Ostreida; family Ostreidae; genus Magallana; species Magallana nippona. Next base: position 4,494,134 of record CM065922.1, read on the forward strand.
TCCGGATCTTTAATCCTCCTGCAGGAACATCCCTCCGGCTTGTAGTCGGCTTCATAGACAGACTTTCTGGAGTAAGACTTGATAAGCATGTGTCCAGTAGTCTGTGTATAAGTCAGTGTTCTCTAAACGTCTAGTTTTGTATGTTGTCCTCTCGCTTTTTAACTTGGATCGATATAAGGAAGGTTTAAATATACACCCTTGCAGTTTACGTTATTTTTAGATCTTGAACTCAATGGACTTTCCCCTTTTACGGGAATTTTCTTTGTTGAAGTTAAAACTAAGGATCGGGCATGAGTGTGAATCACAACATAGCACAAGTCATGATGGTTTTTTTTTTATATGCAAATAAAACTACTAAAACTATTTAATATGCACTACATAGACATTTTCACTTGAACGACCTTGGCCCATATCTTTTTGGGAACTTTAAAATCCAAACTCTTTTTGAAATACACTGGTATAAAATACAACATGTAAACACAATAAAAATGAATACGCAAATCAAGTATTATGTCATCGACTGAAGGCAAAACACACAACATGCAGCAGAAGGAGAACTGAACGTGAATAATTAATTAGACATGTACTTCAACTCTGACTGATGTGATGAAGTGCACTCCTCTACAGACCCTTGTTGGTGATTGTCGTCTGTAACCCCTATCATTAAACACTCTACAAAATAAAACACAGGAAAACGTTTATATTCAATAATTTTTATCTACTTACTGTTGTTGCTATACGGCATTAATATTGCGCTGTGTCACCGTTGCCTACCTTAACAGCAGGTGCAAGAGGTCTGCACAAACTGTTTTCAGTACAATGCCTTACAACCCCTTTCGTTTCCTTGATTTATGATTTGTGTACATACATATTTACAGATAACTCTTATATTTAACAGAGGTGTGTCTTTCATTCTCTATTCGACACATTTCTCGATTTTCTTTCATTTATTACAAACATCATAAACATTCCAATGTTTCCAAATATGATGACTGATCTAAAGAAATGTATGCAAGGCGGCCTTTAACGATTTATTTATTTTTGTGTTTAAATGATTTTTATTACAGAAATGAATATGCAAAAAAAACAAAAAAAAACCCTGTAAAATAATCCTAAATTTCGACGTAAAAAAGTAAAACCAATATCAAAACTATTAGAAATGTTATCCTATTGATAAATCAACAGTGTTATATTAGATAAACCAACAATGTTATATTAAAAAAATTAACAGTGTTAAATTAGATAAACCAACAGTGTTATATTAGATAAACCAACAGTGTTATAATAGATAAACCAACAGTGTTATATTAGATACCAACAGTGTTAAATAAGATAAACCAACAGTGTTATATTAGATAAACCCACAGTGTCATATTAGAGAAACCAACAGTGTTAAATTAGATAAACCAACAGTGTTATATTAGAGAAATCAACAGTGTTATATTAGATAAATCAACAGTGTTATAATAGATAAACCAACAGTTGTTATATTAGATAAATCAACAGTGTTATATTAGATAAACCAACAGTTTTATATTAGACAAACCAACAGTGTTATATTAGAAAAACCAACAGTGTTATATTAGATAAATCAACAGTATTATATTAGATAAACCAACAGTGTTATATTAGATAAACCTACAGTGTAATATTAGATAAACCAACAGTTTTATATTAGATAAACCTACAGTGTTATATTAGATAAACCAACAGTGTTATATTAGATACACCAACAGTGTTATATTAGATAAACCAACAGTGTTATATTAGATACATCAACAGTGTTATATTAGATATACCGACAGTGTTATATAAGAAACCAACAGTGTTATATTAGATACACCAACTGTTAAATTAGATAAACCAACAGTGTTATATTAGATAAACCAACAGTGTTATATTAGATAAACCTACAGTGTTAAATTAGATAAACCAACAGTGTTAAATTAGAGAAATCAACAGTGTTATATTAGATAAACCAACAGTGTTATATTAGATAAACCAACAGTGTTATATTAGATACACCAACAGTGTTGAATTAGATAAACCAACAGTGTTATATTAGAGAAACCAACAGTGTTAAATTAGATAAACCAACAGTGTTATATTAGAGAAATCAACAGTGTTATATTAGATAAACCAACAGTGTTATATTAGATAAACCAACAGTGTTATATTATACAAACCAACAGTGTTATATTAGAAAAACCAACAATGTTATATTAAATAAATCAAGTGTTATATTAGATAAACCAACAGTGTTATATTAGATAAACCTACAGTGTTATATTAGATAAACCAACAGTGTTATATTAGATAAACCTACAGTGTTATATTAGATAAAACAACAGTATTATATTAGATAAATCAACAGTGTTATATTAGATATACCAACAGTGTTATATAAGAAACTAACAGTGTTATATTAGATAAACCAACTGTTAAATTAGATACACCAACAGTGTTATATGAGATAAACCAACAGTGTTATATTAGATAAACCAACAGTGTTAAATTAGATAAACCTACAGTGTTATATTAGAGAAATCAACAGTGTTATATTAGATAAACCAACAGTGTTATATTAGATAAACCAACAGTGTTATATTAGATAAACCAACAGTGTTATATTAGATAAACCAACAGTGTTAAATTAGATAAACCAACAGTGTTATATTAGATAAACCAACAGTGTTATATTAGATAAACCAACAGTGTTATAATAGATAAACCAACAGTGTTATATTAGATAAACCAACAGTGTTATAATAGACAAACCAAAAGTGTTATAATAGACAAACCAACAGTGTTATATTAGACAAACCAACAGTGTTATATTATATAAGCCAACAGTGTTATATTAGATAAATCTACAGTGTTATATTAGATAAACCTACAGTGTTATATTAGATAAACCAACAGTGTTATATTAGATAAATCAACAGTGTTATATAAGATAAACTAACAGTGTTATATAAGAAACCAACAGTGTTATATTTGATAAACCAACAGTGTTAAATTAGATAAATCAACAGTGTTATATTTGATAAATCAACAGTGTTAAATTAGATAAATCAACAGTGTTATATTAGATAAACCCTCGCCTTTTCCTGTGATTATCTTTCTTTCGTTTTTAAATACTTCCCTACGGAATATTTACAATTATGGAAAATCAATTTAAGCAGTGAAACAATTGCTTTATTTTTAATTTAAAGACCATTTCAATTGCTACTTGTACGACCGAGGTTTAATGCAATAAACTCTTGGTAGAAAAAAGGTTCATTAATGCATAATGTACACATCAAAGAAATCCTTGATACTTTTACTAAAGTACATGTAACAGAGAATGGCATTTTGGAATTTTCGCCCAAGACTTAAAACGGGTTTTTTTTATAACAAAATATAGATGTAACATCAAAAAATTCCATCGGAGGAAGGGGTGTTTAAAAGAAGTGAATATGCAAAATGGGGTGGGGTGAAACTAAAGAATTTAAAGAAAGAGGACTTCTTCACCTTCACAACCGAATTTTTTCTCGACCAATCGAATCTCCAGGTTTGGGGTAACACGTACCGTGTATGTATGGGATGGTACAGTCATCATTGGGGGAAGTAAATGCGTTTGTAAATATCATCAAAATGCGTGATACGATTTACTGCGTAGAAAAAAAAGTTCCAGAATTAGCAAGTGTAGATGAATAAAGAAGTCCATTCCAAGGTGACTTCGTTACAGCTGTGAATGCAATTCAAACAATGAGAATTTAGCGATGCATTCAATAATAACTCCAGTCTTGTCTGCTTATCTTCCTCATACCACTGTGTAGCAAAAACAATTGAATACAAGCACACAAACTTATAAAAAAAAAACGTCAACTCTGTTTATATACAAAACATCTCATTAAGCTGCAAAACAAATTTAAGATTTTCGTGTGAACTAAATGAACTCATATTATCTAAACAAAACATGATTTGAATCGAAATTATCATCTGACAGCGTTACACTTCCCTGTAACTATTTGTAGGGGTCATTTAATAAGAGGTTTTTTGCATGTTCAATATTCATTTCATTTATGATAGTTGTGAACAAAATTGGCATTCAGAATTATTTTTCTGCAAAAAAATGATTTTGAGTGTTAAATGGCAAAGTCAATTAAACACGCCAACACGTTTATTTAGAATGGCGGTAAAATCACAACTTAAAAATAGACAAGTCGTACAACAAAGGGTTAAGCCCGAACTCGACGTTGTACTTAGACATATTCATTTAATTTCCAAACATATTCCCCCTACACTTTTGAAATGCGAGTAAATGTAACTAGATTAAGAAAACGAGCATTACAATTATAACACAATTACAAAACTATTTGCATACATTACTTGTGATACAACACATGATACAAGAAAAGCTGCTGCTGTCGTCAAACTAATCACAATCAGTCTGGGTTTTTTTTTCTTTCACATCACACGTAGTCCTTGAATCGCCTTGGACGATGCACAACACGCCCGGATCGCGTAATTGTTTTCGCCGGAGATGGTGACTGTACCGGATAGGGTGCTGAGACTGGTTGGTCTACCTCAGACGACGCATCTGGTGTGGACGGTTAACCCCTTGATTACGGCTGGTTGACATTGAGATAGCCGGTATGTTGCAGGTGTCTACAATTCCTCTGAAGGAGACCATGGTCAGTCTCAACCACATAAGATCTTGTTTCGTGATTCGCACTTGTTACAGTTTTACCGTCACTTTCCCCTTCCTCCCCCGTTTTTCCTTGTCAGTTCATATACGCACACGGTCGCCTGGTTCCAAGTTATGGAGTTTCCTAGCTCCGAATTTAATATCGTAATATTGCTCGCGTACTCTTTCCCGCGCTAGTCACGTCTCCTCACTTGGTCCAAATCGAGCCATTGAGGTTCTAATGTAGAAGGGATGGCAGGAACAATGGTTTGCATTCTAGGTCCCATGTGTCACTCCTGTTGACGAGATGGGAGTGGACCGGTAGGCCATTAGCGCTATAAAAACGTCCTCTTCTTGTAATAACTTTTGTGCGGTCTTTACTACACTATTTGCCTCTCCATTGGCTTGAGGGAAAAGGGGACTAGTTGATGTATGCCTACATCTATAATCAGACACAAGTTTCTTGAAGGAATCTGATGTAAATTGAGTCCCATTATCTGTCACAAGTTCCTCAGGGACCCCAATCTTGCCAATATGGTTTTCATTTTCCCAATAACTGTTGTGCTTGTCAATGAGTCCAGGAAGGCTATTTCGATAAACCTAGAGAAATAATCTACGACTAATAGGAAGTGTCGTCCCTTTAGCACACACTAATCGGCTGCCACTTTTTGACAGGGTCGTCCGGCACCACCGTTGTCCTCAATGGTTCATGGCTTTGTTTAGGGCGTTGAACTTGACAGAACTCGCTTGATTTTACTACTCGTTCCAAGGAAAAGGTATTAGGAAACTTTGGACCAAACTGTTGACATATAAATTCACTTTCTCCTCAGCATTATTGGCGTTTTCCGGCAGTGGACTTCTAAAAAGAGTGTCAGGAACCACAGGTTGTTTCCCTGGAACGTGCTGCGCAATGGAGTTAAACCTGCGCAGTTGCATTAACGATCTTTGGCAACGCACTGGCGTCCAGTCTAGTGGACGTGTTGATGAGAGGTAATAAGGGTTTGTAGTCTGTTATAAGCTTAAAGGACTCAAATCCAAAGACGTATCTCTCGAATTTCTTACACGCCCAGACAGATGCCAAACACTCCTTCTCCATCTGTGCATATCTGGTCTCAGCTGCGGTGAGGGTCCTTGAGGCGAAAGCGATCGGTTTCATTTCATCTTTAAACTGCTGGAATATGGCGGCTCCAATCCCATAGCGGCTGGCGTCAGTGCTTATGACAACAGGCTTTCTGGCATCATAAAAAACTAATGCAGGAGTCTCTGTCAGCATAGCTTTCACTTTGTTAAATGCTTCTTTCTGTGAATTGTTCTATAACCAGGTTACGTCACTCTTCAGTAGATCAGAGGAAGGGTGCATTACTGTCGATAGGCTTGGCAAGAAACGACCAAGATAGTTTACCTTACCCATGAATCTTTTCAGTTCTGTTATGTTGGACGGAGCGGCCATATCGTGGATTGTCCTCACACGTTATGAACAAGGACTGATCCCATTTGAACTCATCAAGTGTCCAAAATACTCAATGCTCTGCTTTCTGAACTCGCATTTGGCTGTGTTGAGTTTCAACTCAACTTCCCTGAATTCGGTCCAAAACACGGTCTAGACGCTCGTCAGATTCCTCTGTGGATTGCCCGTACACAATAACGTCGTCCATTACAGCATCAGCTCCATCGATGTCTGCAAGAATTTCTGACATCCGTCGCTGGAATATATCGGGAGCTGAGGTGATTCCAAGAGGTACTCTGGAAACAGTATCTTCCAAAGGGTGTGATGAATGTAGTTCAATGACAACGATCCAGTGGTATCTGATGAAAACCGCTACTTGCATCGAGTTTGGAGAAGACTGTTGCTTTATCCAACTTCGGAGCAATGCCATTTAGGTTAGGCTGCATATGATATTCACGTTCGACAGCTTGGTTGAGTTTCTGCAGGTCCACGCACAAGCATACATCTCTTTTTCTTGAATGCTGTTACAATCGGTGTGCACCAGTCTGTAGGCTCAGTCACTTTGGTTAAGAACCCTGTGCGTCTTCCATGCGTTTGAGCTCTGATTCAACCTTTGGCATCAACAGAAATGGAATTCTTCGTGCTGTTGTGACGCAGTAGGGGACTTCTTCGGGTGTCAGTGTTATCTTGACCAGTGGGCCCTTACCCATCCATGTATACGGAATACGTCCCGGATTTCCTCTACTTTCATCACGACTCACATGCTGTGTGCCACGCTCGACTTAACAAGATAAAAACCGCTATTGGAATTCTTTAGTACATACACTCGAAATTGATACTCATTGTTCTTATGCACAGTTCTAGCCACGAACATTTCTTTGCACTGCCCCGTTCCTCCTTGGCTGTACAGTTTATTTTTCTATTCTTGAATTTTTGGTTTCACTTGTAGGGAGTTGGATGTTGCTTCAGTAGTCACTGATATATCGGCGCCTGTGTCAATCTTGAATGCAATGAGCTTACGACGCACTTTCAGTTTCACAGTCCAAACATCAGTATTCCGATTTGCCCAAGTCAATCGAACCTATGTAGAATGAATCATTGGATCTTCATCTTCGTCATCCTGAACTTCATCAAGCCGTTTCGGTCTTCTGCGACATGCAGTTTTAAAGTGTCCATTGTTTCCACACTTTACACATTTCTTTTCTGACAGTCTGACAGTTTCCGGGGCCGTGTATCAGTTTACAACTCCCACAATCGTCGTAAGTAGTTTCCTTAGATTTCGCCTGTGGCGGTTTCTATGACCGTGTTGCTTACCGCATGTCCACATTGTCTCACTTTTAAAGCGTTCTTGGATTGCAAGTCTTTGATTTGGTTCTTCACGAGTTCAGAATTTCGCGCCATATCCACTGCTTTCACTAGTATAAGGTCTAACTCTAGCTAAAGTTTTTCGCTCAGGTCATTGTCGATAATGCCCACTACTAATCGATCGCGAATCTGGTCATCCTTGTCTCGGAACTCACAATGCGCCGCCAACTCATGTAAATTTCGTACAAATTCCTCAACAGACCCCTCCTGTCTCTGGCACCGGATATGAAATTTGGCGCGCTCGTGGATAACATTTTCTTTTGGTATAAAATACTTTTTATCAAATTTCTCCAGAACTTTCTAACATTTCTTCTCATCGCCATTAGAGAATGCGAATGACTTGAATATCCCTTCTGCCTTTGTAGCACCTGACGACGACCTCAAAATTCTTTCTTTATTAATTATACTTATAGTAGCATTTTTTTCAAATTTATTTTTGGCGACCCTCCCTTGGTCTTTATATTTTAATTTTATTTCTACATCTATATGCGTAATACAATCCTACAAACCAATACACTTCATCGTAGTTAAGAATTTAAATTATATTTTAGCAATCATATTATATATTAGCTCTTTACTGTATTTAAACTCTTTATTAATATTTTAACTTTCCACTTTATTTAAGGTCTTAATCAATATATTTTCCGTCATTTATATGCTATATATTATTTATATGCTATATATTGTTTTTATCGTATATAACAATGTTATCACTAAATTTTAATCTCTTTCACCTTTGTAATAAATAAAATAATAAATAAAACTAAGTTATTTTTATAATTAAACTACTAAATTTACTAAATTAACTTATTTCTCCAATTATTTAAATTAACTTTAATCTTTTAATTTAACTTTAAACAACTAAACTAACTCTAAAGAATTAAATAGCTAAATAAACTCTAAACAACTTAACAACTTATTTCATCTAAATTTTTAATCAAACAATTTAACTTATTTCATCAAATTACTAAATTTATTAAATTAACTTATTTTACCCAATTACTATAAATATATTTAATTTTTTTTTTTTTTTTTTTTTGTCAATTAAGTTCATTTGGGTTCAATTAAGTTTGACCTGACCTCGCAGATGTGCTTCCGGCCACTAAAAAATAGTACCATTGTCAACTGACTTGGTACACCAGTGGTCCATTATTTATTTATATTTATTTATTATTAAACTGCAGGACAACCCATACGTCCTGTACGGGGCATGTCTTGTGTACTTCATCATATCCTCACTCCACTATGTAAGTGAAGTTGGGATATGTAGTAAGTATTGAGGCCGGATCGTATCGAGATGGATAGTATTATATATAATAATACAGTCACCACTACAGGTTAACAGTGTATGTTAACCGCTTTTAATTATTTATATACAAACAAACAAACAAATAAATTAAAGAATTTATCTGGATTTCCTCGTCTTCCTCCGTAAGCTTTGTTCCCATCTGGGATCGAGTGAATCTCTGTTTCCATTCTGACCATTCGGTCGGCCTAGTGAACGAAAAGTTCTCTGGTGAGTTAAACTTCGGCATTGTTAATTTGTTTGCACTTCTCAATTAAACACGCCAACCTCATACAACAAGTTTATTTAGAATGGCAATAAAATCACAACTCAAAATATACAAGTCGTACTACTAAGAGTAGAACTAGACAATTTGTACTTCGACATATTCATTTAATTACCAAAAATTGGGAAAGCAGTAGAGTTCTGTGTAAAACAGCATAATACTTTATTTGAAAACCGAAAAAAAAATTATACAGATTTGAGTAATCAATATTTAATCATATTTTACAATAAAATCAGAGGTTGTTAATTTCCTAAATTTGATTTCGTTCAATTTTCAATCCACATCTACTAGAAAAGTACTTCTCAGTATTACGGTGTTGTTTTCTTGAAATATGATCACGGGTGCCTGAATTACACTGCAGGAAAAAGGATGATGTGATTCGAAACATGGTTATGTTTTCAATTAACATCCTGAGAGTGTGATATCTCTTTTTCTGCAAAAATATCCTCGTAATCAATTCAACGCTTGGTTGTTAAAATTTATGTCTAAAATGTTATCAATTGGAAGCTAAAGTTATGTTACCAGAGCATCGTTTAATTTTATCTATTGCAGTTACTGTTGTTATCTGTTTTTATTTAGTATAATAAATGACTTCCTTATCTATTTTAACTGGCGTGTCTGCAACTCTTTTGATAAAAAATGAATTCTTGTTCTGAAATAAAACATAGCAAAGCGTGTATAACAAGCATGAGTTGACTTGTGCGTGAATTATAGCCACATGAAAAGTCAACAAGTGCGAATAAATTCAATGGATTCTTATATCTTACCATTAAACATTCTTTATGCACTTTTCTATGAAATTAAATCATTTTTCTTAAATTTCTGTATTTCGTCGACATTGTTTCTGATTTTTATCTTGATCACCAAAAGTAGGTTTGGGAAAGCAGCAAAACAATAACAAAGATAACTTGTTTGCAAAGGCATTACGACCTTGAGTTTTCAAAGAATGGCCAATGTCTTTCAACACTGAAAATAGTTGCTTGATTTCATAGAATAAACATTATGCAATTTCACCTTCTCTAAAAGCTTAAAGTACGCATAGAGATAAACATAAACAAGTAAAACAACGAATGTGGGAGCAAAAACGTTTTATCAATTCGTCAATCGTTCTCTTCTAACAAGGAGAAGACTCACCAGAATTTATAAATTGTGTAAGCGATTTTGAGTGGGATATTTACAACGTTTTTCTGATGTCTAGTGATTTTGAAAATCGGTTTGACTTTGTTTTGAAGTAAATAAATAAATTAATTAAATTAAATATTATTTGTAGTATATCATATAAAAAAATATCAAAGTAGGCTCATAAATGGATTGGAAGGAGTTATAGGCAGACCATTCTTTTCATAACGTTTAAGATTTTTAATAAATAAAATGCCGTACGACTTTCTTTCATAGTTTTCCATGGTACATTAACAAATAAAGTATTAAAGAACAATCTTAAATATATACATGTCTATCTAATAAATCCAAGGACAATCTGTGTGCAAAAAAGTTATGTTTTATTCGGAAATACAGGTGAACTAGATATTGATAATTAATATAGTTTACCAGAATATATAATGTAATAAGAATTTATTTGAATTTGAACAGTGTTCGTTATCATCACATGTCATATAAAACACTTCGATTGAAATCCATTTTAGTAGATTCACAGAAATATATATCTATATGGTCTAATATATTTCCATCTTATTCTAAATTCCCCCACTTGTCATCAGCATTTCTGTCTCTAACCTCTCATTCAGGCCCAAAGATGACAACCTTCTGTCACGTGGTTATGAGCCGGAATACACGATCTTCCATCACCCACTGTCTGTGCTCCACGTCTCTAGTGTTTCTCGCGCTCTTTTTTCTCAATATTCAAATATTTTATATCCCTTATCACACCCTCTATAAATATATACACTCTATTTATTTTATGCGTTGTAATATGAATTATCTAAGACAACCGTTAACTTTTCTAATTTGAGTCTAATACTCATTTTTTAAAGTTAAACTCAAAAGTTTGAATATTTGATTTTAAATTTTAATTTAATCAATATTTTATAATTCAAATAGATACATAAAAGGATTAGACATCAGACAGTGCCTATGTTAGTCCTCTCCCCAGGGACTGATTTCTGGTCAATATCTTGCACTTCCATAGTTATGGATAATGTAGGCTTTTTCCGTTGTATCTTACCTTCGATAAGCTTATTCTTATAAAGAGTATTTTGTCGAGACCCTTCACTTGTTTATTTAATCTGTCGTGTACATCTGTTCGCAGTTTTTTTTTATATCTTCCTTTTTGTACCTGTCTGTCCCACTCTAGAAAAATAAACTCAAACCGGTAACACATTAATAAATATCCGCAAACAAAAATTAAAACTGGCAAACTTATAAATAAGCAGTTGCTTATTGGTTGTTGTTTGCGTGGGTCCGAAATAAAATCTAAAACCTCAGCTACACTATCTCTTAAACAAAATGTAGAAATCTCGTACTCCAAATATACCCAATATGTTACTTATGAGGACTGTATCCGCGAGGACATGTAAGACATTTCTGTTCTCATTGGAAAAAAGAGCTCTATAAAAACTAAAACGTAAACTAGTAACTGGTCAGATAAATCATAATCAAGATAGGTGATTTGTCGTCGACTCAGTCTCGTTAAGCAGCTCTAATGTATGTAATGGTGTGTATATGGCGTCAGGTCAAATGAGGTCATGCCACAAATCCTAAATATAAAAACTTGTACGTTTTGGTTGATAGTTTAAGTTTTTGTCATGGAATGTCAACGCGAGTGCCGTTTCTCTCCACCTCGCCAAGCCACATCTGATTCCCCAATCTCACAATTTAACTACGAGAGTAAAAAAAAATCGCTGATGACAGAGTTACATTAACAGTATCGATACACATGCTTGCATGCGTGTTATCTATACATTCTTTTCAATTTCATCGAGTGTTGCCTCATACAAATGTGTCGTAAGTGAGAAATGGAGAGGTCTGTATTGAATTATAAAGCAGCCTAAATCTTTTTTTCCTGCTGAATGTTAATTGATGGCTTTAGAGATGGTTATTAATATCCAAAACCAATCGGAAGATAGATAAACCAGACTACATGTACGTAATAGGACATTTTGGAGATTTGGTAACTTTTTGAGTACATGATCTAAATACAGGTTGTCTAGTGTTTCGCTAATGTATTTCTTTTGCTCAACAAAAATCAGAAAGTCGGATGTCGATTTATAAGCGAGATACAGTGGTCACTATTCTTTGTATGTAAACAAGGCTCTTTGTTATGTTTTTGTTTACATAAGTTGAAGAAATAATCTGTTTCTGTTACAATCTGTTTTTTTTTTCAAACTGCCAGTTCGTAACGAATACAAATAAAACCATTTTAACAAGAGCTTGGACTTTCGGAAGTTCTATCAAACAGCAATGTGACGTAGGCCTGTCTATTACATCGTTGTCCACTCAGCCATCGCACCTTGAAATCAACAAGATTTGTCTGGCTTTTGAGCCAAGCTTTGTTTATATAATAAAGAATTGTGACCTCTGTAACTCGATTATAATTTGGCATCTGACCTTCAAGGTTTGCCTGACCATTCCATAATGAAGCACTGTTTACTTAAAAATGAAAATATAAAACGATATAGAACCATTTTAACAAGACCTTGGACATTCGGTAGGATGTAACTATCTTTTTCTTGCATCAAAACAAGTTAAAATGACGCTGGTTTCAAGTGAAATATGCACTGATTGCGTAGTTTTGGCTCAAAAGCCAGACAAATCGTGTTGATTTCAAAGAGCAATGGCTGAGTGGCCAACAGTGAAATAGACAGACCTACGTCTCATTGCTGTTTGACACAACTATCCAAAGTCCAAGCTCCTGTTAAAATGGTTCTAAGAAGCTTCATAATAATCTTCCTTCTAGCATCGGATCCTTCCTGCTTCCGGTATAATCTACCTCTAATTTTCGGAGATCAGGGCTGTATCGACAAATTCATCGACCAATTCACTTACGTAGTTCCTGTTCCGATCAAAATGTGAAAATGCCACGTTGTTAGTGATCAAGATAGCGATGTACGCTGGCCTTGTGCGTGTATTATACAGGTGAGTTGCTACACAGGATTCCGTGTACCCTCGTTACCCGTAGCACGGCACCACTCCTGTAAGACGCCAAACAGATGACAGATATGTTCACTTTGAGGGAAATCCCCTTTTTGTTAATTCCGAGAGTATGGCACTGAAAAAATATGTCTTTTCAATAAAATATTTTATCAAGTTTGACTCGCTATTGTTATGTTTTAAAAGTATTTAGTTACATGAATCATAACTAAGTTTAGAAAATTGAGGAAAAAACTTTTTAAACTGTTATAATTTTTAATTATTCAAACTAAGAACTGAAATTGCTTATTAAATATAATATCAAATAGTATAAATTCATTTTCATATATTTATATATCGATTGATTCGAGATATTTTATCCTTATAAAAATATTTGTGTACAATAATGATATATAAAGTATTTAAAAACTACATAGAATGAAAATACTATGTGTATCCTATAGTCGTTTTATAAAAAAAAATGGCCCCAATAATGCTCAGAAATAATGATATTTATGTATTTTTGATGTTGATATAACCGTTAATCATGATACGTTGTTTTTCATATACGTGTTTTTTAATGCATATATTTGATCTAAAGTTATTTCAAATATAATACCCATTACTTTATTTATTTTTGCATGAATGGTTTAAATGTTAACATCGGATTCTGTGTTCAGCTCCTGCGGTAGATATACAGCGCAAATTATTCAACTTGAATATAATTGAAACATTGTCTCCAGAGAAATTCTTGTACTGTTAAATACTAGCATGTTTTTAAATTTTATAAGAAGTTTGATTTTTGGTGAGAGAATGGTAACAAGATAACAAATTAATTTGAAGAAGGCTACTGTAATAATGGTGTAACGTGAATCTATTATGGGCTTTTAAATCGTGTCGGAAAGAGTGTCTACATAGGAATCTAGGTGCGCCTGTCAACATCCTTATCGTACTCTCTGTGTACTTGTATCACTGAATTTGATTTTTTTACACAGTGCTACGTGTATACGTCGTCACGGAAGTAAACAATTATTACAACTTGAACTTAGATTCTGAATTACAATTGGAGGTTTGTACTTCAGCTGCTGCTAATCAAAAGGTACTAAACAAATAGGGTAAATAAAAGAAGACTAAAACCGGTCATTCATGACTTGAAATATCCGTTTTTCACAATTTTATAAAAGTTCAAATTCTTATATACTCTGTTATGTACAAAAAGGAGGCTTTAAAAATATTTGTTTTTAAAAATACACAAGTCAAAACAACTAAATCTTGTATTTTTGACAGGCTCTTTTCATATGCATGAAAAATGCGCCTGGTCTTCCAAACAGTCTTTTAATGTAAAACCTTGTATTCTGCTTTGATACAATGTTATTTAATATGCCTGTTTATAGTATTGTGAAATAAACATTGATTTCAAGTTACTCAGAACAAAGTGGAAAGGTTTAATTAAATATTGGGATTGTGACTCTTTGAATAAGTTTGGGGAGTTGAAGATACACTTGCACAGTTTATATTTAATCGTGTTCTTAGTATTTATAATGGAAATGCACCGGCTTACCTCCGAGATTATTTTGTATTGAATTATAATGTTTCTAAAGTGCTACAGATTAGAGTTGATATCCCTATATGACTGAAGGGTGTTCATGTTTCTTCTACAATGCTTTAACGACTGTCATCAGAAACCCGATTTTAAGACATTTCATTTTGGTGAATGCCCTAAAGCTACAAATTAAAAATAAATACTACATAATGATGTGATTGGCATTATGTTTTTATTTATTTATCAAATTGAAAATAAGCGACTAAAAGCTTATCCTGTGTGTTTAGTTGATTTTAATCATTTGTATGCCATTTAACTTATATAGATATGTCTTAACCTCTTAATCCTGTTGCATGGTGTTGGTTTTATAGGACTGTACTCATAACATTCTGTGACAATGATACCTGAATAAAATTGGATGAAAATTTCATTAAATATTTTGAAAGTGAATTTCATCAAAATGCTGTGTCACAAAGACCACACCCTCGTTTACAGCAGGGTTATCAACATCCACACAACACGTAGAGCACCTCACTCGATTTATCAACTTATATATAAACCTGTTGTTAAGAAGTCCGTTTAGTAAATCCTCGCTGATATAAGAAATAAATAGCAACGCTCAATTGTTTAAAAACGGTTACTATTTCCGGTAGTACATGTACACATACGCTATACAGAAATGTTAATCAAATGAAGATAAAGTAAATAAATATTTTTTTCATATTTCACCTTTTCCCGTATAGACTCCTCAAATTTACAACACCTTGCCTTTATTTCACTATACTTACATTCAGTGTATATTTCCCTTTATGTTTGCAATGGACATCTGCGACTTTTTTATATGTAAATTTAAGAAAAATGTATGCTGCGAGAAAAAAAGGGGGGGGGGGTCTGCCACCCCCGCCAAACCCCCCCCCCCCCCCCCCCCCCCCCCAACTGCTACGTATACATGCATGGGCTCTTCCATCTATGTTCCATATCCCTGACTAAGAGCGTATATAATGGCTTTAAAGCGACGATACACAGACATTTCATACAAATAAAGATCAATATGAACATAAACATTAAACGCTCAATTTTGGATGTCGTCGGTACTATACCAACCCAGGCCATGCAGACCAATTATTATACCGCGCTAACCCGGTATTCAATTTGTCTGCAAGGCCTGATGTGTTATAGGACCGACGACATCCAAAAAATAAGCAATCAATGCTTAAGTAATAAAATAATTTGAAATAATTATACAAAGAAAGAAATGTGTTGTCTATCTTATGAATTAGGAGGTAAAGTAATTTGTTTTTTCACTTTGAATGCAGTGAGACCTGAATATTTAAACAAGAATAGCATATTTTCATGTAATATGATAATGGCCACAATGGGAGTATCGGTATTTATCAATGTCAAAAATGCAAATTTCAGAACCAGTTAGAAGAAATTAAGCATGTAAAAAACGTAGAATAATTTAAAAACGTAGGAGTTTAGTAATATCTGTGAAGTGTTACGTTACTGTAGAGTGTTTGTTTGGACTTTAGTTGTATGCTACAAATGTAAAAGATAATATTTATAGCACATTAATTTGTCATTAATATTGAATGTGTAGTTTTCATGAGGAGAGGACTATTATAGAACTTGCATGTCTATAACTCCTCGACTATCTTTGACCCTTATCGTGCTAGCAACTACTGGTCAATATCAATCCAATTTATTAATCTGAACAACATAGAGAAGATTTACAATACATATAATATCAAATGAGATAAAGGCACTTGGTCGTATTATATAATATTACGGAACAAACATTTTTCTTATTTCTATAAAAGCTGGACAAAAGATATTCACATAAAGTACAAACTCTTTGGTTATAATTATACATGTATGTATTTGTTCATTATCGAACTAGAGTAGTATAATACTATTCATTGGTCACTGGCATCAAAGTAGTTTCTAGATACAAAAGTATTATTGGTAAACAAATTATATAAATTCTTTTTTTACTAGATGCATGTGTGTAGTCTTAGATCCATTTCTGTTGAAATTAATTATTCAAGATTTGCTTAACAACATTCAACAAGCATAATTTTACATTTTGCATCATTCAGACAGACATCATTGTACTTGTAATGAATATCTATATACATTCAACCATTTAAAATTACTTTTGTTGTGTAGTGATTGACTACATAAAAGTGTATATACAAAATATGGGACAATTTTGTCCCTTTATCTTTCAACAATCTTATCAAAATTTTAATCATTTAGATACAATGTATATTAAGCAAATATTCTTTATTAAGAAGTATCGATGGTTGTGGCCATTTTTAGACTGTATTGGCCTCCTTTAAAAGGAGAGCTCTAATCTAAGAATTTAAGGAAGATCTGATGGAATTTGTTAAATTCAATTTTCTTTAATTTGCATAATAAAATTACTAAAAATATGCCTCGCTCCACTCTGCAAACTTAAATATCACTTAGACCCCCCCCCCCCCGGAAAATTTTTCTGAATCCGCGCATTTAATAGCCCTACAGCGGAAAATACAACCACCTCTACATTCAGAATGATATGGCCATTAATGATCACCTGAGTATGACCCAGTTTTATAAAAGTCCCTTTGAAAGAAGCATATAATAAAACAAAATCATGTAGAGGAAGAATTTTTATTCGAAAGAAGGTTTCAAATGTTGGCCAACGATTCACTGAACAAGATTTGTTTTTATTGAGATTGTATATCACTGAAAACAAAACTCTAAAGGTTCAGTCAGCATGAGTTGCATATTTTACATTTGTGAGAATTGTTTAAAAAAGAACTAATATGCAAACATTATATATACAACATGAGAAAGGCATGATATGAAATAACAAAAGCCAATACAACCATATATATTCTGAAAATTCAGTGATCTAAGTTTATAGTCGACGTAAGGTGAAGAAACTCTAGTTCAGAAGTTGATTTATCGCTGCCGGTGCAAACAGCTATAATTGACTATTTATTGATAATATTTCGTGTGCCTGTGGTCAAACCATTGCACGACAAAAAAAATCATCATATATAATTTTCATTAGCGTGTGACATGGTGGTAATTTGTGGATGGGACTTGCGTCAGGGGACAGGTTGACAAAATACGGTAGGTTGCTCTTCAACGGAAGTCGTCGTTAGACGATACAAAATTACAAAATGTTGCGCAATGATTTGCGCTCAAATGCATTACTAATTGAAGACATGAGTAAATTTTTCAAGTCTGGTCAAATTCAAAATTTGTCAATTATTCTCTATCTTCAGTTTTGTCCAGAATAGGGTGTCAGTGGAGTTATATCAAAGGCACGATGTAATATTGATATCGATGATATCGACGATATTGTATCGATATCCATTTACTAATTTCAATATTATAGAGTTTAAATATATATCCGTACTAAGCATTTTATACATTGTGTCGATATCGCATCAAAATCTTTTCACCATTCTTAAACACCATAATTATGACGACTTATTTTGCATATTTTTATGTTAAGAAATTTCCCATTTTAGTATCCGTACTTTACGTCGAAATCGACGATATCGTATCGATTTCGATTCGCATACATGTATGTACACAACTACAGCTGTCCATATTTAACGTCGATATCGACGATATCGTATCGATATCGGTTTTCTTTGTACACAACTGAAGCTGACCATATTTAATGTCGATATCGACGATATCGTATCGATATCGAATCGCATATGTACACAACTACAGCTGTCCATATTTCACGTCGATATCGTATCGATATCGAATCGCATACGTACACAACTACAGTTGTCCATATTTAACGTCGATATTGATGATATCGTATCGATATTGAATTTCCTTTGTTCAACTGAAGCTGTCTATATTTAATGTCGGTATCGTTGATATCGTATCGATATCGATTTGCATATGTACACAACTACAGTTGACTATATATTAACGTCGATATCGATACGCATATGTGCACAACGTAATCAAATACTTTTGAAAACTGTACGATGCTTACCTTAAGTTTTGTCGATATAGACGATCGCATTTATACCATTTTACAATCGTTCAATACCATCATTTAGACGTTATTCTTATTGCTATTGTCTTAACTTGGTGTTGAAATCGACGATGTTATCTTGATATCTTGATAAGTAATGAACTTATGTTTCAAAATAACAATATTGATATTGATTAAATTTTATACCGATGGACTCAAAGGAATTCATAAATGTCAAAATCGAGGTTGATATTGTCATTTTAATTGAAATTGTTATATTAGTTTTATGCTATTATAAAGATCGCTATTCATTAGAATATCGTCATTTTGTGTAGGATATCGCCTATACATAGTTAGTCTTGAAACTTATGAGTGCCGATATCGATATCGATATCGTCATTTTGTGCACGATATCGTCGATATCGACAACATAATTGGTTTTGCAACTTCAACAGTGTGTGTCGATATCGAGTCGATATCGTCAAGTTTGTACGATATCGTCGATATCGACATCATAATTGGTCTAGCATTTTTAAAAATTCGATATCGATGTCGATGTCGTCATTTTGTGTACGATATCGTCGATATCGACAACAAAGTTGGTCTTGGACATGTATGGAGAGGGTACATGTACTTTTTAATCAAACAACAAGTTTGTCTTTTGGGCCTAAAAATCTAAACTGAAAAAAATACTAGTACAACAAACGTGCGCTTCGTCTCTTGCATTCAATTTACGTTTCAAATCACCCGGATAATTTATGACGCCATCGCCGTTTATTTTTCCATTAACAATTGGCATTTGGATTTATTAGACAAAATTGGAAAAAAAGAGTTAGTGATTTTGTCTTTATTTGCCATTGGGTGTGTATATTTTATTTGCAACAGAAAAATCTTGTTAGCGTGTTCGTTTAATAAAACAAATAATTTTTCACACATTCCACACATATTGAAGTTGCTCTGTCTCTCTCTGTTTCTCTCTCTCTCTCTCTCTCTCTCTCTCTCTCTCTCTCTCTCTCTCTCTCTCTCTCTCTCTCTCTCTCTCTCTCTTTGTGAACTAAAATTCAGACAGGTGGTTCTGAATGCTTGTTAATGTGACACTATGTCTTTGCGTCCTTGATGTGTTTTATCCCACAGTTTGGAAATCCCAAGCGAATTAATGAAAACCAAACACAAAACTTACTTAAAAAGTAATTCTGTCTTTTAAAGAACAAGTAGACGCATAATGACTTAATTACGAAATAATAGGACAATAAATCAAGGCTAGTCATATCAAAATATACGTTACCTATTAAAGAAGATGTACAGAGGAATGCGCCGTATGCATTTAAATCAAAATATTTACATTTTCTAATGTCTCTGTCTGTGATAACATTACAAATCGATTTTGTACTATACAGCCCAATAAATTCAAAGGAGGTATCGTTGGGGGCGCAAGCGGGTTTGAATAATCAATATTACAATATTTAATTGTACAACTGCTAAAAATTATATAATTGTAAGTAATAAGGAATCATTCTTTGAATATTATGAGGTGATAATTTCGGTCGGGGCGTGATCAAATCTATCATAAAGCCCTTCGGGCTTATTCCTTAAATGCATTCAGTCATATTTCATTTTTGTTTGACAATTATAATCATAAACTGCGAGTTTTGAAAAAAAAATTCAATCATACTGCATTTTTGTATATTTAGTAGGATAGTTTGTTTGTATGTTATCTGTGAACCAAGTGTATTTTAGGTTTAAGTTAAAATAATGAATTGATTATAAACATTCGGTAACAGAAGATATAAAAGTAAAAATGATAATAGTGATACATCCATGGGAGACTTTGCGACCACATAAAATTTCAACCATGTGAAAAGTTTTCCATTTTCTAAAAATAAAATAAAAACCCGATAGTATTAGGTAATTTGAATACTGGTGGCCTGTGACTAAAATACATGTGTTTTATGGTAATAGCGATGTACAAGTAGAAATTCTGTTGTAGATTTAGAAAGTTTATGAAAAACAATTGCAATACAAGGATGCATTTATGAAGAGCATGATTCACTTGATAAAATGCTTTTTGTAAATTCACATGTTTATGTATACAATTAAACAGATTAAGGTAGCATATGTGCACTGGGTATCCTCTCATTTTCTTGTAGAACGAAATACCAGGATAAGGACATTCCCATTTACTTCGTTCACCTCGCTGTACATACTGTAAATTCAGAATAAAACCCACCTGAATGTCGTTTTTTAAAGGTATCGAACAGCATTGTAATTTCGGGTCCGTCGACGTAATAAGCCGGGTTCGTGAACTAATCTTTCAGATCATCTCCTTGCTTGAGAGATTTTCTCCAGGTTTTGATCAATGCATTTATTTTATCCACCGGCCTTCACACCGAGGACTGCTCCCATATTAATCAGTCAGGTGCGAGAGGGGAAATCCCCACTAGTCTGTTGTAAGAGAGTACAATAAATATATTTCATTACATCGTATATTTCATCACATTTTTTAATGCTTTGAAAACATTAATCGAACTGGTAGTGTGGGCATTCTTTTGACTCCCTGACTTTATCCTTAGAATACTATTGTTTTTGTAGATCTCCTCATACAGACTTCAGTACTGTCGTAGATATTTAAACAATTTGTATTTATAAGTACTATAGGAGTGGTGATACTTAGCTATAGATGATTGCTTCAAAAAATCAAAAACAATTTAAACAAGTGACGGTTTGTACACAGAAACACATTAATCATGCAACATTGATAAAAAAAAACCCCAACAACAACAATTACATCAGTTACAATATAAGCAAACTAAACGTGTAATTGTTTTTTTTCCATTTTCTACATAATCAAATACAAAGCTGTAAATTATGCATTTATAAGCCTAGTTCCTGGATACTATACACTTTTAAAATGCTACAATATATAGACAATTTGTAATCGTAATTCGTGATTTTTTGCTTTGTGAATCAATGGAAACATTAAAAAGATGTCTGAAATTGATAATTGAATTTTAATGTTATAGTGTGGTCTATTAAATTTCTCAGCGCCAACTGGTAACTACCTGTGCGAAAAAAAAACAATAAAAAAACAGAAATATTTAAATTAGAGTCTGAGATATTTATAAAATAGTTGGTTTTTCCCTTCGTAATAGAGGGCGGAGCTAACAGTCAGGTTGAATTGATGTATATAAGGACCATGTTTATGTTTTCAGTCTGTATTTTGTGCAGACATCTACCAATACCATGTAAAAATGCCATCCATGTTTTCTTGCAATTGTGAAGAATTATCTAAAGGAATTCATAATGTCAAACAATACAATGAAAAACGCCTTAACGATTTGCAGCACATGGTTCGATTAATTCTAAGCGGGACGATAAGCAGCGCGTCTCACATTCGTGTCCACAGACCCCGTGCTCTCAGAATTCTGTGGTGGACGATTGATTACAGCTATGACCATCACTTCCTAGTGACCGAAGCCACTGAGAACAAACTCACCATCATCCATTACGCGCTCAAACGCCTCTCCCGGATAATTCTGTTAAAAGGAGTCGCCGAAATTATCCAGGACTCCGTAGACTTCTCAAACGATGAAGAGGTTCTGGATTTTGATGCCGGAGTGTATCTTGTGACGGCCGAAAACTATCCCCAGACACCAAATGAAAAGTCCAAAGCCGTGTGTAAAGCTAGAAGGCGTCTGGGGGAGAGACAGTATTCTGTGTTTTATAATAACTGTGATTGTTTTGTGTCTTGGACCCTGAGTGGATGTTCTTACTCTCATCAGGCAATGAATGCTAGAGGGCTTTTACTGTACATAGGAATAGTGGCCAGATATTGCCTGAGAACGTACAGGGCACTTCAAACTTTCAAAGACTACATCAACAAATTAAGACGGTTTTTTGGAGAATAATAATTATTCCAAAAATGTTTTTATTATTTATTGTACTAATTTATTTATAATTAATTGTATTTTTACTGTTGCATAATTACTAAAAACATGAATCTTCCAGTTAGAAATCCATTGTACATTTTTCATGTTGGTTGTATTTTATTTTTGTTATTTGTTGAAATAAATGTGTTGAAATATACTCATTGAAGTATCTGTTATCGCTTATTCAAGTTCAACATGACGTGGTATTAAAGGCTCTGTGTCGATGTTTCTGTAGATATTCAAACCAAACTTGCCCTTGACCTACATTAATAAGTCTACATCGACAAAGGTTTGTAGGTCACAAATGATCTCACTTAAGTATCTTGTGTCTATCAAATTTGAAGACGAAAAACTGTGACATCTGACAACGAGAAAAAACTGGCAAATCATTAACACATTGTTTAAAGAAATGATGTCTGAAGAATGCCGTGAAAGTAATAAGAACAGGCGAGAAAGAAAAGAATGCGCAAGTTTTACCTATTCATGAGTTAACCTAGAAATTTCTTTTTTTAAACTACATCAATAGCTCCATCATATAATAGCCCGTGGCGTGATATTATTACATGGAGACCATGCTCCGTGTATGGGTCCCCACTCCCAATAATTGTAGACCCGACCATGGTATGGGAGCCGCTCCTGCATGATGAATGTTGG
The DNA here is from genome assembly GCA_033439105.1 of Magallana nippona. Taxonomy (NCBI): domain Eukaryota; kingdom Metazoa; phylum Mollusca; class Bivalvia; order Ostreida; family Ostreidae; genus Magallana; species Magallana nippona. Next base: position 4,517,395 of record CM065922.1, read on the forward strand.
CAACCAAACAGGCAAAATGACAGGACAACAGCAGTGTTCCTTAGCTTGAACTGATTCATGAATATGTAAATTACATAAAACTACTTTTTTCTGACATAAGGTAATAGTATATAAAAATAATTTATAACACCCCCCCCCCTTATAATTTAAACAAATATATATTTTTAATTTCTTTTTTAAATGTTTTTGTTTCTTAATCATAAAACGTCATCAATCGTTCGAAGGGATTGCACAAAAACACCCCATAGTAAAGGGAACCTGCTTTAGGGTTTACTAAAATCCTTAACAGTTTACTGTATTGCCTCGAATTGTGTTATTTGATTCTGTACGACGGCGATTGTAAAAAAAAAAAAATTCAGTTTAGGAACTAGTCTTGAGCAGAAATGCAACCGAGAGGTCTGAAGTTGACGTCACTCCAATGTAATTAAACAGAAAAAGTTTTGTTCGTTTTTTTCATATACATTAACATATTTACCACATCAACCGACTTGCTAGCACGCGTTGGTATATAGAGGAAAAGTAACAAATTTATTTTTGGAAGGAAATCAGATTTCAAACTCTTAACAGCCTTTAGTTTATGACTTTTTTCGGCAAAAGTAACGAGCAATGTAGAAGAGTGAATGGTTTGCCTCACAGTGTATGTGAAACGTTTCATGTCTACCTTTAATCTATTACATGTAAGAGCACTTTGCATAATCAGCTTTACCTTGTACATAAACTGATGAAACGATCAAGGAAGTGTGTGTGTTGGGGGGGGGGGGGGGGTAGCGTAATGAAAACTATAAGATGAAAGCTAAATCGAAAGATTTTATTTTACTTAAATTATTAAACATCGCTGTATTATATGAATGTCCTGTGGTTATATAATTCAGGCTTTTACATGTTATAGGATGCTATAATTCAAAATCAATATAAACTGTACGTTGCGCTACAGATGCATATAAATCCAATGTGCCTAATTTGTTTCACTTGCTAACATACATCTCGAAATGAGAGATGTAACATATATTTTAGGGCATCTTAAAGGTGTTTTTCTTAAAAAAGTAAGTTACCTAAAATCATTAAAAACCAAATAAATGGACAATCTAAGTCTTGCTCAATCCTTATTTAAATGATATTTATATTGCCATATACTAAAATTGTGAAACAATTATTATTTAGCAAATCTAGACGTAATGATAACTTTCAAAGAAATACCTTTTTAATTCCTTATAAATACTTTTTATTTGAATTATATTATTTGAAGTATGTGTTTACTTCCTGATCAAATCTATAAATAGCCGTTACACGTGGTCGCTCCCGTCCACTCTGTTGTGACACTGGTCCTGACACATGTGGGGGTTACCCACAAATCACAAAAACTCCTCGGTAATAGCCCCGTGTCATCATTGCCATTTATAGACGTTTTATTTATCGAATCTCCTACTGATGAATGGTTGTAGGGAACGTGTATATGTGCTTATTCAAACACTGGATGCATGCATAACAAAAAGTCTACCGGGTTATAGCTCTTAAAATGCTTCTTAATTGCTAAAAATAGTCTTTTTTATTTTGTATTGTTCAATTGAAATCGATTAATTTCAAGAATTGGTAGATTTCGGTGGAAAAATGATATCCTTACAATCATATTCACGAGGAAAATTTCGACCCACAATTTGAAACGCGTCTTTAACTTGATAGCAATCTATTATACCCGGGCAGTCGACCCTCCATTATGAGTCAAATCATGTAGGTAGTACAGTAACACATATTTGTTTAATATTTAACCATGCCATCGATTCTATTCATATATTAGCCGTTTCGTATTTCAGACGCTGACCCTAAATCCGGTTAAGATGTTCGAGTGCATGTGTTCCCAGGTACGGGTGGACTGAACTTATTCAATCTGGGTGAAAGTCAATACAAAACCGTGTAAAGTGTCGGATGGGGGAGGGGGCAATAGTTCTATGACCTTATCGTTACATTCAATACCATAGAGCCCTTGTTAAATCGGATTCATTAGCATACAATATGATGCAGGAGGTTTACATGCATTTATATTTTTCCTATGCATTGCTTAAGATGCATAAATATTAAAAAGTATCCAAAGCTTTCATAATACATCATATCATCCTTGTTTCATGTGGTTTCACTCTCCTAAAACAATTTATCACTTTGGACGTTTAGCGATGGTTTCTGTGGCCTGCACTTGAAACATATTTTTCAATATTGGCTGAATTTCAGATAACCGTTTTAAAATATCTTAATAAGAAATATTGCACATGTTTCCGAAGGCTTCACAATCTGTTTAAAGAGAGAATTCAGACTTGTACTAATCATATTTAAAGTAAGTGGGAAGCACAATTTGTGTTATTGGTGGGTGCACGACTGAACATCAATGGGAAAATTCTTGTTTTTTTTTTTTTTACTGTAAATCAGCGAGATAACATTTTCACAGACGTCAAATTACACTATAATCTCAAAAATATTTTTAAGAAGTATCAATTTTCTTCCTGATATGTCAAATTGAAAATAATCATATATTAACACCTAATGAACTTGAAAATGTAAAACAAAATTACAGTGGATAGTAATTTTAAACGTAAGACCCGGTTTATCTATATATGGAGTGTTATAAGCTATTTCAGAGGTATAAGTAGCAAAATATATTTTCAATCTAAATTCTTTTGTTGCGGAGCGTATATCCTTTTTTATTTATTTTGAAACGTTCATATAGTACTACTTGTATCATTCCTATTACAAGCAAAACATTGGGCACTCTTTTCACCTTCGGACATGCTTTTGGAAACTGCAAGGAAAGCGGTTAAACCAACTATGTGCATTCAGCTTGATTGGTTAGGCGGTTCATGTACGCTGCCTTAAAGCTATAAGATACAATTTTTACAAATCTGTTCAGGTTGTTTACCCTAAAACAGAATCATAAGTTACTGAAAAGGACCAGAAATGTTAACTCTTTATGGTCACTGTTTCGCTGTGTAGCAGGACAAATGATACAATTTATCGAAATGGCATAACAATCATTTTAATCATGCCATTTAACTAGTTTCCAACCAGATCTTCTCTAAAATCTGTAGCTCGCTGGTCTGATAAAAATTAGATGGACGACCAGAGAGCTGCAGTGTCACCCATTAAAAAACTGTGCATTGTGTATTAATTGCGCTCAAAAAGTGTGATGCTTCTCGTTTTATTTTTCTGTATATTTCAAAATATTTCTAACCGTGTTTTCTATATTCTTACTTCCACAAAACAATGCATGTGAAAGTCGATGGGCAGAATTGTCTTGCCACTTAAAAAGCAGTATATTTCGATTTTCTGAATATAAGACCCTGAATGACTATTAACAATAGCTTTGGAGAATACAGAAACATTTGAGATTTGAGAGAAGTAATCACGTTTACAATCATCAAAGGATTTGTACTGTGTTGAATGATGCTTCGCTATATGAATAACATCTCTATATTTTTATCACTTAGGTGCCGCATTATGTAATACTGCCATCTCTGCATTTTGTTTGTGGCCCGTCGTGTTTAACTTTCAGCAATTCGAAATGTTAATAAATAAATGCTGTTAGATATCTTAACTTTCAAAGCACTCTACAACCGTTGAATATATATCCCAGATCGTGATTACGTACCTGGAACAATATCTTCCTGCTTCTAACTGCGGGAAACACGAGACAAATCAAACCGTTAATAAATTCCACATCATAAAGATATTATAGATTAGTTAAACTCTAGGATCTCTGTGGTTAATTTAGACTCGAGAAACAAAATATTACACAGACACTTCTATGTTGATGGTCGCTTCACTGATATATATATATTCTTATCAATAATTTTTGTGATCGATATATTAATTAATATCTATCGATCGATTGATCTATCTATCTATCTACCTATCTATCTATCTATCTATCTATCTATCTATCTATCTATCTATCTATCTATCTATTTATCTATCATCCATCCATCCATCCATCCATCCATCCATCCATCTATATATCTATAATGTATAGTCATTTACTAAAACTGCAAGGTTATAAAAATGTATAGTGTAGTACAAATTTTTATTGCGAAATTCAAAATTGCATTAAACAACACAAATGTTCAGATAGTTTTAGACAAGAGAGAAACAATAAACTTCAAATTTCAGGATAATTTCTCGAATTTCACCGGATTTTATGTAATAATAAATTAAGGACAATCATTAAATTGATAACGTGGCTGTGCATTAAAATTGCAGGAAGCGTACACATTCACTCTTGTTAACATAAAACAATCCTAAGGTTCAAGCCCAGTGTGATGTCCATTACATTGGTTACATTCAATAGACGTTTGAGGGTTTAATACACGTTTTAAAAGTTACATTGAATCGTTTGACAAAAAATTGAAAGAAATCCGGATTTTTCAAACACCAGTTTACCTGTAAGAGATATATTAGCGCCCAAGCGATAGAACAAAACATCCTAAACACAAGGAAGAAAAACTACAATCTTTTGAAGAAAAAAAAAAAACAATGATAAACTTATTATGAAATCTTTTCATTTTATTAATTGTTTTCTTTGTGTTTTCGTGTTCTTTGGCATATTATATCAAATCCATGTAACATTAAACTTCTTAACACCTTACGCGTGTTTCACATTTCTGAGGTTTTCACGCTCTTGGCTATTTTTTAATGTAGGAATGAAGGTGAACAGCAAGTCAACCAACGTATAATCAGGATAAGGGTAAATTTGTGCACGATTGCACATTTCCCAGAATTCTCCTTAAAAGAATTCTTATTTCCAGGAACAGCCAAAGAAAGCAAAAAATTCCATAAATTAATATAAACTATCGTCTGATGTCATTATTAATTAAAAAGGAAGTTTTTGTTGTCTTATATAAGATGAAATAAAATAACTTGCATGCAATTGCGTTACACGTGCACTACGTTTGTTTAAGCATTGAATCATAAGTTTTTGAAAGATATTTTAGAAATGAATTCAATATTTATTAGATTTATACGATATAAAATGGTTTGGCGCAGTTTACGCTTTATAAACCGCTTCGTGGTTTATAAAAAAGCGTAAACTGTTCTTAACCATTTTATATCGTATAGAACTAATGAACATTGAATTCATTGCTTATAATTTAATTGTTTGCTATTAATTGTAGATAAAAACAGTCATTTGACCTTAGAAATGTCAACAAATTGTACAAAATTCAAACGTAACGTCAGGCGGATTGGTACATTAGTATTGGTATGACGTAGGCAACTTTCTTTATACTATATAAGATAATTTTCTAGCCAATCAGAAAGCACGTTACAACCAGAAATAAATTATAGTCTCATAACTGCAACAGTGTGTGCATACAAATTGAGAAACGCGCGTTAGCGAGTTATGAAAATTTGTTTACACATACCGTTTCAGTTAAGACAATATCTTTCAAAAAATAACGATTTAATGCCTACATTTACATTTTTTTAACTTCTTGCCTTTTCTGCAAATGTGATTTATACCTCAAAATTACCGATTATCATAATGGTAAATTAAAATCAATGGAAGAGCCACTGTAACAGCCACCAGCGTGAATTTTGATTTTCACTTATGACGTTACACTTTAAGAGCGTTTAACGTTTGTGGCGTCATAATAAAACTCATATTTAACCTTTGAGTACCCTGTCTGTTATATCTGCAGTAGCTTTCCACACACTTTACTTTCAAAAATATGTGGAATGTAAATATAGGTTTTTAATATCTATATTGTACTCCATACTATCGGAATATTACGTACAATGTAATTTCTTTAAATTTCGGTATCAAATGTTGAAAGATATAATTACTATATATTATAATATATATTTTATCTGTCAGAAACTGTAAGAGTTAATGATGATTTAGAGCGTTTCTGACATTAACAAGCCAAAATTTATTTCCTTGTCAATGAATATGTACACCATTGGGAAATAACATAGTATTAGCAGTGAATAGAGTTCAACTCATATAAGAAAAGCTGTGGGAACGGATTAGGCAGTTTCCAATAACAAAACAGTTAGTACGGGCGCTTCTTGTTCTTTGCATTTGGTAAGGGTCGTCAGAAAGAGTGTATATTAATATTATCGCCTGCTCTTCATCACTTCACGATTTCGTTACAAGCATTCGCCTCAAGATTAAAAAGATGTTCTTATTCATCTTAATAGACGGTTAAATGAAAATTCCGTTTATATCTTCCTGATAGTCACGTATTCATGACATACAGTCACTTTGTTATTTTTCATTTTTTAATGTCATAAAATATGAACTTTCGATCCATAAATTAAAAACAGTTTGTGGTTATGAAATTTAAAACGTGTAATTTTTTCATCTGCACCTTTTAATTGGAGGATAAATTTCAAACATTTTAATAATTTGCGAACGGAGATGTTTAAATATGACATATGCATAGTGGCAATACATGTGTATCGAAGAGTCAAGAATGATTACATGTACATCGCCATGTTTGTGATCATTTGTTTCTTTAAGGTAAACATTTAGATAGCTCCAAACGATTTTTTAAAAGAAATAAAATAGATCGGGAATGTTTTTAAGATATATACCATGTGATGGATTTTACTCCAATAGAAATCAAACAAAACAAAATGTGAGTAAAGTTAAGAAAGTAAGGCTTTGAACAAGTTAACTGGATAGTATATCACGTCTACCAAGAGTAACGTCAGCGAAGAAATCATTTTATCACATGTTTATCTCAATATGCGGTGGATATCACTCATGGGATAAATTTTTAATATTCCATGAGTGTTCTTACGCCACGTGACGTCATAATTAAGCATTACGTAGCCTCAGGCGGATGATTGACGTAGAATGAAAAAGTAACAAAACAATTCAGTTGGAAAATGTAAAGTTGTAAATGTGAAGCATTTAATGCTGTTTTAATTTTTTCTTTCATCATTTGATAAAAATATGCTCGAAAATGAAATGTTTGTTTGTTAATCTTTAAGGAACTCTTTTTCTGTGCGTATAGTTGTTGACGTCTTGTAGTATATGTGTTGTGCGGTTCACATTTATAATTTTTATAGAAAAGATTGAGGTTTAACAAAATAAGTGGTAAAACATGTGATAAAAAGAATCTCTCATGATTTGCGATGGTATATGATTTTTATCCAACTCGTTGTGTGTTTTCTATCCCCTCGCCAAGGCTCGGGGATAGAAAACACACAACTCGTTGGATAAAAATCATATACCATCGCAAATCATGAGAGATCCTATATATATTTATTAATACTAAATTATAATTGCCAATGTATTTTTGACGGACAGGTATGTGTTTTTCGTTTAAACTCATAGAAGTGACGGAAAAGAGACTATAGTCTATATATAAGCTATAATCAGTTTGCAGTCCTAATTAAGAACCTAGACCCTTTCTTGGTTTTAAATACATATCTACATATCTAGGCAAACTGAATCAATTTTGTAAAATTCTTGATATTCAAAAAGTTTTTAATTCAAATCAAATTGCAACTATTAAATAAATTGTCTATTTAAGTGCAAAAAGGTCAAGAAAAAAAATTATGCAGCTTCATACAGATTTTTTTCGTAATCTCTATATTTAATCTGATCATTGTGCATAATTAAAAAAATATTTGATGAAATAACTTTGTTTCATTAAAAATACTTGCAACAAATGACAATCGGGCTGAAATTGCATTTCAGGTGCAAAAAGGTCAAATTAAATTCGCCGTAAATCAGAGGGATGAAAACTGACCACCTTTTTCATTGTATTTTTTAAGTATGTTTTGTTTAAGAATTTCAATGATATACTTCTGAAGAAATTCTGGATACAACATTGATGAGTGGGATACCGTAATAGAGTTTCTTATTCAAAAGGATTACGAACTGACACCGTTTTTTAGTTTATCTGTGTAATATAAACATGACGTATGTGTGGAAAAAGACGAATTAAAAATAGCTATGTATACTTATTTCTATGTCATCTTGTAAAATGGCGACAGTAAAAGAACCCAACTATGCACAGCAAGCGTTTAGCCATCCAAGTCGGGTTTGTTTTATTCAATTCAATCTTATTCAATGCCTTTATTATATGTCAGTGACTTCCTTTTCATTCCATTATGAAATATTTATCTTTTCTATTCCTTCGTTTTACTGACATTATATTTGATTTCTTCAACTGAAAAACTCGAGCAACGATTAAAAAGAGACTTAAAACATCCGCGAGACCTTTGCTTTCCTTGCAAACTTCAACCTTCCTTAAAATAATTGCATTGTTAGACAATACGTTAAAGGTTTTTCTTTAAGGGGTTTGTTTCCATTATGCATGATGTGCAACACTTTCACCAGACAAAGACTCGATTTGGTTATTCTCCTCTCACCTCATACAGATGATAATGATAGAATCGGATCCTTGGCTAGCGAAGATGTGTAAAAACAAAAGAAGGGTGTGAAATACGGCCACCAGTAAATCCAATTTTTTCTCATGGAATTTCTCATTTTATATTGCATGTACTTAATATATGACATATGTACTTTTATAGAATTTCTTTCTTACCCAAGGCAAAACAATATCATGGGAGACATAAATCATTATTAATGGTAGGGGTACACTGTTTACATTCAATCTCTGTAGACTTTTAGCTTTGCCCCATATTCGAAAACCTTTAAAATACACGGGCGCATTTAGGTACATAATTCTTCTTCAGTTAGTCAATGTATTTTGTCAAAATTGATCTATATGTGAAATGAAAAAAATGTACCTCCCTGTGGTCATATGAACGGTCTGAAAATATGCACCCCCCCCCCCATTATAAACCGATGTTGTTTTCTTAGTGTTAACTCGTATAATCTTTCATAAGGTTGTCACTCGTCAAGGGCGTTCGACGTGGCGTATGCCAATTATGGGAATGCATTTGAAAGTTGTATTATCAACAGATTTCATTTCTAATCCCTATGTTTTCCCATAACTGGTGAGAATTTGGTAATAAATAAAGTCACTTGATATGTAAACAAGTATTGCCCAGTCTGCCAAACTCTTTCATATACATATCGTCTATTGCACTAAGGTCCATCCATTCTATTAATTTTTATTCATTGAAAATACATTGTCGCAAACCAAACATAGTTCACTGTTACGGAGTGTACACAATTATCGATAATTCGTCAATACGTACAATAAAAAAAGATCCAAGCTATCAATATTAATCAGGATGTGCTATATTTTTCACCTTTGTTTTTGATTTATCAAAAGCATGATAGGTTTTCTTCAATTCATTTAATAAAAATTGGCCGCTTTCATATGTTTGGGGATATCATCCTTTCGAAAAGTGAGAAAAGTAATATGATTGTGACATTTCCTATCGTTCCACGAGAGCGAACTAATTATATACATTGTAACAACGTCGATTTTCTCCATGATGTTTCGTATTGTACTTGAAGTTAATGTAATGACTACTTTAACCAATGAATAATAATCAACTAATCTAAAACTATTTGACGTAATCGGATCCTGTTTCATCATTTCATTTTGTCTGTTCACACTATAATAACTAGGATAGAACTCTTTTTACACGAAAACATTCAAAACGGCCTATGTGTCACATGATGACGTCTTGCGTTGAGGCATTCAGATTTATTTCTTTTGCAAAGTTTGGATATATATCAATTTATATAATCATGGCACAAATTTGCAACAAAAAGGAAATTGCCAATGAGCATTCATAAACATATATTTCAATGTACATAAAAACAAATTTACGTTTATATATTTAATTATGATGCAACTTGGTTTGAACGGTGGTTCTCCGTTTGACTTTATATGGAAAAAAGGGGAATAGGCTCAAATTGTGTAAAATTGTTTCATTACATTTTATTTTTCTCATATTTATTGATTAAGTTGCTCATATTATGTAACCTTTTTTAAAATTGTCAATCACAACTTTAATGTCCGTTGTCAATTATCAGATACATGGCTCTTAATTCATTGTTCTTTAGGCGGAGCTCTTGCCATGGTATTTTTTTTTTTATTTCATTGAATGTTTTGGACAGACCAAATGAGATGTGACAAACATTTCAAACTGCGTTCTAATTATGTTCAAATACTTAAAAATAGAACAAACACATACATATTAGTACAATATTTTTACCATAATACCTGTACGACCGATGTAAACAAGAACATAGCTCATATAAATTTAGGTTACCAAAACAATTAAACATAGTAATCAGTATAATTGGATAAAAATGAAAAAAATTCAGCTCAAGTCGTGACCATGCACTTTTAAGATCTGTAGTTACCAATTTTTTTCTTTGAAGACTTTCTGAAATACATAATTTATATCAACGGGTTGTTTTTAACAATGTAAGGCCCTAGATCAATAATACGGCCCCATTAATATTGCATTTCTTTTCGGAAATATTAACTGTTTTCTCCTTTACCAGTGATCATGAAATTTGACTCTTTTCTAGTTTGACGACGATTTGACTGTGTACGTAATGCAACGATAGCCAACATATTTTGTTGTTGTACATCGTTTTCCAGACTATTTTCTGGTTTTTTTTTAACTTTTACTAAATTAAAAGAACCAACTAATGGTTTCAAATGACGACACTTCTTCTGAACTTTGACTGTATTTTAATGTAATAAAAAGTGAACATTAGATGTAAGCGCCAACCTCTGTCATTCCACACCCGTACAACGTAAGATATATCACCAGATCTACGAACATTACATAACAAATGCATGTAGAGTCAAGTACGAACTATAGATAAACCATGCATGAGTAAATGACATCGACTTCAAATGTATGTTTATACATTAACCGGCAATTTCCTGTTTCCAAGCAATTGGTTTTATTAAACAGAAATTTTGTATTGCGTAATACACATAAAAATGAGAAACACTACTCTCTTATTTGGTAACATGGTATCTAAATCTAAATCTAATCACTTACTACGATAATAGTAAAGAATGCAATTTTCGTATATATGATTAACTATTGTAAGCGGTTGTTTGAAATTTCAAAATGAAATATGTATCAATAACACAACAATTGTGTTTTTAAAATCATATCTAATATATCATTTCTCGCTGATTGCTATTGAATTTACTCTAATATTGAAAAAATTGACTTCTTTTATGCCATATCTCGTGCCACATGTTCTTGATATTTGAAATGTTATACAAGATTAGAAATTTTTTTCATCATTAATATCATGCAAACAGTTCCTAGTTAAACAATACGAGTATGTCCATTAAGGCTAAGGATAATCAAAATCTGCCTGCATATCTAAACTAATCAGTTTAATAAGGCTGTTGATTTACAGACAAATAATAAGTTGTAGCGAATTTACCTACACATTAAACAGCTCCCTTGTTATAGCCATAACAATGTCTCTAAGTAAAGATAAAATAATTTTCTTTGCTGGAAATATTCATTGAATTTTTTTTAATAAATTGAAATCGTTTAATACTTAGGCCAAATGTAACTGCCAATTCCAAAATAATTGTCATCAATAATAGTAATATATCTATGATTAATGTGCCTTTAACTTGATAGCAATCTGTTATACTCGGTCAGTTGACCCACCATTCTGAGTCAAATTATGTAGGTAGTAGTTATATTTAACCATGCCATCGATTCTATTCATATACTAGTCGTTTTGTATTTCAGACGCTGACCCTAAATGCGGTTAAGATGAACGAGTACATGCGTTCCCACTTTCGGCTGGACTCAGACACCCCTGCGAATGTTATTGTCATTCAAATTTAGACCACATGGTTTTATTTGACCCTTTTATTTTCGCAGTAAAAATCGTGTCTCGTGGTTATAGTGTATTTCCTGGAATGTAGGTTCTTGTAGTCAAATATAAAATCTATACTCTGTCCCAAGTTATTATTGCCGCACATTTTCTTAAATTATTCTATATTTATAAATACCTCTGGATTCAAACGATGTTCATCAAATGAAAAGATCACAAGATTTCACCCTTGAAACGCCCCCTCTAGCTTGTCGGGTTTCAATACACGGCTAAAAACAAAAAGTCTACGGGGATTTTCCATTGTAAAAGAGATGAACGTACCCGGATGATAACATTGAAAAATTGTGCGAGATATTCCGAGTTACTTCCGAATGGAGAAAAGATGTAAACATTCCCCATTATAAATCTCTGTAAGAAATCGGTTTTCGTTTCTGTAAATTTTTCTGAGTGAAAAACGATAATGTGTCAATAAAGATATCTTGGAAATTTTCCTTTTAATTGATCTCAATTGCACTTCTTTCACAGGTATGTGTATTTTTTATTAAAAATCGTTCAAATGTGCGGCATAAATAACTTGGGACAGACTATAGACGTTTATTGATTTTAAACTTTTTCTCAGTAATACATATGACAATAGAAAATATAGTTTTAATTGCTGTTGCAACAATGAACAACTAGAATTAATTTTCGATCCGCGCCTGACCTAGTAATAGCATCAATGGTGAAACAGACTATACTATTTTATGCAGAACGTTCCTTGAAAATGGCTCAATATACCATGTTTTTACATAAAACAGACACCCATTCAAATGATCTTCAAATTATTCCAACTTTCTGGTGTGTCCATGAAACATTTAAGGTATTAACACTACTGAACCTGAAAACGTTAAAAGAAAAGGGAATAACTTTTTAATAAATTAACCAAGTCGGAGTATAAATATTCAAATATTTTTTTCAATCTTAATTTGCTTATTTATGGAGCGCATGTCCATTTTATTTGAATACAAAACAACATTGATTACACTTATATCATTACTTCGTGTAAGCGAAGCATTGACCACAGTTTTCATCTTTTGATATGTTTTTACATGTAAAAATGTATACATGTACTATAATCTTTGCTGTTTGTTCACCCCAAAACAGAAGCATGTACCAATGCAGGTAGACAAATAAGATTAATCTTGGAGATATCTCATAAGTGTTACCCTCTTCACGATAACCATTATTCCGGAGTAAATCACAATGACACAGATTGTTGAAATGATTTAACAACAATTGTTTTAATAATGTCGTTTAATTATCTTCAAACAAGATTTTCGCAAAAATGTATAAATTTGTCCTCAAATTAGAAGTTCATTTGTTATCATGAACCAGTTCAAAGAACCAAACCAAATTGACATTCCTAGAGAAATGGAGAGAAAAATCTGACCAATATCAATGGCAATTATTTTATATGAATTTTTGTTGAATTTGAACACTGTTCGTTATCACCACATGTGACACTACAATTATCTATAAATACATGTCAAAGACGGCCAACTAAACTTGATAATTTCTTTAGAAAAAAAAATATCTATGAAATGAACATCAAGAATTGTAGATATTTTTAAAACTTACGGGTAAAAATATTAATCATTGTCGTTAAGCAATTGCTGTACAATCACATTTCAACAAGAAATTGAAAGGAAATAGTGAAATTAAAGAAAATTGAAAATATAAAAATTAATTTATTAGAATATATCACAATTTTGCAAAATTCCAGGATGTTTAGTTGTAAAATGGTTTGTTCATTTACTGATCTTATAATGCATATAAAATATTGGTGTGTCGAGGAATCTTAAGGTGAGATTGTTTCTCTTGTCGAGTAGAAAAGTTAGAAGATCTTGGCTTGGCAATTTACAGGAAGAATGTGTAATAATACAGATGCTATTTGAACAATGCTTCTTGATTTTATACGCTACGCCACAATAAGTAGCTCATGGTGTAACACGGCCAGTTTCTAATGTTTACTGATCCAATGTGTTAGATTTATTACAGCATTGCGTGTTTTGTAAAATGTTGTTACATATTTTAACTATCTTAGCACGCTACAACCCTATAGAAATATAATGATCCTAAATTATGTTATTAAACCAGGAATAATATCTTCCTGTTTGTTTTCTCAGAATCCCACTGCAATATACACGAATCAAGCCGATTTTGACACAGTAAAGGATTTCTTCGTCCTCCCTCTGAGCGATCGTATAGATTATCTACACGCTAGGATATCTGTAGTTAGTTTAGGCTCGAAAAAACAACATTTTACACAAAGATGTCTATGTTGGTGGTTGTTTAACCGACATTTAATCTAATGAAGTGTTTTTGTTCGATAAATTTAAACTGATTCTCCCATCCACCATTGTTATTAATGGTTTAATATGACTTTTCGTTTTATTCGGGCCCCAAATCTGCTGGCGCCCTTTAGTGGTCAGTATGTACGTTCGTCCGTCTGTCTGTCCGACTTAACTTGTCAGGAGCATATTCGGCTTCTTAGCCAGCCGTTATAGCATGATTCACCCACAGAGTATCTTGGTGTAAAGATTCTGCTTGGACCTTAAAACACGTTTCTAAGTTAAATGTTAAGGTTGAAGCAGGCCTATATGTAGAGTTCATGTCCGGATCATAAAATGTCTTCCCTTGGCCAAAACTGTTTCGTACTTTACTCAAAAAAGAGCAAATTGATGCAGGGTGTACAGTGACCTTGAATCACGTTTCTAGCAATATATCTGAATTGTGTGATTTGATTGCAGTTTAAATATATCTTGTATTTACATGTTATATACTAAATTCAGCTATACTGTTTTGTATTTCAAATAATACCGTTCTGTATCCGGATTTGATTCAGCCGTATATACTGCATTGTATTGTACAAATATGTATGTATCGTCTCTGTCTGTTTTGCATTACATATAAAGACATATATTCCATTGCAGTATTATTCCAGTAAAGTGAATCAAAATGTCAAAAGTTCCCTATTTCTACTCTGTTTTTCCTTTTACAAATAAAACTGTCAGAATCACATCACGATATGATTCTTTTTATACCTTAATCATAAAATTTGATTCTTTTTATAACTTACCTAACTACTGAGAACACGCTTTTTTAACTATTAGAATATCTTCTAAACAACTGGATATCAAAAATGAAATTCATAGCAATTTTTTTTTCATTTGACTGATTGAAAACTAAATACTATGCATGAACCACGAAACATGTTTAAAATCAAAAAGTAAAAACTAGTAACAAAATAATTGTGTGCAGTTTTACGGAGTTTTATTGCGAAATTCCATAATTGCATTAAATAACCCAACAAAAATACAGACAATTTAAATAGCGGAAAATTACGAATGTCAGGATAATCTTTCAAAGCTCTCTGCATTTTATGTTAAATAAAAACCCGGCAAACTATTAAAAAAGATAACGTGGTTGTGCATTAAAATTGCAGGAAGCGTACACATTCACTCTTGTTAACATAAAACAAGCCTAATGTTCAGGCCCAGTGTGATAACGTTAACATAAAACAAGCCTAAAGTTGCAAGTGCAGTGTTATATCCATCACATTGAATACATTCAATAGACGTTTGAGAATTTAACACACGTATTAAAGGTTTTATTGAGTCGTAAAATTGGCTCGTTTAAGATTTTGCTTGTAACATTTATATTAGCGCCCATGCAATGCAACAAAACTTCCTAATCAAAGGAAGAAAAATGCATGCTAATTTTTATCAGGAAAAAAAGATACGAAACCTAGCACAGTTCAATTCAATAATGAGAGATAAACTTGTTAAGATTCAATCGTTTTCTTGGTTTTATCTTGTCCTATGTACAGCGTACACTAAATCAAATTTATGCAGCATTAAACATTTTCTCCCCCTAAGGGTATTTCAATTTTTAAAGGTTTTCACGCTCTCGGCAAATGAGTTAATCCCTTTGTTATATGTAGGTATGAAGGTTTACAACAAGTCAACCAACGTATAATCAGTATAAGGATTAATATATGCATGATTGCACATTTCCCAGAATTCTCCTTTAAAAAATACTTATTTGTAGGAACAGCCGAATAAAGGGAAAATTTCCAAAAATTCAGACAAACTTTTAAAGGCGCCTGCGTCAAATGACATTACTGATAAAAATAGTTGAATGCTAATGCTATCTAAGATGAAATGAAATAAAAACAACTTGCTTGCTGTTGCGTAACAAGTGAGGAACGTTTTTAAGTTTTCCTTTAATATTTATGTTATAATCTTTATTAAAGGAATATTACGTTCTATGCATTTGTTGTGGTCCTCGGATGGACGCCTGGATGTAAAGGAAGAGGGGCCGCACAAAAACAACATGGCGGATGATGTAGGCTGAAGCTCCTGAAACGTGGCACGCCATTCAGGCTCAGACCGGCACAAATGGAAAAACGATGTCCTAGCCTTATGTGTCTCCTGGCACGGAGAGAATTTAGTTAAAAAATAAATGCATATGCTTCAAAATATCGGTGTTAAATGTAAGTGTTGAAAGAAATAATTACAACATACCATATTATATTTATCACATGTTTAGCTCAATATGCAGTGGATATCACTCATAATTTTTTTTATATTACACGGTGTATTCTTAGGCCACTTGACGTTATAATTAAACATTACGTAGCTTTAGGCGGATGATTGACGTAGAATGAAAAAGTAACAAAATAATTCAGCTGAAAGTGTAGAGTTATAGATGTGAAGCATTTGATGCTGTTTCATTTTGTTTCATAAATTGATAAAAAAAAAAAATGAAATGCTTGTTTGTTAATCTTCAAGGAACTTTTTTCGATGCGTAAAGATGTTGACTTCTTGCAGTAAATGTGATGTGCGGCTCACAATTATAATGTTTACAGCAAAGACTAAGGTTTAACAAAAGACGTAAAACACGTAATAAAAAGAAAAGGCTCGGGGATAGGAAACACACAACTTGTTGGCTAAAAATACTATACCATCGCAAATCATGAGAGATCCTATATATATTTTATCTGTCAGAAATAGTATGAGGTCATGACAATCTAGGGCGTTTCTGTCATCAATAAACAGAAATTCATTTCTTTGTCAATGATTATACACACAACTGGGAAATAACAGAGTACTAGTAGCGGATAGAGTAAAAGTCATGTAAGAAAAGAGTTTCCAATTACAATACAAACAAGTAGGTAGGGGCGCCTCTTGTTCTTTGGATTTGATAAGGGTCCTCAAATAGAGTGTGCTAAATTAAATATTATCGCCGGTTTTTCTTCACTGCACGATTCAGTTACAAACGCGAGCTTCTAATTAAAAAGATTTATTCATCTCAATAAACGGTAGAATAGGAGTTCCGCTTGAATCTCTTTGATAATCACGGATTCATGACATGCAGTCACTTTGTTATATGTCATAAAATATGAACTTTAAAATAGTCTCGATCCGTTAACACAAAAACAAATTTGGGGTTAAATGATGAAATAAAGATTGAAAGAGCGTTATTTCCATCAGGACCATTTTCAAAGATTCTTATAATTTTCAAACAGAGATGTATAAATATGAATCTGAGTAGTGTCAGTATATTAAATAGTCTATTAAATAGTCTATTAAATAGTCTATTAAATACTCTATAACGACCAGGTTTACATCGTCCTGCGTTATGAAACTTTCTTTAGTTAAGGTAAAGATCCCCCCAAAATATTTAAAAAACGACTTCCTTTGAAAAAATTGAATAGATCGGAATTATTTGAAAAATATAACTTACGAAGACATCTACGTTAATACCAATCAAACAATTTAAAATGTGAGTAAATGTACGAAAAATAAGGCGTCGTTAACTGGACAGTATATCACGTATATCAAGAGTTAACGGTTCAAAGAAGAAATCTTGATTATTTTTAAATACCAAATTCCGTATGTGTATTTTCATCAAGAAGTGACAGAAATGATACACTTGGGAAAGCTATAAGCTGTCGTCCTGATTAAAGAATCTTGACCCTTTCCTGGTTGTAAATAGGTGTTCTAAGACTAGTTAATATAGTTCCTTATTCCAAGTTATTAGGAAATGGCACTGTTTTCTTGAGTTTATCGGTGTTGTTTACAAATAAAGTAAGTTGGGTATGATACTGTATAATGTTTATTATCAAATGGCCACAGTAAAAAAAAACCAAATAACTGCATAGCAAGCGTTTAATTATCCAGTGTTTTTTTAAATGTAATTTTATCTTATTCAATTAAATAATAATGTAAGTTTATTCCGTGTTTAACAGAGCATTTTTAAATTAACAATATTATGTAAGAAGAGTTAAACGTAAAAATTATTTTACACTCCTTTGGTACATTTTATATTCCACAGATTTTTTATCTACTTATATCGAATGAATCAAAGATTCACGTACCAAACTCTCAAAACTAAAATGGGAAAGACACGATCTCAATAGGTTTCATTTTTGTATCTTTTGATAACACAAAATATACCAATTAACTGTAGTCTTGTACAGGTAAAACATGATATTTACCTTCCATACCCGTTACAGGAGATCACACATGATATATACGTCATAAAGCTGACACGTTCACTTAGACTGAATTTCCCTTTTTGTCAAACTACAACCTGATGATAATACATGTATATGTTTTGTCTTAAATCTGTAATGCTTGCCGGTCTTTTTTAATTGCTCTGTCAATACTATCATATTTTCTGTATCCCTTTGCTCGCAGTTAGAATACTTAAAAAGAAACATAATTGTTAAAACTAAATAATTTGCGTAAAAAAAACAACAGAATCCACGTAAAAAAACCCAACAAATTAACGATTTTATATGTAATTATGTACCCACTTGATGGGAGCGATGGTACTGTATGGGACTTCATGGAAAAAGGGGTATAGTCTCAATTTAAGTAAAAGTGTTTCATTGCATTTTATTTCTCTTATATTTATTGCTAAAATTGCTTCTATAAACTTTACTTTTTAAATTGGCAATCAAAACTTAAATATACGTAGTCGATTTTTAGATACAGGTTTTCATTTCATTGCCGTGGAAACAAAGCTCTTGCCATGTTTTTTCATATTATTTAGGCTGCTGAATAGACCTCTTCAAACTAAAATAGAATGAGATGTGACAAACATTAGAATCTGTTCGCGTTAAAATACTTACATGCGCTTAAAATGTTTAAGTACGATTTATGTTATCATAATGCATAGTACAGCCGATGTAATCAAAAAACTTTTCACATACAAGTTTAGGTGACCCATTAGATGTTAAATAATGTAACCAATATAATAGGGGTATACATGAATAATTTCAGCTCCAGTTTTGACCATCCATTTTAAGATCTATATTGCAATAACTGTCATTTTACTATAAAAAAAATTCTGGAATATATGTATTAAGGACCTTTTATTTTTACAACATTAGGCTGTAGATCAATATACGGCCGTATTAATATTGCTTTTGTTTTCTCCAAAAGTATTGAATTATACATTGTTTTCTAATACATATATGACGACATTAGTAAAACATTAACTGTTTTCTCCTTAAGCATTGATCCTAAAGTATTACATTGTTTTCTCCTTAAGCATTGGTCCTAAAGTATTACATTGTTTTCTGATTGGACGACGATTATAATTTGTACATAATGTAACGAGAGCCAGTGTGAAAAATTTGTTGTTTTACATTGTTCTTGAGACTATTTCTGGATTTTTTTTTAAAACTTTGTTTTATTTTTTGCGGTGTTAAAAGCACCAACAAATGGTTCCAAATGACGAGTTCACTCTTCTAATCTACAAAATTGTTGCTTGCTCTTTGTTAATGTTGTAAGAAACAAAACCAAAGAACAGTGAATTTCACATCTACGACTGTATTTTAAAGTACATGAAAAATGAACGGTGTAGATGTAAGCGCAACGTTTATCACTCATCACCCTTACAGGTAAGATATATCACCAGATCTACAAACATTATGTAACAAATGCATCTAAAGTTAGGTACGACTCGTTTAGATAATTTACCATACACGAGTAAATGACATCGACATCAACTGTATGTTTTATACATTAAACAGCAATTTCCTGTTTCCGACCAATTGGTTTTATTATACATAAATTTTGTATTGCGTAATACACATTAAGAATGAGGAACATTTCCTTTTCATTTGGTAACATGTAGTTTATAAAAAAAAAACTTACTCAGTGCGACAATTAAATAGTATGCAATGTTCGTACAAGTATATATGATGAAGTGTAGTAAGGGGTTGTTTAAAATTTCAATATTACAAATGTATCAATAACACACTAATTGTATTTGAAAAATTATATCTATTATATCATTTATAATTGATTTTTATTGACGGTCAACAGGCACCTGACGTTATAAATTTTTATCGTAATAAAAATAAATACCCTATACCTAATAATACACAAGGTACCCATCGCCGCCATGTCAGATCAGGTGGAAGTTTCGCTTGAAACTCATCAGTAAAATTATTTCGCTGTCCTCTCCGCTCCCCTATCGGTCATTCAACATCTAAGCTTACAACCGATTCAACAAAAACGACGCGTCACACCTGTCATTAATGAAAATCGCCGCTCAATTTGCATTTACTGCCTCAGATATGCGACAAAAGGCCAAAGGGTGGACGGAAGTTGACACAATTGCGTCATACTTTGGGTAATCCCTTCCAAATATAGCACTGATACGAATATTCAAAAGGCGTCGATTTTGAATTCGATCAACATACAAGTTAGAATTAAGAAAGTGGAGATGTTAACCTGTCAATTATAACTTTTATTACTCAAAGTTTTATGAACATGTTTATAAATGCATATATTTTGAAATATTGACACAAACACACGGGGCAGGGAAATCTCATTTACATATTGGTGACAACTTCCGTCCCCCCTTTAGCCTTTTGTCGCATATCTAAGGCAGTAGATGCAAACTGAGGTGCCTGTGTGACGGTCCTATATTATTTTAAATTTGTCTTATCTTTATGCCATTTCTTTATCGTTGTGTCTTAACATTTGAAATATTCCGCATGTACGCATATATATGTCATTTCGTATTTCAGACTCTTGCCTTAAATCCGGTTATGATGTACGACTGCTTGCGCTCCACATTAAGGCTACACTCATTCAACCTAGCTGAAACGCACGACGAAGGAGTATTGGAGGGAGGGGGAGGGATAGTTATGTGACCTTATCGTTGCATTTTACAGAATAGACCCCTTGTTAAATTATATTCATTAAAATAAATTACATGCAGGAAAATAATGTGCATTTATATTCTACCTTTGCATCGCTTAGGATGCGGGAGTATTAGTAAATTTATCCGTAGCATACTTATCACACTTTTCATCGTGTGGTTTAACTTTATCACTTTGGACGTAAGTGATGGCTTCTTTGGTCTGCACTTGAAACATATTTTTCATTTTGGCGTAATTTCAGATAAACCGTTATAAAATATTTTAATAATGCTTCACATGTTTACGGAGGCTTCACAATCTGATTGTTATTTATTATTATATTATTTATGATTGATTAATTTTGATCGTCCTATATTATTGTAAAATGTTCTTGTCTCTATGCCATTTCTTTATTGTGTGCCTCATTTCTTTATTGTGTGCCTCATTTCTTTATTGTGTGCCTCATTTTTCCTAATATTTGAAAATGTTATACAAGATTAGAAACTTTTTATGATTCATAAAATATGCAGACGTCCAGCTCTTACTTAAAGACTACGGGTATGTCAAACCAAGGTAAAGGATCATCGAAAGTTGCTAGCATATCTGAATAAACCGGTTCAAAATGTTTACTGATTTGCCGACAAATAATAAGTTGTAGCGAATTTAGATAAATGGTAAAAAGCTCCCTTGTTGTAGCTTTAAAAAATGTTTCTTGGTTAAGTTATGATAATTATTTTTTTTCCTGGAAATATATTTTTTTCAATTATCAATGAATTGAAATGAATATTTAGGGCATATGTAAATGCCAGTACAGAAATAATTTCTTACAGACATTGTCATATTTAGTGCGTCTTTAACTTGACAGCGATCTGTTATACCCAGGCAGTCGACCCACCATGGTATGCCTCCCTCCATTCGGAGTCACATCATGTGGGTAGTGCAGTAACACGCTTTGTTAACCATGTCATCGATTCTGCATGTATATTAGTCGTTTCGTCTTTCCGACGCTGACCCTAAATCCGGTTAAGATGCACGAGTACATGTGTTCCCAGTACGGCTGGACTCATTCAATCTAATTCAGAGTGAATCATATCATCCTTCTCTCTTTTGATTTTACTCTTCAAAAAACAACTTATCACTTTGGACGTTTAGTAATGGCTTCTTGGCCTGCACTTGAAACATATTTTTCATCATTGGCTGACTTTCAGATAATCGTTATGAAACATTTGAATATGAAATGTTGCACATTTATCTGAGAGGCATGACAAAGGCGTTTAACCATTTGTATTGTCTGCATAGAGTGGAGCGATGGCAATTGTTCTATGATCTTATTCACTTAATAGCATATAATGCAGATAAAATGTGATAGATCCAAAGGCATATAACATCAAGGGACAACAGGTTAACATTGTATCATGTTTTGCATAAGATGAGGTCTGGTTTCACTCCCTTAAACAATTTATCATTTATAACGTTTAGTGATGGCCTCCCTCTCTAATCTGCCGCTGAATCCAAATTTTCAAAAGTAACTGAATTCTAGATAATTTGTTTACAACATTATAATTAGAAATGGGTACATGTTCATGGACGCTTCCTAATCGTTTCCAAGAAAGAATTTTGACTACTTCTAAAGTGAGTGGGAAGTTCAATTTCCGTTCGTGTTATTGGTGGGTGCAGGGCTGTAGTTCCATGGAAATAGTTTGGCTGACATTCACACTATATCTCCGTCGAGATAACAATAACACAGAAGTGTCATATTTCAATATAATATCTAACTTATTACAACTTCCTGTAGTGTTCAAGACAGATTTAAAGTATTACAGCTGTACACGCTATAATTTGCATTAAATTTGGGTCATCTCTAAATTTTGAATTTACTAGGTGGGTGTATTTACAAAATTTACAACATCGCCCACCCAGTAAATTCAAACATCACCCACCCAGTAATTTCAAAATTTACAACATGACATTTAAATGACGAGGAAAATACATGTTTTTGTTTACTTATTCAACTAATCTTTATACAGTAAATTACAACGCTGAATTCGATCACGTAACAAAGATATCAAATTTAAAATGACAGAAATATTCATTTCCCTGCCATGAAAGTAATGCCTCCTTTTGAGGATCAACCAATCACATGCTATCGGCAATTAGTTTTATACTATTATACAAACATGGGTGAAGGGACACTACCTTAATAATTCTTTTATTGTTTCAAGAGGGAGAGGCCAATAATTTGTTTAAGTAAAGCAAACATTTGTCTATATACGATAACGGACTAACGAAAACAAAAACTAAAACGTGCGAGAAATCCGGGACTTAAGCCAAACGTATTACACTCATACATTTGATACATGATCATATTTCAAATCAAAAACCGTTAAGCATAAAACAATCGTGGCGGATATGTAACTTAGCAAACAATAACGGCCACCTGATTTCATGCGGACATGCGCAATGAGATCGGTTAAGCTCTTCCGTCATTTCATGAAAAGGCACTACTTTTCTGGCAGGGAAATAATAATTCAAAATTTTAAATCTTTGTAACGAGATGAAATTGAGAGTTGTAATTTACAGAATAAAGGTAACTTTTATAAGTAAACAAAAGCATGTGTTTCACCTTCATTCAAATTGACGCAACATATTATTATAATAGCGTTTATAGCTTTAACACCTAACGAAGTATACCTTTAGCTTCAATTTCACTGTTTATTTCCTTATTTTCAATTCAAATCATTACATGACCCCATAAAAGTGGGGGGGGGGGGGGGGGAACTCTAGTCTTTCCTGCCCCCCCCCCCCCCCCCCCATTGTAATAATTGTTTTAATATTGTCGTTCAATTATCTTTAAAGCAGATTTTCGCCAAATGTCACACCGATTTCACAATCAAATGTTAATTTCATACATTGGCATGTCGATTTCGTTTTACTGTTAAGACAGTTACATTTTAAATTAACATCTCCCGCTTGCTGTTTTGCAGATAAATGTTAACCTAGTATACTGGACGATATATAAAGGGTTTTGATCGGTGTGTATTTTGACAATGGTTTTTTATTTCATATTTTTATTTTTATTTCTTTGACATTTATTTATATTATGCCACTTTTATTTTTATAATGCCTCTTTTTATATTATGCCAAATAAGTATCACATGATGTAACACGTCCAGTTTCTTGGTAACTGTTCCAGTGTGTTAGATTCACTAAAGCTTTGCTTGTTTTGCAAAACAATTGTAAATTTAGACGAATGTTTTACATATCTTAACTTTCAAAGCACTCATCAATTCTTTAAAAATATAGTAATCCTAATCTATGATTTTATACCAGGAACAATATCTTCCTATTTGTTTTCTCAGACTCGCACTGCAACGAATCAAACCGATTTTGAGACCGTAAATGATTTCTTTGTCATCCATTTGAACGTTCGTATAAATCATATAAACTCTAGAATCTATGTGATTAGCTAAGGCTCAAGAAACCACATTTTTACACATATATGTCTATGTTTGTGGTCGCTTGACCGACATATAGTCTTATGAATAGTTTTTTGTATTCGATTAATGTAAACGGATTCTCCCAACCATCATTGTTCTCAATGGTCTAATGTGACTTTTCATTTAATGAGGGCCCCAGTCTGCTAGGGCCTTTTAATGGTCCGATATAGCTCATACTTTACTCACAGAGACCCTTGGTATGAAAAAATGACGATAACACACCGTCAACCATCTCAAAAATCCATAAAACGAAATACAAATTCCAAATTATAAAGAGTGTACAGGTGTAAGGAAGATGTTTGGACCTTGAATCAAGTTTCTAGGTTAAAGGTTAAGGTTGAAGCAGACCTATATGTAAAATTCTTGTTCTCCCTTGGCCCAAACTTTTTCATATTTCACTCAAGGATAGCATTTGGGTGATAGGTATGCAGTGACCTTGAACCACTTTTCTAGTAATATGTGTGAATTATTTTTTAAATGTATCCTTTTCTTGTATTTCCATGTTACATACAAAATTCAGCTGTAAATACTGTAGCGTAAAAAAGTTAAGCATCATCTTTGTCTGTTTTGTATAATAGATATTAAAAGAAATCTAATATTCCGTTGTGTTGCAGAAAGTAAATCAGAAATGTCAAAAGTTCCCTTTTCCTACTTCAGTTTTCTAATAATAATGTCAGAATCAGCTTAAAATTAATTATTAATTATAAATTAAACTAAACTTTTAATGAAATTTGTGTGCGATTTTACAATTTTTATATAAAATTCATAATTGCATTAAAAAATACATATGTTCAGAGAGAAATAATGAGCTGAATTAGTGGAAAACTGCACATGACAGGTGATCTTTCGCAGCTCACTTCATTTTATGTAATAAAAAAGCCCGATAGTCAAAATGTTATCGTCGCTGTTCACTCTTGTTAACATAGTTAATGCCTAAGGTAAGCATGTTGTGCAACAAATCTTTTTCAACTCGAAAGAAAAACACAAGCCACATCTTGAAAGAAAAAATTACGAAAGCTAGCACATTTTATGTACCGAATAAAACACGTTTCTTTATCAATTTATGGTGTGGGTTTTTTCTTTGTTTGTTTCTTCTTCTTTTTTCTCTTTTTTCAATCGTGCTCTACATTGTATAACAGAATTAAAAAATTAAACAATTCAAAAGTAAACCTTTCTTCACCCATAGGGTGTATCGAATTTCTGATAAGGTTTTCGCGCTCTTGCCAAAACGGTATATCTCTGTTGTATGTAGGAATGAAGGTGTATCAAGTCAACCAACATATAATTAATTGTGCAAATATAGTAATTTGTGCACAATTGCACATTTCCCAGAATCTTCATTAACATAAATTCATATTTCTAAGAAAGGTAGAAAAAACGCAAACAATTCCGTAAATTAGGACAATCCGTTTGAAGGCACAAACTTCAGAGATCGTTAGTAATTAGTGCACTCTTATCTAAAGAAAAGTAATTTCTTGTAAGCATGCACTTTGAGCACGAGTTTAAAGTACAAGTGCAATAAATTAACATGTTTTTATTTGATATCCATCTTATGATGCGCCTTATTATCGGAATACTACATACTTACATATATAATGTTTGCAGCATCTTGGAAATTTCGGTATTAAATGTGAGATTTTATTTAAAAAATAAAGTTATTATAAATATCAAAGTAGATTAAATTCATATATAAAAAGCTGTGGGCCAGTTTCCACTAACTAGACATGTAAGTATGTAGGATTTAGCGATGGTAGAAGTCGTCAGATTTAGCCTGTAGTAATATTTTTGCATGTTCTTATTCACTTCATGAATCTGTTACAAACGTTACTTTTAGATGTTTATCTCAATATGAGCTTTGTTTTAATCTCTCTGATGATCACGGATTCATAACATGCAGTCACTTTGTTACATGTCAACAGATATGAAAACTAAAATAGTCTCGATCAGTTAAGACAAGAATAATTTTCTTACTGATTCTTATAATTTTAGAGCAGAGATGAATTAATATGATATTTTATTGTGTCATTTTTAAAACTAGTTTAATTACTTATACATCTATCCTTTTATATTTGATAATTTAGAAGTAAAAAAAAGAACTAGATAGATTACACGATCAGTTTGTACTGGTCCCTGACAAAGCAGGAAACAACGTTGTCTTTGTTTGTTAGGCTCATTTTATAAATTGTATATAAGAAGAACTTGGATTTAATTCTGCAAGTGGAAATCCAACTTATACTCATAGCTCTCTGTCCAAGGAAGAAATTCTTCAAAATCATATGTCAGTTTTGAATATTTTCAATATTCCTAACAACCAAAATCAATTTGAATTACCTTACCTTTATTGGATACCTAAACTTCATAAAAATCCTTACAAACAAAGATATATAGCAGGTCCCAGTAAATGTTCTACCAAGCCTCTTTCCTAACTCTTTACCAAAATATTAACTGCAGTAAAGGAGGAACTTCAAGAGTACTGTGCAACAGTATATTCAAGAAGCGGTGTAAATCAGACGTGGATACTTAAGAATTCCAAGGAACTTTTAGAAAACTTGAAATCCCAAAATTCTACCAAAATCAAAAGCATCAAAACTTACGACTTTTCTACACTTTATAAAACCATCCCCCACGATAAATTAAAGTCCCGTCTTTTTGACATCATTGATAGCTTCTTTTTTAATAAAAATGGATCACGTAAATTTACTTACCTTGTAATCGGTCATTTGCAAAATTATTTTCTTAAAAGTCATTCGGATTGTGCACTCAAGTACTCTAAAGTTAACATTCAAAAGATGCTTGAGTTTCTGATACACAAAATATATGTTTTTGGAAATCAGGTCTTCCAACAATATGTCGGAATTCCCATGGGTACCAATTGTGCCCCATTGTTAGCAGACCTTTATTGTATTCATATGAAGCAGAATTTATTCAAGAGCTTGTATGTGGAAAAAAATAAATCACTCGCTGTGGCCTTCAACTCAACATTCGGAATCAGGACAACTCGCCCCCAAGACAACTCACCCCCAGTTCAACTGAAGACAACTCGCCCCCAATTTAGGACAACTCGCCACCACTGAAGACAACTCGCCCCTATATTATTTATTCATTTTTTTATTTTATAAGTTTTCATTTCATATTTTTACATTTACGATGCTCTCTAACACAGTTTGAATTATTTATTTTTTAAATTAATTTGAAATCAGCAAATGCAGTTAATGTATTATGATTGATCAATCTATTTTTCATACTATATAGAATTTTTTTCTGATATATTCTATTTAGGCAAATAAAGGTTTTTTTTTCTAAACTGATGATTTAATGAACAGTACACAAATATAGCACTTAGTTATAATTATATTATGAGTATGACCAATGTAATTATGACCTCAACGATCAATTAAACGATTGATTCTTTTCTTGTGATAGGACCTTTAATAATCATTGACATAGAAAAAATCATTTATAATGAAACCCAATTAAAAACTTAAGATGTGTTCATTAAAATGTCTTAACTGTGATGACTAATTAACATATGCAAACTCATTGGTTTTAATGAATCAAATTTAAATTAAGATGATTGTATAATTGACAGATCCAATTAAGCTTCTAAGCCGCATCAAAGTATGGAAAACAAGAAACAAAGTATTCAACAGTCAAGAAACTTGCTAAAACAGGATAAACGAATATGCATGGATACTAATTTATATAAAATATAATTATATGAAAAGTGAGCGGATAAACGAACTAAAGTATAAAAAATATCTCTATTAGTGCTTATGTGAAAACAATGTTCATTTCAAATAGTTCTTATATATTTAGGGAGTATATTACATTAAAATCAAGAAACTATAAACAATTTATGTTGTGGTTTTCGAAAAATATTGAAATAGTAACAAATTTGCAAATCAAAAACGTATGAAATATATTTTTTAAAATTGGGCCGAGTTGTCTTGTTTGGGGGCGAGTTATCCTATTTTGGGGGCGAGTTGTTTTAGACTGGTGGCGAGCTGTCTTGGGGGCGAGATGTCTTGGGGGCGAGTTGTCCAGCATTCCAACATTCAGGTATATTGACGACGTACTATAAATTAACAATTGTTACTTCCATACCTACGTCGACTCGATATATCCCCGTGACCTTGAAGTAAAAGATACCACAGAGTCTGTGCCATCTGTTTCCTATTTGGATATTTTACTGGAAATGGACATTGATGATAACCTAACAACCAAACTTTATAATAAACCTGATGACTTCAATTTTTCTATAGTCAGCTTTCCTTACTTATGTAGCAATATAACTTCACCCTACCTCTATTTTTGTTTTTAAAGAGGTCCGTGTTAGCTCTGCTCCTGTTTTGTAATTTTCCTTTGGACTTTTGAGTTTGAACACTGTTCACATCGTCAATTTGTGACCATGTCTTCATTTTCAGGTTAGATTTTAACAGTTCCATAACCGGCTTGGGTTCTAGAAATTAAGATTAATCACGTAACTAAAATAAAACAAATTAGTGAACTAATATAGCAGAATTTAAAACTGAGCAATTATACTGTATTTTATATAACAATGTAGCAGTAGGCAAGTGGAACGAGAATGCATTTAAACTTTTGCATGATTGTTAAAAACTGGCAAAAATGAAGAATTGTTTGCATTTGACAATTACATGGACAATTACAATCCTGTATTAAAGTTATTTTAACATAATGTTTCGATGCAATAAGTTTATTCCATAGACAACCAAAGCTCTGGGGGGAAATTCAACCAAACCGGAAGTGTTTATGATATCCAGCAAAGGTTAAGGTCTGGGGTCAAAACCAGAGGCCAAGATAGTTATATCGTTCTTAACATCTTGAGAGTTCGATGGAAATAAGCCACCCCAAAGGCAAGACAAAGGAATGTGTTTATTTCATATTAGCAATACATTAAATTGGGTGAACACTTAGAAGTTTGGTTCAGTGTATGTCGCTTCACTGATTGTGTGCAACTTATGATTATTTAATTTTTCATTGAGAATTTCCAAAAATACCTCCTTCCCACACAAAAATACTATTATCATTACTTTATTATTGTGTCAGAAAATTTGAATTAAAGCGGCTGTATATTTATTTAATATGGAAAATTAAATGTCACAAATAATACGTAATCATTTGTTTTATAAGTAAATGAGCTATCTGAAATATCAGTATGTATGATTTGTACCCGTCTCTATTTTCACTTTCATCCTTCACTTAATAGTATGTAGATGGAATAGTCTGTAGGTGATTTTAACATTAAAAATCCTTAAAAGCACATATGTATAAATCTGAGATGTTTGGTTTGCAAAAACATTTTAAAACTTTCACAGTTTGTGCAGAGTTTTACAGACCATTTTTACATAAGTTAGATGAATTAAAACTTCTTACTGTTTGACACTCTTTTTTAACTTGAATTTTACACATATAGCTAATCTGCTTCTGAATATCAAATAGCAAGAATAAAAGAATGACTGAGGTACCACAATCTCAAGACTAAAATGAGAAAGACACGGCCTCATAACGTCTTATTACGTAGCTCTTGATAACACATTATATACCAATAAACTGTTACTTTGTACAGGCAAAACGTGATTTGATATTTGGATATTCGTTTATCTCCATACCCGTTACAAGGGATCACACCTATTATAGGTCACACAGCTGACACATTCGTTCACCAGTTTTTGCTGCATTTTGGTCGCTGGATACATCATTTTATAGTAAAAATTAAATGAGATGTGATAAATCCTGGAAAATTATTTCTTTTATGAGAATTATTATTATCCCATTGGATATTTATTTCAGGTGAGACACACTGAAAACAAAAATGGTTATATACTCTCTAGGCAGTAGTACTTACGGATTTCTACGAAACTGCATCATAAGTGGAAGCGAAATGCCACCTTGTGACTGGCATAATCATCCTGCACGGTATTAGTATTGCATTGCTTTCTAATATGAAAACGATATCATTTTGTTTAATATTACAACAATTACAACTGTTGACATCACTTTAGAAACTATTTCTGTTTTTGCAGAGTTGAAATCATATATAAATGACTCCAAATGATTACTTTTCTCCTGAAATTTGGCAAACATTGTTGTTTGATCTTTATCATGCTTGCATAAAACGAAACCGTAGATCAGGGCATTCAACATCTGTGACGGTATGTTAATGAAATAAAAACTGAAAAGTGTAGAACGCAAGAGTAAACGTCGGTCATTCATCACCCTTACAGGTAAGATATATCACCAGATCTACGAACATTATATAACAAATGCATCTAGAGTTTCGTACGACCCATTTAGATAACCCATACACAGTAAATGACACCATCATCTAATGTCTTTTTTATACATAAACCAACAATTGATTGGTTTATTAAACATAAATGTTGTATTACGTAATAAGCATCAAGAATCTCTTATTTGGTAAAGTGGTTTAAAAAAATCAACCTACTTACTTGTCATATTAGCAATAATATATGCTCGTGTTCGTATATAGGATTTATTGTGGTAAGTGATTGTCATAATTTTCCTGTATTTTTGTTATGTTGTCTTCTCTCTAGTTCCTTTTTTATCGTCGTGCCTCACGCTCGTATATTGTACTTTATACTATATAAAGTCTAAAAACGTTTTTATCTTTCATATAATGCAGACGCTCACCCCAAAGCAAAGTATCATTACTACCTGCTTGTATATTGAGGTAAAACGACTCGGTGTCTGTATACGTATTTCCCAACAAATTGGATGTTCCTATTCATAAATATTATCTTATTGCCATATATCCAGTTAAGGCAGTCCATCCATAAGTTTCATATTTCATATATAATAGATTGCAAGTTTGATCACTATGATTTTTTAGGGTTACTCAAATATTAATGAATTACCTTATTTTGCCATTTTTAAAAATTATGTATACTAACAAAATATCTCCTCTTGAAGTTCACATTAAAGTTTTATAAGATGAGTACATCTTTTAAATAAATATTTTCAGCACTGGTTATTTTCTTACAAAATCTCTTGTTTAAAAGTCACATACGTAAGTTTAACATCTCTTCAAATATGCAAAAAAAAACATGTTTTACTGTACATATTTTTGGGGGGAAAATTGTTCTAATTTTCATGAAAGCAGACAAGATTTTTTAAAAGTTTCAAGTGCAAAAATGTATTCATTTAATTGACTACATGCAGTTCCATAGTCTTTTGTTTGATCCCCAAAGTTATCTTAATGTAGTTTAGTTATATATGGATTACCTTAAATAGAATTCATATCATGGAACCACTTCCTAGTATACTTACTATACAAAAATTAATTTGGATTACGACACATTTCTAGAGTCATTAGTTACTACCTTCGTTTAGGGGCGGAGCGTAAGGATAGGTCAAATACTTGTATAAAAGAGCTTTGTTTATATTTTCAGTCCATATTTTGTGCAGACATCTAGCAGATTCTACATAACAATGCCAGCCGCGATTTCCACAATTTCATGTAATTGTGTAAAATTGTCTACAGGAATTCATAAAGTAAAACAATACGACGAAGAACGCCTTAACGATTTGCAGCATTTGATTCGGTCTGTTCGGAGCGGGAAAATTAGTAGTGCGTCTCACATTCGTGTCCACAGACCCCGTGCTCTCAGAATTCTGTGGTGGACGTTTGATTACAGCTATGACCATCACTTCCTAGTGACCGAAGCCACTGAGAACAAACTCACCATCATCCATTACGCGCTCAAGCGCCTCTCCCGGATAATTCTATTAAAAGGAGTTGCCGAAATTATCCAGGATTCCGTAGACTTCTCAAACGATGAAGAGATTCTGGATTTTGATGCCGGAGTGTATCTTGTGACGGCCGAGAACTATCCACAAACACCGAGGGAAAAGTCTGAGGCCATTGACAGAGCTAGAAGGCGTCTGGGTGAGAGACAGTATTCTGTGTTTTATAATAACTGTGATTGTTTTGTGTCTTGGACCCTGAGTGGATGTTCTTACTCTCGCCAGGCAATGAACGCAGAGGGACTTCTATTATATATTGGCATAGTGACCAGATATTGCCTGAAAACGTACAGGAAATTGCAAACCTTCAAAAACAAAATAAGACGGGCTTTTGGGGGATGATTTTCTGTTTATTATTAATTTAATTTATTTAATCATCTTTGACTTTTACAGGGTTTTATATCAGATGTATGTTTTTAATGTTGGTTGTATTTTTATGTATTTTTATTTGCTAAAATAAACGTGTTATTATACACTTAATTATGTGCCTGTCTTCGTTATTACTACATTTATATATATAGTATATTTTCAAGATATTATGACGATGTTTATGTGGATTTGTATATGTATAAAATGTCGGTACATGTATATTGCGTAGTTTGCAATAGCAACAAGAGTCCGTAATTTTTAACATCTCTATACAACAAAGATTTCAAAGAAGAGAATTAATACAATCAAACAAATTGATTTGGACGCGGAGCAATCTCACATTTAGGGGTAATCTTTACGGTACCATCCTTTTCTCAATCCTATTATTGATGTCTCTGTGTTTGGACCCTCACTCCTTAATTTAATAAAATTCTATATTTTTTAGCATTTTTTTTTTTTTTTGTTAATCGTTGCCGTGATAAATCAAGCATTGAAAGGGGTTTTAGAAATAATTACTACAAAGATAATGTTGATTTCCCTCAAGCTTTATAGGTGTGATTCCATTGTTTACGAGAGAAATTATTTAGGTTTTTATGTGACCTATATAAGCACAGCTCCTGTTTTGTCCTCATTATTTATCATCAATTTCAATACTTTCAAAAACGGAAAGTTCTGTTGCAAGTAGACAACGGAGAGAAAAACGATTGTCTGCATCGCGGAACTTCACATTATGCGTTTAAGATTTTCGACAAGAGAAACATTTACGCTTTCTGGAATTTACTACACATTTAATTCAATGATATGTTATTCTCATTCACTTCACCCTAAAAGCTGGCAATGTTCATTTTAAAATCCGGATTTTACTATAGATTAGAAAATGCAAAGAAAAAACATTAAGGATTTCTTTTTAATTTTTTGTGTAAGTTGATACTCTTCAATGTGAACAATGTATCTAACTTTTATTGGCATTTATAGGTATGTATGGAATCGCAATATGTAACCTGGTGCTTTACAAACTGCCGATCAAGTGCTTGAACTGCATTTCGTCTAATTATGTTGGATCTTTATTCTGGTGAGTCGACAAAGGTTTTTCTGTTTAAATTCAAATTCAGATGCTGGTTTAGATTCATGTATTTCATATTTTAATCCTCTAAAAATAAAATGATCTGATGATAAGCTATGAGGAACACTGCCTCCTTGTCTCTTTCCTCAGAAACCCCTACACTAAGGGACAAATCAAACCCGTGCGTTTTGTTCAGAAGTTGATATCCTCACCCTTAGTTGAAACAGTATTATCCTAGATATTTTCGGTCCATATGGGCTTGGGCACAATTTGAAAAAAAAACAACATTTCATCGTGGGTGGTTCATTCAGTGTCTTATATCCATACCAATCCCCCCCCCCCTTTCCAAGAAAAATAAATAAGAGCTGCGATTTGCATGTCGATTTTTTTTTTATTTTTTTAAAGTGATTCTTAAATAATACAAGCTATATAACTTTAATGTTCAAAACAGCTTATTTTGACCGATGGCTAAATTAGAATATTTTACTTAATTATTATTTTAAATGGTAACAAAGATAAGGAAAGAACATAAACGAAAGATAATTTTAAAAATCGAGATATTTTTCAAATGTTTGTGCACTATCAGTGTGATTTTAAACATTGAACCGACTGAGCTCACCATGATACAGACTTATGAAACAATAAACAAACAGTAAGGAAAATATAAGCAATTATATAATGTGTGCTACTTCTTCGTCTTTTGGAAAACGTCATTAGACCAGGTCGATATTTAAAACTTCTTCTGATAAAAAAACGACAAAAATTATGGACATTGTAAGGAAAGTGTTTTCAAATGTCATTAATATTAATCTTAACCATATTATTTTAGAAAAGAGGCTGGTCGTTGATCAAGATAAGGTCTCTGCTCCAACATCTTCTTGAAATAAATGATGTGCATGAGTCCAGTAATAACGCATTCTCGATTTAAAACGAGTAATGTTCAAGTCAACTCTTTTGTCTTGTACTCCTGAGCATTTAAGAATTTGCAAATCATTTGTTTAATCGTACAGCCGTAATCAGGCTACAATAATATATCCTACACGGGAGAAGATTATTTGTTTCATTTCTCAGAAATTTTAACCAAATGTGAAAAATAGTTGACGCCAGGTAATGTAATGTAAATCAACTTCAGCTGTGCAACATGTTGATAAACATATACCCATCAACACGCAATTGTTAGCTATTAGGGCACGAATGCACATTTCTGAGAACTCTTTCTAATGATTTTGATAATTTGTTCTTCAAGCAAATTTTAGCAGCAGCAAAAAACTCATATGAAATTTAAAAAACAAAATGCCGCTAGTGCCTTATGACACTATAACATGTACCTAATGAATTTTATATTGATAAATTTGTGTGAAAGTTGTTACATCTCCCTTTAATAGAGAAATTATGTATTCATCACATACACGTACACATACAGATATTGCTTATGCATTACCAAATACAGTGTGTAAAGAAGCCAACAACAATAACAAAAGAAATAGAAAGAGCAAAGTGTGGTACTGTTTAGTATTCGGTCACTCTTAGTATTATGTGTCTTCGAGGTGGAGCGTTTCTTTCGATTTTCTATCATTCTGACATTATCATTTTAAACTTTCGTGAATCTAGTTACTCTACGATATAATGGCATGGACTAAAATGATAACACTATGCCCAAACTTTGATTTCTCCCTTCGTGTAGATTCGGACAACCTATAAAGCAGCAACAACAATTGACCGACGCTAGGACAACGTATACCTATTTAACGGAGTAATCAAAAAGATACAGAGCACGCGACTTTATTTGTTAAGTCGTACTGAATTATTTGCAGGGTAAAGGGTAGTCAAAATATTCATACATTTTTAGTCTCGAGTCATCAGCGATCGAAATCAATGGATTTAATAACTTGTTGATAGAATTAATGAATAAAAACTATAAGCACATACAATCTGTTATATATTTGTCTCACCTATATTTCTTAAACATTTCATCTAAATAAATGGGGCGAAAATTAATTGATATTTTTCGTTAATTTTTAATATTAAATTATTTTTTTGATATTTGAACTTAAATTGGTTTATTTCTGATTACTTCGAGAAATGTCGATATTAAATGTTTTGACGATTAGATTACTAGTACCTTGATCTATTTGTAATAAAGTTGTTGGGGTTCTTTTTCAAATCATCGGATGATTGTTTGTTTGATAATTACAAAATAACAATCCGTTTTGTTTGCTATGTAAAAAGCACCTGAAATTTTCGCTGTGACGAAATGGTGTGTGTAGGTATTGAGCGAGAGGATATTTACAATTGTGGAGTGTACTTTTGCAGTTGTATTACGTTTATCATCAAACAACCGCGTAAGAAAACAGAATTTGACCACGCATGACAAACGCACACAGCCATCCTGTTTGATGTAGAGACACCTGTCTTACACTCTCAAAGTATTGTCATTATCAACGTCTCAGTATTTCTCTACATTATGAAATGATGTTTGATTACCACATTCCATTACAAGAATATTTATTATTTCAATAACCTGAAACCACATTCCGTCACAAAAATATTTATTATTTTAATTGCTATTCGCTTCACCATTATTTTAAAATTGTTTACACAAAATCGATTTTGTACTATACAGCCCAATAAATTCAAAGGAAGTATTGTTGGGGGCGCAAGCGGGTTTGAATAATCAATATTACAATATTTAATTGTACAACTGCTGAAAATTATATAATGTGTAAGTAATAAGGAATCATTCTTTGAATATTATGAGGTGATAATTTCGGTCGGGGCGTGATCAAATCTATCATAAAGCCCTTCGGGCTTATTCCTTAAATGCATTCAGTCATATTTCATTTTTGTTTGACAATTATAATCATAAACTGCGAGTTTTGAAAAAAAAAATCAATCATACTGCATTTTTGTATATTTAGTAGCATAGTTTGTTTGTATGTTATCTGTGAACCAAGTGTATTTTAGGTTTAAGTTAAAATAATGAATTGATTATAAACATTCGGTAACAGAAGATATAAAAGTAAAAATGATAATAGTGATACATCCATGGGAGACTTTGCGACCACATAAAATTTCAACCATGTGAAAAGTTTTCCATTTTCTAAAAATAAAATAAAAACCCGATAGTATTAGGTAATTTGAACACTGGTGGCCTGTGACTAAAATACATGTGTTTTATGGTAATAGCGATGTACAAGTAGAAATTCTGTTGTAGATTTAGAAAGTTTATGAAAAACAATTGCAATACAAGGATGTATTTATGAAGAGCATGATTCACTTGATAAAATGCTTTTTGTAAATTCACATGTTTATATATACAATTAAACAGATTAAGGTAGCATATGTGCACTGGGTATCCTCTCATTTTCTTGTAGAACGAAATACCAGGATAAGGACTTTCCATATACTTCGTTCACCTCGCTGTACATACCGTAAATTCAGAATAAAACCCACCTGAATGTCGTTTTTAAAGGTATCAAACAGTATTGTAATTTCGGGTCCGTCGACGTAATAAGCCGGGTTCGTGAACTAATCTTTCAGATCATCTTCTTGCTTGAGAGATTTTCTCCAGGTTTTGATCAATGCATTTATCTTATCCACCGGCCTTCACACCGAGGACTGCTCCCATATTAATCAGTCAGGTGCGAGAGGGGAAATCCCCACTAGTCTGTTGTAAGAGAGTACAATAAATATATTTCATTACATCGTATATTTCATCACATTTTTTAATGCTTTGAAAACATTAATCGAACTGGTAGTGTGGGCATTCTTTTGACTCCCTGACTTTATCCTTAGAATACTATTGTTTTTGTAGATCTCCTCATACAGACTTCAGTACTGTCGTAGATATTTAAACAATTTGTATTTATAAGTACTATAGGAGTGGTGATACTTAGCTATAGATGATTGCTTCAAAAAATCAAAAACAATTTAAACAAGTGACGGTTTGTACACAGAAACACATTAATCATGCAACATTGATAAAAAAAAAACCCAACAACAACAATTACATCAGTTACAATATAAGCAAACTAAACGTGTAATTGTTTTTTTTCCATTTTCTACATAATTAAATACAAAGCTGTAAATTATGCATTTATAAGCCTAGTTCCTGGATACTATACACTTTTAAAATGCTACAATATATAGACAATTTGTAATCGTAATTCGTGATTTTTTGCTTTGTGAATCAATGGAAACATTAAAAAGATGTCTGAAATTGATAATTGAATTTTAATGTTATAGTGTGGTCTATTAAATTTCTCAGCGCCAACTGGTAACTACCTGTGCGAAAAAAAAAACAATAAAAAAACAAATATTTAAATTAGAGTCTGAGATATTTATAAAATAGTTGGTTTTTCCCTTCGTAATAGAGGGCGGAGCTAACAGTCAGGTTGAATTGATGTATATAAGGACCATGTTTATGTTTTCAGTCTGTATTTTGTGCAGACATCTACCAATACCATGTAAAAATGCCATCCATGTTTTCTTGCAATTGTGAAGAATTATCTAAAGGAATTCATAATGTCAAACAATACAATGAAAAACGCCTTAACGATTTGCAGCACATGGTTCGATTAATTCTAAGCGGGACGATAAGCAGCGCGTCTCACATTCGTGTCCACAGAACCCGTGCTCTCAGAATTCTGTGGTGGACGATTGATTACAGCTATGACCATCACTTCCTAGTGACCGAAGCCACTGAGAACAAACTCACCATCATCCATTACGCGCTCAAACGCCTCTCCCGGATAATTCTGTTAAAAGGAGTCGCCGAAATTATCCAGGACTCCGTAGACTTCTCAAACGATGAAGAGGTTCTGGATTTTGATGCCGGAGTGTATCTTGTGACGGCCGAAAACTATCCCCAGACACCAAATGAAAAGTCCAAAGCCGTGTGTAAAGCTAGAAGGCGTCTGGGTGAGAGACAGTATTCTGTGTTTTATAATAACTGTGATTGTTTTGTGTCTTGGACCCTGAGTGGATGTTCTTACTCTCATCAGGCAATGAATGCTAGAGGGCTTTTATTGTACATAGGAATAGTGGCCAGATATTGCCTGAGAACGTACAGGGCACTTCAAACTTTCAAAGACTACATCAACAAATTAAGACGGTTTTTTGGAGAATAATAATTATTCCAAAAATGTTTTTATTATTTATTGTACTAATTTATTTATAATTAATTGTATTTTTACTGTTGCATAATTACAAAAAACATGAATCTTCCAGTTAGAAATCCATTGTACATTTTTCATTTTGGTTGTATTTTATTTTTGTTATTTGTTGAAATAAATGTGTTGAAATATACTCATTGAAGTATCTGTTATCGCTTATTCAAGTTCAACATGACGTGGTATTAAAGGCTCTGTGTCGATGTTTCTGTAGATATTCAAACCAAACTTGCCCTTGACCTACATTAATAAGTCTACATCGACAAAGGTTTGTAGGTCACAAATGATCTCACTTAAGTATCTTATGTCTATCAAATTTGAAGACGAAAAACTGTGACATCTGACAACGAGAAAAAACTGGCAAATCATTAACACATTTTTTAAAGAAATGATGTCTGAAGAATGCCGTGAAAGTAATAAGAACAGGCGAGAAAGAAAAGAATGCGCAAGTTTTACCTATTCATGAGTTAACCTAGAAATTTCTTTTTTTAAACTACATCAATAGCTCCATCATATAATAGCCCGTGGCGTGATATTATTACATGGAGACCATGCTCCGTGTATGGGTCCCCACTCCCAATAATTGTAGACCCGACCATGGTATGGGAGCCGCTCCTGCATGATGAATGTTGGCAACCAAACAGGCAAAATGACAGGACAACAGCAGTGTTCCTTAGCTTGAACTGATTCATGAATATGTAAATTACATAAAACTACTTTTTTCTGACATAAGGTAATAGTATATAAAAATAATTTATAACCCCCCTCCCCTTATAATTTAAACAAATATATATTTTTAATTTCTTTTTTAAATGTTTTTGTTTCTTAATCATAAAACGTCATCAATCGTTCGAAGGGATTGCACAAAAACACCTCATAGTAAAGGGAACCTGCTTTAGGGTTTACTAAAATCCTTAACTGTATTGCCTCGAATTGTGTTATTTGATTCTGTACGACGGCGATTGTAAAAAAAAAAAAATTCAGTTTAGGAACTAGTCTTGAGCAGAAATGCAACCGAGAGGTCTGAAGTTGACGTCACTCCAATGTAATTAAACAGAAAAAGTTTTGTTCGTTTTTTTCATATACATTAACATATTTACCACATCAACCGACTTGCTAGCACGCGTTGGTATATAGAGGAAAAGTAACAAATTTATTTTTGGAAGGAAATCAGATTTCAAACTCTTAACAGCCTTTAGTTTATGACTTTTTCGGCAAAAGTAACGAGCAATGTAGAAGAGTGAATGGTTTGCCTCACAGTGTATGTGAAACGTTTCATGTCTACCTTTAATCTATTACATGTAAGAGCACTTTGCATAATCAGCTTTACCTTGTACATAAACTGATGAAACGATCAAGGAAGTGTGTGTGTTGGGGGGGGGGGGGGGTAGCGTAATGAAAACTATAAGATGAAAGCTAAATCGAAAGATTTTATTTTACTTAAATTATTAAACATCGCTGTATTATATGAGTGTCCTGTGGTTATATAATTCAGGCTTTTACATGTTATAGGATGCTATAATTCAAAATCAATATAAACTGTACGTTGCGCTACAGATGCATATAAATCCAATGTGCCTAATTTGTTTCACTTGCTAACATACATCTCGAAATGAGAGATGTAACATATATTTTAGGGCATCTTAAAGGTGTTTTTCTTAAAAAAGTAAGTTACCTAAAATCATTAAAAACCAAATAAATGGACAATCTAAGTCTTGCTCAATCCTTATTTAAATGATATTTATATTGCCATATACTAAAATTGTGAAACAATTATTATTTAGCAAATCTAGACGTAATGATAACTTTCAAAGAAATACCTTTTTAATTCCTTATAAATACTTTTTATTTGAATTATATTATTTGAAGTATGTGTTTACTTCCTGATCAAATCTATAAATAGCCGTTACACGTGGTCGCTCCCGTCCACTCTGTTGTGACACTGGTCCTGACACATGTGGGGGTTACCCACAAATCACAAAAACTCCTCGGTAATAGCCCCGTGTCATCATTGCCATTTATAGACGTTTTATTTATCGAATCTCCTACTGATGAATGGTTGTAGGGAACGTGTATATGTGCTTATTCAAACACTGGATGCATGCATAACAAAAAGTCTACCGGGTTATAGCTCTTAAAATGCTTCTTAATTGCTAAAAATAGTCTTTTTTATTTTGTATTGTTCAATTGAAATCGATTAATTTCAAGAATTGGTAGATTTCGGTGGAAAAATGATATCCTTACAATCATATTCACGAGGAAAATTTCGACCCACAATTTGAAACGCGTCTTTAACTTGATAGCAATCTATTATACCCGGGCAGTCGACCCTCCATTATGAGTCAAATCATGTAGGTAGTACAGTAACACATATTTGTTTAATATTTAACCATGCCATCGATTCTATTCATATATTAGCCGTTTCGTATTTCAGACGCTGACCCTAAATCCGGTTAAGATGTTCGAGTGCATGTGTTCCCAGGTACGGGTGGACTGAACTTATTCAATCTGGGTGAAAGTCAATACAAAACCGTGTAAAGTGTCGGATGGGGGAGGGGGCAATAGTTCTATGACCTTATCGTTACATTCAATACCATAGAGCCCTTGTTAAATCGGATTCATTAGCATACAATATGATGCAGGAGGTTTACATGCATTTATATTTTTCCTATGCATTGCTTAAGATGCATAAATATTAAAAAGTATCCAAAGCTTTCATAATACATCATATCATCCTTGTTTCATGTGGTTTCACTCTCCTAAAACAATTTATCACTTTGGACGTTTAGCGATGGTTTCTGTGGCCTGCACTTGAAACATATTTTTCAATATTGGCTGAATTTCAGATAACCGTTTTAAAATATCTTAATAAGAAATATTGCACATGTTTCCGAAGGCTTCACAATCTGTTTAAAGAGAGAATTCAGACTTGTACTAATCATATTTAAAGTAAGTGGGAAGCACAATTTGTGTTATTGGTGGGTGCACGACTGAACATCAATGGGAAAATTCTTGTTTTTTTTTTTTTTACTGTAAATCAGCGAGATAACATTTTCACAGACGTCAAATTACACTATAATCTCAAAAATATTTTTAAGAAGTATCAATTTTCTTCCTGATATGTCAAATTGAAAATAATCATATATTAACACCTAATGAACTTGAAAATGTAAAACAAAATTACAGTGGATAGTAATTTTAAACGTAAGACCCGGTTTATCTATATATGGAGTGTTATAAGCTATTTCAGAGGTATAAGTAGCAAAATATATTTTCAATCTAAATTCTTTTGTTGCGGAGCGTATATCCTTTTTTATTTATTTTGAAACGTTCATATAGTACTACTTGTATCATTCCTATTACAAGCAAAACATTGGGCACTCTTTTCACCTTCGGACATGCTTTTGGAAACTGCAAGGAAATCGGTTAAACCAACTATGTGCATTCAGCTTGATTGGTTAGGCGGTTCATGTACGCTGCCTTAAAGCTATAAGATACAATTTTTACAAATCTGTTCAGGTTGTTTACCCTAAAACAGAATCATAAGTTACTGAAAAGGACCAGAAATGTTAACTCTTTATGGTCACTGTTTCGCTGTGTAGCAGGACAAATGATACAATTTATCGAAATGGCATAACAATCATTTTAATCATGCCATTTAACTAGTTTCCAACCAGATCTTCTCTAAAATCTGTAGCTCGCTGGTCTGATAAAAATTAGATGGACGACCAGAGAGCTGCAGTGTCACCCATTAAAAAACTGTGCATTGTGTATTAATTGCGCTCAAAAAGTGTGATGCTTCTCGTTTTATTTTTCTGTATATTTCAAAATATTTCTAACCGTGTTTTCTATATTCTTACTTCCACAAAACAATGCATGTGAAAGTCGATGGGCAGAATTGTCTTGCCACTTAAAAAGCAGTATATTTCGATTTTCTGAATATAAGACCCTGAATGACTATTAACAATAGCTTTGGAGAATACAGAAACATTTGAGATTTGAGAGAAGTAATCACGTTTACAATCATCAAAGGATTTGTACTGTGTTGAATGATGCTTCGCTATATGAATAACATCTCTATATTTTTATCACTTAGGTGCCGCATTATGTAATACTGCCATCTCTGCATTTTGTTTGTGGCCCGTCGTGTTTAACTTTCAGCAATTCGAAATGTTAATAAATAAATGCTGTTAGATATCTTAACTTTCAAAGCACTCTACAACCGTTGAATATATATCCCAGATCGTGATTACGTACCTGGAACAATATCTTCCTGCTTCTAACTGCGGGAAACACGAGACAAATCAAACCGTTAATAAATTCCACATCATAAAGATATTATAGATTAGTTAAACTCTAGGATCTCTGTGGTTAATTTAGACTCGAGAAACAAAATATTACACAGACACTTCTATGTTGATGGTCGCTTCACTGATATATATATATTCTTATCAATAATTTTTGTGATCGATATATTAATTAATATCTATCGATCGATTGATCTATCTATCTATCTACCTATCTATCTATCTATCTATCTATCTATCTATCTATCTATCTATCTATCTATCTATCTATTTATCTATCATCCATCCATCCATCCATCCATCCATCCATCTATATATCTATAATGTATAGTCATTTACTAAAACTGCAAGGTTATAAAAATGTATAGTGTAGTACAAATTTTTATTGCGAAATTCAAAATTGCATTAAACAACACAAATGTTCAGATAGTTTTAGACAAGAGAGAAACAATAAACTTCAAATTTCAGGATAATTTCTCGAATTTCACCGGATTTTATGTAATAATAAATTAAGGACAATCATTAAATTGATAACGTGGCTGTGCATTAAAATTGCAGGAAGCGTACACATTCACTCTTGTTAACATAAAACAATCCTAAGGTTCAAGCCCAGTGTGATGTCCATTACATTGGTTACATTCAATAGACGTTTGAGGGTTTAATACACGTTTTAAAAGTTACATTGAATCGTTTGACAAAAAATTGAAAGAAATCCGGATTTTTCAAACACCAGTTTACCTGTAAGAGATATATTAGCGCCCAAGCGATAGAACAAAACATCCTAAACACAAGGAAGAAAAACTACAATCTTTTGAAGAAAAAAAAAAAACAATGATAAACTTATTATGAAATCTTTTCATTTTATTAATTGTTTTCTTTGTGTTTTCGTGTTCTTTGGCATATTATATCAAATCCATGTAACATTAAACTTCTTAACACCTTACGCGTGTTTCACATTTCTGAGGTTTTCACGCTCTTGGCTATTTTTTAATGTAGGAATGAAGGTGAACAGCAAGTCAACCAACGTATAATCAGGATAAGGGTAAATTTGTGCACGATTGCACATTTCCCAGAATTCTCCTTAAAAGAATTCTTATTTCCAGGAACAGCCAAAGAAAGCAAAAAATTCCATAAATTAATATAAACTATCGTCTGATGTCATTATTAATTAAAAAGGAAGTTTTTGTTGTCTTATATAAGATGAAATAAAATAACTTGCATGCAATTGCGTTACACGTGCACTACGTTTGTTTAAGCATTGAATCATAAGTTTTTGAAAGATATTTTAGAAATGAATTCAATATTTATTAGATTTATACGATATAAAATGGTTTGGCGCAGTTTACGCTTTATAAACCGCTTCGTGGTTTATAAAAAAGCGTAAACTGTTCTTAACCATTTTATATCGTATAGAACTAATGAACATTGAATTCATTGCTTATAATTTAATTGTTTGCTATTAATTGTAGATAAAAACAGTCATTTGACCTTAGAAATGTCAACAAATTGTACAAAATTCAAACGTAACGTCAGGCGGATTGGTACATTAGTATTGGTATGACGT
Organism: Magallana nippona; assembly: GCA_033439105.1. Taxonomy (NCBI): domain Eukaryota; kingdom Metazoa; phylum Mollusca; class Bivalvia; order Ostreida; family Ostreidae; genus Magallana; species Magallana nippona. Next base: position 4,562,105 of record CM065922.1, read on the forward strand.
AGGCAACTTTCTTTATACTATATAAGATAATTTTCTAGCCAATCAGAAAGCACGTTACAACCAGAAATAAATTATAGTCTCATAACTGCAACAGTGTGTGCATACAAATTGAGAAACGCGCGTTAGCGAGTTATGAAAATTTGTTTACACATACCGTTTCAGTTAAGACAATATCTTTCAAAAAATAACGATTTAATGCCTACATTTACATTTTTTTAACTTCTTGCCTTTTCTGCAAATGTGATTTATACCTCAAAATTACCGATTATCATAATGGTAAATTAAAATCAATGGAAGAGCCACTGTAACAGCCACCAGCGTGAATTTTGATTTTCACTTATGACGTTACACTTTAAGAGCGTTTAACGTTTGTGGCGTCATAATAAAACTCATATTTAACCTTTGAGTACCCTGTCTGTTATATCTGCAGTAGCTTTCCACACACTTTACTTTCAAAAATATGTGGAATGTAAATATAGGTTTTTAATATCTATATTGTACTCCATACTATCGGAATATTACGTACAATGTAATTTCTTTAAATTTCGGTATCAAATGTTGAAAGATATAATTACTATATATTATAATATATATTTTATCTGTCAGAAACTGTAAGAGTTAATGATGATTTAGAGCGTTTCTGACATTAACAAGCCAAAATTTATTTCCTTGTCAATGAATATGTACACCATTGGGAAATAACATAGTATTAGCAGTGAATAGAGTTCAACTCATATAAGAAAAGCTGTGGGAACGGATTAGGCAGTTTCCAATAACAAAACAGTTAGTACGGGCGCTTCTTGTTCTTTGCATTTGGTAAGGGTCGTCAGAAAGAGTGTATATTAATATTATCGCCTGCTCTTCATCACTTCACGATTTCGTTACAAGCATTCGCCTCAAGATTAAAAAGATGTTCTTATTCATCTTAATAGACGGTTAAATGAAAATTCCGTTTATATCTTCCTGATAGTCACGTATTCATGACATACAGTCACTTTGTTATTTTTCATTTTTTAATGTCATAAAATATGAACTTTCGATCCATAAATTAAAAACAGTTTGTGGTTATGAAATTTAAAACGTGTAATTTTTTCATCTGCACCTTTTAATTGGAGGATAAATTTCAAACATTTTAATAATTTGCGAACGGAGATGTTTAAATATGACATATGCATAGTGGCAATACATGTGTATCGAAGAGTCAAGAATGATTACATGTACATCGCCATGTTTGTGATCATTTGTTTCTTTAAGGTAAACATTTAGATAGCTCCAAACGATTTTTTAAAAGAAATAAAATAGATCGGGAATGTTTTTAAGATATATACCATGTGATGGATTTTACTCCAATAGAAATCAAACAAAACAAAATGTGAGTAAAGTTAAGAAAGTAAGGCTTTGAACAAGTTAACTGGATAGTATATCACGTCTACCAAGAGTAACGTCAGCGAAGAAATCATTTTATCACATGTTTATCTCAATATGCGGTGGATATCACTCATGGGATAAATTTTTAATATTCCATGAGTGTTCTTACGCCACGTGACGTCATAATTAAGCATTACGTAGCCTCAGGCGGATGATTGACGTAGAATGAAAAAGTAACAAAACAATTCAGTTGGAAAATGTAAAGTTGTAAATGTGAAGCATTTAATGCTGTTTTAATTTTTTCTTTCATCATTTGATAAAAATATGCTCGAAAATGAAATGTTTGTTTGTTAATCTTTAAGGAACTCTTTTTCTGTGCGTATAGTTGTTGACGTCTTGTAGTATATGTGTTGTGCGGTTCACATTTATAATTTTTATAGAAAAGATTGAGGTTTAACAAAATAAGTGGTAAAACATGTGATAAAAAGAATCTCTCATGATTTGCGATGGTATATGATTTTTATCCAACTCGTTGTGTGTTTTCTATCCCCTCGCCAAGGCTCGGGGATAGAAAACACACAACTCGTTGGATAAAAATCATATACCATCGCAAATCATGAGAGATCCTATATATATTTATTAATACTAAATTATAATTGCCAATGTATTTTTGACGGACAGGTATGTGTTTTTCGTTTAAACTCATAGAAGTGACGGAAAAGAGACTATAGTCTATATATAAGCTATAATCAGTTTGCAGTCCTAATTAAGAACCTAGACCCTTTCTTGGTTTTAAATACATATCTACATATCTAGGCAAACTGAATCAATTTTGTAAAATTCTTGATATTCAAAAAGTTTTTAATTCAAATCAAATTGCAACTATTAAATAAATTGTCTATTTAAGTGCAAAAAGGTCAAGAAAAAAAATTATGCAGCTTCATACAGATTTTTTTCGTAATCTCTCTATTTAATCTGATCATTGTGCATAATTAAAAAAATATTTGATGAAATAACTTTGTTTCATTAAAAATACTTGCAACAAATGACAATCGGGCTGAAATTGCATTTCAGGTGCAAAAAGGTCAAATTAAATTCGCCGTAAATCAGAGGGATGAAAACTGACCACCTTTTTCATTGTATTTTTTAAGTATGTTTTGTTTAAGAATTTCAATGATATACTTCTGAAGAAATTCTGGATACAACATTGATGAGTGGGATACCGTAATAGAGTTTCTTATTCAAAAGGATTACGAACTGACACCGTTTTTTAGTTTATCTGTGTAATATAAACATGACGTATGTGTGGAAAAAGACGAATTAAAAATAGCTATGTATACTTATTTCTATGTCATCTTGTAAAATGGCGACAGTAAAAGAACCCAACTATGCACAGCAAGCGTTTAGCCATCCAAGTCGGGTTTGTTTTATTCAATTCAATCTTATTCAATGCCTTTATTATATGTCAGTGACTTCCTTTTCATTCCATTATGAAATATTTATCTTTTCTATTCCTTCGTTTTACTGACATTATATTTGATTTCTTCAACTGAAAAACTCGAGCAACGATTAAAAAGAGACTTAAAACATCCGCGAGACCTTTGCTTTCCTTGCAAACTTCAACCTTCCTTAAAATAATTGCATTGTTAGACAATACGTTAAAGGTTTTTCTTTAAGGGGTTTGTTTCCATTATGCATGATGTGCAACACTTTCACCAGACAAAGACTCGATTTGGTTATTCTCCTCTCACCTCATACAGATGATAATGATAGAATCGGATCCTTGGCTAGCGAAGATGTGTAAAAACAAAAGAAGGGTGTGAAATACGGCCACCAGTAAATCCAATTTTTTCTCATGGAATTTCTCATTTTATATTGCATGTACTTAATATATGACATATGTACTTTTATAGAATTTCTTTCTTACCCAAGGCAAAACAATATCATGGGAGACATAAATCATTATTAATGGTAGGGGTACACTGTTTACATTCAATCTCTGTAGACTTTTAGCTTTGCCCCATATTCGAAAACCTTTAAAATACACGGGCGCATTTAGGTACATAATTCTTCTTCAGTTAGTCAATGTATTTTGTCAAAATTGATCTATATGTGAAATGAAAAAAATGTACCTCCCTGTGGTCATATGAACGGTCTGAAAATATGCACCCCCCCCCCCCCCCCATTATAAACCGATGTTGTTTTCTTAGTGTTAACTCGTATAATCTTTCATAAGGTTGTCACTCGTCAAGGGCGTTCGACGTGGCGTATGCCAATTATGGGAATGCATTTGAAAGTTGTATTATCAACAGATTTCATTTCTAATCCCTATGTTTTCCCATAACTGGTGAGAATTTGGTAATAAATAAAGTCACTTGATATGTAAACAAGTATTGCCCAGTCTGCCAAACTCTTTCATATACATATCGTCTATTGCACTAAGGTCCATCCATTCTATTAATTTTTATTCATTGAAAATACATTGTCGCAAACCAAACATAGTTCACTGTTACGGAGTGTACACAATTATCGATAATTCGTCAATACGTACAATAAAAAAAGATCCAAGCTATCAATATTAATCAGGATGTGCTATATTTTTCACCTTTGTTTTTGATTTATCAAAAGCATGATAGGTTTTCTTCAATTCATTTAATAAAAATTGGCCGCTTTCATATGTTTGGGGATATCATCCTTTCGAAAAGTGAGAAAAGTAATATGATTGTGACATTTCCTATCGTTCCACGAGAGCGAACTAATTATATACATTGTAACAACGTCGATTTTCTCCATGATGTTTCGTATTGTACTTGAAGTTAATGTAATGACTACTTTAACCAATGAATAATAATCAACTAATCTAAAACTATTTGACGTAATCGGATCCTGTTTCATCATTTCATTTTGTCTGTTCACACTATAATAACTAGGATAGAACTCTTTTTACACGAAAACATTCAAAACGGCCTATGTGTCACATGATGACGTCTTGCGTTGAGGCATTCAGATTTATTTCTTTTGCAAAGTTTGGATATATATCAATTTATATAATCATGGCACAAATTTGCAACAAAAAGGAAATTGCCAATGAGCATTCATAAACATATATTTCAATGTACATAAAAACAAATTTACGTTTATATATTTAATTATGATGCAACTTGGTTTGAACGGTGGTTCTCCGTTTGACTTTATATGGAAAAAAGGGGAATAGGCTCAAATTGTGTAAAATTGTTTCATTACATTTTATTTTTCTCATATTTATTGATTAAGTTGCTCATATTATGTAACCTTTTTTAAAATTGTCAATCACAACTTTAATGTCCGTTGTCAATTATCAGATACATGGCTCTTAATTCATTGTTCTTTAGGCGGAGCTCTTGCCATGGTATTTTTTTTTTTATTTCATTGAATGTTTTGGACAGACCAAATGAGATGTGACAAACATTTCAAACTGCGTTCTAATTATGTTCAAATACTTAAAAATAGAACAAACACATACATATTAGTACAATATTTTTACCATAATACCTGTACAACCGATGTAAACAAGAACATAGCTCATATAAATTTAGGTTACCAAAACAATTAAACATAGTAATCAGTATAATTGGATAAAAATGAAAAAAATTCAGCTCAAGTCGTGACCATGCACTTTTAAGATCTGTAGTTACCAATTTTTTTCTTTGAAGACTTTCTGGAATACATAATTTATATCAACGGGTTGTTTTTAACAATGTAAGGCCCTAGATCAATAATACGGCCCCATTAATATTGCATTTCTTTTCGGAAATATTAACTGTTTTCTCCTTTACCAGTGATCATGAAATTTGACTCTTTTCTAGTTTGACGACGATTTGACTGTGTACGTAATGCAACGATAGCCAACATATTTTGTTGTTGTACATCGTTTTCCAGACTATTTTCTGGTTTTTTTTTAACTTTTACTAAATTAAAAGAACCAACTAATGGTTTCAAATGACGACACTTCTTCTGAACTTTGACTGTATTTTAATGTAATAAAAAGTGAACATTAGATGTAAGCGCCAACCTCTGTCATTCCACACCCGTACAACGTAAGATATATCACCAGATCTACGAACATTACATAACAAATGCATGTAGAGTCAAGTACGAACTATAGATAAACCATGCATGAGTAAATGACATCGACTTCAAATGTATGTTTATACATTAACCGGCAATTTCCTGTTTCCAAGCAATTGGTTTTATTAAACAGAAATTTTGTATTGCGTAATACACATAAAAATGAGAAACACTACTCTCTTATTTGGTAACATGGTATCTAAATCTAAATCTAATCACTTACTACGATAATAGTAAAGAATGCAATTTTCGTATATATGATTAACTATTGTAAGCGGTTGTTTGAAATTTCAAAATGAAATATGTATCAATAACACAACAATTGTGTTTTTAAAATCATATCTAATATATCATTTCTCGCTGATTGCTATTGAATTTACTCTAATATTGAAAAAATTGACTTCTTTTATGCCATATCTCGTGCCACATGTTCTTGATATTTGAAATGTTATACAAGATTAGAAATTTTTTTCATCATTAATATCATGCAAACAGTTCCTAGTTAAACAATACGAGTATGTCCATTAAGGCTAAGGATAATCAAAATCTGCCTGCATATCTAAACTAATCAGTTTAATAAGGCTGTTGATTTACAGACAAATAATAAGTTGTAGCGAATTTACCTACACATTAAACAGCTCCCTTGTTATAGCCATAACAATGTCTCTAAGTAAAGATAAAATAATTTTCTTTGCTGGAAATATTCATTGAATTTTTTTTAATAAATTGAAATCGTTTAATACTTAGGCCAAATGTAACTGCCAATTCCAAAATAATTGTCATCAATAATAGTAATATATCTATGATTAATGTGCCTTTAACTTGATAGCAATCTGTTATACTCGGTCAGTTGACCCACCATTCTGAGTCAAATTATGTAGGTAGTAGTTATATTTAACCATGCCATCGATTCTATTCATATACTAGTCGTTTTGTATTTCAGACGCTGACCCTAAATGCGGTTAAGATGAACGAGTACATGCGTTCCCACTTTCGGCTGGACTCAGACACCCCTGCGAATGTTATTGTCATTCAAATTTAGACCACATGGTTTTATTTGACCCTTTTATTTTCGCAGTAAAAATCGTGTCTCGTGGTTATAGTGTATTTCCTGGAATGTAGGTTCTTGTAGTCAAATATAAAATCTATACTCTGTCCCAAGTTATTATTGCCGCACATTTTCTTAAATTATTCTATATTTATAAATACCTCTGGATTCAAACGATGTTCATCAAATGAAAAGATCACAAGATTTCACCCTTGAAACGCCCCCTCTAGCTTGTCGGGTTTCAATACACGGCTAAAAACAAAAAGTCTACGGGGATTTTCCATTGTAAAAGAGATGAACGTACCCGGATGATAACATTGAAAAATTGTGCGAGATATTCCGAGTTACTTCCGAATGGAGAAAAGATGTAAACATTCCCCATTATAAATCTCTGTAAGAAATCGGTTTTCGTTTCTGTAAATTTTTCTGAGTGAAAAACGATAATGTGTCAATAAAGATATCTTGGAAATTTTCCTTTTAATTGATCTCAATTGCACTTCTTTCACAGGTATGTGTATTTTTTATTAAAAATCGTTCAAATGTGCGGCATAAATAACTTGGGACAGACTATAGACGTTTATTGATTTTAAACTTTTTCTCAGTAATACATATGACAATAGAAAATATAGTTTTAATTGCTGTTGCAACAATGAACAACTAGAATTAATTTTCGATCCGCGCCTGACCTAGTAATAGCATCAATGGTGAAACAGACTATACTATTTTATGCAGAACGTTCCTTGAAAATGGCTCAATATACCATGTTTTTACATAAAACAGACACCCATTCAAATGATCTTCAAATTATTCCAACTTTCTGGTGTGTCCATGAAACATTTAAGGTATTAACACTACTGAACCTGAAAACGTTAAAAGAAAAGGGAATAACTTTTTAATAAATTAACCAAGTCGGAGTATAAATATTCAAATATTTTTTTCAATCTTAATTTGCTTATTTATGGAGCGCATGTCCATTTTATTTGAATACAAAACAACATTGATTACACTTATATCATTACTTTGTGTAAGCGAAGCATTGACCACAGTTTTCATCTTTTGATATGTTTTTACATGTAAAAATGTATACATGTACTATAATCTTTGCTGTTTGTTCACCCCAAAACAGAAGCATGTACCAATGCAGGTAGACAAATAAGATTAATCTTGGAGATATCTCATAAGTGTTACCCTCTTCACGATAACCATTATTCCGGAGTAAATCACAATGACACAGATTGATGAAATGATTTAACAACAATTGTTTTAATAATGTCGTTTAATTATCTTCAAACAAGATTTTCGCAAAAATGTATAAATTTGTCCTCAAATTAGAAGTTCATTTGTTATCATGAACCAGTTCAAAGAACCAAACCAAATTGACATTCCTAGAGAAATGGAGAGAAAAATCTGACCAATATCAATGGCAATTATTTTATATGAATTTTTGTTGAATTTGAACACTGTTCGTTATCACCACATGTGACACTACAATTATCTATAAATACATGTCAAAGACGGCCAACTAAACTTGATAATTTCTTTAGAAAAAAAAATATCTATGAAATGAACATCAAGAATTGTAGATATTTTTAAAACTTACGGGTAAAAATATTAATCATTGTCGTTAAGCAATTGCTGTACAATCACATTTCAACAAGAAATTGAAAGGAAATAGTGAAATTAAAGAAAATTGAAAATATAAAAATTAATTTATTAGAATATATCACAATTTTGCAAAATTCCAGGATGTTTAGTTGTAAAATGGTTTGTTCATTTACTGATCTTATAATGCATATAAAATATTGGTGTGTCGAGGAATCTTAAGGTGAGATTGTTTCTCTTGTCGAGTAGAAAAGTTAGAAGATCTTGGCTTGGCAATTTACAGGAAGAATGTGTAATAATACAGATGCTATTTGAACAATGCTTCTTGATTTTATACGCTACGCCACAATAAGTAGCTCATGGTGTAACACGGCCAGTTTCTAATGTTTACTGATCCAATGTGTTAGATTTATTACAGCATTGCGTGTTTTGTAAAATGTTGTTACATATTTTAACTATCTTAGCACGCTACAACCCTATAGAAATATAATGATCCTAAATTATGTTATTAAACCAGGAATAATATCTTCCTGTTTGTTTTCTCAGAATCCCACTGCAATATACACGAATCAAGCCGATTTTGACACAGTAAAGGATTTCTTCGTCCTCCCTCTGAGCGATCGTATAGATTATCTACACGCTAGGATATCTGTAGTTAGTTTAGGCTCGAAAAAACAACATTTTACACAAAGATGTCTATGTTGGTGGTTGTTTAACCGACATTTAATCTAATGAAGTGTTTTTGTTCGATAAATTTAAACTGATTCTCCCATCCACCATTGTTATTAATGGTTTAATATGACTTTTCGTTTTATTCGGGCCCCAAATCTGCTGGCGCCCTTTAGTGGTCAGTATGTACGTTCGTCCGTCTGTCTGTCCGACTTAACTTGTCAGGAGCATATTCGGCTTCTTAGCCAGCCGTTATAGCATGATTCACCCACAGAGTATCTTGGTGTAAAGATTCTGCTTGGACCTTAAAACACGTTTCTAAGTTAAATGTTAAGGTTGAAGCAGGCCTATATGTAGAGTTCATGTCCGGATCATAAAATGTCTTCCCTTGGCCAAAACTGTTTCGTACTTTACTCAAAAAAGAGCAAATTGATGCAGGGTGTACAGTGACCTTGAATCACGTTTCTAGCAATATATCTGAATTGTGTGATTTGATTGCAGTTTAAATATATCTTGTATTTACATGTTATATACTAAATTCAGCTATACTGTTTTGTATTTCAAATAATACCGTTCTGTATCCGGATTTGATTCAGCCGTATATACTGCATTGTATTGTACAAATATGTATGTATCGTCTCTGTCTGTTTTGCATTACATATAAAGACATATATTCCATTGCAGTATTATTCCAGTAAAGTGAATCAAAATGTCAAAAGTTCCCTATTTCTACTCTGTTTTTCCTTTTACAAATAAAACTGTCAGAATCACATCACGATATGATTCTTTTTATACCTTAATCATAAAATTTGATTCTTTTTATAACTTACCTAACTACTGAGAACACGCTTTTTTAACTATTAGAATATCTTCTAAACAACTGGATATCAAAAATGAAATTCATAGCAATTTTTTTTTCATTTGACTGATTGAAAACTAAATACTATGCATGAACCACGAAACATGTTTAAAATCAAAAAGTAAAAACTAGTAACAAAATAATTGTGTGCAGTTTTACGGAGTTTTATTGCGAAATTCCATAATTGCATTAAATAACCCAACAAAAATACAGACAATTTAAATAGCGGAAAATTACGAATGTCAGGATAATCTTTCAAAGCTCTCTGCATTTTATGTTAAATAAAAACCCGGCAAACTATTAAAAAAGATAACGTGGTTGTGCATTAAAATTGCAGGAAGCGTACACATTCACTCTTGTTAACATAAAACAAGCCTAATGTTCAGGCCCAGTGTGATAACGTTAACATAAAACAAGCCTAAAGTTGCAAGTGCAGTGTTATATCCATCACATTGAATACATTCAATAGACGTTTGAGAATTTAACACACGTATTAAAGGTTTTATTGAGTCGTAAAATTGGCTCGTTTAAGATTTTGCTTGTAACATTTATATTAGCGCCCATGCAATGCAACAAAACTTCCTAATCAAAGGAAGAAAAATGCATGCTAATTTTTATCAGGAAAAAAAGATACGAAACCTAGCACAGTTCAATTCAATAATGAGAGATAAACTTGTTAAGATTCAATCGTTTTCTTGGTTTTATCTTGTCCTATGTACAGCGTACACTAAATCAAATTTATGCAGCATTAAACATTTTCTCCCCCTAAGGGTATTTCAATTTTTAAAGGTTTTCACGCTCTCGGCAAATGAGTTAATCCCTTTGTTATATGTAGGTATGAAGGTTTACAACAAGTCAACCAACGTATAATCAGTATAAGGATTAATATATGCATGATTGCACATTTCCCAGAATTCTCCTTTAAAAAATACTTATTTGTAGGAACAGCCGAATAAAGGGAAAATTTCCAAAAATTCAGACAAACTTTTAAAGGCGCCTGCGTCAAATGACATTACTGATAAAAATAGTTGAATGCTAATGCTATCTAAGATGAAATGAAATAAAAACAACTTGCTTGCTGTTGCGTAACAAGTGAGGAACGTTTTTAAGTTTTCCTTTAATATTTATGTTATAATCTTTATTAAAGGAATATTACGTTCTATGCATTTGTTGTGGTCCTCGGATGGACGCCTGGATGTAAAGGAAGAGGGGCCGCACAAAAACAACATGGCGGATGATGTAGGCTGAAGCTCCTGAAACGTGGCACGCCATTCAGGCTCAGACCGGCACAAATGGAAAAACGATGTCCTAGCCTTATGTGTCTCCTGGCACGGAGAGAATTTAGTTAAAAAATAAATGCATATGCTTCAAAATATCGGTGTTAAATGTAAGTGTTGAAAGAAATAATTACAACATACCATATTATATTTATCACATGTTTAGCTCAATATGCAGTGGATATCACTCATAATTTTTTTTATATTACACGGTGTATTCTTAGGCCACTTGACGTTATAATTAAACATTACGTAGCTTTAGGCGGATGATTGACGTAGAATGAAAAAGTAACAAAATAATTCAGCTGAAAGTGTAGAGTTATAGATGTGAAGCATTTGATGCTGTTTCATTTTGTTTCATAAATTGATAAAAAAAAAAAATGAAATGCTTGTTTGTTAATCTTCAAGGAACTTTTTTCGATGCGTAAAGATGTTGACTTCTTGCAGTAAATGTGATGTGCGGCTCACAATTATAATGTTTACAGCAAAGACTAAGGTTTAACAAAAGACGTAAAACACGTAATAAAAAGAAAAGGCTCGGGGATAGGAAACACACAACTTGTTGGCTAAAAATACTATACCATCGCAAATCATGAGAGATCCTATATATATTTTATCTGTCAGAAATAGTATGAGGTCATGACAATCTAGGGCGTTTCTGTCATCAATAAACAGAAATTCATTTCTTTGTCAATGATTATACACACAACTGGGAAATAACAGAGTACTAGTAGCGGATAGAGTAAAAGTCATGTAAGAAAAGAGTTTCCAATTACAATACAAACAAGTAGGTAGGGGCGCCTCTTGTTCTTTGGATTTGATAAGGGTCCTCAAATAGAGTGTGCTAAATTAAATATTATCGCCGGTTTTTCTTCACTGCACGATTCAGTTACAAACGCGAGCTTCTAATTAAAAAGATTTATTCATCTCAATAAACGGTAGAATAGGAGTTCCGCTTGAATCTCTTTGATAATCACGGATTCATGACATGCAGTCACTTTGTTATATGTCATAAAATATGAACTTTAAAATAGTCTCGATCCGTTAACACAAAAACAAATTTGGGGTTAAATGATGAAATAAAGATTGAAAGAGCGTTATTTCCATCAGGACCATTTTCAAAGATTCTTATAATTTTCAAACAGAGATGTATAAATATGAATCTGAGTAGTGTCAGTATATTAAATAGTCTATTAAATAGTCTATTAAATAGTCTATTAAATACTCTATAACGACCAGGTTTACATCGTCCTGCGTTATGAAACTTTCTTTAGTTAAGGTAAAGATCCCCCCAAAATATTTAAAAAACGACTTCCTTTGAAAAAATTGAATAGATCGGAATTATTTGAAAAATATAACTTACGAAGACATCTACGTTAATACCAATCAAACAATTTAAAATGTGAGTAAATGTACGAAAAATAAGGCGTCGTTAACTGGACAGTATATCACGTATATCAAGAGTTAACGGTTCAAAGAAGAAATCTTGATTATTTTTAAATACCAAATTCCGTATGTGTATTTTCATCAAGAAGTGACAGAAATGATACACTTGGGAAAGCTATAAGCTGTCGTCCTGATTAAAGAATCTTGACCCTTTCCTGGTTGTAAATAGGTGTTCTAAGACTAGTTAATATAGTTCCTTATTCCAAGTTATTAGGAAATGGCACTGTTTTCTTGAGTTTATCGGTGTTGTTTACAAATAAAGTAAGTTGGGTATGATACTGTATAATGTTTATTATCAAATGGCCACAGTAAAAAAAAACCAAATAACTGCATAGCAAGCGTTTAATTATCCAGTGTTTTTTTAAATGTAATTTTATCTTATTCAATTAAATAATAATGTAAGTTTATTCCGTGTTTAACAGAGCATTTTTAAATTAACAATATTATGTAAGAAGAGTTAAACGTAAAAATTATTTTACACTCCTTTGGTACATTTTATATTCCACAGATTTTTTATCTACTTATATCGAATGAATCAAAGATTCACGTACCAAACTCTCAAAACTAAAATGGGAAAGACACGATCTCAATAGGTTTCATTTTTGTATCTTTTGATAACACAAAATATACCAATTAACTGTAGTCTTGTACAGGTAAAACATGATATTTACCTTCCATACCCGTTACAGGAGATCACACATGATATATACGTCATAAAGCTGACACGTTCACTTAGACTGAATTTCCCTTTTTGTCAAACTACAACCTGATGATAATACATGTATATGTTTTGTCTTAAATCTGTAATGCTTGCCGGTCTTTTTTAATTGCTCTGTCAATACTATCATATTTTCTGTATCCCTTTGCTCGCAGTTAGAATACTTAAAAAGAAACATAATTGTTAAAACTAAATAATTTGCGTAAAAAAAACAACAGAATCCACGTAAAAAAACCCAACAAATTAACGATTTTATATGTAATTATGTACCCACTTGATGGGAGCGATGGTACTGTATGGGACTTCATGGAAAAAGGGGTATAGTCTCAATTTAAGTAAAAGTGTTTCATTGCATTTTATTTCTCTTATATTTATTGCTAAAATTGCTTCTATAAACTTTACTTTTTAAATTGGCAATCAAAACTTAAATATACGTAGTCGATTTTTAGATACAGGTTTTCATTTCATTGCCGTGGAAACAAAGCTCTTGCCATGTTTTTTCATATTATTTAGGCTGCTGAATAGACCTCTTCAAACTAAAATAGAATGAGATGTGACAAACATTAGAATCTGTTCGCGTTAAAATACTTACATGCGCTTAAAATGTTTAAGTACGATTTATGTTATCATAATGCATAGTACAGCCGATGTAATCAAAAAACTTTTCACATACAAGTTTAGGTGACCCATTAGATGTTAAATAATGTAACCAATATAATAGGGGTATACATGAATAATTTCAGCTCCAGTTTTGACCATCCATTTTAAGATCTATATTGCAATAACTGTCATTTTACTATAAAAAAAATTCTGGAATATATGTATTAAGGACCTTTTATTTTTACAACATTAGGCTGTAGATCAATATACGGCCGTATTAATATTGCTTTTGTTTTCTCCAAAAGTATTGAATTATACATTGTTTTCTAATACATATATGACGACATTAGTAAAACATTAACTGTTTTCTCCTTAAGCATTGATCCTAAAGTATTACATTGTTTTCTCCTTAAGCATTGGTCCTAAAGTATTACATTGTTTTCTGATTGGACGACGATTATAATTTGTACATAATGTAACGAGAGCCAGTGTGAAAAATTTGTTGTTTTACATTGTTCTTGAGACTATTTCTGGATTTTTTTTTAAAACTTTGTTTTATTTTTTGCGGTGTTAAAAGCACCAACAAATGGTTCCAAATGACGAGTTCACTCTTCTAATCAACAAAATTGTTGCTTGCTCTTTGTTAATGTTGTAAGAAACAAAACCAAAGAACAGTGAATTTCACATCTACGACTGTATTTTAAAGTACATGAAAAATGAACGGTGTAGATGTAAGCGCAACGTTTATCACTCATCACCCTTACAGGTAAGATATATCACCAGATCTACAAACATTATGTAACAAATGCATCTAAAGTTAGGTACGACTCGTTTAGATAATTTACCATACACGAGTAAATGACATCGACATCAACTGTATGTTTTATACATTAAACAGCAATTTCCTGTTTCCGACCAATTGGTTTTATTATACATAAATTTTGTATTGCGTAATACACATTAAGAATGAGGAACATTTCCTTTTCATTTGGTAACATGTAGTTTATAAAAAAAAAACTTACTCAGTGCGACAATTAAATAGTATGCAATGTTCGTACAAGTATATATGATGAAGTGTAGTAAGGGGTTGTTTAAAATTTCAATATTACAAATGTATCAATAACACACTAATTGTATTTGAAAAATTATATCTATTATATCATTTATAATTGATTTTTATTGACGGTCAACAGGCACCTGACGTTATAAATTTTTATCGTAATAAAAATAAATACCCTATACCTAATAATACACAAGGTACCCATCGCCGCCATGTCAGATCAGGTGGAAGTTTCGCTTGAAACTCATCAGTAAAATTATTTCGCTGTCCTCTCCGCTCCCCTATCGGTCATTCAACATCTAAGCTTACAACCGATTCAACAAAAACGACGCGTCACACCTGTCATTAATGAAAATCGCCGCTCAATTTGCATTTACTGCCTCAGATATGCGACAAAAGGCCAAAGGGTGGACGGAAGTTGACACAATTGCGTCATACTTTGGGTAATCCCTTCCAAATATAGCACTGATACGAATATTCAAAAGGCGTCGATTTTGAATTCGATCAACATACAAGTTAGAATTAAGAAAGTGGAGATGTTAACCTGTCAATTATAACTTTTATTACTCAAAGTTTTATGAACATGTTTATAAATGCATATATTTTGAAATATTGACACAAACACACGGGGCAGGGAAATCTCATTTACATATTGGTGACAACTTCCGTCCCCCCTTTAGCCTTTTGTCGCATATCTAAGGCAGTAGATGCAAACTGAGGTGCCTGTGTGACGGTCCTATATTATTTTAAATTTGTCTTATCTTTATGCCATTTCTTTATCGTTGTGTCTTAACATTTGAAATATTCCGCATGTACGCATATATATGTCATTTCGTATTTCAGACTCTTGCCTTAAATCCGGTTATGATGTACGACTGCTTGCGCTCCACATTAAGGCTACACTCATTCAACCTAGCTGAAACGCACGACGAAGGAGTATTGGAGGGAGGGGGAGGGATAGTTATGTGACCTTATCGTTGCATTTTACAGAATAGACCCCTTGTTAAATTATATTCATTAAAATAAATTACATGCAGGAAAATAATGTGCATTTATATTCTACCTTTGCATCGCTTAGGATGCGGGAGTATTAGTAAATTTATCCGTAGCATACTTATCACACTTTTCATCGTGTGGTTTAACTTTATCACTTTGGACGTAAGTGATGGCTTCTTTGGTCTGCACTTGAAACATATTTTTCATTTTGGCGTAATTTCAGATAAACCGTTATAAAATATTTTAATAATGCTTCACATGTTTACGGAGGCTTCACAATCTGATTGTTATTTATTATTATATTATTTATGATTGATTAATTTTGATCGTCCTATATTATTGTAAAATGTTCTTGTCTCTATGCCATTTCTTTATTGTGTGCCTCATTTCTTTATTGTGTGCCTCATTTCTTTATTGTGTGCCTCATTTTTCCTAATATTTGAAAATGTTATACAAGATTAGAAACTTTTTATGATTCATAAAATATGCAGACGTCCAGCTCTTACTTAAAGACTACGGGTATGTCAAACCAAGGTAAAGGATCATCGAAAGTTGCTAGCATATCTGAATAAACCGGTTCAAAATGTTTACTGATTTGCCGACAAATAATAAGTTGTAGCGAATTTAGATAAATGGTAAAAAGCTCCCTTGTTGTAGCTTTAAAAAATGTTTCTTGGTTAAGTTATGATAATTATTTTTTTTCCTGGAAATATATTTTTTTCAATTATCAATGAATTGAAATGAATATTTAGGGCATATGTAAATGCCAGTACAGAAATAATTTCTTACAGACATTGTCATATTTAGTGCGTCTTTAACTTGACAGCGATCTGTTATACCCAGGCAGTCGACCCACCATGGTATGCCTCCCTCCATTCGGAGTCACATCATGTGGGTAGTGCAGTAACACGCTTTGTTAACCATGTCATCGATTCTGCATGTATATTAGTCGTTTCGTCTTTCCGACGCTGACCCTAAATCCGGTTAAGATGCACGAGTACATGTGTTCCCAGTACGGCTGGACTCATTCAATCTAATTCAGAGTGAATCATATCATCCTTCTCTCTTTTGATTTTACTCTTCAAAAAACAACTTATCACTTTGGACGTTTAGTAATGGCTTCTTGGCCTGCACTTGAAACATATTTTTCATCATTGGCTGACTTTCAGATAATCGTTATGAAACATTTGAATATGAAATGTTGCACATTTATCTGAGAGGCATGACAAAGGCGTTTAACCATTTGTATTGTCTGCATAGAGTGGAGCGATGGCAATTGTTCTATGATCTTATTCACTTAATAGCATATAATGCAGATAAAATGTGATAGATCCAAAGGCATATAACATCAAGGGACAACAGGTTAACATTGTATCATGTTTTGCATAAGATGAGGTCTGGTTTCACTCCCTTAAACAATTTATCATTTATAACGTTTAGTGATGGCCTCCCTCTCTAATCTGCCGCTGAATCCAAATTTTCAAAAGTAACTGAATTCTAGATAATTTGTTTACAACATTATAATTAGAAATGGGTACATGTTCATGGACGCTTCCTAATCGTTTCCAAGAAAGAATTTTGACTACTTCTAAAGTGAGTGGGAAGTTCAATTTCCGTTCGTGTTATTGGTGGGTGCAGGGCTGTAGTTCCATGGAAATAGTTTGGCTGACATTCACACTATATCTCCGTCGAGATAACAATAACACAGAAGTGTCATATTTCAATATAATATCTAACTTATTACAACTTCCTGTAGTGTTCAAGACAGATTTAAAGTATTACAGCTGTACACGCTATAATTTGCATTAAATTTGGGTCATCTCTAAATTTTGAATTTACTAGGTGGGTGTATTTACAAAATTTACAACATCGCCCACCCAGTAAATTCAAACATCACCCACCCAGTAATTTCAAAATTTACAACATGACATTTAAATGACGAGGAAAATACATGTTTTTGTTTACTTATTCAACTAATCTTTATACAGTAAATTACAACGCTGAATTCGATCACGTAACAAAGATATCAAATTTAAAATGACAGAAATATTCATTTCCCTGCCATGAAAGTAATGCCTCCTTTTGAGGATCAACCAATCACATGCTATCGGCAATTAGTTTTATACTATTATACAAACATGGGTGAAGGGACACTACCTTAATAATTCTTTTATTGTTTCAAGAGGGAGAGGCCAATAATTTGTTTAAGTAAAGCAAACATTTGTCTATATACGATAACGGACTAACGAAAACAAAAACTAAAACGTGCGAGAAATCCGGGACTTAAGCCAAACGTATTACACTCATACATTTGATACATGATCATATTTCAAATCAAAAACCGTTAAGCATAAAACAATCGTGGCGGATATGTAACTTAGCAAACAATAACGGCCACCTGATTTCATGCGGACATGCGCAATGAGATCGGTTAAGCTCTTCCGTCATTTCATGAAAAGGCACTACTTTTCTGGCAGGGAAATAATAATTCAAAATTTTAAATCTTTGTAACGAGATGAAATTGAGAGTTGTAATTTACAGAATAAAGGTAACTTTTATAAGTAAACAAAAGCATGTGTTTCACCTTCATTCAAATTGACGCAACATATTATTATAATAGCGTTTATAGCTTTAACACCTAACGAAGTATACCTTTAGCTTCAATTTCACTGTTTATTTCCTTATTTTCAATTCAAATCATTACATGACCCCATAAAAGTGGGGGGGGGGGGGGGAACTCTAGTCTTTCCTGCCCCCCCCCCCCCCCCCCCATTGTAATAATTGTTTTAATATTGTCGTTCAATTATCTTTAAAGCAGATTTTCGCCAAATGTCACACCGATTTCACAATCAAATGTTAATTTCATACATTGGCATGTCGATTTCGTTTTACTGTTAAGACAGTTACATTTTAAATTAACATCTCCCGCTTGCTGTTTTGCAGATAAATGTTAACCTAGTATACTGGACGATATATAAAGGGTTTTGATCGGTGTGTATTTTGACAATGGTTTTTTATTTCATATTTTTATTTTTATTTCTTTGACATTTATTTATATTATGCCACTTTTATTTTTATAATGCCTCTTTTTATATTATGCCAAATAAGTATCACATGATGTAACACGTCCAGTTTCTTGGTAACTGTTCCAGTGTGTTAGATTCACTAAAGCTTTGCTTGTTTTGCAAAACAATTGTAAATTTAGACGAATGTTTTACATATCTTAACTTTCAAAGCACTCATCAATTCTTTAAAAATATAGTAATCCTAATCTATGATTTTATACCAGGAACAATATCTTCCTATTTGTTTTCTCAGACTCGCACTGCAACGAATCAAACCGATTTTGAGACCGTAAATGATTTCTTTGTCATCCATTTGAACGTTCGTATAAATCATATAAACTCTAGAATCTATGTGATTAGCTAAGGCTCAAGAAACCACATTTTTACACATATATGTCTATGTTTGTGGTCGCTTGACCGACATATAGTCTTATGAATAGTTTTTTGTATTCGATTAATGTAAACGGATTCTCCCAACCATCATTGTTCTCAATGGTCTAATGTGACTTTTCATTTAATGAGGGCCCCAGTCTGCTAGGGCCTTTTAATGGTCCGATATAGCTCATACTTTACTCACAGAGACCCTTGGTATGAAAAAATGACGATAACACACCGTCAACCATCTCAAAAATCCATAAAACGAAATACAAATTCCAAATTATAAAGAGTGTACAGGTGTAAGGAAGATGTTTGGACCTTGAATCAAGTTTCTAGGTTAAAGGTTAAGGTTGAAGCAGACCTATATGTAAAATTCTTGTTCTCCCTTGGCCCAAACTTTTTCATATTTCACTCAAGGATAGCATTTGGGTGATAGGTATGCAGTGACCTTGAACCACTTTTCTAGTAATATGTGTGAATTATTTTTTAAATGTATCCTTTTCTTGTATTTCCATGTTACATACAAAATTCAGCTGTAAATACTGTAGCGTAAAAAAGTTAAGCATCATCTTTGTCTGTTTTGTATAATAGATATTAAAAGAAATCTAATATTCCGTTGTGTTGCAGAAAGTAAATCAGAAATGTCAAAAGTTCCCTTTTCCTACTTCAGTTTTCTAATAATAATGTCAGAATCAGCTTAAAATTAATTATTAATTATAAATTAAACTAAACTTTTAATGAAATTTGTGTGCGATTTTACAATTTTTATATAAAATTCATAATTGCATTAAAAAATACATATGTTCAGAGAGAAATAATGAGCTGAATTAGTGGAAAACTGCACATGACAGGTGATCTTTCGCAGCTCACTTCATTTTATGTAATAAAAAAGCCCGATAGTCAAAATGTTATCGTCGCTGTTCACTCTTGTTAACATAGTTAATGCCTAAGGTAAGCATGTTGTGCAACAAATCTTTTTCAACTCGAAAGAAAAACACAAGCCACATCTTGAAAGAAAAAATTACGAAAGCTAGCACATTTTATGTACCGAATAAAACACGTTTCTTTATCAATTTATGGTGTGGGTTTTTTCTTTGTTTGTTTCTTCTTCTTTTTTCTCTTTTTTCAATCGTGCTCTACATTGTATAACAGAATTAAAAAATTAAACAATTCAAAAGTAAACCTTTCTTCACCCATAGGGTGTATCGAATTTCTGATAAGGTTTTCGCGCTCTTGCCAAAACGGTATATCTCTGTTGTATGTAGGAATGAAGGTGTATCAAGTCAACCAACATATAATTAATTGTGCAAATATAGTAATTTGTGCACAATTGCACATTTCCCAGAATCTTCATTAACATAAATTCATATTTCTAAGAAAGGTAGAAAAAACGCAAACAATTCCGTAAATTAGGACAATCCGTTTGAAGGCACAAACTTCAGAGATCGTTAGTAATTAGTGCACTCTTATCTAAAGAAAAGTAATTTCTTGTAAGCATGCACTTTGAGCACGAGTTTAAAGTACAAGTGCAATAAATTAACATGTTTTTATTTGATATCCATCTTATGATGCGCCTTATTATCGGAATACTACATACTTACATATATAATGTTTGCAGCATCTTGGAAATTTCGGTATTAAATGTGAGATTTTATTTAAAAAATAAAGTTATTATAAATATCAAAGTAGATTAAATTCATATATAAAAAGCTGTGGGCCAGTTTCCACTAACTAGACATGTAAGTATGTAGGATTTAGCGATGGTAGAAGTCGTCAGATTTAGCCTGTAGTAATATTTTTGCATGTTCTTATTCACTTCATGAATCTGTTACAAACGTTACTTTTAGATGTTTATCTCAATATGAGCTTTGTTTTAATCTCTCTGATGATCACGGATTCATAACATGCAGTCACTTTGTTACATGTCAACAGATATGAAAACTAAAATAGTCTCGATCAGTTAAGACAAGAATAATTTTCTTACTGATTCTTATAATTTTAGAGCAGAGATGAATTAATATGATATTTTATTGTGTCATTTTTAAAACTAGTTTAATTACTTATACATCTATCCTTTTATATTTGATAATTTAGAAGTAAAAAAAAGAACTAGATAGATTACACGATCAGTTTGTACTGGTCCCTGACAAAGCAGGAAACAACGTTGTCTTTGTTTGTTAGGCTCATTTTATAAATTGTATATAAGAAGAACTTGGATTTAATTCTGCAAGTGGAAATCCAACTTATACTCATAGCTCTCTGTCCAAGGAAGAAATTCTTCAAAATCATATGTCAGTTTTGAATATTTTCAATATTCCTAACAACCAAAATCAATTTGAATTACCTTACCTTTATTGGATACCTAAACTTCATAAAAATCCTTACAAACAAAGATATATAGCAGGTCCCAGTAAATGTTCTACCAAGCCTCTTTCCTAACTCTTTACCAAAATATTAACTGCAGTAAAGGAGGAACTTCAAGAGTACTGTGCAACAGTATATTCAAGAAGCGGTGTAAATCAGACGTGGATACTTAAGAATTCCAAGGAACTTTTAGAAAACTTGAAATCCCAAAATTCTACCAAAATCAAAAGCATCAAAACTTACGACTTTTCTACACTTTATAAAACCATCCCCCACGATAAATTAAAGTCCCGTCTTTTTGACATCATTGATAGCTTCTTTTTTAATAAAAATGGATCACGTAAATTTACTTACCTTGTAATCGGTCATTTGCAAAATTATTTTCTTAAAAGTCATTCGGATTGTGCACTCAAGTACTCTAAAGTTAACATTCAAAAGATGCTTGAGTTTCTGATACACAAAATATATGTTTTTGGAAATCAGGTCTTCCAACAATATGTCGGAATTCCCATGGGTACCAATTGTGCCCCATTGTTAGCAGACCTTTATTGTATTCATATGAAGCAGAATTTATTCAAGAGCTTGTATGTGGAAAAAAATAAATCACTCGCTGTGGCCTTCAACTCAACATTCGGAATCAGGACAACTCGCCCCCAAGACAACTCACCCCCAGTTCAACTGAAGACAACTCGCCCCCAATTTAGGACAACTCGCCACCACTGAAGACAACTCGCCCCTATATTATTTATTCATTTTTTTATTTTATAAGTTTTCATTTCATATTTTTACATTTACGATGCTCTCTAACACAGTTTGAATTATTTATTTTTTAAATTAATTTGAAATCAGCAAATGCAGTTAATGTATTATGATTGATCAATCTATTTTTCATACTATATAGAATTTTTTTCTGATATATTCTATTTAGGCAAATAAAGGTTTTTTTTTCTAAACTGATGATTTAATGAACAGTACACAAATATAGCACTTAGTTATAATTATATTATGAGTATGACCAATGTAATTATGACCTCAACGATCAATTAAACGATTGATTCTTTTCTTGTGATAGGACCTTTAATAATCATTGACATAGAAAAAATCATTTATAATGAAACCCAATTAAAAACTTAAGATGTGTTCATTAAAATGTCTTAACTGTGATGACTAATTAACATATGCAAACTCATTGGTTTTAATGAATCAAATTTAAATTAAGATGATTGTATAATTGACAGATCCAATTAAGCTTCTAAGCCGCATCAAAGTATGGAAAACAAGAAACAAAGTATTCAACAGTCAAGAAACTTGCTAAAACAGGATAAACGAATGTGCATGGATACTAATTTATATAAAATATAATTATATGAAAAGTGAGCGGATAAACGAACTAAAGTATAAAAAATATCTCTATTAGTGCTTATGTGAAAACAATGTTCATTTCAAATAGTTCTTATATATTTAGGGAGTATATTACATTAAAATCAAGAAACTATAAACAATTTATGTTGTGGTTTTCGAAAAATATTGAAATAGTAACAAATTTGCAAATCAAAAACGTATGAAATATATTTTTTAAAATTGGGCCGAGTTGTCTTGTTTGGGGGCGAGTTATCCTATTTTGGGGGCGAGTTGTTTTAGACTGGTGGCGAGCTGTCTTGGGGGCGAGATGTCTTGGGGGCGAGTTGTCCAGCATTCCAACATTCAGGTATATTGACGACGTACTATAAATTAACAATTGTTACTTCCATACCTACGTCGACTCGATATATCCCCGTGACCTTGAAGTAAAAGATACCACAGAGTCTGTGCCATCTGTTTCCTATTTGGATATTTTACTGGAAATGGACATTGATGATAACCTAACAACCAAACTTTATAATAAACCTGATGACTTCAATTTTTCTATAGTCAGCTTTCCTTACTTATGTAGCAATATAACTTCACCCTACCTCTATTTTTGTTTTTAAAGAGGTCCGTGTTAGCTCTGCTCCTGTTTTGTAATTTTCCTTTGGACTTTTGAGTTTGAACACTGTTCACATCGTCAATTTGTGACCATGTCTTCATTTTCAGGTTAGATTTTAACAGTTCCATAACCGGCTTGGGTTCTAGAAATTAAGATTAATCACGTAACTAAAATAAAACAAATTAGTGAACTAATATAGCAGAATTTAAAACTGAGCAATTATACTGTATTTTATATAACAATGTAGCAGTAGGCAAGTGGAACGAGAATGCATTTAAACTTTTGCATGATTGTTAAAAACTGGCAAAAATGAAGAATTGTTTGCATTTGACAATTACATGGACAATTACAATCCTGTATTAAAGTTATTTTAACATAATGTTTCGATGCAATAAGTTTATTCCATAGACAACCAAAGCTCTGGGGGGAAATTCAACCAAACCGGAAGTGTTTATGATATCCAGCAAAGGTTAAGGTCTGGGGTCAAAACCAGAGGCCAAGATAGTTATATCGTTCTTAACATCTTGAGAGTTCGATGGAAATAAGCCACCCCAAAGGCAAGACAAAGGAATGTGTTTATTTCATATTAGCAATACATTAAATTGGGTGAACACTTAGAAGTTTGGTTCAGTGTATGTCGCTTCACTGATTGTGTGCAACTTATGATTATTTAATTTTTCATTGAGAATTTCCAAAAATACCTCCTTCCCACACAAAAATACTATTATCATTACTTTATTATTGTGTCAGAAAATTTGAATTAAAGCGGCTGTATATTTATTTAATATGGAAAATTAAATGTCACAAATAATACGTAATCATTTGTTTTATAAGTAAATGAGCTATCTGAAATATCAGTATGTATGATTTGTACCCGTCTCTATTTTCACTTTCATCCTTCACTTAATAGTATGTAGATGGAATAGTCTGTAGGTGATTTTAACATTAAAAATCCTTAAAAGCACATATGTATAAATCTGAGATGTTTGGTTTGCAAAAACATTTTAAAACTTTCACAGTTTGTGCAGAGTTTTACAGACCATTTTTACATAAGTTAGATGAATTAAAACTTCTTACTGTTTGACACTCTTTTTTAACTTGAATTTTACACATATAGCTAATCTGCTTCTGAATATCAAATAGCAAGAATAAAAGAATGACTGAGGTACCACAATCTCAAGACTAAAATGAGAAAGACACGGCCTCATAACGTCTTATTACGTAGCTCTTGATAACACATTATATACCAATAAACTGTTACTTTGTACAGGCAAAACGTGATTTGATATTTGGATATTCGTTTATCTCCATACCCGTTACAAGGGATCACACCTATTATAGGTCACACAGCTGACACATTCGTTCACCAGTTTTTGCTGCATTTTGGTCGCTGGATACATCATTTTATAGTAAAAATTAAATGAGATGTGATAAATCCTGGAAAATTATTTCTTTTATGAGAATTATTATTATCCCATTGGATATTTATTTCAGGTGAGACACACTGAAAACAAAAATGGTTATATACTCTCTAGGCAGTAGTACTTACGGATTTCTACGAAACTGCATCATAAGTGGAAGCGAAATGCCACCTTGTGACTGGCATAATCATCCTGCACGGTATTAGTATTGCATTGCTTTCTAATATGAAAACGATATCATTTTGTTTAATATTACAACAATTACAACTGTTGACATCACTTTAGAAACTATTTCTGTTTTTGCAGAGTTGAAATCATATATAAATGACTCCAAATGATTACTTTTCTCCTGAAATTTGGCAAACATTGTTGTTTGATCTTTATCATGCTTGCATAAAACGAAACCGTAGATCAGGGCATTCAACATCTGTGACGGTATGTTAATGAAATAAAAACTGAAAAGTGTAGAACGCAAGAGTAAACGTCGGTCATTCATCACCCTTACAGGTAAGATATATCACCAGATCTACGAACATTATATAACAAATGCATCTAGAGTTTCGTACGACCCATTTAGATAACCCATACACAGTAAATGACACCATCATCTAATGTCTTTTTTATACATAAACCAACAATTGATTGGTTTATTAAACATAAATGTTGTATTACGTAATAAGCATCAAGAATCTCTTATTTGGTAAAGTGGTTTAAAAAAATCAACCTACTTACTTGTCATATTAGCAATAATATATGCTCGTGTTCGTATATAGGATTTATTGTGGTAAGTGATTGTCATAATTTTCCTGTATTTTTGTTATGTTGTCTTCTCTCTAGTTCCTTTTTTATCGTCGTGCCTCACGCTCGTATATTGTACTTTATACTATATAAAGTCTAAAAACGTTTTTATCTTTCATATAATGCAGACGCTCACCCCAAAGCAAAGTATCATTACTACCTGCTTGTATATTGAGGTAAAACGACTCGGTGTCTGTATACGTATTTCCCAACAAATTGGATGTTCCTATTCATAAATATTATCTTATTGCCATATATCCAGTTAAGGCAGTCCATCCATAAGTTTCATATTTCATATATAATAGATTGCAAGTTTGATCACTATGATTTTTTAGGGTTACTCAAATATTAATGAATTACCTTATTTTGCCATTTTTAAAAATTATGTATACTAACAAAATATCTCCTCTTGAAGTTCACATTAAAGTTTTATAAGATGAGTACATCTTTTAAATAAATATTTTCAGCACTGGTTATTTTCTTACAAAATCTCTTGTTTAAAAGTCACATACGTAAGTTTAACATCTCTTCAAATATGCAAAAAAAAACATGTTTTACTGTACATATTTTTGGGGGGAAAATTGTTCTAATTTTCATGAAAGCAGACAAGATTTTTTAAAAGTTTCAAGTGCAAAAATGTATTCATTTAATTGACTACATGCAGTTCCATAGTCTTTTGTTTGATCCCCAAAGTTATCTTAATGTAGTTTAGTTATATATGGATTACCTTAAATAGAATTCATATCATGGAACCACTTCCTAGTATACTTACTATACAAAAATTAATTTGGATTACGACACATTTCTAGAGTCATTAGTTACTACCTTCGTTTAGGGGCGGAGCGTAAGGATAGGTCAAATAATTGTATAAAAGAGCTTTGTTTATATTTTCAGTCCATATTTTGTGCAGACATCTAGCAGATTCTACATAACAATGCCAGCCGCGATTTCCACAATTTCATGTAATTGTGTAAAATTGTCTACAGGAATTCATAAAGTAAAACAATACGACGAAGAACGCCTTAACGATTTGCAGCATTTGATTCGGTCTGTTCGGAGCGGGAAAATTAGTAGTGCGTCTCACATTCGTGTCCACAGACCCCGTGCTCTCAGAATTCTGTGGTGGACGTTTGATTACAGCTATGACCATCACTTCCTAGTGACCGAGGCCACTGAGAACAAACTCACCATCATCCATTACGCGCTCAAGCGCCTCTCCCGGATAATTCTATTAAAAGGAGTTGCCGAAATTATCCAGGATTCCGTAGACTTCTCAAACGAAGAAGAGATTCTGGATTTTGATGCCGGAGTGTATCTTGTGACGGCCGAGAACTATCCACAAACACCGAGGGAAAAGTCTGAGGCCATTGACAGAGCTAGAAGGCGTCTGGGTGAGAGACAGTATTCTGTGTTTTATAATAACTGTGATTGTTTTGTGTCTTGGACCCTGAGTGGATGTTCTTACTCTCGCCAGGCAATGAACGCAGAGGGACTTCTATTATATATTGGAATAGTGACCAGATATTGCCTGAAAACGTACAGGAAATTGCAAACCTTCAAAAACAAAATAAGACGGGCTTTTGGGGGATGATTTTCTGTTTATTATTAATTTAATTTATTTAATCATCTTTGACTTTTACAGGGTTTTATATCAGATGTATGTTTTTAATGTTGGTTGTATTTTTATGTATTTTTATTTGCTAAAATAAACGTGTTATTATACACTTTCTTATGTGCCTGTCTTCGTTATTACTACATTTATATATATAGTATATTTTCAAGATATTATGACGATGTTTATGTGGATTTGTATATGTATAAAATGTCGGTACATGTATATTGCGAAGTTTGCAATAGCAACAAGAGTCCGTAATTTTTAACATCTCTATACAACAAAGATTTCAAAGAAGAGAATTAATCTAACAAATTGATTTGGACGCGGAGCAATATCACTTCTAGGGGGTAATCTTTACGGTACCATCCTTTTCTCAATCCTATTATTGATGTCTCTGTGTTTGGACCCTCACTCCTTAATTTAATAAAATTCTACATTTTTTAGCATTTATTTTTGTTGATCGTTGCCGTGATAAATCAAGCATTGAAAGGGGTTTAAGAAATAATTACTACAAAGATAATGTTGATTTCCCTCAAGCTTTATAGGTGTGATATGATTCCATTGTTTACGAGAGAAATTATTTAGGTTTTTATGTGACCTATATAAGCACAGCTCCTGTTTTGTCCTCATTATTTATCATCAATTTCAATACTTTCAAAAACGGAAAGTTCTGTTGCAAGTAGACAACGGAAAGAAAAACGACTGTCTGCATCGCGGAACTTCACATTATGCGCTTAAGATTTTCGACAAGACAAACATTTACGCTTTCTGGAATTTACTACACATTTAATTCAATGATATGTTATTCTCATTCACTTCACCTTAAAAGCTGGCAATGTTCATTTTAAAATCCGGATTTTCGACTATAGATTAGAAAATGCAAAGAAAAAACATTAAGGATTTCTTTTTAATTTTTTGTGTAAGTTGATACTCTTCAATGTGAACAATGTATCTAACTTTTATTGGCATTTATAGGTATGTATGGAATCGCAATATGTAACCTGGTGCTTTACAAACTGCCGATCAAGTGCTTGAACTGCATTTCGTCTAATTATGTTGGATCTTTATTCTGGCGAGTCGACAAAGGTTTTTCTGTTTAAATTCAAATTCAGATGCTGGTTTAGATTCATGTATTTCATATTTTAATCCTCTAAAAATAAAATGATCTGATGATAAGCTATGAGGAACACTGCCTCCTTGTCTCTTTCCTCAGAAACCCCCCACACTAAGGGACAAATCAAACCCGTGCGTTTTGTTCAGAAGTTGATATCCTCACCCTCAGTTGAAACAGTATTATCCTAGATATTTGCGGTCCATATGGGCTTGGGCACAATTTGAAAAAAAACAACATTTCATCGTGGGTGGTTCATTCAGTGTCTTATATCCATACCAATCCCCCCCCCTTTCCAAGAAAAATAAATAAGAGCTGCGATTTGCATGTCGATTTTTTTTTATTTTTTAAAGTGATTCTGAAATAATACAAGCTATATAACTTTAATGTTCAAAACAGCTTATTTTGACTGATGGCTAAATTAGAATATTTTACTTAATTATTATTTTAAATGGTAACAAAGATAAGGAAAGAACATAAACGAAAGATAATTTAAAAAATCGAGATATTATTCAAATGTTTGTGCACTATCAGTATGATTTTAAACATTGAACTGACTGAGCTCACCATGATACAGACTTATGAAACAATAAACAAACAGTAAGGAAAATATAAGCAATTATATAATGTGTGCTACTTCTTCGTCTTTTGGAAAACATCATTAGACCAGGTCGATATTTAAAACTTCTTCTGATAAAAAAACGACAAAAATTATGGACATTGTAAGGAAAGTGTTTTCAAATGTCATTAATATTAATCTTAACCATATTATTTTAGAAAAGAGGCTGGTCGTTGATCAAGATAAGGTCTCTGCTCCAACATCTTCTTGAAATAAATGACGTGCATGAGTCCAGTGATAACGCATTCTCGATTTAAAACGAGTAATGTTCAAGTCAACTCTTTTGTCTTGTACTCCTGAGCATTTAAGAATTTGTAAATCACTTGTTTAATCGTACAGCCGTAATCAGGCTACAATAATATATCCTACACGGGAGAAGATTACTTGTTTCATTTCTCAGAAATTTTAGCCAAATGTGAAAAAATAGTTGACGCCAGGTAATGTAATGTAAATCAACTTCAGCTGTGCAACATGTTGATAAACATATACCCATCAACACGCAATTGTTAGCTATTAGGGCACGAATGCACATTTCTGAGAACTCTTTCTAATGATTTCGAGAATTTGTTTTTCAAGCAAATTTTAGCAGCAACAAAAAAACTCATATGAAATTTTTAAAAAAAATTGCCGCTAGTGCCTTAGGACACTATCACATGTACCTATTGAATTTTATATTGATAAATTTGTGTGAAAGCTGTTACATCTCCCTTTAATAGAGAAATTATGTATTCATCACATACAGGTACACATACAGATATTGCTTATGCATTAACAAATGCAGTGTGTAAAGAAGCCAACAACAATAACAAAAGAAATAGTAAGAGGAAAGTGTGGTACTGTTTAGTATTCGGTCACTCTTGGTATTATCACCGGGGAAAATAAGGTGTTTCTAAAGATCCGGCGACAATAAGACTAAAATGCTCGAGATGGTAAAAAGCACTTTATTTAAACTTTAGGTCGGTAAGGGTGATTTCTGGGAATCCAAAAACTACACCCGAACAATCCGAAACCTAATTCCTCTCTCTCTTGACAATCATGTATATCACAATATAAATAAGAGTTGAAAACAATAGAAATCAGCACTTAAGCACGAGTGACATATGTCATAGAGTAAAACTTCAATTTGAGTGAGTCAATTAAATCAAAGGTGAGATGTAAGAGTTAATAAAATAATTAAGCAATTATAACTAAATGAATTATTGTCTTGTACAAAGGGAAAGGTACATTAATGAATTCTTTTGAAAATAGATAATAGTAAGTCAAATTTCACGAAAATGTTTTCAACAAGAGTTTGTCAAAATTCACTCCATGATAATTCCCTCGTGCTTCGGAAAATTAGACGTCCTCGTCTAAAGAAGATCACCGGAATGATTTGTAGAGTATGCATGGTCTGTATCTCAGCGTTGTTTGCTTAGGTCTTGGCCGGAATATACAAAATGTGTCATACATTGCGGAAGGTCCACAATTGCAACACGGCATTCTGGTCTGAACCATATTTAAAACGAACCTTTGTCGTCGGACGCCACACCAGGAAAATTTCTTAGGATTCGAATGCAATAGAACAGTCGCTTAGAAACACATTTTAACATGATGGCCAAGAAATCCACACACGAGACACACAAAACGAGAACAAGTGTTCGCAGGGTGATGTGATCCCATACTTGTAACATGCTGGATGGAATCCAAGCGTAGAGTATATTCGTGTAAGTCCTGGGGATGTCCAAAACTCGAAGAGCAACGGCGCTGGTTTGATGGTCAAATCGAGTGGGGGAATCCTCCGCTCTTGGGTTGCATTTTTGGTATGTTGAATAAGATAATCTTGGGGAAAATAAACTTGCTTTGTTGCTGGTACACAGGATCTAACTGCTACAAAATATATGCAGCAGTCCTGGGTAAAATACCCTTAGGATATCTCCACCACACTATCACCGGGGAAAATAAGGTGTTTCTAAAGATCCGGCGACAATACGACTAAAATGCTCGAGATGGTAAAAAGCACTTTATTTAAACTTTAGGTCGGTAAGGGTGATTTCTGGGAATCCAAAAACTACACCCGTACAATCCGAAACCTAATTCCTCTCTCTTGACAATCATGTATATCACAATATAAATAAGAGTTGAAAACAATAGAAATCAGCACTTAAGCACGAGTGACATATGTCATAGAGTAAAACTTCAATTTGAGTGAGTCAATTAAATCAAAGGTGAGATGTAAGAGTTAATAAAATAATTAAGCAATTATAACTAAATGAATTATTGTCTTGTACAAAGGAAAAGGTACATTAATGAATTCTTTTGAAAATAGATAATAGTAAGTCAAATTTCACGAAAATGTTTTCAACAAGAGTTTGGTAAAATTCACTCCATGATAGTATTATGTGTCTTTGGGGTGGAGCGTTTCTTTCGATTTTCTACCATTCTGACATTATCATTTTAAACTTTCGTGAATCTAGTTACTCTACGATATAATGGCATGGACTAAAACGATAACACTATGCCCAAACTTTGATTTCTCCCTTCGTTTAGGTTCAGACAACCTATAAAGCAGCCACAACAATTGACCGACGCTAGGACAACGTATACCTATTTAACGGAGTAATCAAAAAGATACAGAGCACGCGACTTTATTTGTTAAGTCGTACTGAATTATTTGCAGGGTAAAGGGTAGTCAAAATATTCATACATTTTTAGTCTCGAGTCATCAGCGATCGAAATCAATGGATTTAATAACTTGTTGATAGAATTAATGCATAAAAACTATAAGCACATACAATATGTTATATATTTGTCTCACCTATATTTCTTAAACATTTCATCTAAATAAATGGGGCGAAACTTAATTGATATTTTTTGTTAATTTTTAATATTAAATTAATTTTTTGATATTTGAACTTAAATTGGTTTATTTCTGATGACTTCGAGAAATGTCGATATTAAATGTTTTGACGATTAGATTACTAGTATCTTTATCTATTTGTAATAAAGTTGTTGGGGTTCTTTTTCAAATCATCGGATTATTGTTTGTTTGATAATTACAAAATAACAATCCGTTCTGTTTGCTATGTAAAAAGCACCTGAAATTTTCGCTGTGACGAAATGGTGTGTGTAGGTATTGAGCGAGAGGATATTTACAATTGTGGAGTGTACTTTTGCAGTTGTATTACGTTTATCATCAAACAACCGCGTAAGAAAACAGAATTTGACCACGCATGACAAACGCACACAGCCATCCTGTTTGATGTAGAGACACCTGTCTTACACTCTCAAAGTATTGTCATTATCAACGTCTCAGTATTTCTTTACATTATGAAATGATGTTTGAATACCACATTCCATTACTTTCAATTACCTGAAACCACATTCCGTCACAAAAATATTTATTTTTTCAATTGCTATTCGCTTCACCATTATTTTAAAATTGTTTACACAAAAAACCAGCAAAATGACACCCAGTTCGTCGAATTACCTTAAGTATAATTTATCTATTATCTCTTTGAAATGAAAAATGATTCTTTTTAAAAATATTGACGATAAGAACATAAACATGTATACAATTGATAACCACCACATCATGTGTTTCAATCGTGCATCATTTATCACATAACGTTGGGTGATATCACAGTCTGTGACATTTCCTTTAATTTCATGACGATCATTTTATTTTATATCCACGTCGATTTTGTCCAATTTTGCTGTGAGTAATTTGTTTTAAGTTGATGTTTTTATTTAATGACAGTATTACTAACAGCAATGGCTGGTAATCGACATTTTCACGATCTAAATGAAGGGTTAACCATTTGATGTAATGGGAGTCTTTATCATCATTAATAGATAGAGGAGTATGGAGGCGACAGAGCATGATTGGGAAACAACAGCCTCTGGTGGAACATGGCGATGTAATGTGACAATGGAGCATGTACTGTATGGTGTCCTGCACGTTAGGGATTATTTCAAATATTGATTTAGGTTATACTTGTGACACATATTTACAAATGTATACAATTTTATTTAAGAATAATAAAGTTCTTGTGCATTGCGCACCAAAATTGCCGGACGGACACATTCCTATTCCTTATGAGACAACAAAGCAGATGTCATCAGCTTGTTAAAAACTATATCATTTCATGCTAATTATTATATAAGAGAGAGAGAGAGAGAGAGAGAGAGAGAGAGAGAGAGAGAGAAATCGTTCAATTTCAAACCTATAACCCTTGTATAATCATTCCAAAAAAAGTAGCATACAACCTGATGACGGGAAGATGACGTCAACTGGTGGGTGTATTTCACCACAAATGCCGGATGGACACATTTCTATTTCTTACGAAACAACAAAGCAGATGTCATCATGCCGTTAAGGAGAATCAACAAATTAGCCATCAGATCTTTCCAAACTTTGAGGATATGAATTGTTAAGCTGTAAACTTTAATGTAGTAAAGAAAAATCCAGATATTTTACTTTCTAAATTTAGGTATTTTCCTATATTTTTATATGGAACTCTTCTTTCAAAGGTGATCAATACAATCTAAACATGGCCACGACCATCGATCCCTCTTAAATACAATTTCATACTATACTATTTTATGCTAATAATTCTCTCTCTCTCTCTCTCTCTCTCTCTCTCTCTCTCTCTCTCTCTCTCTCTCTCTCTCTCTCTCTGCAGCATACAGCAAACAATTAATCCATGTGCGTCCAATGCACAAGGGCTATTTTATTCTTTAAACAAACTGTATACAGATGTAATTGTATGTCATTAGTAAAAACTCAAAATTAAGAATAATCCCCAATGTGCAGAAAACCATACAGTGCATGCAATGTATGTTATTGCTTAGCATGGAAATTAATTAAATAGTGTTTAACAAGCAGATGACATCTCTAAGGAATAGAAATGGGTCCATCCGGCAATTGTGGTGAAATACATCCCTCAGTTGCATTGACGTCGTCTGCTCGTCATCAGGTTGTATGCTATATCCGTTTTAATATTACATTTACAATGAATGCAACATTATGAAATTTAAAAAGTTGAGATGACGTCTTTGAAAAACGGCACAGCAACCAGAGTTCTAGTCCGAAATATCTGACGTTTTCCTGCCCGTTTTAACGATTTTTATATTTTACATGCCAGGAAAACGTCAGAACCGGCGCCATTACGAAAACTGGAAATTCGCCGCCTCCAACTGGAGGCGGCATTCTCGGCTCGATTTTAAATATTTACAAGTTGAATCAAATTTTTCACTCACGGCTAATTGATAAAACGATGATTTTGCTGCTCACTAATATCGCATTTATGGGTCCTTAGATCCCATAAACAGGCTGTTGAGCACATTCTATCGAACTGTTGAGATTTGTTTTGATTTCGTTCATTTTTGAAATCTCGCTAGAAAATAGGTCAACAACACTATTGTTTATCAATGTGATTATCAAAATGTGCAGTAAAATTATATTTTAAGCTGTATTATTGAGTTTAAATATATATCTATTTAAAATCGAGCCTACAATGCCGCTTCCAGTTGGAGGCGGTGAATTTCCAGTTTTCGTAATGGCGCCGGTTCTGACGTTTTCCTGGCATGTAAAATATCAAAATCGTTAAAAAAGCCAGAAAAACGTCAGATTTTTCGGACTACCAGAGTTCTTGCTGCTCTTGATTCTGAATCTATTAGACTGCAGGTGGTTTCAGGCATTCAAGATCCAAATAATATGGGTTTAAGTCTCTATTTGAGGATTAGCTGCGTACCAATGATTTTAAAACTGGTTCTGTATATTATCTTAATACAGTTTGTTAAATCTGTCACCATTATTTAAAGATACTAAATATTTTAGAACGATATGTTTGTCCCCTAAGATCTTTTCTGCCTCTAATTATTAAAGAGTACTACGCTTGTATCGACCAACACAATTACGTATTTCCTGTCAATAACAAACTGTAAAAAATCACACGATCTTAAAACATCCAGCACGAAGCTTTTATCAACATTCAATACACCGTGTCCGTGTACAGGTGTACAGGTGTGTTCATACATAGCTATCCCTAACCTTCCATACTTTTCACAAAGATGACAGATTAGTTCACTGTGATACATATCTCTTTTACGTCAACGGCCGAAAGTAGTGCACTTTTTGCCAAAATATTTTCAAATAATTATTATGTAATATGTCGGTCATTTGTAAATTGTTGAGATCATTGCTTTTGCATTACCTTGCCTGTAGCTATGGAGCATCAAAATAACAATGAAGCATTGCTTTTAAAAATTTGTATTAGAACTCACAAAAATATACTTTTTCATGATATTTATCTCTTGATGTTTGAAATTCAATAAATTTATATTTTATGTGTCCAGTAGGGATATCCAAATAGATTTACAAATTCTCAGAATTATCCGTAAACCTGTAAGAAATTATCATTTATGTGACAGTTGAAATTTCGTACAATAAAAATCGATAAAATTTAATATTTCTAATGGTCGATCCAATTTTGAAAGTCAGTTGTGTTCTTGCTAGAGACTTATTTGTAATGAAAACAAAAACCCTGATTTCATTCTTGAATACATTAAAAAATTATTTATTTGAAATGCTTTTATTTTAACATTTTTTTTTTATATTTTGCAAGTTAAATATGATAACAAACGGGTTTTTGCGTTTTTACAGAACATTTTCCCTTCGATATAAACTTTCATTTTCAGCAATTCATTTTGAAACATATAAAATGAAAACAAATATGTTATGGGGTGTATACAGGTGAAGTTCCACAACCATAACTGTGCTACACCAGTAATAATACTTTCCAAGCATCCCGAATATGAGGCGATTTAATTAAGAGTTTGTTCAAACTGTGTAAATAATTAATCGATAATAGTAGAAACACATAGACGAGTAGGTCAAAAGAAATAAAAAAAAAATCGACGCAATTTATCGAAAAGGTCATGATTTGTAGTGAATACAAAAAGGACAAAATAGCTAAAGATCAAATGAATCAAATGGCTTTGATATCTGTCATAACGTAAGCGCCATTGCCTTCTCTTTGTGTCATTTAAAAAAATATCAAAATCATACACAGAATATTGTTTCTAAAACATTTTTGGTTCGGCAAAAGAAACAAAAATGTAATTAATGACTTAAGCAGTCGAAAGATGATTTGCTTCTACCAAGTTCTATGGGTGTGCAATGGGAGAGTAACCTTTTTCTATGTAAATATAAAGCTTATGCCTGATTATAATAATCTTCTATAATAATAAATATATACAGTCATATAAAACATCGTTTATCTGTACGGTGCGGATAAAAATACACGAAGATACAACAGGAAATTGTAACAGGGTATTATTATTAGTGTAATTCCAATGATGCATGCCTGCTTGTTCATTCAAATAATTACATTTACTTGAATTCGATAATATTCCTCGTAACCTTTTGCAAACAATTCATTCACTAGATTAAATCTAGGCTGTAAATTTTACATATTAAAATGTAAAATTTACACATGAAGGTGTAAAATCTATAAATTAAAGTGTACAAAATAAAAATAAAAAATAAAAAGTAAATGTGGCACTAACACGCTTCCATTCTGAACAGCCTATACAGATACAGCATTGAAGTTTGTCATCAAAGATCCATAAAAAGTACGATAACCAGAGCACTTTGATCATCATTAATAATTTCACCTCAAAATTGGCCTGGCCTCACTTTTGGCCTCAAATTTGGCCTGGCCCCAATTTTTGGCCTGGTCTCAAATTGTGGCATGGCCACAAATTTGGCCTCTTCAAAACTGTTTGGCCTCGAATTAAATTTTTTCTCTCTCATTTTCAAAGAGTTTTCATTAAATTTTTAGTGAATTTTTAATGTTTAATAGATAATCATATGGAAAAAAATATATAACAGGTGACCTGGCTGATTGAGTTTTAGTTGATTTTATTCAAGATTACACAAACAAATACATATGATATGCATGTGCAATACTGCTCTTTCTATTGCCAAGGAATGGATTATGCCCAATACTGAAGCAATCGGCGTTAAAATTCAGAGACGCAACACCCTTCCCCACTTCTAAAAGAAGAATAGAGATATCAGAATAATAAAGTAAAACACAATTTTTAAAAGAAACTGACCTGTTTGAAGGATCAATAAAATCTCAAACATTTGTAAACTGATTTATAACATCAAATATCTATCCACATGCAATGCACTTTAAAAATGCCAGTTCGCTTACATTAACAATTAACACCAATCAAACCCAAATTTCCCTCCCCAGCAGAAATTCGATATCAGCCACCTCTGTCGCTTTAAGCCAACTTTGAGGCCAGGCCAGGCCAATGGGGCCAGGCCAGGCCAAGCCAGGTTTTAGAGTATGCCGATCTAACCATTAGGCGCAGAATCATTCACACATCTGCATGAAACTTGAGACGCATTTCCTCGGTGATAGTGCTGAAGTGTCCGACTCATTTCACCTGCACCAAAAGCTGTGATTGACGCTCGTAAAAACGAATTACTGCAACATAAACATGAATCACCGGTACAACTGTAGTTACAATCCATAGTGCCTGATCAGACGTCGACGGACGTCCAGATTACAACGCGTTCTGCAATGCTTGTACTCGACTGCAATTACAAAGAAAAAATGAACTAAATAATGTTTAAATTAACAACAACCGGAGTTGGATTTTGATCAGAATATCTCACAGATAGAATGCTAATAACAAAGCGATCATGCAGATAGTGCCAGCACTAAATAATCCAGTAAACGATAGCAAACTATTCCTCTGATATTTACGAAGACATTTCGAATTTAGCTATTTTTATCATAAGATAAATAAAACCAAAGCAACTTTACACCAAAAAAGCAACTATTTTCAAAGAACGCGCAGGTTCTTACCCTTTATCTTAAAACATCTATTCTTTGATAAAAACCCTGTGTTTACTTCATCGTTTTGTGACTCGTGTTATTCAATTACACAAGATAAACAACCCCAAAAAACTTCTGTTTAGACCTGCTCAAGTCTTTATGTTGTTTACTGTTTCTAAATGTCTTTCAAATTTTACTGTTTCAGACATTTTAACTTCTGCTCTCTACCATTCTTAAATGTTATCTTTCTTTGGCATAATTTGAAGGTATTAACGCGAGCACTAATTGTTAAACGTAGAGACTTAAGTCAAACTTTTGTTTGCATTTCCCATTTTCTGAACCTTGATTTATCAACACTTTGAACCAGCACAAAGCACCCTAATATACGACAATACTGTCGTCAATAACTATGATACAGTATGAAGAAGTCTTTACTATTGTATAATATTAATTATTGTCATTTTCCCATTGTTTGGTGAATCAAAAAGAAGTAGGCGGCTGTTTGAATTTAAAATTTACTGAAACTTTGAAACTAAACAGTGTATGAACTAAAATATATTGCGCTCTACGTAAAGTACGCCAATCTTAACGCGGGAATTGTTTTCCCGTTCCTAAAAGGGGAGGGGCTTACAGACGGTATATATATGCTTTGTTTAGGTTTATAGGATTGAGTTTTCATATATTTTATGCAGAAATCTACCAACAACTATGTAGAGTCACACATGATGTCTTGCAATTGTGAAGAATTATCAAAAGGAATTCATAACGTGGAAAATTACTCTGAAGAACGTGTCTATGATTTGCAGCATTTAATTTGGTTGATTCGGAGCGGGAAGATCGGCAGCGCCTCTCACATTCGTGTCCACAGACCCCGTGCTCTCAGAATTCTGTGGTGGACGTTTGATTACAGCTATGACCATCACATTCTAGTGACTGAAGCAACAGAAAACAATCTCACCATCATCCATTACGCGCTTAAATCAATATCTCGGATCATTCTGTTAAAAGGAGTCGCCGAGATCATTCAAGAATCTGTAGACTTTGAAGACATTGACGAGGTTTTGGATTTTAATGGCGGGGTGTATCTTGTGATGGCTAAGAATTATCCTAAGACACCGAGGGAAAAGTCCGAAGCCGTAAGTAGGGGAAAAAAGCGTCTTGGGGAGAGACAATATTCGGTGTTTCATAATAACTGTGACAGTTTTGTGTCCTGGACACTTCGTGGATGTTCTTACTCTCATCAGGCAATGAACGCAAATGGACTTCTATTGTATATAGGAATAGTGGCGCAATATTGCCTGAGGACGTACAGGACATTTGAAACCTTCAAAGACTACATCAGCAAATCAAGACGGTTGTTTGGAGAATAGTTGTATTATTATTGCGTTAATTTGTTTGTTAAATTGTTATAATTGCATAATGCAGGACTATACGTATCCTGTATGTAAGAAATGCAATTTATATTGTTATTTTATGTTATTTATTGAAAACACTTTGTTACCAAAAACTCGTTTATGCTTAATAAATATGTCATCCATAAATCATTTTCAGCCTGACTTGTTTAAAAAAAACATTTCGTTGCGTGGCATACTCTAAAACCTGGCCTGGCCTCAAAGTTGGCCTGGCCTCACTTTTGGCCTCAAATTTGGCCTGGCCCCAAATTTTGGCCTGGCCCCAAATTTGGCCTCTTCATAACTTTTTGGCCTCATATTAAAATTTTTTTCACATTTTCAAAGAGTTTTCATTGAATTTTTATTGATTTTTAAATGTTTAAGAGAATTTTTTTATAATAGGTGACCTGGCTGATTGAGTTTTAATTGATTTTATTCAAGTTTGCACACACAAATACATGTGATATGCATGTGCAACAATGCTTTTTTATTGCCAAGGAATGGATTATGCCCAATACTGAAGCTATCGGCATTAAAATTCAGAGACGCAACCCCCTTCCCCACTTCAAAAAGAAGAACAGAGATATCAGAATAATAAAGTAAATCATCATTTTAAAGTGACCTGTTTGAAGGATAAATAAATATCTCAAACATTTGTAAACTGATTCATAACATCAAATCTCTATCCACATGCAATGCATTTTAAAAATGCCAGACTGAGTTCGCTTACATTACCTGTCAACACCAATCAAACCCAAATATCCCTCCTTAGTAGAAATTCGATATCAGCCTCCTCTGTCGCTTTATTGGGGTCAGATTAGTTGCCTGCACTGCCGTTCAACATTTCACACGGTTTAATTTAATTTATGTCATTTGTGAATGACTGCAACATTGCATCCTCCGATAACTTGATTCAGTGATGGTCATTAATCATCACCCCTATATTAGAGTTGTTTCATGCATGTGTTGTTTGTATATTTAGGAAACAATTTTTCCCCTATAGAGTAACTTCGATATCAGAATTTGAACACAGAATAACATGTTGTGACCTTTAATGTTGTTAGAATAGCAGAGGATGCTCACTCCTCCTAGGCACCTGATCCTACCTCTATCATTTTGGAGATCCGTGTTGCTCTGCTTTGAATTTGTATTTCGTTTTTTGGATTTTTGAGATGGTTGACGGTTTGTTATTGTCATTTTTTCACAAATTGGTCTCTGCCATTATTTTTTTTTTCTCCTCACACAAGTATTTTATATAGGTATTGTCCGATCCTGAGAGCAGTTAAAGTTAATTAAGTACATTGAAAAAAATACGCCATGTTGTAATACAATGGCAGAATTACATTCTTAAAGTACTTTGGAATTTAAAAACAGGCTGTATCAAAATCTACTAGAATCAAACACTGACATACCTGTAGTTATATATACATGTATGTTTTAATAGAACTATCACTATAAGACACTAAAAGCCATTTAGTGTGATGTTTCAAGTGTATTTAACATAAATCAATAAAAAATCAATACAATCAACAAATGTGTAAAGAAAATAAAAAAATAAAATTGAGGCCAAAAATTTTTGTGGAGGCCAAATTTGAGGCCAGGCCAATTTTTGAGGCCAGGCCAAAATTTGGGGCCAAGCCAAATTTGAGGCCAAAAGTGAGGCCAGGCCAGGCCAGGCCAATGGGGCCAGGCCAGGCCAGGTTTTAGAGTATGCCTTCGTTGCGTCGTGGTTTACCTCAATTCAGGAAAATTTGCCTTTGACCTTGTTCTTGACTTAATGATAAAAAGGTCTACAGCCTTCATGTATCTTTCTTGCCTATCAAATTGAGAACTTCAAAGCCATGTTGATAGTAATTTGAAACTGTAAGCAGTTGACTCTCAGAATTGATATGTATGTCTCAATAATAAACATGTACATTAATATCCATGCATATGTATCGGCTTGACAAAGGAAAGAAGATAATGTACTCAACGAACATTAGATTGCACTCGTTACTTGGAATGATTTTTTGTAGAAAAATATTTACATTAGTTGACGATCGCGAAGAGCTGTTACAATCATTACACAATTATCGTGTAGTCATCGACTGTTATTATGACTAGAGACTGGGTGGTAGGGTCTCCATCACCACCAACTCAACTCCCTCCCCCCCCCCCCCCCCCCCCCAACCCCTCCAGATAACTACAGACCCAATCTTGGTATGGGTCCAACTTCAGATGAATGTCAGCATATATCGGCTGCAGCGTTACTTATCTGGGATTTGGACATGCTTGGCTCATAAATATAACAGAATCCTGCGTTTTTCATCAACATTTATAGCATGTGGTAGTTTGATCATCAATCATCGGGGAGCGGAATGTCGTAAAACAAACTTCCATAGAATAACGGGATTCAATTTCCTACGCCAGCGAATAATCAAGATAATATTTGAAATATTAGTTTGGGGAATAGGAGTCTTCAAGTGAAAACACTTTTAATTTTAAAATGACGTCATTTTACTCGCTTTTGAATGATATTTCAAAATAGTCAATTTGCAATCGTATATCTATAAAATACAAATCAATAACAATCTGTTATCAAGGAATATGGTTAAAATCGAGAAAATAATTATCTCAATGCATTTATATTGTGCTTGTAATCTTTTTGAGAATCTACGAAGAAAAATAGGAAACTTCAGATGAAATATAACTTTCATGTCTAATCGTTGCACAATCGTTATGACAATGGTCATAATTATTCGTATTTTGTAATTATAATGCTTACCAAAGGTTCTTCAAACCTTAAACAAAAAATTGAATGTCTGTCACAATCAAACGTAACAAACGAGAGACAGGGCTCAGGGTTCGTGTCATATTTTCGTTTACATATAAATAGCTAAATAGGAAATACCATGTTTAAACAATAGCAACTTTTTGTCCTTAATTAACTTGGATGAAGAGAAATTTTGAGTTCCAAAAGTAAAAAGCCTTGTGTAAACAAAATTACTGTAAAGAAACTTTATTCGCGAGCGAGAATACTTAGGGAAAGTGCCTCATCGTCGCGAGCATCGATGTCTCGTCGCGAACTAGTAATACCACGACCCTTGTAAATTTTGCAAAGAATGGTAAGCTCTATTTCTTAATTGAAACTAACTACTCACATTCAAATTTTTTAACCATTAGAATCCTTTGATTTTTGGAACACTTGAAAGAACTGGTAAAGCAATGTAAACATTAAATTGCAAAAAATGGTAAGCTCTATTTCTTAATTGAACCTAACTACTCACATTCAAATTTTTTAACCATTAGAATTCATTAATTTTCGGAACACTAAAAAACTGGTCAAGCAATGTAAACATAAAATGGAAAAGTACTTTGTGTTTTTTTTTTTTTTAAATAACCTGAAAAAATTACTATGGCCCTTTGAATAAGGTTTTGCTTAAAAATACGTTACAACATAATGTACTGTAAACACAGTCATGCACATTGACAACAAAGCTGTAAATTCTCAAAGTATTGT
The DNA here is from genome assembly GCA_033439105.1 of Magallana nippona. Classification (NCBI taxonomy): domain Eukaryota; kingdom Metazoa; phylum Mollusca; class Bivalvia; order Ostreida; family Ostreidae; genus Magallana; species Magallana nippona. The sequence continues at coordinate 4,604,916 of CM065922.1, forward strand.
CACCGGGCTTCACCTCATTATTCTGTTTAAAAAAGAAATTCAAAATAATTTCAAAATATAAAAAACAGATTGTTAAATAGATAGAAACATTGTAAGTACGACAATGATTTAATGGCATTTTACAAAACATATTTTCTAACAGGACACTAGTTTAATAGTTAGACAACTACATGCTTAGATTAAAAAATATTGGCGCAAAATAAGGTTTTATTTGTAAGATTATGGAAGCAATATAAAACATAGAAGGGAAATAATTAGAGCTCTCTACCTTTCAGTTTTTGTTTGGTTTTCCCTTATGGTATATTGAGAATTTTTTACGTGATGGAAAGCCTTCCTCCTTCCAGAAAAAAGGTGGACTTTCAAGGTAAATTAACTTCCTGAAATGGTCGTGGTAACAGAGTTCTTCAATGTACTGTGTAATTTGAGGAATTACTTGCTAATTGACCAGGTATTAGAGTAAACAAGGATGTTATGATGTTATTCATTTCTAACACTGAATGCGTGTGTAATGCCATCATTTTGTAACAGATTAGTAGAACTGCGTTTATCTGTACCTATTCATCTGTACTATCTGTACCTAGTTTCACCTAATATGCATGATTACATGTATAATTCAATCATGCTATACCATTCTTTCTAAAATTGAAACTGGTTATCGCTAAAACAAAATGGTATTTTATTCAGGCAAGAAAATTACATAGGAAAAATTACAGCAGTTGATCGGAAACAGTCAAAAGAATGAAAGGCCCGTGTCTTTGAAACGTTTTATTATCATCTCATAACTTTATGAAATTATCATATTTTATAAAAAAAAATATTTGTACTTAAACTGTTTTGAGGACAGGTTTCTTAATCAGCTAGCCTGATAAAAGTTCTAATGTATTCCGGTCAGTTACCTATTTCTTTGACTATTATTTTTTATCTTCCATTTAGAGTCGCACCATGTAGGTATTAATACAGGTTATCGCGGGTTATGTATTTTTTCTGCAATGTCACCACCTTCATATCCCGCATGAATCACCGAAGAAACCATTTTATTGTTTTTAAAAATATTGAACATTGCTTTTATAACTGTAGATTAGTCGTTTCAGACTCTGTTCCCCGGATCCGGCTTTATGCATTCTCTAAGTACATGTGGACGCAGTTCTGCTACTCTACCGATATAACAATTTAATATTTTGATTTTGGAAGGTCATGACAATTGTTTATTACCATTACATGCAATTTTAATGATTCCAAGATTGAGAATTTACTAGCAATTGATTTCAAAGGCCGTTCATGTTAATAAACTTCTGTGAAATCATGGCGGCAAATTGCTAAAGAAGCAAACGGAAAAGGCTTTATTGCAGTGCAGCCCACTTTCGTTTGATTATTAACAGTGTCAGCCTAAAATTACGTCAGAATTCTTAGGTTATAAAAGACAGACTATGTTGAGTTATTTCTATGTAGTTCTTATTTTGTTTGTCTGCATACATGTCTCAAACGATTTCAGATTTTGCAGAGAAACTTTCAGCAAATTGAGATTTATGAGATATGTCAAACCAATACAGTTTATATTATTCTTTGTGAAATAGTTAACACTCCTAACATGTGATACCCTTGGTGCCCTGTGCTGTAAAGATAATTTTCAACATCAGCAAAAACAATTTTTATCTATTGACAAGAAACTTCCCAGATAATCATGGGGGCTTCAATATCAACGGAGAATTTTATGGGGTTCAAGATGTACGAAAATATTTCGTTACAAGTAAATGGAAAACAGAATAGCTTGTTCTTAATAACACAAACATTGAAGATTCCAGAGGAGCTTTCTAGTAGACTGTTCGATAGTCGATTCTTAGTATACTACAATACAATAAACACAAAATACCCGAAAAATGTATACCTTCGCACTTTCGCCTTCGCAACTTCGCACTCTCGCATCTTCGCATTAAAGGCGAAAGTGCGAAGGTCGAAGTGGCCCCATCGGAACACCATATAGATCTATTTTTGTCCTAAACGTGAAAGTTACATGTAAAGAAAGGATATGTAGTCATCAAGGAAATTGAATGCTAAAAGATCCACGGCCGAAATACTAGTAGATGTATGCCTCGGTTTTTTTTTATTTTTGTCTTTACAGCTAGAATAGTTTAACTTGGTGGTGGTTTGACCATGTGTAAATTATCTTCCTGTTTATTAATCAGAAGCTCGTCACAATTCATATCCAAGAAAGAAGCCGGTTCTTTTAATTCTGAACATTGTTAAATTTGTAGATAATTATGATTTTTCGGTCAATATTGGAATCGTTGCTGAGATCATAATTAAGACACCATACAGAAATCGTGAATCTTCAACCTCAAATATTACAGAATAGAGAATTCCTGACAACCTTGCCTCTAGCTTGCTTCTATTCTAGTTTTTGGGTGTGGTTTTTAGCTCACCTGAGCTGAAAGCTCAAGTGAGCTTTTCTGATCACTTTTTGTCTGGCGTCCGTCTGTCTGTCCGTCTGTCCGTCTGTCTGTCTGTCTGTCTGTAAACTTTTTACATTTTCGACTTCTTCTCCAGAACCACTGGGCCGATTTCAACCAAACTTGGCACAAAGCATCCTTAGGTAAAGGGGATTCAAGTTTTTAAAATGAAGGACCACACCCTCTTTCAAGGGGTGATAATTAAAAATCATTAAAAATTTGTTGATTTTTCAAAAATCTTCTTCTCAAAAACCATTTGGCCAGAAAAGCTGAAACTTGTGTGGAAGCATCCTCAGGTAGTGTAGATTCAAGTTTGTTCAAATCATGATCCCTGGGGGTAGGGTGGGGCCACAATGGGGGGGGGGGGTCGAATTTTTACATAGGAATATAGTGAGTAAATCTTTAAAAATCTTCTTCTCTGAAACTGATCAGCCAGGAAAGCTGAAACTTGTGTGGAAGCATCCTCAGGTAGTGTAGATTCAAGTTTGTTCAAATCATGATCCCCGGGGGTAGGGTGGGGCCACAATGGGGGGGATGAATTTTTACATAGGAATATATAGAGTAAATCTTTAAAAATCTTCTTCTCAAAAACCATGTGGCCAGAAAAGCTGAAACTTGTATGGAAGCATCTTCAGGTAGTGTAGATTCAAGTTTGTTCAAATCATGATCCCCGTGGGTAGGGTGGGGCCACAGTGGGGGGTTAAATTTTTACATAGGAATATATAGAGTAAATCTTTAAAAATCTTCTTCTCAAAAACTATTTGGCCAGAAAAGCTGAAACTTGTGTGGAAGCATCCTCAGATAGTGTAGATTCAAGTTTATTCAAATCATGATCCCTGGGGGAAGGGTGGGGCCACAATAGGGTGTCAAATTTTTTACATAGGAATATAGTGAGTAAATCTTTAAAAATCTTTTTCTCTGAAACTGATCAGCCAGGAAAGCTGAAACTTGTATGGAAGCATCTTCAGGTAGTGTAGATTCAAGTTTGTTCAAATCATGATCCCCGGTTGTAGGGTGGGGCCACAATGGGGGTTGAATTTTTACATAGGAATATATAGAGTAAATCTTTAAAAATCGTGTTCTTATAAACCATTTGACCAGAAAAGCTGAAACTTGTGTGGAAGCATCCTCAGGTAGTGTAGATTTAAGTTTGTTCAAATCATGATCCCCAGGGGTAGGGTGGAGCCACAATGGGGGGGTTAAATTTTTACATAGGAATATATAGAGTAAATCTTTAAAAATCTTCTTCTCAAAAACCATTTGGCCAGAAAAGCTGAACCTTTTATGGAAGCATCTTCAGGTAGTGTAGATTCAAGTTTGTTCAAATCATGATCCCCGTGAGTAGGGTGGAGCCACAATGGGGGGTTTAATTTTTACATAGGAATATATAGAGTAAATCTTTAAAAATCTTCTTCTCAAAAACCATTTGACCAGAAAAGCTGAAACTTGTGTGGAAGCATCCTCAGGTAGTGTAGATTCAAGTTTGTTCAAATCATGATCCCTTGGGATAGGAGGGGGCCACAATGGGGGGTCAAATTTTTTACATAGGAATATATAGAGTAATCTTTAAAAATCTTCTTCTCAAAAACCATTTGGCCAGAAAAGCTGAAACTTTTATGGAAGCATCTTCAGGTAGTGTAGATTCAAGTTTGTTCAAATCATGATCCCCGTGGGTAGGGTGGGGCCACAATGGGGGGTTTAATTTTTACATAGGAATATATAGAGTAAATCTTTAAAAATCTTCTTCTCAAAAACCATTTGGCCAGAAAAGCTGAAACTTGTGTGGAAGCATCCTCAGGTAGTGTAGATTCAAGTTTGTTCAAATCATGATCCCCGTGGGTAGGGTGGGGCCACAATGGGGAGTTAAATTTTTACATAGGAATATATAGAGTAAATCTTTGAAAATCTTCTTCTCAAAAACTATTTGGCCAGAAAAGCTGAAACTTGTGTGGAAGCATCCTCAGATAGTGTAGATTCAAGTTTGTTCAAATCATGATCCCTGGGGGTAGGGTGGGGCCACAATGGGGGGTCGAATTTATTTTACATAGGAATATATAAAGTAAATCTTTAAAAATCTTCTTCTCTAAAACTGATCAGCCAGGAAAGCTGTAACTTGTGTGGAAGCATCTTCAGGTAGTGTAGAATTCAAGTTTGTTCAAATCATGGTCCCCGGGGGTAGGGTGGGGCCACAATAGGGGGATTTAATTTTTACATAGGAATATATAGAGTAAATCTTTAAAAATCTTCTTCTCAAAAACTATTTGGCCAGAAAAGCTGAAACTTGTGTGGAAGCATCCTCAGATAGTGTAGATTCAAGTTTGTTCAAATCATGATCCCTGGGGGTAGGGTGGGGCCTCAATGGGGGGTCGAATTTTTTACATAGGAATATATAGAGTAAATCTTTAAAAATTTTCTTCTCTGAAACTGTAACTTGTGTGGAAGCATCCTCAGGTAATGTAGATTTAAGTTTATTCAAATCATGATCCCTGGGGGTAGGATGGGGGTCGAATTTTTACATAGGAATATAAAGATAAAAATCTTGAAAAATCTTCTTCTCAGAAACAAATTGGGCAGAAAAGCTGCAACTTGTCTGGAAGCATCCTCAGGTAGGGAAAATTCAAATTATTCAGATTATGATCCCTGTGGGTAGGGTGGGGCCACAATTTGAGGGGAGGGGTGTCAAATTATTACATAGGAATATATAGGGAAAAACTTTCTTAAACACAAATTGTCTAGAAAAGCTTTAGGGGGGGGGGGGGTCCAATTTTTCAAAGGAAAACATTTAAATTGTTCACAAAAATTCAAATAGTTTTTATATATGGATTTACTTATATGCAAGCATTTTGACATATTGTTGATTCTTTAAAATTGTTTAGACTCTGGCCCCTGAACAATTCTTGGACCTCAAAAGGGGTTCAGAGTTTGATGTAGGTTTATAGTCCATATATAAACAGTTGTTTTGGTCTGATCATCTTCTCGAGAACTGCAATGCTCAATATGTGATATGACTGTAAAATCATCCTGTTACAAAGGGGGTCAATGATAAACATAAGAATATGCAGGGGATTTTTTTTTATACAGGATCTATTATACGACATTGTTCAGATATTTTGTATATGACTCTATAAAGCTGATTTTATTGTCTGTTGTTGCTCAGGTGAGCGATGTGGCCCATGGGCCTCTTGTTGTTTTTTCTTCTTTTTTTCAAGTTATTGGCTTCATTTACTTCATCAATCTGATGGAAGTAGAATGTTTCCGTTTGGTACACAATTTTTAATTAGGTGCAGAAGAACAGAGTTGTTATTACATTTCCTGAGGTAAACCTGAGATTAACTACATTTCACCTGTTCGCCACCAGCGGAATGCAGAAGGAAGAAATTGATGAATATTTTCACCTGACCTTCACCTTTTATTCATTAAATGAATAAAATTAGGGCAAAGAAAACAAATGAGCCACAAGTAAAGGTAAGTTATGGCGACCTAACTATCACTTTATACAGGATATGCCGGGCGAATTGTGCTCCACTGCGGTTACTTTATGGTTTAATTAATATGTTTATTTTCTTTTTGAGTCGCATAAAATAAATGATTCTTTTAAAGATATTTCACCAGTTTCAATTTTTTTCTTTCATTTTTATTGACAAGAAAAAAATAAGTATTGATATAATCTTCTTATAGTCTTATTCTAGAAATTACCTTCATTTACTCACATGATATATTTAATATGATACTCAATGTGGATAATGTTTTCATGACGTAATCTAAATGGATAGACTTTATGATTTGAAATAAGAGTACAGTAGATGAGGTTTGCAAATGACAAGTTAGGAGTAATATTTCATTAATCTAGCCTTTAAAGTCGAAATGTTTGTGCAGATGATCTCTATACTAAACTATGTACGGTTATCACACTGAAAATTATATATTTTCCTTAATTTGTTGGATTTAAATAACATTTATTTGAAATGTGGTAGCATTAGATGCTTCTCTTCTTTTTACCTTGATTGTGTTAAAATACATGATTTTATAAAACAAGATTATTTTTTATATTTTTAGTACCTTGTTACCTATAAATATATGTACATGTGTGGCATTTTAGCTATTGTTAGGATTATGTAATGGAACTTTTGATTTATGTTTTAATTTATATTTTTTTAACTTGCATTGTATGGTTTATTTTCTTTTGTTTATCTTTGGAAAGCTTTGCTGTCTTTAATTGCTACGATAAACAGTAATGCGGCGTATACTAAATATACACCGTGCTTGAATTGATTATACGTTTGGTTCATTATAATATAGTAAGGATAATAATAACACGTTTGATTTATCAATAATTTAATTCTGGTTGTAACGCACTTTCTGATTGGCTAAAAAAAATATTTTATATCGTATAAAGAATAGTAAGACTAACGTCAAAAACGTATAAATCCGCCTGACGTTACGTTTGAATTTTGTACAATTTGACGTCATTTTAAAGGTCAAATGACCGTTTTTAACTACAATTAAGAGTAAAAAAAATTAAATCTCAGCAGTCTCATGAGAGAATTTACAATCCTAGACATCGTACATGCAGGTAACATGAACTCAGTAATTTGTGAAAGTCTGTGGGTTTTGCGTAGCCTTTTATTGAGCCCAAAACTTGTAATGAAAAAAAATAATACCAATGCCCAAAATCCGAATTTCATTTTAACTCTATATTAATTGTAGAAAAGAACACAATTTTTAAGCATAAAAATACAGAAACACATTCATTAAGTTGTCATATAAAATCGGTATATTTTATATTTATCTAGCTGCACTCGGGGATGTTTTTCTCTTTTTCTAAGTTTAAAAATTTGGTGAAATTGGTGAAATTGTTTGGTCGTTGTGTGTATCTTGCACGTTTATATAACAGGAATATTTTTAAAATTATTTTCTTTCAATTGAATTGACAAATATCCCATAAAAAAATGATTTTATCTAATATGTTATAATAAAACTTTTTATATACATCGGATTGAAAGCTTTATTGGAAAAAGATAAACATTCCAATTTAAAAGGGTTTACTTATTCTAAAACATGCCAATTTTTCGTGAGAGTTGTCAGAACTCTAGTGTATATATCATATAGTTCTTCAATATTTTTGATGTTACGATAACTTAGACACGTTTAATGTTTGCACTCTGTTTTTATTCGAGTCGACCAACATTCATACGAATTAGCAAAGAGAGAGGATACATGTTTCTCATACTTCTTACCCATGTGTTTGCCGTGGACTTTTTTCTTTATAAACCTTAAAATCTTCCGATCCGTTTATAATCAGTATGGATCGATGCAATATAATAATCACCTTTTTTATTAGATAAAATAACAACGACATAGTCTTAACAAAACGAGTATGTATGTTATATTGTAAATAAGGCGTATTGTAGATCTTTTGTTGGCAAGAGGAGGATAACTCGAGTTCTATCCATTAAACCAAAAGAGGTATACACTGTTTTCTCCCTTTGAGTATTTCTTGTTAGATAAAAATCAAATAAAGAACAATATATATAACCCTGGTTAAATATTTTTTTTTTATTTAGAGAGGCGGAGAAATGTAAACGGTAATACCCCCCCCCCCCTTCCACACACACACATTATCTTTTTAACATTTGTTTCAACATTGGTATACGATTGGTTTGTACATACAGAAAAAAAAATACATTAAAAGTATCGGGTATCATGTAAGAGACTAAGAGAGCACCGTTTTTATCAGCATTTGCTAATTTAAAGCGATTTTGGGGGGTAATAATATATCATTCGATAACCATTTCCATAACGGTTAATTTTTATTGCAAAAATTATGTCTTTAAATCGCTTAAGTTGAATTATGCAAATAAAAATATGATTATTAGATTATATTTTTTTATTTTTCGATATGCAAAAAAACTCCGAATTTATGGTAATATGTACTCGGCGTAACGCTATTAAATTAATTGGTATCTGTTTTCATTTTTCTTGCTTCTGAGCCCAATATAGTTACCTGAAATTCATAGTAGCTAGACTTAACTGCATCATCATTTTACCGTATGTATCATTGTTTATTTCAATAATATTTTCATTTCATACTGGCTCTTTTGAACAATGAATAATGTCTTGTTGATAATCCTTTGATTAAACTAATGACACATTGAGTATATGGATGTACGATCTTACAACGCCCTAAGGCCAATTCATTTCCCTTGTCTGTACACTCTGACGAGAATTTTAAGTCTTTACTTTCGGCCATCTTAGAGTAATTGTATAAGGTTTTCCGTGTCCAGAGGAGTAAAATAAATACCAACAACAACTTGTATATATTGCATCATGTAAGCCGCCAACGTGACGTACCGGTATCCTCGACAAACAAAACCTAACTCTGTTACCTTACCATGTTTTCCTTGTTTTCTATTTACGAAAATAATTCACTTTTAACGGTTTAAAATTTTGGAATACAATAGATTTTTACTTCCCTCAATTCGCTAACAATTATTTGCAATATAGTCGTTCGTAGTAACTGACCATGTAGTTTGTCTGCAATATTTTATATTTGCAAAAATCGATTGACCGATGATATACAATCATGTATGTGATTTCATTTTTAAAGATAATATCTACATTTTCAGTGTTTTTGTCTGTGACAAAACTACCAATTAAATGTCGATTAGTATCGAGTATCGAGAACGTTTCGGCACAATACATTTCTTTTCCCAACCTTGATCTCGTCATTGAAGAATTTGTAAGAAACAAGGCGTGAACAGGGAGGGGACCCAAGATGGCGAGTTACACTTTTTAGCATGACAGAAATAATACACAGAAATTCGTACTGTATATATATAATATTACCCATTTTATTATTTTGTCTTTGGAAAAAATAATAAAGAACTGCACTATCCGACGTCCGACTCCCTTCGAATTTTATCACTTGCCCGGCAGTAATGATCTCCCCATAAATGTCGAAGAATGATTCAATTCATTGATTGTTTGAAATTTACATTACATGTTTATTTGGTTGGTCTTAGCTACATTTGATCATTTCTTGATATTAATTTCTACGCTCGGTCAAACATTAACACAAAATAAAAAATACTTGTTAATGAAAATTTAAATGATGCTGTGAACTCAAAAGACAAAAAGTGCAGGTTGGGGTCAGATAAACGTCGAGTTTATCTGCAAAAGGACACCGTAAATTAAGTTTTTAATCCAGTCATTACATTATGCGCTAATATTGTTCAAATAAAATAAAATATGAAAGTTCTTGATGACTGTCTAATATCTTAATTGCAGAAAGTGTTTCTGTTGGTTGACAGAATGTTTTGTCCAGTCTAGTACTACACCTCTAAGCTGTTTCACAGTTTAACCACAGCATTTAGCCCTTATTTTATTTAAATCAGACTCCAGGGGGCATGTTACATGTAAATGGCCAGTTAAAGAACTTTTTGATATATCAGGTACATGTAAATAGGTGTAGAAATGATTTATTGTCATTGAAAACATTTTTGTTTTCTCTTTTTGAGACGGATATTTTCTTCGCGAAGAAACGTTCCAGTACAAATGTATTTTGCCATTTTCACCTAATCCGTAATAAATACAAAGTACGCAGCTATGTGGCAGATAACTCAACTTTAGAATAAGACTTCTAGATCGTTATTCACATCAGGCTTTCCACAGAACGATATTTTCCCGAGGATATGATATTTTTAATGCCACATTAGAGTGGTTTCACGGACTGCGAACTTTGAATTATATTGCCGTGTCCTAAATAAATGAAAAACATAAAAACTCAGTACAAATGCTCTGATTAAACAAAATACTATTTATTTTCTCTACTTTTCTCCTTCATTGCTGCATAGTTTCTTCATGATAAGACCTCAAATTACAAACCAATAAATTGAATTCGGAAAAAAACCTAAAATTTAAATCTTTCCTTCTCATTATTTGTATCTCTTCTGTCTCTTTCTTATTTTCTATATCTCACACTCACAAAGTTACTTCGTTTTAAAGGAATTCTTGCATTCCTAATGCCTTAAATGCATTTTTTTGGACACAGCATTAGTCTACTTCTTTTGTCTTCCACCTGCGCGAGATTTGGTTTTTCGTTATAATCGTTGTAAATCCACACAAGGAATTGTGCCAACGCACATTCAGAAACTTTTATGAAATAAGAGAAATATCCATCAGGATTAATTGATAAACGTCTTAACTAATTTCCATCTTACAGCAAGAATTTGGGAATCTAGAGTTATTTGATCTAGCTGTCATTTAACCAGGAACACTTCTTACAGTTCTGCAGCTTTATATACTAATGTATTACGTTACAATTGACTTAAGGTCCAAAACACGATTACAAACTATTTTTCTTTAAACAATTATGTGTGCTAAATACGAGGGTTTATAAAGAACGGGACTAAATGGCTTTTATATCAACCCTATTAGTCTGCATTTCATGTATGTGTAGATGTTTAATCATTTACATGTGTATGAAAAACAAAATAAAATGATTTTAAAAATGCCGCCATTGCAACATCTTCGCCAATCCTCTCTTGTCTACATAGCAAACTTCTATTTTCTTTTCTATGGTATATATTCGGTACCTGAACATGACAAGTCTCTTCTTCACTGCCACATGTACAAAATGATACGGTTTATACAAATGTTTTGTTGCCAAATATGGATCCAGAAGGGCATAAGCAAAAAACCAGTGACTTGGTATTCTAGTATTATATACCTATACACTGACGATTACTAACCAAAATACTAGTATGTTTATATACATGGCAAATTACAACGTCAGTTGGTACCGACACGGTAACATTTTGTTTTATTAAGCAAGTCTCAGATTTTGGGAAACGGGTTTTTTTTCACCTCCAATCAAATCTAACGAAAACCAGGTAAATAAAACAAGAGTAATTAAAAAGGAATCGAATTTTATTTTAATAACGAAAGAAAGGATAATTTGTTGGAAAGAACTTTAGACTGAGAGGAGGAGTGTGGTGACTCGGCGGTGAGAGGACATCACTTAATGTCGGTTCTTCTCAATGAAGGTCAACAGTTCACGGACTACTTTGTCCTCCAGTTCACGCGCAGGGAGAGTGCCATCTGTGGATGTAGGGGGGTTACCAGTGGTTCCTGGTGAAGATCCAGTGGGTGGGGGTCCGGTGGGTCCTGTTCCTACATAATAATCAGTTTGTTAATGTATATACATGCATAAAGCTTGAACTGTATGTTAAGTTAGTGAGGGATGACGAGTTTATTAATGTATATACATGTATAAAGCTTGAGTTGTATGTTAAGTTAGTGAGGGATGACGAGTTTGTTAATGTATATTCATGTATAAATGTCATGTTGTAAATTTTGAATTTACTGGGTGGGTGTAAATACAAAATTTACAAGTTGTCATGTTGTAAATTTTGTATTTACACCCACCCAGTAAATTCAAAATTTACAACATGACATAAAGCTTGAAATGTATGTTAAGTCAGTGGAGGATGACGAGTTTGTTAATGTATAAAGCTTGAACTGTATGTTAAGTTAGTGGGGGGTGACGAGTTTGTTAATGTATATACATGTACATGTATAAAGCTTGAATTGTATGTTAAATTAGTGAGGGATGATGAGTTTGTTAATGTATAAAGCTTGAAGTGTATGTTAAGTTAGTGGGGATGACGAGTTTGTTAATGTATAAAGCTTGAAATGTATGTTAAGTTAGTGGGGATGACGAGTTTGTTAATGTACATATACATGTATAAAGCTTGGGTTGTATGTTAAGTTAGTGAGGGATGATGAGTTTGTTAATGTACATATACATGTATAAAGCTTGAAGTGTATGTTAAGTTAGTGGGGATGACGAGTTTGTTAATGTATAAAGTTTGAACTGTATGTTAAATTGGTGAGGGATGACGAGTTTGTTAATGTACATATACATGTATAAAGCTTGGGTTGTATGTTAAGTTAGTGAGGGATGATGAGTTTGTGATTGTATTTATCAGAACTGTAGCGTCTGTGGAAATTTAGGTTGAATGTATTATTATCCACCTTCTGATGTTGAGATTTCGATTGAATGTTTTATTTTCAACCTTGTGATGTGGAGATTTCGGTTGAATTAATTATTTCAACCTTGTGATGAATGTTTTGTTCGTTGTTTATACTGTAGATGAATGTAGAATGTACGTCGATTCGAGTGTACTTATAGAATATCTAGTGTCCTGCTACAAGTTGAGCTAGAAAAAAGTTGATTAGATTTACCTGGTCCGCAGTCCATGAGCAAAAGTTCTCCAAGGGACTGGATAGCACCTTGAAAAGAAAATCAATACCAATCAAATTGATATAATAGTCTCTGTGACAATATCAAAGAACATTTTATGGTTGTGGCATCCCCCCCCCCCCCCCCACGCAGTTCTTGAGAAGCATACCTTTGCTAACTATAGTTGGTGATTGCGATTGAAAGAGAAACTTAGTATATAGAAGCATGAAACTTTTCATACAGTTTAAGCTTTGTAATAAGCCAACATACTTTTCTTTTAAAGTTATCTGTGAATTATTTCTCGAAATATCTGATAGTATGAAGAAGATACAGCTCAAATTTTACTTGCGAGATAACAGTACAACACAACGATTTAACTTTACTCGGTATATTGACGTATTACAAGGGAAGTCCGAATTTCAGAGAGTTGTTGATTTAGAATAACAATTTGGTATGTCTTGTTGTAAATTTTGTATTTACTGGCACCTGGTAAATTCATTTACAACATGAGAGTTATATTAGATTATATTCTGATTAGAGTAGAAGGGATTTTTAAAAGGTATTATAAAAATATTCATGCTGATGGAAATTTAATTCTAGAGTGTAAAAGACACTATATTAAAACACTTGCAAACGACGCTTAGCATGAAAAGCATTGGATGATACATGCAATGGGCAATTTATATAACAATCTGCTTTGCTATACAGTATTATAGATGCAAATGCAGTATGTACTCCATATCTAGATTATCTAACATACCTTTAATTGTTGTTGGTTCGCTGTCGAATTCTAAAAAAAAAAACAGTCAGGAGGATTAATATCTATGTAAGCACTTTTCAAATACTATTTCTACTTTAAAAAAAAAAAACATGCTTATAGACAAACAATAATTTCATATCCATACTATAGCCAGAGGTTTTCGAAAATACTACTGTAGTCGATGTGTTTTTAATTAAAAAGTAATAAATAAAACTAAAATATATGATTAATAAACTAATAAATAAATAAAAGTTTTTATCAAATAAATGAAATAAATTCTAATTCTTTCTTCTACTAACAAGGTATTTAGTTAGAGCTTTCCACCCCTTTAGATCCACACACACACACATTCAAACATTTTACACGCATTGGTTGATATTGAAAATTCTCGTTTTTTATTGTTCAAGAGTATTCATTGTCTTGTGAATAGTATTCAGGTAGACCACTCTTAGATATTGAACAGAGAAGTTTATGTTTCATGATTTTGCTGAATATTTCATTCTGAAGACCTGAAGACATCCAGACAATATGAATTAACATCATAAGTAGAAGACAATTGAACGGTGTTTGGAACCGGACTCGATTCCATAAATTGAGTCTAAAATTTTACATCATTAAAGAAATCTGGTTAAAGTGGACGTGTGATTATCTCCATTTATTGCCGGCAAATTCTCATTACACTACTTTAAATTCATTTGCCGAAGGGGATAATTTTATCTACTTGTGTGTTTTAATGCCTTTCAAAAGAGGGGTTCAGTCCGGCTGAAAATAATTAGGTATTAAATGTAAAAAGTATATTTCCTAACGCAAATTAAGGTTTTCATCTTCCATCGTTTTATTTACGGTTTAAGACGTATTCATTGAAGATACTTGTATCATAGATTAAATACAAGCCAAATTAAGTATTAAATTCAGATAATTTTCTGTAAATCCACGGCTACCGTAATGCACTCTATCGTTCACGGTATCTTGTTATGGATAGAACTATGACTACGGTCTGTAGTCCTGAGCCTGGATGTGGTGTTCATTCTGAACTCGAAGTAGGCTCGCGGGAAAAGACACTGACTTTAATCTTCCGTCTATTTTTTGCTGGTTTTGTTTTAATGCTGCTGTTTAATGATTTTTTTTTTTTATAAACGTTACTTGTATTTTACTAGTGAGGTTAACATACAAAGTTATTTTATCCATTGTTTGAATTTCGAAAAAATAAAACAAAAGCGATAAGAAAGAAGCACGTCGTCTGGTGAATACACTGTAGTATCTGATAAGCGCATGATATCAATAATACTAGCGGAGTCATAGGTTTAAATCAATTAGGTTAAAAGTGTTACCTGACAAATCACAATTATCCAACTGCATTTCGATTCTCTTGGCAATAACCCCCACAATCAGTCTGGGTAGGTCGGGTTTTCTTCTCCCGCCCATATCATCATCATCATCATCATCATCATCATCATTATCATCAAAATCATCATCAAAGTCTTCATCTTTGTCTCCATCGGGTGGGCCTCGTCCCCCACCTTGTCCCTTTCCTCCTTTTCCTCTTCGCTCAATCTAAAAGTATCATGTATATAAATAATTATGGAGAAATTGATGCTTAACATAGCTTCAAACTACTTATCTTGGCTGAGAATCATACAAATACAGATATTTGAAAACTCTTTATATATTGCTGGTAGGGCCTATTTTGTTTGAGGTAATGACCACTGAGTGGCGGAATGACTGAAGTTTTGTGACGAAGGTAGATATTTCAGGGAGATTAAACAAACTACCCGGAGCTAAAGACTGGCTGTACTGGTCATTGAAGGGTGAATTCAATAGCCAATAAAATCTCCATACAATGAACATCTACATGTCTTATTTAACGGTCACGCTACATCTGTCGGTCCGGGATCCTTGAGGAATCATTGTTGATATTACTTTAACCGTTTGCTTTTTTCGTGTTTCAATAGCTGATGTTTTTTTAACTGCTACTGCTACTATCATTGTTTATTCATTGCTCAATGTTGTATTCGATAGAACCTTTACTCGGTTTTGCTATACTTTGCCTTTTTCCAATGTTGTTATTTTTACTGCATCGTATGAACTATACCATTTGATTTAGGTGGATTAGATAGATCATTACTTAATCTGCTCTTCTACTGGAAGCTATATATAATATTTTTAAAGTGGAGTTATGAATCGTGAACTTAAGTATTGTAATGATATGGATTGCAGTATGCTTTTTTCGAATAACCAACGCGCAAGGACTGGATATTGTTCTTTAAAGATTTTGTAACATTTCTATAGATCTGTATTTCTATTTTGTTTTTTATTGATTCATTCCATCGTTTGCTTTCTCAGTGATAAAGACAAAAACACAGTTTTCCCACCTTCTTACTAATATCATTTTTTTATTGTTGCAACTAAAAAAAAAATGAAACTGATTTTCATCCCCGATCCAATGTTTCACTTTTACGGTATACACCTTCTCTAAGTTTTTAGAAGAATGATTTCGACAACATACATGTGCATCATGATATCTAATATATTTTAATATTTTCTCATGAATTTCAAGAATTTTCATCTTTCATCAGTAAATATCTTATCTAAGGTTATGATTGTTGTTTTTTAATTACGGAAAAATAATTTCACGAATAAAACTTTCTTCAAAATCTGATTATTTTAGACAAAACATTTCTTTTATCATTGAATATGTAACTGTTTTTACTTAGTGTACAATAGTCTGAGAATAATGAAAGTAAAGTGTTGTTACCTTGAATCCGTAGGACAGCGCCAAGAGGCCCAACAAAACCACTAACAGCAGGTTCACCCTCATGATGCTTTGCTTGTAGATAACTGTTCTGGGGCTGCCGTCCACCGGGCGTTATATACCCCCCTCTGTAACGGTCCGCCGAACCCAGTCAGAAAATCGTGACCACTTTCCACGGTCTACGTGTACCCCATTATCTTGTTGATTTTGAATTACTGGATGGATGGAAAAAATAACATAACATGGTCACAATGGTATTGTTTATGTAAATGTTGATGGAAATTAAACGTAAGGTATGGCTTAGGGGTAGGGGTTAGTTAGGTAACCTTTTTGTCTGCCTACCATGATTTTGTATTCCTTTTAATTTGGTTTTTCTTCGCCTTTGAGTGTGTTGTAGTTTAAAGTTTTTCATTCCTTTATACCAAACCAGTCTGCACAAGTATAATTGCAATATAGATAGCCAGTATAGATCAAAGAATCATGTACAGTTTATGAAAAAAAAATATCGGGTAGATTTTAAAACGAAAAACCAAAGAAAAAAACCAATCTGGCTAATGCAATAAATTTGTACAATGTTAAAAGTTGGAAAGCTGACACCATCATCTATTTGATTTTATTTATTTTGTCGGTCACTTAATGGAAAATAAAGTGTTGTTATCCATCAAACATATATGTCTTGTAGATTGTTCAGGGGGAGGGGGGGGGGGGGGTCAATAAAAGAATCAGTCGCCATCTATCGTAACGATCAAAGACTCTCGTGATAAAGAAGAGCATGGACCATTCTTAAAGCGAGTAGGAAACTTATCTTGTAATTCACTCGGTCGTGTAAAATGTACATGTTTAAAAAAGAAACATTTGATATACTTCCCATACAATATTTGAAATACCTGTTATATTGTATATTTGTATTTGCTGAGTTTGCGAGGGAAAAAAAATCAAAATTACACCCATTAAGTGAAAATGAATGTTGAAAATTTGCAATATGTCCGGATTTCTGTATTTTATATCAAAACATCTGAGTTTTCGACATCAAACCAGGATCTTCATGTACTGACAAACGATTATACTGTTTATAGTGAATTAATCCATGCCATGGAAACTCTTGAGTAAGATGCCAGATGTGACACTTCAATCAAGACATGTTTAAAATATGCACATCAAAGTAAGTTGTTTGCTTTCCAAAATAAACAACTCCCAAAAATAACACCCTCCCCAAAACCTATTATTATACCTCAATATGATTATTCTATATAACGCGGCATCTGATTTAACGCGACATCTGTTTGGTTCTAGACAATCACGTGTCAGGGAAATATAAAACTCGTCATATTTTTCATCACACCCCACCCCTTCGAAATTTCATTCCATGGTTATGAAAAATCCCGAGGATGAGCATACGATGTAATTAAATGATTAATACTACGTTAGAATGGTTTTAAATCCTTTTTATATCAGAAAACTGACATAGAGAGAAACCGGTAAACATTCAATACGGTATTGCTTTACTAGAATTGAAAAACGATTAGAACCAGGTGTATTCTAAAGTATCACCTGGCATTCAGTATAATAAACAATTTATTGCATGATGATGAGGGAAATATGAAGATTTATTCCCCCAGAAAAACCATATTTCCCTCCGGAAATATGATTTCCCCAGGGGGAATAAATCTTCATATTTCTCTCATAATCATGCAATAAATGTATATTATATTGAAGCCTTTGAACGACGGGTACATTTGTAGGTACATGTAACCTTCACCTGTAAGTAAAATTATCACGAAATCAATACGTTATCAGATTAAACAGTAATACGTAGAAAAGTGGTGGTGTTTTTGATGTAAAACCCTGGGACTCACATTAGCATGACACGAACAGCGGGGACATTTAAAATTACAGTACAATACGTACACTGGTCTCAGAACGCTTGGTCAGTGAGGCCGACAGAACGCTTGGTCAGCGAGGCCGAGCTCTCCATTAGCTCCCCGGGTAAAGGTGTTTTCATTAAGGTGTTTACTGTTATGCCTCAGTGCCTGGCTTGGGTGGGTGTACATTGAAACATCAACAAGTCTCATGTTTTACTGGCCCCATGCAAGATTTTTAATATCTTGATTTATTTTGAACAAAAAAGTTTAAAATATTGCAAGCATGATAAACAAATACAAATATACGTTGAAAAATTTAACTCAAAATCATTTCGAAATTTAAACTGTCATATAGAAAATATATATGGTTTTAAGTTTAAATGGCTCTTTCATCTATTGTGTAATGTTTTGGGTTTTTTTCATTGCGACTAACATATATAGTCTTCCAAGTTCAAGTTTCTTTATCTCCGTAAGACAGTTTACATACCGGTATTAGTAACATACTAACATAATACATGTAATAACATATATTGTAGGTTTACAAAATAAAATAGTCTTCAATGAGGTGGAGCTCAGCCAATTTCAACAAAACTCAAAGTATCGAGTGCCGAGTTCATTTACAAGGATTCCGTATCCATGGAAAATAATACGTGATTTCCCTTTCGAGGTTGACTCTGGAGACCGTTTGCTACATAATTAGCACAAAAAAATCACGGAATGATCTCATACTGTTTTAGTTGTAAGTTACCTCCATATAGGATGTCTTCTACGTAATATACTGAATCACCACGCTATACATGAATAACGTACTTTCATTCACTGCACATTTACATGGATAATTTAAAGAAAACAAATTCATTTTTAATGTTTATCCCCCCCCCCCCAGCTCTGTCTGCTGTCTGTCTGTCTGTCTCTCTGTCTGTCTCTCTGTCTGTCTGTCTGTCTGTCTCTCTCTCTCTCTCTCTCTCTCTCTCTCTCTCTCTCTCTCTCTCTCTCTCTCTCTCTCTCTCCATGTACTTTTCTCTCCTGAATATTACTATACAATTAAAGTATACAATTGAGGGAGTCTATTTCCCGAGGCGAAGCCGAAGGAAATAGGCTTGCTTAATGGGAACTGGAATCTTGCTGACTCCCTCAATTGTATACTCTAACTGTTTTATTATACCGAAACAGACAATAAATCAGAAAACATTAAGATTTATATAATTTTTTGTGAATCCAAAAAGATATAACGTCGAAATAAATATCATTAAATTGCACCCGGGTCGTACTGTGACGTAGGCAAGTTATGTTATACGATAAAGATGAATAATTATAGCCAATCAAAAAGGACGTTGCAACTAGAATTAAATCACATGATTATGAATATTCATGATTTAATTCGGAATATTTCGGAACTTTTTCTTTGGTTAACAGAAATTACTAAGTGTTCCGAATAGGTGTGTATCAGCTGATCAAACTGACACACCTTTTTGCAGGGAATCAGTTTGTTTTGCAGGGAATCAGTCGGTTTACAGCGATTTTCAGGGAATAAGCAAAATATATCGAATTACTCTCATATAATGAAAAATAAGTAGAGGTATAATAAACTCTTTTGTCACTTTCCCCCCAGTAAGAGGCCATAACAGCAGGATAAAACTCGTCTAAAACCTTTGCACTCTTATGTTATGTTGAAGATGTCTCTTCAGTGGTGTGTATCCAATAACGATTCATTGGATCAACACTTGAAATGTACTTATGTCCAAGGGCTGTCCACTTAGCTTTCTGCCTATCACAACACCGTTAAAAGATTCATATTTGGTGTGTTCCTCTTTCACTGTTCTTGTGTTATCCTTTAAAATCCAAAAATAAAAATTAATAAAATTTCTAGTACTTGACAAAATATTTACAAATAATTATAAGAAGACATTTTCTAGGGATATGTCTTGACTAAGCGGCTTCTTATAATGGTGCCATAACACTACTAACACTGCACATTGCTGTGTGCATTATAAGTACATTTGCTTAAATTATTTCATGATCCATTCATTTTAAGTACTATCTAGCTTCTCCTTTTTGGGGGATTGTGGGGGTGGTCTTATCATGTTTAACCACAGATTTATACCCTGCTTTTAATCCTCAGTCGGACATTACAACCTTAGACGAAAGAAACTTTACGGTCTATGGACGTATACAATGAGTTAGTACGTAAGCACATGGCAAGTTACACTAGTCAAACGAGTCCAAAGTGAATAGTAAATTATTAAATGAGTCAGTAGTAAACAAATGAATTTAGATATTACATCTCTACAGTTGCAAAACCTAGTGAATGAATAAAAGAGAATCTGATATGATTCGGTCTATTACTCTCCATGGTTTTATGATAACATCACAAAGACGATATATACAAGTATAAGCAAGAAACATGCAACAGTCTCAATCTTCACGTACATGTACATTAATTATATAAATTGATTTTAATTGATAAAATCTTCGCACTTTTATGAATTTGTAGATATTTCCTGAAAATCTGAGTATTGGTACATGTATGTTCAACATGATATTTTGCAATGTTCTGAAGATATCATGTTTGCCTTGAACTTTAGGAGGAATAACTCGCCCTGGATCTTGGACACTCGTCCTCCTAGTACTGTATTTCAGCCCACCTTGGCTCCCAGTCGGGTCCATTTGGACGTCCATCAGTGAAGTCGTAAGCCTCCATCCCCGCCAGTAGCCGTACCAGTCTCGTTCTGGCTATCGAGGGCTGCTCCTCAACCATCTCGATCCGCTTGTGTTTTGTCTGTTCATTCTCGTCTGTACCAGGGAAGAGCTTGACCCCTTGAGATGGCCAGTGAAAAGAGCACAGCATCTCCTCGTAGGCCTTCCTCTTGACCTCCAAATCCTTCTCCGAAGCCCAGATCGCAGGCGTCATGCAAACGAACGTAACAAAGCGCCATCTGTCGGCATGAGGTCGGCCTTCTACGGGTGCTAGGGTATCGTGGACCGTTCTTGAGTCCCAGAGCACCATTCCACCCTTGGCGACGGGGACCTTCTTTTTCACGCACCCTTTATTCTGGTAGAATTCTAAATGGTGATTTTTTAAAATGTAAAAATCTTTGCCTGCCATTCCTGCGTTGACATCTGAAAAAGTGTCAAACAGATCCTGATGGAATCTTTGGGAGCCCTCTAGGACTCTGAAGCAGTAGTCTGAGGGGGTCGTTCCCTCCAAATAGACTGCCCCCTGGTATGCATGCAGTCCTTTTCGCCAGCTTCCTTGGTCAAGGTGAAACCAACAGTCTTCAGGTTTGGAGAACTTGCTTCGACCTAAAATTAATTGAAGGCTGAAAGTGATGTACGGGATATATTATTCTGCCTCCTAAACCTGACATATTAAACAATCAGCAAACCTCTCAGTCTATCAAATACTCATTGAATACGTTAAACAATAGTCTAAAAGAGGAATCATAATTTCATTCACCACGATTCTACCCAGAAGTACATTATTGCTGCTCATGGAAACCCATTCGAACAAAACTCGATACCTTTGGAATTAACTAGTATTTTCTGACCGAATAAGAATTTCAAAGAATTAAAAGGTTTACAGAGATTCTTTAGTGTTTTTATGAATATTGTATGTAATCACGATTATGGAGATCATTTAAACAGTAGTTATTTTACATGTATGTCGTTATGATCCATTGCTATTATAAACTTAAGAATATGTCTGTTAGTAGCAAATCTTTGCCTTGCTCTGCGGGCTCTGCAATAGACATGCCGTCTACGCTAGTTAAAAGTTTCTCTGTGCCCCAGATGGATTCGAACACGGATTTGGCATGAAGTCTTAGCCGCCATGCGGCGTTAGAGTGGGACGTCCTGTACTGATGCAGGATGGACTTCATACGCACGGGGGAATCCTCCCCAAACCTGTCCAGCCACGCCCGGAATTCCCGGATGTACTCGTCACATTCCTCCAGTGGGATTACCCCGGGGACCACGGAATAACCCTGGGTCTCCAGCTCATTCTTTATCCTCTCTCCTTGAATGTGTAGTTTTCTAAAGACAGAATATAGATAACGTTAGGAGGGTTTGTCCAAAGTACGATTTTCCCCATAATCGTTTCTTTAATATAAACAAAATACACATGTTCTAGTTGATTTCTACAGAGAATTCATTTTTTCCCGCAGAAGCTGTTAATATAATTGTTATTAGACATGATCTCCCAATCCTTTTAAATCCTTACTAAATACTAGTATGACAGAATCTACCATATTTTTTTTTAAATTGATGCGTGTATATAAATTCACCGTAATTCTAATGGTATATATGCAACTCTGAAATAAACCCAATACCTACCTGTTACTGGTCCCCATGCTTATAAACATGTAGTCCATTCTCAGCGCCTGACAACATTCAAGTGTTCAAGTGTATCACGATTTATGCATATGATGCATCTGTATGCACAAACATATACTTGCACCATTCACAATAACATAATACGGTGTGTGGTAAAAGTGCGACAAGAATAAGCTTGAATAAACAGTAAAGGACAATGTTGTCAAAAATAATGGTTCACATGCATATAAATTTGAGATGAAGAAAATAAATTTTTAAGTGAAAAAACAATTGATTTATAATTTGAAATATATGCAACTTACAATAGGTTCATAAGCCACATTGCTCACCTGATGGCATTTATTTTATAAATCTTCAACATTTTCTTACATCTTTTGATTTAAAGCATTTCAGAGGGCTTATCTTATAAATTTAACGCAAAAGTTCTTTGAGATCACTATTTCATGTATTACTTTTTATGGTCATTGAAAATTAAGATAAGATTTCTATTTCCTGCGCGGATCAAGATTTTTTTTCCGGCGATGGGAGTCTGAGGGATATATCGTAACGACTCCGCTACTATATTATAAAAGTCCACTTGTGTTAATATATGGAGTGTTTGATATTTAATTTGATCCTCCAACATGCCCACACCTGGCGGGTGCCCTAGCCAAGGTGTTATTTGGAATGTCTCCTCCTCTACATGGGGAGTAGCCGTGTCCCAATCTGTATAAAAAAAGGAGGCAGAAAGACAGCTTCCATTTGACTACAGGAGAGCTGTGTTTCCCACATCTCTATTTTACACGCGTACACAGCGCTACAATATTCTCATCCTAATAAGTAAATACTAATGATCTGACGCACCGTGGTCAGCAGTAACTGTTTACCCCCCCCTCTCTCTAGCTCTGTCTGTCTGTCTGTCTGTCTGTCTGTCTGTCTGTCTGTCTCTCTCTCTCTCTCTCTCTCTCTCTCTCTCTCTCTCTCTCTCTCTCCATGTACTTTTCTCTCCAGAATATTATACTCTTTTGTCTCTTATGTTATGTTGAAGATGACTCTCTTCAGTGGTGTGTATCCAATAACGATTCATTGGATCAACATTTGAAATGTACTTATGTCCAAGGGCTGTCCATTTAGCTTTTTGCCTATCACAACACCGTTAAAAGATTCATATTTTGTGTGTTCCTCTTTCACTGTTCTTGTGTTATCCTTTAAAATCAAAAAAAAAAAAAATTCTAGTACTTGACAAAATATATACAAATAATTATAAGAAGACATTTTCTAGGCGTATGCCTTGACTAAGCAGCTACTTATAATGGTGCCATAACACTAGTAACACTACTGCACATTGGAGATGATGAAAATAAATTTTCAAGTGAAAAAACACTTGATTTATAATTTGAAATATATGTAACTTACAAAAGGTTCATGAGCCACATTGCTCACCTGATGGCATTTATTTTTATAAATCTTCTTCTACATTTTCTTATATCTTTTGATTTAAAGCATTTCTGAGGGCTTATCTTATTAATTTAACGCAAAGGTTCTTTGAAATCACTATTTGACGTATTACTTTTTATGGTTATTGAAAATTAAGATAAGATTTCTATTTCCTGCGCGGATCAAGAATTTTTTTTCTGGCAATGGGAGTCTGAGGGTTATATCGTAACGACTCCACTACTATATTATAAAAGTCCACTTGTGTTAATATATGGAGTGTTTGATATTTAATTTGATCCTCGGGATCTTATTTCCAACATGCCCGCACCGGGTGTCATAGTCAAGGTGTTACTATTTACATTCTACTGTGTTTTTCCATTAAATTATGTGATCTTTAAATGCCTCTAAATGCAACAACCGAATCACTGCGTATAGATTTGCATGTAATTTACATAAGTAGTTCCCAAACATTGATTTCTATGTTATCCGTTTAAGGACGTTGGATCCTGCGATCAAAAGTCTTTAAGTTTTTTTCTAAAGTATTTTTTAAAAAATGTACACACATAGATTAACCAAAATTCAAACTAAAATTTTTGGGTCTATATGCTTCTTTCGGTGCTACGGTGTATTTAATATGATCTTTCTGCACTGAAATGCAAATTGCACATAAATCACTTTTCCCTCTGTAATTTTTTATCGGAATGAACAATGGCATGAAATAATTTTATACTATTTAAAATAAATGAAATTAAAATTAACATAAAGAAATTTTCAATTTCTTCACCTAATTGATATTTTGACCTTTTTGCACTGATAAAACGCTATTTTTAGCCATTTACGATTCAACATGCAATAAAATTATTTAAAAGTCTCAAACTTTTTCTCAAATTATAATAGACTTGTTAGTAAAATCTTTTAACTTCAGAAAATAAAACCAAAAGTATAGGTCTATGATTTAAAATTTGAGATATGGCATGAAATAAGCTGATTTTAGGCAAAAATTGGAGTTCATTTTTTCTTGACTTTTACGAAATATCAGTTTATTACGCCAATATATGTCGATAGAAATATTGGGAAATTGTTAAAATATGTATTTCGAAACAACTCGAAGATATAACAATGCACAAACTAACTGGAAATTTGGTCTGCACTGAAAATAAGGAAGATTATGTTACGGCACTCTAAAACAACTAAGTTATGAAAAATGTTCAAGTACTTCTTAAAAATCTTCCGCCACAAAATATAGTCCCTTACTAAAGTCTCTAAATATGTAATTTTCCCTTATTTATTTTATTCAAAATAGTTTATTTTGCATTGTAAAATATGAATTTACAAGTAGAATTAATATATGATGCATAATTTTCAGACTAGAGGTGACCCAAAATGACTACCCAAAAACAGAGGAACGAACCTCTTTAAAAATATATTTCAAACATGTTGTTAAAACTTTATATTTTACAATTATTTAACACTAAAGTTAATTCTATTATTAAAAAGCAAAATTTTAAGAGTTATTTTAATGGATTATATTTTCAGGCTCATCTCAACAGTCTAGGTGATAACCAGTTTAAACCGGTTTTAGAGAACAGCTGTTCTTGCTGTTACTAATTTGCTCCCTCCGTGATCTGCAATTTATACCGATTTATGTAATAAAATAATTGATTTTATCAATAAGGGAATGTAAATATAATGATTGAATGATTTATTTTTGACGTCGTCGTGTCAATAACTGCCGTCAGGTGAGCACACAAATTGAATAACGCGCGTTAGCGCGTTATGATAATTTGTGTGCTCACCTGACGGCAGTTATTGACACGACGACGTCAAAAATAAATCATTCAATTCTGGAATGACTCCTTCTCTAAATGGGGAGTAGCCGTGTCCCAATCTGTATTTTTGGAAAGTTGTGTGAAGAATATATGTAATATTTTTTGTTTATTTTCTGTAGAAAATCAATAAGAGTTTTCATTTAACGACTATCATTAGAATTTCTTAAATTATAACCTAGTATAATGTATTTGTATTTTGGTGCATAATTTAATCAATAATGAGATCATGCTTCATTGTGTTAAAATTTGGCTGTTGAATTTTTGGACATTGTGAGCTTAAGCTCACTGTAGGAAAACAAACTTAAGGTGCAAAGGTATAAATATTTAGGCCGCTTTAGTAAGTGTATAAGTTGCTTTGACTGTTCAAATTAAAATTCCAAGAAAAGTTTGGTTTGACACAAATTTCTAAAACACTGGGTCTACCTTAACGGCCAAAATGATCGGCATGTGATATCATTGGTCGGCTTCATGGTAAATAATGTAAATAATGCGAAAGCACTACATGAAAAAAATGATATATAGGATATATCGCACCGTTTTGTTGATTTCGAAATAGCAAGGAATGAATAAACTTTACTGTATGCATAGTATACTTCCGATTAAAATTATTACGCATGTAAAGAAAAACGTGATTTGAATGCTCTCTTAAATCTCAATAAATTTTTTCTCGTGTGTTCTCTTTTTATAGGGGCTGGGGGTTTGGTGTTTTCTTCATCATGCTCAAAAAGCAGTTGGTTTTTATTCCGGAAATTTGTTTCTTTGGTAGGTTCGAAAACTATGTCTACTTTCGATTTACGATTTTATCTACTGTAACTGTTGACAATGAACAAAGATGAAAAAGAAATAATTCGAACAAACAGGCGTTTTATTAAACAGAATGTCTCTAATATCGACGAAGTTGCCGATACGCTTTATGAAAAGGGGATTCTATCATTCAACAACAAAGAACTTGTTGCGGTAGGTTGTTTTGGTTTTTATAACCCGGGTACATTTCCTCCTAAATGTTTTTTTTTTAGTTTTCGTTTTTCTGACGTCTGCTATTATTTGCAGAAATTCCAAATTGGTGAATAAAGACCTCATGGTTACGAACGTTATGATACATGTATTAAAGTGGCTAAAAGCCTAAAACATCTCAATTGTCTATGTAATCAGTCATATTACTTTGGTTACAAGAAAAGACAACAGCTTTAACAGAATTATCAAGAAAAATTTAAATTTTGCAGTCTGAACCAGTTGACAGAAGAGCGTTTGAGATGCTTGACATAGTGGTGAAGAAAGGACAGCGGGCCTTCCCTTGTCTGGTGGAGGCTCTACGAGAAACTGAAAATACAGAGGTAGCAGATAGATTGGAGGGAAGTGCTGGATCCACCACTGATCCAAATAAAACCAGTAACTAACTAAATATAATGCTCAGCCTGTAATCCATATAAGGCATAAGTGTCTAAGTTCACCTTTTAGAAATGTCGTTCCATATAATCCATTTTATAAAAGATTTCTTTGTCAATCATACACAAAAATTTATCATCATAAATTCAATACTGTTGTAAACCAAATGCAAATAGGTCAGTTTAAACTTCAAAAGCTAAATCATATTCTTTTAAAATTGTTCTCTTTTTTTTTCTTCTCTGTAGATGTGAGAGGTGTTTCAATGGGTAGAACACCTGAGACTGCATCATCTGGACCTGTATCTACAGAAACATACACAATGCCTGGCCCTTCCAAGATACATCCCACACATTCCATAGGTGTACCCCCATTAGGTCCACATAAACCGCCAGAGGACAACCGATCATATGGTATAGGAGAGATTTGTGTAATGAGTGTCCAGTATACATGTTTAGAAATAACACTATAATAGAGTTTTGTGAATTAATCAAAGTTCTTTTATTTCAGTATTTTTTCATTCACATAATTACATGTAAATGCATTAGCACACATCGATTCAACAGACATTGATATTTTTTTTTTAAGTGTTAATATGAAGCTATATGCAGCTTTGAGAGAGAAAGAGAGAGAGAAAGAATATATTATTATTAAATAAATAGAAATTTATGAAGAGTATCAGCTAATGACGATGTTCAATACATTTTTTTGTAGTTGAATGGATGAATGACGTAGAACTGACTAAACTTGATGAAAACTTTATTCCTACTGATCCTAAGTTTGTGATGGAGATGAAAAAACTTCATAACGAACATGTTAGTTTTGTTTCACCTAGCAAAGACTCGCATATAATATATTCAGTTAAACATTTTGCGGTAGACCACCACTTATTTCATATGCTCCATATCCATTTTTTTTCCGTAGATGTACAATATGACAGGAGATAAGAGTAAGCGAGGCAAGTGTTTGATGATAGACAATATCCCCAATGACTTCTGTAAGCAGGGAGAATGTCACACTATTGTCGACAGCAGTAAAACTCTGATACAGCAGACACTCAAACGATGTGGCTTCAAGTGTGTCAACTACACCCGGAACAGTGGAACCTCTCAGGTCAGTAGCTAAAAAGGTGCCACTGTAAAGAAACTGTGGAACCACTTCAATCAGTAACATAAACCTTGGGACCACTTCAATCAGTAGCTAAAGGTGCCACTGTACAGAATCTGTGGAACCACTTCAATCAGTAGCTAAAGGTGCCACTGTACAGAATCTGTGGAACCACTATGGCCAAAAAGAGCCA
Organism: Magallana nippona; assembly: GCA_033439105.1. Classification (NCBI taxonomy): domain Eukaryota; kingdom Metazoa; phylum Mollusca; class Bivalvia; order Ostreida; family Ostreidae; genus Magallana; species Magallana nippona. The sequence continues at coordinate 4,633,240 of CM065922.1, forward strand.
CTCATACAAAATCAGTGGATTTACTCAGGTAAATAACAAAAAGGTACCAAGAAACTGCTGAACCCTTTTGATTATTAACAAAATGGGTGCCCTTGATTTAAATGTTTATACTTGAACTGTGTATACATGTATCTACTTTGTACATAACCATTGGTAAACAGAACTTGGTAAATAAGACTAAAACAATTATTATTTCAGACAATAAAACAGAAGATAGTTCAGGAGATGAACAAGCCTGACTCTGTACAGTACTCCTCCTTTTTTGTGATATGTGTGACCACTGGCCCTAATCCACAATATATATATGGCAAAGATGGAGAGAAGGATTGCTTGCCAATCCAGGAAATACAGGAAATGATGTCACAATGTGAAGCATTTAGTAACAAACCAAAGATATTAATGGTTCATACTGTGCCAGAAACAAGCTGTAAGTTATATTTGTATATAAAATGACTAACTCATCGAAGCTTCTTAAATAAGACATGTCAGTATAATCTACCTTCTATAATCATTGTTAGTGAAAAAAAATGTGCACTGTTATATAGTGTACCTTTCTAAATGTTTTATTTTCGTGGGTGTAATTCTGTGCTCTGCAGTGAAATGTGATCACAGCTGCCCATTGGCTGAAGACAGGGATCAAAGGTTAAGTGACTCCATGCAGTACCTGACTTTGGAAGGGGAGGGCACCAGTTCATTGAGTGATGGGGACCTGTTTGTTGTGTCTGTGCGACTAGAACCAGGTGATTATTGATTTCCTGGGCAAGGTCAAGAATAAGCTTGGGCATCCAGATATTCTAAGTGCTTTAGATAATTCTAAGCTCTAAAAGTAATACTGGTACATATTGTAAATAAGAATATACTATAGTAATGATTTTTGTGTCCTATAGGTATTGGTTTCCTGGTCAAAATTCGAGGGAAGACAGGAGCGTATTTCAGTAATGCATTAGTCTATGTGTTGCTTAAGCATGCTGCCAACCGGTCCTTTCTGGAAATGACCACGGAGGTAAGCCACTGAGAGTTTGACTGATATATTGTACAATACTTAACAGACTTTTCACACAGGTGATCATGTGATTTTAGATGGACAGGTTGTTTGAGTCTTGTGAGTACGAGGGTGAGGACAGTGTGGATGCCAATCCATACAACAAGCGAGTTCATCGGCGAGTGAGAGTGGCTCGACTGACCATCCTGACAAAGCCTGAGAAAGAACTCTTCCTCTTCCCCCAGCATGAAGACACAGGTAATCCTAAACTAGATGACCTCTTATGAAATGTACAGTTTATATTTCATTAAAGAGCAAAAAAATATGCAGAGATACTGTAACCATATACCGGTCATGTGATCCCATGTTTCCTGTACAGTTGTATACCAATCAGGTGAAAACAAATTTATAGAAATACTGTACTTGCAAATTAGATTACTATGGAATCATTTAAATTCATAGGGGCCAATTTTCATGGATTGTAGGGGTTTTTTTTGGCTTATTTGTGGGGATTTTATTTTGCATCTCCGCTAGCCAAGAGTTTACGATTCACTCTGCTCCTCTACATCCCTAGGCAGATTTAGCCGTCTAAATCAAAACTCGCGCAACGGAATCTGATTGGCTGCGAAGACAAGCGATCGCAGGGAATCTACTAATTGGCGGTGTAGTTCGTTGGGTTTTTATACAATCGTTATTACAATTTTTACGCGATTAATAAATAAAATACAATATATCATTACTAATATATGGGTTTTCTTAATAATTCTTATTTTTTCTTTTTTCACACGGCCATTTCTTCTAAACCTTTTGGATTTAAAATATGTGTTTTAGCTGCACCAATTTAAGTCAATTGCTAGACAGCGCTGTGCTGTTTTTGTAAACATTGGCTAAATCTGCCAAGGGTTGTTGAGGAGCAGAGTGGATAGTAAACCCTTGGCTAGCGAAGATGGTTATTTCGTGGATGCGTAGGTTTTCAGTTTCAGTAAGAAAACTAACTCTTTAAAAAAAAAATTTGTTGAGGATGTAAATTCGCGGGAGAGGGCTACCCACGATTACCACGAAAATTGAACCACTATGAATCTGATGATTTCACAGTATCATAAATTAATTTGATGTACTGTAAAAACAAATCAGATGATGCAGTATCAAATTCATGTACCAAACAGGAACTGATCAGAAACCCACTGTCTATGTTATCTCTTACTTGAAAAATCTCAAAATCTTATCTACCGGCATTGTTTTGATTTTCAGGAACACAGGTGTCTGGTTAGGTCCAGGAGAGAGAGTACATCATTATGAATGCTTGGAAATCAGAGGAAACATACTGAGAGACAGACATGCAATGATATATATTGGTGTAAAACAGGGGGAGCCATTCAACCCTGTGTTCTAACAACCTGACAACCTCAGTATCAAATCTTGACCTTATTCTGTAGTCTTTCCGAACTGTGATAATTTCAAACGATCTTAATCTGTATAATTTTTGTTTAAATGCTCATCATTTGTAAATTTTATGTCAACATGATAATAATGAATACTCCACATGACATTGGGTGTTTGTCTCTCTGTTTTTGCTGCCTGTGGAAATGTGGATACAGGTGGATAGACTAGAGCGCATTTTTCACCTAATATCCTATCCAAAACAAATTTCATTGGTACCCGTACATGGCGTTAAAATTATTTTATATTTAAGTATGTGAGAACATGGGCAGTTTACTGAGGGAACTTTATCTTATTTTTCACTAACTATAAAGAAAAATGTTAAACAAACTGCATGTAATATAAAATGGATATTTTAATCAAGAAATGTATTTGAACTAAACTTGTGTAGCCTTTGACATAATATTTTTCTGAAAATTTGATGAATATTGTTCCTTCATGTGTGGTAGAGATAAAAAAATGAAAGAAAGCTTAGTTTTAAAATTTGAAAAACTGATCGTGTTAGTTGTTTTGAAAATTAGTCAGTTCAAGTATTATTTAGAGGAGCATAAATGACAAGATTGATAAGCAGTCTTTTCTTTGAATTTTAAACTTTCATATAGTGTATAGTCTGTATTACAGGATTTGTAACGTTCGAATGTTCATAAAATAAATCTAAATCGGATTAACTTAGGCATACTTTAGTTTCTCTTTTTTACATGTTATAACATAATTAACATGTACTGTTGAATTCAATTAATCGATCACATGTAGTTTACAATCTCACGTGCGTCTGTACTATCGTTCACTTCGTGAAAAATCTCAGGGCACTGAATGCCCTCCCCCCTTCCCCGTCCAAACCACACACCTTGAATTACACCCGTCATTGTTCTCCTGCAAGTATGTCTTATATTTACTTTAAATTTTATGTGGCTGAAATCATCGCGGTTATTTATTTTTTTTAATCAGAATTAAACCGATAATCAATCTAAAGGCATATTTGGAGGATATCGAATTGAATTTATCACATAGTTATGTAAACCCCTCCCTCCTAAAATCGACTCCGGAATCCTAAAAACGACCCCAAGAAAACTCGATAACTTATTATCTTAAGGACATATCATCGAATTCCAAAACTCTTGACCCGAAACATCACGAACAAGCCGATCTGATGAAATAAACACAGCTTGTTAGATATATTATAACACAACCTTGTACGACCTCTTGGGCTCTAAGAATGATGACCGGGCTGGGCACAGTAGCCTGGGTGGGTCTAGCGGGGGTGGGAGCCCTGATATGCGTGGGTGTTGGCGCTTTTATTGTCCGCAGTCGACGGTGAGTAATATTTGATCAGTATCTAGCCCTATACGGTTGAACAAAAATAACACGCATATATTTATGTAATATTAAAGTGTTTCTAGAAAATTTAAAATAATAAAAATTTAAATTATTTAAATAATACTGCACTACAGTTATCATACAGATTGCAGTAACGCCAAAGTGTACTTGAAACGCGCAAAAAAATATTTATGTACGGAAGCCCCTCTGTGAAAAAAAAAACAATCTATAATGGAGCAAGATAGTATGTGCCGTGTAGTCAATAACCACTTTGTTGAACACTTTTAACACGACCATATGCATGTAATCTGACTAGCGTTCATATCTCAGGAAGAAGCTAACTGCTCCACGTGATGTAGTGATGGTCCACCACTTTTTCGGCAGAGGGTTAGTGGTACCCAGCAAGTCGCCATTCCCGATGAAGCTGGAAACTTTTTTGCGTATGACGAAAACACCATATATGGTAAGCACATATATTATCAAACTCTTTAAAACATCATTCCCATCCAGCCAATAGTTTGATTTAACAGCTCTGAATTCTTCTGAGCATTCAGACAGAGATAATTATATATATCTGCTGTAACAGCTGCAGAACTCGGTGTACCTTACGGGAAATTTGGGTTGACGAACCGTAGAGCTACAGTTCCATCAATACAAAAAAAAACTGTATATTTATTACACAGAAAAAGTTGCGCACGGTTTTGGACTTATTAAACTAGTTTAGGGATATATTCTGTGAAATTTAAATAAATTGCAAAATCTCTCGGGGATATTTGGGTATAAATATATTTACAGAATATAACTCTCCGGTCCGTCAACCTGAATTTCCCATATAGAGCTGCAGTTCTGCAACTAACATACTGATAATCCTTCCTTATCTCTAGAATGAACACAGCGGCAGAATGTCGACGAAAGGTAAGACCCCCTGGATTGAATACAACGACACCCAGGTAGCAGACTCACAGTTCTGTATTGAGTTCATAAAAAAGAAAATGGACATCGACTTAACCAGGAGCTTGAGTGAACAACAGAAGAGTATTTCCAGGGCCTTCCTCAAACTGATAGAGGAAAACTTTTACTGGTAAAGCTTGGTTTACACCCATCTCATAACATACATAAACTTTTTATTGATGATCAATTAAATTTAACACAAATATTATCCCTTCTACCACAGAATTCGCATTACTGAAATGGTGAAAAGATTACAACTTTCGACTTATTTTTCGTACTTTTCAGTTCATGTTCATCACATTGTGTCTGACAGGTTATTTTTTGATATAATTGTAGGACCATGTGCATTGAATTGTTTTGTAACGAAGACAACATACCACTGTTAAAGACCCAAGCTCCCTTGAAGGGCCCCGGGTTCTGGCTTTACTACTGGTTTGTAAAGCGCGCCATCAAGAGCGCCACCTGGGGGCATGGTATTGGGCGCCACAGTGTGGATGAGGTTTGGAGCATAGCACGGGACGATATTGAGGCGCTGTCTCATTTCCTGGGTAAGTATTTTTTATTAAAACGTGGTGCATCTAAACCATGGCCATGACAAGCTCTGCATGTCTGGCCTTTTAAGGTTTCGTCACAAGTCTATTTTAAAATTGACCACGTATGTGAATTTCTACAAATCACTAAATGTGTTCTTTCAGGAAATAAGAATTTCTTTATGGGTGACGAGCCCAGCGAGATAGACTGTTCATTGTTTGGGATCTTGTCACTGCTCCTGGTGTCCATGCAAGGAACGAGATACGAGGCTTTCACCAAACGTAAGTACAGAGTTAAGATAGCACGTACTCGTACACAATCTTGGTGTGATGCAATGACTGACGTCAGAGACATTACCTATAATTCTGTGTTACAGAGCACCATCCTAATCTGTTGAGCTACTTCCAGAGGATGAAGTCTGCCTATTGGCCGGACTGGGACAATCTCATCACTTCTAGTGAAAGCTTCAAAAACGATCACGGAAAATTGTATTTCGCTGAAATGTCGTAAAAAATTGATTTTGATCAATGAACAAATGTTACGGGCTTTTATTCTGAAATAAATTATGCAGCTACATTGTAAATGCACATAAAATTGTAATATTATAAATATTACATTGAAACAATGGTCTTTGTTCGTTATGATATGTTATTCTTTCTCATTCTGCTGGATCATTTATAATAAAGATCAGTTAATGTTTTCTCATGAGTACAGTATTGTCAAATAAAATATTCAGGTTGGTTCTGTGTATTAATTTAAATTTTTCAATTTCATTTCTTGCCATTTATTGTATATCTTATTGATTCTAAAATGTGTAATTATGGTAATTTAATACATATTTTTTACTAAATATTTTTTTCTGTTTAAAATGAACACGTAGAATTTATTTTGTAAATTTTGCCATATATTTTTGCATATATGGTTTATGATAGAAAGTATATCACAATAAAATGCATGCACTTGCCCCCCTTGTGAATCAACAATTGACAATATTGTATATATAGAACAATTATCTTTTCATGATGGACAATCATAAATGTAGCCTGCGTTATGCTTTTTAATTCGTAGCTGATGGTTAATGAATTTTGCATGCTATGGCTTTCCATATAAAACTCACATGAATTAGTAAAATACATAGGACGTTAATTTTCTTATAGTAAGACTGAAAAGAACGGAACAAGTGTGTTTGAAATATCTACTTTTGTTACTTATACCAATAAATCATGAAATGTAAGTAAAATAGTAAGAAGTTTTATTTTTGTCGTGTCGTTTGAACAGTTCGCATTTACCCTCCATGTGAAATTATGAGGTAGCGTGGCCGAGCGGTCTAAGGCGCTGGTTTAAGGCACCAGTCTCCTCGGAGGCGTGGGTTCGAATCCCACCGCTGCCAATTATTTTTTAAATAAAAATTTTCAAGAGGCCGCTACACATGGATTGGACTCAATCTGAGCCGAAACAAAATAAAATAGGGGGAGGGGGTAATAGAATACATCCCTCCTTTGTTTTTAAATCCCTGTGGGTCAACACTTATTAAAACTGACTTTGTGATGAGACCTTGGTTTGAAAAAATATGTTTAATATTTTACAGGATTTTGTTCAGCTTATTGACAAATTGGAAATTGCCTGCATCAGATTTGTCAATTATCTTAATGACAAATAGCAAATTTCAAGCTCTAAAAGCGAAGGACAAATTTATTTTAGCACAAGAGAAATCTTTATAACATTGTCATACCCTGAAGATTACAGTGTATTTATTATCTTACATAAAAATGGTAGATTACAACAGAAAAGCTCAGGCGACTCACGTATATTTCTTTCAATAATAAAATTATCCCCTGTACTATAAATAATAAAATTATAATTATCCCCTGTACTATAAATAATAACTATCATTAGTATAGTACAGGGGATAATTTTATTATTAAAAGAAATATTTTTAATGTAAGGACATGATACACTACATAATTATCCATTTCAGTAGGAGCCATAATACACTATAATGAATTCAAATTATATGTTCATGTTTATATGAATTAATGAATCATTTCTATGTTTCATTACTGAAGTAGGGAATCCAAATTACATTATAACACCTTTAAAAAGAGAGCTTGTTTTCTTTGTGGATTCACAGACAGTTATTTCATCAAAAAATGGGGGAAAATTATTATCTTGCGTTGAAACCAACTTGCCTCTTTGATTAGCTGTAGGTCTGTAGCTCCCGGTCTGAAAAATTCGCATGGACCCAAGTCGCCCATCCAAATTTTTTCCAGACCTCTTTGATCTACCAATGAAACAGAGGACAAAACAAAAAGTACAATGATTTAAAGATTAAAATGAACATGCACTGAAAAAAATGAAATGAATTTCACACGTTCCTCTGGAAGAGTATTACAGTTTGAATATACCACAAGACAAATGATGGCAAATAATCAACTTTATTAATCAAACTTACACTTATTGTTTGACAAAAGACATAAATAAATCAGATTCCAGACTGAGGAGCAAAATCTCTCTCCCTCTCTCTCTCTCTCTCTCTCTCTCTCTCTCTCTCGATCTTTCTCCATACAAATAGAGAGAAAGAGAGAGAGAGAGAGTTCTCCCTGAAATGAAAAATATATATTTACAAATTTAATAATTCTTTCATTCTATTTTCCTTCTAGGTTTCATATTTTTTTTCCTGATCAACAGCAGTTTAACAGTATACATGTATTCTGCTTTAATATGATTTTCAGTTTAGAAGGAAAGCGTATAGAAATAATTTGCTTTTAATTAGCATAGTAAGTTTATACAAGTTTGTAAAAGTTGTGAAATTTCATCAAAATGAAAAAGGGTTTCTTTATGTCTAAAATAAACATACTGGTATATACCGATCACGGGTAAAAAAGTATACTTGGATTTGTGACTTGGTCAGAGACAAAATACAAAATTTATGAAAATAATTTTAAGACTTAAACATTTTTGACAACTTGAAAAATTAAGTCTTGTGTAAAAGAGATTTTAACTTTGCTAAATAAAAATATGGCTTGTTTTAAAACTTTTCACCCTTCATTTTGAAGGAAAGATTTACATGTTTAAACACTTAAATTATTGTATATGTATAATGATTATATAACTTAACACATGTATTGTAATTCCAATATGACTAAGAAGTTTTTGAATGATTAAATGAAGAATAAAGAATTAACTGAAGATTTATCAAATACAGGGTCATAATAGAACAAAAATCAAATTGCAAAATATGCATAAAATCTATTTCAAATTAGCACTCATTTTATGAGTTACAGTACTAGGGTAATTACAAATATAAATACACATGTACAGTTTTGCACTTCAACAAAAACTGTGTCACTGTCTAATTCATACACCCCAAACCAGCAAAGATGAATATCATTTCATGTATGTATACACATACATGTACATAAAAAGTATAAATAGTTAATTGGATTTAAAGCACGAACTGGGACTTTTTTCTATGGAGGTTCTTGAGCACTCTGTGTAATTATATGATCACCAAGACAATACGTAGATTACATCTAGATAAAGAAACAAAACTGTAACGAGAACACATGCAATAGGAGGAATCAAAATAACAACAAAAAGTACGGGAAAATGATGCTCTGAGGCAACTGTAAACCAAACACATATTTACATGATTTATTAAGATAACACTGTAACACTTGAGCAAAACATTGACCAGCAAATACTGTTACCCTTGTATGCAAGAAATAAATAAATCTATTAATTAACTTTACAAGTTTACAAGCCAGTCAATAAATAAAACAACTATACATGTAGGTCTATCACTTGTTAAACCACTTCCATATGCAGATTTGTCAGGTGTAAAACCCTATCTATAGATCTATAGATCTCACAACATCAATGCAGGTATCACACTAATAGCAATATCAATGTCAGGTTAAATCTTGTGTAATATCTTATATCTGATTAAATATTTGATAATAATGAAAAATTTAGAATATCTTTAGGTGGAAGACATCGTAAAGTTACACTTCACTCTAAACAATGTACAGTAAAGATTGCTGTAATACTGTAACCAGATAATGTCAGATCAAAAAATAAAAACAGAAAAAGCTACATTATTAAAGTAAACAGTAGGTAATGCACTGGTCTTCTCCAGCAGGACATGAACCAGTGGATGTACCACATATATTTGTGTATAAATATCTATAAGATAGATAATAGTACAGTACAAATTAAACTAAAAATCATTATGAACCTCAATTTTTTTTCTTTAAAATACTGAAAAGATTTTGACCACATACGATTAAACAAGAAAAAGAAAATGACCCTTTTATTTGATGAAAAACAAATATGAAATGCATCAATAGTAATTTTTAACATTATTGCATAGGAGACTTAAATGACCCTGATGTTTTCTAACACACAGATTTGTCTGCATATGTATGGGAAAAATCACAGACGTACATCAAATAATTGCCATCATCTCCAGATAAATTCTGTGACTAGTGTATGATCAATAAATAAATAATGAAAATAGACAAGATTTAGTATAATAGTTGGAAATATCTAACTTCTGAATGTAAAACAAGAAAATAATCAATACGGGTTAACAATGCAAGGAATGTATGTTAAACAATTGTTTTCCAATCAAACTACAAGACAGCTTAATTGCTTCAATTTGTTTTGGGTCTAAAAGTATATTCATTTATAAGCCATGCATGTCAGTTGTTATAAAACTTCAGAACCTTCCAAGTTAGTAGTATATAAGCAAAACTGAACAAAAAGTTAATATCACATGTATATATCTAGGCAATAAACAAAAACAATAGAAAACTGAATAATTATAAATTATGCATACAACCTTTAACTGAATACATTCCAATGAGATCTTTGTCTGATATGTGATGATTTATCACTGATAATCAATAATTACTATATCAATACATTATTTCAATCTGTAATACATCCAGACAAAATACTCCCCAATCAATAATCATTCAAAGAACACACCAACCAAGGGTTGTATGAAAGTGTTAAAAAAGGTCAACTTCTATGACCTTTGATATATGAACTGTGACCAGTTGATCATTTAACCTGAATGTACATTTTTCAATTCATCACAAATGAAGATTCCATTTTGTTAAAATAGCTAAACAAGGTAGGCTTTCACTAATAGTAAAACAGATACTTTATCTTGCAAGTATAAGAAAACATTGTTAAGGAGTGACAACTCTTGCCCTGCCATTTTGTTTCAACATCAAGCAATCTATTCTTGTTTGTAGTTTTTGTGACTAGTATAAAGGACATTTATTATGACATGGAATAATTTAACAGTATCCCTATTAATCATCTAATTTACCTTTGTTTGTAAGCAGATAAAGTATCATAATACAGCAAAACATGCTTATAGCGAACACACTTATAATGAATTGACGCTTATAGTGAAGTGATTTTCATTTACCGTTGGTTTAAAACATATTGAAATGGAATTAACAAATTACATTTAAAACGAAGCAAAATCGCCCGTCCCTACACTTCGTTATTTAAGCGTGTTTTACTATACTCTCTTGATCACACAACATTATCTCCAAAGTAAGTAGCTTTCATAATACAAAGAAGTTTATATTCTGCTGTTACATACATCAACATGAATTCATATTGTATGAGATCTATCAAATTACCATATAAATGCAAAATTTACCATTGAAAGTACTTCACAGTGTGAACCAATGCCTAATAATTGTAATGTTTGCTCTGATTGGTCATTAACTTTGTTTTATGAAGCAGTTCAAACACAAGAATCACAGTTATGGCAAGACAAAAACATGTACAAACACCACTGAAAAATACAAATGGAAGTCAATTCACAGAACAAAAAACATCACTGGTTTCTGGGAACGTCACTGAACTCTGTGTCACTGTTTTCAGAAGACTTGTTGGGAAACAGCACATCAAAACGTTCATCGTTTTGAATACTAGTAGCTAACTCCGTGTGCTCGTGGTTACTTAGAATGTCAACCAGCTTCTGAAGGTCATATGAACACAAATCCGTGCGCTGGCTGAAGGTGACCAGACAGCGGTATATCTGTTCCCTCACGTTGCGCTGATAATTCGCCTCGTGTTCCTCTATAACATGGTCTGCTGATTTCCCAACAGACACTGAAAAGAAATCACATCATGTATGTGATTTATGTCCATGTATTTACAGGATTCAATAACAATTTTTAGAGTTATAAAACTACAGTAATCAAATGCATGTATCTGGAGCATCAAAACATTGAAATCACAAATAACATTATAACAGACTAAATTGAGGGTATATGTGTATACTTACAGAACAACTCCCTGATGATGAACTTCCAGTCGCGGATAATGAGATTTTTTTGAAGAAAGAGACAGAGGTCCATCCATCCTCTCTCCACTAATTCTCTACGACTTGCAGAATTCTCTAGAAGGATAAAATCATAGGTACCTCATGTGTGACCACTCACTGGCCTGTTCCTTCATACAGTTTCTTTGTTTATAAATTTCATTATCATAAATTTTCATTAATTCACCCCATACAATATAAGTTTTATAAATCTCTTGACTTAGTTACCTCTCTTTGGTGAGTCCTCTACATTTGGCACTATCAGAGTGTACAGTTGTCCATTTGTCAACGCTTGCTGATTCCCCTGGTCTGAGATCGGTTGTCCATTGGCAACTGTGGCATCTTGTAACTCATCTTCTTCATGCCCGCTTAAACACAACAATTAGTTCAAAATCAAAGAGAGCTTTACATTTTGTGATTTGAAAAGATACTCAAAATTCCATTTCATTACTAGAAAAGTTTTCCAATTTACATGTTATACATTCTTTTTATTTAATGTTAACACCAATAAGCAGTAGGTATTTTTGTGTGTTTTGGTGTGTTTATCCCCTTGCCAAGGCTTGGGTATTGAAATTTGCAACTTGTACATTTGACAAAAATCATAAACCATTACAAATAATGAGGGTTTCTAAATAAAACAAATATAATTACAGAGAATGTTTCTGTGGGTGTCAGTGATGATGTAACAGCAGCATTGTTTACATCAGAGTATATAGTACCTCTCTTCCTGACACTGGGGTAGACAGCCCCGCCTGCGACACATCACCACGGAAACAATGATTGCCACCACCACTACGACCCCTGCCACAATGCCAACTATCACCCCAGGGTCAACCTTGTCCTTCTCTCCCTCACTCTGAGAAGATGTTTCATCTGTACAAAATTCAAAGATATCACTCTTAAGTAATAAAATCTGACATTTGATTATAAAAACTCACATTTGTACATAAAATCAAAGCTTAGTGAAGAAGATTTCTAGTATAACAAAGTCCTAGATTCTAATGTATACAATATCCCAAGTGGCAACATTGTCTGACAAACAACCATCCCCACATTGTCAGTCTGTCTATCTGGTCTCTATTTTGGTCACTTACCCTCATGTTGTCCTGTTTTGGTCACTTACCCTACACTGTTCATCTATCTGCATTCATGTATGTCTTCATTTCTGTCTGTCTTCCTGTATGCCTGTCTGTCAGTACAACTGTCTGTCTTCATGTCTGTCTGTCTGTCTGTCTGACTTACCCCACACTGTGTCTGTCTAGGTTACTTACCCCACACTGTGTGCCTGTCTGTCTGACTTACCCCACACTGTGTCCGTCTAGGTTACTTACCCCACACTGTGTGTCTGTCTGTCTGTCTGACTTACCCCACACTGTGTCTGTCTAGGTTACTTACCCCACACTGTGTGTCTGTCTGTCTGTCTGACTTACCCCACACTGTGCGTGTCTGTTTGTCTAGGTTACTTACCCCACACTGTGTGTCTGTCTGTCTGACTTACCCCACACTGTGTCTGTCTAGGTTACTTACCCCACACTGTGTGTCTGTCTGTCTGCCTTACCCCACACTGTGTCTGTCTAGGTTACTTACCCCACACTGTATGTCTGTCTGTCTGTCTGACTTACCCCACACTGTGTCTGTTTAGGTTACTTACCCCCACACTGTGTGTCTGTCTGTCTGCTGCAGGCCTGTGTTTCTGCTGAGGGGGAGGAGCAGGTAGAGCAGTTTTTACACTGGAGCTCCATGTTAATCTGGTCTTGGAATGTTCCAGATGGACAGGATACACACAAAGTGTCATCTGTAGCAGTGCCTACAACATGGATAACATATCATTAATGCAATTTTATATCATGTCACAATTTTTTTTTTTCAAATACCCTAATATTAACTCAAGAAAACAAGCTTTATGATCAAAATAGGAAAAATTAAATTACCCTTTTTATTCATAAACACTTGTTAATTTTAATCTTATTATCAGAAATATTTTTTTCAATATGGCTTGTATAACAAATCATAACTAAAGCAAACACAGTTTACTTTAATTTACCAAATTTTTTAACATGAAATCCAGGCAGACACTCGGAATGTTGGTCACAGTAGCTCTCCCCCGCTGACCTGTACTTCATGTAGTACCCATCCTTACACTGGCAGTAGTTGTCAGATCGGGTGGTGCAGTTCTCCACCAGCTGGGAGTTCCTGTCGGTACAGGAGGTGGTACAAGGGTGGCACCGCGTGGCCTGGTTATGGTAAAGACTGAACTCCCCGTCAGAACAAGCCTTACACTTGGCCGACTTGTTCGTCTCTATACAGTCTACCTCCTGTAATTCATTACAACAATCTACAGAGGTTCAGCCTATAAAGCAGTAATTAAAGATTGTTTAATACATCTATCATCAAATGCTTGTATTGTCTGAATTTATTTTTTTCACACTAGTAGTTTTTTCAATTTGTGCTTTTCATCACCCATTGGTAGCTTTAAAGGTACAGATTGTACATTTGTTTTGGTATATGATGATCGATCCTAGTTGTTTTATCAGTTATATGATGATATTAACAAATGATGATGAATTCTAGTTGTTTAATCAGTAATATGATGATATCAACAAATGATGATGGATTCTAGTTGATTAATCAGTAATATAATGATATTAACAAATGATGATGAATTCTAGTCGTTTAATAATTACTATGATGCTAACATACCTTATAGAACCCTGGGGCACAGCAGCCACAGATGAGATTTGTGTTGTCCACTGTGTATGTGTATTCTGACTCACAGGTTCCCTCCACTGACACAACCAGGGACCCAACCACGTAGAGATACCACCTCAACATAGTCCCTGAAATATAAAGATAACATCTCAACATACACCCTGAAATATACAGATAACATCTCAAAATAGTCCCTGAAATATAAAGATACCACCTTAACATACTCCCTGAGATATACAGATAACATCTCAACATACTCCCTGAAATATACAGATCCAACCTTAACATACTCCCTGAAATATAAAGATCCCAACTCAACATACTCCCTAAAATATAAAGATACCACCTTAACATACTCCCTGAAATATACATATACTACCTTAACATACTCCCTGAAATATAAGGATACCACCTTAACATACTCCATGATTCCTTATTCCTTAAGAATTCCTTAAGTATAGTCAACCAAAATGTCCTCATCATAGTCCCTGACATACAGTAACTACATGTATATATCATGTATATGTCGGGTAAAGTAAAACAAATAACCAAGAATAGTCAAACATGTAAAGTCATCCTTAGCATAGTCCAAGAAATACACTGTAGGTTCATTCACAGGTATATGTTTCCTCAATAACTCCACATACCATACACAACAATTGAAGCCACATAGAGCTGTGACTGCATTGAAAGGGCTGTAACTCTGAGAACTGCTTGCAAGCTAAATATAATTCTTACGTACATTATCATATATCTAGGTTACAGCTTTTGTTCTAAAGAATTCTGCTAACAAAGTTAAAGAGTGCAAAATTTGCTGTGGCATGCTACTCAGAAGTCTTTACAATTTGTTTGCCTCCTGTCATATAAATCTCAAATTGTTCTAATTATCAACAAAATATAGCTCTCAGTCTTTTATTCTTTTATTACATCAAATTGAACTTTAAAAAGTTTACCACAGTATCAATGCATTTAACAGCATTATAGCAATTATTTGCCCATCTTAGTTTTAAGATTTTTTTTTTGTGATTATGACAGCAAATGGAATGCTTGAGCCAAATCTATCATAAAATCTATCATATGATCCAATAATTCTTAAAATTAAAATTAACTGCTGAGGACCAGACACCATTAATTTTATTTAGTTTGTCTCAGTTTTGCCATATTCTAAGTTTACAATGTTTTTTGGAAAAATGGGGTTTTTTTTAATGTGCTACAAAATACTGTCCTAGGAGAAAAACACAGTTGTGTCTAGAGAACCTCTTGAATCATATATACATGTACCTAATATGATGAAATGGTGAACTGATGAAACAAATTCATTTTCATAGATTTCTTATCACAGTTTGCAGATGCACTTATAATGTACTTACATCACCCGTAACAGCTGGTTCTGTCGTTCTGAGAGGACAAAAATAACACGCGAGTCACAGACTGTGCTCCAAAACAATACGCGTTACATGCACAACATCTGCCCGCCCAAAAACAGATGCTTAGTTCATAATGACAGACACAAATCAGCTGAAAACTGTCACCAGCGGTGAATCGAGAGTGGCAGTCAGGATCAAACTTTAAACCTAACTGTCATGTAATTTGCTACCAATTTCACAACAGAACTCCACTGCGTATAAAAATCATGATAAAAGTACAAAGAGTTAGAACCTGTTACCTTGCAGTTGACACAGGTAGTGTTATCAGATTCACTCTATGCAGGCTCTTGAAATGTGCAACTAAATCCTGGGTCCTGTCCTACACCTGAATTTCTCACCTTTCAATTCTCACCTTTATTAATTCAATCAATAGGTGTCCGGTGTCACCGACCTTTGGCTTCATCAACCTGAAGTAATCCACAGACAGGGCCCTGTGCCACGAGGCGATTATACCGAGGCTCGGACAGAAAGATATTTAACACTCTATTACCCTGCATGCATTGCCTTAGATCGCTGCATGTGGCTGAAGATAATAACACAGTATCAACCAGTCGAAACCACAGACTTCGTGAAACTCAGTCCACCCTTAATATCTAGACACCATTCCATTCTTTTGAATTTGGTTTAATATTTATAAATAAAAGCAGCAGAACATATATGCAATCAAGTGTTTATAAGAAATGTGAAATATTTTACATGCTTTCTCTGTCTCTGTGTATTGTATGTCCTTTTAAATGTTGAGAAATACTGATGCACAGGGGGCACCCATGAAACAACTGCAGTCATCCATTGAAAGCAAAAATACTGTAAAATTATTCAAATTCATATCTTGTGGTTTCAAGTGTAAATTTGGATTAGAAAACTAAAAGATAAAAAAGATTAAAATCAATTACAATTCTGATTCAAAAAACCTGACCTCTTTGCACCAACTGGAGCATTCAGTACCATAAAAACCCAGAAGCTATATTTGCTTCACATTCAAAGGGTTTTAAGTAACTTAAAAAATTAAATAGCTGGCACTCTTGTCCTGAAGAGTCCGAGCAACTTGTGTCAAGTCTGCTAATGACAGGAGAGACATGATATTGGAGATCATTGACAAGCATCAACAACACAGATTATACCACTTGAAGATCGAAAGTCAAGTACCCTGATGTACACATAATTCGCGCCAATTGATCGATTTATAATCCACTGCGGGGACAGCCAATGTAAAAAAGAAATGTATCTTTTGTGCCGACACAACAAATCAATTTAAACCGAATCAATAAGAAGGAAACCCTCGTACATATCCCGCAGGTTTTTGACAGAAAAAAACTTTCACATCATAGAACGTTTGTATTTACCCACTCAGATCTCCCTCGGCAGATTTCATTAATATTAAATAGAACTAATGTCCGCTCACAAATTAACAGTTCTGTACAAAATGGCCACACTGTTTGATCTCTAATAAAAACAACCGAAAAAAGAGGCCCTTCAATAGCTTCCATAATTTGTTGTATACATGGTTTGAATTTTTTGAAATTGTGTACAATCAATATTTCTGCACCGATGTAAAGTGTTTAGTATTGAATCATGGCATTATCTAGATAACAATCTCCACAGACAGCCGATTACGATCTATCCCATCAATATTTATCAGACTTGGTACCGGATTGGTGACCACATCATGTTACAGCATATACTATAACAAAAAACATAAAATATTTACTCTCATGAGTAATCATTTTCAACTGGTAATTAACACATTTCTCAATCCTTTTCCCCTCCCAACCACCGTCATTTTTTTTATCAATTTAACTCTTACTTATAATGACACCCAACTCTTTATTTTTTCTAAAAAAAAAAAATCTTTCTCTCTTAATCATATTTCCATATTCCAACTGAGCTATGCCATTAGCCTCGGTAATCTTCCATTAATTAATCCATGCTCACTGGCCATCCTCATTTAATTCCTTCAGGTCAAGCTCTTCATTCTGATGCTCAACAACAAGATTCCTGGTTTTGTTACCTATTTTTGTTACCTGTACTGAGAGCAGTGCCTAAACTCAGCTGGAAATATACAATCTCTGATATTCTTATTTGATATCTTTCACATTCAGTAATAACTACACAGTACTCCTACATTATGTCTTGCATACCTTTCCAGCACCTGTCTAGTGAGTGATGGAATATCACTTTGTTTCAAGATTTTTTTCATCTTAGTAATCAGAACTGAGGTTTAGAAAGGAGTTTATGATTTGGGACCACTTTCATCAATTCTGATTATCTATTCAGCTACCAAATGTTTCACTTTAATACAAATAGAGATTGAATCATCTAGAATAAATGTTTTTTGTAAAACATTTGCACACATAATTTCATATGTTTATGACAGTTCAAAAACTAAAATCAGTTGTCTACATGTACATGAATAATTGTCTCCTTATCATTTCATCAATATTTTTAATCAATATCAACATGTATATGTATTGTTCATTTCATTCAGATAAGATGCACCATTTTAATCACTAACTGGAATAGTGTCTGCAGGATTAACTGTTTATCAATCTCAATAAATATCTATTTGATTTTGTAAATTTGCCAAGAGACATTTGCCGCCATCCAGAATTGTAATGTTTACTGCTTCTTTCTATTTTCTATCTTCTTTCTCTGTGACACTTCCAATCCCTCTCTCTCTCTCTCTCTCTCTCTCTCTCTCTCTCTCTCTCTCTCTCTCTCTCTCTCTCTCTCTCTCTCTCTCTCTCATAATGATAGATACATTATATATAAAATATTTGCCAAAATAGTAATCATGTAATGATTACACAATAGAAATAACCTACATTGAATGTCCAAGTCTTTATCTTGGTCATGTATGTTTATATGGAAAGTCTGAATGAATTTGTCATATATGTCATGGAAAAAATTTAAGAAGGCTAATTTAAGACATACTGTATTGATTTCCTCAAAAAGAAGAGCTCTATATAAAAAGATAGAAAAATACCCAAATTTAAAAGGTAAAATATATGGATTTTTTAATCAATCTGATGGTTGATTTGTTGGCCACCCAGCCTCCTTAAACTTCCAAACTAAAATTGACTTATATATACTCTTATCTAACCTGAATTGGTTAAAACCAGCCATCAACTCGCCTTTGACATCAATACAGATTATCAATATTAACTATTACAAACTGGATATACTAATTTTATACTTTCTTTTTATCTTATTGCTAAATACAAAGGTCAAAGACAATAGATTTAAACTTTAATACACTTAACACCATCAAGTAGATATAATAGGCAAACTAACCTGGCCTCACAGTCACCAACTTTCCTCAAGTTAATACTCATCCTCAAGTCTGATTGTTAATTTACCTCAAATTTATGCACTCTCTTTTAAGGATTTGAGTTAAGGATTGAGTTGAGTGATTTGGAAATTTTGGTGATGGGGGTCATATAGCATTAATTGTAAACCATAACCTATCTGGCATTTATCAATTATTCTAAAATTGTATAAGTAAGAGATATAAATAACCTGTTTATATTTAAATCTTTGAAATTTACCTGGTTATTTAAAACCAATATACAGTCATATTTCTTGTTCTAGCTGTTCTCAGAAACCAGACTGGTTTACCAAGTTTGTATTAGCTTTGGTTGGTGCTCGGTAACAATATAATGCCACACACACTGACACATTTACAAGCTAATTAGACCTTTATTTCAGAAATATTCTCCAACAAGTACACTCAAAATACATGTGATATGAATATTTTATCCAGAACAAATGATTATTTCTCCAATTAGACCCTTACAAATGCTAGTCAATGTTTATCCTGGGGTGAAATCATTCAGTGAAGTTCGATAGATACAGGCCAACATAAACACACAAATAACACTGCACACGTCTGCCAAACTAATTATTACGTTAGTCTTTGATGCTGATATGCCAACATTTCCATCAGGAGCATATTTTTATATTTGTTTTTTATTTAATGCGTGCGCTGTCTTACTTTTACAGCTGACTTTGGCAATCAGCAATAAGGTTACCATGGAGATGTGCAGCGATTAATATAAGTCTTTCACCTGAGTGTATACAACATCTCACTTTGGTATTTAGAATTTATGACAGTTTTACTTTAATTATTTAACATTCTGTAATTAAGTAATTCCGATTATGATAAATAATAAACTAATTTAAAATAATATATTCAAAATAACTGGCAACTGACTGTACATGTTTCTTTCTAAACATACAAGCATGTTTTAAATAGTTACTTTAGAGAGAGTTTCTTGAAAATTCCTATTGTACAGTTTCCTAATACCATTGCAGCTTTGTGTACTAGCATTATAATCTAAAAAAAAGATGTAAGACTTGTTTATATAGAGTTACCGATACTACAGAAAAAAACCCACTTTTTTAAAGATTTTAATATTAGATGTTCCTAATTTGATAAGAATTTCTAACTAAGTTCTCCCAAATAATGAATTTAAAAAAAAAAAGGGCATAGAGCCATCTTTAAATATATATTTTTTTTAAATCATAAGATATGTCTATCCAAGACATCATTAATTAACATTTAGCATTATCATTAATCATGAATTATTAGCTTGCAATAAACTGATAAAGGACACACCCTTGCCTGCATTGTTACGATGAAGCTATTCCATCAGCAACTGCAGATATAAATAAAGACCAAGGAATGCATGAAGTCATCCAACAGTCAAAATCAATATCATTGGGGGGATGATTTAATGTACCTTACTTGTCCATCAGAATGAGGGATAATTTTCACCATGCAGGGATCGATGCTGAGTGATTGCTTCCCTCCATGCCCACATAAATCGGGTTCACTTACCTTTCTCTAAATGAGACGCCTGACATAAAATCATATTCCCGACTGTTATGTCCGTCACTAGCTGATCGAGATACTATTTCTCTATCCTGAATCATTCACCCTTTGGTCATTATTACAAGGAGCAACAGTCATCTCTCATTAATTTTCTTAGTTTGTTGCATATTGTAGCTATCCACATGTTATAATATAAATTTCACTCACTGAACATAAAATGATTAAATATTATTATTGGAAATATTTGGGATTTTTTTTGTTGGGGGGGGGGGGGGGTAATAATCTATTAAATATTTCAATATTTCATATCTTATAGTTGAAAATTGATTTTGTCTCTCTAAGTTAGAATGTCCTTGAGTATCTTGATGCCAGATGCATTCTCCATCATCCCATGCGTGTATAATCACACCCCCTCCCCCTTATTCAAAATTACTAAGACTGTAAGATGCCATAATTTTTTAGACACTAAAATTCAAGTAAAACAAATATTAAAGATACAGAAGATTTAACAAGGAGTTTTTTTTTGGGGATGTTAAAGTCGTAATTTTGCGATAAATAAAATTCTCACCTTTTTTATGTGATCCAATCATTACGTAATACTGTCTCTCCCGAGAGTTCTGTGGTTGCATGTATTTGTCAACTTGTCGGGGTTACCACGGGGTCACAGTCCTTTTATTTATATTCACAGTAACAACCGTACACAACGTAACACTTTATTATGCAACAAGCGAGGGAAAATCAATTTTACATCCATCCTCCAGACGTCCAGCCTCTTCAAACTTTCACGCTTTCTGACATTTTATTGAAGGATATTCTAAATATTGCGTGCGCACAATATGCTTACGAAGTTTATTCTTAGCGCAGGGGAAATCCCAAAATGGTTCGAGAAACGAAAACACTTGGCCAGGGAGATGTCGGTGTACCAGAGCCAAAACATTTACCAACTGTCAGAAACATCGTTGTTTACGGTAAAAAAAAAAAAAAAAAAAAAACTTTGCCATTAAATCATATTGCTGTCCGTACGATGCATCATCCTCAGACGAGACATTCTATTGTTTCCATGTCCAATTTTTGCAGATTCTTCACGACAAGTGGAAAACTGGGAGTTGATATGGATCGCCCAGCAGGTGTGCGATACCGACGACTTGACTTACTGGCTGTTGACATGTAAGTAAGGACCGCCTGGCTTTGTCATGCAATAGGAAACTGTTCATTAGCTCCGTCAGGGGCAATAACTCCTACTGCTGATGACTGATTTTTGTAGACTAACGTTAGTCTATATAATATAATTTTATTGTCAAATTTCAGTCACTGATTACATTCCCCGGAAGGATTACCAAGAGATAGAGAAAGAATACAAGGACACAGTAGAGAAGACATATCGTCTGATGCTGTGCTGGAAAAAGGAGGAAACCAATGGACTCTTACAACTGAAGAACCTGGCCGAAAAACTACGCTCAATACGGCACCCAGAAATAGCCGAACAGTTAGAGCCGTAGATTGGCCAAATTCACTAGAAAAGTTAGCATGGAACAAGTATTTTTGTCAACAAAACTGGCAATAGCTGTCAATATTGCAGTCACAAAATAAGTTTACTGTTGAAAGAACATATTGTGAATTTCACTGAACAGAACTGAACATTTCCCGATCAACTTATTTTTACATGTACATCTGTTATAGAAAACTTTGAAAGAGTAAGCTTTGCTTGATTTAAGCTCACCATCTTGTTTCATTTAAAAATGCACTGCATGTGTGTGTATAAATGAACACTTTACTCAGTCTCAGACTTTCTTTTAAACAGGCTTACCGACCTCGGAGAATTTTTTAAATTCATGTGCAAGCCGAGAGTCGCCATTTTTACATGTAAACAAACTGCACCACTTCACTTTATGGGGCTGGTGATGGTGTTTAAAGAATATCAGAAGCAAGTAAAGTGACGATATCCGTAGTAAAATGTTCGAGGAATATTTTGGAATCAACTATTTGTACAGAATGTGTTCAGAAATATGAATTATCAGTCCAAAACTAGCACAATTTTTTTGTGCGCCGTAAATTGCAATTCTTAAGCACATACGGAACTGTTGCTCACTGGTCGTTCATTTGATTTTTTTCAGTTCCGCAGCTACATACCTGCAGCTATGAACACATTATCCTTAATGTATATAATCAACATGGCAACTTGACCAACTTTGTGCTGCAGAACAATGTAGATTACTTGTACATGAACCTTGATCACTGAAAATATTCAACTTATCGTCTGTCTACAATTTTATTTTAACTTTATTTGCATTTTAGGAGCTATAATTGCAACTTGTGGTTGTAATTTATAGGATGAGGGTACAGTAGATCATTGTAATGTTATATATATATCAAGAATAGAGCTGTTATTTCCCTTTGATTAAATTTATGGTACAAATGAAGCACGTTATCTCTGATCATAAATAGCATGTATAGAATCCATTCTAATTACAGGTATCAACATATTGAATATATTTCCTTTTTCAATTTGGTTATAGTTTCATATTTACAAGTAAAATCAACCAGTTTTTTCTGTGTTTTATAAATGAAGATGTATATATTTCTCTCAATAATTTAATAATGTAAAAAAAAAAACAATAACATTACATGCTGAAGTATTGAACATGCAATTGAACCTGAAAGCATGATGTAATCTAAATATTAAACATGACATTCAAAACATGACCTGTCAAATTAAAATATTAAAGAGAATTATTTTTCTTAGATATTTTAACCATGCATACAATGCAAATAAAAAGTCACATCTTAAAATGAAGTTTCAAAATAATTTTTTTCAAAAATAAAGCAGCCACAAGTTGGCTCCAACTCACAGGATGTGGAAATTCCTGAATGCGGACTAGATATCTAACAGTTAAACACACAGGGACTCCAGAGTGGACATAACCTGTATAAAACAGCTAGGAGCAGAGCTGTGAGAGGGATCATAGGGAGACTTGTGAGTGGGACAGGATATACAGGTTGTTGCTGACCACATGAGATTTGACATCCATCCCCCTCTGCATAAACTGAATGTCCCTCTGAATCCCCCCAAACATGACCAACTCCCCCCGCCCCTCCACTAGCGTGTAAAATATTGTCTCCTCAGGGGCCTCCAAAGAAGAGTTCTCTTTCACTGGCTGCCATGTTGCAGTATGAGATTGCACAATATTAGAGATGTCCAGCACATGTAGATGTATGGGAGTACGCAGCTCCCTCAGACGATTTTTTCTAGAACTGTCATTGGTCGACTGGTTTTGACCCTGTGTTCCTGACTGTCTAGCCAAACTTTCCCTCAGCCTCTCTTCAAACTTCTTCAGAGCTTCCAGCTGCTTTTCTCGGTTTTTCAGCGCATTGTGTCTCCCTCCTAACACCCCCGGGCGGGAGTCACTGGTACTGAATGCCTGCATAGAAGGTCCGGGGGAATCCTGGCCAGTGATATAACTGTGACTCTGGAGATGACTGTGAGACATTGGGGATCTCCTGGGTGATGGACCGCGACCTCTAACGGTGTCCCCCGGGTGTTTGAACTCTAAATGTTCCCTATCTGACCTTGAAGTTGAATTCTCTTCGTCATCAGCACTGGAGCTGTCATCACTCTCCGAAACTGGTCGCTTGAATGTAGCAGCAGCTGTATAACAGAAAACATATATGTATATCACAGAACAGACATAATAAATGATCAGATATTTATATCAGATCATAAAACTTGGGATGGTTAGAGAAATAGGACTCAGTTTACATCACACATGCTACTTCTTTGAATCGGCCTAGTTTACATCGGTCTGATTAAAACCATCCCCCTCCTCCTAATGTCGTCAGGTAGGAGAAGGAGGATGGTTTTAATCAGGTAGGAGAAGGGGGATGGTTTTAATCAGGTAGGAGAAGGGGGATGGTTTTAATCAGGAAGGAGAAGGGGGATGGTTTAAATTAGGTAGGAGAAGGGGGATGGTTTTAATCAGGTAGGAGAAGGGAGATGATTTTAATCAGGTAGGATAAGGGGGATGGTTTTAATCAGGTAGGAGAAAATGAATGGTTTTAATCAGGTAGAAGAAGGGGGATGGTTTTAATCAGGTAGGAGAAGGGGGATGGTTTTAATCAGGTAGGAGAAGGGGGATGGTTTTAATCAGGTAGGAGAAGGGAGATGGTTTTAATTAGGTAGGAGAAGGGGGATGGTTTTAATCAGACTGGGTTTACATCAGCTTCTCTTACACAATCTTTGTATCATATTCTATTATTCTAGTGACAAATGAATATTAATTGTATATGGACTTGGGAGATGTTCTCATAGCAAAGAATATTGCAAGTGACATTTATAATAAATTGAATTATCTGTATTGGTTGCAATACTTCACAAAATCATGCAGTTAATTACATGCATGATTTCATAATTTTTAGGCCTAAAATGGTTCACTCATAATACTGGATAAGAATAACTTTAAAATCTCATCTGTGATCCTCTACATTTGTATTTTACCACAAACGCAAGTGCCAATGCATTGGCGCAATTTAATTTCAGCACACGTACCTCTCATTTTAAAAAGGTTAAATAAAATATCTTCTTGTTTGATCAACTGTTACGTGTAAATTCTGTGTTCACTCAAGCACGTTAACACAATGACTGTGACTGCTAACTCGGTAAACTGTTGTTGAGAACAGTACACTTACTTTTGTCCAAATCTTCAGTAAATACATTTAGATATAAAAACTTCTTTTAATGGCAATGGTGTGAAATTTGTTAACAAATTTGAGTATTGGACTTTGAATTTAACATTGCGACTGGGATAATTCTTGAAGAGTTCCAAAACTAAATGTGGGAGAAATCAAATGCTACCAGTGAGTTTCAATCACCATGAGTGAATAGTTTTCACAGTAATTTTACATTAATAACACAAACAGAGGTATAGTTTTAATATTTTTATATCTGCAAATCAGAGAGCTAAAAACTTAATCAATCATCTCAGCATGGATGATCATCATGCTTGATCACATTTTCATTTAGAGGCGCTAAATGGGGAGAAGCCCAAGTTCGATGGTGCTAATGATAGATACTAATAAGCAATAAAATTGAATTAATTAATCCATGTTTAGGCAGAAATAACTCGATTACTAATGCTGTTTACCTGTGTAATTGTGTAAACAAATAGAATCGTCCGTCTGAAATTACTTATGCGTTCACTTCTATTGTAATCCATGTATTAAAAAAAGGACTGAAGTTATTCTTTTGTAACTTAAAGAAATTTCATTCAAATATAGAAAATCGTTAGCGCATTTTTAAGTTTTTAACTTAATTTTAAGTTAAATTTTTAGTGCTCAAGGGCAGTTGCGCCAAAGGCGCTAAAATTTGTAGTGCACCATATTTTCTCGTTTTACAGTATTTAACTTGAGGTCACTGTGATATTCATGTTCCAGGTAACCTGTGCTCTGAAGCATGTGACTAAGGAGCATCCAGCAAGAGTATATCTAATATATCACTATAAACTATACTAACAAACACGTGAAACCACACATATTGACAGTTTGATAAACACCTACAGTGCCTTATCTAATTAAAAGAAGCACTTGAAATTCTTTATAGTATACTAATACTGAGCGACTGAAAATTTTACATAGCATTTCTATATACCAGATTTTTATCAGAATCCAAAGTCCAAGTTTACAAAGGCTAAATAAAACTGAGCATTTTCAGGCACTTACCCCCACCTGAGGGTCCCGGGGAGTCCCTGGGGGATTCTCGAGGGGGGACCCATATTTTGTTGTTCCTGTAGGCGTAACTGGTGGGCTTCTTGGGGTCGGCGGTCACAGGTCGTAGAGGTTTAGCAGGCTTACTCAACACAATTATCTTGTCATTCACCTAAGGGAAACAACCGATATTCTATAATTCAATTTATAGGTATTAAACAAGGAACTTATAACACTGTAAACACATTACATTTATTTATTCTCTATATTTTCTTATGATCATGATTATATGTTATAAAAGATTTTTGCTTTAAAGTGTACTATTAATGGGCATCTAGTCTGTAATATGTAAGTGACCTTGCATGCAGGGTGACACCATAGTTGAGGGGCAGAGAACTCCGGCTGATTGATGGTCACTTCCTGCCAGCTCCAGGGGTCAGTGTCCAGGCAGAGAATCCAGAGGTCATTGAAAATCTAAAACCAAGGTCATATATAACTACAGGTCAAGAGAACCAAATTAATTAGGTCATACAGTAATTGCAGGTAACAAAAAAAGTCTAAATATAAATTTGAAAACATTTAATTTGATTTGAATAATGCAATGATTATTCTTGTAGTCTTTATTCTGAAATTTCAGATAGACCATTTCTAAATGGGCCTATGTTTTCATTAGTTTGACACACAGAGTAGTGAACTGAAGGACAAACTGACCTGATTTGGTCCCCCACATCCCCCTACCACCAGAATGTGGTTCTCATCCAAGGTCACCTGTCAAGGTCAAAATCATGATAAGAAAATGATGATATAATATTCAAAGAAAATCTTTTTTTTCTATTTATGTCATAATAACGGTATATCATACAGTTATTTTTGTTATTAGTTACTAAATGCTACCTGTGTTTGTCCATAGCGAGGGTTGGGCCTTTTGTTGCTGGTGTGTTTCCTCTGCCATGTCAAGTCAATAAAATTAAACTCCCACACTTCATTGTTTCTGTAAAACAGAAGAACAAAAGATATTTTTTTAAAAATCACTCTTTAACAGTTTGCATTTAAAGAAAAGATCAATATTTCCATCATTTACCAATCATTTACCAATCGGACTTTTAACAGACTGCTATGTAAAAAAAAAAAAAAGATCAAATATCTCAAGCATTTACCCTGTGCCAGGAACGTGGGATCCTCCGAATACAATCATCCTGTCCCCCACAATGGAGGCCGAGTGACCAGCTGTGGGGGCGGGACTGACCGGGGATAGGGTGTTCATGTGGTACCAGCGATTCTGTTCCGGTTTGTAGATATGTAACTCAGAGAAAAACCGAGCAGCCTAAACATCAATTAGGAAAATACATTTATAACCAAATGAATGACATTCTTCCAAAAACTTGTTCAAAGAATTAAGATATTAAATCAAGTTATTCATGTCTTTAAAAGGCGAACTGATTTAACAGATATATTAAATATTTCAGAAAATACCTTATATCAACATAGCATAAACTTTTAGCTTAAATTGTTTGTACATAGAATAACTTTAATCTTTTTAACCTTTCCACTGTGAAGTGTGCTTTACAGTCATTGAGGCAGGTATATTATATCTAGACAAGCAAGGTGACCATGAACTGACCTGATGGAGAGGGTAGGGGGTGGGGTGACTCCAGCCCCCAAACAAAACCAAACTGTCCTTGTACACTACCAAACTAGCACAAGCCTTGGGGGATGGATATGTCCCTAAAAGAGACAAAAATACCAGCATTCAATTCCCACCAGACAATATTCGAGAAATGATTAAAATGTAGTCAATCAAAATACATACCGTAAATATATGAATATAAAAAATGAAACAAAAATGTTCAAACCTATCAGTCATATATTTCAGAAATAAAATTCATTTGTTAAAAGAGCAGAATAACCAGGTCTGCCAAAAAATGAATTGAGTGCACTGAAAACTCTTAGATCTTTTGCTTGATATACATTACCTATGGCAAGCGGTCTGATCCACTGTCTGTCCTTGAGGTCAAACCTCCACAGGTCATTGAATGTTGTGTTGGTGGAGGTGCACCCTCCAAATATGTACATGGATTTGTCATAATAGCAGGCACAGTGAGAGTACCGCTCTGTAATGTTGGAGCCCACCTCTGGAGTGATGCCGGTCCAGGCTAACTGCCCCTCTAAAATCCCTGAGTAAAAGTTCTGGTACATCTGACGAATCACACCTGTATGGCAACGTAAATTGATTAAGTAATTATAAACAGTAATGGACATAAACTATTTGCATGCAGAAAAAAACTTTGCTTTTGTGGTGTGAAACAACATATACATTCTGACAGTGAAAAATGCTTGGACTTGGTTTATGCAGACTAAAGAAAATAAAAGCAAGCATACCATATAATTAAATTATCATAGAAGAAACTGGCACTAAACATTTCTTCGCTGCTTTTCCTAGAAGCGAGATAAATAGAGAATAATACATGGCATAATCTTTATCACATCCCATATCAACCCGATGGACTCCAATATCAGGGCCAGAGGGCTGATATTGGTCAAGAGTTGATATGGGATGTGATACAGATTTTAACATGTATTGTTGTTTTTATTATATATTTGAATCAAGAAAGCTAGTTTTCAATTTCATGTGGAAAAAGCATATAAGTTCCTTCTCCCTATCTCAAAACCGCATATTTACGATGTTCAAATAATGACGTCATAGTTTCAAGAATAAGATCCAAACTAATCCGTACAAAAAATGC
Organism: Magallana nippona; assembly: GCA_033439105.1. NCBI lineage: Eukaryota > Metazoa > Mollusca > Bivalvia > Ostreida > Ostreidae > Magallana > Magallana nippona. The sequence goes on from CM065922.1 coordinate 4,662,221, forward strand.
ATAGGTGTTTCGGAAAGGTGAAATATGAAATAAAGGGTGATGCTAGAGGGTGTGTGATAAAGGTGTGTGCCTCTGTTCATATCAGGGGTGCAAAAATCCTGTATTTTATACCAAGTATATAATAAATTGCAATTCGTACTCCATGCTAATGGGATTTATATATCTTTGTGATTCTATTTTACTTGGGAATAGACTTCATGGTAGATTTTATAGAAACAAGTGACTGTGATATTAACAAATATTATTCATAATGCAAGATTACTGCATTTGCTCATCGACTATAATTTCGAATACCATGAACACAGTGCAAATCATATATCAATATACCTTGAACAAGGCGATACCACTGTCTGTTTACCGCCATGGCACATTTTAAATCTCTGTATGGGGACAAGTGGATAAGAATGTACTCCAATATTTCCTCTGGGAGATCCGATATTTGCAGTGAAGAGCTTTGACTGGAATTTTGAGACTCTTCCGCGGAGTCCTTTTGTGGCAGATCCATTATAAAGCAAAGTACGCTTCCCTTGTTATTTGAAACCTTTTGTTCAATGAATTCTTTTGTTTTTCAGGTTAAAATTGTTGTTTACAAATTCGGTTTCCTCAAATTTCATAGAAATTACATGTATTTCGATCCCGATGAATGATATATTTAATCAAACAAATAAATTGTCATCTTCAGTATTGTACATAATAAATAATTATTCTATATTCAGACTTTCTAAATGCTCTATCTTCTGTCGGTCATTTTTCAAATGATGTAGGTTTTTTAAAGCATCGATAAGATTAGCATCGGGCTTGACATTTATTGAATATTTACCGATGAAGAAATTCGGACGCAGCATGATGACCGGCAACATTCTGTTGCTTCTGGGTGTTTTGCAGACCCTTCCGATTTCTCAAGCACTGTATGAGGATCAAGTAGGAAATTTTGACTGGTAATATTCCTATTACATATCTTTTGGAATAGATATTGATCACCGATAACTTACATAGTAGGTGCTTATTTTCCCCCAAGATCAAAAACTCTTCCAGCATGCAGCATCTGTATCTTCCAGTATTTCTATCTCTTTTTTTTAATCAAAAAGATAACCCCATGTATCTGATGCATGGAAAAGAGGTAGTGTATTTTCTTACTGACGACAAAGAAAACATGAATGGGGTGAATTTCTAAAAAATTAGGCATATGTTCATGTTGGTATTATTTAGTTATATACATGCTATCTGATTACCAAAAATACAATATAAAACCCTTTTCTGTGTAACCTTTTAGTGATTATGATATATTTAAGACAATAAATAAGAATATCATATAAGATTTCATTTATATTTGTCAGTTTTTTGTTAGTCTTCAATTACCTGTACATAGGTCTTCATTAAGGCAGACAGTTACCAAATGTTACTTTTTGCACTAAAACTGCTGTCTATTTTTGAATTTAAAAAGATGGTAACTTGCAGTTTGTGTTTTACAGGCATCAACAGTATGTTGGGAAGATTACAGATATGTACTGGGACCAGTCTTTCAATGCTGGAAAACGAGTCCTGGTGTCATCAGAGAAGCATGTGCTGGCTTCGGTTCACTCCCATAATGGCTCCCTGGGTAAGTTAATTCTGAGATTTATTAGGTCACCTGAGTCATCAGGTGACCTATTGCTATCTGTTTTTGTCCGTCGTTGTTCATAGGTCGTAAACTTTTGAACATTTTTAGCTTCTTCACTGGAATCACTGAACCAATTTCAACCAAATTTGGCATATAGCATCTATGGATGAAAGGGAGTAAAAATTGTCAAATTTGTGGCCCCTGCCCCCTGGGGCCTGAGAGGTGGGACCAAAACCATCAAAATTAATGCAATCTTTAAAAAATATTTTCTTTACTCCTGGACATCAAGCAGTCAAACTGCTGGCATGATTGTAATAAGCAGTGAGCTCTCTACCAAAATTGTGAATTTCCATGGCCCCTTGGTCAGGGTTTCTGGTGTTAGCCTGTTAGGGTAGGGCTCTAATGATTATGTACTAGTGAAAATGCATTAATTCTTTGAAAATCTTCTCATTTGCTCTTGAATGTTAAGCGTTAAGCTGATGAACTATAAGTACATAGTTATGATAAGGAAGAGTGCCTCTTCCAAAATGGTGAAGTTCATGGCCCCAGGATCAGAGGCTCTGGTGTTAGTGTGGGGATCTAAATGAATGCAGTAATTCTTTGAAAATCTTCTCCTCTGTTCCTGGGTATTAATTTAATGAATTAAGTACATAGTTATGATGAGAAAGAGTGCCTCTTCCAAAATTATGAATTTTATGGCCCATGGGTCAGGATTTCTAGTGTTAGGGCAGGGCTCTAATGATTATATATATGGTAGGGTGATGTAATTTTGACCGATTATTTTTTTTTAAGATTTGTTCAATTATGTCAGTGTATGTTATGCTACAATTTTTTAATGATTTTTTTAGAATTAAAAAGTTTATTAGATTAAACAATCCTGGAATATTAAAATGATTTCATTAGCCCTGTAATTATAATGCACATGAATATACATTGCAAAAGCCACACTGCAGTTACTCAGGTGACCGATAAGGCCCATGGGCCTTTTGTTATTTATGTTAAACCTGTAAATATGTCATGTATATATTTATGAATAAGCAAATGTAGACAAAGCATAATTTCTTTGAAATCTAAAGCTACAAAGAGATATAATTTTTTTTTAGATCGAACAATACTCTTTCATTTAGATTAATGCTTTTAAGAAATTCACAATTAAGTATAAGTTGAAGTGTTTTTGAAATTTGAAGCTTGGAGAAAAGTGCTTGAGGATGGGCCCCGAGGTCAGATTGACACCACTCTCCACTCAGGAAACTGTAAGTAAAAAACAACAAACAAGGCCAGTTGTGCATACACTGTAACATGCTTCAGACCAACTCTATAAATCAATTTTTTCATTGTACTTTTTTAAAAATTTGGTAATTCACAGAATAGAAGGAGATATTTTTTTAAATTCTTAATTTTTATATTTTCTTTTATAAGTTTCATCATTGTACCGTTAATATAAAAGTATCAATACTTGATGAGTGTTTGATCTGTTGTCCCCCCACAGTGTTGGTGACAGTGACTGGGGGTGGTCGTTTTGTGAGGAAATGGAACGCTGGGAGTGGACTGGCCGACTGGGAAGTGTCTCTCCCTGGATCCAAGAGTGGGCGGTAAGTCCTTAATTTACACAGTTATCAGATGGTCCAAGAGTGGGCGGTAAGCTTAATGTACACAGATGGTCCAAGAGTGGGAGGTAAGTCCTTAATGTACACAGTTATCAGATGGTCCAAGAATGGGCTGTAAGTCCTTATGTTAAAGCACACAGTGTTAAACACTATGATATACAAACACTTGATGCAAAGCTACAGGATATATAGCCATCTAAGATGAACAATCTCTGGACAAGATAAACAATCGTATCATATCACCACATTATCACATTTCTATAAATAACAATATCACATACAACCACACCATTAAAATGGTCTACTTTTAAACTTGATCATAATTGTGAAGGGATAATACATGTATTTGTGAACCCTACAATGACATTAATTGTATTGAAAGCTATATGAAAAGAGTAGCAGTTCACAAGGGATAAATCAATCTGGTATGTAAACTTCCTTAAGTTGCATCTTTGCTCCACAATCCACTCCCCTCCTGTAGTAGAGGAGCAGGGTGGATCCTAAACCTTTGGCTAGCAAAGAAGTATAAGTTGCAGCAGTAGTAATTACTGTCAGTCTAAAAATGACCGACTGCAAGTCCTCAGATGATTTATTATAACCTGTGTTAACTGATGGTAAGTCTTGAGATGAATAACTGCAGGTCCTTATCTATAAGTCCCAATATTCTGTCACTCTTCCAGGGCGGACCTTGTTCAGTGTGGCAGGGATCTGCTGGCGGTGATGATACAGGATGCTGTGCATGGTCTGGACCCCCGGTCAGGCAGGCAGAAATGGTCCGTCGCTCTCCCTCAAAGGTAAACATGTCTTACCTAACAATATTGTAGATTCCTTATTTTATGTGAGTAACATATTCTGCGATCCTACTATGTGTATCAAATCGTGAGAATATAAAATCGCGATCATGGAACTTTTATCTGACTTTCTAATGGTTCTCAACCATCAGGAAATAAAAGTGAAATTTTAAAATCCATGAGGGCTGCTTCCTGCGATTTTACATGGATATTAATTCCTTGCATTAAATAAGGAATCTACAGTATATACACAGCTGACTAAACTTAATCATTTAGAAGGAGGAGCTTATGTTTGAGTCACCAGTGGGCTTAATCACTAGTATACTTTAGTACACATTTTATACTATTTCTTAAAAGATGATTAAAATAAGTTTACTTTTACTCTACATATATTGAAATTGCACTCTTATTAATAGTCTTAAGTACTGAATTTAGATTAATTTCTGTGTACAATGTATTTTTTACAGAAAGAACAAGTGAAATACAACAAAGGATATACAATATACATGTACACGTGCGTGTTTAAAACATTTTATTAGCTATACATTTAATTGTAGCAACCAAGTGGTCTACACCCACCTTTTCACATCGGGAACAAACTTGTTTGTCATTGGTCAATCCCTTGGACAGCAAGTTACCTTGGTAACTGTGGACATGGAGGGAGTGGTCAGGTCAACCCAATCGGTGAAAGCACCCTGGCTGTCGGAAAACACGCAGTACGACTTCTTTATATATTATCATTTTGAATTCATTTTCCATTGGGCTAAACAATCTATAAATACTTTGACTGGATTTTTCTGTGGGTTGCTATATTTTTCTAGATTTTGCAGTATCATCATAAACACCCCAAGTTTGATAGCTAAAATATGTGTTTAGAATTTATTCCTCTTCGTAATACATGTACTGTAAACTGACTTTTATTCAAGGAGACTTTAATTCATGGAGGACCGGAAATTCATTGATACGGCAACTAATTTTCGTGATCAAGACATGGATTATCTGGAAAAAATATATCAGAGACAATGAGGATTGGTTTAGTAGGGAAATATTCACTATGACAAGTCTCTATAGCAAACCTTGGGAAAATTACTTGCAAGCAAATAAAAGTTGGTTTACAGTATGACTTGTTAATTCAAAATAGCTAAAAATAAATGTAGGTATTTTGGAATCGAAGTGCAAAAAGTTAAACCCATTGAAATAACCAGTTATATGTTATTATATTTTATTGAGTCAGTTTACCTGCATATTGATCAATGAGAAGCTCTTTCTGTACATTTTCTTTCATTGTTAGATGTGAGGTGACAAATGGCGGTGTCTTCATCTGCTACAGGAGTGAGGACCAGTCTCTTCAGACACTGACCATCACTGACGGTCAGGTGTTCAAGTCCACCAGCTTACAGGTAATGCTTGTTGGTTAGCATTGTCATTATACAGATTGTGTAACATGGTCATGGTTAAGTGCAAGAGATGAGCAATTTTGATATGTACTAAGCCTAATACATTATGCCATATGAACATATTGGATTAGTGTATACTGTATAATACTTTTAAGATAAGGATGATGAATGACTTCACTCTTGGTGTGAATTCATTGTAAGACTTTTTTTGTAACCTTGTTTTACTGCATGTATTCAAAAAGGAAATGGTTAGTAACAGAACATTCCTTATTTATTTGGTTAACTATGAAAAAACTGTCTTCAGACACTCTAACAAACTACAGTTGATTTACTTGACAGGTTTTAGGCTTAGAACCATCTGAAGAAGTTACCATGGAAACAGTGAGGAAGATGGAGGAGCCCCTTATTTTCCTTCGGACAGCAAAGAATCATATGGCTCTGCTGGAACTGACAAAAGATGGAGTCACACTCAAGAAAGACTTGCCCAGTGTATGTGAAATATTTAACAGTATATGTGACCCAGGATGTTAATAGCCCTCATGTAAAGCTGAATTTCATAGTGTCATTATCTGCAGAGAGTACATTTCCCTCTCTTTCTCTGTTTGGTAGATCTGTGCAGCACAAGTTGTGTCCCTTGATGACAAATCCATGCTGTTTACACTGGAGAGAATACCTGGGGTATGTGTTTGTACATGATAACCTTATAAACCAATCATTCAGACCAATTTTGTCAATTACATTATGTACTGTAGTTTTCTAAATTTTGAAAGGTAATCATTTGAAAATGGAGTAGAATAGTTTTAAAATGATTTATATTCAATTCTGTTAAATAGCTAGTCCAAAGAATATGAAATTTCAGTTAATTTTATTCAAAATCTTTGGATGATGTTATACTTTGGACTTCTTCTTATGCTGGAGTTTTTTGCCTAACATGTATAGGAGCTGAAAATGAAAGTATATGACCTGGAAACAGGAAGTGAAATGGCAGACCTTTATCAAACCATCACTTACCTACCCCAGCATGGCTATCCTCAGAGGGTAAGTACCTGACACCACTTACTTAAACCAGCATGGCTATGCTAGAGGGTACTCATCAGACCATCACTTAATTACCACATCTTGGCTATTCTCAAAAGGTAAGTATTAGACCATCACTTACCATCACCCACCACAGCATGGCGTTCCTCAGAGAGTAAGTACTGTATCAGAACATCATTCATTAACCAAACATAGCTATTCTTAATAACATCTGATTACTAGTGCTGTTGACAACATTTATGATTTGTGTGGTGTTGAAACATGTGTGGGTTTTTTCTGTGTGCTGTAGATGGAGGTTCTGATGTTCAAGAAGAGAGACCTGCGCCTGGGCTGTAGGTTTGCCATACTCTCGGAAGACTACTCCATGCAGATGGTTCTTAAAGCAGGTCAGATACTATCTTGCATTCAAAAGTCACATTCATTTGAATTTATGGTCTGAAATGTTTATTTAAATAAAAACCCTGACTTCAGCTTCTATTTTGTCATCAATGCAAATCTCCTAGACTAGATGACTTAGTCCCTAAAACATCTTACTATCAAAACAGAATTTCCTTATTTTCATGAAATATACCTTATGACCTTCTTTATTTTCTGTAGAGCGAGATGGCAGCCCTGGTAAATGTTATTTGTATTTAATCAGAATTGATACCCTGCATGATTTTTGTAAAGTAGATTCATTTCATTTTCATCTCTTCATGCTTGTGCCAAACTGTGAATGGTAAACTTGGGAATTGTTAGACTGAAATCAGATTCTAATGAAAAAAAAATGATAAAACAATTAGGTTTGACAAGCACATGAGTTTATCAGTCTTGCTTTGGAGCATGAATTCTCTCTTCATAGTGTACTGATGGTTATTACTGTATATCCAGGTATAGGAATGGGGCAGGGTAGCTGGGATCAGAGGTGTTTTACTGTATATCCTGGAATAGGAATGGGAAGGGTAGCTGGGATCAGAGGTGTTTTACTGTATATCCTGGTATAGGAATGGGAAGGGTAGCTGGGATCAGAGGTGTTTTACTGTATATCCTGGTATAGGAATGAGACAGGGTAGCTGGAATCAGAGGTGTTTTACTGTATATCCTGGTATAGGAATGGGAAGGGTAGCTGGGATCAGAGGTGTTTTACTGTATATCCTGGTATAGGAATGAGACAGGGTAGCTGGAATCAGAGGTATTTTTACTGTATATCCTGGTATAGGAATGGGAAGGGTAGCTGGGATCAGAGGTGTTTTACTGTATATCCTGGTATAGGAATGGGGCAGGGTAGCTGGGATCAGAGGTGTTTTTACTGTATATCCTGGTATAGGAATGAGACAGGGTAGCTGGAATCAGAGGTATTTTTACTGTATATCCTGGTATAGGAATGGGACAGGGTAGCTGGGATCAGAGGTGTTTTTACGATATATCCTGGTGCAGGAATGGGACAGTGTAGCTGGGGTCAGAGGTGTTTTACTGTATATTTCCTTATTGTCTATGTCTTCTGAAGAATTTCAATTCATAGAAAAGGTTCATGTTTTTTGTTGTTTAAGAAATTTTATTGTAGTTCATTTTTCTGTTTCATCCAAGTAGGAATACTTGGTATTGTTTTGCATGGCAGATATCCAGTCTTGTTTTCTGTTAGATAGGGATGTACACATACATGTCTTGCTTCATTCATTTAAAGCTTTAAACTTTTAGATATAATGTACAAATTGTATAATCAAGCCTGTATCCCAAGGACTGATTTGTCTTTTTAGCAGTCAAGATGTATTCTGTGATGCTGGGTAACAATCTTGTCTATTACCAAACATGACAAATTACAATGTTCCATAAGACATGGAACTTATGTTCTTATGGAACATGGTAATTTGTCATGTTTAGTCAAATCTGTCCTTGGCCAGGGATACATGCTTGATTATTCGATTGGTACATCATATCTAAAAGCTTAAAGCTAAAACGAGGAAGGACTGTTGGAAAAGTTTTGAAAGCAAAGACGTTTTGTCAAGAACAAGACATTCAGTGCGGTTTAATCTCTTGATTATGAATGAATTGGTCGACAGAGACACTTATCCAGGAAGCTGGAAGCAGCAATATTTAGTCTTTACTATTCAGGATCTGTCCATGTTTATTAATAAATTCACTTTTCAATAAAATTTGCTATTTAAAAAAATTACAGGAAAAATAGCGTGGAGACGAGAGGAAGCACTGGCGTACGTGTTGTCTGTAGAAATGATCGACCTCCCTGTGTCTGAAAACCAGGCCAAGTACGAGGATGAATTCGGATCACACAAGGGTATGTCACCAAAGGTGAAGGCCATTGTGTCATGTTCTGGTTCTTTGTGAGGAGAAGAGAAGGTTTGACTCTTCCCTAGAGGCAGACAACAAAACAATTTGATTCCACTTTACTTTTATAAACTTTGACATCTATGTCCTTACATTTATAACTATTTTGGAAAACAATTTTCTGTTACAGATGATATTGCCACCATGTTTATGAAGAGATTTAAGACACAGATTTCCCAGCTCAAGGTGAGGTGATTTCTGGTTTAGCTGTAGATCAAAGTCACCAGAGTAAATTCCATTCCTTTGAAAGTGCTTTTAATGTTTTCTAAACATGTACAACTTGTCATGAACAGTATAATGGTAGATGCAAGTAATATGTTGTAAATTTTGTTTCATGTTAATACAGACTTATATACAGCAACAGCTTCAGAAACTTCAAGGTCACAGACACCATCACCATGACACTGAGGCCATGGCAGAAAGTGGGTCAGATGATGATGACGAGGATTTAACAAGAGACGAGTTCAACCTCAATAAACTCATAGTGCTAGTAACAGGGGCAGGGAAAGTAAGTGAATTCAACCTTAATAAACTCGCAGTAGACATGTGTACCTGAATTCAAAGATAGGTGTTCTCTCTATTCTACCAGCTTTGATTTGCTGTAAAATAGTTGAGGAAACCTAATACACTGACATTGCTGTCCTTGTTACATATATTTCTTATCACCTCCACAAACTGTTTTATTTGCCTGTAAAGGTACAGTATTTATATTCAGTTGGTATATTGAGTTCATCAACATTAACATCACAGTACACACTTCAGATCAGTTTCCATAAATTGTTCCAATCTGTTATACAGTTGTGTTCTGATATTTCAGGTTTTTGGTGTTCGAAGCACTAATGGTCACATTGAGTGGGAGCACTTTTTCCCAGAGTTAGCCCCCTTTGATGGAAACGATCAACAGAAACTGTTGTTGTATGTACAGCGAACAACGGCCCATTTTCCCAACCCCCCTCAGTGTACCGTGGTAGGAAAGCACAAGGTGAGATGGAGGACAGGGTTCTTATACCTCTATCTTAGTCCTTTGATAATCAACCTAGTATGTACAGTACTTCATAATGTTACCAGGAACATGTATATGTACCTCTGTTTAGGTATACATGTGTATTAGGTTATACATGGTATATGGTCTTATTAATGTTTCAGTGTTAAAGAGAATAAGCAGGTCTATAGAGAACTTTTGATAGTGATAGAAATACATGTAGTGTCTTTTGTGTGATAGATGTGAGGAGAGAATATGAGGCTTATTATAATTATTTATTTTTCTGCGTTCAGGGGACAGGCAACGGTTTCCTGTTCTCGTTTAACCCAATCAGCGGTGAGCCAGCGGACACGCCACCTACTGGACAGGTGTTGAACTACAGGATCACCCAGACCAGTATGCTGGGGGAACTAGATGACCACTTCCTGAGGGGCATTCTTCTGATGGACCCTGACAACCAGGTCAGACCTCTACCACCCACACCTTCCTGAATTATCTAGATCACTCACTGAATATGTGCAAAACAAGACAATATCAAAATCTACGAAAACCAAATTACAGCTGATTAAAAATCATGATGGTTATTCAATTTTATATGTCATATGTCTAAGTTTGAAATGATATTATTGTTGTAATTTTGTTCTATGACTATTCATTAAAATTGCCCTAAGACTTTTGTGAAATCATCAGATATCTGGATAAAGTTTGGATGCCATTTCTTTGTAGGTACATGTTTTCCCTGGAAAATGTTTGTCAGTTCTGAAGAAGACCTTCCAGTCGCAGTACATGTTTGTGGCAGACAGAGAGACTGGCTTCATTAAAGGCTACAGGACAGTCCAAGACCAGGGGGTGGGTAGTGAAACCAAATATGGAATCACAACACTTGTAATCATTCAGTTGCTGTATGGTAAATTTACTATTAAAGAATACCTTTTGTCTTTCTTCTACAGAAATTTGTGATGGAGAATGTTTGGACCGTGAACCTTCAGAAAAAGCAGCAAACCATTACCCAGGTTGTGGGCAAGAGACCGCTAGGTGGGCAGAATTCACTTTGTCTGATAAACTCCCCTTGCTGTTGATGTTTAAGTGAGTTGCAGATATTTTCAAGTTTACCATTATCTTAGATCTTCTTTCTATTTTGTTGCAGAACAAGTTCACTCTCAAGGTCGTGTCCTAGGAGACAGAAGTGTGCTGTATAAATACCTCAATCCTAATCTTGTTGTCGTGGTAACAGAGGGAGAATTCATTGAGCAGTCTCAAAGAGGTCAGATTGAATTCACTCTTCCTAATTTTTATTTACTTGGAAAAGAACTTTCTTTAAAAAGTAAATAAAGATAATTGGTTTTCAATCTTTTCCATAAGAACAGTCAGAGATTTATTTTTCTAATTCATAATTTAATTGACTGTTATCAGTCTGACTTTACAAGATTTATAAAATATTTGTTTTTACTACAGGAGGAGTGTTTAACATCATCAACCTGTACCTGCTGGACAGTGTGACCGGTCACATGGTGTTCCACTGCAGCCACAAGAGAGCTAAAGGCCCCATCACTGTTGTCCACTCAGAGAACTGGGTCGTGGTGAGTACAGTTCCACCCTCAGGCATTATAATCATCTCTGTTCTCTATGTCCCTCAGGTTTTGTAATCATCTCTGTTCTCTATGTCTCAGTGTATATTATCAATTGTTTCAAGGTCTCAGCATTAATTTTGTGGCATAGGAACATTTTATTTGCCTTGATATTGACATAATTTCTTTGAGTTTATCTCTAAAATCTGTCCTAGATAATTAATTTCCTTTCCTATTTTCTTTTTCAGTATAACTATTTCAATCAAAAGTCACGGCGCCTTGAGATGGCCGTTTTAGAACTTTACGAAGGAAAAGAGCAGAGTAATTCTACTGCCTTCTCGTCCTTCTCATCACCACGACAACCACTGGTCCTCCGCCAGTCTTACATAATGCCACTGTTTATCTCTACCATGGCAACCACAGTCACAGAGAAGGGCATCACCAGTAAACAGATCATATGTAAGGATGTAAACTTGTAAATGGATAATATGTAAGGATGTAAACTAGTAAATAGATCATACGTAAGGATGTAAACTAGTAAACAAAACATATGTAAGGATGTATCTAGTAAACAAAAGCAATGTTAACTTGTAATATGTACATGAAACTACCGTCACATTGAAAAAAGAAAAAAAAAAGATGGTAAAAAGTAATATCGGTATGTTACTCGATCAAAAAGATACAGAAGGTAGTAATCAGTTTCTAGGAGACAAGGTAATCAGAGGTTGAATATATTGTTACCTGTTTGTAAACATTTTTTAAAAAAGCTTAAAAATATCTTGAAATTAATTGATATAGATGTTCTGTATTGTATTGCAGTTCATTTGTGTTATGGTATACTACACTTGTTTTACTACTTTCAGTTGCTTTGAAGTTAGGAGGGTTGCTTGCTCTCCCTAAAGCCTTACTTGACCCCCGGCGACCTCTAGTCCCTACCCAGGAGACAATGTAAGTCAGATTAGATCAAGTCATCACTGACAGCTAAGTTCTAGTGTTTCTCATCCCTGCTAGAAATTTGAAACCGAATTTCATCTATGTATATGTGCTTAATGCATTTTTTCTAGTGAAACTTATTTATAGATGTTATCAATAAATGTAATGTTCAAATTCAAAAAAAATTATTAGGATGGCACTCTTTAAAGTATAGAATCAAAAATCATATTCTTTTAAGTGTATTCCTTTCAACTGGATATTTCTCTGTGGATCTGGTTATAATTACTTATTAGCCATTACATAGTTAGGTTTGATAGAGTTGCTCCCCTTGATATTGTACAGGGAGGAGGGGACCATACCTTACATTCCTGAGTTACCCGTGAATGCAGAGGCCATCATCAACTACAACCAGAGTCTGTACAATGTCCAGGGAATCCACACCTCACCCGCGGGGCTGGAGTCCACATCTCTGGTCCTTTCCTATGGACTGGGTACGTCACCATCTGCCTGCAGGCTCGACTCGTGTCACAATGTTTATATGATTTTCTACACACTCGACTCGTGTCACAATTTTTATATAATTTAGTAAAATTAATAAAAAGCATGGCAAATTTCAATGCCTATTGTCTCCATACTTTTAGAATAAAAATTATTATTATAGTACATGCCATTTGGCTGTAGTTCAATCTTTACTACATTGTATTACCTTATACAATGTACATGGTCAAAGCTATCACAGTAATTTTTTTTTTTTTTTTTTTTAGATTTATACTTCACCAGAGTGCAGCCTTCAAAGATGTTTGATGTTTTGAAAGAAGACTTTGATTATTTTTTTATATCAGCAGTCTTGCTAGGAATGTTTGTAGTTACCATAGCAACTCAGAAACTATCCTCCAGACGAGCGCTCAGCCGGGGGTGGAAGTAGTGACGTAATGATTAACTCCTGATGTGCAGGAATACTGTTAGATTTAAAAATAATTAACTGAGAACAACAAAGCAACATGTGTTCAGTTGTTGAAAAGTTTTTTCATCTTGATGATGGTTATTAATTATTCCTTATTGATTTCTTTAATAAGAATGAAAGTTGTAGGTTGAAATCATTCCAAATGTACGGGTGTGTTGTTTAGTGTAGATCAGATTTGTTATGGATGATCAGTGTATGTTATGCTTCTTACTGTGTTATTGGATTTTTTTTCATTAATATTCAGAATGAGATTTACTGTGTTGTGTACAATGGTATGTATGGAATTCAGTGTAGATGTTCAAGCACAAATTTTGTATATTTACATTTTATACATTGTATATGAAAGATCTCAAAGTGTAAAAGGTCAAAAGGTATAGAGTCCTGTATACTTTAGGGAAACATTTCTTGAATAAACATGAATTGGTGCATTTAAAGATAATGAAATTTGTGCATGTATGCAATTTGAAAAGAACTGAAATACACGTGTAGCGATTCAGCATAGAAATCATAATATTTAAGACGTTAATAACATGAATGAGAATGATTTTTGATTAAGCCATGATTAACTCGAAGTCTGGATGGGTACATACAAGTGATAAAAGATATCATATTTGTCAAAAAACATTACTTCTTTTTTCCTTATACATTCAGAGTACGTTCAGTTTCAAGTTTCTTTAACTGTTATATGTTTATCTTGAAAAGCTTACATTTTTATTTGAAAAATTAACTGCATGTATATCTAAATACATGTTCATAGTTACAATGTATTATGGTGTTCATGAATTACAACCCAATTTTTACATTTTCCCCTTTTGTATATGTATCTTGTATAATTTAAATAAAACTCCGTCTTCAAACTTCATAAATTGTTTGATTTTTTACGAAACTCTGAAAGAAACAATGGATCAGTGTCAATTTTTTTTCCTTCAAAAACTTGCTTGGTTTAGCATTTCCTTAAAGATTAACTGGAAACGGAATGATGGTTTTAGAAATACATTAGTGAAAAATGTTGATATATAGATTAAGCCAGGTTGTGAAATAGAAATACTTAAGAAATTATGTGTAATTTTTATATTAATACATTCAGGTTGGCCATGTGATCAAACTCCATAAATCCTGAAGGGTTAAACAAATATAAGAAGTAAGCCTGTCATCATCCTAGTCCGAAATATCTGACGTTTTCCTGGCTTTTTTAACGATTTTGATATTTTACATGCCAGGATATCAAAATCGTTAAAAAAAGCCAGGAAAGCGTCAGATATTTCGGACTATCATCATCCATGTGCTGTTAGTGTGACCTATTTGTCCTATCTTGCTGCTACATGTATATAGAAATCACAAACCAATTTTATTCATATAGGGGAAACATATTTGAACAATAAAACAATTTCTTTTGCTGTTTCATGCTGGTATGAAGATAGTAAAGCATTGCAGAAAAAATACATGACCAACTTCAGCGCATTGCTCTTTCTGCAATGATTAAAACCTTCTTAGCCCGAAACACAAAAGATTATAATAACAGTTCTATCGGGGTTTCTATTCATATATTATATGGAAACGCAAGAAAAATATGCGACGTTATCGGAATTTTCTTGCTCCACGTAGAAGGAATCATCCGAGGTTGCCGAAAATCTGAAAGTCAGTCCGTACGCATCGAGTCCGTGAAGTCCATGCTGTCATTGTAGCTATAACGAAATACTAACGCACAGTTACCCCCAAAGGTATAAATAAGACATCTGAGATTAATATAATTGTAAACGTTATTTATTGTATGTATTTGAATAAACGTTAAAAACTTACGAACCAAGCACTGCTAAATAATGCGTTTGAAGACGGGATTAACAGATCAAGGAGGTTTTGAATAGGCTATTTTTCATATGCTATAACCAGGCACTATAACCAGGATGTGCGCATGCGTGAACCAACTTTCTATCGGGATCGGTAAATGTTTGGGAGGAAATTCGAAAGCTATTTGGAGGAACTTCGAACTGATATATGTGCAATTTAAAAATTACAGGAAAATGCGATTTTAACATTAAATGTTCATTAAAAGTGATAAAAATGTTATGTACATTAGATTTTACACCAAAAAGTTAAATAAATAATTCAGAGAACAAAAAAAAAGCAATTTTGTAGGAAAACAACAGGCATTGAATTAGCATCGGAGGGGGGTGGAGTGGGGCAGGGACAGGGGGACGGGACTGCCCCCCCCCCCCAGTGCATGTTTTCTGGCAGCAAACATTTTCTTGAATTTACTTATATAAAAGTGAATTAACATAGAGGTCCCCCCCCCCCCCCTCAATGTTTTTGGGTACCATGTAAAAATTGAAATGAAAGGGAGGAAATAAACTGTGAAATTGAAGTTAAAGGTACATTTAGCCCCCTACCCCCACGGATTAGGATTTTCAATTTTTTAAAAAGAATTTCTGGGTTGTTTTTTTTTTTTTTTTTTTTTTTTTTTGCAGGTCAAGATTGGATTTTATGTAATCCAATATTACCTAGTGCATTGTGCCATTTGCCAGGTTATACAAACACTTTAGTCCATAATAAATTTTAAAAAATCCAAGTCTAGGAGAGGGAGAGAGGAAAAATCTATTTTGATTTTCTTTTTCTCAAAAGCTATTTTGGGGGATAATATTAAGGGTAAACATGTCACTGACCCCTTGTAGATCTATCAATCACCCATCACTAGAGTCTGTGTGCCCATCCCCTGGGTCTGTACAACCATAACCAGAGCCAGTATACCCATCACCAGGGTCCCAATACCTATCACCAGGGTCAGAGTTCGTATCACCAGGGTCTGTTTGGCCATCACCAGGGTCTGTACACTCATAACCAGGGTCAGTATACCTATCACAACGGTCTCTATACCTATCACCAGGGTCAGAGTACGTATCACCAGAGTCACCCGGGTCTGTACACCCATAACCAGGGCCAGTATACCCATCACCAGGGTCTCAATACCTAACAGCAGGGTCAGATTCGTATCATAAGGGTCTGTATGACCATCACCAGGGTCTGTACACCCATAACCAGGGCCAGTATACCCATCACCAGGGTCAGAGTTCGTATCACCAGGGTCTGTATGGCCATCACCAGGGTCTGTACACCCATAACCAGGGCCAGAATACCCATCACCAGGGTCTCAATACCTATCACCAGGGTCAGAGTTCGTATCACCAGGGTCTGTATGGCCATCACCAGGGTCTGACAACCATAACCAGGGTCAGAATACCCATCACTAGGGTCTCAATACCTATCACCAGGGTCAGAGTTCGTATCACCAGGGTCTGTATGACTATCACCAGGATCTGTACACCCATAACCAGGGCCAGTTTACCCATCACCAGGGTCTCAATACCTATCGCCAGGGTCAGATTCGTATCATAAGGGTCTGTATGACCATCACCAGGGTCTGTACACCCATAACCAGGGCCAGTATACCCATCACCACGGTCTCAATGCCTATCACCAGGGTCAGAGTTCGTATCACCAGGGTCTGTATGGCCATCACCAGGGTCTGTACACCCATAACCAGGGCCAGTATACCCATCACCAGGGTCCTAATACCTATCACCAGGGCCAGAGTTCGTATCACCAGGGTCTGTTTGGCCATCACCAGGGTCTGTACACTCATAACCAGGGTCAGTATACCTATCACAACGGTCTCTATACCTATCACCAGGGTCAGAGTACGTATCACCAGAGTCACCCGGGTCTGTACACCCATAACCAGGGCCAGTATACCCATCACCAGGGTCTCAATACCTAACAGCAGGGTCAGATTCGTATCATAAGGGTCTGTATGACCATCACCAGGGTCTGTACACCCATAACCATGGCCAGTATACCCATCACCAGGGTCTCAATACCTATCACCAGGGTCAGAGTTCGTATCACCAGGGTCTGTATGGCCATCACCAGGCTCTGTACACCCATAACCAGGGCCAGAATACCCATCACCAGGGTCTCAATACCTATCACCAGGGTCAGAGTTCGTATCACCAGGGTCTGCATGGCCATCACCAGGGTCTGTACACCCATAACCAGGGCCAGAATACCCATCACCAGGGTCTCAATACCTATCACCAGGGTCAGAGTTCGTATCACCAGGGTCTGTATGGCCATCACCAGGGTCTGTACACCCATAACCAGGGCCAGTTTACCCATCACCAGGGTCTCAATACCTATCGCCAGGGTCAGAGTTCGTATCACCAGGGTCTGTATGGCCATCACCAGGGTCTGTACACCCATAACCAGGGCCAGAATACCCATCACCAGGGTCTCAATACCTATCACCAGGGTCAGAGTTCGTATCACCAGGGTCTGTATGGCCATCACCAGGGTCTGTACACCCATAACCAGGGCCAGAATACCCATCACCAGGGTCTCAATACCTATCACCAGGGTCAGAGTTCGTATCACCAGGGTCTGTATGGCCATCACCAGGGTCTGACAACCATAACCAGGGTCAGAATACCCATCACCAGGGTCTCAATACCTATCACCAGGGTCAGAGTTCGTATCACCAGGGCCTGTATGACTATCACCAGGATCTGTACACCCATAACCAGGGCCAGTATACCCATCACCACGGTCTCAATGCCTATCACCAGGGTCAGAGTTCGTATCACCAGGGTCTGTATGGCCATCACCAGGGTCTGTACACCCATAACCAGGGCCAGTATACCCATCACCAGGGTCCTAATACCTATCACCAGGGTCAGAGTTCGTATCACCAGGGTCTGTTTGGCCATCACCAGGGTCTGTACACTCATAACCAGGGTCAGTATAACTATCACAACGGTCTCTATACCTATCACCAGGGTCAGAGTTCGTATCACCAGGGTCTGTATGGCCATCACCAGGGTCTGTACACCTATAACCAGGGCCAGTATACCCATCACCAGGGTCCTAATACCTATCACCAGGGTCAGAGTTCGTATCACCAAGGTCTGTTTGGCCATCACCAGGGTCTGTACACTCATAACCAGGGTCAGTATACCTATCACAACGGTCTCTATACCTATCACCAGGGTCAGAGTACGTGTCACCAGAGTCACCCGGGTCTGTACACCCATAACCAGGGCCAGTATACCCATCACCAGGGTCTCAATACCTAACAGCAGGGTCAGATTCGTATCATAAGGGTCTGTATGACCATCACCAGGGTCTGTACACCCATAACCAGGGCCAGTATACCCATCACCAGGGTCTCAATACCTATCACCAGAGTCAGAGTTCGTATCACCAGGGTCTGTATGGCCATCACCAGGGTCTGTACACCCATAACCAGGGCCAGAATACCCATCACCAGGGTCTCAATACCTATCACCAGGGTCAGAGTTCGTATCACCAGGGTCTGTATGGCCATCACCAGGGTCTGACAACCATAACCAGGGTCAGAATACCCATCACCAGGGTTTAAATACCTATCACCAGGGTCAGAGTTCGTATCACCAGGGTCTGAATGGCCATCACCAGGGTCTGTACACCCATAACCAGGGCCAGTATACCCATCACCAGGGTCAGAGGTCGTATCACCAGGGTCTGTATGACCATCACCAGGGTCTGTACACCCATAACCAGGGCCAGAATACCCATCACCAGGGTCTCAATACCTATCACCAGGGTCAGAGTTCGTATCACCAGGGTCTGTATGGCCATCACCAGGGTCTGACAACCATAACCAGGGTCAGAATACCCATCACTAGGGTCTCAATACCTATCACCAAGGTCAGAGTTCGTATCACCAGAGTCTGTATGACTATCACCAGGGTCTGTACACCCATAACCAGGGCCAGTTTACCCATCACCAGGGTCTCAATACCTATCGCCAGGGTCAGATTCGTATCATAAGGGTCTGTATGACCATCACCAGGGTCTGTACACCCATAACCAGGGCCAGTATACCCATCACCAGGGTCAGAGGTCGTATCACCAGGGTCTGTATGACTATCACCAGGATCTGTACACCCATAACCAGGGCCAGTATACCCATCACCAGGGTCTCAATACCTATCACCAGGGTCAGAGTTCGTATCACCAGGGTCTGTATGGCCATCACCAGGGTCTGACAACCATAACCAGGGTCAGAATACCCATCACTAGGGTCTCAATACCTATCACCAGGGTCAGAGTTCGTATCACCAGGGTCTGTATGACTATCACCAGGATCTGTACACCCATAACCAGGGCCAGTTTACCCATCACCAGGGTCTCAATACCTATCGCAAGGGTCAGATTCGTATCATAAGGGTCTGTATGACCATCACCAGGGTCTGTACACCCATAACCAGGGCCAGTATACCCATCACCACGGTCTCAATGCCTATCACCAGGGTCAGAGTTCGTATCACCAGGGTCTGTATGGCCATCACCAGGGTCTGTACACCCATAACCAGGGCCAGTATACCTATCACAACGGTCTCTATACCTATCACCAGGGTCAGAGTACGTGTCACCAGAGTCACCCGGGTCTGTACACCCATAACCAGGGCCAGTATACCCATCACCAGGGTCTCAATACCTAACAGCAGGGTCAGATTCGTATCATAAGGGTCTGTATGACCATCACCAGGGTCTGTACACCCATAACCAGGGCCAGTATACCCATCACCAGGGTCTCAATACCTATCACCAGAGTCAGAGTTCGTATCACCAGGGTCTGTATGGCCATCACCAGGGTCTGTACACCCATAACCAGGGCCAGAATACCCATCACCAGGGTCTCAATACCTATCACCAGGGTCAGAGTTCGTATCACCAGGGTCTGTATGGCCATCACCAGGGTCTGACAACCATAACCAGGGTCAGAATACCCATCACCAGGGTTTAAATACCTATCACCAGGGTCAGAGTTCGTATCACCAGGGTCTGAATGGCCATCACCAGGGTCTGTACACCCATAACCAGGGCCAGTATACCCATCACCAGGGTCAGAGGTCGTATCACCAGGGTCTGTATGACCATCACCAGGGTCTGTACACCCATAACCAGGGCCAGAATACCCATCACCAGGGTCTCAATACCTATCACCAGGGTCAGAGTTCGTATCACCAGGGTCTGAATGGCCATCACCAGGGTCTGTACACCCATAACCAGGGCCAGTATACCCATCACCAGGGTCAGAGGTCGTATCACCAGGGTCTGTATGACCATCACCAGGGTCTGTACACCCATAACCAGGGCCAGAATACCCATCACCAGGGTCTCAATACCTATCACCAGGGTCAGAGTTCGTATCACCAGGGTCTGTATGGCCATCACCAGGGTCTGACAACCATAACCAGGGTCAGAATACCCATCATTAGGGTCTCAATACCTATCACCAAGGTCAGAGTTCGTATCACCAGAGTCTGTATGACTATCACCAGGGTCTGTACACCCATAACCAGGGCCAGTTTACCCATCACCAGGGTCTCAATACCTATCGCCAGGGTCAGATTCGTATCATAAGGGTCTGTATGACCATCACCAGGGTCTGTACACCCATAACCAGGGCCAGTATACCCATCACCAGGGTCAGAGGTCGTATCACCAGGGTCTGTATGACTATCACCAGGATCTGTACACCCATAACCAGGGCCAGTATACCCATCACCAGGGTCTCAATACCTATCACCAGGGTCAGAGTTCGTATCACCAGGGTCTGTATGGCCATCACCAGGGTCTGTACACCCATAACCAGGGCCAGTATACCCATCACCAGGGTCCTAATACCTATCACCAGGGTCAGAGTTCGTATCACCAGGGTCTGTTTGGCCATCACCAGGGTCTGTACACTCATAACCAGGGTCAGTATACCTATCACAACGGTCTCTATACCTATCACCAGGGTCAGAGTACGTATCACCAGAGTCACCCGGGTCTTTACACCCATAACCAGGGCCAGTATACCCATCACCAGGGTCTCAATACCTAACAGCAGGGTCAGATTCGTATCATAAGGGTCTGTATGACCATCACCAGGGTCTGTACACCCATAACCAGGGCCAGTATACCCATCACCAGGGTCTCAATACCTATCACCAGGGTCAGAGTTCGTATCACCAGGGTCTGTATGGCCATCACCAGGGTCTGTACACCCATAACCAGGGCCAGAATACCCATCACCAGGGTCTCAATACCTATCACCAGGGTCAGAGTTCGTATCACCAGGGTCTGTATGGCCATCACCAGGGTCTGACAACCATAACCAGGGTCAGAATACCCATCACCAGGGTCTCAATACCTATCACCAGGGTCAGATCTCGTATCACCAGGGTCTGTATGGCCATCACCAGGGTCTGACAACCATAACCAGGGTCAGAATACCCATCACCAGGGTCTCAATACCTCTCACCAGGGTCAGAGTTCATATCACCAGGGTCTGTATGACTATCACCAGGATCTGTACACTCATAACCAGGGCCAGTTTACCCATCACCAGGGTCTCAATACCTATCGCCAGGGTCAGATTCGTATCATAAGGGTCTGTATGACCATCACCAGGGTCTGTACACCCATAACCAAGGCCAGTATACCCATCACCAGGGTCTCAATACCTATCACCAGGGTCAGAGTTCGTATCACCAGGGTCTGTATGGCCATCACCAGGGTCTGACAACCATAACCAGGGTCAGAATACCCATTACCAGGGTCTCAATACCTATCACCAGGGTCAGAGTTCGTATCACCAGGGTCTGTATGACTATCAACAGGATCTGTACACCCATAACCAGGGCCAGTTTACCCATCCCCAGGGTCTCAATACCTAACAGCAGGGTCAGAGTACGTATCACCAGGGTCTGTATGACCATCACCAGGATCTGTACACCTATAACCAGGGCCAGAATACCCATCACCAGGGTCTTAATACCTATCACCAGGGTCAGAGTTCGTATCACAAGGGTTTGTATGGCCATCACCCGGGTCTGTACACCCATAACCAGGGCCAGTATACCCATCACCAGGGTCTCAATACCTATCACCAGGGGCAGAGTTCGTATCACCAGGGTATGTATGGCCATCATCTGGGTCTGTACACCCATAACCAGGGCCAGTATACCCATCACTAGGGTCTCAATACCTGTCACCAGGGTCAGAGTACGTATCACCAGAGTCTGTATACCCATAACCAGAATCAGTAAACGTATCACTAGGGTCTGTAAGCCTATCACAAAGGTCACTATACCCATCACTAGAATTTGTGTGCCTTTCACCAGGGTCTGTACACCCATAGCCAGGGCCAGTATACCCATCACCAAGGTCAGTAAATCTATTACCAGGGTCAGAGTACATATTCTGAAACTCTGTGTATCCATCACCAGGGTCTGTAAATCTGTCAGCAGTGTCATAATACCCATTATTAGTGTCTGTGTGCCCATCACAGGTGTCTTTTTGCCCATAACCAGGGCCAGTATACTCATCACCAGGGTCTCAGTACCTAATACCAGTGTCAGTGTACATATTACCAAGGTCTGTGTGCCCATCACTAGGGTCAGAATACGTATCACCAGAACGGTAAACCTATGACTTTGGTCATCATACCTATCACTAGTGTCCGTGTTCGTAGTACTAGGGTCTGTGTGCACTTTACCATGGTCTATATATCCTTAACCAGGGTCATTTTACCCATCTCCAGGTTCTTAATAACTATCACCAGGGAGTGTACGCATCACTAGGGTCTATGTGCCCATCATCAGGGTCAGTGTACCTATCACAACAGTCAGTGCACTTATCAACAGGGTTTGTACATCATATACCTTGGTTAGTAGACTTTCATCATGATCTTTACACTTATTACCTATTACTTATCACCAGAATCAGTTTACCTAACGTCCGGATTAGAATACATATCACTATGCCCATCATCAGGATCAGTATATCTATCACATAGCTCTGTGTGCCCATCACTGAGGTCTAAATACGTATCACAAGAGTCTGCAAATCTATCACAAGGGGCAGTATATTCATCACTAGAGTCTGTGTGCCCATCACCATAGTATGTATGCCCATAACCAGGGCCAGTATATACCTATCAACAGGGCCAGAGTTCGTATCACGAGGGTCTGTATGTCCATCACCAGGGTCTGTACACCCATAACCAGGGCCAGTATACCCATTACCAGGGTCTCAATAACTATCACCAGGGACAGTGTACGCATCACGAGGGTCTGTGTGCCCATTCTTAAGGTCAGTATACCTATCATAAGAGTCTGTGTCACCGGTACATCTATCACATTCTCTATCACCAGGGTCAGTTTACCTATCGACAGAGTTTTTTTACGTATCACAAGGGTTTGTGACCCATCGTCCCTGGTGATAGGTACTAAGACCTTGATGATGGGTATACTGACTGTAGTTGTGGGTACACTGACTCTGGTTATGGGTATACAGATCATAGTGATGGACACACAGACCCTGGTGATACAAACACTGACCCTAGTAATATGTATACTGACCACGGTGATAGGTTTACAGTTCTGGTGATACGTACTCTGACCCTGGTAATGGGTATACTGACCCTGATGTTAGGCACACAGACCCCACACAGGTACTGAGACCCTGGACGGGTATACTGACCCTGGTTATTGGTGTTGGGACCATTGTGATTGGCACACAAACTCTAGTGATGGGTGTAATGACCCTGGTGATAGGTTTACAGACCCTAGTGATACGTTTACTGACCCTGGTTATGTGTGTACTGACCCTGGTAATATGCACATACCTTGGTGTTACGTACACACAGACACTAATGATAGGTATAATGACCCTGTTAATAGATTTACAGACCCTGGTGATATGTATTAAGACCCTGGATATGGGTACAGAGAGCTTGGTGATATGTACTGGTGATGGATTTACAGACCGTTGTGATACAAACGCTGAACCTGGTTATATGTATACAGACCCTGGTGATGAGGACACAGACTCTAGTGATACGTACTCTGACCCTGGTGATAGATATTGAGACCCTGGTGATGGGTAAACTGGCCCTGGTTATGGGTGTACAGACCCTGGTGATGGCCATACAGACCCTGGTGATACGAACTCTGACCCTGGTGATAGGCATTGAGACCGTTGTGATGGGTATACTGGCCCTGGTTATGGGTGTACAGACCCTGGTGATGGTCATACAGACCCTTATGATACGAATCTGACCCTGGCGATAGGTATTGAGACCCTGGTGATGGGTAAACTGGCCCTGGTTATGGGTGTACAGATCCTGGTGATAGTCATACAGACCCTGGTGATACGAACTCTGACCCTGGTGATAGGTATTGAGACCCTAGTGATGGGTATTCTGACCCTGGTTATGGTTGTCAGACCCTGGTGATGGTCATACAGACCCTGGTGATACGAACTCTGACCCTGGTGATAGGTATTGAGACCCTGGTGATGGGTATTCTGGCCCTGGTTATGGGTGTACAGACCCTGGTGATGGTCATACAGACCCTGGTGATACGACCTCTGACCCTGGTGATGGGTATACTGGCCCTGGTTATGGGTGTACAGACCCTGGTGATGGCCATTCAGACCCTGGTGATACGAACTCTGACCCTGGTGATAGGTATTTAAACCCTGGTGATGGGTATTCTGACCCTGGTTATGGTTGTCAGACCCTGGTGATGGCCATACAGACCCTGGTGATACGAACTCTGACCCTGGTGATAGGTATTGAGACCCTGGTGATGGGTATTCTGGCCCTGGTTATGGGTGTACAGACCCTGGTGATGGCCATACAGACCCTGGTGATACGAACTCTGACCCTGGTGATAGGTATTGAGACCCTGGTGATGGGTATACTGGCCCTGGTTATGGATGTACAGACCCTGGTGATGGTCATACAGACCCTGGTGATACGAGCTCTGACTCTGGTGATAGGTATTGAGACCCTGGTGATGGGTATACTGGCCCTGGTTATGGGTGTACAGACCCTGGTGATGGTCATACAGACCCTTATGATACGAATCTGACCCTGCTGTTAGGTATTGAGACCCTGGTGATGGGTATACTGGCCCTGGTTATGGGTGTACAGACCCGGGTGACTCTGGTGACACGTACTCTGACCCTGGTGATAGGTATAGAGACCGTTGTGATAGGTATACTGACCCTGGTTATGAGTGTACAGACCCTGGTGATGGCCAAACAGACCTTGGTGATACGAACTCTGACCCTGGTGATAGGTATTAGGACCCTGGTGATGGGTATACTGGCCCTGGTTATGGGTGTACAGACCCTGGTGATGGCCATACAGACCCTGGTGATACGAACTCTGACCCTGGTGATAGGTATAGAGACCGTTGTGATAGGTATACTGACCCTGGTTATGAGTGTACAGACCCTGGTGATGGCCAAACAGACCCTGGTGATACGAACTCTGACCCTGGTGATAGGTATTAGGACCCTGGTGATGGGTATACTGGCCCTGGTTATGGGTGTACAGACCCTGGTGATGGCCATACAGACCCTGGTGATACGAACTCTGACCCTGGTGATAGGCATTGAGACCGTGGTGATGGGTATACTGGCCCTGGTTATGGGTGTACAGATCCTGGTGATAGTCATACAGGCCCTGGTGATACGAACTCTGACCCTGGTGATAGGTATTGAGACCCTGGTGATGGGTATTCTGACCCTGGTTATGGTTGTCAGACCCTGGTGATGGCCATACAGACCCTGGTGATACGAACTCTGACCCTGGTGATAGGTATTGAGACCCTGGTGATGGGTATTCTGGCCCTGGTTATGGGTGTACAGACCCTGGTGATGGCCATACAGACCCTGGTGATACGAACTCTGACCCTGGTGATAGGTATTGAGACCCTGGTGATGGGTATTCTGGCCCTGGTTATGGGTGTACAGACCCTGGTGATGGCCATACAGACCCTGGTGATACGAACTCTGACCCTGGCGATAGGTATTGAGACCCTGGTGATGGGTAAACTGGCCCTGGTTATGGGTGTACAGACCCTGGTGATGGCCATACAGACCCTGGTGATACGAACTCTGACCCTGGTGATAGGTATTGAGACCCTGGTGATGGGTATTCTGGCCCTGGTTATGGGTGTACAGACCCTGGTGATGGCCATACAGACCCTGGTGATACGAACTCTGACCCTGGTGATAGGTATTGAGACCCTGGTGATGGGTATTCTGGCCCTGGTTATGGGTGTACAGACCCTGGTGATGGTCATACAGACCCTTATGATACGAATCTGACCCTGCTGTTAGGTATTGAGACCCTGGTGATGGGTATACTGGCCCTGGTTATGGGTGTACAGACCCGGGTGACTCTGGTGACACGTACTCTGACCCTGGTGATAGGTATAGAGACCGTTGTGATAGGTATACTGACCCTGGTTATGAGTGTACAGACCCTGGTGATGGCCAAACAGACCTTGGTGATACGAACTCTGACCCTGGTGATAGGTATTAGGACCCTGGTGATGGGTATACTGGCCCTGGTTATGGGTGTACAGACCCTGGTGATGGCCATACAGACCCTGGTGATACGAACTCTGACCCTGGTGATAGGTATAGAGACCGTTGTGATAGGTATACTGACCCTGGTTATGAGTGTACAGACCCTGGTGATGGCCAAACAGACCCTGGTGATACGAACTCTGACCCTGGTGATAGGTATTAGGACCCTGGTGATGGGTATACTGGCCCTGGTTATGGGTGTACAGACCCTGGTGATGGCCATACAGACCCTGGTGATACGAACTCTGACCCTGGTGATAGGCATTGAGACCGTGGTGATGGGTATACTGGCCCTGGTTATGGGTGTACAGATCCTGGTGATAGTCATACAGGCCCTGGTGATACGAACTCTGACCCTGGTGATAGATATTGAGACCCTGGTGATGGGTATTCTGACCCTGGTTATGGTTGTCAGACCCTGGTGATGGCCATACAGACCCTGGTGATACGAACTCTGACCCTGGTGATAGGTATTGAGACCCTGGTGATGGGTATTCTGGCCCTGGTTATGGGTGTACAGACCCTGGTGATGGCCATACAGACCCTGGTGATACGAACTCTGACCCTGGTGATAGGTATTGAGACCCTGGTGATGGGTATTCTGGCCCTGGTTATGGGTGTACAGACCCTGGTGATGGCCATACAGACCCTGGTGATACGAACTCTGACCCTGGCGATAGGTATTGAGACCCTGGTGATGGGTAAACTGGCCCTGGTTATGGGTGTACAGACCCTGGTGATGGCCATACAGACCCTAGTGATACGAACTCTGACCCTGGTGATAGGTATTGAGACCCTGGTGATGGGTATTCTGGCCCTGGTTATGGGTGTACAGACCCTGGTGATGGCCATACAGACCCTGGTGATACGAACTCTGACCCTGGTGATAGGTATTGAGACCCTGGTGATGGGTATTCTGGCCCTGGTTATGGGTGTACAGACCCTGGTGATGGCCATACAGACCCTGGTGATACGAACTCTGACCCTGGTGATAGGTATTGAGACCCTGGTGATGGGTATACTGGCCCTGGTTATGGGTGTACAGACCCGGGTGACTCTGGTGATACGTACTCTGACCCTGGTGATAGGTATAGAGACCGTTGTGATAGGTATACTGACCCTGGTTATGAGTGTACAGACCCTGGTGATGGCCAAACAGACCCTGGTGATACGAACTCTGACCCTGGTGATAGGTATTAGGACCCTGGTGATGGGTATACTTGCCCTGGTTATGGGTGTACAGACCCTGGTGATGGCCATACAGACCCTGGTGATACGAACTCTGACCCTGGTGATAGGCATTGAGACCGTGGTGATGGGTATACTGGCCCTGGTTATGGGTGTACAGACCCTGGTGATGGTCATACAGACCCTTATGATACGAATCTGACCCTGGCGATAGGTATTGAGACCCTGGTGATGGGTAAACTGGCCCTGGTTATGGGTGTACAGATCCTGGTGATAGTCATACAGACCCTGGTGATACGAACTCTGACCCTGGTGATAGGTATTGAGACCCTAGTGATGGGTATTCTGACCCTGGTTATGGTTGTCAGACCCTGGTGATGGCCATACAGACCCTGGTGATACGAACTCTGACCCTGGTGATAGGTATTGAGACCCTGGTGATGGGTATTCTGGCCCTGGTTATGGGTGTACAGACCCTGGTGATGGCCATACAGACCCTGGTGATACGAACTCTGACCCTGGTGATAGGTATTGAGACCCTGGTGATGGGTATACTGGCCCTGGTTATGGGTGTACAGACCCTGGTGATGGTCATACAGACCCTTATGATACGAATCTGACCCTGCTGTTAGGTATTGAGACCCTGGTGATGGGTATACTGGCCCTGGTTATGGGTGTACAGACCCGGGTGACTCTGGTGATACGTACTCTGACCCTGGTGATAGGTATAGAGACCGTTGTGATAGGTATACTGACCCTGGTTATGAGTGTACAGACCCTGGTGATGGCCAAACAGACCCTGGTGATACGAACTCTGACCCTGGTGATAGGTATTGGGACCCTGGTGATGGGTATACTGGCTCTGGTTATGGTTGTACAGACCCAGGGGATGGGCACACAGACTCTAGTGATGGGTGATTGATAGATCTACAAGGGGTCAGTGACATGTTTACCCTTAATATTATCCCCCAAAATAGCTTTTGAGAAAAAGAAAATCAAAATAGATTTTTCCTCTCTCCCTCTCCTAGACTTGGATTTTTTAAAATTTATTATGGACTAAAGTGTTTGTATAACCTGGCAAATGGCACAATGCACTAGGTAATATTGGATTACATAAAATCCAATCTTGACCTGCAAAAAAAAAAAAAAAAAAAAAAAAAACAACCCAGAAATTCTTTTTAAAAAATTGAAAATCCTAATCCGTGGGGGTAGGGGGCTAAATGTACCTTTAACTTCAATTTCACAGTTTATTTCCTCCCTTTCATTTCAATTTTTACATGGTACCCAAAAACATTGAGGGGGGGGGACCTCTATGTTAATTCACTTTTATATAAGTAAATTCAAGAAAATGTTTGCTGCCAGAAAACATGCACTGGGGGGGGGGGGCAGTCCCGTCCCCCTGTCCCTGCCCCACTCCACCCCCCTCCGATGCTAATTAAATGCCTGTTGTTTTCCTACAAAATTGCTTTTTTTTTGTTCTCTGAATTATTTATTTAACTTTTTGGTGTAAAATCTAATGTACATAACATTTTTATCACTTTTAATGAACATTTAATGTTAAAATCGCATTTTCCTGTAATTTTTAAATTGCACATATATCAGTTCGAAGTTCCTCCAAATAGCTTTCGAATTTCCTCCCAAACATTTACCGATCCCGATAGAAAGTTGGTTCACGCATGCGCACATCCTGGTTATAGTGCCTGGTTATAGCATATGAAAAATAGCCTATTCTATACCTCGATCAAGGAATATGTTTGTCACGACAGCCGTCGTGTGTCCAATCAGTCGAGCAATAAGAGGAACATCAATAAGTATTTACAATTTTTATCTATATATATAAAACAATAAATTTACAAATATACATTCACAAAAAAAAAATGTTTATGACATCAGATCCATCATGACCTCCTATGGTGGTAAATTTGTTCTTAGCGTCTATCCAGTGTTCGTCCGACGTGTCCTCCTTCGGTACCATGTCCTAAATGACGGCTTCCAGTATAGTAATGAATACACGAAGAAGGTTACACGGGTGGTAAGATGTAGAATACCGGAACACTGGTGACTATTGCTGGATCATCACTGGAACATTGTTGGAAACTTGCTGGAACCTTGCTGGAACCTTTTAAATTTAATATCAATAACAATATTTTCAATTAAACGTTTCACTATTATAATATACTTATGCACCTAATTACCGCAACAGCACACCATACAATCACAACGAACATTACTCACTCTACAAAACCGTTAAGTGTATCAGACCCCTTAACGTTATCAAATACTGTCACAGTTAAGCGTATAAGACCTCTTAACATGCAATATAGTTAAGTGTATAAGACCCCTTAACATTATCAAACAATGTCACAGTTAAGCGTACAAGACCTCTTAACAATACAAAACAGTAAATGTATGACCAATAACATCGTATTAGACTACAAAATATTAACTTACAAATAAACTAGCAAACCACGCTTGTCACACAAACGCACCATAACTCTACGGTAAATAAACAAGTATGTAAAACGTTAACCCGAAAATACTATCGAACACGTATACAAAACCAGATACCTAAAGTCTTACTTAAATATTACAAACAAGACTAAAGTATAAAGAAAAACCGAACTTACCCCTAATGGAGATTGGTTACCGTAAAAATACGCTCAGTTACACATCGTGCTAGTACTGCAGTGCGTGCTAATAGACCCCGGCTCACATGGGTATTTATAGTATCATAGTAAACAAATAGAACGGCCCGAGTATAGTCCATTATTGACCAATACCTGAAGTGACAAAATTGAGGCACCAAAAGGATATAAACATGAAATAAAAAACCAGAGGTACCCTATAGGAAATTACATACATGAATAAATATATACTGATTGTGACAATGTTGTATTGATCACTTTAGCTGTAAGGCCCCTGGGTCAGATATTTAATTAAGGTAATTCGCACAGGTTTGTACTAAGTTTACCGGATTTTGTTAGGACTTTATTTCTCGAATAAATTTATTTCTATTTGAGTTCGTGGTTATATAGTGATTTACGGTCCTCTCTCTCTCTCTCTCTCTCTCTCTCTCTCTCTCTCTCTCTCTCTCTCTCTCTCTCTCTCTCTCTCTCGTTTAAAAATATCCCCATGATGTCTCACTTTCCTTTGCCGTTTCCGAAAATGGATTTTTATTTTACGTCGGAATAATTGCGACTTTTTCAGAAGAATTTTATTTGTCTAATTTGTTTAATTTCTTTACCACCGGGCCACTGTCATTTAAAATATTTTAAAAATATAATTTGTTTCACGATAGTTTATTTGAGTTTATAGTTGAAAACAGTTCTCTAACCTGTGAAGAAAAATCTAAAGCAGTTGTCATCTCATAGCCAATCCATGGTAATGGATGACACCATGTGCTAGCAATATATGAGAAACAACTTTTCACAAAAATTTTACTTTTAAAACCCCCAGTAAAGTTTTTAATATAACCTTTAAAAAGAAATTGCTGTGAGAAAGAGAACCAAGAGCACATAATTGTTTGGTTTAGTGTGGGTTTCGACGTGATACTAGCTGTGTATAAACGAAAACTTAAGCCCCGAAATGTCCGTTTTTGATAAACAAAATTCTAAACAATTTAATGATATATCGTGAAAATAGTTAAATTCACATATGTAATGTTTTTAATATAATTTAAAAAAAAAATGCTGTGAGAGAGAGAACCACGAGCACAATTTTTTTCGTTTAGACGTGATATTAGCTATTATTAAACGAAAACTTAAGACCCGAAATGTCTGTTTTTGATAAACAAAATTCTAAACAATTTAAATATGATATGAAGTGAAAATAGTTCAACTCACATCTGTAAGAATATTCTATTTTTAGCAATATTGATGTAAACCAAAAAAAAATACACGTCGCTTATCATTATTAATCGGGGTTCTTTGTGTGTGATTTGGTAAACACGAAAATAAACAAGCTATGATTGTTGACTTTGCAGTTTCAAAATGGACTTCATTTATTCTATAGACAGTTACTTTATTTATTTGTTAAATTATCAATTTATTTACTCTCTCTCTCTCTCTCTCTCTCTCTCTCTCTCTCTCTCTCTCTCTCTCTCTCTCTATTTTATTTGTAATTAACACATTCTGGTTTTAATCTGAACTGAGTTTTTCTAAAAGTCACAATAAATATTGCAACCATGAATACACAAAGAAATGGCTCTTTCTCGGAAAATCTAAATCATAACGGATCCCATTTCCATTAAATGGCTTTAATAGCCTTAATTGTTCTTAACTAATTAATTAATGGACATCCGCACACACGGAACTTCCGTCTGTCAAACAGACAAGGTTTTCAGGAAGGTACATATGTATCATTTGTCAGTTACATCCAAAACTGTATTTCTGTGTGTGTCTGTTTGAATGGCCGTGGATTTATTTTGAAATTCGTTGTCATAGAAAATAGTTTTTCATCGTCGTTGGCAAATTACTTATTGACTTTCCGCGTCCAATCACTCTTAAATCTCAAATTTATATTCGCGAAACTCAAGTGCGCCACACAATACAGACCTACAGCAGCCAAAGTATCGTTATTTTCATGCATATAAAAACCCCAGCAAGACTATAACCTGACAAATAGACTTACGGACGGTCAGAGCTGCTAGGGACCTCTTCTTTACATGGAGGCGAAACAATAAGTGTACTATACTTATTGGTACCTCTTTTAGCAATGTATGCATTATAACAATAATAAGCGTACTATTTAAAACATTTGTTGCCAAATTTTCATGACCTTTTAAAATTACTTTTAATTCATTAAACCTAAAATCTACACAAATTCGTCGTATATAATATTTTATAATTATTTTATGGTTTTATTATTTCTTGTAAATTAGCTTTGGCGCCTTTCTTCTCAGTTTTTGTTCTCAGTATCAAAGTTCTTAATTAAAACTTTATTACGTAAAATACACTGCAATTAGTTTCCAGACACTACTTCCGTGTAGAACAAGACAAATTCTGAAATTCCTCAGACAGGTTTTAATAACGACCATTACTCACGAAATTTTATTAAGGAAATGCTCGCCACTGCAGATGCATCTTCGTATGCACAATGACACAAATTAATAGCTGTGCTATTTCTGCATCAACAATTGGAAATCAGTTCCGACATAATAATTTAAGCTTACCTTTGTTCAATAACATGAAGGGAGAAACCATTTGTATGCATAAATATTAAAAATACAAAACAAAAATAGACTGATAATAATTGAATAGCTGCATTTAATTTTTTATTCCATGATATATCCAATTATTCAGTTAATTTGTCTTCAATCATTTGAATTGCAGATTTTTATTCTTTTTCCAAACAACATCAAAAAAAAGTTGAATCATAAAACTTTAATGTTCGTAAATACAGTTAAGCTATTGTATGCTACAAATGATTAAGTCATTACTCATAATTCCTCTTTCTCTCCTCTCTCTTTTGAAGCAATCTCTGCCTTTCTTTTTTGCAAATCTAAGTATTCAGATTTCAACACAAGTAATTTTTGCTTTAGGTTGGCTATTGCAATGGTGGTTTCTACAGATGACTTAAACTGATTCTGACATTGTCGTAAACTCGGAGGAACCAGAACACCAAACCACTTGATTGGATCATGTTGCCTCTTTGTCTTGCTGGCTGTATCGTCGATGACAGGTCTGGAGACTTCTTGTGATTGTCCCACATTTCTTTTCCTCAACCCAATAGTCTCCACCTGTTGGGTTTCCTCTGAGGCACAGAGAGAGCTGTACCCCTCAAATATCTCAGGCTCATCCTCTCTGACCTTCACCTTTGTCAGGGCACACATGTCATCTTCATGAATCTGATCAATGCCCACGAATTTGACCCCCATATTGTATCGAGCTCGTGACATGTTCCAGAAGCCATCCTTAATTTGGTCATTGAGCTTTTCTTGTTCCTGATATAGTAAACTCAAAGTTTCGAAAAACGAAATCAATTTGGTGTCCAATTCTTCGTTGATCTCTTGCAGTTCTGTCATCTATAAAAATGTTTTTTAATAAAGTTTAAATACTTTTAGTTTTAAAAAATACAAAAAAAGTTTTATGAATATTAATCATAGTCATATATCTAATAAATTGTTTACTTAATTGTTAGCTTCATCATTGTAAGAATTGCTGGACATGGTGGACCTCTTTACCCCTTTAAAAATTTTAACTCACTAACAAACAGCTGACAATTGTTTTTTTTTTTTGTCATTATTTTTATTATCACAAGCTTATATGTCACAAGCTTAGAGATGTACTATATATTTATCCTTATAGGAGAGGTAGAGTTAGACCAGCAATTGAACCCAGGACCCTTGAATTACAAATCAGATACTCTTGACCACTTTTTGACGACTCATTTTGAGAAATTTTATTCCCACATAATTACAGTTTAGTTTATAAAATATGAGCTTTACCCACGGCCACAAACGTCTTGGGTCGAACTCAACGGCTTTTTTTTCTACTCTGTTACACATGTACAGTACTTTTGTCACGTGAGTGTGGTTGGTGATTTTAGCTGAAGATATATAAGATGGACAAAACACACAATGCTTTTCATTAATGCTCTCAAGTAACCTTATTGCCATTCGGGTATATTGTCTCTGCTTTGACAGGACCTTTGGTGACAATGGGCTGGACAAGTGGCACAACACAACAGACAACAGTGACAACTGAGGAATCTAGAATGTTTACATTGATTGAAATTTCAACACCTCGAGCCCGATGCAAATAGTGACGTGGGAATGGGCGGCGTGTGCGTGCATGGGATGTTATTTGTAATGTTTTAATAAAAGTAGTAAATTATTATATACTTTTGTATAACCACTATCTTAACATGTAGATGTTGGATTTCGCAAATGCGTATATGTATGTGCATTTACATGTAGAAACAACTACATGTAATTAAAAACTTAAAAATAATCAACATATATGATTTTCCCGGAATTTATGTACACATTATGAAATATTTTAACCGCTGGCTGTTTTACGTGTATATAAAAAGTTTTAAAATCAATACTAAACTGATAAGATTGTTAACATGTATATATATTGTATATTAGTTCATATAGAATTTATCGATTTTGATAAACTTTTACATACATCGCTACGCTCCGACTGAAAATATATACGTAATTGCTTCTTTTTTCACCGAAAGAATCAATCATCTCTAATTAAACATTCAGTTCATTCAAAACTCCTTTTTTAAAAAGATAATAAAACGTGTTTTATGGCATTTTATTTTAGTTAATTAAAACCATTCAATGACATATGAGCTATAATCCATTAACTATTTTGCATTTTTCTTTTCATGGTAAATGCTACCTGCAGTTTCTCTACTACATAACAATTTGTATGCCTTATTAACGCTTGACACAAATCTAATTAGGAAACTTTATAAGTGGTTCTTCCCATCCTGAATTTATTTTCTTGTGATGTCTGGGAATATTTTTGATGTCGTTAACATCGAGGTCATTTGTCATGGTTTTTGTTATGGTATAAGCGAATCTAAAACTATTACGCATTGTCTCGACTTGAGAGATTGTTTCAGTCGATCATTCTTCGAATTCTTGAAATTGTGTTTGTTAGATTAAAAAATAAACACCACCCGAAAAAAATATTGTCAACAGTTGTCACGAAAACCCGACAATGTTTATTATTTAATAAATAAAAAAAACAATATATATTAAGCTGAATATTGTTATAAAATACGATATACAGCGAGAAAATGAATGATTCCTCGATCTTGAATCTTAAAATGTAAATGTTATTTGAGTTTCATCATAATATACGGCGCATTTCACAAAAAAATAATTGTAATTAAATTATAATCATTTGTGTTCAAATGATCGAAAAGTAACAGACACTACTCGCTTCTAATTTTCAAAATATGTATCAGAAATCCATGAATATATACTACACCCTTCTCTCGCATGCATTGTTATTTACAGTTTGGTCCCCGAGCTTTGTTCCTAATTCCTCTGTCACAAGACTGAGACGCCCTCCTAATAGTTTAACAAATGACTTGTCGTGTAATTATATAATAAATTAATAAAAATTTAATGAAAATGAAGTTATCACGTGTAAAAATATTTATATTGCGGTAGACCTCGAACAAGTGGGGCGTGAAACGACCGCAGACTTATAAGAGCGACGGCTCGCAGAAATCCGCGACGGAATCAGACTGTCTGTCGTACAGTTAAAGAATTGTAAATTAATTAGTGTTGCTGGCAGAAACTTTTAATTTGCAGCACACCTGGCACACCTGCAGGGTTGTTAGCATGTCGCGGTCGTTGGTAAGTTTCCTGCTGTTCTCGCTGTTTTTGATCGGAGTGGCAGGTATCGGTACGTTCGATGTCTTTCAGCGCTCCTGCCAAACCCCAATCACAGGCTTCCTCTTCTGTTCCTTCTCGGTGACAAAAAACTGGGATTTCCTGAAATTCCGGGAATGGAGCGACAGCTTGCCAGGCAAGATCAAAAACGTGGAACTGTACATTAAATGTGAGAGCGAGGCATCCGTCTTCCTGCCCTGGCCATTGAGAGCCAGGAGCCTGAAAGTTGTTGACATCCAGGGCTGTCTCATCCGGGGATTTTACAACGAGTATCAGACATCTGCCAACTACACAGATACCATTGTGGATTTGAAGATAGCCAACTGTGTCATAGAGGAGAATCAAAAAGACCATATACATCGCAGCCTTCATGAAAGTCCCAGCAGAAGCTTTGCTTGTGGCCAAGAGTCAGTAGTCGTTTGGGATATAAAAAACCTTACGTGGACTTTCCCGCGAATCCCTGCTGGGCCCAAAGCACATCAAAACCAAAGGACCACGCCAAATTATTCCTGTAACTACACGCATATGGTTTATTTAGAGGAAACACTCCAGTATATTCGTGAAAACAGTTCCGTAGTTACTCGTTATCCTGTGCTAAAAGTCGCTACATTTTCTTCTAATAATTTCTCATCTGTCCCAGAAAAGGGCAGAAACTGGCCGTATCATTTTCCGTTTTTGGAAGTTCTGGATCTATCTAATAACAGCATCAGTCAGTTCCAGTTTGAAAATCCCATTGAAAACCACACTCTCTACGTTGATTTGCGCAATAATTCAATTGTTGACGTTCCTAGGAATATGACGTCATATTTGATGGAAACTCGAGCTGTGATCATAGACTTGCGACACAATCCAATAAAATGTAGCTGTGGCTTGCTAAACTTTCGGGATTATCTCGAACAAATACAATCAAGATTTCCTGAGTGGAAAAACGGAACATGTGTTTATTGCAAAACTGCGGGTGAACAAACACTGACGTTGGTGACGGATCTGACGTCACATTCGTGTGAAAATTTTCAATAGTTACTGATGACGCACAGGAAAGTTGATTTTTTTCATGGTTTATTTTGCTTGTTTTAAAAATGAAGGTGCATAACATGATGCTTTTGACACAAATAGTTTTAAAGCAAGAAATATCTTTAACTATTGATATCCAAAAAAATATTTGTTATATCTCTTACGTATTTTTTTATTTGGTGTGAATGCAACCATTATTATACGTAAAACTATAAGTAAACATTTTATTGTTTATATTTTAATAAATAAACTCATATTGTTATTTATGTAAAGTGTACAATTACTCTTTGACAGTGCAAACTAAGTATTATTTGTATTATTAAATAGCATGATACATGAAGTCGTTAAAGATCTTTTAATACAAAGAAAATTGTCTTATTGCCGTTATATAGTATTATCATATGTAGAAATAAAGGAGAAAAATGACTTAGGTCATATAAACAAAGACATCTACGAGGGCTGTCCAAAAAGTGAACAATCGCGTTTTTGTCATTTTAAATGGGTTTATATATACATACTGTATACTTAAATGTTTGTCGCACGGCCCAGTATGAAATTGTAAAAAAAATTGTAATTGAGGGTTTAGATATGAATATTTAGTCTTTTTTTTTATAAAACATGTCAAAACATCATAATCCTCAATTGTGAGGTAGTTAGTATTGTGTACGTCATATTTATACTTCATCTAAAGCTTTTTTAAACGAGCAAAGGATTTTTAAAAGATATTACGACAAGAACATGACTTTAAAAACGCCAGAAAAAGCGACGTTGGCTGACCGCATGGATCAGCGGGGCATCATAAAATTCTGTGTCGATATTGGTAATACATCGATAAAAACGAAACAAATAAAAGAAGAAAAAAAGTAAAACATCGAAATATTTTGAGATCACTTGTCTACATGTGTATACGGCTCAAGATTTTATGATGATGTGTGCTATTGTGCCCCTCTGGGCAGACGGCGATTGCGGCCAAAGTACTCTCAGGTAAACCAAGGACTACGACGTTATATAAACGTCGTTACAACTCAACGTCAGACTGGGCCGTGCAGCCTGTATAGGCAATGTTTATATAATGATAACTCCAACGTTAATAATTGTGTATTTATCAAAATATCTTTTGATTTTAAAATCTTTTCATTTTTTGAATATTTTAAGTTTCGGTCAATTTTATGTTTACTGTCGTTCAATAAAAACCGAATTTACTTATATTATAACTACATGTATTTAGACTTAAATGTTTATTAAAGACGTAATTGGTTTTATGATTATTAATTTTAATCCTATAGTTATGGGTAGGCTAGTTCTTCATGTTCGCGTGATAATGCATGTTTTGAAAACAATTAATATAAAAGAAATAAGGGCGTTATAAAGAATAGGTTCAATAAGGAACTGAGCTCAATTAATAAAAAGGCATTTGATTAAAAAAATATGTTTGAATAGTCTTTATTTGTTTGAAGCAATTAATTTACTCAATCAACAGATTATCCTATTTGTTGACCATGCATGCAGCTATGTCAGTCTGGCCTAGGCAGTCTGGTCACTATATGCTTTGATTCTTTGCATGCGGTTTTATTTTTGATTTATTTGATTCTGTATTTACACAGAGAAATCTTTATAAAATCTATGTTTTAAATCTATGGCGAACGGACGTCGGGCGAACTGACTCTGGACGAACGAAAATTAGGGCGAACGGCGTCACCAGTTTAGGGCGAAGAACATTCATACATTATTAAACAAATTATGTGATATTGCATAACACGGAATGTGATGAACATTGCTGATTTATTTTTAGAGGAAAAATGATATAAAAATCATGCACCTTTTAAAATATTAATATTTTCAATACACAATAATTTTATTTCGCATTTGCGTTTATACAAAATTAGAGGCTTTAATTTGGAAGAGTTACAGTATAAAATCATGCAAATATATTTATAGAAAAAGTATTAACATTTTTAGCCCATGTTTGCATGAATTGTACCTTTGAAGGCCTCTTTCCAAAAATAAACATCCATGTATTTTTATAAAAGTCTTATATAATCTATTCTAGAAATTTAATTAGGCCTAATCCCCAAATCGTTATGCAAAAATATCCAAATTTACAAATAGCTATCAATTTTTTTTTATATGCATCTTTATGCTAATTTAGTTTGCTACTTCCAATCTCAGCATTGTGTTTAACGATATTAGTGCGATTTTTTTTTTTTTATCATTTCCCCTTCATATTTTGTCAAAACCAAGAGAGGTAAATTCAGTCGCGCACCTTGATGTGTCATTGCCAATGATCGGAGTTATCGGTCCTTTAGTCCTTCGGTAAAATATAGTTCCCAGTAAACGGAAATACACATTCCTATAAATATACCGATGATATTGAATTTGTTCAACTAAGAATAAACATGAACATCCATTGTATTTATGTGCTATATACTTCATTTGGCATTCTTTACCGGAAATGCGTAGGAATATTCTGGACTTAGCATCGATTGTTTGAAAATGGCGGCGTTCATGGGTGGTAGACGGCACAGTGATCTACTGTTTTCAGAATGCTAATTGTTTGAGAATTAAGTGATGGATATTCAGTGTCTGGGGTGAAACGGAAAGAATTTCAGATAATGCATTGTGGGTGAAACCCAGGAATGGCAGCGCCCGAGACTCCCAGACTATTGGTAAGTGATAGGTTGAGCAACACCGCATAACCTTTGTTGACAAACACACTAAGCGTGTTCAGACATCCATGTCAAAAGTGCAGGCTAAACGCTTATTGATTAATCTGTACCTTTCATAGGATTTGAAGATTAAGTGTACACTGCACAACTGTA
Organism: Magallana nippona; assembly: GCA_033439105.1. Lineage (NCBI taxonomy): Eukaryota > Metazoa > Mollusca > Bivalvia > Ostreida > Ostreidae > Magallana > Magallana nippona. The sequence goes on from CM065922.1 coordinate 4,702,273, forward strand.
AAATTCGTTGAATTGTGGACTACTAACTCATTTAAAGTTGTAATGCACGAGTTGTGGTTTCTGTAATATCTTTTCATTTTCTGAAAGTTTTGATACTAATTCACCTTGTTCAGAGCTCCCACACACTCCGCAGCTGGAGTTGTTATTATTGACAAAATTAGCAACAATATTGGGAGTATTGGAGAAATCATTATAGGTTCAGTTATATGGATTATTGTTAATTAGAATGATTAATACTTTTTTAAACACAGAAAAAACTTGTAGCATATTCAGTTATTTGATCTTAATGTTGAAGGATAAGGATAAATGGGAAATAAACAGACTTGGTTGGGGAAAAATGTGCCTAATTAATTCAATCATGTTATGCATTATCATTGAATCACTCCTGATTTTTACCCCTTATGATTCCAATTATTAGTGCATGAAATGAACATACATTACTTTGTTCTAAGTTCAAATTCCCTGAAAAAGGTAAAAATGCTCCAAATGTGGTGATATAACGGACACCATTTTATTAAATTTGCTTGGTTGAAAAACAACAGATCAGATTTGTTAATATATTGTATCAGTTTCTGCTGGTATCCTAGTTGCTTTGCTGGTTTCTGAGAAGTGTTGAATATTGGGACTGACATGGATTTTTGTTACTCCCAGATAAATGAACTTTATCAAGAAGACCACACTTGTCTGTATCTGCTTATCCTGGCCTGCATGCAGTCTGCATGTATTTATACTCGATGTGTTGTATTATTACTGTGCGGTGACTGATGAGATTTGATAACATTTAATCAATCAACGACAAATTTCCTGCTATGAACATGATAAATTTGTGGATTAAAATGCCAGAACCGTGTGTCTTAGGGACATCAACCCTAAGAACACTTGAGATTTATCGCTACACCAGTTTATTTATGGCAGAAACAAACAAGAACCCGATAATTCCCTGATTATCATAGAGGGAGGGACAATCCCAGTGGGGCTACACCTTTAAATTAACTGATTATTTTTCCATTAATGATTTACATGAAATAAACCACTGTTATCACTGCAGATTTGACCAGTAAACAAGTTTGTTGAATTCCCTTTATACATTTTTTTTTAATATAATAATGTTATTTAATGAAACTAGCACAGTGTAGGAGATTCAGAGCTTGAGTGACCACAGCTTTTGTAAATCATACTATCTACAGTGACTACTGCCCATCACGGTACATGTACTTATCTTTGATAAAGCTCAGGAATCAGTCAACAATACCACAACTAGTGTACAGCATTTTTTTTTATTAAGTACAAAAGTAATAAAAGAAATCCAACAAAACATATTCTAAGATTTCTTGAATTCAAATGACCATGATGTAATTGCCCAAGAATGAAAAGAGAACTGCAGTCTTTTCTGATAGTGAACTTATTCCAATTTAATATACAAAATAGTACTGTATGATTTTAATCTTGCAGAATAAAGTAAGTGTGAAATTAATTTGATAGGATTTTTGAGAGGGACAATTAACTTTGAAAAACTTTGTAATAAAACAAAATATAAATGTGAAATGACCTTTGAACTATTAGTTTGGCTGAAATGTGTGGATTTGATACTGGTATATATATATATATTGTAAGATACTCCAAAACTCATAGGACCCAGACATGGTGCCCACGCTGAGTTCTGTGAGGTAAACATTAGATCACCCAGTCTATTCTATTTATATTACTGTCGACAAATCAGCCTGATGCTCATTGTGTTCTGGAGGATTAAAAGATTAATACTGGCTTTAATATTAGGCCATGTGACTAAGAATCTTAATCTGCTGGCAGTGAAATCAGCCACCATTATGACACGTTAGAAGGTCAAAAATAACAGTGTCCAGTGATCAGGTGGTGTTCTCCGGGATAGGGTGATGGAAATCCAAGAACCAGGTTAAAGGAGCCCAGAACTGTACAGATCGATGGATTAATTTAGTGTACACAGCTACTTCTGTGTGGGATATATATGGATGTTTATTTGCAAACTTTCCCTGTGAATTAAGAATTTAAGTATGTGAGCACAAAAAGATTGAATGCAGTCGCCTACACTGAAATATTTCATTGTAAGTACAGTATTAGTCCTCCTGTTACAGTGTGTTAGGAGTGAATGTCCTTAATACATGAAACCCTCGTTTAGCTGTCTTTTAATGAATGACTTATTTTTGTTGTGTTTTGATATTCAAGAGGGATCTTTGGTAAAAAGGTTTTGGAACATTTAGCACAAAATTCTATTCATAAGAAAGGGAAGTTGCTTTGATGTCCAATGACATAAAATTACAAGCACCATTTAGGCCTACAAGATTACTTACATTTTGCCGTCAATCGTTAAGGATAGCGGGTTGAATTCATCCAGGACAAATAATTTCTTAAACCATATTGCAGTTATTTACTTGAGGTAGTGAAGTGTAACCAAATATGTCTCTCTAGCTTCAGAAGAAACTTTTAATAGCATCCCTACATTGATATTTTTTTCTCACCATTTCAAAGCCTTAATTTTTTAAGTAACAGAAAAATGTTTAAATGTAAATCTGAATCAAGGGTCATAAATTATTTTTAATTTTCAACCCCATTAGTATGATTTTATTTCAGCTAGTATATTTGTGCATTTTGATTTTGTTTGTTTTATAATGCTGATTTTAGACAATAATATTTAACTTGAATTTTAGGACAGTCCGTCGGACATTCGCAAAGAGATTGACAGGAAACTTGTGGATGATGGAATCAGTGCACAGTGTCCGGAGGAGGAGAAACTACTGTATGTGTGGAGGCTATATCAGCACACAGAGGTAAATAGTTTGTGGGGGGGGGGAAGAGTGAGAGAAAAAGAGAAAAAGTACTGTAGGTGTGGAGGCTCTATCAGCACACAGAGGTAAATAGTGTGTGGGGGGGGGGGGGGGGGGGGGGGGAGAAACTACAGTATGTGTGGAGACTCAACATACAGTGATAAATATCTGGTGGAGTGGAAGAGAAGATGATTCTTTACAGCAGTGGTGGGGTTGTAAAGATCCTAGTAAAATTGAGGTATAGCGTTGAATGATCAAGCTCTAAGAAATTTCCAAAGAAGTCATCCTAAAACTTGTTAAATTCCCTGAAAAGCTTGTTAGGGGAAGTCATTAAAATATTGTAATTAGTCGATCATAATCTTTGACACGCTAGAACTGGTTCTTTTATATTTATTCACACATCTATTTAAAATTTAAATACATGCTGAAGGATAATTGTGCTCAAAACCATTGCTTGAATTGGTGAAATAATTAAAAACACAATTTTAGAGCTTATGAATCAATTGAAATCAAGGGTTTGTCAAAAAATAAATAGTATAATATTAAGACCTCTGCATTTGACTGTAAAATACAACTGAGAGCCTGTAAGTATACTGAGTCTCCTTTGGACTAGGTGAATCTGCTGTTAAAGAATGGGGTAGGGAGGGGTGTTTGTAGTAAATTCCCTACCACATTCTCTAACAGCAGACTACAAGCTACAATACTATATCCAGAACATGTATTCACAAGTGATACAAACTTTGTATCACTTGTGAATACATGTTCTGAATATAGTATTGTAGCTTCCATGGGACAACTACACTTATTATGTAGAATTCTTAAATTTATGAAGTTATATGTCATTAAATCAACACATAAAAAAAAATCATTGTACTTTTACTGTACAAATTCCAGATGTACTTAAAATTTCCAGTTGAAGATTGAATCCCACAGAACATTTTACAATGCACTTTTTGAAGTGATCAATTAATATTTCAAAAAGTATCAATACAAATAGTCATTTTTTCCATCCATAGCCATTAAAGAAATTGATTTATTTGTGTGTATTGTGACTGGTGGAAGCTGTAACTTTAATGTTATAATGGCAAACACCTGCTTCTTGTGTAAAGCTCCTTAAACACTGACAAACTAAACCAGCTCTCTATTGGAAATGTATCATGTTCGGTGATTGCTTTCCTAAATCACCTATTGACAAAGTAGTATTTAGGGCCAGGTCTTTGTTTGAAAGTTGTAGAAAATTATGGTCAAGTTCTTTCTGATCAGCACATTCTTGAATCCGGTCCAAGGCGACAGTTAACAATGAATTAGGGAATTTGTTGCAATTCAGCGTTTGGTGTTTAAAAGCCTGGGGATTGTTCATTATCTGATTGTTGTTACTGCTCTCTGTTGACACAGTGTACACTCTGCAGGTACCCCTCCATTCTGTCAGGTGTGGAGGGGTTAGTAGCAAGATCCACCCCAGTTTCACCTCATGCCGGGTATGTCCAGACCTGTTCACTCAATAATGTGTAATGACCCCCCTAGTTACAGTTACAGTTACAATGGGCCTCGGCCTGTAGAGGTCTCGGGTAGATTAACACACACATAATATTCTGTTACCTCAGCTCTCACTGGTGGTTGTCTATGACTATGTTCTTTCTTGAGGTTTGAATTTTAAGCTGATCGTAAGAAATTCGAGTGTGTAATGCTGGAACTCTTAACAGGAAACAATTGAAATTAAATGGCTTCTTAAGAGGGATTAGAGAAACTGATCCAAAAAATCCTTGCTATTTTGTGTCAACAATGTGGGTCATACTCCATTCATTACCTGGGCTGGCATACACTAAAAACTACATCCTCAAGAAAAACAAATTTAAAATGAACAGAGAGAGGGTGGAAATTGATCTTGATCGCATAGACTGGAGTATTTACAAATTTATAACAACCAACCTTATTTATTTGTGGCCACTGGTATAGATCAATTTCTGTCTTCCTCAAAAATATGATTGAAGCTCTAATAATAACCCATTCATCAAATGTGGTCTGTAAGTATCAATACTCTACAATATACATTTCCGAAGTAATTAACGTTACGGTACTTTCTTTATCATTCATGGGCATCAATTTTCAAGATTTCGTATAGGTTTGTACTGACACTTATCCACAGTTTATAGGATAGTGATTACATGAATTTGTGGTATTATTGTCCCCAACAATAAGCATTTTTTTTTTACTTTTCTTTATACGGAACATGTACTGGTACTCTAAAATGGTTAAATTAGACTTTTTGGATTGACTAAAAAAATAAAATCTACCAAATTGAATAATGTCAATGACTAATATTGAAACCTTAGTATGTTGTACTATTGATATCATAATTTCACACAATTTGTTTTCTTATGTTACAGACAGACCTTCAGCGAGCCATTGAAAATGAGGAGAAACTCAAACTCGCTCAGACGGCCGAGATGCAGGAAGTGGAGAACTATGTTGAGCACATCAGGCACCTGTCAGATGAGCGGGAGGCACTCATACAGGAGCTCGAGACTGAGAACGACCAGCTCAAGTCTGAGATTGACTCCCTCAAACAGGACCAAAACGGTGAGTCTAATAGTCCCCTATCACCCTGGGGTGATCAGCTCACACAGCTCACACAGAAGATAAACTCATTAAACAGGACCGTGAGTCTTAATATTGTCCACTGTCACCCAGAGCTTTATAATTAGGCCACAAAGGAGATAAACTCAAACAGGACCACAATGTTGGGTTCTCTACTACCCATATCCATGGACCTCATTGTATTCTCTAGCACTAGTATGCTCGGGGTCAAATCGGTGTAAGAAAGAGTTCTTTTAAATGATGAAATTCAAAAACTTGCTTTAATATGAAATGAAACTCTTAAAAGGAATTTGGCATAAAAGTTTCTTATAAGATCTTATGTTTGTTTTCTTAATTACTGGTTATGACATGTTAAGGAAAAATACAATGATCTTTAACAACAAATATGACAAATATTTCTCATGCACACTGCAGCAAAGAATGGGAGATCGAATGAAGCCATATTCTAGAGATATATTAAACTTATTTTGAGCATTCAATCAGTTCATGTGTTTAGACAACAATCAAATTCAAAGAAAAGTATCAACATTGTTACCACTTTCTATGTTTTATTTATTTGTGAATTAATTTTTGTTTAAAGGAAATATTTTCGATAATAAAAGAATAAAGTGCTAAGGAGACATTTAAAATTTTATCAAACACATATTAAGCAAACTTCCTATCCCCTTATGTATGTAGTATTTGTCAAGTTGGATTTTTGGGAATAAATGTTATTCAAAATGCTTATGCTAATCTCAAGTTTTAATTTATTCATTGATCTTAGCCCTCAAAAACCTTTACAAAATACCGCAATATTGTTTATGAAAGAATTTTTTAAAAAAGTATTCCAATTTTATGAAATGATGACACAATCAGAATATTTGACGGAATTATCATATATACATCTGCATAAATCAATTAAAATATGAATTTAAATGCTCATAATTATAATATAATTTTAGACTAATTATTTTTTTTTCACATTTAATTTCTAATAATACATAGTTTGGTTTTGTTGATCAGAATAAGTTTGCATTACCTTGTAACGAGTAGAAAGTCTAGTATGTAAAGTTCAGGGTTGTGTTCAATTATTTGTATAGATTGTTAAGAAAATGTTACAAGGACTTTTTATTTAAAGTTTTTTTTATTAGGTAATCTTGTCAGACTGACATGAAAGCTGACACTCAGAAAATACATGTATTATACAGACCCCAATTTAACTTGAGCCGAAAACTTTAAATAATACAAGACTAGTGTGTGGTTAATTTGAAGAACATTCAGAAAGACTGTGTCATTCTGTCTGAGACACCCTGATCTATTGATCTGCATATCAATCAATTACAGCCAGTCATTACCTGCTCAGTGCAGTAATTAACGTTAACACTGCCAACTGGTCCATCCTTTATTGGTCTGTGTTAGCTGTATGTTAGGTGGTTTTCCGTCCTTTATTGGTCTGTGTTAGCTGTATGTTAGGTGGTTTTTCTGTCCTTTATTGGTCTGTGTTAGCTGTATGTTAGGTGGTTTTTCTGTCCTTTATTGGTCTGTGTTAGCTGTATGTTAGGTAGTTTTCTGTCCTTTATTGGTCTGTGTTATTTGTATGTTGGATGGTTTTCCGTCCTTTATTGGTCTGTGTTAGCTGTATGTTAGGTGGTTTTTCTGTCCTTTATTGGTCTGTGTTAGCTGTATGTTAGGTGGTTTTTCTGTCCTTTATTGGTCTGTGTTAGCTGTATGTTAGGTAGTTTTCTGTCCTTTATTGGTCTGTAATAACTGTTTGTTGGATGGTTTTCCGTCCTTTATTGGTCTGTGTTATTTGTATGTTGGTTGGTTTTCTGTCCTTTATTGGTCTGTGTTAACTGTATGTTGGGTGGTTTTCTGTCCTTTATTGGTCTGTGATAGTTGTATGTTGGTTGGTTTTCTGTCCTTTATTGATCTGTGTTAACTGTATGTTGGATGGTTTTCCGTCCTTTATTGGTCTGTGTTAACTGTATGTTGGATGGTTTTCCGTCCTTTATTGGTCTGTGTTAACTGTATGTTGGATGGTTTTCTGTCCTTTATTGGTCTGTGTTAGTTGTATGTTGGTTGGTTTTCTGTCCTTTATTGGTCTGTGTTAACTGTATGTTGGATGGTTTTCTGTCCTTTATTGATCTGTGTTGTATGTTAGTTGGTTTTCTGTCCTTTATTGATCTGTATTAGTTGTATGTTTGGTGGTTTTCTGTCCTTTATTGATCTGTTTTAACTGTATGTTGGATGGTTTTCCGTCCTTTATTGGTCTGTGTTAACTGTATGTTGGATGGTTTTCCGTCCTTTATTGGTCTGTGTTAGTTGTATGTTGGGTGGTTTTCTGTCCTTTATTGGTCTGTGTTAACTGTTTGTTGGATGGTTTTCTGTCCTTTATTGGTCTGTGTTAGTTGTATGTTGGTTGGTTTTCTGTCCTTTATTGGTCTGTGTTAACTGTATGTTGGATGGTTTTCTGTCCTTTATTGATCTGTGTTGTATGTTAGTTGGTTTTCTGTCCTTTATTGGTGTGTGTAAGTTGTATGTTGGTTGGTTTTCTGTCCTTTATTGGTCTGTGTTAACTGTATGTTGGATAGTTTTCTGTCCTTTATTGATCTGTGTTGTATTTTGGTTGGTTTTTTGTCCTTTATTGATCCGTGTTAGTTGTATGTTTTGTGGTTTTCTGTCCTTTATTGATCTGTTTTAACTGTATGTTGGATGGTTTTCCGTCCTTTATTGGTCTGTGTTAACTGTATGTTGGATGGTTTTCCGTCCTTTATTGGTCTGTGTTAGTTGTATGTTGGGAGGTTTTCTGTCCTTTATTGGTCTGTGTTAGTTATATGTTGGTTGGTTTTCTGTCCTTTATTGGTCTGTGTTAACTGTATGTTGGATGGTTTTCTGTCCTTTATTGGTCTGTGTTAGCTGTATGTGGGCTGATTTCTTTCTTGAATTTGACTTTAGAGACGTAATAAGTTTCAGTAACAAATCTATTTTAATTATCTGATTGACTAATTGACATATGTCGTCTTGAAATTACATAAACTTCTTGGTTTTAAATGTGTCTGTTGATGCCTTAAATTCTATAAAGTGCTTTAATACATGTAAATGCAAAAATTGACTTGACTTTTATGATGTCCATGCAGCATCAAATAGTACAATAATATCTGGATGTACAGGAGGGTAACTAATGGATAGTACAGGGATATCTAAATGTACAGGGAGGTATGTAATTGTTAGTTCAGTGATATCTAGATGTACAATTATGGGGTTTCTAATAGTACAGTCAGGCAGTGATGTTTGAATATAAATGTAGGTAACTAATAGATAGTAAAGTGATATCTGAATGGACAAGAAGGTAATTGATTCTGCAGTGATATCTGAATGTACAGGAAGGCCACTAATATATAATTACACTGATATCTAATTGTAGAGGAAATAACTAATAGATCGTACATTGATATCTGTATATCAAGAAAGGTAACTAGTTGATAATTCAGGGATATCCGAATGTACAGGATGTATAACTGATATCTGAAGGAACAGGGAGGTAATTAATACATGTAACAGTGATATCTGAATGTACAGGGAGGAAAATAATAGATAGTACAGTAATAAATACATGTGTTATGGGATATTTGTTCAGATATCAAAGTGATATACTTGTCTTTGAAGGTGTAAAAGAGTAGTACAGTGGTATAAGTCAAGGAGGTGTCTATTACATGGCAAATGTGATATCTGGTCATTGATTATGTCATTCCTAAAATTGTTTAGCAATTTAAATGTCGTAGTGCCAATTAGATACAAATTTCATAGATGAAGTCTATAATAGACAATTAAATGATATTTGTGTCATAAAGGGTGTCTATCAGATATTTCTGTGATATCTGTGTCAGCCTGAGTGGTGTTGGTTTTAATTGAGATAATCCAATGAATGATCAGTGAACTGTTTAATTGATGTCAGTTAACTGATTTAATAATCTGTCTGCACATCCAGGGGGTCTGTATCTCTATTATCTTGCTCCCTGAGTACTTGCCAAACTTAAGAATGGGTAACTGAAGTCCTTCTTGCAAAACTGATTAATCATCCAGACTCTGCTGTTTCCAGAATTTGGGTAGAAATGTTTGGATCAATACACTGTCTAATCTTAAATGGAAGGAAAAGTCCTTAACAGGTGCCCTGATATCACTGAGTCGAACAATCAAGGCAGTGTTGGAAATCCCAGGTGTCAGAAGTTTTTTTACCATTAAGAGGGGATTGTCGAGTAAGAGAAGGCATTTCAGTGTTTGGATTTGTCATCTTGGAGTTAGTAAAACCTCCAATTGTCAATATCATTGAAGAGTGCTTCTGGTAATGTTCTCTCTAAGAAGGTCCTGTGCTAGATCCAGACTTGCTGATATGTCATGTCTTAATTGCCTTCATTGTGTTGGATAAGGAATAGATACCTCAAGTGATCAGATTCCATTAATGTCTTAAACTTCTGACAGATTTTCCTTCTCATCTGAGGGGGTATTCTGTGGTGAGAAAATTGACTTTAGCACACTCCAATTTGTTCAGCGTCAAGTGGAATGGTTTGGAGGTATTGTGACTTCAGATCACTGCATTGTTTGTGGCAGAGTGAAATTGTTCGGAAAGTAGTTCTTGTGCTGTGCTGACAATGACTACAGGAGATTTAAAGAGCTGGCATATATTTGAGAACACTGAGCCAGGTATTGGCAGTGTGCAGTGCTACCTGTGTTAGTTTTATGTACCTGTACATACAGATGTTAGACTTTAGAGGCTAATTTGAAGATTTCTGTCAACATTGTAAATAAAATGTCAGGGTGTCTTGTCCTTAGACTGTAAATCTCCATGCAAGGTGTGATGTATTCTATTACATACCTGTATGTGAATAAATTATCACATTATCTGATAAACTGTCACCTGTCTAGTGCAGAGAGCAATCCTTTTATATATTAATAACCACACAGGTCTTCTTGGTCAAAGGGAGACAACTAGAATTTAGGCAAATAAGTTGATCAAACTGATTCTGAGATCTCGTTCTCTAGCTATTATTGAAGTTAAAAAGTCATAACTTTGCTTTAATCTCCGTTGATTTATTTTTTAGCTGCAGCTTTGAGGGATGAGACGGCAGAGATGTTGATTCAGCAGGGACTCGATGAAATTGCCAATGTCTCAACGAGTGAACAGATAGCCTTCCTGCTGGTTGAGCGAGCGAGACTTCTGGATGAACTGGAGGCTGAACAGAACCGGACGATGACCCCATCCGTGAACTCCACCATGACTGAAACAACTTGTCCCCAGACCCCAGGTCTCAGTACCCCCGGAATCAACACTCCAGGTCCCTCGGAAGACGGAAGGATGTCAGCGGTTGAGTTTGAGCAAACCTTGGAGCGCGAGCGGACTCAGTTTGAGGAGGAGTTGAGCCAGTCTCGTGAGAGCATAAAGAAACTAAAAGAACGGCTAAAGAGGGAACATGAGGAGGAAATCAATGCATTGATGGAGGAGAACAACAAACTAGAGGATGACTACGAGGAAGCCAAGGCCAAGGTGAGGTCAAGGATAAATAGTCAAAAGGGTTGGGGAATGTAGTGATGGGAAAATATTTTGGGCCAAGAGGATGCCAATTACATAGTTATGAAATGTAATGAAAAGGATTGATGTGGAAATGTAAATTTTGAGGAAGCCAAGGCCAGGGTGTGTGATATTACATACCAAATAAGGAAAAAAAGTATTATGGTGGATGGGGAAAGGATAAATTATGGACATAATTATGAAGAAACAAGAACTGGATGTGGTTCATACTTGTTGTAATTGAAACAATATGAATATATCACAGTTGTGAATGTGTTAGGAATCCAAAATTCAATTTATCATGGAACTTGACAAAATATGGGCAGTTGGGAATGTATTCTTGTGGGTACTTAGTGTGAATCCCCTGAAGATTACCTATATCAGTTCTAGCTGCATAAAATGTTTGCTGTTTTTGTTAATGAATGTCAAGCCAACACATCATTAGTGGAGTTTTAATTCTTTTAGCTTTACAAGCATAAATTGCTGCACGAAAAAGAGGTGAGTAATGTATAAACAAGAGGGAAGCATGGTATCTGTTGTATTCAGGGTACTACAACTAAAGTCTCTTACATACGCACCCATTCAGTGGGAAACAAGAAAGGCATGCATGTTATTCTGTTCAATCCTCACATATTAACTGTAACTAACACATCTAATCAAACAGGAACATGATTATTGCATGGTATATACTGTAAACCTGGCATTATAGGCATAGTAAAAGTGGTTTTACAATGGTTTTCTGTTGGCAACTCGGGAATGAAAAAATGATGCATATAATACTTGGTTTACAGTGGTGACAGAGTCCCTAAACAGATACTGGAGTAGAGGACTATTTATTGAATCACTATAAAGAAACCCTCAAAACTTATCCAAACTAACAGCTAATTCCTTCAAACCTGGACAGTTTGGTGTACGACACATAGATTGGTGATGTTTCTTTATGGTTGTCAGTATGTACTGAAGGCTGAAGCAGTCACTTTGATCATTGATAGATCACAGAGCCTTCACTGCACTGTCCCATAGACGGACTGTCCCATTGTATGGTCTTCAAATCCCACATGGTGAGATACTGAAGAACTGGATTGACTGGTCTGATAGGGTGAACAGAGGAGCCCTGATAGATCAAAGAGCTCTCACTGCACAACCCATAGATGGACTGTCCTATTGTAGGGGGCTCAAAACCCTCATAGTGAGATAGAGAAGCCCTGGGTAGATTGGTCTGAACGGGTGCCAGAAGGTCTGGTTGATCAGAGAACCATCACTAGAATACTCAGCTAAGGACTGTCCTATTATAGGATCTTCAAAGCCCACATAGTGAGATACACAGTGAGATATGATAGTGTGTCTGAAGCCTTGATAGATCAGACAGAGAACTCTCACTATGATACTCAGCAGAGGACTGCCCTATTGTAGGATCTTCAAAGCCCACATAGTGAGATACATGTAGAATGCACAGAAATCCTGGGGAGATTGGTGCCAGTGTCATCTACATGCACTCATGCCTCATGTGCAAGCTGTATGGTTTTGTTCATAGTTTGTTAGTACTGAGGACATGATATCAAGCTGTGATTGGTAAAGGAACTGTCTGTCAAAGCTATCATGATATCTGTCAAAGCTACACTGCAACTTCTGGAATTTCTATGCCTCCCCCCTTGCTATCAAATTTCCAGTTGTAGGGTTCATTTTTGACAAGTTAATAAAATAATAAATAAAACTTTTCTCTTTTTTATGCCAAAAGTTTGCCCCATGATTTTTCTTTGCAAACAATTTTCAATAGGCAGTGCAGCAATTTTCTGTCAAATAACAATGATTAAAGACCAGCTCTATTAATCTACACAAAAATTCCTTCCTAGCACATTTTCTTTGTCAATATATTTCATTGCATAGTGCCAAAAACTGTTGGAGTTGTTAAATAACTCTATGAGCAAAGATCAGCACATTCTTTTATCAATATTTAGTTTTTAATAATCTAAGCATTGGAATCTTATCTCCTTGTTATTTTGTATGTCCACAATGCGTGCTCATCATAGATCTATAGATTTGGATTTTAACCACTGCTGCTAGTTAGAATTTATCTGTGTCATTAAAGAGCAATCAGTTCCCAACAAATATTTAGACAAATCCTCGCTCCCTGGTCCGATGGTTCGGGATCGCCGGGTTTAAGGTACTGTACAAACTCCCTGTTAACTCCCGTTTGCTTAGTCCCCGCGAGTCAATAGCTTAAGTGTGCCCCAATACCTTAACTAATCAAATTTCCCAATCTGTAGAGTACAGGAGTGATATTTTAATGTAACCAATGATCAGTTCACTGGACTGTGTTAGATTTTGTTAGAGGATATTGAAAGATTCCGTGTAAGGGGATAATGTTTGATCCCATCATTGAATGGTAGAAGGAAGATCCTATGTCAAAATAACAGGAGTCTCGCCAGAACGCAGCGTTTTGGGGTATTAGTGGAGGGATATAATGTGTCAAAAATCTATTGATGTAGATCAGATGATAAGTGAATGAATTATGTATGTACAAGGTTATAGTGTTGTGGGAAATGTCCACTGGGAGTAAAAATGGTGGACACCTGAAAAATACAGTTGAAGGATGTGAATTGGTGAATCTGAGGACTTTTATTTAGTAACTTTGTGTGTGTGTGTGTGTAAGGATCATGGAACAGAACAAGAGAACATTCCCGTACCGGTACAAAATCAAGGTACAGGTATACATATGATAGGTATTACATAGGTAGCCTACATTGACGACTCGTATTACAAGGTATTCCACAGGCATGTGTAACAACAACTGTAGAGGTCAATTGTGCACCACTGAATACAGATTTTTTTTGACTCCATTCTTTCAGTTTAAACTTGTATAGTGTATCAACTTGTTGCATTCACTTAATCCACATGAATCTACTATGTGCTATAATTGCTATTGTACAGAAATATGTATAGACCTCAACAAACAGGAATTTACAGAGGACCCAAGTACATGTATAATGAATTGCCTCTCATTCAATTTCAATTGAATTTGTGGCAGCTTTGACCATATCTTAATACCAATCTGCTGTCATTTACAAAGAAAAATTGACGTATTTCATATTTCCTGTTTAAGTATTCAAAATAAAGCATATCTATTTCACAGCCCTACTGCTATAATTTGGTGTGGTTACATAGAATGGTTTAGTGAAGTATTTGTTGTTTTTCCTTAGATTCCATAGGACAGAGTGCTTACAAACACTGATTATTGTTCATGTAATAATTAATTATCATTGAATCAGATATACAGACTCTTCTTTTCTATAGATGGAGGAACTGGATAAGGAAGTGAAAAAGTTGAGAGATGACCTCCAAACTCTACAGAAAGAGAAAGAAAAGTCAGACTCAGGTAAAGTACACTCAGCTACACACATGTAGATGTATAACATTCACAAGTTACACAGGTACATGTATAACATTCACAAGTCCATCAGGTACATGTATAACATTCACAAGTCACTCAGGTACATGTATAACATTCACAAGTCACTCAGGTACATGTATAACATTCGCAAGTCACACAGGTAGATGTATTACATTCGCAAGTCACACAAGTACATGAATAACATTCACAAGTCACACAGGTACATGTATAACATTCACAAGTCACACAGGTACATGTATAACATTCACAAGTCACTCAAGTACATGTATAACATTCACAAGTCACACAGGTAGATGTATAACATTCGCAAGTCACACAGGTAGATGTATTACATTCGCAAGTCACACAAGTACATGAATAACATTCACAAGTCACACAAGTACATGTATAACATTCACAAGTCACACAGGTACATGTATAACATTCACAAGTCACTCAGGTACATGTATAACATTCACAAGTCACACAAGTACATGTATAACATTCACAAGTCACACAGGTACATGTATAACATTCACAAGTCACTCAGGTACATGTATAACATTCACAAGTCACTCAGGAATATTATATGCATTGACAAGTCAGACTTGGAAATGTCATTCACAAGTCGGAAGTATGCCATTCTTAAGTCAGACTATAGCAGGTATATCAGTCAGAATTAGATTTATATTGCTCACTTGTAAATATAATTATACATTAATCAAAAATAAGGTATTGAAATACTACTCATAATTCAAATTACCCTTGGAGATGATGCTTTTGGCATTTTTTATAGAAAATCATATAAGAATTTGTCATATTGATTATGTCAAATTGCAAAGAGAAAAAATTCAATAGAAAAGTTTGTCTAAAATAAAACATTGAACACTAAATTAATTTGATTTCACTTGGATTGAATGATGTTCAAAATTCAGGGCCCAAAAAGATTTTTGGTTGTGGATCATACATAGTCCTTTCTGTGAGGTACAAAATTGTCTGCATTGACATAAATTTCAAGCATCAATCTATGACCAATAAGTATTGGACAACTGACTGAAATCATGCGTAATTCTAAGATCTTTCATGATCCTGTGCCATGTTTAAGGATAACGTACATGTACCATCCACAGTAAGATGACGAAGCACTACACACTAAACATCTGTAACATAGATAAATCTGCTCTCCTATAGTCATGGGTTCACACTTGTTTGAATTAAAGAGAAATTTTGTGTAAGACTTCGAGAATGCTAGAGAAGCTTTTTATTTATGCCTTTGTAAAGAAACAGAATTACCCTTACAAACTACAATCAATATCTGGCAGATTAAATGTGAAAGTACCTCATTGAACTCCCGACCCAAACTGAGAGCAACCAAATTTAATTTAATTTAATTTAATTTTGAATTTCATTCTATCGTATATTGAAGACTTATTATAATGTTTAATTTTGTACAAGAGAGCTCAGTGATAGCGGAGATCGGTAGATCAGGGACAACTAAGAGCCGACATTCTTGGTTAAGTCCGGGGGCTCCAGGGTTCCTGCTTTCTGTTGCGGGGCTCCTGTGTTGTTTACTGAGGATAAAGTTAAGTCTGTGTGAGAGGTACTGGCCAGAGGCAATCAATGACAACCTCTCCACAATCTGACCCCAGAGAGAAGGCTCCATACCTGTACGGGGTCAGTGGTTTGGGTGTAGTTTACAATACATCTAGTTTACATCTATTTGACAAAGCAATCTCTTAAAGGCAAATAGGGACAGTTTTTTCTTGTATCTTTTTACGATTACATGTTCTGGATTAGGAAGATATTTGATACATGTTCATTAGTTTGGGGTTTGGAGGTTATGCTGTAGCAAACTATAGAATACCCTAGACGATGATAGGATTGGGGGGATCAGAGCAGTTTGACAGGTCTATACCTGCCCCCTAAAACAGTGTGATAATTGAGACATGCTAAGATAAATGTTTAAAGTACAGGGTTCATACCCCAGGGTCTGTTGTTGTACTTATATTGCTGTGTATATTGACTCTTGGTCTTTGACATTAAAGTAGAGCGCCTATTATAGCATAGGTCTGCTGATCATTTCCACTCTGATAATGAATAGCTTATAATTAAAACAATTAACAAAACTTATAAATGGTCAAAAAGATATTACTCTAGGGATTATGAAATCCATTATGGAGACACTTATTAAGGTATTGATTGCTTGGCAAAATTCTTATTCCAAGTCATTTGTTTTCTCTCTTTAATTTTTACACGTACTCGAAGTTTTAATTGTGACAGTCAATGTTAAACATTTAGTTGAGGCAAGCCCAAGTGTTGATTGAACAGCCTGATCTCTGTGAAGTGTTTTTCTATAGATAATACCTTGTTCCACACATACAACTATTTAATCGCTGCCTCTTACAATTTATATTTTTAGCTTGAAGTGCTATAAAGAATAAGAAATCTGTCAGTTAAATCTAGTGACAAAATTTAATTGCCAGGTAAGACAAGCTCTTTGCATGAAAAAACAAGATTCTGAGCCATGGTGTCAATATTGTCGCAACCTATTGCCTCACACAGTGAATATAGCCACTAAGGTGTCTCAATCTGGCTGTGTCGGCACTGAAGGCTAGCCTGTATGATGGTGTTTATGTGAGGGATTCCCTGGGTATACCCTGTAGACTGACCACACTGTCAGACCAACCCCCAGGCTACACATACTCTGTGTCATATCAAAATACATCAGTGAAAATTAAATCATTAAAGAAGAATTAAAGCCTCCCAAGTTAATAAAACTTTGAAGTTATTAAAACATACATTAAAGAAGAAGTTGTGAATCACCGTTTTAATCTTTATAAGCCATTTACATTCCTGTTAATGTCAAGTCAAGGTCACTTAATGTCATCGAGTTCTTATACTGTTTGATTTATGAATGTTTGCTAATCTGTATGTGAGTTTAAATATATTATCTGAAGTAATGTTGCCTGGCATATAAAAAAATCAGATGACAGAGAAAGAGAGACAGACAGACAGACAGACAGATGGAGAGAGAGAGGAGAGAGATGAGACAAACAGACAGAGAGAGAGAGAGAGAGAAAGAGAGAGAGATCCTTTACAAGTCATTGACTTGTTTTGATCTAGTTTGTATGTAGATTTTCACCAGTTACATTTCCTAGTTTTGAGCGGTATGCCTGCCTTTGTTGTAGATTCGCGCTCCTCCACCCCCGCCAATGTGTTCAGTGGCCGCCCACCCAGCCCTGCCCGCTCTCCCAATGACATCGCCATCCGAAACATCATCCAGGAAAAAACAAAGATCGAGAGCGAACTTGTTCAAATCAAATCTCAGCACCGAACCACACAAAATGAGAACACAGAACTCAAGTCAAAGGTAATCTTCAGATAGATATGTTATAAAAGTTAGTTTAGTTTGATATAATGAAACCAAACTGTCATTAGATTTAATTATAATAGATATACATGGAAAACTAATCCCTGCTTGTTATTTCTGATTTATACTACCACACTTCTGATTATATTTCATGGTATTCTTGCTTCTGTTTGGTTTTTGTTTGTCAGTAATATGGAGGGAAATATATATACCCTGTCTCAATTTAGACTTTCCCGATTGTAAAATAAATGTATATTGTACAGGAGGAACACAGTCTGACTTGTAGCTCAACCAGTGTGGTAACCAAAGTGTTTCTTTCAATGTATTGAATTCTACCTCATTTAAATGATTTTAATATGCATGGCATATTTTTTGTCATCTTTTTAAAAAGATCATTTCTTTATCAGAATTTTATGTTTACCAGTTCCTATTCTTGGTTTGTTTCTTGAATTTTATATAATGAAGCTGTTTTTATGATTTTACCTTATAATACAAAGTGATTTATTAAGAAATAAAAGCTGAATAATGTTCTAAACACTTTACAAAATTCACTGTATTTTTATTTGTTTCAAAGCTTAATAAGGCAGAACTACTCAGTATTCCATAACCTCCATTTTAGTGTGAAATATTTTTGTTAAACTTTAGGTGGAGTCTCTTTCGGAGGAGTTGGAGAAATTACAAATTTCCATTCAGCAGTTACAGATGAAAAACAAAAGTCTGCGATCTGAGCTTGAGGAGGCCGAGAACCAGCTAGAGGAAGCTGAGGTAAAAGGGAACAAGAACTAGTCAGAAAAAGTCTGGTACTTGTATTTATAACGGTTTCTAGATTGAATGTATAATAAACCTTTTCCCTGATTTTTTTTTTAAGACTGCTAGCGAGGAAGTTACAAAGGACAGGGATGAGATGAAGTTACGACTTGGAAGTCTAGAAAAGGAGGTCAAAAATCTACGAGCTGATGCTCAGAAAACTCACTCATTACAGGTGAGATATCACAGTAAACTCACTCCCTACATACAGATGAGATATCTTGGTAAACTCACTCAACACAGTTAAAAAGATTAAGTTAGAGATTACTGAACTTGACAACTTAGCTGAAATGTGTACAAAACTCATAACTTGAAATAAATATTTAAAGTCATCAAACCCCAAAAGGATATTAGAGATTTAAGTTGAAAAGTAATTAACAATACCCAAATGTTAGATTTTTTTTTTTAACATACTTTGAAAAATGGTAATTGTCATCATTCTTATTCATGCAACCATTATTGTATCATTTTCAGGACTCTGTTCGAATTCTGAACCAGGAAAAGTGTGATTTAACTAATGAACTTGATACTGTCAAGCGTGAGCTCGATGAAGCTCAATCCGAAAAAGAACAGCTAGCCAATCAAAAACTTGCACTTAGTAAGGAGGAAATTCGACTTACGGAGGAACTACAGGCTATGAAATCAGAGCTTGATACATACAAGTGTTCACATGAAGAATTGACTGACCATAAAAATGAGTTAAATAGAACTTTAACATTACTAGATAAAACAAACTCTGAATTAGAGACCTTGAGATCGGAGAAATTCGAACTGAATTGTCGGTCTGAGAGCTTATCCAAGGAAAATAAGGAGTTATCAAATCAGGTGGAAAGTCTTCAGGGAGAGTTGGAGCGGTTACGCTCGGATGGTCAGGAGATGTCTAAACAGCAGGTTTGTAATTTAGTATAATCATAAAGTGATGCAAATTTAACCAGAAAAATTACAAAGTATATTTGCAAGTTAAAATTTTCATCCTCAGATTTTGCATGAATTGCTTTGTGTACAGTGTGTGAAGCAGAGAAAAAAAAACATAACATAAAAATATGATAAAAAAAAGTTCAATGAAAATTCTTTGCCAACTTGTCATTTATAACTTTGGTGTGTCTTTTTAAGATTATTATTAACCATATGCGAGACCAAGTTCAGAAACTCACCAAAGAAATTAGTGAATTAAAAGACAGTTTACAAGAAAAAGAGAAGGCAGAAAAAGATCTCAACAAAACTATTGTAAGTACATGTTCATGCATATCAAAGTGTGAAAAATATTTGATTTGATTTGAACATATTTTATTGTATATAAATATAACATACATATACAAATGGTTTGGACACAAGTTCTAAAGCTTAAAATAAAGAAATAGAAAAATAAAAATATAGAAAGCTAACAATAAAAGAGCCAACTGGTTTTCAGTAGAGACATCCCTGTGATTTATCTCTAGTCAGCATTTACAGAGTTAGTATCAACCTCTCAGTGTTATTGTAGTACTTCATGTACTCATTTACTAAACCTACTGTCTGTTTGATTTTGCAGGAAGTGCAGGAGGCAGAAATTAGTAGATTAAAAAGTGATATTGACAATTTAAAACACGTTCATGAAAAAGAAAGAGTTGACATTCAAGAGGAACATGCAAATGAGATCGAGGATTTAAAAATGAAGCTTCAACTCACACTTCAAGAGTTGTCTCGATCTAAACAAATGTTGGACGATGAACGGAGTCAGTGTTCAGAGGTGGAGGTCAAAGCTCGTGACCTTGAGGTGCTTCTGGAGGAAATGCAAAAAACAAATAGTGCTTACGAGAAAAAATTAGACGAGGTGTCTCATCTAGAAAAGAGGGTGAAAGATTTAGAGAAACTAGTGTCTGAAAAATGTGATATAGAGGACCAACTGGAGGACAAAAACCGTGAGATTTCTGACCTAGAGCAGGAAATCGAGGAGTTCGAGAGCATTAAGTTAGAGTTGGAGGATACGAGGGAAAGTTTGGATAAAGAGAAAGTGATCCGAAGCAAGCTAGAGGCCACGGTCCGCGACCTGGAACAAATCCTGGATGATCAACGGACCGACCACGAGAACATTCAGCAGCAATTCACAAACAAGGTGAGGGAAAAGGTCTTGTATGGATAATATATATGGTGGGGGGGGGGACCTATGTAACAATAAAATTAGAATTATTGAGTCCACTTTGAATTTTGTTCTTGAGACAGGTAAACTGCTGAATATGCATTAGGATTTAATGCAAAATAATTTAATTAATCATTCAGAAGTATTTCTTTTGATTATAATTGCCAACAGGTAGACACATAAAAGAGTCTGTTAAAGTGCATGATAGATTTAACATCGAAAAAAAGTGTAAATGATAGAATCATTATAAAGTGGATATCTTGCTATGAAACAAGAGCTAATTTCTAAAATACTTTTTTAAACAACAGGACGTAGGAATTTTGATTAAAGAAAAGGTGACTTGTTTATATCTACTGTTTGCGAAATGTAGTCACTGTATATATATCTCTACATATTGTGTCAGTTCTGTATAGGGACAATGGTTGTATGAATTATCTTTTGATTTTCTATCATTGCATATATACACAATAAATATGCTTGTATTTGCTTTGAGGTATAAAGAAGTATGTACAGTATCTAACTTCTCTGCAGCATTCATAATTTGTTTCTTTCTCTGGCAAATATTATCAACAAATTAGTTGTAACAATTCTATTCTCTTTCTAAATGTAATCTATGAATTAACTTTTTGTTTGTAAAAACCTTTGCTCTTTGCATATATTGACACTTTTTAAATATTGGTAAATTTTAATTTGTTGAGTTAAAAAAAATGAATGATGTAGCATGCAGGTTTATCTTTTTTATGCTTTACCTGTGCTATCAATGATTAATTATAAATGATATAGGTATTGTATAAAATGAAAAAAAATTCTTTGGAAAATGCAATGGATAGATGCACAGTACAGTTTTACAGGTGTTTTCTAACCTGTCATTATTTATCTTTCTGTTGTTAACACCTGTCATTTTATACCTGATCAGGTGCAATCTCTGGAGAGTCAGGTGCGAGGTCTGCAGGATGATCTGTTTGCCGCCCAGGAAGAACTTCAGGTTACCATGGAGAAACATGAACAGGTACAGAACCTCAATGTGACCCAGGGTCTGCAAAGCTTGTTAAAGAGAGAATACATGTATTGTTAAAAGTGCAGACAGCTGCATTAATGTTGGCAGAGGTCTGGATTAATCAGGAATTATGACCACAAATATATTAATATATACAGAGAAAGACAATAAAGTAATCATTGGAAACATTTTTCGAAATAAACAATGCACTTTAAAATATGGCAAAGTTTCATTATCAAACAAGAACAATGATATGATTGATTGATGTCATGCTAGACACACAGTAGACATTATATATATTAAGTACAAGTCCATTTGTTTATGTAGATGTTCCTTTACCGAATGTTAAGGATGAATCTAAGAGAGGTTCGTTTACTTAGTGGCTTGTCTCTGGAAGGAAGCAGGAGTTACCACCCCTGAATCTGTTCCAGAGTTAGCTTCCTTGGTTTTGTTTTACAACTTAGTAAATAATCTAGAGGAATAATCTGAATGGGTTGTTTCAGTCTTTTGGAATAGGTACAGTTAATTCATCACTGACAAGAATTTCTGTGTGGTGCATTTAATCAAGAACTTGTGTTTGTAAGGAATTCCTCTCAAATCTTTATTGCTTGAATCAATGAAAAATCAAATTCTTGGCTAATTGCCTATCAGTTGCAACCATTGCTTTTTATTGATACCCATTCTGCTGATTGAAAATCCAGAGATTTAACAACAATCATTGCAGATCTGTTAGGACACATACAATATTATGCAAGTCTGTCATTGCAGAAAGTGACCATCTCACAGAATTACATTAAAAGCATGAAAACATTAGGTACAACAGCAACAACTAATGCAATGTTCACATAGTTTACAATAAACTTCCAATGTTGATTACATGATTGTTGATTTCAGTATATACTTGATAGAATAGGGAAGGTATATAAGCTCAATGCTTGAATTTCTTTTATAACTTCATCATATTTAACCATCCAAACAGTTTAACAACACATGAACAAATCTAAATTTGTTGCAGTGAATCTATTCATGGTCATGTAAACTTCATACGGGAATGGACATGTATCCAAAATCATCATATGCTCTATTCACTGTACATGTTATCTGTACAGACTTCTTTCTGTATTACCTCCCCTCAAATACAGCATCCACCTCCCCGCCCACCCACTGGGCAGTGATTCTGTGTGGGCTTTGTCTGCGGTCCCCGGAGCTTATCTGTTACATTCCACTAACGGTTCGCGGGTGGAGTGTGTGAGAAGTGTGATTAATACGATTAAACTATGAACATAACCTAGATCAAGAACTTCGTAGAATCAAGGTCAATTTAATGCTTGTTAGACTTCCTTGATTGATTTCTTTCTGTAATCTTTTAAGGCCGTTGCCATTTTAAGTTGGGACTATTTACATAGTATGTATGTTAACCCTGAAACCAATTAAGAATTGGTCTGTTTTTAAGCTTCAAATCTCGCAGAAAATAAATAGATTTTGGCGAAGTTTTTTTTTACTGCTATGTATGTATGATAGATGCATTGTTTGTTATCAGGAGCTTGAAGAGGCCCGGGCTGCACACATAGAAATCCAGGAGCGAATCGAGTCGGAGAGGCAGAGGCAGACTGTACAGTCCAGTCCAGAGGTCAATGGAGCGACTCAGAGGATAGAGGTCCAGAAAGTAGAGGTGTGTCATTGGCCCAATCTCGAAAGTCAGATCACCAAAACGACCATCTCTGTGTTTTTCATGATTCACTTCACTTAACATATATGTGCCCAAGTTAATAATATTTAATGAAATCCTATGGTGCTTTACTTATTTTCTTTAAAGAATCTTGAGAAGCAGATCGAGACAATGAAAACGCGTTTGACCGAGACTCAAAGTCAGCTGGACAAGGCCACTCAAGATAAATTCACATCGGAGAAAGAAATCAAAATCCTCCGTGATTCGCTGAAACAGAAAGAAGGCGACATGAAGGAAATAGAGGCACTGAGACAGGAGCTCAGTCAGGCACGGCGAGAAGTCGAACACTTACAGCTGTCTACAAAATATGACAGTGAGGAACGACAGAAACACGTCGACAGGATCCGTTCTCTGGAGGAACTGTCCAAGCAGTTAGAACTGGATAACAGGGAACTAGCCACCAAGGTGAGTGGGGTCCAGGGATACACAATCATTGGTTTTTTTTAAATCCATGGAAAGGAATTTAGGTTTAATACTTTGTTAAAAAGCAGTTGCAAACAACTGGTGTTTAAATTGCCCTCTTAATAAATACAGTTATGTTCCAAATTTCATTTATCTTAAACATGTTAGAGGAGGTTCAATTACAAAAAGTGATCACTTAAAAAAGGAGTTTTTCATTGAAAATCAAGATTTGAATTAATGACCTCTATTCTGACCTTGACCTTTCAACTTGTTTGTAGCTGCAGGAGTCTATTCAACAAATCAGTCATGTTGAAGATCAGATAAAGCGAGAGCGACAGAGGAACACAGATAAACAGTACATGAACCACCGGCATGTCAGCCAGATAGAGGCTGACCTTGACCAGGCCACAGGTCAGGTCAGACAACTCAAGGACGACCTCCAGAAGAAACAGACTTATATCATGAAGCTGGAGGCTGATGCCATCGGAAATGCTGTATGTAACAGTCAATGAATGTCAACAAAAAATATGTATAACAATGTTTTTCCTATGATGAATGTGTTGTTATAATTTATGCATTTCAATTATTTGACAGACAGATAACTTTAGATTGTTCTTTATATATTTAAGAAACTAGATTTGAATTTATAGAACATGAAGCTTTGGGATTATTTCAGTCTCAAAATTGAATTTGCATTTTAACTCAAAATGTTCAAGGTGAGATTGTATTTAAGTTTTTGTGGCTATGTTTTTAGGCAAAGTATGAAAGTACGATATCTCGGCTTGAATCTGAATTGAATGAGACCAAACTGTTCCATAAGAAAGAATTAGAGGCAGTGACAGAACGTCTGGAGACAACGTGTAAAGACAACAAGGAGTTACGGAATCAGATCAGGGAGAAGGATCAGGTATGTCTCGTTATAAAACTTGTCACCTGAGCTGAAGACACCTATGTCAATAATTATCAGCTGTACTCAAGAGTTCATAAGGTGTCTGGTCAGTCATTTAAGGCAAAATGTAGAGTCATAGGAGTAAATATATTCTTTTTATTTTATTAAACAGGAGTATCAGAGTTCGTTCCAGGATGTGAATCGATATCGAGGCACTGCCGACCGCCTGGAATCACAGATCCAGACGGAGATCAAGATACGAACTGACCTGGAAAACCGAAACGCAGCTCTGGACAAAGAGATTTCTAAAGTAGGTCACTAGCTATCTCGGCGACCAATGTCTGCTCAGTTTGTTTCTCTACACTGCTAGTGTTTAGTACCACAAGAAGCTGTGTATTCATATATACAACACAGCGATATATTTGGTTTTAGTAAACAGTATTTATAGTATACAGATATATATAGCCCTTTAAGATTGTCAGATATTCAATTTTACTCATAGGATATTCTGTGGTTTCAGCAATATTTGTTGAATACCAATTTTCAATGGATTTCGTTGTTAAGTTGATCCACGAAATTAAATGGTCATTGAAGTGCAATTTCTACTCACATTTTGTATTGAATGGATCATCGGCCATGAATTTACGTATCCTTGAAATGTGATTTTCACTTTATCCACGAAAATTGATACCCTTGAATATTAATGAAACCACAGTAGCTAGTTTTGTTTAATTTCATTGTATGAATCTATACCTCTCATGAATATAAAAAGAGCAAATATTTTTCCATTACATGTGCTGCATTGTTACATTATGACAGGCTCAAACAGAACGCAATGTAAGATCACCTGACATATTTTTAGAAAAAAGGATTTTTTTTTCATATATACAGAAGTAGATGGTGAAACAATGCTGATTTGTTTACTTATCTTTTTGCATTTAAATCTTTGGATTTGGGGAAATACATGTACATTGTAGAAAATCAAAATTCATTACATATTTTTCTTTATTCTTCATATGTATAATTTTCCCAGTATTCAGTTGATTTAAAATTTAAGAATTATAGAAGGATTCTTCAGATTCATTGTTTACGGTGCAGCCCATCATATTGATCATCATATTCATCAAATTCATCACTCTAGTATTCATCGTTATTCATCGTCTTCCCTTTGTCTCTCATTATTGTATGCTTCATGTATTTTTTGCATTTTCCACGATTAAGGAGGAATTTCCTAATTTAAGAGTAAGTGCGCATTCTCTGTTTCTGCTTCATTAATTAGCCCTTCTGTTAATTGGCCTTCTTCTCCCTCTGGCTGTCTACTTAATCAAGTCAAGGGGGTGGGGCCGTTTCTGTAATCAATATCTGTTTCACTCACTATGTCATGCAGTCTTTGTTAGTTATTCCGCCTTTCTCATCACATTTACTGAGATTTGCTTGTATATGTACCTGTGTTGTTGTTAAGTGAGTAGAAATGGTAGAACAGCTGTTGATGTCAGGGTCAAGGTTATTAATCTGTTGTCATCAGCATGTGATGTTAGAGTCCCCCTTTGTCATAAACTTATCCCACTGAATGTTGTCCTCCTGTCCCTCAATATGTAGCGTATATCAATAAAGATGTCATCAAATCATCAATTCGTCTTCGGACCTCCCCATTTCAGCTATAAATATACTCCACAGTCACTTAAGAAGACTACATAAAATCATTATTATTAAAAAATAATGAACCTCTCATTAAAATCATTTTATCTAATAAATGGGATTCTTATTAAAGAACATATGCTCTAAATATTGTATTGTTATCTTCTAAAAAATATAATATGGGAACTTTTACACTATTGAATTACCAACATAAAATTGCTTTCTTTTTTATAATTAGCTTCAATTATAACATTTATTATATTCAGCCGAATCCATTGCTTTTATTAATGAATTTTGTGAACTACACTAAGTAGATACCTTTGTTAGTATACACTGCTTTGACTGTTATATTTAATATAGACACTGTTTTTTTTAAAGTGTTTATTAACTTTGAAATGTTTTGAAAACAGTTCATTTATATTTAGTTTTCATGTACATCATTAAAAAATGTCATTCATACTTAGAAATATTCTCAATTAAAATGTAATAGCTTGTGACCTCAGTATTGGTAAGTTGACATAGATATACCTACCTTGACCTATTTACAGGTGTGGAGCCAGGTCCGGTCATTGATGGAGAAGAACGCCAGTCTGGAGGCAGCCAAACGAAGTTTGGAGGATGAACTGGAGAGGGTGTGATGATTTTTTTTTAAAAGATTGATTTAATATTGTTATTCAAATGTTATATTGTGATGTACTTATTGG
Organism: Magallana nippona; assembly: GCA_033439105.1. NCBI lineage: Eukaryota > Metazoa > Mollusca > Bivalvia > Ostreida > Ostreidae > Magallana > Magallana nippona. The sequence goes on from CM065922.1 coordinate 4,729,263, forward strand.
TGTAAAATTTTCCTTCACAGAAGAATTCCAGTTCAAAGTTTGCAGAGACTACTCTGTCACAGGCCTCAGCCAATCATGAGGCAGCTCTGAAATCAGTGCAGTCCAAAGCAGACTCAGCGGAGAAGAAAGTAATCTACCCTCTATCTATCTCTGCTATCAAAGACCTTCAAGTCCTAAACACTTGTTCAAAATCTTATATCTATTGTAATTTTCTTCTTTATTTTAAAGTAAAATCACCTATCACACTTTTATGATTAATTTTTGGTTTAAGATTATAATATCCTACCACTTCTTTTGTCGCTCCTTATCACTGAGTGGTTGGCTACTTGCTGTTAGTTAATTTGGCTAACTGTTTTCATCATTAACAAATACTTCAATGCTATCATTCTTTATTTGCATTTTACCTTTACATTGCTTGGCCAGCTAGGTTTTGACCCTGGCTGCCCTTTGACCTCATATTCATACATAGGGTTACATGTTGTAGGTGGTTTGGAGTGGCCATAAATCCCCGGTACAGAGACGGGTCAGTGGTGTTGTACTTAATTTGCACTATATTTAGAAATATGTAACGTCTCCTGATACAGCTTTATAACAAGCAGCTGTAATACGGCTTCCATATGTACTCAGAAGAAAAGTGCTCTTTCTCTCTGCCTCTCTCTCTATTGGTATAAAAATCTTAAATACAAAGCATTAATTACAGAATAACTCATTACCCCATATCTATACCATATCTATCCCAAAAAATGTTAATGAAGAGCAAATTTCACATTCATAAAGTGTGTGAGTTTTGAATCTATTGAATTTAGTTGCAGCAATAAAGACTAATTTTTTTCTTTGTGGTTAAATAGAATAAAGAATGAATATGATATAGATTTTCATGTATATTAAACTCTGCTTTAAATAAATATCCATCTGTAACCATAGTAACCTGCTGAATATTCTATGTTGAAGGAAACCAAAGCTAAACCTTTTATACTTAAAGTAAGTAGGTGTTTCTGTGATGAGACCTTTTCTCTAGACGTGGTACTGTAGCCTTCCTTTCTTAATCCTGCTTCGTACGACACTGCTGAGGACCCCACGGAAATCACAAAATCAAGTGAAATGTAGTATTATAGATTTAAAGCAGTTGAGGAGTATCATATACACTAGGAATGGAAACAGTGCTAGGAATCAAATGGTCTAGCTGGTAGTGATAGGTCTAGAAGGATTTATTTTAGGGCTTTGACCATCACTTCATTTGAGTTGCTATGATCAGGAGGAAAATCTGCAAAGGAGATTTTTCTTATAACAAAAAGTCATAAAAGATATGTACGGTAGCAGTAAAGGGTAAGATGCATAAGTTTTATTGTAGATAGAAAGCTATAAGGTTAATTTTTGTGTGTGAAAATGTCATAGAGAACTCTAAGGGCTTAGAAATGGTGAGGATTCCATAAAAATTAGTAGTGACTTTGTAGTATGTGTACCAGTATGTAGATGTTAATTTTATATATAACTTAGTATCATTTAAATTCATGCATGCAGTTTGGTCTAAACATATTGCAGTACATCTTTTTCATGAAGTCACAAGTGGTAGAGATAAATCAAGATGATACAGTAGGTAATCAAGAAGGGATATTAGAACCAGTGACAGTGTCCAGATCACAACTATTTACAACTACATGTATTACAGTTGTGTCTCCATGCTGCATTTACTTTATATAACTTGTTGAAAGGTTAATACAATGTACATGTAGTATTAGTTTAATTATATCGACTGATAGATTAGAATTTGCCAGTTTTAGAATTAATCATTTACTGTATCATTTACATGTGTTTCTTTTGGTCTGATTTATTCAATGAGAACCTTTTCCAAGTGATTACCATTAAAGCAGGGAGAAGGATTCACTGAAAGTAATACCGTAGCAAGGACATTTACTGATCACATGAACTTGACTATAACTAGAAATGCTTGGAATGAGCTTTTCCATTTGATTTGCATTTACATGTATTTCTCTCTGTGTTAACAGTTTTAAGATTTGGAGGCACTATTTTATTGGATATGTGCCTTTTGCTAACTGATTGCAGTTCTATTGCATGCCATTTTTCTGATTAACACATTACATTCATTGACAATCATTCAATATCAGGCCTCATATGACATACATGTGTAGGCAATAACTCCAGATATCACAGATTTTCACCGTTTATTTTCCTATTTCAATCACTGCTGCACTCCTTCAGTGACAATATCTATGTGCATCAACCCACTATTTATATTGAACTCTTAATATGATTCTCTAATCCTATGTAAATTTTGACAATATTTTGATCTTGCAGGCTGAGAAGCTTCAGCATGACCTTGAGACTGTGACCTTTAAGTTGAAGACGGTTGAGCAGCAACTGAGTCAGGCGGAGGAGCTGAAGAACGAACTGCAGGACAAAAAGGAGAAAGTCGCCGCACTGCGGAACCAGCTGGAGGCTGAGAAACTCCAGAGGTGGGCATCCGCTGGTCATCGCAAAAATAGGATCTTATTATGCTTGCTAAAAAATGAAAATATGTTACATATTTAGGCATGCTTTAATGGGAATCATGAATTAAAAAAAAAAAAAAAAGGAAAATGGTTAAATAAAAAAAAATCTTCTTTTGAGTTAAATCTTAAGATTAGTACTCTTATTTTTAAAAAAAACAAAGAAGTTATATTATTGTTACAGATACAACTCTTAGATAAGATGGTTACTAGTATTAAATTTGCAATGGTAATAGAGTGCGCTTTATTGTTAACAGGAACCCTATTTTCATCTTGAGGAAAAATATGGTAAATTCTTTGTTTTTGGCTGTAGGACTCTACTTGACCAGACTGTGTCAGAATTAAAACACCAGGTGTCGCTGCTAAAGTCCCGCGAGTCCAAGGTGATTGACCAGAATCGAGAGCTCCAGCACACCATGATAGACATGGAGACCAAACTGGACGACATGCAGGAGCGAAACCAGTCAGCTCTAGACATGGTATGTCATGATGCGACATCACGACAGGTCGTAAACACAGAGAAGGGGGCCTGGGTCATTCTCCTTAAATATGGTCTTATTGTGTCAGAATAAAAAAAATTATTTTATGGCAAAAATCTGAAGAAAAAAACCTGAAATATTATAAGATTTTAAAATAAATAAATTTAAATGAGAGAAAGAAATTAAGAAAAGATATAAAGTATTAACAATAATGTGTTAGAGAATATTGAAATTCTATCGATACGTACAATACGTAGTTTAAAAACTGCATGAAATATGTTATAATAGGGATGTTACCAGTTATTAAGCATCAGTTAATGCTAGGAATTGTATCTTTTCCTGTAATCTGCTTTATATGTAATTGCATGATCAAATATAATATAAATGTAGCCGAGAAAATATCTAATTAAATATTAATGTGTCTTAACAGTGTAACTTAGTAAGCTCTGTATATCATGTACTGATGTAACAGACACTGCTTCCAATTTAAGTCATTTGTGGGCCATGAATTATTATCAACATTAATAAACCTTTTAAGGCATTCTTAGTGAAACCATTCCGGAAATCCATTTAGTTATCAGTTGTTAGATTTATTTTAAACTTCATTCTGAAATTAAAAGTGAGCTTTAATTTCTGAAACCTCAAAATCTCTAGGCAATAATAGAGAAAAATCAATTATATTATTATCAGTAAAAAAAAATTCTATTAATTTATCTTGTTTACCAAATGGACACATTGTCAATACATTATAGTGGTTGATGGTTCTTTCTTGGGATATTTTTTTAAAAAGGGGTTCTGGGATACATGTATTATACTTTTTTCTCTGTAGTAAGGTAGGGTTAGGGAGGCATCTATATGATTAATATGGATTTGGGGATGTTAATTCTCCTCGGTTTTATTACATTCAAAGTGTTCAGATAACTAAAGGTGATTGACATGAATAAGACTAGGGAATGTTGAGTGTTGTTTTCTCTTATTTCACGCCTCAGGACGCGTTGACCTGGGATGAGGAGGAGAACAATGAGGTATATAGGAGTCACGGCAACATGTTGCTGGCCAATCACCTCGCCTAGATCGCTGCCGCCTCGCCCAAGTCTGACCCTCTATCACACACACCACATTATCTTATATAGCCTCATCTAACTTCATATCATAATGGGGAGGGAGGACACCTTTACTAAAGAAAACAAAAACCCACAAAACTTGAAAGAAATAAAATGGAGAGAAATATCTGTCCAGTGCTGGGCTTGTACTAACACCTGTGTTGTGTGATTGGGCTGTGGTCAGGCTTGTGCTTGGTTTATTTTTGTCATGAAGCTTTTGTCACATACATCCTGATCATTCAAAAAATCAATGAGGATTATTAATAGACAAATTGTCATCAGTAGATCATCTAATATTTGCAATGATTAACAAGATATATACTGCAATAAAGCTTAATTCCCCCTAAAATTCATACTGTTATCAGACAAAAAGAATCACATTTGTGGATATAAAGTAGTCTAGCATGCAGTAAGACCTATAGCCTGTATACTTCTCTGCATGTACAGTTAGTTGATGTATGTGAAACAAGAGCCGATTCTCTCAACTTCTCTGCATTATTGCATGATCTGTATCTCTGAACTCTTTCCCTTGGACTGTAAATTATCCAGTGATTTTTGTTTATTGATTAGTAGACAGTAATTCTAGAATTAAAACGGTTATATCGGAGATATATCATCTGTTGCAGTTTCCATTCAGCTTGTTTTAAGTTTTATTTGCTATTTAATGCATGAATTTGGTGGAAAAGCTTTGAAGTTTATTTAATTTGTTAATTCTAATGTTATTTGACTTTATTTGCTGTAAAAAGCACCAGAGAACTTGTAAATCAAAGAAATTTCCTTCACACTTCTGTTGCAGGATTTTTTGGAAAGATTTAACCAAAATGTGCTGATTACGACAAATATGGTTATTTTGTTTAACGTTATAAATGAATTATGTTGTATTAGCTAAATTATGCATGTCGTGGAACAAGCATATTATTTTTAAAGCTTTTAAATCATAAATAGAGGTCTTAGACTAGTAGACTAATAATAATCTGTGTTTAATACATCAAGTAAAATGCCAGTATGATATGTAGGAAATACTGATGTAATAAAAGCAGTAATAAGTTCAAAAGTGTGAGACCTTGATTATCTATATACCTTCTTTTTACAGGACTTTTTCTCTCTATAACCCAGAAATGTAGAGTACCCTGACAAATATACAATATGTAGTCTATATATGAGTTATGTGTATATGTAGGCAAACACAGAACTAGAGACCTAATCTATGATATGATGTATATAATATCTTGTTACTTTTGGGTTTTATTTTAGTATGGGTTTTCCCCCAAGAACCTCTTATTTCTGTGTAGTGAACATTGTACATATATATAATATATAGTATTTAGAATTTTACCTTATTTGGAAACTTTTATATTTTGATGATTCAGTATGATTTGATGCTGGTTTTATAAGTAATAACAATAGTTTTCTGTATCTTTTTATGCATACCCGTAATTTTTTTTTTTCATTTTGATATTTTAATGTGGAATTTACTACATAAAACATTTAAAGAAATAATTTGCTTCAAGTTCCATTTTATTATTTGGGGCCACAGAAATGCTTGCATTGTTTCATTGAATTGTAATAAAAATTTCAAAATTTATAATTTAAAATTAAAAAAATTTATAATTTAAAATTAAAAAAATTTATATTGCAGCAAAAGCGTTACACTGAGGTTGGAAAACGAGGACTGCTGGATCAAATCCACAAACTCCAGAAAGAGGTCAAGGACCTACAGTATGAACTTCTGACGGTGAACGAGAGACGGGAAATCCAGGAAAGGAAGTACGAGGACCGAAAAATGAAGACCAAGGTCAAGCTGATGAGAGCAAGGTGAGGTCGAGATCTGGGTGATTAGAGTGTTTGAGTCAGAGTGAAGTGTACATTAATCAGAAGCATGCAGACAATCCAGAACTGTGTGTTCAAATCTCTGTCAGATGCTGATATTTCCAAAATTTAACTGTTATTTTAACTGTCTCTGTTCTGTTAAACATATTCAATATAAAGTTTCTAGTTATCTACAAATATTGTACTTGTATAGAAAATTATGTGACACCATAACAACTGTTCTAAACTGGTTCCCCCATTTCAGGACATTTAATGCGGGTTGTGTTGAAGAAGGCCAGGAGTTTGTAGTGTATGTTAGTTTTCAGTAGTCGGACACTCTCAAATATAATGCAGCTCTCTCATTGGTTGCTTCAATTTCTCTCTGCTGAAGTTCAAACTCTTTCAAAAGAATTACCTCTGCTTTTAATCTGTATTGTATTTTTCCAATAGTTTTGAATTTTATAAACGGATAAACATATAGTTTTTTGCATTTTTTAGGTGAAACAAACAAATCATAAGATTAAGGATTGAAAAATTGTGAAAATAGTTGTGACCCTGATTTTCCTATAGCAGCCTTTTCTGTAGGAAATGATAGACAGAGAATCTAACTTAAATTGAATAAAGATAGATAACAGGAACCTTAACCCAACTTTTTGAATAGATGTAGAATTGTTTGTCATCGCAGACTTTAACCTCCAGTCTTTGTATTGGATTATACTAGCACCAGGACCGAGGGGTTTCCTGTGCAGCAGTGTTTGAATGTGTTTGAATAATGTTTTTATCTTTTTTTTTTCTTTTTGATAGTTAAATGTACTAATTGAAATAATCTTTAAAAAGGATTGTAAATTTTGTAATACTTACACCATTTTTTTTTTCAATCTTGTTAATTCATATCATTATATTTTTAAGTATAAGTCATTGATATCAATTGACTTTTTTGATTTTGATTTTTTTATGCACAGCGAAACATTTTATTGTGAAGCACAATACCTTGCAGACAGAATTCTATGGATTCCTGTCATAGATGAAGTGTTCTCTGCTTGTGGTTGTGTTCTGTAAAGTGTTTACTACTTCAATGTTCATATTTTGATGATGTACTTGGTACATGTTTCTTTGTGTAGAATTTATTTATGTTGCAATTTTAATTTGATCAATGTTGTCACCATCCAATTTCCAGCAAGTTGAACTCATTTAAATGCTGCCTTTTGAAGATAAACAAAAATTAAGATTAGTGCTCAATGTAAGATGTAAAGATTAACTAATTCTGCCTGATATTATGTGGATAATGGTGACACATATTTTTCTGTACAAAATCTACCCAAGATTTTTTACTCCAAATTGATGAACCTTATACCTTGACTGGGTGAGTTGTATACTGATATTTCCTGTTTTTACACATACAGGGAGTTTTACTCCAAGGAGAGAACGCGGATGCAAGAGCAGCTCCGACAGTATGATGATGATCTAAGGCTGACGCGATCCACACTCAGGAAGGAGATGGACTGGAAAGAGAAAATGGAGAAGAATTACCAGACGGTTCTCCGCGAGAAACGGGAATATCTGTCACAGTACGTACTCATACCACCGTCTCACTCACGTCTCACTAGGTTCTCAGACACCACTGTAAAGTATAACTGATGTTTTATCACATTCAATGGCATGTCAAGGAGAGGTCAAGGATAAAGAATCCTAGTCCTGAACAGTGTCTCAAACTTATCATAGAAAATGAAATACTACAATCAATTTTACCTTGGACGTTATGAATGCTAGTCATTTTCATTTGACCCTGACCTTGAGGTCACAAGTGTGGACTTTCTAAATAGGTCTAAAGTTAGAAGAAATTATAGGTCGAAAGACTGGCGGCAGTGGCTATAATAAAAAAAGTTTTATGCCTATGAGGCCCAGGGAATAAATTCTGAAATCAGAATAGAACTCATTAAGGCAATCAGGGAGGGGTGCTGTCAGAAGTCCAATAGACAAACAGCTCCAAATCACAGATCATACTTGTACCTCAAACATAAACATTTGACACCATTAATGATTTCCAAACATCAGAACTGACAATAGAAAATAAAAAAGTATACAGGTGAATCTCGATAACTCGAACTTCATGGGACCATGATTAAACTTCGAGAGATCAAGAGTCCGAGAGATCGAAAGTTTAAAAAAATCCGGAAATTTTTGTTCCCGTCATGTTGGTTCTAAAATTATAGTAGCCGGAAGTTTATATTCATAACATGGGATGATAGTCTAACATGGTTTCATTTGTATTTTGTGCTACTTTACATCAAATTTAACAATACAGAAATAAGTTTTGTGTTTATTTATTGTTTTGTTAATTTATAATTTTTTAAAAAGTATTTTATGTTTTTTTGATCACAGAATAGTTTAAATAAAGACCGGTTTAATTTAACGTTAATTTCACAAGTTGTTGAAATTAATAGATCAGTTACAAATTAACTATCTACCCTTTGAAGGAAGCAAGGGGTAGTATCACTTCCGTAATTAACCAATTAACATTACCACGCTAGCCCCAGGGGTTCACTCGATCATCCAGGTAAGGTCCACACGGAGCTAATTATATGCTTGATCGGTCGCGTGTGTACACAGCCACCACTTCGAGTTATCAAGAGTCAAAAACAATGAAATATGTATAACGGGACCCAGATTTTACTTCGAGAGATCAAGAACTTCGAGAGATCGGAGTTCGAGAGATCAAGAGTAAATTTGCTTAGTTATATAGGGAAAAAAATTGGGACCGTGATTTCACGTCAAGAGATCAAGAACTTCGAGAGATCGAAGTTCGAGCCATCGAGTGTCACCTGTATATGCATATTCAAATGATTGAAGCTAAGGGCCAAATAAACTCAGAGAAATAAGTTTACAGAACCATAAGTAAAATTGGTCTTTACAAATTCGAATTATTTCAAGATAATTAGGAAATGCCGTCAAAATTATTTGCAGCAAAATAACGAGCCATATATATGGTAATGATGCTCTGTCAGGGTGGGCCAGGTATTTAGTGCTATTCTCTACCTCCTTACTTATTCTGTGGATACTTTTACATCTATAGCAAGTCAAGACCAGTATTACTTCCAGGTCCATTCAGGAAGAATTAAGGTCAATATCAGCTACTTTTGCATTATTCCCTAACATTGCATCACCCCATCACCATTCCCCTTTTGAAATGTCGGTGTTTTGATGACTTCAGTTATACGTATGTCTGAATGGATTTGTTCCAAAGTTATTCTGTTTAATTTATAGGCACATCGAGATCACTTTTGTATGTCCATCCATCCATCTGTTTGTGATGTGTGCATCATTTAATTCACTAGCTGTCTTGTAGACATATTGTGATGTTTGTGTGGGCTTGTTTTGACAGATTAGAATTTTTTTTTTCAAAATCCCATATACCGGTACAGTCAGAAATCACTTGTCAAGCATTATGCACGACACAATTAGATATTAAAATGCCAGTTATTGTGTAAAAATATTTAAAATGAGTGCACATGTACATCATTTTCATACAATAATGCATAGTGTAGTGCACGCATCTCCTCATATGTAGCTTTGTATATGTCTCCTATGCAGTCAGGGAGATCATTAAAGCTAGTACTTTGTCAAGTAGGTCAGATAAGAAATACATTTTTGACATTGGTATAAGCTATCATAGTAACTGCATTTTCAAATGTGCACGATGGTAATGCTTACATGTATCAATTTAACATGTTTTTCCACATTATGATTTTTGTTGTTCATTTGCTTTGACATATGGGCATTTATAACTTCATTTTTCCACATCAACGAAACTTATGCAGTACACGGGTTTCTTGAATTTTATGAATGATTTCATATATTCAATATAGTTATTAAAAAAATTATTTGAATGCATGGACAACAATTTGTCAATTTATCTGAAATATATTCATAAAAAATCAACATGATTGACTGCATGTTTCAGTGAGGTGTTCCCAACCATTGATGACTAAATTCTTTTTTTGTGGTGGCCTTTTTCAGCGAGTCAAATTTCTTGCAGGCTGTCAGACATGGAGGAAGCCGTACGAGAGAAGACGCGAATGGTTTCCATGCTGCAGGTCCGTACCAAGTTCTTGGAGGAGGAGAATTCTCGCCTACAAGATCGCATCGACTCTATCACCAAACAGAAGCAGGGATTAGATAAGCTGCTCAAAGAATACAAACTCTCCGGTAAAGACGTTCACGTAAGTTCAAGAGACATTTTTATTATACTTAAGGCTAAATTAAATGTCAAATAAAATATTTACCTCACAGAGTAATGTGTATCTGTAAAAATCATCATGACACATCTACAGCAATATTTGAATGTTATATTGGTTTCATGAAATGATAATGAATAGATGATGTAAATGTCATTGTTCAAGTTAGAGAAAATCAGCTTTTTATTTGAGATGAAGCTAATGTCATATGATATTTACTTTTCAAGGGTATTGCATGCTAACCTCTTGCTTGTTATTTGTAGTTGTCTCGACTTAGTTCGGACAGCCGACCTCACAGCCTGACGGGGGGTACGAGTGGTATCGGGAACAGCGTGGATTCCAGCTGGGTCAACGAACAGGACCCATACATTGAGCCGTACCTGGGTTATCGCAATACGCAATCCTCCAACATGGTGATAAATAACTACCTCAGTCGAAGCTTTGAACCGCACAGTCATGCTGTCGATTTATATCGTGGGGAGACAGGAAGTGAAGAGTCGTACAGTCGCGAGTTTGATACTTAGGGACTCAGTGAACCATTCCATTGTCATCGATTATCAATAATCAAAATGCCATTTTAACCATCAAATCGACGTACAATTTAAAACATTCCACGCCAAATACTGACAAGTATTTTCACCACCTGGTGATTTTATTGAGGCCATTTTTTCTTATTGTCATTTGCTTTAGTATAGAAAAATAGATTTTTATATGTTGTAATTTTTCATTTTTAAGAAATTTTCATTTATTTTTATAAAATGTGATAATTAAGTTATTTTATGTAGTCTTTTACATGTAGTTGCCTTTTGAATGAGACAATACATCTTATTCATCAGATTCATCTAATATTGGTAAATAACATGCATTTATATTTTTTCATTTGTTGATATATGTATGCAAATGTGAAAAATGCAGTGAGTGATGTCCATTGTATAGTAGAATATAGCTGATATACATAGAGCACATGTGGCCTCCATATTGTTGTCTGTATGTGCAGGTATTTGTCCGTCCCTAATTTGTATCTGCGTCCATCCATTTGAATCTGTGTCCATCCCTTTATATGTCTCTGTAAAGCTAATCTTTGACACCATTGTCGATGTCAAAATATAAATCTTTTTGTTGTTAATATTGGGAGAAAAATATAATGATTGTAATGTTCAGAGGTTTTTTTAGATAGGAGTTATGAGTTACCATACATCACATTGGTTTTGGATCTCTTGGATAAGCTTGTATGTTAAGTTGGAATAGTGCAGAGTGTGGAGTTTTTCTTTGTGAAGTGTTTTGTTTTTTTCGTTTTCAAAGAAAAATTTCTACCAATGTCACCAAGAAATGAAACTATGAACAGAGCTTGTAATTTAGGGGATTAGAGAGTCAGTGCAATGCACATGATGAGGATAAGGCTATAAAGCTGGGCTTACACAGAATTTGATCTACTTGTTTTTCGAAGATTTCTAAATACAGATCTATTTTTTATTTCATCTTAAAGCAAGCCCTACATATAAGTTATTTGAAATCTTAAAATTTACTATAGTCAGAACTAGTGAAGTCAGAATGCTTTCCTGGGTTGTACTTGTTATTGAGTTAATGGTATTTGTATGAATTATAATCTATAATTGTAGTTGAAGTGTAGGGCCAATTCATTTCTTGAGAAAATCACATTTAACAAAGTGCATTCCTTAATATTTGAACAGTATATGTAGATTATGACGTCGTGTAGAGTAGATTTATTGGTTGTGATATCACCATGTAGTAATCTCTGTAGGCATGTAGCTGTAGATGCATGTTAATCGGTAGGATCAGAAAGAACACCCCTGTCCTCTTCCTTGCCTTTGTAAGGAAGCGGCCAGACTTACCTAGAGTTCTCTGTAGTTGTTTGTCGTAGTAGAAAGATATCCTTGAGTTTTATATTTAATATTTTCAGATATGTAAACAGACAATTATTAGTTAATACATGTAGTAGATTTATTTTTATTGTAATACATTCCCATATAAAAGCTGTGATACTGAGTAATAATTTCACCAGATTTATATACATTGCAATTGACTTTTTAAAGTAGATTCCGTCCGCTTGTGTGTCTCGATGTTTAAGGTTGTCTAGTCTAGCGTGTGAGTCAGATACTCAAGACAATTTTTTAATGTTACCTATGTATCAGGCAGTTATTTATTTTAATTCTCATTTGTCAGTCTGTCAGCAGCAGATTGGCAGATGTATCTTTTTGCTTTTCCGTCTTGTCAATACAGTTTTATTTTTATTCTGTCTCTCCGATCTGGACGATGTTATTTCTATTCCATCTCGCTTGTCTGGCGAGATATTTCTATTGGAGGCAGCTGGTCAGCCCTCCGAGCCAGTTTGGTGCCTTGTCATTCGTATACCATGCATTTACTGTCATCAGTGAGAAACACCAAGAATGGTCCATTTGTCTCATCAATGTTTATAAAGAAAATAAAATATTTATCTATATGTCAACTGTTTTTGTTTTTGTGTGTGATAACTAAGAAACTAGAGGTTGTCCTCTTCTGTTTATGATGCTTTGTTTATGGACAGTTAGGACAGTTTAATTTGTGGTCTATATTTTTTTTTAAATTGAGTTTTTACAAAGAAACATATAGACTTATATTGTAATGTGTAACTGGTATTATACAGTACATGCTATTAATCTTTAGTCTGGATAACATGTTGATAGTATTAATGATGATTCTGCAGAGAAAGCCTTACTGAAAACAAAAGACAGCAAAAAAATCAAATGATTCTGTATTTATCTATACAATGTCATCAAGCTTACATCATTTCTAACTTTATCACATGCTACATTCTGATTGGTTGATTTCCCATTGTCTCTGTGATTAGATAGTCAGTAGTCCTGTTAGATCACAGTGCCCAGTGACGAGATCCTATACAGTGTCTGAGACCCCGGGGGTGGGGGTGCAGTCTCTACAGCTCGTCTTTCCGGTGGTGCCTGGGCTGGCGCTTAGCCCGGGGGTCTGGTCTGTTGTCCCCAATGAACGGTCGGCGTAAGTCTCTGTGTCCATGGAGATCCCAGTAGGCTTTGGCACTGCGCACACATCGGAAGCCAACATTTTGGGCTGTGTAGTCCGGCTGTAGACCCATTCTGAAACCAACCCCCAAAGTTAATGGATTTGAAATGAGAAAAAAGAAGGCAAACAATTAAACAGAAAACTATCTTAGAGGGTTATCATGAGATTTCTGGTTTTCATTTGTTACTATTTTTAATACCTCTGTGCTGTCCTAACAATTCTGTTACAGTGGCCCTCCCTGCTGTCAATGAATGAGCCTCCCTTCACCACGTACATCACTTCCTGTAGCTTCCTGTCCACCACTCTGTCATAGTACCTAGTGGACGTCCACTCCCAGATATTTCCCAACATGTCGTACAGACCTACAATGTACAACACAGTGTATTATACATACTCTACTAACAGTTAACATAAACAGCACTTTGTAGTACATGTATCACATATCATAACTGGTATATATTCCTCATTAACTTTGTTTTATATATATATATATATATATATATATATATATATATATATATATATATATATATATATATATATATATATTCATGTATCAAATTGAAGAACCCACAATATACAAATGATAAAAATTCAATGCATAAATTCTCACCAAACTGGTTCTGTGCCCTGTAGAAATCAACGGGGGATGTCCCTTCCCAGTGGTCCACCTTTGTGTTACCCTCAGGGAACTTCCCCTACAATGGTATCATTCAGTTCATTTTATTTCATCAGCCTAGCTCAAAATAACTTGTATTCATTTTTAAATTTAATATATCCATAATGCTTTTCATTGCATGAAAATCAGTTATGAAAAATGTTGGAGTAGCCAGTAGAATATGTAAGTTTTTACCTGCCAGAGGTTGGTCCTGTTCTTTTGGTATCGATCACCCCAGGGATAAATTTTACCTGTTTGATGATAAAAAATAAATTACTTTTTATTGTGTAACAATTTGACTGTTTCCATGTCCCCTCTTACTCTTGAGCCACCCCCCCCCCCCCCCCCCACCCTAAGTCACTCCTCTCATCTTGAATTCCACCACTCAGCCATAAGCTCCCTTTTCAACCTAGAGCTCCTCCTCACCCTGGAGTATCCCCTCACCCTGGAGTCACTCTCTAACCCTAGAGTCCCCTTCTCACCCTGGAGTTCCCAACACACCCTGGAGTCTCCTCCACAACCTGGAGTCCCCTCCATACCCTGTAGTCACCCTCTCACCCTAGAGTCTTAATCCCACCCTGGAGTTCCCCCTCTCATCCTTAAGTCTTACCTCTTAACCCTGGTTCCCTCACTCAAACTTGAGTTCCCCTCTCACCATAAGACCTCTTCTCAACCTTTCAGTTCCCTTCTCACCCTGGAGTCCCACTTTCTCACCCTGGAGTCCCACTTTCTCACCCTGCAGTCCTATTTTTTCAAATTGGAGTCCCCTTCCCCTCTTTCATCCTTGAGCCCTCTCTCACATTGAAGTTCCCCCTCTCACCCTGGAGTCCTCCACGCGCCGCAAACTCCCATTCGTTCTCGGTGGGTAGCCGTTTTCCCGTCCAGGTACAAAAGGCCTTGGCGTCTTCCATGCTGATGTGGACCACGGGGTGGTCGAGGCGGTCCCTGACGGTGGATCCCAAACCCTCGGGCTGCAAGGAAAGACAGAAAGACAACGGTGTCAAGATGTATACGTGGATTATATCATACAGTTGTGTTGTTAGTACCGCGACGCTCTTTTGTACTATGTTTATGTACTCATATATTCAAAATAATAAGGCAGAATTTTAAATGTACTAAACTACCAAAGGGGAATATAAGAATTTTCAAATCATTTACAAAAATATCGCACAAGGAAACGGAATAAGGAATCATTCTTTGAGTATTACATGTATGAGGTGATCAAATACTGTAGGGGGTGATCAAATCCAATAAAGCCCAGTGGACTTTATGATAGATTTGATCATGCCCGATCGTATTTGATCACCTCATTATAATCAAAGAATGATTTTTATTACTTATATTCATATAATTTATATATATTGTTCAATTAAACTGTATTGACAATTTTACGTTATTTTCATTTTGTATGCTTATGCAAACCCCGTCTTGCACCCCAACTGCGTCACTGATGAATTGTATTGTACTATACGTTACAAAGATTCGTAGTGTTATCACAGAAAACGACACTGGAAAAGATTTATTGGGGTGGAAAATAACGAAAACCATTCGCCGTTAATGAATAAGATGTGTTGATCACCTTATTCCAGGCTGCCCCCTTGACGGGGACCCACCAGGTGCCCGCTGGGACATTCCTGGCCTGATTCTGGGCGGCGGGGGACAGGAAGGGCTTCAGGACCCAGCTCCAGCCCTGGCGCTCCGCTGTCGTCACGTACCGCGGCTTGGCCTCCTTAAACTTCCTATCCACAAAAAATAAGGATAAAAGCAATGTAAAAATTACATATAGCTAGATAAATGTATCACTTTTTAAATCTTAAATTTTATTAATTATAGACCCCCCCCCCTCCAATTTAAAAAAATCTAGCTAGTCACACCACAATTTCCAAAGGTAATCAGGATAGGATCGTTTTCAGTACTATATTTTTACTATTTTAACAATCGAAAACTGAAGGAAATAAAAATTCTGTCTTCATTATTTTGAAAAAATTGAATCATTCCGAATTAATCATAGTTAGAGTAGTATCTGGTTGTCTGGATTATGCCTTTATCGTGTTTGTTGGTTTTGTTTTTTTTATTTATTTACTTATTTTTTTTTAAAGATAATATTTAAAGACACTGTCTAAAATTTTATAGAGTAATACTGGGTAATGTGCGAAATTATCGCTCATTCTGCAAAAATTCTGAAATCAACATTTTGTTTCGCGCCGTAAAGATTGTACCAGAGTGAAGCCGAAAGAAAATGAAATCCTCGTTCATAGTGCTAGAGACACATCAGGGTGTAATTTTGGAGCGTGTTTTACAAAACAGAGTACATAATACTCTATTTCCAATCACAATTCAAGCATTTAGGTTTCAACTGCATTTTATTTTTGTTCTTCCTGATGTCATATTGTAAATTTTGAATTTACTGGGTAGGTGTAAATACACCCAGTAAATTTAAAGTTTACATGACACCGATAAGGTAGAATCGCGTTATTGAGTGTGAATCCAGAGTACATCTATAACACTCGATCTTTATTTCCATTCACAGTATAAGCATAAGAAATAAGAAATTTTATTTTAAAAAAAACTGTAGAAACACGGCACGGTACAATTTTATATCTGGAGTATGTATGTACGGACTTTGAAACCAGAGGACAATTAAGGTGCTCTTTATTTCCAATCACCATACAAACATATAGAATACAATATCTGGATGTTAGATACTAGTCTTTGTTAAGAATGTACTACCAGAAGTGAGCGTTGGTGATGGGGTGGGTGTCTATGTAGAAAGGTTTGACCTCGGCCTCCTGCATCGGGTACTCGCCGCTGTCAGACTCGGGGTCGTTAATCCCGGTCAGGAACTTCCCTCCCTTGATGACCTTCATGTAGTCTAGGTGGTCATACTCGTGTATAACTAGGAGGTAAAGGACAGTCACAGGGGCAGTCAATATAAACCAAGATAGTGAGGTTAAAACAACGTACAGTTAATTTAGGCACACTTGCAGTGAAACGCGAAAACCCTGCATCTTTTGACAGAAGTAAAATTTTAAAATGAAGGATTGTAGTGTTTTCACTGAGTATTATTATTCATGCATGTACATGTATAAGAAAGATTAATGCAGTTCAACAAAGACTCTTCTCAATTCAATTTCCGAGCTGCTATAATATAAGTAAAGTATAAAATACTTACTTTGTGTGATACTCTGGGGAGCCACTGCTGGTATCAGCAGAGAAACCACCACAAGCAAGATTCTCCGAGACACAGACATCTTGTTGGGGAGAAGGCGCGCGACAGCTGGCGCCCACGTGGACAGAAAACCGATCGAACTCTCTGCCCATTGTCAACTCTCATCGCCATCAAATAATCAATTTATTGGAAAAACATGCATCTAATCAGGTATTTTAACTATTGTAAGCACAAATAATCTGAAAAATGATTAACAACATAGCAGCATGAGTTAGAAATTGAAGTTAAAAATCCTTTCAGTATTCAGCAGGCACACATGTTGGGGGGAGGGGGGGGGGAGGGTGCAGACTCATCCAAAAATTTTCTTAAGCCCCCCCCCCCCAAAAAAAGAGGCAAGTTCACAATAATATGCATGAAATTCCTATTCCGTGGGGGGGGGGGGGGGGGGGGGGGGGGGGGGGGGGGGGGGAGAAGCAGAAAACCTACTATAACTTCCATTTCACTATCAAGAAGATGGGTGAATAAGGCGTGTAAAATTATTAAAAACAATCGATATTTAACATAACATCGATTTGTAACCCTTAAATGTTAAATACTTGGAATATGTTGATCTAAACTAGCGTATGCGTGTCAAAAACCTCAAAATAGTGTCATTTTTTAGAACTTCAATGCGTATTCTTTTATAGAGTGGGTCTGAGCTCCATATTTTTGTCATAGTCTAAATAAGGTTTAATGGAAATCAAACCGATTTTAATCAACAAAATCGTGGAGAGATGACCCACTATACTTTAAAAATGTAATTTTGTATAACAACAATCGAACGTTTTAGAAAAATAACTTTAGGATTTATTTTTCTCTTATCATTTGTTAAAATATTCAAAACTGAATATAATAGCTAGAAATCATCCCTTTTGTAAACTTGTATTATATCAAATATATTTAAGTTAAAAAAAAATTTGAAATTGTTTTTTACGACTAAACAAAATGGGCATTTGCACTATCTTATTCCCCCATCTTCTTTCTTGTTTTTCACTTCAATCATTTACATGCTCCAAAAAATGGGGAGGGGGGGGGTCAACTCCATGGTAATTTAAATTTGAGAAAAATGTTTCCTGCGAGAAAAAGTGGGTGGCCAGCCCCCCACCTAACACCCCCAACACCCCCCCTCCCCCGATGCTACGTCCCTGAATTTCTAAAAAAATATGTTAAAAAATTTGCCTCGGAAAAAACACTCAGTTTCTTGTTGGTTTCATGGTTAGTGTTCAGATATTGACTTCCGGTTATTTTTCTCGTTTTGCTGCACGTGAGAAGTGTTTACTTCATGAACATTCTATACATTTATCACAGTGCAAATTGACAGCTACATCAGCACTGACAGCTGTGTTAAAGAAATTTACGTGAATTTCACTTAGTACATGTAAGTATGCACTGCTATTGCTTTGATGAGGACACTGTCATTGTCGGCGTGCTGACATGTACAAACTGACAAAGAGAAAATGAGAACAACTTAAAGCTAAGAACATTACTTAAGTTAGAATTCACGTTCTTGCTTTAACATTTTTGCTTTGTAGGTGTGACGTGTGTGCAATTTTAAAGAGTTACTTTTATGTTTCCAACATAATTAAAAAGCATTACTGTATTTGAAAGACATTCTCCCATGCGTGCCTATGCCATATTTTCTCACTGAACCATTACCGTAAAACGGTGAATATAATACGCACTTTTTTTCCAGGATTTCTTACCGTGAGAAAGGGGTGCGTATTATACATCCCTATAGGATTTTGACATATTTTCCCCCTAGGTGAAGCACGGGGTATCATACTGGCGTATTATCTATGCTGGCCACAGACAGAATTAACCGATACCCCTCTATACATCGTAACATTACTTCATTATCACATATATATTAATAAATCCTTGTTATAGCATGTTATTAAAGAAAATGTATACTTAAAGTCTGTTTATCAATAAACTGTTTCAAAATGGCCTTTAAAAATGAATTTGAACTCCCTATTCTTTTTCTCCGTGTACGCCGCCATTACAGCTGTTAATTATAGAATGTGGACTTGGGTGGCCACGTGCTATATGTAACCGATCTTTGAAAACAGCTTAAACATCATTTGGCTCATTTTTAACCATTTTCATGTAATGATAATTGATTTATTGCAAATAATTATGACTATAAATAATTCTATAACCTATTCCGTTAATAGAAGCCAGTGTTGTGCTCCCCACCGGACCGCTAACGCTTGACACCTTGGTTATCTCAGACACTCCCCTTAGGCTATGTGTACTATACACAACACAACTATTTGTGCACATATTTTATTATGTTCCAGGCCTCTAATTGATCACTTTGATCGGCATCATTTAAGAATTTAATTAGGTCCGTTATCTCCTATACCTGTACACCGTTTTTCACTACACTGGGGTTATGTGATGACAAAACAATTATATAACGCTTGTTAAAAGTAGTTGATTTTATTAACGGTAGACTATTTAATACTAGGTCTATTTAAAACATTGATTATGAAATAAAGATATTACCGCGATGTATTAGTTACAATAAATCCGTATCTAAAAATTTACTGTTTTTCTTATTTCCGGTAGTGTATTTCCGCGATGAAATTGAGCGTGTACACAAAGTATAACTGCTTTGTTGATATACTCAGCATTACCGTTTGGTCAATATTTTTGATGCGTATTATACATCCGAACTAGCTTTTTTCCACCACTTTCAGGCCCAAAGTAGGGGGTGCGTATTGTACACTACTGCATATTATATTCACCGGATTACGGTATTGCTAATCAGTGAACTTTAATGTAGTATGTAAATGGTGTGACAGTTGGGCCTAGCGCAGATTTTTTGGATTAAACAGAGGCAGTTTTAATCTTTAAAGAGAGAACCCAAACAGTTGGATCCTCCACTTTACTACTCAAATCAACAGCCAAATTTAAACTTAACATCACAAGCTCAATCTTCATTTGTGACATCATTTTTCATATGTATAAAAAGTTTTGTCCCCGCAAATATCCGAGCTGAATGAAATTGATTCCGAGAATTTTTCTTTCTTTTTTCAATTCTTATAAATTTCAAATGTTAATTTAAGAATTGCAATTTGCTTCTTTATTCAGTATCTCATAGGTTGGTTCCTTGATATTTTTGGTTTATTTTTATTAAATGTTTGATATTTACGCGAAACAAGTTGTATACCCTGATCAAAGCACTTTAAATTTGTAACATGAATGACTTGCATTGTTTATCATTTTTATACATAATAAGATTGAAATCTTGGAAAGTATTTAATAGAGGTGCAGCCTCAGGGGCAATATACATGATCGAAAAAGCGCCAGTCATTTTATGGCGAAGCCCATGAGCCTGAAGAAATTATTTTGTCTGTTAGTGCCCCTGATTAACTTTCATTTTTCACTGATTTTGTTATTTATGTTATGTTTTATCATTAAGCCTTGCTTTGCGAGGCAGGTTTAGCCAGTCTCTCAGCGCTTGGTATAATTGTGTGTATCTCTGTCATTTTAGGTTATCATGGCAACAGTTTTAGTACTAGGAGGGGGAGGCAGAGAACATGCATTGTCATGGAAAATGACACAATCTGCAAATGTCCGACATCTTTATGTGTCCCCCGGGAATGCTGGAACAGAAAGCAGTCCCAAAACTAGCAATGTGGGTAAGTACTGCTTCTCCAAAATTTTCACCTGAAACATTCTTTTAAAAATGTACTGATTGATTTTTACTGTTTATTATAACCCCTACGTGAACAATTATGATATTTATCAATGGAACAAAAAGTTACATGAATGTGTCAAATGACAACAATTACTTCAAAGCTGCTGCCAAATACAGAACTACGGTATATTATCATTACCTTTATATGAATACTTTTCAAAGTACGCCTAATTGTCTGTTATTGTATTATATAGTTCTAGAGGCCTAAATGTCTGTTATTGTATTATATAGTTCTATTGGCCTAAATATCTGTTTTAATTGTATTATATAGTTCTATTGGCCTAAATGTCTGTTATTGTATTATATAGTTCTTTGGCCTAAATGTCTGTTATTGTATTATATAGTAGGCCTAAATATCTGTTATTGTATTCTATAGTTCTATAGGCCTAAATGTCTGTTATTGTATTATATAGAAGGCCTAAATGTCTGTTATTGTATTCTATAGTTCTATAGGCCTAAATGTCTGTTATTGTATTATATAGAAGGCCTAAATGTCTGTTATTGTATTCTATAGTAGGTCTAAATATCTGTTATTGTATTCTATAGTTCTCAATCTGAAGAAGTTTGATGAAGTGGTGGACTTTTGTAAGAAAGAGTCTGTGGCCCTGGTAGTGGTTGGTCCGGAGGACCCTCTGGCTGCCGGCATAGCTGACCACCTTAACAGTCAAGGTAACCAATCAAAATGTGGGAAAAAGGTAGCATGTTCCTATTTTTTCCCATCCTGATATTCCATTTTATGGGTATTCATTTTATTTAAATTTTTCTTCAGAAAATATCATAAAAAGGACTTAAAAAGAATAGTTTTTCATAGCTATTTGTGTGTAAACAGGGTTGTTATAAAAAGTCACAACAATTTTTTGACCACATTGTATTTTCATAAATGCACATCCTTACTTCTTTCTTATATACTATCTATTCTTCATTATTTTATGCATGCTTCTTAAAGCAAGTGCAGAGAGCCCCATGATATGATATGTCATAGAATTCATAGAAAATTCTTATAACACCACTGAAGCTCAACTTTTATCACAGTATTGAAGTGTTCAACCTTAATTCAATATTTTTGTCTTATCTTTATATATGAACAACAGATTTCACTACACTTAGATTTGCTGTTCATTGTTAAAATAGTGTGTAATATTTCGTTGTATGTTATGATATGAACCTGACTACTTGTAATGATCCCTGTGAGCTCTGTGTTTTGTTCCTTGTTATCCCTGTCTCACTCCTTCCCATGCTAGGAATCCCCTGCTTTGGCCCCAGTGCTAAGGCTTCCCAGATAGAGGCTAGTAAAGAGTTCTCTAAAGAGTTCATGTCCAGACATGACATTCCTACGGCCAGGTTCCGCAGCTTCCGTGATCCCAGTGAGGCGTGTCAACACATCAACTAGTAAGATATCATAAGCAGCTGTAGTGGCAATAGCATGCATGGTTATCTTGATGAATGCATAGTTTTCTCAGTATTTTCTGCCATTTTTCTTATTTCAGAGTTACGTATATCAAGCTATCAATAATTTCCTCATTTGACTGCTTTATGATTTTGTAGGCACACAGAAGCATTGACGATTTTTTGTCTTAACATCTTTGAGTATTTTGCCATCATTAAAATGCTGCTCAGATTTCCCATACTTTTATATCTACAGTGCTGACTACCCTGCCCTAGTGGTGAAGGCTAGTGGGCTGGCAGCAGGGAAGGGCGTGGTTGTGGCTCAGTCCAGGGAGGAGGCCTGTCAAGCCGCTAGGGACATGCTCAATGTGAGAGCTCTCGTCTTCAAAATAGCAGCATTTGAATCATTATTGTCAGAAATATTTTCTGCTTTCAATTCTATTTACTGTTTTAAAAGATGCAAAGTTTTATTTTGACATACCAGTACATGTATGGCCAGTACTGTAGAGATAACTATTCACATTGGTCAAATCTTAAAATTTAATTATCTATACTATTCTGTAGAATAAGTTGTTTGGTGCAGCAGGGGAGACAATTGTAGTGGAGGAGCTCCTATCAGGAGAGGAAGTGTCGGTGAGTACCCAGTATTAACTTTCTTTGGAAAATTGGATAATAAGTATGGATTTCTTTGTGTAAATCCTCTATCTAGCAAACTTTGTAATAGTTTTAAATATTCTTTAACTTTTGTTGTAAAACAGAGTACTATGGGTAAGTAGCCACTAACATTTTTATATCGTAAACAATTTCATGGTTGTAACTGATTTCCTTCTAAATTACTCTGTGATTCATATGCAAAAAATCTATGGGCTCCCTGTTTGAAACACCTCTATTTGATATTTAACATTATATTTTGTCATTGCGTGACCTTTGATATACTGGTGGGGTATCTTTGATGCTCAGTGACTTGAATGTAATTGTCAGCACTTGGCTGATAAATGTAGTACCTTTATTTATATCTTAATGCTATATCCAGGATGCTCTATGATATTGATGTAATACAATTTGTAAGAAGAAGGTACAGTTTCTTTCAATATTTGCCCTAAAATTCAAATATTGTCTAAGTGTCATGAAAATACACATATACCATATTGAACAGGTGTGTATATACAGAACCAAGTTAAACACTTTTATCCTGTTTTCAAAAAAAGAATATAAATGACTTAAGATTTTACCATATTTCTAAGATATAGTCAAAAATGATGATAAATGTCCCCCTCATCCAAGCATTCCCCCGGATGTGATGGATGAGGGGCATTCTTGGAAGACAGCCTGAGGCTGAGGAGTATCAAGTAGCATTATTTCCTGGCTATTATGCTCGGGATCGCCCTTCAAAAAAGCTAAAAACCTACCTGGAAGTGACGTCACATACCCTATAAATAGTGTGTCCATTGTGATAAACACTCATAATTTTAAAGCTAATTTATTGTCAAATATGTATTTTTATTTGAGGTGGGATAAAACAATTTTAAAACCCATACAGGGAGGGAACATTGATACTCCTCAGCCTCAGGCTGTCTTCCAAGAATGCCCCTCATCCATCACATCCGGGGGAATGCTTGGATGAGGGGGACATTCTTTTCATCCAGCCTTCGGCATATCGGAGTATCAAGTAGCATCTTCAAAGTATTTGACAATAAATAAAAATCCTTCCAAATAAAGAAGATTCTCAATCAATGATTTAAATCAACAAAGACCATTTTCATAAATTAAGTTTGGCTTCATCATGTAGAAAAGCAAAATTGCTTGATCATCTTGGCCACATATAACAGAAAATATACCCATTATTTTTCCCCACCAAGTTCTATAATTGCTGTACATATTGTGGTCGCATGAATTATGTTTTCTCAGAAAATAAAACCATTCTGCCTCAATTCTCTGTGATATATAAGATAAATATAATGTTTGTAATATCCAAAACTATGCAATTTTCAGTCTATAAAATGTTAATTGAAAGAAGAATGAATTGCATTCATTGAAATGTCTGATTCTACTGCATATAAGGTACACATACACACATTATACAGCTATAGTGTAACTAAATGACTGGTCTTCTAGCTTCCAATGTAATGTAGAAAACAACTGTTTTCTTCCTTGAGTATTTATAAATTATCATAGTAATGTATAATTAAGTGTTGCAACATAATTAAGGTACAGTGAGTCAGTGACTCTCTGATAAGAGAAATATTTATACTCTTAATGAAGTACCTTAGTCAATCATTCTTTATAAATTAAATTAAAAGACATATTAATTTTATATGACCTATTTTGTCTATAACTATATAGTTATATATTAATAAGTTCAGCTTCCTTTGAAACTTATTATCAGTAAAAGCAATAGTATTCCTAGTGTACGGAAGTATGTCGGGTAAATAATAATAACATAAAAATCTTGTCTGATGCCTTTGAGCATTAATATTCATTCCTAATTTGAAAATTCTTAATCAGTATCTATGACTTTTCTGGTTTGCGGTATTTACCCATATACATGTAAATCAAAACACCAATCCTTCAAAACATGTCCATTTTAACATTCAACGCAACCAAACTCTACATGAATTAATATAAGTCTTCAGAAAACTAATTTCAAAACTTGCAATCTTTCTTAAATTTGATACTTACATCTTCAATATGAAATAAGTTAATATAAATGACCCATGTAAAGATTTATCTCTAGCTAGGTACTATTTCTTTTTAAAATATAAGACATTTGATATTTTATTTTCCATGAATCTATATCTCTAATAAGCAATCTATTATACATGTATAATCATTGAATATGTAACTTTTCCCTCAGCAGAAAAATTGTATGACATTAATTTTTGTGTATTAACACATTTATGACAAGATATGAAATAAAATATCAAGTTTTTTGTAATGTCATTTTCTGCCGTCAATAATATTGTCAATATATATATATTCATGTAGTCACAATAAGACCAACAATTGGGCACTGTATACAGGGTCATTTTTGTCCCATGTTATTCTTTGTTTGTAAACGATTTTGATTCGATTAAAATTTGCCCAGACAAAGTTGTGTTTAAAGAGAGACAATTTGAGACATTGGAATTCGCATATTCCTAATTCACCCACTGACAAAGGGCGAAAGAGCGAAAATTAAACGGGAACAAATATTTCCCCCGTAAGTTTTCTTGGAATTTATGAATTAGATATGCTCTATAATTCAAGGTAACATATATACCAGCAGCTAAATCAGAGTAAATTTGTTTAACTGTTAAATCTTGTAAATATAATACCTTTGTCCTTTGAGCAATATAATTTAAACATAATCACTATTTTGAAATAACTGATACACAAACACTTATAAGCAAACTTCATGATGTGTCTGAAAATAAACGAAAAATATAAATTAACATTTTTACTTCTGTTAATTTATAAGTATAATTCAATCAATATGACACAGTTAGAAAATACAGAAATAGAACTTTCCCAATCATTTGCAAAAGAAATTCAATCATTTTTAAATTTAAAACTTTTCCCATTATTTCAATTTTCTGTTCAAGCTACTACATGGCCTTTTCACACAATGTCTTTACACATATATCTGTTAAATTGATATTTTCTATTCTGTTCCAAATTCCGAATATTACCAGAAATGTTTTAATATTGTTTTAAAATTTGTAATATCCTATACAATAAATACCATTAGCAATTGAATAAAATTTGTCTTTTCATGAAGACGTCAATCCTGATTATAAGTTGTGAAGAGATACACATATAATCAGTCTATAACTATTCACATATAACAGAAAACATTCCAATGCATCAACTGATACATATATGGTAGGTATATAATTAATGTATGCAAATCAGTTTTCTTTGTTTTTTATTAATATGAACATTGTAAACATGTTGCTAAGTGTATTGTAATTCAAAATTCAAGTTACAGGTAATCATATAACCCATCTTCTATTAAAATAATCTCAACAAATCGAACTTCAATGTCTTCGAATACATGTATTATCAATTATAATCCCTTATGTTTAATATTGTATATTCAATACTATATTCAATTGTATTAATTGTCAATTAGTTTACCATTCAATTGTATCTCTTCCATTGCAATATTCTATTATTAATTATTACATTTATAATCCTTATAACTGCATGGATTTTTTCCCAAAAGAATTGTTACATGAACTCCTCATTGACATTTTGTCTTGGTAAAATTTGCTTGCATTGCATGATCTAGACTAGCTAATAATTAGCTTTTCTTAATTTTGATCTCCTTCAACATGATATCTGGTAAAAGTTTCATTTATCAAATTCTTTGTTCGCGATAGAAATAAAAGGTCATCTATAGCCTCTTCCTTATTCTTTCATCTCATTCTAATTGAACATGTACCGTACTTTGGTAAATCTAAAATTTTATAAACAACTAGGATTATTAAGTGAACATTGTATTATTTCTGGAGTTTTATTCTGATCATATTGATCTTCTTTCATTCTCTGAACCTTTCCATTTGGTGTTATATCTCAGGAATTGAGCAATGTATCAAATATCTTCATTTCTATATATCATACAGTGGTATAACAATACTTGTCAAGCCTCTGTTTCCATGAGGTAGTCATTTAAATTAGCTTGAAATAGATTCCTCCTGTATAATGTCTGAAATCAAATCATCTAAGTAAATAAATTTTTGTTTCTTTTTTCTTTAAATCTTTCTCATGAATCATATAATGATCCGCAGGTTTATGCTTTTTGTAATAATTATGGATGCAAAAAACAATTAAATAAAACTTTATAAATTATTTGACTGAATATATTGCTTATTTTAAAAGTACTTTTCAAATCAAGTACCATATTGTTTGTTCGATTTCTTTCTATGAGCAATATATAAATATATAGTGTCTTCAAATCAAATTTTTCTATCAATACTCTTGTTTTCGACGCTCCTGTTATTTCAGTCATAAACTTTATAACAACTCTATCTAACTCAAATTTTATATCTGAATAAATCTGCTCAGACAATCGATACGACTCACAACACTGCATGAATTGTCTTTGGCACCCATTCCAAACAGTAATCATTCCAATTCCCTAATATTTTATGGAATCAGTTTGTCTTTCAAAAGATTCATTCTCTAAGATTATATACATGACGCTTCTTTCTATCAAACTTAAAACCATGTACATCTTCGACTGTACTTAATGTAATCTAAATATATATATGTAATGTAGACAATCATCATCCTTTCTGTGACAATTAACTTGAAAACACCATATACTATAGTATAGAAAAAATATGTACACGTTTCTCATTCCAGAATTCAAATTTCACTACGAATGTATTGCTATGGGAAAAAATTAATTCTTGTTGATTCA
Organism: Magallana nippona; assembly: GCA_033439105.1. Lineage (NCBI taxonomy): Eukaryota > Metazoa > Mollusca > Bivalvia > Ostreida > Ostreidae > Magallana > Magallana nippona. The sequence continues at coordinate 4,756,794 of CM065922.1, forward strand.
TGCAATTTCTTGGTTGATCTTTAGTGACACCAAATAATATTACTGATACCATCAGCGCTACTTATTTCCAACCATGCACAAACTGATGCTTTGAATATTTCTTCATTTTCATGATTTTCAATTGTAAAATCTTGTGTAGACCTGTGTAGATATTCTAAATTGTCACCTTCTTTCACCTGTACTGATTTAGTATTAATAACCTGACTGTTGTTTTTGTTTTAAAATTTTTGACCTTCGGTCGTTTTACTATGAGCACTACATTATGTAAATTCCAGGTCGTAAACCAATTATATATATCTCCAGTATCAGTCAGCAATGAAGAAAAATTCTTTCTCTTGTCTCATTTATATCGCAGATATTGAGACCAATATATATAATCACAACAATTAAATCTGAATACAGTGTGCTCTAATGGTGCTATTCAATCAATACACAGCGTGTATTGTACAATTTGCGGTGTAAATTATAAACACTACGAAATTCTGAACACAGCGTGTTCTAACCTTGTTATTCAACAAATACACATCGTGTATTGTATAACTTGCGGTGTAAAATTTTATCACTACAAAATTCTGAACACAACGTATTCTAACCGTGCTATTCAACAAATACACAGCGTGTATTGTACAACTTGTGTTGTAAAACCACATGAACCATGTGTAAAACGAAATGCACGGGTTATCAATCGTTTCAAACCAAGACTTCGTCTTAGCTAGATATCATTAGTTTTCAAAGGTTTTACAAACCTTACAACTAAGACCACGTCTTAGAGAATTTATTTAACACCGCAATAATTATAAAACCGACAAGGGCCCATGTCCCGATGTCGCCAGAAAAAATATGAGTGTTTATCACAATGGACACACTATTTATAGGGTATGTGACGTCACTTCCAGGTAGGTTTTTAGCTTTTTTGAAGGGCGATCCCGAGCATAATAGCCAGGAAATAATGCTACTTGATACTCCGATATGCCGAAGGCTGGATGAAAAGAATGACACATTTTCTCATAGTTTTTTTTTAAGAGAAAATGTGTCCGCCCACAATGAAATTAATATATTTTATGTGATATCACATGATAAAGTTATAATGTGAGTTTTATCGTGGGCGACGGCTGCAGACATAGTTTTCTATTTAAAAAACTACTGAAAAATTGCTGTCTTCTGCTCAGTTTTAAGAAAATTACGGGAAAATGCACTGTTTATGCATCACAATTACCCTTGTGAAAGTCTAATCTGGTAACTATTTATAGATTTTAAATTATGGGTATTCTTGTGTAAATAAATGTTGCATTTCAATTTTTTGAATTTTTAAAAATAACTTTAAAACAGGGCAAAATATGACTGAAACTGTACTATCTAGTTCTTTGTCAATGCTTAGCTTTCTTTGATTGAACCACTTTGTCCATGATGGTCTATAACATGTAATACGTGTAATTTGTCAGAGCTTGGCTAGTTCTATGACAATTGTGTAATACATGTATGTACTTTGTCAGTGCCTGACTTTCTCTGATGGTACCACCATATCCATGATGTTTTATGACATGATTGTAGTACATGTACATTGTACTTTGTTAAAACTTGACATGGTCTGTGACATCAATGTAATTTTTGTCACTGCCTGGGTTTCTTTGATGACATCGATGTAACCTTGATGTTCTATGACAATAATGTAATACTTGTAATATGTTGACTTAGTGTTTGGCCTGCTCTATGAAGTCAATGCAATTTTTTGTCAGTTTCTGGCTTTCTTTAATGATACTACTTTATCCATGATGCTTTATACCATGACTGTAATATTTTGACAGTGCCTGGCTTTCTCTGATGGAACAACTGTAGCCATGATGCCCCCAGCTCAGGACCACAAACAGCTGAACAATGGAGACAGTGGACCCAACACCGGGGGGATGGGAACCATCTGCCCTTATCCTATGGTAGGTGAGCTTTAGTACAGATTAACTGTATGGAAGTTAATTTGCCTGTTAGTATAAAATATTCTGAAGGCCAATTTAATTTAAAAAACTTATAATTGGTAAAGCAACCACGAAAAATGCAGTCTACCTGGACAGTCGCAGTCCATTTATTTCTTGATGTACAGTAGATATCACTTAGAATTGTTACAGTAGACAGTTCTAAATATCACTGTTTTGTTTTTGTGGTAGATACCAGACACAGACTTGGAGACAGTCTGTTCTAGATATCACATTGTTTTGTTTTTGTGGTAGATATCAGACACAGACTTGGAGAAAATCTGTTCTAGATATCACATTGATTTGTTTTTGTGGTAGATATCAGACACAGACTTGGAGACAGTCAGACAGTCCGTGTTACAGAGAGCTGTTGATGGAATGAAGAAGGAGGGATTCCCTTTTGTGGGTAAAGAATATATATCCATTAGATATTAGAACTAGGCATAAATACATGTACGGTAATATATAAAATTTCCAAGATTCTTGTGCACTTAAGCATAAAAGTGTGAATGTGGACAACAATAACAATTAACATGGTATCTTTCTTTGTGTAACTGTTTTGATTGAAAGTTAGGGTAATTCTGATATTTCTGATGGTCTTTGATATAACAATGATACCAAGATGTACATCTCAATGTTCAAGTGTATCATATTCCCTTGGATGATGTTCATATTTTATCAGCAATTATCCTCCATTGACCAGTGATTATTGACCAATTTGTCATGTGATTGTAGGTGTGCTGTATGCTGGGATCATGCTCACAAGTTCTGGACCCAAAGTCCTTGAGTTCAATTGTCGGTTTGGTGACCCAGAAACCCAGGTAGGGATGCCAAACTCCATTACTGGTTTATTAAGACCAGAGTTGGCGGACATCTCACATATCAAGATGTTTAAAGTGCTATGTTCAGTCCTACGTGCACAAGTATGTGCTTCTATAGATTGTCCAATTTAGCATTGATTTCTAATCCAGAGCTATGTTTGCATTTCAGTAAACTGGTACCCTTACCCATGTTCAACACTTATAACCATTATGAAAAATATTTTCTGGATAGTAAAATAAAATTTAGAATAATCCCATATATATGTGCATAAATACCTTTAAGTCAAACCTAATGGTTTGTTGTACAATGTAGTTTGATTTGTGCATTTTATTTTTTCCAGTTGTCTAAATTTAATACTGATCCCTTATTTGCTTTTTCAGTCTATTTTGCCTTTACTGGAGTCGGACCTGTACGAGATTTGTCTTGCCTGTGTAGAGGGAACTCTCCATCAGCACCTCCCTCAATTCACGCGGGATCTGTACACATCAGGGGTGGTCTTAACCAGTGGGGGTTACCCTGGGGGGTACAAGAAAGGGTTACCCATCAGTGGTATGTAAATGTGTCATAGATCTGTATGATTATTTTATTTGAAAAAACAATTTACAGGAAATTTACAAATATTACAGGGCTTGTCTTCTGATTTAAAAAATCATCAACTTTAAGTTATTCTTTAAAGATTGTAATTATATTCAAATACATAAGTAAACTGTAAATACGAAGAACAGTATCAGAATAAAGTTCAAAAACTCTACAAACATTTAGATGTTAACATTGTGTTTTTGTGGATTGTTTCAGGTATAGATGGGGTGGAGAAGATGGGATCCAGAGTTCTAGTGTTTCATGCAGGAACTACCAAGCAGGAACAAACCATTGTCACTAGTGGGGGGCGTGTCCTTGCTGTCGTAGTGATGAACTCTGACCTCCAGTCAGCATGCTCAGAGGCCCAGCGGTGGGCGGGTTTCATTCAGTTTGACGGCGCCTATCACAGATCTGACATAGGATTCAGGGTCCTGGAGAGGTAAGGACCATTAACGCAGTGGATAGTACATACCAAATAAAAAACAAATTGCTGCTCTCTATTCAAAGTTTTATGTCAAACATTTTTGACATTAGTTTAAAAGAAATTATTTTGCATACATGTTAACCTCCAGTGGTGAAAAATAGGTAGATTTAGAACCAAAAAGCGGTAGCATTGCGCGCAGCCTTTTTCGCGCATATTTCAAAGCACAGATTTTTAGATATTATACATATGTAGAAAGGGTTTCTGATTATTAATTAACGATATCAACTAAAATATAAAAAATTTGAAATTTTAGTAATATTAACACATGAAAGGTTTGGATGCATTTACCATTAAATTAATTAAGCAATTTTTTTGGAGAAAACATCTTGAGTGCAGAGACTTTGATAATTGCTTTTGTTCAGTAAAAATAGGTTAAGTTTCCAAAATTTATATAAGAGAAGTAAGAACTATTAGGAAATACATGTAGTATATTCTTTTTCAATATCAAAAACGATGTTTACATGCTTATCACAAATCATACAGTGTTGCAATAAACTGCATGTCATGCAAGTTTTGGCCAAGTTAAAAGATATGTTCAGTCATAGTTAAAGCCACTTGTGGAATTGCAAAGCTTCTTTTTCCTTGGCGAAGATAATATTGAATATCAAGTAACTAATGTAATCACTAGAAGTAGAAGTGGCTTCTTTTATTGTTCAATGTAAAACACATGCTTGAAAACTTATCATTCATGCGACTTAAAAAAGCGATTGTGTGCCTCCGGTTCAAAGTCACGCGCTAATTTCAAACCGGACAAGATTTTTAAACCACAATGACTTCCAAAATAGCTATCTATCAAAACAAGGAACATATTTTGAAGAAAAGCGGTAGATTTTCTAATAAAAGCGGTAGGGGGGAGACAGAGCTAAAAAGCAGTAGACTTCCACGTAAATCGGTAGAGTCAACATGTATGTATTTGGGGAAATACAAATACTTGTTTTTGCTAAAAAGCTCCTAATTTTTGTCATTAAAGATTTGTTTTTTTGATATTAAAGGAAGCCTCCAACCAGAATGACCTATCTTTCTTACCGAGATGCTGGTGTTGATATAGAGGCCGGTAACAGCTTGGTCAAGGCAATCCAGCCATTGGCTAAAGACACTCAGAGACCAGGATGCGACGCTAGTCTGGGTGGCTTTGGTGCTTTGTTTGACATCAAGGCTGCAGGGTTTAGGGACCCTATACTGGTCTCAGGCACAGATGGAGTGGGGACCAAACTTAAGGTATAGGAGCTAGGTTACACAGAGATACATGCAGTTCAATTTCATTTTGTCTAAGGATAGATATAGTTTAGTGATCTACCAGTTGTATCACTTGGTTGCAGGTTATGGAAATATACTAGGTAAAAACATGTAATTTTCTTTTGTAAACTATCCAACTCTTATGCCCTATAAACAAATGAGATTCTATTAACATATTATACACATATATGTAATTTCAATTGATAAGAATTAATTTTAAACAACTCCATCAAAATTTACCAACTTCATTAATCTAATATTTTTAATTATAGATTGCCCAGGATGTGGGAAATCATTCCACGATTGGTATAGATCTGGTGGCGATGTGTGTGAATGACATTTTGTCACATGGAGCAGAGCCTCTGTTCTTTTTGGACTACTTTGCCACTGGTCGCCTGAATGTGGAAGTAGCTAAAGAGGTCGTCAGAGGAATCACTACTGGGTGTAAACAGGCCGACTGTGCCCTAGTGGGTGAGGCTTTATTACTTGAGGACTTCAGTTTATTTTACATGTATTGTGCTGGAACATGTAGACGTACTATATGAAAATTGTACATGTATATACCTTGTACATTGTCAATTATCTTCTTACTAGGTGGAGAAACTGCCGAGATGCCTGGAATGTACCATGGGGAGGACTACGATTTGGCGGGATTTGCAGTGGGAGCAGTTGAAAGAGGTCAACTCCTTCCCATAATGCAACAGATACGAGAGGGAGATGACATGATTGGTCTGTCATCTAGTGGTCTTCATAGTAATGGGTTCAGTTTGGTGCGAAAAGTAATGGAAAAAATTGGGCTTGGCTATGATGCTCCTTCTCCCTTCAACAATGGAAAGACTCTTGGTATGTCTGAAGATCTAAATATTTTAAGGTTTATTTACATGTATAAAAATAATGATTGTTTTCCTATGAACTAAATTCTGTTACTTCATGACTGAAATTAAACAAATTGAATTTTAAGTTATTGAATCTTTATTGAATTACAGGAGAAGAGTTTCTGGTGCCAACGAGAATTTATGTGAAGGAGGTATTGCCTCTGATGCATCAGGGTCATGTGAAAGCTTTTTGTCACATCACAGGGGGAGGCTTGATGGAGAATCTCCCACGAATTTTGCCAGGAAATTTGAAGGCTCAGATTGATGCTGGGTTGTGGTCCATACCTCAAGTGTTTGGCTGGCTGGCTCATAAAGTGAGAATAATGCAAGCACTTCAAATTCCTATTCTTTTCTTGTATGAATTGTACTACCCTAAGTACCTGAAGCTGCATGTACATTTCACCTTATCAAGAAAAAGCAATTGGGTTTCCATTTTGGTAAGGGGAAGGAAAAAATGATATTTAATGGTTTTATTTCATTTCAGGGAAACATCCAGGCCTCCGAGATGAGTCTCACATTTAACTGTGGAATTGGAGGTGTTTTGGTTGTAGACAAATCTGTGACAGAAACTGTTCTCCAGCAACTAGTGACCTCGGGACTAACAGCCTCGGTCATTGGAAAACTGTGTGAAAAACAAGGTAATGTAATGGAGAGAACGTGCATATGAAGTCAGGTTTTGTCTCTAGATTTCAACAACAAAAGAATGAAATTATTTATGAAAACTATTGTACTAGAAGTAGACAAAATACAGTTGAATAAGCAACACGCAGCAATGTTAAGGTGTTCTGGAGCAAAAATACGGCTAAAAAAACGATATTCTTTAAATCAACAAAGAAATAGTTTGACCGGGAGTATTTCTTAATTTTTTTATGTCATATACATGTATTTACAACGATGTCAAACATAATACTTGATGCATTTTTGTGACATGAAGTTGTCACGTGACGTGGTTTCCTAATATTGCATATTGTCTGATTATATCACATTGGTGCAGATGATTAATGACATTAAATCAGAAATATTTTCAAGAAAAATCCCTTGTTATGTCATACACTTTGAAGTTCTTGCTTGGGCTTCAAGTAGATATTTCGTTTGTTAAAGATATTGTTAAAACATTTCGCCAAATCATCAAAATAAGATACATTTTTACTAATTGAAAGCGATTTACATAAAAGCATAATTCACTTTGGTACCCGTATTCTCTACCAATTTTACTTAAAATATTCGAAAAATGTATGGATCTTTCACCTGCGCCAAGCTGTTTTTTACATGCATTAAAATTCCTTTATTCAGTTGTTTACATGTAACAGAGAGAGTCTGCAAACCACTAATTTATAAATAGTCTTTTACTTTAAATGAAGCTTTAAATCTACGGATTATTTAATACTAATTATTGATATGAATGAATTCTGTTGATCTAGCATAAACGGCAGCATCTATGTAAAGGAAACAAGCGGTTTTATTTCAGTTTCAATATAATTCACTTTTAACATTACGATACATTCCCTGAGACCTATCGAAAGGAATGCAGATTGTGACGTCAAAGTTGATTATGACATCATATTGTATGAAGTACAGACAAGTGACTTTCTACACATTGCTGTGGGAAGCCTTAACATACCCGCGCAGTAACTAAATCATGTTTGTCTTTCAGTAGGCGAAAGGAGTGTAGTGATTGAGAATCTACAGCTAGCCTTGACCAACTCCTGGAAAGCCCTAAGTGTTTCCCGCAAAAGGAGAGTTGGAGTGCTTATCTCAGGATCAGGTATGTTGGAGGAGAGTTCATCATTGATTTTGCATATAACTTTTTTCAAATACTTTCATTTGAATTTAAAATACATGTACTAGTAATTATAAAAATGTTGGAGTATTTTTTTGTCCCTACTCTTAGGAACCAATCTCCAGGCTTTGATTGACAGTACTACAGGAGTAAACAACAACTGTTCCTCAGAGATCGTCCTAGTGATCTCAAACAAGGCTGGTGTACAGGGCCTCGAGCGCGCTCAGAAAGCGGGGATTCAAACTCAAGTTAGAAATTGTTTTAAAGCTTTATTCTTACTAGTTTTTCCTTTGATAACTGTTTTTAGCATACCTAGTCACATATTTGTAGTATTCCTATACCTGCGGGATAGGATGTGTAGCTGAAATATTGCTGTTATTCACTAACCTTTCTTTATTACATGTTAATCTTATCATTGTTTCATATTTAACCTTGCTTATTTGATCTTTTGCTGCAACTTCTTTGACCTTCACCTGTCACTTGTTTGACCTCTTTTCATTACTTTCTAACCTAATTTTTTTTTACCTTTCACTATTACTGTTCCCCTGTTTTAATTGGATGATTCGTTGCCAGGTAATAAACCACAAAGAGTTCAGGAGTAGGGAGGAGTTTGACACGGAGGTGGACAGATGTCTGAGAAAGGCGGGGGTGGAGATTGTCTGTCTGGCCGGCTTTATGAGGATTTTGTCTGGTATGAATATTGGTGAAATGCATTGAAATTAAACTGTTGTAAATGGAACTAGAACAAATTAAATATAAATTAAAAGTTTGTCAGGTGAGATAATTAGTGGTTAGTAAATATCTTTATATACAGCTTACTCCACTTATATTGAAACGCTTATTTTGAAATAGAAATAAATCCCCAGTTTAAGCCTATCATTTTCTTTGTATTAAATTAACGGTTATAATGAAATCGGCTATTTTGATCGTTGCTTATATTGAAGCCTCTGATCAGTCCTCAGAGGTGATAATGAGTTGTTTTCATAACGGTTAAATTGAAGAACTCCCTGGCGGCTGTCGTCACGGATGGTGACAGTAATTATGCCTGACTGACCGGTTGATATCCAAAGGTGTGAATTGATAAGTTCTCACCTTATGTGTTTTTATACTTCTTTTAAAAAATTTAATTTATTCACTGTTGAATTCTTTGTTTTTACGTTTACGGACATAATGAGGCAATATATTATTATATATACTTTATAGACATAATATGGAAACAACACAGAAAAGAAAAACCTTATCTTTAAACACTAAATACGAACTAGTTATGACTATTGATAAAAGGGCAAAGCCTAAATTCGAAATAGCTAAAGATTTTGAGATTAACTAAACTACACTTACGATGACATTCAGCAGTGATTGAAGCGTTTGAGTCCGGTGATTTTTCTCCAAAACGTAAAAGAATGCGATCAGGAATTATGTCGAGGTTAAAGATTGAAACAAAATGAAACTAACAAAACTGATGTTTTAATTAAACTTGCAAGGACTAATATTCCATGTAATCTGTTCACTGTAATAGATAAACGATGACCAAATAATTTGTTCGGGTTTATTTTTCTATATTTTAGATCTTGAACTTTAAAAAGTGGCGGCTTCACGTCAGTCGATTTCGCTTATACTTGTATTTAATTTCGGATATATTGAAATAATTTGCATGGTCCCCTGAATTTCAATATATCCGGAGTAGGCTGGTTATATATAAATATATATTAATTGTAAATGTAAGCACATGTATTTGAAATTAAAGCTGATAAAGAATTTAAAAAACCTTTCATGTAAATGTTATCTGTTCTTGTACAGGAGAGTTTGTAAGGAAGTGGAGAGGACACATGTTAAACATTCACCCCTCCCTGCTGCCCTCCTTCAAGGGGCACAATGCCCACGAACAAGTCATTGCAGCAAGAGTTCGAATCTCTGGGTGCACCGTCCACTTTGTAGAGGTCAGTGAGTGGATAACAATTCATTTTAATTAACATGTAGGTGGCAAGTTATGTACATGTACCATTAAACATAAAAAAGGTATAGTTTTTTCTGAATTTAATTGCTTTAATTTCAAGCACTCACAAAAAAAATCGAAATTTTGATAATTTTAGTCGACTACATGATTGTTTAAATAGATTGACATGAAATGAATTTGATATTTAACCCCCTTTCATGGATTTCTTAATCTGGTTTCCGTTGACTAGGAGGAAGTGGATGCAGGTGCCATAGTTGTACAGGAGTCGGTACCTGTGTATCCCAGGGATACCGTCACCTCATTGGCAGAGAGGGTGAAGTCAGTGGAGCATAAAGCCTTCCCGCGTGCCCTGGAGCTGGTGGCCAGTGGTCAGGCAACCCTGAAGGACGGGGTCATACAGTGGACTCAGTGAGAGACAGAGACCAAAGACAACAAGAGAAGGAGACTCATCACACTTATACTCAGCGCTTTGTGTGTTTGTACTGCTTTGAATCAATCATGATTATAATTACAAAATTAATTCATCTTTGAATTAAATGACAGGCCTTTAGAAGATGCTTAATACAAGCTACTAGTATTTCTAATATTATTCACTGGCAGACTGCTCATAATTTTTTGCAATCATTATTAAGGAGATATTGTTTTTGAACATCCATTTTTGTTTTCATTGTTGTTAAACTACTTCTATTTTTATAGTTTTGTTACTGTTTCTATTCAGCTAGTAAGTTTTGACTTGTTGTATGCACATCTGTCATTATATGTGGCAATTCAGGGACTTTTTAAAACAATATAACTAGACCTTAGGTCTGGATGATGGCAATGACCTTAGATTTAGACGGTGACCATGACCTTATATCTGAGTTGTGACCATGACCCTAGATCTGAGTTGTGACCATGACCTTAAATCTAGTTGCGACCATGACCTTAGATCTGGGTTGTGACAATAACCATAGATCTGGGTTGTGACCATGATTTAAGTCTGTATCAATTTGTGGTACATGTACATGTATTATAAATATATTTGGGCATAATACTCTGAAAACCATACTCTTTTAAGCTTTGATTTGAAACATGTATTAATGAAGAAACACCCTTGTCGAGTGAGTGGGCAACCACCAAAATTTTGCTACAAGTGAATTTATGTAGTTATAGATGTGTTGTCGTTATTTGTAACATTGATACATGTACAAACATATTTACAATAACCAGTGCTTACAATACCTTAAGTGCCATATTTTACATTCATTGATATATACAAAAAGATTTATTTTATTTTTTAGTTAGCTTACGTTGTTAAATTGCTCGCTGATTAAAAAAAGTGAGTGGGGAACCCCCAAAAGTTTTCTTCATGTAAATGTTGTGTCCAGTTAATTGGTAGGTAGTCATATGTAACTTACCAGTAGATATAAACGTTTTTACAAGGATTAGTGCTTATAAAACATTAGGTGCCATATTTCCATTCATTCATTGATGAACAACATGTACAAAGAGATTTATTTTCCTTTCAGCTCATCTTGTTAAATTACTTATTGATTAATAAAAAGATTTGTAATTATATTGTTTTCCTTTCCATAATTCTTTAAGTGATGATATCAAGTAAAATTCATTGAAAGGAGATAAGAATGGGTCTACTGAGGCTGGCATCTTATTCTGGGTAGTTTATATGTGTAACAGGATGGGAGAAATAATGACGGACCATACAGGGATCTATGCAGTTGCTCTACCAACAAAGCTATGTAGCGCCGGCAATCGAACTGGTCTGACCATCTCACATGTTCACATTGGAAATACTGGCTTTCATGACAAATGGAAAAATTTCCTGATTTTGATAACACAGGTCATTGATAATGTATTGCCTGTAAATGCCAAGAGAGTTTATCAAACTACTACCTTTCAAAATTGAATTGTCAAAATAGTATCAACAAGAATGTACCAACACACTGTATGTAGCAAGTTGTGTAATAAGCATGAGGGGTCTTGAGAAGCTTGATATACAATGATACATTGAGACGGCAAATAAGTTCTGTATTTAAAAAAAAAAAGCATTAACTTATGAAGAAAACTATTAGAATGAATGAACATTTGTATGGGACATCATAAAACAATTCCAATAGCAGTTTGATTAATCTCCTTTATTTGAATTTAAATGAACAATGTACATATGTTTAAATTATTGATTGTATAAATACATTCCTATTTGTTGAGCGTTAACACATATCTGATTTTCTGTATAGATTCATCATGGCACTTATGAACACATCACTCTCTGATACATGCTATTCACACACAGTCATTAATTGCACAATTTCCATATGTGTACACTGAAATTAGCTAATCTTGGTAGCCTTCACTTTTTTATTTGTGGTTGTATAGTCTGGAGAAAACCACAGTGTAAGGAGCATAAACACATGACACAGGTGTAACAGAGAACTACTTATCACAGTGGAAGGATACGTATTCCAACACAGCTCAATCACGCCCAATATCAACAGCCTGAAATACAATTAACAGATATGTCATCTATATTGTAGATTTACAAAAATTTGGAATAACAGTATGGTTAATTACCAAATGTCTTATAAGAAAACATTTACTTTAATACTTTATATTATCTTACATTGTTATGAATAATCTATAGATTCTGAAGTATTTGATATCGAAGTAGAAATGATATAGCAAGCTTACTTGACAATTTGGGGCTGGGTTGTAGACCAGAGTAAATAATGCAGGGTATGGAAATACCAGACGTAGAACTGATAATGTAACGAACGACTGAAGCTCATCCCAATGAGATTGGCTGTGAACAGGGGCAGTAATATCTGTAACCCTGTCAAGGAACTCTTCTGTGAACTAGTCAAGCTTCTGCTAGCACTAGCTTGTAGGTTTAACTTTAGCTTAGTTACTAAAGCATTGGTTACTAAACCAAATGGTTGTGAGTTCAAATCTAGTTGTGGTCATCCCCTTTTTTTTGTTACATGTCAAAGAAGGTGACAAAAATTCTAAAAATTCATTTTTCATTGATGATTTAAATGATTATGATACAAAGCTTTATACTTGGTATATATCATTTGATACATTAATGTTATGTATTTTTACATGTGCATTTTCACTGCAGTAGTAATGATTCAAGTGAAAGACAAACAATGAAGTTGACCTTATAGAGTTTGACAACGGCAGAATTTACTAGCGAATTTATTTTTGTTAGTTGTAAAAAGGATATGATTTGGTGATAATGCTATTCTGGACTCCCTCATCCAAAGTCGGAATTTGATGTCTGGATACAATCTAAAATACAAAGTCAACAAGTCGTATTGGGGATGGTTTTCTTCAGATTTTAAAGAAGGGCATCAGACATATTGTGATAGTGATGGGTGGAGTGTGATCAGGCAACATTTTACACTACCTACCTCCTCCATTTAAACAAGAAAAACAAGACAAGGACAGCGACATGAGATAGAAGTAGAGCTGTCTGGAAATATTTATTCAGGAAAACATCCTCTGGAATCAACCTCCAATTCACAGTCCAAACGTAGAAAAACTGGCGTCCAAAGTTAAATGACCTCACTATGTACCCCACAGGGTTCTCCAGTAAGAAAGGGATAGCTAAGGCAATCTGGAATATGATTTGATAAAATGAATTTCTGTTATTTTGAACCTTTGATCTGAATTCACTCGACAGATACAGAAATATGATTTATGTAGTAAGATAATATAACTGTGTTCTATTAAATTAGTTTTTTTTATTAAATTTTTTTTAATGATAAACACAGTAAAGACAAAATTTTGGGGGATTATGCACATAAGAATATTTTACTTTATCATTCATATTTACATAATACGAACAATGAAATGTCCACATCAAGATTCTACTGTATATTTTACCTGTGGAGCTGCACATATGGTCAGATGCCAGATGGTCTTGAGTGTCCCTAGCCTGATCATCAGTAACATGAGTAAAGCCGGACTGAACAGGAGGAGGTTCATCTTAATCGACACACCCAGACTGAAGTGGGTAAGAAAAGCTTGTTCCAATGATGCAGTTTGATAATGCTAATACATGTATATCTGTACATACATGTACTTCCACATTTCTTCATGTTTTACACATTTACATACGGTATATATATATACACTTACATAATTGTACACCATGTACTATGATCCTTTATACATGTACTAGTCTATTATAATGCTTAGTTCAAGTAAAGTAGATAAATTTTGAAAAGAGAGTAAGATTTTAGAGTTAGTTACTATTATCTATTGTCTCCAAGTCCATCCTTTTGTAAATACATGAAAATCAACAAGCAAATATGCCTTGATTTTAATTCATATATCAAGTAGCTAATTTCAGAGAGAGAGTAAATAGATGTATTATAAACACATGTAAACTGCCATTAGACATTCTAATGTTAGTTTTACCTACCTGTATATTAGACATCCTAACCCCCAGCGATCCCTGAGGAAACAGTCCACAGCAAAGTACATGAAGAACATGGCCACTGGATCATTGAACAGTCTCAGTATATAGATGGAGTGGATCCGATAGGAGGCGCAGCACATAAAGATAAATGCATATGGGGGCACCTGTCAATGTAAGAATCATTGAAATACATGTATTTTTAGAGAAAATAAGATATTTTTGATTGAAAAACAAAAATTTAATTCAGGAAACTACATGTACTTATTTCTATGTATACCCGTTTATTTCAGTGATGAGATCTGTGGCAATAAAATTTAAGGAATTGAAGTTGATGGTTTGCCTGAATTTCATTACAATTTGGGGAGAATAGTGTTGTTTTCCTACCCTTTTTGTTTTCCTGTATATATCAAACAGTACAATCAGTGACAGCATGTACAGCCCAGCAAACAAATACTGTCCCAGACGAATGTTATGTCCATAACTAGTAATGTAGTACAGGGCTAGATAGATGTAGACAAAACCTGCTGGGTATCTGTGTCACCAAAAAAAACACCAAAGACAAATTATAGTCTTCAAGATTAAACAATTACATATTGGGGAGCAAGTTGCAATTAAACCTATTATAATTGATAAAGTACCGGTAAAATATCTGCAGTTATCTTTTTTGAATGTTGAAGTAATTTATTACGATATCATTTGTAAATCTGCTCAAGTACCTTACTCACATGTACTTAGGCATGCTGAGTAAAGCATATAGGCTGGATATTTTAGTTGATAGTAAGACTAGTACTTTCAACAATCAAACATCATGATACACCTTCCGTGTATTACTGTCCAATTTGTTTGTTTTAAAAAAGATTCAGAGTTGCTAGCTAATTTTTTAGTACAGTTAAACCTTGTTATCCAAATGATCTATATCACAAATACCAGGGTTGGTTAATTGTATGTTTAAAATACTGATTCTTCATATATTTGAACCCGGTGATATCTGAAACTTTTTTCTTGGCCAATTTGGTTTGATTGTACTAAATCCAAATCCAATCATACAGATTATCTCCCTTACACCAGAGGTCCTGTGTCTCCCTTTAGCTTCGTGTAATCGTATGTCCCATTCACCACACCCTCCACCTCCTGCATGTAGGCTGTCCAGTCTATCTCGGTGTCTGAAACAATCCCAAAGTTAACATTGTGTAATAAATATGATTTAAACTTAACAACTAAAAGGATAATATAACACGTTACATGGAATTTGTTTGTCTACAATTGGCTAACATTTAACTCATAATTTAGGGCGCCTTGAGGTTTGAATACATGTTTTGAGTACTGCAAAAGCTTCGGTGAGACCCAAGAGATTTTTTACATGCTTCCATTCCTTCGTATTGAGTCGAGATACGTAAACAAATAAATATAGATTTGAACGTGTTACGTCACAGTGATCTCGTGCTAGATTTCCCACGATAAATTTAGAGGTGGATCAAACATCTGTAACGCGTGTACTATAAGCTATTTCAGTATAAATTGCGATACCTACCTTAGATGATTTCTGTTTTTTGGTTTTTTTTTTTTTATTTTGATAGATATTATATATATATATATATATATATATATATATATATATATATATATATATATATATATATAAAAGCAATAGCCATACTTTACTGTCATATCTACCCAATTTTAAGCTACTTTTGCGTACATGAACAGTAAGTATAAGTAGAGAGGAAATTTAAAAAAAAAAAGGGTCACTTTGAACTAAATAATAAAGAATAAAGAAAAAAAATAAACAGTTAAAAAATCTATGCAGATATTGCATATTGCCAAACCATTAAATTGATAAATGGGAAATTACACACCTACAAACAGAGACCGTGGCATGGATACAACGTACATGCAAAAATAAACAAATTAAAAAAAAAAATTATGAACCAGGAAAAAAAAATAAAGTCATATAACAACAAGGTACAAAAGAAAAATAATACTGTATTTACACTTTTGACCAAATTAAACACAAATTACATTTTACAGACTGATCAATTTTCTCCAAAAGTAAAGAACGGTTTTAGGGGGAAGCAATTCTATGTATTTTGTAAGATTTTTTTTAAACTTAGAAATATTATATAATTCTCTCTCTCTCTCTCTCTCTTTCTCTCTCTCAAAATTCTTTGATGTTAGTTGATAACTGTCAAAATATCACTAGGTTGACAATGATGCAAGGTACGTGCTGCGCTCGCCACAACGGTAGCACCGTAAAACATATTAATGTAATTTAAAGAAATTTGAATCTTGCAGGGGGTCTAGATCCGTGCATGGCACCATAAACTTAATGCCTGTCTATTTATCTTTAAAACTCATACAAAATCTATTTCAAGAGACAAACCAACACGTGTTACCAAATGGAAAACAGAAACAGCTGTGACTGGTGTACTGTATAATCGATTACAGCAATTAGCAATACTTACATTTAATTTTCTTGATAACTAAAATATTAACGACCAGCTCAGCAATAAGAAGCGCACACATAGAAAAAATTGCCAACTGGGGATCAAACACTAGTCGAAACAAATTTTTTCTTGATACAAAATTTCTCATATTTTTCCACCTGGAAGCTGCCATCTTTTATATATCAAATAAGTTGTTCTGACAATTTTTCGCGAAGATCAATTCCAGACAGTTCATTTACAGTTGAAAGAAAACGCAGAAAAGGTAACAATTATAGCATTATATTTTCAAGTTAATTTGATTTATTTCTTAATCTGTTTCAACTATGATTAGTTAGAGATAAGTATTTACATGTACGAATTAACATGTTATTAAGTGAATCTCTTGTATTCAGAGGGAAGAAAGTAAATGTAAACTTTGGACAGGTCACTACACACTGTACACAAATCAATCACGCGATTAGGTAAGTTCTGACGAAGTTGTCCGTGTGTGTTGTGATTTTATGGAGAACTCAAAACCTGTGCGATTAAAACCAGCGTCTGGGACGCTCAGTTCCTCTGTCACAGCCGAGGGAAACATGTCGGGGGATGTGTTGTCATTAGAGATCCTTAGGGACCCACCCTCTGGGCCCCTGGATGAATACAGGAAAAGAGCATCTTTTGACTGGAAAAAGATGAGAATGTTTTACTACGCTGAAGACATACTCAGATTTCAGGTTTGTTTAAAAAAGAGTAGAGATGATTTATTTTTTAATGTCACACATATTGATAAAAGATTTACTCCCACAGATGATGTTGTTTTATTTACATTTGGACAAACCTCACACTGATAATGTGTATGATAATACTGTGACAATCAGACAGGTTTGAATACTGGTGCAAGATAGCTCAGTGGATAGAGCACCTGACTAGAGATTTATGGGGCCAGGGTTCAAATCCTGATCTGGTCTATCATTATTTCTCCATTGTTACATTTGGTGCCATGCCAACCTCTTGAACATATGAGTTAACTCCTGCCATTTGAAAAAGACTAGGGATAAATCCAATAATAATCTGCAAGGGCATTTAAGGGGAAATAATGTCACGGTCAGATCGGTTTGAATACCAGCACCAGATAGCTTAGTTGAAATAGCACCTGACTAGAGATTCATGGGTCTTGGGTTCAAATCCTGGTCTGGTCCTCATAATTTCTCCCATCTTTTTACAATATAAAAGGAAAGTGTTTGGCTGGTCCATGAATCAAACCCAGTACCCTTGTATTTTTTCGGAAGCACTTTTATCCATAGTCTATATCTCTGTTGGTAGACCTTTATTTTAAATACAAGGACGTGAAGGGTCTTGACTTGAATTTGAGTTTAGTTGTAGTCATTACCAAGGTAAGGCCTAAGAAAAAAAATTGTGTGTATAGGGTAACACTGATGAAAAAATTAGGTTAGGTAGGTAGGGATTTTTGTTGTTGATTTTTTCATATTTTTTTCTGCATGAGGGCACAAATATAAAATCCTAAGAATGTTTGTTTGTTTCATACCTAAAAATGGGTTTTTAATAGAAATAATATGAAAATCACAGTCGGATAAAAACAGACATCTAAAAATTGTAGGATCGGGCATTTTTGTAGGTTAGGTCGGGTTACCCTAAACATGCAATATTTTTTTTAGGCCATATTTGTTATTTCTTAATTTGTTACAATAGTTTTATGATGTGGTCAGAGTATTTAAAATCTACATCAAAGCTGAAAAACTACTCAATAAGTAACAACCATCAAGTCACAATGGGTGTTCTTAAGAATTTCGTATTAAGAACTTTTAAAAAGTTTCTTAAAAATGTTGCCATTTTATAGAATTATGTGTAGTGATTATATGTTATGAAAATTGCTTAAGTAGATTTCTGCTATCTTTTAATGCATTACTCTGTTGTGAACTTTTCTATTCCTTTATGATATACAGTACTAATCAGACCCAACCTAACAGAAAGTAAACCCCAACTAAACCCTGGGTTTACTCTCTGGGTTTACTCTGGGTTTACTAGAGTGGACCCAGAGTAAACCCAAAGTAAACCCAGAGTGGACACAGAGAGTAAACCCCGGTCAGAAGTATACCCCTGAAAGCAGACGCTAACTGTCTATTCGGAATATACAAGGGACAGGAATTACAGGCAGTAGGATGGTAAAATAAAAGACGGGTCTGCTTCACACTTCAGTGCGTACAATTGACCTCAAAAGCAATTTCCAAGTAAACCCCAAGTAAACCCCAAGTAAACCCCAAAAGTAAACCCGGAGTTTAGTTGGGGTTTACTCTGGTGTTAGGTTGGGTCTGATTGGTACTGTAGCTATTGATATTTTTTAAAGAATAAAATATGGACAACTTTGGAAAAAGACCCCATCTTCTCAAAGCCAATGGAAACACCAACACTCGAAGATTACAGAGAGGCCACATTTTTACGATGCAAAAGACTCTTTGAGTATAACATGATCACAGATGAGGAAGTCTTTAGTAATCCACTGAAACACAAGATATTCACGGACTGTATGGGAATGTATGACTGGTCTCTGTCTGCCAAGTTTTTATTAAATGTTGAAATGACAGGAGGGACAATTACGGCATCAGGATCCCCGAGGCATGGCGAAATTGTCGACAAGATCAAGAACTTTGAAGTAAGTTACATATAGTCTTTGTAGCACTTTCCTTATACTGAAAAGCTATTGGGTCTTTTAGCTCCTAAAACAAATAGTTCTATTCTTTCCAGAAAGAATATCCTGAAAATATGATACATGATTTGATATGTCAAACAATGTATCTATCTTATCGAGTTTTAAAAAAACTTGGTTTAATTAATTTGCTGATTTTACATACAAGTAAGATTGTGTACTTACAAGTCTTAGGAAAAACATGAATAAAGAACAACCTGCAGAAAACATCTCTTTTACATATTTGTAGCTCTTTGTTTATCTTTGCAGTATTTTGGATGTTTTGCGCTGACAGAACTTAGTCATGGCAGCAATACAAAGGCTATGAGGACGACAGCACACTACATACCAGAAAGCCAGGTGAGTCTACCAAATTACAGACGTTTAGATGCAAATCTATTGATATAATTTTGATGAAGGAGATGAATGAAGTTTGCGAACAACATGTGCATATATATTTGTTATGCATGTATTGTTAAAAATAAATGTTAGTTACTGTATTTAATCATCTTCATACAGTGACAATACAAATGCACTTTCTTATATTTTTTGATAATTTAAAGTAATGGAAGTCACCAAAAATAATATGAATGAGAATGCGTGCTCAGCTTATTATTTGTACTTTAATCATGATTTGCTTTAATTACAGGAGTTTGAATTGAACACCCCAGACTTTGAGGCTGTTAAGATTTGGTCTGGTAACATGGGTAAGACAGCCACCCATGCTATCGTGTATGCCCAGCTATACACTCCTGATGGGGCATGTCAGGGTCTCCATTCCTTCGTTGTCCCCATCCGTGACCCGAAGACCCTACACTGCGTCCCAGGGATTGTGGTAGGAGACATGGGGGAGAAGCTCGGACTGAACGGGATTGACAATGGGTAAGTGATTCAGAAGTAAAGAGAGAATTAGGGATCAGAAAATTAGAACTATCAAGCTATGGCACTAATTCTCAAACATTGAACATAGACATATAAGTGTGTCCCAAAGATAATTTTCATAATCTTCTGTAAATGCATTAAGCGTGTAGGATATTTGGTGGAAAATGATTTTTAAACATGTAAGGGTGGATTTGATGTAGCACGTTTTTGAATGTATCTATTTATCTACATATATGTGTGACATTTGGTGATGTACTTGATTTAGCTGATGCCGCATTCTGCCAACTAAAATACACAACCAATTGTAATACATGTACATGTACAGTAGACTATTCTATTTGAATAGAATCAGATTTGACAGGTATATTCTTGAACCAATACATGTACCCGGTAGTTCTGGCTGTTGAATTTTCTTGTGAGTTTCAGTAAGAATTGATATTATTTGACATTTTTTATTACACATAAAAATATTGATTTGAAAAGAACATTGAAACTGATGGACACAGAGATAACATTGTACTAACTACAGTCAGGATAATGTTCAGAGCTGGACTTGGTCAATTAAAGGTCAGTAAGTGGAACAGACTGATTAGTTCAAAATCTATGACTGACGGAAAAAGTATACAGATTAAAACTACACAGACTACACACAGTACACAAAGCCACAGTGACAGCTGACCTGGCTGTGATTATCTCCCTTACATCATATCATTGTCCTTATCAATCAATGCATGTTTCACCTTTGAAATTGTATTTAATACATGTGAAGATTAGATATCAGTAAAACTTTGAACTACTAATAATTTAAATATAATTGATTGAGAATTGGTACAGTTAATTGAAGTGTATTAGGTACATACAAAATGTATATATATAATTCTGTGTAAATATGAACAAAAGTACATCATATACTTATTAGTAATATTTTGAAATTATGTTTTGAAATTTACAATGTTTGGTCATGAAATGTATTTCAAAATTACCTATAAAGAATCAAATTGAGAAAACTACATCTGGAATAACAGATCACTAGCTGATGCTTTTATTAACTGACCTGTGCTGTTATACAACAATATTGATATTAAAGATAAGAATATAAAGATATAGTTAATAACGGTTATTCCATTTTTTATTTGAATGAAGAATGCCACAAGGCATACATTCCAATCCTCTTTAATAATATTTATTACCGTATGTCATTTTTTGTGTCATAGAATAGAAACAAGTTATGTGTAGTGTCATTCTGTATCATTTGTACATGTGAATTGGACCCTGCCTGATACCTGGTATGTGTATAAAACATTTGCCTTAAAGTCTTGTGTATTTTTGCAGTTTTTTGTCTTTCAATAAATATCGGATTCCAAGGGAATATTTACTAAACAAAACAGGGGATGTAACTCCAGAAGGAAAATATGTCACTCCTTATAAGGTATGAATACTGTACTGCCATAGGATAGAATGTCTAATGAGTTGTGCAAATATTGTATATGATTAAGGATATAAACCTTATAATAACAGGAATGCAAATAAAGATAATTAGAGCCCCGCTCTGCAGGGGCCTTATAGTGATCAGTCTCTCTATCCATCCATCCGTCCTTCCATCCGTCTGTCTGTGTCCATCTGTCCATCCAAGATCTCTTGTCTTGAGCATATCTTCTCTCCCTTTGGCCCAATCTGGCTCATACTTAACCCACAGAGTGCCTTTGAGTAAAGGGTGTGCAGTGACCTTGAACCATGTTTCTAGGTCTAAGCTTAAGGTCATAGCAGAATTATATGAAAAATCCTTGTCCAGAGCATATCTTCTCTCCTTTGGTCCAATCTGGCTCATTCTTCACTCACAGAGTGCCTACAATCAAAAGGTGTGCAGTAGTAACCTTGAATGATGTTTGTAGGTCAAGTGCCAAGGTCATATTGGATCATGCAAAAATTCTTTTTTTTCAGAGCATATATATACTCTCCACTTAGCCCTACTTAGCTCCTACTTCACATAAACAGAGCTTTTGGGTTAATGGTGTGCTGTGACTTAGTAATTTGAACCAAGTCAATGTGAAGGTCATAGCAGATTTCTTCATAATCAGTTTTAGACTGTAGATTATTTCCCATTTGCTTAATCTTGCTCAGGTTGAACAAAAATGCCTGTACATAAGAAGTAATGAGATTGAAATTCAGAATTAAAAGTTTTATGCCAGCTGGAAAATTTCTAAGCTATAGATCAAGGTCAAAGCAAAATTCTCTGAAATGCTTTTCATCCTATTGTCCATTATTTAAGCAGGACCCTTTGAGATGGTCACCATCTCAATGTTGTCTAGTTCAGATTGCTCAATACATTATCTAATTTTCAAAAGTTATATATAGATTAATTGAAATCAAAACAGCAGTTTCTTGAACATTAAAAATACAGAAAATTGAAATCGGAAACTGTATTTGTTTATAATTGATGAAAAGGCATTAAAAAATACACTAAACCTGTAATTATGTATTTGTGTCTTCAGGATCCCAACAAGAGGTTTGGGGCCTCTCTAGGGGCATTGTCAGGGGGTCGAGTGGGGATCACAGGGATGTGTGTGTGTAACCTGAAGCTCTGTATGCCTATAGCCATTAGATACTCAGCAGTCAGACGACAGTTCGGTCCCACGGATACAGAGGAAATTCCAGTCATTGAATATCAACTCCAGGTCAGTTGTTCATCTTCATCAATTTGAAACAAACTATCTTGAAGTCTTATTTTTGTAGTGCATTATTTTATTTTACAAATGAATTTAATTTGAAGTATAGTTTTGCTTAAGCAAGATATTTGATGTTTAAAGGTGTTAACAAACGATATATTTCTCAAGTCTGTAATTACTTTCACAGCAATGGCGGTTGATTCCATATTTGGCAGCCACATATGTCTTGGAGCACTTTTCTGACAGTTTCTTTATGGACTATGCCTCTCTCAGGATCAGTATTATGGTTGGAGATAAATCAGAAAGGTCTGCTGAGCTCGGTAAAGAAATCCACGCCTTGTCGTGTGCTAGCAAGCCTCTAGCCGGCTGGATAGCAAGAGATGCCATTCAGGAGTGTCGGGAAGCATGTGGGGGCCATGGTTACTTTGGAGGTATGTAACGATAAAATGTCTTAAAATTTATCAAGCAGATAATTCATTCATTACGTAACCTAAGTCTTATTTTGAGAAGACACCAGCAATAATTTTTCTTTTGAATATGTGCACTTAAATAACTCGCTACATTTTGTTTTTGTTGTGACTTCTGAATTTTCTGCACACAATTTTTCACCTTGACAAGTTTCTTTAACCTTGACATTTACAGTGAATAGACTGGGTGTGTTGAGGAACGACAATGACCCTAATTGTACCTATGAGGGCGACAACAACGTCATTCTTCAGCAGACCAGTAACTACCTGTTGTCCCTCTTAGACAAGCTGTCCAGTGGTAAGGGAAGATTCTTAAACTACACAAAATCTTTTTCTCAAAAAATGTTGCTTTGATATCTTAATTTTAATGAGGAAAGAAGAAATAAATTCCTAAATTTGCTTATCTGGAACTAGAAACTTACCTGTAGATCAAATATATATTTTTTAACTCATATTTTACAATTTAATTTTAATTATATTCATATTAATAATAATTTTAAACATAAATATTCCTTATAAGTATATTCAAAGTATAAACTGAAAATGAAAGAGATATTATGTGAAATTTAATGTTGAAATTAAGAGCCTTGCATTAAACAGCCATGTTGTGATTGTTTTATAGGGGAGAAGATAGATTCCCCATTGGAAAGTGTCAACTTCCTGAACGAAATGAAAAACATACTGTCCTCTCGCTTCACCCCCACCTCTGTAGCTCAGTGTACAGACCCTGAGGGTAAGTATCAAAGCACAACAATTAACAAAGACCCGACCCCACGTCTGTGGCTCAGTGTACAGACCCTGAGGGTAAGTATCAAAACACACAACAGTTAACAAACACCTGACCCCACGTCTGTAGCTCAGTGTACAGACCTTAAGAATAAGTATCAAAACACAACAATTAACAAACCACTGACCATACCTGAAAAACATACTGTCCTCTCGCTTCACCCCCACCTCTGTAGCTCAATGTATGGACCCTGAGGGTAAGTATCAAAACACAACAATTAACAAACACCCGACCCCACGTCTGTAGCTCAGTGTACAGACCCTGAGGGTAAGTATCAAAACACAACAATTAACAAAGACCCGACCCCACGTCTGTGGCTCAGTGTACAGACCCTGAGGGTAAGTATCAAAACACAACAATTAACAAACACCCGTACATGATTTATTTTGATACACAAAGTGAATTCATCAGTTATGAGAGAATCACTAATGACTATTCAATAAAGATTCCATTTAATACATATGAGGGTTTTAATCAAGCAATTATTTGTGCTTGGCCAAATGTTAAGCAGTTATCCCATGAACTAATAATCAAGCCATATCAAATCTATTAATATAGTTTGCATGTGTAAAAAAGAAGCAAGAAAACAAATAGGCTAACAATTTCCATTTACCTTTAGATTTTAACTGGAAACAGGTTCACTCAAACCTAAGATCTACTACAAAACATTCATGGTTTATATGGTTTAATTATAGAATTATTCACAGAATATCAAGTACTAACAAAATATTACACATGTAATATTATAAATTCTCCACTATGTTCAATATATTCCTTAGGACCAGAAACAATTAAACATATTTTTTGTTATTGTCTATCTGTTTCTCAAATATCATGGTCATTATTGTCTGATTGGATTTTTAGAAATCTGATGAAAGAACTGTATTCGATGCCAAAACTGTCATTTTTGGTTTTCCAGAAAATATATACATGGGCTTTGAATTTAATTATCATGTTAGTTAAGATACATATTTTTAGCCAATCCAGAAAAAGTGCTTATATTGCATTTCATTATATTTTGAAATATTTACACAATTAAAAAAAAAATTTACACAATTAAAAAAAATGTTGGAAAATAGACTTTACAAAAGAAAATGGTCAAAATGGGCATGCCTTTTTGATGTGTTATAATTTCTAATAAGACTTCATCATGTATAATTTGATATTTTCTTTTTCAACTCATGAGTGTGCGTGGTTTAAGTGAATGGTATGTACGAGGGTTGTTCGGAAATTATTGAGACAACACAACTATTTGCCTTTCTAAGTGAAGAATTGGGGTGAAAATTGGCATAAATATTGAAGAAACCCCAACAAATAATTAAACAAAGTAAAATTAAAAAAATATTTAATATTTTGTTTACAACTGTAGATAAACAAATTGGTGGTCGGGTACCGGCGCAGGCATAAACTCAGAGAATAACAAGCTGAAACATGTTCTTTCCATAAGTTTCCATAAACTTATAGTTTTTGATAAAAGAAATCAAATTATATATGTTCATTTTGCTATTTATTGTGATTGACCTTTGATCAAGTTTCACTTGTGTTCAAGTTGAAATACGGATATGGTACATATATATTTACCAAGCAATAGAAATCTGACAACGAAGGTATATTGAATTTTGACATCAAGGCGGCAGAGCGAATATACATAAAATTGGTGAAAATCTCGGAAAAAGACCTTTTCAGGCCACCCTGTTGCTTTAACAAGAACTATACAATGGCAAAGGATAAAGGCCGGGCTTCAGTTTATCGTCTTTTTTCGCTGATTGTTTAATTAGAATTAAGACAAAGGGACTAAATATCAAATACTTTTTACACACTAATTGATGTCAACAGTTCTAAAATATGTACACAGAATGACTGTATGTGACATTTGACAATAATTTAATTGACATTCGGTTAGAAATAACTCAATTTTTTTTCCACAAAATTCAAGAATAGATAGAATATGCAAATGTTGACGTCTTGAAATGTAATCAAAAGATGAGAAATGAAGAATAAATTTTATATTCCGTTTGGTAGTAATGGGTTTTTAAAAAACATAGTAGCAATGAGAAGCATTAAAATGACGTTGCGATAAGTTTGCGTTGCTCTGGGTCACTGGGTGAAGGCAAGTTGGTCAGTTTACCAGTAATGATCTAATCATGCCATGGACAAGAAACTTTTCACATTGATAAACTCTATCCTTGATTACATTTTGGTAAAATTTCAAGGGTTTATCTTTTTCCCAAGTCTCAAAAATTTCCGAACAGCCCTCGTATTTGTATTGGAAATAAAATAAAAAATTATGTTTTAGATGCATATTAATTGATTTTTTATGTCCTTCCTGAAATGGCCATATACATTTATATGTACCAGTACATGACATGTTTCCCCTTTCAACTTTCTATTAAATGTATTTTTGTGAAAAGGCAAAAAAATAATTAAAAAAAGGCTTTTTATAGAGTTATTATTTGCTAATTAATACGAAATTTGAAGTGGCTAATTCAAATTTTTGGAATTTTTGATTCCTTTTATTGAAAGCCCTGTCTCTACCAGTTTAACACCAATTTTACATTTTTCAAGTCCTAGCAGATATTGAGCAGGTTTTGGTTATGGGCTTTATACAACCTTACAGATCAAAACTGTGTCAATGATTTATTTTTTTTTCTTGATAAGATTGCTTAATTGTTAGATGTGCTTGTATTGAGGCAAATTCTAGTGTGTAGCTTATTATTCTTCTGGACACATACAGTATATCTTCTCAGCATCTTTTGAATCTTGTCACAGTGACACATTCACCTCAAATCCCCCTGTTCTGTTCTCAGTGTCCGTTAATGCGTTCCGGTGGCTGGTCTGTCGTCTGCTGGTCGACAGTTCCCAGAGATTCCAGTCCCAGATGAAGAAAGGAAGCGATGGATTCACGGCCCGGAACAACAGCCAGGCTTACTACTGTCGGTCCCTGGCCCTGGCTTATATTGAGGTACTCACCGATCTACTAATATACTTCATTACAAAGACAAGCCACTAATGAAATAAAATCATCAAGAAACATGTATATGCTTTGCTTGCATTACTATTTTAGCTTGAACTTTGTACAAATCATGTTTTATAAGGAAGTGGTCTGATTTGAATTTTATTTATTTTTCACTGCTATAACTAATGGATCAAAGTCTAAGAGGTTCAATAGATCTCTTAGTCTCTTACTCTCATAATCTCTGATCTTTTACCAGGTACAAACATTGTTTTGATGAAAACATCCAAATTGAAACAAATTTTATGAAAAAAGGGAACACATCACATAGTGATTTGAGAATAACGTGGCCATTTTACATACAAAGTATATAGTCTTTTTTCTCTGTTACCTACATGAAAAGTCGGTAATGATTTTCAGGAAAATATTAAAATCATCAACAAAGTTTGGAGATATAATTCAGATTTGTTACTGCACTGATACTTTATAACATGTTACAGTTTTTTACATTCTAAGGATCAAATGCAAGAAATAAACTGAAAGAAATAAAATAGGGAAGGGGCTTTATCTTCTACAAATTAAGATACTATATGAAATCTGACTTGCAGCAGAAAATTTTGTATACATAGGCTAGTAAGTTAATTTCTATTATTAGTTGACCGTCCTTGAACGGTTTGTGACCTTGTTACGGGAGGGGAAGGACGGAGAAGATGTGCCAGCTGACCTAGTTCCAGTGCTGGCACGCATCGCTGCATTGTTTGGACTCTGGAGACTGGAAAAGCACCTCACTACATTATACCAAGGTAGACAGTTTACTCCCATTATACAATATTTTCATTTGCAAATATGTTTCCTTATATGAACCTATAGAATAGCTAAAAACGTTCAGTTCTGTGTGAATTTTTTAATGACATTACAATGATTGCTGCACTTGCTTATTGTTTGTCGGGTGCATTTTTGTAGATGCCACAATATTTTAATAGATTTTATATGACAGATGTATTGATATTTAAGTAAAGTACAGTACTCTAGACACTGTTATAGCAAAGTGTCATGCTGGGACAAGCAATTTTGATTTGATATGACTGTAATTCATTGTATCTGATAATCTTTGAACAACATTTGAAGAGGAAATAAAACTGTATTTGCTGTAAGAATGAATTCTTTATAAGCGTGTTCCCTTTAGCCATGTTGTACTGTACATGCACATCCATATCATAGCCTACATTGAAATTATAACCCTCTACAAGTAATTGTAAGGGTACATTGAAATTATAACCCTCTACAAGTAATTGGACATGTACATTGATATCATAACCCTCTACATATATACAAGTAATTGGACTGGTACATTGATATCTGAACCCTCTACATATATAGAAGTAATTGGACAGGTATATTGATATCATAACCCTCTACAAGTAATTGGACAGGGACATTGATATCATAACCCTTTACAAGTAATTGGACAGGTACATTGATATTATAACCCTCTACAAGTAATTGGACAGGTTCGTTGATATTGGTACATTGATATCTTAACCCTCTAAATGTAATTGGACAGGTACATTGATATTATAACCCTCTTTAAGTAATTGGACAGGTATATTGGCATCAAAACCCTCTACAAGTAATTGGACAGGTACATTGATATCATAACCCTCTACATGTAATTGGACTGGTACATTGATATCATAACCCTCTACAAGTAATTGGACAGGTACATTGATATCATAACCCTCTACAAGTAATTGGACAGGTACATTGATATCTTAACCCTCTACAAGTAATTGGATAGGTACATTGATAACATAACCCTCTACAAGTAATTGGACAGGTACATTGATATCTTAACCCTCTACAAGTAATTGGATAGGTACATTGATATCTTAACCCTCTACAAGTAATTGGACAGGTACATTGATATCTTAACCCTCTACAAGTAATTGGACAGGTACATTGATATTATAACCCTCTACAAGTAATTGGACAGGTACATTGATATCATAACCCTCTACATGTAATTGGACAGGTACATTGTTATTATAGTCCTCTACAAATAATTTGACAGGTACATTGTTATTATAGCCCTCTACAAGTAATTGGACAGGCACATTAATACATGTATCATAACCCTCTACATGTAATTAGATACATTAATATCAAAACCCTCTACATATGTACATATATATGTACATATGTACAAATAAATTAAACCCTCTACATATATACAAGTAATTGGACAGGTATATTGATAATATAACCCTCTACAAGTAATTGGATAGGTACATTGATATTAAAGCTCGGGACAAGTAATTGATATCATTGCCCTCTACAAGTAATTTGGCAGGTACTTTGGTATTATAACTTGCTACTGTAGTACTGTAGATAACATTTTTATGTGAATATTTAATTCTAAGCTTCTATTTTGTACATGTATTGTGAGAATATAAAATGGCAAGCATCAAACTTGAAATAACTTTATATATTTCCAACTGTCAGAAAAAATACAAGCGAAATTTTAAAATCTGCAAGGATTGCTCCTTGCAATTTTACACATATTTAATTCCTGGCATTTAAAGAAATTAGGAACATACAGTAATTGAACAGGCAGATTGATATTCTAAATAGAATTGGTAACATTACTTTTATATCTAGTTTACAAGTACACTGTATGTATTTTTCATTTTTTTGTATGATCTTTATTTATTGAAATTTATGTGATTTTGTAATGTTATACTCAGATGCCCTACGTGTCAGTTTTGCCTTTATACATAATCATGCTAATGTTTCTCCACCCAGCCAGCTGTGTACAACAGGAAATTCTGTTATAATTTTGTTCTACTTTTGTCAATGGAGTTTGAGAAAATTGAATTGTTGTTTCCTATTTCACTCGTGTTTACAGAAATCCTAATATTTGAAGTTTTCGATTAGAAAATAACATGAATAAGGAAGATTGTTGTAATATACAGGCTATTTACAGCTGTCCACAATTACACATCAGCAACAGCTGCTTTATATTGCAGCTATCAACTCTCTCAAGAAAGCACTTGCTCTTTGAATAAGGGGGAAAATATAATTTAATATTTTCAATTTAAAGAAATATTCAGAAATATGCACACCTCACACAACTCTTTAAATTATTTTAATGATTAAGAGGCCAAAATCCTTTGGTAACCTGAGATTTTTTCCTTTCAGGTGGATATATAACAGGGAATGAGCCTGCTAAATTGATCCAGGAAGCCATACTACACCTATGTTATGAACTGAAGGATGATGCCGTGGCATTAGTGGATGCCATTGCTCCCACTGACTTTATTCTGAATTCTCCCATAGGAAAGTCAGATGGACAGGTACTCATAGTAATGATATATACCTAACATTTCCTCTCGGCAGATCACACAGAATTTGAGAACAGGACATAACATGCAATAAATCATTTACCATGATAATTATTTTCAGGCAAAGTTAATAAATCTTTAAAAATACACATTGTTTCCTTGTGACTCTTTGAACAAGGCACTAAGTGTCATTTTCCCAGACCAATTATTAATTTCCTGTTAATTTTGCTTGTTACACTACATTTAATTAGAATGTATATAAAGTTATCTTTTAACATAATGAACATCAATACTAGTACTTAAACAGTCGCCCACATGTTTTATTTTCAGATTTATAAGTTTTTTTCCCATGTTTTAAATTTATAATTTCTTTTCTGTTTTCAGATTTACAAGAATTTATACAGTGCAATGATTCAAGGACCCAGTGCTCTAGAGAGGCCGTCATATTGGAAGGAGTTTGTGAACAAACCGGTCATTGGGAGCAAATCTAAATTATAAAACATTCCAAACCCTCAGAACTCTGACCCTTCAAAATCATTAAGTATAACATGGGATGTATATAATTTATTCATAAATATATTTAAAATATTACTGACATCATTCAAGGGAATGATTAATAACTGAAGTGTATTAAATATATGTACACAAAATTGTTAAAAACTAAAAACTGTTAAAGTGTGAAGATACATGACATATGAACAGTTTATAAATCAGTATGTATGAACAGTTTATGCATTACTTTATGTTGTTCCAGGATTAATTTAACATTTGTTTTAGAGGTCAGTATGTCTCATCCCACGGCGATTTGTAAGCATTATTTTGTGGGTAAATTAAAAAATAATTATAAATTTATCATAAGTTATTTTTTTAATTTAAACGAAAAGTGGGGAGGGGATTCACAAACCAGTATCTTATAGCCAACTTAAAAAATCTTTTTTTTTTTTTTTTTTTAAATTTTTTTTAAATAATTCAACATAATGTTTCTCAAGCAAGAGAAGTGTGACACAAAATTAGCTAAATCCTTTTTACTTAATCAGAGTGCAAGATTGTGTGCAAATATCACCACATTTTGTCAATAAATGTTTATGTAGGATTTATTTCTTTCGCCTTGTAAAACTGTTTCTCCTTGTTTGGCTTACAATTTTGTGTTCAGAGACACACTGTTTATGCTCTCTACGAGCATTGCTGTTGCCTCGTCCAGCATTTTCTCTGCTTCTTTTGTCGAAACTTTATCTGGGGTAGTATCTTTATCTACTTTGACTTCAAGAATATGATATACTTCTGTACTGTTGTTACAAAGACTGTTTTCCCCACCAATATTAGATGTTGTGGCATCTATGCTTTTCTCGCGCAGAGATTTTTTGTGCGTTGCTTTGGGTTCCGTCTTTTTCATTGATGATTTTTCCAATTTTTCCTGCTTTACTTTGCAATCGGTTAATTTTGTGACTCGTTTGTTACAACTACCATTATCAAAACCTGTGCCATATTGATCGGGGCCTTCCTCGCTGAAACGTACGGATTTTTTGATATCGACAGACTGTTGGTCCTTCTTTTCATCTGTATCATGATATTCACTCTCTGTGTGTAAATATTTTATTTCCGTAGCCCTAACCGTTCCTTTGGCATTCGTGTTTCTTGCTGAATTTTGGTCTTCTGATATCTGTATAGATTTTGCCGCGCCTTTGACCATAGTCTGCTTGGTTTTGGTGGTATTATAATCGTCTGCTGTTTTAGTTTTTTTGCCCTTGGCTTCGACGCTGACATTCTTTGCCAATTCTGTTTTCCTGGTATTCTTTTCTTTCTCATGTCGGGGCTCTACTGAGACGACGTCATAATCATATCCCACCAGACACTGTTTGCTGTAAATCTTTTCTTCCGGTACAGTGTCCATCATTTGTTTCCTTAGCGTCTCCATGTGGTCATAATCAGCACTAGGTGAAGCGGCCGCCGTCCAGCCACTGTACGACCAGGCTTGATCATAGTCCCCACTGTTGGCTTTAGCACTTCGTAAAACTCCTCTGTCATATTCCTGCAGGTCATACTCTTCGTCATACAGAGTGGGGTCTGATTTTTTAGCCATGTCCGCCACAACATCGTATGTAGTGCTTTGGGACGCAAGGTCCCGGTTGATATAAATACGCTCAATGGCTTCTGAGGCAGGTCTACCACGAATCTCTAAATGACTGTTTTCTATTGTCCGTAGTTTTCTTTTTACTTGATATTTAATACAGCTGGAAATATAGTAGCTTTAATTGGCATAATAAACAAGAAGAAAGATATCAATGTTATTATATCAAATTCATACTTACCATCGAATGCACATTATGTCTAAAACCACTGCTAAAATGATCACAGCCGCAATATAATACAACTTGAAGTTGTTAAAAATCGCCAGAACGTCACAGTCAACAGGACAGCAGTGAATATTTGTTGTAGCTAAAAGTTGTGAAAAAAGATAAGTGAAAAAACAACCTATACGAAAAGCAGATTAACCACATATTAGGACGAAAAAGCATATTTAACGCTATTTTTGCGATGTTGGACACCATACCCAAGTTTTGTCAGTATATTGAGCTATACCATATATAATTTAAAACCTCGTGATGACAAATGCGACAGATTATTCATTTGTATAAATTGGGTTCTCTACGATTATCTAATGTAAAGAGAATGAATATTTTCTGAAGCATACTAGTATTGAAAAAACGATTCTAGTTTGTGTTGATCAAGAGAAACAGCATAGAGACCGCATCCAATATGTACGATCCTCTTCCACATAGCAATTGGTAGGAGAGAGCTATGTGGAATTCGGACCGTGGCATGAGACGATTGGAAGAGGCATGGCAGCAAGTTTGTTTACAAAAGAAATATACTTTCATGATGTTGGCAACATGAACTTTCCTTACGAATAAATAAATGATCACCTCGATTTTTATACCTGATGAGACAATAAAAAAGATCGCCAACATATAACTCCTTTCTAATGCCCATTGACTCAAAAACACATTTAGCCCTGTCTTTTATTTGTTTTGTTCATTAAATGTGTTAACCCACTACCAACATACCGACCACGCTTTCGCGTCGCCATCTTGTTAACATGCTGAAAAAACTTGTAACATCACAAGAAGTAATTAATTGGAAATAAACTTTAATACTTATAAAATGTATTTGAATTAAATGGTATCTGCTTAAAGCTTATAACTTATGTAGCTTTGTGAAAAAAGACAAATATTTAAAAACATTAATTTATAGCTTTAAACAGTTTTCAGTGCTAATTTTGTTTTATAGCCAGCGGTTAATGAAAGCTAATATTTATATTCTACTGTGTTTTTTCCCCATTATATTCGGTGATCTTTAAATGCCTCTAAATGCAACAACCCAATCACTGCGTATGAAATTACATGTAATTTACATAAGCAGTTCCCAAACATTGATTTCTTTGAAATCGGTTTAAAAATATATTTCAAACATGTTGTTAAAACACCACATTTTACAACTATTCAACAATAGAGCTGATCCTATTGTTAAAAGCCAAATTTTAAGAGTTATTATTCATGGATAATATTTTCAAGGCTCATCTCAACAGTCTATGTGATAACCAGTTTAAACCGGTTTTAGAGAACAGCTGTTCTTGCTGTTCCTTATTTACTCCCTCCGTGATCTGCAATTTATACCGATTTATCTAATGAAATAATTCATTTAATCAATAATGGAATGTAAATATAAGCATTGAATGATTTATTTTTGACGTCGTCAGTTGAGCAGACAAATTATCATAACGCGCTAACGCGCGTTATTCAATATTTTTTGCTTGCAAAGTTTGTTGAAAGCTACGACAGTTATAACACTATGATACACACAGGGTATTCAAAGGTTAAAATGACGAGTTTTATTATGATGTCACAAACGTTGAACGCTGCAAACTGCAACGTCACAAGCGAAAATCAAAGTGCACGTGTGTGGCTGTTACAGTGGCTCTTCCATTAATAGGAACTTACCCTTAGGATAGATAAGATAGGAATTTTAAGGTATAAATTACATTTGCAAACAAGGCAAGAAGTTAAAACAATTGTAAATATAAGCATTATATTTAAGGAATGAATTCAATATTTATTTAGTTTTATACGATATAAAATGGTTTGGGGCAGTTTACGCTTTATAAACCGCGAAATATTGAATTCATTCCTTATAATTTAATTTTTTTGCTGTCAGTTGTTGATAAAAACAGTCATTTGACCTTTAAAATGACATCAAATTGTACAAAATTCAAACGTAACGTCAGGCGGATTGATAAGTTTTTGATGTTAGTCTTACTATGACGTAGGCAACATTCTTTGTAAGATATAAAATAATTTTTTTAGCCTATCAGAAAGCGTGTTACAACCAGAATTAAATTATAATGTTATATTGTCTGCCTACCTGACGGCAGTTATTGACAAAAAAAACCTGCTTCCTCGAACTCCTTTTACAAATCTTCTCTTGGATTACAATTTGGGGTGTCCTATAGATGCGCAATAAGGTTTCGGATATTTCACAATTTTGTCCTGGGGGTCATTAAATGGCTGAAAAATGACTATTTTTTTTTTTTTTTTTTTTTTTTTTTTTTTTTTTACAAAAAGTCAGGTTTTAAAAAACATCAATTTTTGTTGGCAGTAGCCAAATGATCTACTAGAATATGATTCGGGGTGTCATGTTGATGTGTACATGTTTCAGAATTTTTGTTTTTATCTCAGGGGTATGTGGGCATCAAAAAATGACGTTTTTCTGCAAAAAAATATGGTTCAAAGAACTCCTCTTACAATTTATGCAGTAGCTAAGTCATCTCTTGAGATATGATAGGGGCTGTACTATATATGTGCAATTAGGTTTTAAAAATTTAAATTTCATCCAGGAAGTCAAATAGTAGCTGAACATTGACATTTATCACTCCTGAAAAAAACCTACTTCCCAGAACTCCTCTCATGATTAAATGAATAGCCACATCATATCTTTGGATATGATAGGGGCTGTCCTTTAGTTGTGCAATAAGGTTTTAAAAAATTTAAATTTCATCCAGGGAGTCAAATAGAAGCTGAAAATTGACGTTTATCACTCCTGAAAAAACCTACTTCCCAGAACTCCTCTCAGGATTTAATGAATAGCCACATCATTTATAGGGATATAACAGAGGCTGAGCTATAGATTTGCAATAAGGTTTTAGAAATATCAATTTGATTCTGAGGGTCAATGATATCTGCAAAATGATGTTCCGTCCCATAAAAAACCTAATTCCTGGACCTCCTCTTATCTCTTGTGCTTGAAATAATGTACCATAAGATGCATAAGGAGGAAGAATATATATGCTTTAAGGGTGGGGATCACAAGCATTTTTTTCAAGTTATTTGATCATTTTTGATTTTGGGAGGGTGGGGTGGGGTTAGGGTGACCTCCAGATGCCATGACCTACTAATACCACAAAAAGATTTACCTTGACATGGTCATGGTTCAAGAAACAAAAATATATATGGTTTAGGAGTGGGGATTTTGATGATTTTGAGGATATTTTAAAAATATTCAACTGTTCATGTTTTCTATTTAAGAGGAGGGGGTGGGGGTGGTTGTTTAAAAACGACTCCGGGGTGGGGGAATGACCCAAGGGGCAGAGGCCAATTTGTCTTAAATGTATCTTGACATGATCAGCAGAATTGGACAGAATGATCACTATAGGGCATCTGCAGAGTGGGGCCCTAAATAGTTACAAAATCAATCTACAAAAAATATTGATAATATGTTATACATGTATTTAGAAATGTCTTTATTTCCAAAATGATTAAAAAATTAATCATTCAAAATGAGTTATAAATAACCGATTGGCAATTCTGCAATTGATTGCAAGATCCTTAGTATAATATCACATGTATTTTTTTTTTTTATATATAATTATACATGTATGTTAACAATCAGGATTAAAATGCACAAATTTTCATGAGTCATAAATCTTGACATACCACATATCTCTTGACAAAAAAGAATAAGCAATTTAAAATAAAAGAAAATTAGTCATTAACTCTTTTTCTATTACTGGTGTATGATGATGGGGTAGGGGGTATAATGGGAAAAAAGCTGCAGCATGCCTTCATTCTCACTAAAAATGTATATCTAACCCACAGATCCTGGGGATGGGGAACGGTTAAGGCCCCTTCCCCTTCCTCCCTATTATAACTCATATAAACATGATATTTAATACCCAAATTTAATACAAAATAGGGTCAATATGGAGTCAACTCAATAGTGTAAGTCTGACAAATGAAAAAATAAAAAAAATTCTGCTATTAAAATGACAGAAACTGTAGATAAGCTTATTTAGATACAGATGATGATACATTATGCTGGCAAAGGGAGATCACATTTTAGAAAGTGAAAGTAAAACTTAACTGTTTTGTATACCGGTGTCTCATAATATTGCGCTACTACATGTATTATACTTATCTATATTGGTCAACATCATAATAATAATCCAATTAGCAAAATACGAATTCCTTTAGCTGATCACCACAAAAGAAACGTTTATTCATGTTAATTAGTCCTATTCTGCACATCAAGAAAACATATGCATGTACACCACGTGAAACCCATCTAACCAAAGAGCTGGGTAAAACTAGTACCCGATGCAACCTGTACACCTCTGTTGTGTAAGTTACTTCAGACAAAGATCATTTAATTGAAACATATTGCATGTGGCCTTCTTTTTGACTAAAACTAGTACAAGAGAGTGTTATTTAGAGGCAAACACTTGTTGCGGGTATTACTGTCTAATGACAGCATCTAGTTATAGTTTGCGGTTCGTAAACTATAGTTACCAGTCGATAAACTTAATTTATCAAATGTGAAACCATGTCTAGCTCATTTTTGTGAATTTGGCGTGCCAAAATTCTGCATATCGAAAACACATATGCATGTGCACCACGTGAAACCCATCTAACCAAAGAGCTGGGTAAAACTAGTACCCGCTAATGCAACCTGTAGACCTGTGTTGTGTACGTAACTTTGGACAAAGATTTTTTTTACTTGTAACAGATTGCATGTATTTTTACAACTTTATTTTTTAAAACCCCTTGCACAATTTTATTAGGTAATTAACCATGCAATTTTCAGCTTTAAGGTGGTATGAGACACCTACTTATTGTGATGTACTCTTTAATTAACGAAACAAAGTATAAAATATAATATTTCCCCCCAAAATAATGTTACTTAACAGCACCGCGCAATGGGTTAGAGCGTTAACAATGTGTCTGTTAGTAGAGAGTTTGAATCCTGCTGGGGCTTATCTTATTTTTACCTTAAGTTTCCAAAAATTTTAAAAACATAATTTTTTGGCCAAATATTCATTTGTAAAAAGTTTTAATTCTAAAACGGTGAAAGTAATTTAATTATAATATAACTACTACATATAATATAAACATTGCACTTTTATCCACATAAATATCGACATGTGTCTGATACCACCTTTTAAAATCATTAAAGCAGTCCTGCATTGAAAATCATTGAGCAATATAACAATTATTTTGCACTGTTCACAATATTCTTTATAGCAGTTACCTGTACAGGCTTTCATTGTTATCAAAATATTCTGATTTTTATTTATTCATGGGTAGTGGGAGGGGGGGGGGGGGGGGGGTCAGAGTAATAATTGTGTTTGCGGGGGGGGGGGGGGTTGTAGTCCGAGGTTTATTTTTGGTAATTTTACTACATAAATGATTTTTTTTTTTTTTGGGGGGGGGGGGGTCTGGACTTCTCACCCTCACCCTTTCTCTAAATCCAAGCACACGATGATGTTGGCACACAAAAGCATATATAATGCAGGCAACCGCCGAGGGGGGGGGGGGGCATAATATAATTTTGTTTGTAATAATTATATAGACCATACTTTCTATGACATGAAATGGTAAGATTATTGGTTAATTTAAAATTCACTTGCAAACAGTTCAACCCCAAATTGTACAGAAAGGCAATATGTGTATTATGGGATGTGATATCATCATTTATAAAAATTATAATTTTTAAAAAGTACCGGAAATTGCATGCAGCCCTCTTTTTGACTAAAACTGGTACAAGAGAGTGTTATTTAGAGGCAAACACTTGGTGTGGGTATTACTGTCTAATGACAGCATCTAGTTATGTTTTTTTCTCTGACACGTTTTCTCAAAAATGCTTCAGCCGAATTTTTGTTTGTTTGTTTTAAAATGGATTTATTTATTTATTTATTTCATACAAGTACACCATTTATGATAATGACAAAAAAATGAAAATTTTAGATAAATGTCATAAATTGAAAAACTTATCTAAAGAAGAGAGAGAGAGAGAGAGAGAGAGAGAGAGAGAGAGAGAGAGAGAGAGAGAGAGAGAGAGAGAGAGAAAGAGAGGGAGATAGAGAGAAGTAATTATGTAAACAAAGGTTGCCATCTTTCCCATGTGTTATTAAAGTCATGTATTTTGTTTTCCCCGTTTGCAGTGTATTTTATTGCCTTAATATATGATTCTATCTCGTATAATACTCCAAGGACTGATAAATTACTTTTAAAGCATCGGCTTCTGTATATGCATTGGTTAATTATCATATATATTAAATATAACATTGCTCTGTCATATTTTTTCTAGGTATGTATTCTCCAAACATGAAAGTATCTTGATTCAGTTCAATATCTACATTTTTGTTTGACCGAAGTTTATGAAGTTAATAAGAAGCTGCTGTACAGTTGGGCAATTCCACATTAGGTGGCATATTGGTTCCTCTTCATTATGACATAGATTACATAATTCTGAATCAACTTTCCCAATTTTAAACATAATACTATTTGTTGTTAAAATGTTATGATTGATTCGATATTGTAGCCATTGTAACTTGGCATTTTTGGTATTAAGAAATGGGATAGAGTATAATTAACTTTTTCCATTGTAAGTCAGTAATTTCAAAGATTTCCCCCCACTTTTCCTAAGCACCTGGCTTGATTACTGATCTATTTAATACATCTATTTTTTCACGGTCTGAATCATTTAATTTCATAACGTCTGTGATAGTTGTTCTACTCGAATCAAATTCCGCTGTATCTACATTTGTTTTTGTATTATACAGATTTTTATAGAAAGATTCTACTTCTGTTAAAATATCTTCCTATTTATTTATTTATTTATTTCTACATGTATATTGTTGTCCTGTTTTATAAGCTTAGGTATATCCCCATACCTAAGCTTCAGACGATTTTTATGAAACTTTCAGATCTTACTCACGACAAAATTTGTAAGAAAGTGGTCGATCATATTTTTTGGTCATCACTTCCGGTCCCGAAATATTTAAGATTTTATGTTTTTGCTTGTTCAGAATTTTTCTCAAAAAGTATTAGAGATAGACCTTTCAAATTTTCAAGGATGGTAGACAGTTTTCGGCCGCAGTGCCCTTTCCATATCCGAACGTCTGCCGTCATTTCCAGTCGTCACCGGAAGGAAACAAAAAAGTCATTTTTCAAATTTTTTGTTTTGAAAATTTGTTCTGTTATTATTCGCTAGAGACGCTTTAATTTCAAAATATGAAATTTGTTTAAAAATCGATCCACGCATTCTCGAGATTTTTGGCTCCAAAGTCCTGAAGCGAGACTCTGCGTAGCTTACTCGTTAGCGTGGTGGACCTTTGCCCAGGCGACCCGAGTTCAGTCACGGAGTGCCGAATGTTTTTTTCTTTCTTCGCATTGCCGGCATCAAAGAAATGCCGCCATCTCGCACACAACATTTGGCGATTGCGGGTAGGAAATAACCGTTATTCTAACAAAATGCCCGTATTTCAAGTATTCTACATGCCTTTAAACGGAGGGTTGTTTAGTGTTTATCCACAAAGATAGATACAGGCATGCATGTATACTTGCATTTATTGACAAATGTTGTTTACAGATTATTTGTTTGAATTTTACACACACACACACACACACACACACACACACACACACACACACACACACACACTCTCTCTCTCTCTCTCTCTCTCTCTCTCTCTCTCTCTCTCTCTCGCTCGCGAAGCGGTTTATAAAAAAGGCGTAAACTGCTCCAAACCATTTTATATCGTATAAAACTAATAAATTTTTAATTCATTGCTTATAATTTAATTTTTTGCTATTAATTGTTGATAAAAACAGTCATTTGACCTTAAGAATGACATCAACTTGTTCAAAATTCAAATGTAACGTCAGGCGGATTGACATATTTTAGACGTTATTCCACTATGACGTACGTAACATTCTTTATACGATATAAAATATTTTTTTAGCCAGTCAAAAAGCGCGTTACAACCAGAATTAAATTATTATCTTGTAAATCTTAAATCTTAAAATTGAGGTTTTTCATACTAATTGTTAGACCATAATTTATCACCTAATTGTCTACGGACTTTTCCGTTTTTCCCGATTACGACAAAGAGCACACGGCGGGTGTGACCGGTCAGCAGAGGATGCTCACTCCTCCTAGGCACCTGATCCTACCTCTATCTTTTTGGAGGTCCATGTTGCTCTGCTTTGAATTTGTATTTCGTTTTATGGATTTTTGAGATGGTTGTCGGTTTGTTATTGTCATTTTTACATTATACTAAAACAGAAAGTTGAAACCTTGTTATACTTAAAAAACAGTTTTAATATTTTGTGATAAATTTTTTCATATGCAATGTTGTAACGTAAAAAACATCATAAATCCTTATGTATTATGCACACTGCCAAAGTGAACGTTTTATTATAGTGAAACAATTGCGTAGCGTTTTGATACTACCAACATATATTTAATTGACCTGTGGAGAACATATTGACCTCAGACTTCGTCATCGGTCGATATGATCTCAAGTCGATTTATTTACGTTCTCGGTCGATATACTCTCAAAACATATTGTCACCTGACCAGGCTAATCTCGCGCATTTATTTAAACATGAAGGTATTAAAATCAATTCACCGCAATAACAATTTGGGATGTTAAAGGTGTCTAGAATCAGGCCATTATCTGAAGCCGTTTTTGACTTGTCTTAATATTTAAGTTGTGAACGAGTTTTAGTACGAATTCTTTTTGTATGCTTTTTTAAATACATGATATTTATTCCTTTGTTCCAAAGAAGGGTCGAATTTTGACATTTTTCTTTGTTTTGTAGTATATCCAAACCTTTTATTATAGCGAAGCTTAATGTGATCTTCAGATCTGAAGAGTTGCCTGTAAAAAGAGAAGGTTAAAACTGGCATCAAAATACAATTTACATACGTAATGAAGGATTTGAACGGTAACACAATTAAACTAATACCAGTATTGTTGCATCCAGCCTCCAGTATCTTGTCACATGCCACATATTCTGTATTCCGATTTCCCCGGCTCACCATGCACTTTGTTGGTGAATGGATGACTACAATGAAGAAAACTCATTATGTTTGCAAAATTCTATATTTCAGATGATGTGATTACATTCTCTCAGCAAATCGGTTTTCACGCAAAAATTACGCACGTTTCATGGTTTCCAAATTAAAATCTCCTGCTATACATGTTTCTCCATTGGTTAAATTTGCAAATTTTTCCTTAAGTAGAGGGGAAAACATCTCTAAAATAAAAATACAACTAATAAGAATTGGCAGACAAATTGTGATAAAAAAATTGTCTCAAAAATTTAGTATTTATCAAAACTAGTTTTACCTGAGCAATTATTAACCCCTTGCTTATTTTCAATCCGTAGCGTTACTATGCCTGGTAATATACAAATATAATTCAAAGCTCAGCATGAAATTTTGTTAACGTGTATGTGTAATTCGTGTGTTGTTAATCTAAAGTTAAATAAATCGTTTTATTTTGCTGAATGTCATAGTCACTGTGGTGATCACTTAGGATATAGTTGGTGATTATACTCTCAGATCATGATCTAGGACTGACAAAATTCTGACAATGTAGTATCCAATATTTACAATGTACATTTTCTATTTGTAATATTTTCCCTTTCAATTTAAATGCTTTTCTTTTTTATAAGAATTTAAATTTACTATATATAGGAGCATCACATCCTCCCACTATTTT
Source organism: Magallana nippona (assembly GCA_033439105.1). Lineage (NCBI taxonomy): Eukaryota > Metazoa > Mollusca > Bivalvia > Ostreida > Ostreidae > Magallana > Magallana nippona. The sequence goes on from CM065922.1 coordinate 4,799,198, forward strand.
AGAAGTGTGTGGACATTTACGTAGTTATTTTAAAGAAGATGGGAGAATAAGATGGCGCAATTGTTAAATCGAAAAACACAATTTCAATTTTAACTCTTTCCATCTAAATCTAGTTTTTAATAATATAACACAATTTTGCAAAATCAGACTTTCTAACTATAGTTAGTTAAATGGAATGTTTAAACAAACACGAAGAAAAACAAAAACAATTTGCCCAAGTTTTGGTGGTATCGAGCCCTCAACTTAAAATACACCGTCCTATAATATTTTCTATAAGACTATGATAAAAATATAATGCACGGAGCCACACTATAAAGTAAAACGCAATTAAGTTTTAAAAAATGAAACTTTTTAAAGATTCGCCTCGCCATCTATGACATTGATCAATCCCATATATTTCTGTAGTCAGTCAGTAACAAACCTAATAAGTGTTTTGTTTTCCCGAGGACTATCAAGTGACGCATTTATTCACAAAAAGCCATGTACATGTTGCCTAACATCTCGTCCAATTTAACTCATTTAAACTCTTAAAAATTATCCATCTCACCTTTCACGTACTCTTTCAAATTCTTCGCTTCACCCATGTTTACTTACACTATTTTAATGCTACTCAATTTTAAACGTTTTCCCCTTCCCTCTGCAGAGATTTGAGCAAATCTCGACGCTGCAATTTTGTTCTGCTTCAGACATAACATGTGACGTCAATTCAAACGGTAGCTACTCTAATTTTAAAATAATTGCAAAGGGCAATTACTCTAATTTTCAAATAATTACAAGGGGCAACTACTCTAAATATTTTAAGAACTTACGGAACACGGTTTCTTTGTTAAATAGTATGAAATATCGAGATGAGTAGGCTAAACAGCGGCCAATGACGGTCACATTGCCTGATATTAATTCTCAACGAACCTATATAGAGATATATGAGGCAGTCACGTGACATGTTTAAACCAATGAAAGTGTGACATTTCAGTCAGAGGGAAAACAAAGATACATATGAGATACAAATATATTTTTCAGATATCTCATTTATATTTAGTTTCATCTAAGTAAAAAAAATTACATTACAAATTTTTCCTATAGTAAATTTTTCACTTTTTTAAAATCTTGATCAAATTATTTAATCACTATCACACTTACAATGACAAAATCAAGATTTAAACTCAGACAAAAATCTCCCTAAATTATCAAGTTTAATCTGATACTATACTCTGTCCCAAGATATCCTCCATTCACATTTTGCTTAATTACTCGATATTTATAGGTACCGCAGGCCCGATGATAATATTGAAAAATTGTGCGAAGTATTCCGAGTAACTTCCTAATGGAGAAAAGATGTAAACATTCCCCATTATAAATCTCCGTAAGAAATCTGTTTTGGTTCCTGTGAATTTTTCAGTGAAAAATGATAATGTGTCAATGAAGATATCTTCGAAATTTTCCCTTTCATCGATTTCAATTGTACTTCTTTCACAGGTATGTGTATTTTTATTAAAAAGTGGCCAAATGTCTGCATAAATATCTTGGGACAGACTATAGAAATGAATTATAAACCGACAGTGATTTACTTTACCCCAATTCATGATATATCTCGCCTTTCCAATCCATGTCTCATTCGGAACTATATCGTCCTCAAAATAAGGTATTTGATTGACAACTGCACAGGAATATATGGCACTGGACCAGTTAGCCGGTAGAGAGTGAACTAACTCATCAAAGACCCCTTTCATCAAATGATTAGATATCAATAAACAGTTATGTGAAAAAAATGAAAGGTCCATCTGATTTTTTTATTATGTTCTAATGACTTATGTTAGAATATCGTTTACATTTTTAAAAAATACTTACCAAGTGTAAGAAACAATAACAAGCCTAAGTTGATCATATCTTGACTCGGAGCTGGCTGAGTTGCAACTAAATTTCCCGTTTGATATTTTATAAATAAATACTTAACATAGTTGAGGAAATAATTTTCAACTTAAACCTATAATATTCGTAGTTGTTCATTTATAATCAACAGTTCCGTTTCGAAAAGTTAGGAAATTTTATAACACAATATCGTTGTAATCCTATTCACAAAACGAACTCTCTTCGCTTTTTCTGTAACATATATTTGGTCACGGGCACTTGAAGTTAATGAAAATATATTGTGTATGCATGTAAAACATGCTCCCAGACTACATGTATGTGATATGATTTAATGTATCAAATGGTCTAATCGCAGTATATTGGGGTCCGGCAAATGAAACAACAAACCATACCAATCTCTTTGGTTGTAATCCTCTCCTTAAAGAGGTCTTCTCTTCTACATCTACCCACCGACTAACACTAATGCACAGAAGCGCTTCCTATTTACCTTTCATCAATCTGCTGAAGCATTCTCAGGGTCATCAAAACGTTTGAGACAGTTTATCAAACCAAAGGAACAGCTTAACTAAGATTGAACATATTTGATTAACCACAGATTATCTTACTTTCATAATTAAACATTTCGAAGTACTGTACTTACATTAGATTTCGAACAAGGAAAAATGTACAACTAAAAAAGAAAATGTTTTTATGTAATACTTGTTGTTAACATATATATAAAGTTCTAGACATCTCTACAGATTTCTTTCCTGAATAAATAGCACAACACACTATTTGTGTGAAATTGGCATTGATTGAGAATGTCAATAAGTATTAACATTACAATTAATAGGGTGATTCAAAAACCTTAGCTAAGCATTCTTTTACAAAACGTAAACGAAAAGTTGTATAATGATCGCACCTGCTACATGCCAAAATTATGTAAGAAAGAACCAGACAAATTTTAAAACATATGATTATATAGTACAAGCAAAAAACATTTTTATTACATAAATTTTATAAAGTAAAGTCCGAGAGAAAGATTTATCAAAACAATAACATCACAATGATAGAACGATTAAATAAATAAAATACTTCTCTATGAAAAATGACAATAACAAACTGTCAACCTTATCAAAAATTCATAAAGAGAAATACAAATTCAAAGCAGAGCAACACGGACCTCTAAAAAGATAGAGGTGGGATCAGGGGCCTAGGAGGAGTTAGCATCCCCTGCCGACCGGTCGCAACTGCATTCTTATCCCTCTTCAGTTTGGAGTATTTTGAATCACGCGTGTACACTATGCATAAAATGTGTACTTAAAATTTTTTAAAGATTTTGTGTACATGCAAAGCAATGCTATTACAATGCTATGGCTATTAAAGTCGAGCAATGTATATGGTGAGGTCTGGACTGATACTGATTCTGCTTGTTCTACAATTAGCGAATGTACAGACAAAGTGTAGAGATATTATTTTTTTTTAACAAGTAATAGCTTTCCTAAAAGCTTCAGCCTTGCATGACTAAAAAATTATTTAATTGGAAGCATGTAATAGTTACCTTTGCTGCATATATATAGCTCTCGGTCAGAAAAAAAAATTCAGATTGACTATCATCCCATTTTTTTAGACTGGGGGCTACAGACTTGCAGCTATAATTCCTTAAAAATGTATACATTTTAAGATTTGCCGCTGTTCATAAATTCATTAAAGAGAGTGCAGATTCAAGTAGTAAGAAGTCGTTTGACATAGGATTTATAACGTCCATTTATATTATTTTCAATAAAATTATATCATTATTTTAAGCTTGTCAGTGAACTGAAAATAGTTGATATATTATGGCACGAAGATAACAAAATTCAAGGCATTTCCATCATTTTTAAGCAAAGGACTCTCAAAACAAGAAAATAAACGCAAAGTAAACTGCCTGCATGGTATATGTATGCTCCAGATTATTAACATTGTATGATGTGTCTCTCATTTTGGACTCGTCCACTATAACGGTGCGTAAAAATTTATGAATGAGACATTCTGGCGCGATTTCGTATCAATGAAATTTCCATTGGTTAGAATGGATTCTACCATATCGGAATGGGGGTATTAAATCAATTTAATCGTTCAAAGTTTTGAATTTGTTAACAACGATATATAAGGTCAAATGTTTTAGAAACGATTTATAAATCTAACATACAGTCATTTTTTAAATCGGTTGAAGTGTGAGCGTGTACATTTAGTAAGACACGCAACTTACACCCTATTCAAGACGAATGAAATCGTCCAGCAGATAGACAAAACTTGGCTTCTGAAACAAAACTCCTTGGCATTTTAGTTCTTCCTGTTGACTTTCCAGACTGTTTGTCAATCTAAACTTTTGATTTTGTTCATTAATAGCAATTCGATATCAATCATTTATTAACAATGTTCATATTATCTTGTTGCGATGACATCCCCCGGCCCCGGCCATGATATCTATATTTAAATCAGGATTACACACGTGCTTGAATAAGCCAGAAAACGAGCTGGAACTCAATGTCAACTATCAGTTATCTCATAGAAATATATTTCTCCTTTCATAAGTAGCATTTGATAATTGTGCAAATCATAGAGGAATGCGTGATATGCGCATAAGAACTGCTTGATACAATATTTCTCTTTTCCAACATGCTTTTGCCTATGATAATCATTAAGGAAATATGCTAGAACTTTATATGGAAAATTACACATTTTCATTATCCCCTTTTCATTAAACAAAACAAACCAACAAACAAAATTGATTCCGATAAATGTTATTTGAAATAAACCTCCAAAACATACTACACATTCATCCTAATAGGTGCAGTCGGGTATCCGAGAAACGAAATCTCGCCGGCTAATTTTAAGTTTATCATGATTAGTATATATCTTAACGGTATGTGGTGAATTTTCTCAATTAATGCGGAAACTTCAATGCATGCATGTATACGCCAGGGTCCGCCGCCATAAAACATTTTTGAATCTGAGGTTGGTATAAAGTCTCTCAACATCCCAATTCTCAGACTCGGCCACTGCCATAAAAAGTTAAGCAAAATAAAAATTCTCAAATTCTGTTTTATTTTTAAATATTTTACAAGAATTGAGTTGAGTTGAGATTTTTTTGAGAATTCTTAAAGTTTTATAGCGGCGGACCCAGACTTATGCAATTTAGTCTTGCCTGGTCAACCTTTCGTTTGTGTTGTTTGAGCGTTTTGAATTCACGAGAGAGAGAGAGAGAGAGAGAGAGAGAGAGATATATATAGAGAGAGAGAGATTGAGATTGAGATTCTCTGTCCTATTTACATTGATATTATAGTATTAATAACTCCGTTTGTGTATCAGACCGTAGGTGCTGGTACGATATAGACCCCTTGCTGATCAATGTTTTCATTCATTCATATGAAGAAAAACTTCTGATTTTTTCAGGAATTTCTTTTGATTTAAAAATAAATAAGAAAAATTAGTTGTTCTCAACCTCTCTTTACGGTTGTTTAGAATCTGTAAAACTAAGCTCATTGTGCATGTCTTTTTGTATTTTAAAATACAATGTAAATTTTTTTTCCATGCAACGTTTCGGATAAAGCAATGAATAGTTGTATCTTGAAACTTCATATAGAATTTTATAAGAGCCTTAAATGAATTTTAAAATGATAACACTGAAAAATGTGACCGATTTCTCGCTTTTTTTAAAGGGAAAAACTCATTGATGTAAAGCAAAAATGCCTTCTTGAAACAAAAATAAATTGACATGATCATTAAGAGGCAGACGATCTCTAGCTGCAGATCTGTAGCTCTCGGTCTGAAAACAAAATCTTGAATATTGCCATTTCTTTCTTACGCGTACGCCGCAGGTTGGCCGAATACTCACTGAGACTAACTGTTCGTATTTTATTTTTAGCGCTGCATTAAAAGGTAATATCGGCATTCCGATAATTTTAAAAATGATTAATGAAAAAAATGCTTAAATTTACCGGAAAAAGGTTTCGGTCCTCCCCTCTCCCCGGAAAACAAAATAAATTCTCAGAACCCCCGGTAAAATTTTTCAGGATCTCCGCATATAACTGTATTTTTTTTAAAAATGCACGTAAAATGTCATGTCTTTTGAACTTCATATCGTGTATACCCTCTGTGTAAATAAAGTCGAAATAATGAAATGGTACCGATATGTTTACACATTCAATACGATGAACACGATAAATTAAATTTCTGAGCAGGCATCGCTAAAGAGTTTACAAGATAGTTACGTGAACAAAAACAATACTAGATAAAAATGTTATATATAAGTTCCAGACAATCCCCAAACAATTGATAAAAATGACTAAGCCCTAAGAGCTAAGAGTCCTATGGCCAAGACATTATTTTCATCCAATCTAAGACTTAATCTACATGCATTAGCTTAATTAGGCTTTATGCATTATTAGAAATATAATAACACAACATAACGATATTATATCAATAAACTTTAATGTACATGTATATGGCTCTAGTGCAATTGTATTTCACGTACAAATCATCATGAAACAACTATTATGTATATCGAAAGCATTTGTTTCTTTTACGAGGGGTCTATAATCTAACATTGTGTCAAGGCCAGGTAATCAATTTTGTATTACGTCACAAGTATGACGCAGCTGCGACGGAAGACCTAGTCGTTGCTTGCAACGAGCTCGTTTCTAGTTTATTTTAGATTTCCAATGACAAGGTAAAAAATTTTACGAGTTCCAATTTTATTGAAGAAACAACTATCGATGATATCATAAGCATAGATTTTAATTTGTCATGGGGAATGGTTGTATAAAGCGTTGAAAAATCGTACGTTTTGATGTTATTGATTTTGGTAAGATTTTTTTTACCTCTAAGTTTCTAATAATTCATTAAAGTTTTTATGTTCCACATCTGATTCACACGCTTTTGGAGTACAGTACTCTTGAAGTTTCTTCTTCACTACTGTAAGAATTTTAGTAAGGATCGACTAAAGAAAGAGGCATGGTAGAACATTTACTGGAACCTGCAATATATCTTTATTTGTATGGATTTTTGTGAAGCTTTGGAAGCCAGTATAGATACGGTAAATCAACTATATGAATAATTTCAATAGCTAGAGAATTTTTAGAAGCATAAATTGATTTAGTTGTAAACGCGCTGAAAGGTTTATGTAATAGTTTAGTACAAATTCTTTTGTGTTGTTTTTTAAATAAAGGGTATTTCTTTCTTTTTCCCAAAGAAGGGTCGAATTTTGACAATTTTCTTTGTGTGGTATATCCAAACCCTTTAAAACGAAGCTTAATGTGATCTTCAGATCTGAAGAGTTGCCTGTAAAAAGAAAAGGTTAAAACTGGCATCAAAATACAATTTACATACGTAATGAAGGATTTGACCGGTAACACAATTAAACTAATACCAGTACTGTTGCATCCAGCCTCCAGTATCTTGTCACATGCCACATATTCTGTATTCCGATTTCCCCGGCTCGCCATGCACTTTGTTGGTGAAGGATGATTACAATGAAGAAAACTCATGTTTGCATAATTCTATATTTCAGATGATGTGATTATATTCTCTCAGCAAATCGGTTTTCACGCAAAAAATACGCACGTTTCATGGTTTCCAAATTAAAATCTCCTGCTATACATGTTTCTCCATCGGTAAAATTTGCAATTTTTTCCTTAAGTAAAGGGAAAAACATCTCTAATAAAATACAACTTATAAGAACTGGCAGACAAATTGTGATAAAAAAATTATCTAAGAAATTTAGTATTTATCAAAACTAGTTTTACCTGAGCAATTATTAACCCCTTGCTTATTTTCAATCCGTAGCGTTACTATGCCTGGTAATATACAAATATAATTCAAAGCTCAGCATGAAATTTTGTTAACGTGTATGTGTAATTCATGTGTTGTTAATTAGGCGGATCTAAAGTTAAATAAATCGGTTTATTTTGCTGAATGTCATAGTCACTGTCGTGATCACTTAAGATATAGTTGGTGATTTTACTCTCAGATCATGATCTAGGACTGACAAAATTCTGACAATGTAGTATCCAATATTTACAATGTACATTTTCTATTTGTAACATTTTCCCTTTCAATTTAAATGCTTCTTTTTATAAGAATTTAATTTTACTATATAGGAGCATCATATCCGCCCACATTTTTTAGAAGTGTGCGGACATTTACGATTTTTTAAAAAAGAAGATGGGAGAATAAGATGGCGCAATTGTTTAATTGAAAAACACAATTTAAATTTAAATTTTTTCCATCTAAATCTTGTTTTTAATAATGTAATACAATTTTGCAAAAGCAGACTTTCTAACTATAGTTAGTTAAATGGATTTTTTTAACAAACACGAAGAAAAACAAAAACAATTTGCCCAAGTTTTGGTGGTATCGAGCCTTCAACTTAAAATACCCCGTCTTATAATGTTTTCTATAAGACTATGATAAAAAAAGGACCCACACTATGAAATAAAATGCAATTAAGTTTTAAAAATTGAAACTTTTAAAAGATTCGCCTCGCCATTTATGACATTGATCAACCCCATATATTTCTGTAGTCAGTCAGTAACAAACCTAATAAGTGTTTTGTTTTCCCGAGGACTATCAAGTGACACATTTATTCACAAAAAGCGATGATCTACGCAAACCCATGTACAAGTTGCCTAACATCTCGTCCAATTTAACTCATTTAAACTCTTAAAAATTATCAATCCCACCTTTTAAATTTTGCCTAATTACTCGATATTTATAGGTACCTCAGGCCCGATGATGATGTTGAAAAATTGCGCGAAGTATTCCGAGTAACTTCCGAATGGAGAAAAAATGTAAACATTCCCCATTATAAATCTCCGTAAGAAATCTGTTTTGGTTCCTGTGAATTTTTCAGAGTGAAAAATGATAATGTGTCAATGAAAATATCTTGGAAATTTTCCCTTTCATCGATTTCAATTGTACTTCTTTCACAGGTATGTGTATTTTATTAAAAATCGGCCAAATGTGCTGCATAAATATCTTGGGACAGACTATAGAAATGTTTTATAAACCGACAGTGATTTACTTTAGCCCAATTCATGATATATCTCGCCTTTCCAATCCATGTCTCATTCGGAACTATATCGTCCTCAAAATAAGCTTTTGTCTGACGGCGCGTGGGGTTGCATTAAATATTACGGAGATGGAACACTTTGCTGTCTATGGTAATATAAATGCAGAAAAATATATTTCAATCTTGGAAAACCATTTGTGGCCTGTCATTGCTCAGCATTTTAGCAGCAAAACGTACCGGTTTCAAGATGACAATGGTCCCGTACATAAATCCCATATTAAGAGGGACTACAACCTGGAAAATAATATTCCAACTATTGTGTGGGCGGACAGCCCCCAGACATTAAGATAATTGAAAATGTGTGGCTTCGGACCAAACGAACTCTACAAAATTAGCAACAAAACATCACGACCCCAAGAGCTCTTTACCGTCGTTTCGGACATCTGGACTTCCTTCGACCAGAACTACGTAAAAACGCTGTATGATTCCATACCACGCCGTTTGCTAGCGGTTATAAAATCAAAGGGACATCTCACCAAATATTAGGTAAGTTAAACTTATATTTAATCATATTTTAGACGTTTGTTTCTATGAAGCGCATCATTCTTTACGTCCGCAATTTTGAAAATCGCGAATACTTTTGTCATAGCGCTGTAAATCACTAATTTAAAATATATGTACTACTGTGTATATTAAGTAAAAGGTGAATACAGCCTTATAAGAAGAAATATAAAGACATTATATATTCAACTTTTTCAAATTGACAAAAAAGTTTTAAACTTTTACATTTGAATAATTTAATTAAACATTCCACATTCCGGTATGAAAAAGTGAACTGCTTTAAACATTTTCACATTTTCATCATCAGTCAAAGATTTAAGATAAGTGAACACCAATTATATTAAAAAAGTTCAAGGATTATACATAAGAGATTGTCTTACTAATGAATATTTTTAAAAACTTTTTATCTCCATCTTGGCAAAAAAAAGTTCAAGGAATTTATTATTTTTTTTAATTGAATTTTCACATATTCACATAAGCATACATATAAAGTAGCAATGTATACATATACATTTATAGTTTTTCTTTGATTGATACATTCGATATTTAAATATAACTAGACGATATCCCGCGCAAGCGCGGGAAATAACACTTTATACATTAATAGGGTTTTTAAAAAAAAATTTGTATACATATTTTTACACAATGTGTACGACTTTTTTCGTCTGAAAAGTTTTCATAACCTATTTTTAAAATTTCATTTTTGCATTATTTATCATTTAATAAATCTCATAAACATGCTCAAGGATTCTGTTTCCGAAACGGATTGTGCGTCGTATCCCTTTTCTAAAATTTATTCTTTAGGTCAAATTTCACTATAATGTTTAACACATTCTAAAATTAGTTTTCTATATATGTAAATTTTAGATTAAAGGCTGTTTTGAAAAATAAATGGGGAAGGAGGTTCCGTCCCTCTTTAATACGCACACCATTTATCCATATTGCTTTCATCTATAACAGTAGAGTTGTCAACACAATTTGTTCATGCTTCACAAATTAATATATAAGACCAATAAAATGTATGTTATCTAAAAACGCAAGAACATCTATATTAATTTGTAATTTTAAACCAAAGTTGCTGATCCAAGGTATCTGCCCGATGCATGATGAACTCACCCTTCACTTTCCGCAATGACGTTAATTAGTCAATCCGCGTTCTTAGTTACCCCGTTCTGGAATGATCTTCCATCAAAACTAAAATCGCGCATTCAAGAAACGAATTGGTTGTTTAATATTTCAAGTTTGTCAAATCTTTATTTCTATGTATACTCTAAATAATTTTCCGTAACATATATTCAATCTTTACGTAATTAGTCAATATTATTTCGTTGGTTTTTGAATAATTTCTCATTAATTACTTATCAAGTATAATTCAATTATAGCTTACGGACATCATCTCACATGTGTTGAAATACCAAATGTATAAGCAGTTACTCTGGTGCAGGCATTTCGTAGTTTATTGGCAAAAAGTCTTAATTTATAAGTATAGATGTAGATGTACATAATCATATTACTCCCTAGAAAAGTAACAATGTAATTTAAACAAGTGGTGGTATATGTGAAAATGTTTTTAGATGGAGAGAAAAATCTAAAGATACGAAACAATCATAAGAGACAGGGACATTAAGGAGAGAACACAGATGGTGATAAATGTTCCAAAGGTTAAGATGAAACATTACTTTTCAATTAGTATCAAACAGATGATAATCACTGTTTTTTAGAAGCAAAACTTTTCTTTAAACAGTCTTTTGGTTTCATATTTCTTAATGATATTTACATTTAACATTGATGTTTACATTTTATTTTGCAGAATATATTGTTTTATGAATAGAATGATTAATTATTTTAGCCTATGGATATACCTATTATCATAAAAATGATTGAATATATATCATAATTTGTTTGTAAATCAAAGATATCTGTCATCCATTTCTTCAATTCACAGTCAACAAAAATATGTTCTATTGCCTCAGGGGTCTGTTGACAGAAATAACATAATGAAGAATTTACTGTCCTTAATGTAGGTAAATAATAATTAATTGGCAAGATCCTATGTAATAGTTGACATTGAAGCCACAGTAATTTTGAATCCTTTGTGCATTTAAAGGGCAAACTATAAAATTTCCTCCATTGCTTTTGAATTAATTCAAATGCCGAGTTTCTTCAGTGTTTGCATATTATATCCAAAATTAGCTTTAAACAAGTTTGTCCATTTTGACTACGAAAATATAAGCCTTCTAATCCAACTTGATTTAAGTGCTATCATAAAGTTTTCAAAATCTATCATTTCTAATCCGGCATTCTCTTACCCTTGAATAAGAGTCCTTCTCTTAATTTTGTCTGGTTTTTCATTCCAAATAAATTTAAAAAGTTTTCTTTCAAAACTTCTAATAAATTCTAGTGTTGGGTTTGGTAGAGTTAAGATTAAATGATTAATTTTTGGGATTATAGGTGTTTTAATAACTGTTATTTTACCTATCGGTGTAAGATTTCTAGCATTCCATCTGGATAAGAGTTTATCAACTTTTTCCATTACTGGTTTGTAATTTATATATACCATATCTTCCTCTTCCAGATTTCCTGAAAAATTTATACCCAAAAGATTAAACCTTGTGTGAAATTCAGTAAATTTCCATTCTAGAGCAATGGTAAACTTCTTTTGTGAATTTATAAATATGGTGTCTTTTATCGTTTTTAAGCATTTTTCAATATGTATGTAGTGTGTGGCATATGTTTATCTTAAAGAAAAAGTGAGATAAAACCAACAGAAAATATGCAAAATTAAGTTGACTAACATTAAAAAATCTTAACTTTTAATAATATAGAACTGCCAAAAACATTTCAGTGAAAAACAAAATCTGAAAAATTTAGTCCGAGTTTCCTCTGTTTTGCTAAAAAAAAAAGCCTAATTTTGTTTGAGTCTAATTCCATAATCCGTATTCGAGAACTCAAACCGAGTCTTACAGTTTATTCGATACGCAGTACGCAGTTTCTAAGGCGAGGCAAGCTACTGACAAACAAGTTGATAAAAAAGGACTATCAACATATCAACAGTTTTGATTTAAGTCATCTTTTCGTAAGTTATATGGTCGGTACAACGACCTTGTCAGCAATCGTAATCTTACACTGGGTTGCATGCTGACTGACGTTTTTCATATTTATTGTTAGACCATAATTAATCACCTAATTGTCTACGGATTTTAAGATTTTCCCGATTACGACAAAGAGCACACGGCTGGCGTGACCAGTCAGCAGTAGATGTTCACTCCGCCATGGCACTTGATCCTACCTCTAATTTTTTTTAGAGGTCCGTGTTTGATCTGCTACTGTTTTGTAATTTTCCTTTGGACTTTTGATTTGAACACTGTTCGTTATCACCAAATGTCTATTATATCTTCCAAAACTGAAAAATTTATACCCAAAAGATTAAACACTGTGTGAAATTCAGTAAATTTCAGTCTATTGTGATGATAAACTTCTTTTGAGAATTTTTTTTACATTCTATCAATATTAATTTTGTTTAGGTTTACTAAACTAATCTTTAATCCAAACAGATTTGCATTTAAAGCCCCATTCACAATTTTTTTCACAGGGCATGAGCAGAAGCGACAAAATATTGAAAGAAAATATGACCGAAAAAAATCAGATATGGTTCGTAAACTGTTGCCAAAATAATTCCATATGAAAAAGTACTCGTATGAAACTCGCACGATTCAGAGCGACCGTTGTGCGATGTAATGTGATCGTACGATTGAACGTGTGCCAATGCGATTGGACGAGCGGCACTCGTCCTGTCATGCGTTTCATCGTACGAATGCTCGTACGAGTCAGACGGGGGGATATATACCACCCGTTTTCGACGCTCTTCAGTTGATATAGCTGAATGCAAGAGAAGATGACGCCCAAGAAGATGACGAAAGCAACAGTCAAAATCAAGGTCAATTGTGGCCTGGAACAGATAAATTATTCTTAAACAGCGTACACTGTATAAGGGAACTATTCGTCCCCGTTTCATTTTCGCTCATTGCGCTCTTTTTCTCAGTTAGCAGATTAAGACTTGGTGAATTCCAATGTCACATTATCTCTCTCTTACCACAACATTTCTTGGGCGAATCCAAGACGAGGCAAAACCGTAAGTAGAAACTAAAATATCACGGGGCGAAAATAACCCTGTATCCAGTATATATATATATATATATATATATATATATATATATATATATATACCCGTTGGGAAAACGCTCGTACAAATATTCGTGCGTTGCATTGCAATAATTAAGATCGCATTCGGTCCAAAAATTCCGATCGCAAAGTGTTGTTAAGTGCTCGTGCGCCAATTGTAAAAGGGGCTTAAGTCTAGTGCTTGGAGAATTCCGTCAAGAGTTTTGGGGGAGCCGTTTGTGATTAATGAAGTATCGTCTGCATACTCAGATATTTTATATTCTTCCCCATATATATTTATGCCCTTTATATCCTTATTATTTCGAATTAAGATACCAATAACTTCAGCACACAGTATAAATAAATATGGATATATGGGATCCCCTTGTCTACAGCCTCTATCAGGTAGGAAATATTCAAATATTATGCCATTTTGTTGTTATGAAGTTATATTGTTGTAAAAAAAACTTCTTTCGATTGATTTACCAAAATTAAAAAAATAATCTTAAGTTTCAAAAATAAATTTCAAAGACACTGGATCAAATGCCTTTTCAAATTCAAAAAGCATAAGTAGACCTGGTATTTGTTTACTTTCAGTGTAGTTCATAATATCATATACAAGTCTGATATTTCCCCCAATAAACCTACCCTTTACAAAGCCTGTTTGATCATTACTAATTAATTCATCTAAGAACTTTTTACTTCGTTCTGCTATACAGACTGTACCTATTTTTAGATACAAATGTTAATAATTTCTCAAATACTGCTTAGGTTTATTTTGCTTTGAAATACAAGTGGTTATTTCAAACTTATTAGTAGGAAACAATTCACCTATATCATACGATAAAATAATTGCTCTATTAACAGAGTATTTCAAATCAGAGCAGAAAAATTTAAAAAGCTCAGCTGTAAAACCATAAGCACTATATTTTTCAAAAAACTGAGGGCTTCATTTTCCATTATAGGTCCTTCTATAATTTCTTTTTTTTATCTTTGTAAGTTTTCTTATGTCCAAATTAGTTAATTTCAAACATATATTTTCATTTTCCAATTGTCTTTCCTTCTTATACGAGTTCTGATAAAACACATCTGTTTCATTTAAAATATCTCCTTGATTGTGAAGAATTTGGCCATTTTCCCATTCTGGTTTAGTCATTTGTTTCCTGATAAAGTTACAAAAATATTTTGATGGTTTTTCTCCCCTTTTATCCATTTTACTCCAGACCTAATATCATTTCCTCTAAGTTTGTGGTTTTTAATGTTTTCAAGTTCAGTTTGTTTTTCTTCAATTACTTGTATTGATTCATTCTCTCAATTTTGCTCAGTAGTTTAATAAAGGTCTTTCGTTGGAAACGGAAGACCTTATTGTTATTGCTTTGTTTCTTTTTCTCTATTATTATTATTTTTTATTTTCTGTCACGTTTTCACATAAACCTTTCAGTTGATTGTGATGAAACTTTCAGATCTTACTCATGACAAAATTGGACCTCATTTTTATGGTTGTCACTTCCAGTTCCGAGATATTTAAGATGTTTTTGCTTGTTCAGAATTTCTTTAAAAAAGTATCAAAGAAAGAACTTTCAAATTTTCAGTGGTGGTAGATAGTCTTCAGTCGCAGTGTCCTTTGCATATTCAAACGTCTACCGTCACGTCCGGACTTCACCGGAAGATCATAAAAAACATTAATTCAATTTTTTAGATTTTAAATATTTTTTCTCACTTTTCGATATAGACGCTCAAATTTATACAGAATATGAAATTTGTTTTAAAATCGATTTACGCATTCTCGAGCTATTGTACTTCAAAGTCCTGAGGCGAGAGTCCACGTAGCTCATTCATTACACTAGTGGACTTGTGTCTAGGCGACCCGAGTTCAGTCCCCGAGTGTTTGTTTTTATAACCGCACTTTCTAAAGAAAGTTCGGGTATATTGTTGTTACTCTGTTCCGTCTGTCCGTCCGTCCGTTCGTCCGTTCGTCCGTCCGTCTGTCACGTTTTACTTTCTCAAACTGCTCTTACATCTTATAAACCAGCAAACTGAACTCTTGGAGTATGATTAGGGGTGTCATGTTGTTTTGTAAACAGGTTTCAAAAATTCTCTGGTAGTCCTGGGGGTCAAATAATTGGTAAAAAATGATGTTTTTTGACAAAAAACCTTCTTCCTCGAACTTCTTTTACATTTTCAACAGTAGACAAATCATCTCTTGGAATATGTTTTGGGGTGTCCTATAGATGCGCAATAAGGTTTCGGAAATTTCAATTTTGTCCTGGGGGTCATTAAATGGCTGAAAAATGACATTTTTTTTTTACAAAAAGTCTGGTTTCAAAAAACGTCAATTTCTTTTTTCAGTAGCCTAATAATCTAATAGGATATGCTTCGGGGTGTCATGTTGACGTGTAATCATGTTTCAGAATTTTTGTTTTTATCACGGGGGTCTGTGGGCATCAAAAAATGACGTTTTTTTGCCAAAAAAATATGGTTCCCAGAACTCCTCTTACAATTTATGCAGTAGCTATGTCATCTCTTGAGATATGATAGGGACTGTCCTATAGATGTGCAATAAGGTTTTAAAAATTTATATTTCATCCAGGGAGTCAAAAAGTAGCTGAAAATTGACGTTTATCACTCCTGAAAAAACCTACTTCCCAGAACTCCTCTCATGATTTAATGAATAGCACATCATTTATAGGGATATAAAAGGGGCTGAGCTATAGATATGCAATAAGGTTTTAGAAATATAAATTTGATTCTGAGGGTCAATGCTATCTGCAAAATGATGTTCAATCCCATAAAAAAAACTTTATTCCTGGACCTCCTCTTATATCTTGTGATTGAAATAACGTACCATAAGATGCATAAGGAGGAAGAATATATAAAATTATGCTTTAGGGGTGTATATAATATGTAATTGTAGAAATTGTAAAGTCAGTCAACAAAAACCTAGAGCTTGCTGTAGAAAACAAAGCAGGGTCAACATTGGGCTAGGGCTAGGAATTACACTACATATGAATAATGAATGCATCTCAAAGGGGGCATAGCCTATATACATGTACCAATTGATGTGCAATGACACAAGGAGGAAGAATAAATATGGTCTAGGGTAGGGATCTCAACAGTAATTAAAATGTATTATAATTTCCTATTTCAGAGGAGGGAGGGGGAGTGGTTGTTTAAAAACAACTCCAGGGGGTGGGGGAATAACCCAAGGGGCAGGGGCCAATTTGTCTTAAATGTATCCAATGTATTTTGACATGATCAGCAGAATTGGACAAAAAGATCACTATAGGGCATCTGCAGAGTGGGGCCCTAAATAGTTACAAAATCAATCTATTGATAATATGTTATACATGTATTTAGAAATGTCTTTATTTTCAAAATGATTAACAAATTAATCAGTCAAAATGAGTTATAAATAACCGATTGGCAATTCTGCTATTGATTGCATGATCCCTAGTATAATATCACATGTATTTTTTATATAATTATACATGTATGTCAACAATCAGGATTTAAATGCACAAATTTTCGTGAGTCATAAATCTTGACATACCACATATCTCTTGACAAAAAAGAATAAGCAATTTAAAATAAAAGAAAATTAGTCATTAACTCTTTTTCTCTTACTGGTGTATGATGATGGGGTAGGGGGTATAATGGAAAAAAAAGCTGCAGCATGCCTTCATTCTCACTAGAAATGTATATCTAATCCACACATCCTGGGGATGGGGAACGGTTAAGGCGGGCCCTTCCTCCCTATTATAACTCATATAAACATGATATTTAATAACCAAATTTAACACAAAATAGGGTCAATATGGAGTCAACTCAATAGTGTAAGTCTGACAAATGAAAAAATAAAAAAATTCTGCAATCAAAATGACAGAAACTGTAGATAAGCTTATTCAAATAAAGATGATGATACAGTATGCTGGCAAAGGGAGATCACATTTTAGAAAGTGAAAGTAAAACTTAACTGTTTTGTATACCGGTGTCTCATAATATTGCGCTACTACATGTATTATACTTAGCTATATTGGTCAACATCATAATGATAATCCAATTAGCACAATATGAATTCCTTTAGCTGATCACCGCAAAAGAAACGTTTATTCGTGTTAATTAATCCTATTCTGCATATCGAAAACACACATGCATGTACACCATGTGATACTCATCAAACCAAAGAGCTGGGTAAAACTAGTACCCGCTAATGCAACATGTAGAACTGTGTTGTGTACGTAACTTCAGACAAAGATCATTTAATTGTAACATATTGCATGTATTTTCATAACTTTATTCTTTAAAACCCCTTGCACAATTTTATTAGGTACCGGGTAATTAACCATGTAAAGCACAATTTTCAGCTTTAAGGTGGTATGGGACACCCACATATTGTGATGTACTCCTTATTGAACGAAACATTTAATAAAGTGTATAAAATATAATATTTTCCCCCAAAATAATGTTACATAACAGTTAGGCTTAAGAAAAAAAATTGTGTGTTTAGGGTAACACTGATGAAAAAATTAGGTTAGGTAGGTAAGGATTTTTTTTTATTTTATCATATTTTTTTCTGCATGAGGGCACAAATACAAATATAAAATCCTAAGAATGTTTGTTTGTGTCATATTTAAAAACGGGTTTTTAAGGGAAATAATATGAAGATCACAAACAGATGCAAACAGTTCAACCCCAAATTGTACATAAAGGCAATATGTGTATTATTGGATGTGAACTCATCTTTTATGAAAATTATAATTTTTAAAAAGTACCGGAAACTGCATGTGGCCTTCTTTTAGACTAAAATTGGTACAAGAGAGTGTTATTTAGAGGCTAACACTTGGTGCGGGTATTACTGTCTAATGACAGCATCTAGTTTTCATTGTGTTTCATTTTACTATTTTATGATGGATATGATAGAATTTACTAATTTCCGACTTAATTCTATTAAAACTAACAATAATAACGCATTTTTCGGTATAATGTTTTGTCTATTAAAATCCTTAGAGAAGTTTAAATGGGACTAGAAGAAGTTTGAAGAAATAATAGAGAAAAACAACTATCCCGATATCCTATTTTAAGGTGTATTCAAACGGAATACCCCTCGTTGCTAGCAACGAGATCGCGTCTAGTTTCATTGTCTAATTTTGTTTTTAGTTTCATTTTGATTTTGGAGTTTGTTTTTAAATGTTTCATACGATATTGTTTTCCTTCTTATTTCCAAACGTAGTGTCTAAAAAATATGGTCTTTTATTCTGAAACATGTCTGCATTATCTATACGTTCAATATTTTGGATATTCTAAACCAAAGCTGCGTATTGCTTTTTAATGGCAGTTATTTTCTGTTCAATTAATTGTACAAAATCAATATCTGTTAACAAGGAGTTATTAGTTTTCCAAAAACCTCTTCCCTTTTTAAGTTCAGTAATTCTGCAATAAAAAACAACTGGGGGTGATCTGATCCATAACTATTTTAAAATTCAATGTTATAGATAAAGGGTGATAAAGAATTGTATGTCAAGAAGTAGTCTAACCTTGCCTGTTTTACAGGATTTTTTAAAGGCCAAGTATACCTTTAAAGCTCTGGTTGTGATATACGAAAACTATATTCCAAATCTAAGATATTAATTATCTAATGTTATTATTGGTTTTTGGGGTTATTAAGTTTTATGTAATTCATGGTATCTACTTCTAGGTTCAAAACAACAATACAGTATCCTGCTAGTATTATGTGCTAATTAATATACAACTTTTAAATTTCATTTTTTATGTTACAATACAAATCAGGTTGTATATGACCCATACACATTAACTCAAAGGAAATCTTTGTTTTCGCTCTCAATTTCAACAATTTAAGAATTACCATTCGCATCACAGGTGGTATTTTTAACCTTAAATTCAAAATTATTTAAAAATAATATTGCTACTTCACGGAAATTTGATCTGAAAGAGCTGAAATATGACTTACCATTTCAAGAAATTCGTTTGTTTGTTCTTCATCACAAGTAAAGTGTGTATCTTGAAGAGAGTAAATCATTATTCTTATCATATTTTTTTTAAATCTCCAAGTCTTTGACAGTTGATAACCAGTATTTTCAGGAAATCATAGCTTGTTTTATTCATTATCAAACTGGAAAAACAGGGTATTCATCACTAAAGAGAAAAAAGATTGAGGTATAAAAAAAGGTAAAATATAGTCATTAACTGCTCTAACGTATGGCAGTGGCATTTGAACTGTAACATATGGAAAAAACATTGTAAGGAAAATGCGGGTGAATCGAGTGTGTAATTTGATTAATTTTCCATTACAAATATGCTTTAAAAAGGGTTTCCAAAACATAAGAAAAATATGTTCTAAAGGGAGATAGAGACCTACAGCACTATCCTTAAACAGTTTTCTTTATAAATATATAAGGGAGTTTGGGGGTTTTATAAGAAGTACTTTGATATAAACAAAATACCACGTTCAAGACCCGCGCCACTCTATCCCAGAAAAAATAAACATGATATAATATGATATATAACATATTACTTATCTCCGCATAAACGGTCACACTGTAGCCCTCCAGACTTGTTGAATGTTATATGCAGCATTTACCAACCTTGCAAGGATATTATAGTGTTTGTCAATATAATAATTCATATCTTGGTAAAATTACATCGGAAAATTTGTTGATCTAAATATATTTAGAACCCAATTCTGTTCAGTAATAAAATATTTCTGGTGTTGTATCGGAAATGATGTTTCGAATGTCGGGGTAAATCTTTAAGATATGAAGGAACAAGATTGTTATGAATTTTTAAAATGGTTGTTAATTTAAAACGGTCTTGTTTCATTATTAATGGTTCCCATCCAGTTTCCAAAGATTAAGAATTTCTTGAAGCTATGAGATAAAAACATGTAACTATTCTTGCTGAACAGTTTTCCAGCTATCAATATCCATTCGGGTACACCTAAACAAAATTTCAACAGCACTCTCTAGTTTTGTCTTGCAAAAGATGTGTACATTTGTGCTAAAATATCTCTGGACACACTAAATTTATTCTTTTTTAATAGAATCAAGATTTTCATAAGGCTTTTTAGCAATGGTGTCTATATGATTAGTCCAACTTAAATTTAAACAATTAACACTACCAAATGCTTGTGTTGAGAACCATATTCCAAAGCACAATGATCAACAAACAATTCAGAAAATATTGTTTGATCACTGTTGTAAAGAACTATCATCAGCAGAAAGTATTCATATTGATCTGATGTACCAGCAACATTATTTACATAAAGTAAAAATAATAATGGATAAAGAACGGAACCCTTGGGAACACCTGCATTTATGAATCCGATAGATGTTTTTTTTTTGTTTTATACATAAACTTCTGTGTTCTGTTGCTTAAAAAAAGGTAATAAAACATTCACGATTTGTTCCGGAGATTCCATATATTATAAGTTTATGAATGAGACCCTTATATGAGACCCTATTGAAATCTTTTGAAAGATCACAAAAAATCATACAACAGAAATTTCCATCAACAATACTTTTCTCAATAGAATGATATGATTCTATGTTGGAAAACAGTAGCATGTCCAGGCAAAAACCAGACTGATATTTATAAAATAAGTTAGTTGTTGGAGAATAAAAAAAATAATAGATGTTTGAACATGATTGTCTCAAAAATTTTATTAATAAAACACAGCAGTGGAACTGGTCTGTAGTTTGATGTGACAGATGGATCATATTTCTTAAACAATGGAACTACATATTCAAATTTCCAACAACCAGGAAAACTAAATTAAAATCATTAAAGAAAGCTGACTGAAATGCTTTAAAACAATTTTATACGTTTTTCTTTTTAGACAGTAAAATTTCATAAAATGGACATATCGAAATGTATTTGATTGAAATGGTTAAAAATTGTTAAAACTGTAAAATTAGAATAAAATCAAATCAGAGACTTCTTGTTTATACTTAATCTTTTTTTGTACAAATGATTTAAATAGAAGGAAGCAACGATTGGATATACGCAAACAGTGGCATCAACGCAAAGTTTAAACGCAGCTGGATCCCTTTAGACTTCATCAACCCTGAAAAGATACAAAAATATGCAATATATGCGCAATTGGATTGTTTAAAAATAAAACTCAAAATCAGTCTAACATGTACATGGACTTTAATGTGGTGCGTTCTGCACAATTACGAAGGACGCCATAAAAATAAGGACAAACGTAACATAAAGTCGCAGGTAAAATTGTAACATATGTTCAACATATGTTTCGGGTAACATATGTTGAACATACTTTAAGCATAGTTGAACACATGAATTTTTCAGTGTATTGAACATATGTTTAAAATAAATTGTTAACATATGTTTTAAAAATATTGCTAAACATATGACAGACTCAAAACATATATTTGTCGTAATCATGTTCAAGATATTTTGAACATATTTTTGAGATATGTCTGTTTCAAACATATGATTACCAAATGTTTTCAATTTGAGTTGTGTATACATGTCTGTGGCCTTAAACCTTACATATGTAGTAATGAATAAATACGTGCATAAGCAGGTTATATAAACAATATTGAGATTTTTTAAAGATTCAATGTTGTAATAATTGGATAATCAGTTGAAGAGGGTAATGCATGCGATAGGAGGTGTGTCAATAATTGAACTAAAAGATTAAATATATTTAAAGGCATTTTTAAAATATACATAAGACATATGTACTACATGCTATGTAAGCAATCCAAAAAAAAAAAATAAATAATGAAGTGATTAAACACAAAATGAAATTAAAATATTTTCAACATGTGTCTTACATGATAAAATGACAATAACAAACCGTCAACCATCTGAAAAATCCATAAAACCTATGCTAATCATATGATTGTTCAAATCATATGTTTTTAAAATAGGTTAAACATATAATTAACACATGTTTATTAACATATGTTTATAAACATATGTTTAATATATGGTGCTTTTTTTTGATAATGGCATTTGTTTTTGATGTTCAACGTATGTTCAACATATGTTGAGCATATGAAATGAAATTAACATATGTTCAACATATCATTATGACTAACATATGCTTATAAATATATGGTAATCTTAAGATTATTCAAAACATATACTTAATATAGCTTAAACATATGATTAACATTTGTTTATATACATATGTTTACTATATGATGTTCGGTTTTTAAGACAAACATATGTTTTAGAACATAAGTTCAACTTATGTTCAACATGTGTTGAACATACGTTTCAATTTTACCTGTATAGTTAATACAGATTGTTGAATGAAAACTAACAAAAGATTTTATGATGTTTAAATAACATTTATATAATTTAACCAGAATCTCTGTATTCTCTGTGCTGGGTTAACGTTTAGATATTGAAGAAAAGCGCAACCCTTAAAATGAAAAAAAAAAAAAAAATAGTTTTCACTATATGTTACCGTTTTCTGAAGAAGACTCTATAGAACTGCTATAACTTGTTTGAATAATTATCTTCAAATTCGAAAAGTTCTCTGCAAAAAGAAACCAAACAGATAGCTAATAAATCAAAAACAAATATATACTTTAACAATTATTTTTTGATATTCATGAATAAAAAACCTGTAGATCTACATCCATCTTCAAACTTCATTTTGCATGAAATATATTCTTTCTTAAATGTTTCAGTATTCAATAAGCATAGGTCTGGCTCTGGAATTTCTGTAAAACATGTATTTTTCTTAAATTCAAAGCTGTTTTGTGGTATTTATAACAAGTAATACAAAGGAGGAGAGTAAACAAATATTTGATATTATTTTTAAAGTTTTTATTCTAAGAGATATAAAAATCTGTCCTCGTTTGGATATCTGCTGAACGTTCTATCTGTTCATGATATGTTACATACATATTTCCCTATGTAAAGCAATACTAGTTTACATCAATAAAGAACTCAAATCGATTTACATAACATGACTTTATATTTGAATTTTCCAAACACAATAATATATCAATTACAGATACCTTCTATACTTCTGAAATCTGCCACTATATACTTAATGTTCGGTGTTAGGTTATGAAGCATGTTCAAGGATGGCTGGAACCCAAACTTACGAATGTCACAAAACTCGCATTTGTCAGTGTTCGGACAGTAACCATCTGAAAACACTGTTTTTTTGTTTTTTTTTAAAAAAACCTGATTAAAAGAAAATATGACAAAAAGATCTGCATACTTTGATTGTGTATGAGGCTATCTTTAACAGAACCTGAAGAAAGCCAATTATTTTATTAGAAAGGTTATGAAATGTTATATCTATTGTGGAACTCTCCTGCAAAAAAGTTGATGAGTTTTTGAGGAAGCAGGTAACAACAACAAAAATGAAAGCAAAGTTATATACTGCGATTGCATGCCTCGTTTGAAAAAAAAGCTTATGAAATTCCGAGTCACATGCAACGTGTATCTTAATATTGTTAAGGAGGCTGGATGGTAAGCAAATTGACTATCAAATCTACCTTCAATATTTTGATGAATTACCCAGCTATAAACTATTATTTAGTAAAGAAAGAAATCCATATATTTTAGCCTTTTTTTTTTTTTTTTTTTAATATTTTGTTGCATCTTTATACAGAGCTCTTCTTCTCAAGGAGATTAACATAGTCTAAAATGGCCACCACCATCCAGCCCTCCTAAAGTATTAACTCCTATATACCTAATCTTCTCCGTATACACCGATAAAGTAAAACAGATAATAATCCATATCCTTGCAGATTAAATGAGACTACGTCACTGCTTAGCATTGCATGAATGATAATAATAATATTAAAACCTTTGATGCCAAAAAGCAATATGCAAATGTCATGCTTTTACATGTAGGAACCTTTAGCATCTGATGTAATATGTTTAAAACTGTTTTAGGTCTCCACATGATCTAAAACATGTGAATAAATTACATTCGAATGATATTGCAATTAACAAGTTGTTTTTTTAATCGAGTTAAGTGATCTTGAGTCTAATACAGTTAGACATCCTGCCATTTATAAACATTTCCATGGTTACACCATAGACTGACCATAAAATGCATTGAAAACATGCTCCACTACAGTCTATCTAATCTGGTACATCATGCTTTCTATGTCAAATAATTTTAACCTGAGCCAGTGCAAGTTCTTTTTCCATCGTCTTCTGCTATTTGTAGGTACACCTCACCTACAAATTGTAAACTATGCATTAATGGAAACAAACTTTTAAAAAAAGTGTTAGTTGTTTTGTACCAAAAATTACATTTTACGAATCTTGAATTTCTATAGAGATTGGGAAAAACAACAAATCTTAAGTATTCTAAATTTTCGAAAAACTGATAGGGAAAATGTATGGACATCCCGATGATAAAACAGCTAATATTTTCTTGAGTACAATGTTTTTACAATATTGGAAGTAGACACAACAATATGGCTAGCCTTACACTATATTTTGATTCCGAATGGTGTGTATTCCTTGTGGTTGTTAAAGCTATAATAATTCACTATCTTTAAACAAAGAAATCTCTTGGTATAGATATGATCAAATGTTGAAATGTGTTAATTAATACAAGTGCTTATAATCATGCATCTTCTAATATTCAATTAGTTTGTGTATGGGGAATATTCAATCTAAAGAAGATTACATATACACGGCACATGTTATAGAAAGTACAGTGATACCGAAACAACAAATTAAAACAAACAACGTTATGTACATGCTAATGAAATAACCATTAGATATTATTAATAATATTCTTTTCAAAATCAAAACCTGACTTCCGATTATAAGCAACAATCCCCTTAACAAAAACTAATTTTATCAGCATTATTGTATCAAATAAAAACATCTTAAGAATTTAGTAGAGGAGATCTTGTTTTAAAAGATCTTCCGCTCAGGTGTGCAAAACCTTTTTTTTTTAACTTGCTATTAGGTTTTTAAACCAGTCAAACTAGTTATTAAAACTTAAAGGACATATCGCATGTTTTTCAATTTTCGGAATTTTTTGAATAAAAATCATTCTATACTCATTAAAAATGAAGTTTATAATAATTTATACAATCGGGCTAATTCATTAGTTTGAAAGCGATGAAATTCAAATGTTTCGATATGCATATTTTCTCTCTCGATCTACCCGCCATTATGTGTGACGTCATATACGACCTCGAGCGAGACGGTGCTGTTAGCCATCTTTGTAAATGGATGAGATTTAAACGACAATTAAACTAATTATCACCTATCAAATTGCCGATAACGGGACATGATGGTGTTTTGTGTCTCCTACGGGTATTCTAGCCGTCAAAAATGGGGATTTGGACTTGTTTTTTTAGTTTCCCATACGAAAGTGTGCGGAAATCTTGGGACAAATATATGTCAACGAGAGGATGTATAAATAAACTATCAATACATATGTTATTAAATATAGGCCTATGGTATATTTTTGTAATTTTAGTTTTATAAACAAGTCGTATCTTATTTTTTCAAAGAGATAAATAGAAGTTTATGCAAGTTCATCGGAGGAAAATAACAAGAGAGGACGCCATTTTGGATACTGCTTCGCTTCTTTATATGTTTTCTCATTGATATTGTTAAACTTACATATATGCGTTGGTTTTGTATAAGTCATTTATTCATCCAAAGCCCACCTTTGCAGAGAACATAAGTACGGTATATTAGATTTCTGTAAGTTTTATTGTTTCGGGGGAAGTCAAGGAGTTGTCGATATTGAATGTTTACGCGAGAAATAGACAAAGATGTATACGTAAACAATTAAAACCGGAGATGGGATCCTACAGGAGAAACAATTAGTAAGGAAAACGGTTTTTTCCTTTCTTAACAAGTCCCTACTATGTATATTTATACAGTGTAATATGAAATAAAGAACAGTAGAAAGTTGTGAACAGTTACGGCCGAAGAAACAAACTTCTTGTGCAACACAGTTTTACAACAATGAACATTCTGAGTCCTTAAGAACGCCAAAAACAATATTATTGTAGATTTTAATAAAATAAATACCTGTTACCAATTTTTTAAAAAGCTATAATCCTTACCAAGTTGTTTTTACATTGTTTACACGTGATCAATTTGATCGTTATTGCCGACTTCATCGTCACTTATTCGGCCTTAACATCGTTTTTCATCAGTACTGGTGCCTCAAACATGTACGACTGAATAATAAGATTCTTCTAATTTAGTCAAAATCGAAAAAAACTTCGTACATGGTGAATAAATGTCAAAGATTTAAAGAAGATAATGCTAATCCTACATTTGTTTACAATCAGCTGTTCGAAGAAGGTCGCATATGACGTCACCGTACCACGTGACACTCTCTTTAATTAACGCGTTTTTATACGATCGGGCCTATGAATTAAATTGATATTGTGGCTAATTACAACTTTTTTACAGCAAACAAACTGTTAGAAGTAATTAATATATATACAAGGAAGGCAAAAAAATATAAAATGTTCCATACTTTAGAAACATGCGATATGTCCTTTTAGCTTGAAATACACCCACAATAATTTGTCTTATTTTTAAGAATAAACTAAACGAAAATAGTTTCAAGATATCTCTTACATGAATATGGAAACTTCACTTTTGCGATTTTAATGCTACAAAGAAATTTTTAACAAAAACAAAAAAAAATGATTTTTTCCCGTTTTAATGACATGTGGTGACAACGAACAGCGCTCAAACTCAAAAGTTCAAAGGAAAATTACAAAACAGGAGCAGAGCAAACACGGACCTCTTAAAAAATAGAGGTAGGATCAGGTGCCATGGAGGAGTGAGCATCCTCTGCTGACCGGTATATAATATAAATCTACCTTTGTTGTTGCACATCTTTCTCAAATAAACAGAACATGGATACGAAAATCAATATTTATTGATAATTCTGTTGTTTTGTGTGTTAAAACAAATTTTGACATGATATTAAACTTTTAAACAATTGAAAACTAAAACCCTGAGTGTTGACCATTAAAGTCAAAATTGTGTTTGTTAATCAAGTAATCAAAAATGTTTACCCAACTGATGATGATATTTGGCTGCTCCAATCCAGATATTCTTATTGACAATGTCATTGACTTTGGTAGGTCTTAAGCCGTTGATTTTACATAGTTTTATTGAAAATACCCAGTCTGTAACTATTGATGACACAGATACCATACCTTTATACACACAAAAAGTACATAGTAATGTTGTGTATTAGCTAGAAAATAAAACTATACATGACTATAGCAATCAGTCCATGTACAAGTCAGTAGTTTACCTAAGGATAAGTTTTGTAAGCTGGAGGTCTGGGGCAGCCTCTTGAAAGCTGAGAATGTTTTGAATCATAGTGGCAAAACGTTTTATTCAGCAAAGACATTGTTAACGTTTATGATGATATTTATCAGAATATTTCAACTTTTGTTTTTGATATGAGATTCGCAGCTTTGCTTTTGCTTTTAGCAACTAATTAAAAACTCATATTCGAAGACATTTGCTCTATATGTCCAACATGTCCGCAATGGCGTTTGAAAGTAATGAACAAAAACCTTGTATATTTAATTTTGACGTTAAACTATAAATATATTTTCAATTCACAAAATGTGATTCATTTCTTTGAACATTCTTTTTGATGTACAAAATTGTTATATTTTAAAATTAATGCAAGTTAATACTGCAGCCATTAAAACAATAATATATAAGGGTCCGGAGTGATGAAATCAAATGAAACAATTCAAAGAAAAAAAGGGGAAAGAAATAATGGTAATTACCTGCCATGAAAAACAGAGTCCTGAGTGTACTTTTATACATGTACATGATTGTATACCTTGTAAGTTTTTGCTTGACGTTGTCACTCCTTCCTGATTATGATCTTTAAGCACTTTTCGGGAATATATATTTCATACATGCATGTTCATTATTCAGAACATAACCATTAACAAAGCAAACGTTATCCAGATTTGATATTTTGTATTATATTTTCAAAAAATCGACTTTGCTCTGAACGTGAACGTTATCAAATAATCAGTATATTGGGAACGAAAGCAAAACTTCCCTAAACTCAAACACAAAGCAGGAAATGTGTACAACGAGATGTGAAAAGCACTACGACAAAGTGTTTTATTTTTGTCACTGCATGTACTTACAATTAAGCTTTTATAGTTATAAACATTCTTTTATAAGCTCACACTTCAGAAGGGTAATGTTATTTTAAAGGACATTTTGTGATACTTGTGGAGACATGACATAGAGTGTAACTTATTTAACAAGCAGTGCGCTTTTATATAGTAGTCTTGGCTTAAAATTATTTTACCTATATAATTCATATATTGCGCTTAAAAAAACCCAATACCGATTTAATCACAAAAAATGAAAAAAATGAATTAGATATGTATAAAAATGGTGCTTAATAATGAGGAATTCCGCTTTAACAATCAAACCAAAAGTGTATAATAATGATTTTATTTCCCCTTGGTTTATCAGAATCAGATATGAAGTAGGAAATATACATCATACATCGTTTTTCAGTTTCTGTTGTCAAGCTTGCGTTCTAAAAATAAACAATGATGTTAAACTGTATCAAATATTTATTTTTCTCTATACAATTAAACGTTTTAATTGAAAAAAATCAAACTTCAAGAGAACCTAAAGGGTTTTATGATAGATTTGATCACACCCAACCATAATTATCGCCTCATTATATTCAAAGAATGATTCCTTATTAGTTATATTTACATAATTGTCAGCATCGTTTATCTGCCAAATGAAAACATTCATACACTCATATTACGCAATACCCACACAAAATATTATTGAAACGACATTTTAAATAAGATCATAATGAACAGAGACGGCCATATCGAAATCTTAAACGCTTTTTGAGTTATAATGCAAAACCTTTGAAGGCTTCTATGCCTCTAGTTTGAGGGACCAGCCCCTTGATGTCATTTAAAAGAGCTTGTAAATATAAATCTTTTTTCTTCTACATCACTTACAAAAATATTATTTCGTGAAAAGAAATAAACTAAGAAAACCAGCTTTTTTATATCATTCTTCGAGACTTACCGACCTTTAGCGCTTTTAATGCTTGAAAAATAAAAATGCCTTAATACAAATCTACAATCTTTTATCTATCAGTCCTGACATTTTGAACTCAATATTTTTTATAGTTTTTGAGAATACTCTTGGACAAGTCGACACTCTGAAAAACAATAAAACGTCAATGTATCAAAAAACGTACAAACATAAGTTTATCTTTCCTCAAAATTTGGTTGTTCATGCCTCTTCAAAATCTGAGATCTCTTTGATACAAGCTTTTTTTGTCCCTGCATCAGCTAAGGAAATGTTAAAATTGTTAAAAATATGAATTGTTTGAACCCATTCAGTGAGGATCGGAAGTGACGGTCGACAAAATGAAACCTGTTAAACACATCTTCAATCAAATGTCTATCATCGTCGTAAGATTCTTGTCTTGATCACTTACATTTACGGAGATCTCGAGGGTACAAATTTGTTTTAAAAAAGCTTCCTTAGATAATTGAGATATCTCATCGGAAGTAGATTTTTTTTGTTTATTTACCATCGCATAGATAACATATGTAATGATTTAACAAATTTATACTAATTTACATATTCCAAGTTAAATAAATAAAATACGTAAAAAAAATTGAAGTACTTCCAGTGATGACCGGAAGTTACGACGAAAAAAACAAATAGTTTAAACACATCTACAACTGTAGATCTATCATCCCACAAAGTTTGGATGTTCAAGTCTTTATCGTTTCTGAGATCTCGAGGTGACAAGCTTTTTACCGCGGGACAGGAAACGGACGATCGGAAAAGAATTTTGACAAAATGAAAAAGATTCCTTGAGATATGATCATTCTCTATCATCCCTGAAAAGGGGAAAACTTAATAAAAAAGGAAGAAAAAACACTACAATAACTTTAAGGTCTTCCGTTGGAAGTTTTGAGGTATAAAATCGTGTCCAAGTCGCTTAAAAATTGTCATATTTTGGGGCTAGAGTTGGTCGACATTGGGGGATCCAATTTTACAAAGTTATTTTATTTAAAAATTATTCTCAAAAAACACAAATTTTCCAGTATATGGTATACCTTATATGAAAGGATCTTAATATATTGTTGATCGTCAGTTTTTAGACTGTGGCCCCTGGACATTTCCCTGGCCCAGCAAGGGGTTCAAATTTTGATAACTTCATAAAGCTGATTTAATCATTACAATTGTGTTGCGATGTATGGGCCTATCATTTTTTGTTTCGCCTCTTTCCTATTCTATGTAATAAACTTTTGTTTTCTGAAGAAGGTTGATCAGTAAGACTTTCCTTCCTCTGATTTCATTTTCAATAGTAAAATGACCTCTTCATGACTCGATGCGGTCTTTTATCACATAAAAAGGTAGATCCAACGCCGGTGTATTGGCGAATAAAGGCCTGGTAAATTGATTTCAAATTAAGAGAATTTTATGAAATTACCTATACAGGTCTATTTTTATGACAAGTGGGATTCCTTTTCGAATGTAGACGTCTATTTGTTCCTATTTTCTCAAATGGTCCAGACAATCGTATATTTCTGATTTTGGAAAAATCACTAATTTATTTATGCAAATTGTCGCAACCTTTGATACCCGACTTAACTGTGTTTACGATAGTAAATACACCCCCAAAGGCACAAAACACCTAAACAAAAAAAGCACAAAACAAAAAATAAAAAAAAAAACCCAAAAAACAATATAAAACTAGATGCTGTCATTAGACAGTAATACCCGCACCAAGTCTTTGCCTCTAAATAACACTCTCTTGTACTAGTTTTAGTCAAAAAGAAGGCCACATGCAATATGTTACAATTAAATGATCTTTGTCTGAAGTTACGTACACAACACAGGTGTACAGGTTGCATCGGATACTAGTTTTACCCAGCTCTTTGGTTAGATGGGTTTCACGAGGTGTACATGCATATGTTTTCTTGATATGCAGAATAGGATTAATTAACATGAATAAACGTTTCTTTTGTGGTGATCAGCTAAAGGAATTCGTATTGTGCTAATTGGATTATCATTATGATGCTGACCAATATAGGTAAGTATAATACATGTAGAAGCGCAATATTATGAGAAACCGGTATACAAAACAGTTAAGTTTTACTTTCACTTTCTAAAATGTAATCTCCATTTGCCAGCATACTGTATCATCATCTGTATTTAAATAAGCTTATCTACAGTTTCTGTCATTTTGATTGCAGAATTTTTTTATTTTTTCATTTGTCAGACTTACACTATTGAGTTGACTCCATATTGACCCTATTTTGTATTAAATTTGGGTATTAAATATCATGTTTATACGAGTTATAATAGGGAGGAAGGGGAAGGGGCCTTAACCGTTCCCCATCCCCAGGATGTGTGGATTAGATATACATTTTTAGTGAGAATGAAGGCATGCTGCAGCTTTTTTTTCCACCCATTAAACCCCCTTCCCCATCATCATACACCAGTAATAGAAAAAGAGTTAATGACTGTAAATTTCTTTTATTTTGATTATTCTTTTTTGTCAAGAGATATGTGGTATGTCAAGATTTATGACTCATGAAAATTTGTGCATTTTAATCCTGACTGTTAACAAATACACATGTATAATTATATATAAAGAAAAATACATGAGATATTATACTAGGGATGCCAATCAATTGCAGAATTGCCAATCGGTTATTTATAACTCATTTTGATTGATTAATTTGTTAATCATTATGAAAATATAGACATTTCTAAATATATGGATAACATATTATCAGTATTTTTTGAAGATTGAATTTGTAACTATTAAGAACTTATTTAGGGCTCCACTCTGCAGATGCCCTATAGTTATCATTCTGTCCAATTCTGCTGATCATGTCAAGATATATTTAAGACAAATTGGCCCTTGCCCCTTGGGTCATTCCCCCTAACCCCCCCCCCCAAGAGTTGCTTTTAAACCACCACCACCCCCTTCTCTGAAATAGGGAATGATAATACATTTTAATAATTGTTGAGATCCCTACCCCTAAACCATATTCATTCTTGCTCCTTGTGTCATTGCACATCAATTGGTACATGTATATAGGTTATTCCCCCTTTGAGATGCACAGTGACTTTCCAGAGTTAGAACTAATCAAGTAACCTATCTTATTCATATGTAGTGTAATTCCTAGCCCTAGCCCAATGATCACCCCAGTGCTTTGTTTTTTACAGCAAGGTTTTTGTTGACTGACTTTATAATTTCCACAATTATATATAACATTTTGTTTATCTTTAAGATTAAAATGCAATTCCCAAAATCTCTTTATGTACATCTGACATCATACAGAAAAAAACAATCAAGAAATGAATTTGCTACTGTAAAAATGTGAGAAGAGACTCTGAATCTCCCCACCCACCTGCCCCCCGAAAACATGAATAGTCGAATATTTTTAAAATATCCTCAAAATCATCGAAATCCCTACTCCTAAACCATATACATTTTTGTTTCTTGAACCATGACCATGTCAAGGCAAATCTTTTTGTGGTATTAGTAGGTCATGGCATCTGGGGGTCACCCTAACCCCACCCCACCCTCCCAAAATCAAAAATGATCAAATAACTTGAAAAAAAATTCTTGTGATCCCCACCCCTAAAGCATATATATTCTTCCTCCTTATGCATCTTATGGTACGTTATTTCAATCACAAGAGATAAGAGGAGGTCCAGGAATTAGGTTTTTTATGGGACGGAACATCATTTTGCAGATAGCATTGACCCTCAGAATCTATTCATTAAATCATGAGAGGAGTTCTGGGAAGTAGGTTTTTTCAGGAGTGATAAACGTCAATTTTCAGCTTCTATTTGACTCCCTGGATGAAATTTAAATTTTTAAAACCTTATTGCATGACTATATGACAGCCCCTATCATACCCCAAGATATGATGTGGCTATTCATTAAATCATGAGAGGAGTTCTGGGAAGTAGGTTTTTTAGGAGTGATAAACGCCAATTTTCAGCTACTATTTGACTCCCTAGATGAAATTTAAATCTTTAAAACCTTATTGCACATCTATAGGACAGTCCCTATCATATCTCGAGAGATGACATAGCTACTGCATAAATTGTAAGAGGAGTTCTGGGAACCATATTTTTTTGGCAAAAAAACGTCTTTTTTTGATGCCCACAGACCCCCGTGATAAAAACAAAAATTCTGAAACATGATTACACGTCAACATGACACCCCGAAGCATATCCTATGAGATCATTAGGCTACTGCAGAAAGAAATTGACGTTTTTTGAAACCAGACTTTTTGTAAAAAAAAACGTCATTTTTCAGCCATTTAATGACCCCCAGGACAAAATTGAAATTTCCGAAACCTTATTGCGCATCTATAGGACACCCCAAAACATATTCCAAGAGATGATTTGTCTACTGTTGAAAATGTAAAAGGAGTTCGAGGAAGAAGGTTTTTTGTCAAAAAACGTCATTTTTTACCAATTATTTGACCCCCAGGACTACCAGAGAATTTTTGAAACCTGTTTACAAAACAACATGACACCCCAAATCATACTCCAAGAGTTCAGTTTGCTGGTTTTTAAGATGTAAGAGCAGTTTGAGAAAGTAAAACGTGACAGACAGACGGACGGACGGACGGACGGACAGACAGAACAGGGTAACAACAATATACCCAAACTTTCTTTAGAAAGTGCAGGTATAATAATACATTTATAATGAAATAAATTACGCGTAATAGTAATATATTTAAGCATTTCTGATATGTTTTTAATCAATTTAGTGTTATTTAAATTTAATTTTTAAATCCCCTGTAGATATTGTAAAGCGTCAAATGATATTTCACTTCATATATAGCTATATCACTGATAATTGCTTTTAAAAATTAACCTAGATATAGGTTATCTTTTAACTGACTAAAGAAAGGTAAGGATAAAATACATTTAGGCAAAGACACCTAAGTACAGAACATAGCACATAGCTAGCTAATCGCTTTAGTCAAAAATCTATGACAAAAAATATTTGAAGCAATATTCCGTATAAATTCATCCTGAGGTACACGTATGAAAGTATCAAAGTTGAAATACATGCATTCGTTACGTTATGCATCCTAAACTTGTAGTTTGTTGTTTTCAATAAATACTAGTACCTGAATAATAGTCTAAAATGTTCTTTTTGTTTAAAGAAAAAAAACCAAAGGCCTACCTGTAAATTTTTTCTGTGAACAGTCTTCCTGTTTCTCCATTTCATAGCTTAATGAAATCACCAGACCTGCAGTGTCGTTTACTAAATAAAAAAGGCGATCGATGTCAAAATTACATAAAGGGTGCGTCTTAAAAAATCGTCTTAACCGTTTGAATCCATGAAACTTACGAGAGTGACATATGAAGATTCCCAATTCGAAATTCGTAACTATATGTTTTTAATTATGCAGTAGCTCTAACTACATATAACAACAGTTCTGAGATATTCTATTTTCAAAAATTTTTGAAGATATCTTTGTGGTATCATTTGAGATGTTGATGAATAGAATGGTTTATTGAGATTTTTTTTTTTAGGTTAGTTATAATATTGTTCAGTGTTAAGCATACATATTTGGCATTACATCTAATTGGACGGGTTTTTTCAAACAAATTAACCAAGGGGCTAAAATATGAAAGTTAGATAAATAGCTTGCTGTAACAAAGAGGTTGTAAAGATGATAAAAGTGAAATGAATATCATTAATTTTCTTTTCTTCAACATTGTGTATTCGGATTTCATTGAAATAAATATATAACGGTGTTAAAATGGGAGTTAATTACAGTTATATGAATTCCTTAAGTATAATATTAGGGGCTCATAGAAATATCATAAATAAAATATATTTAGGGTTCATTTTGGTATCATTTTGGGTTCATTGGGAGTAAAACGATGATATCATTATTCATATATATATATATATTGGAGTATCACTGGGGATTATTTTTGATACATTGTGGTTAATCTATCCAAAAAAAAAAGACAAACGATTACTGGGAAATGGAGTAGTTTTTCAAATATCCTGTACAAACTAACATAAATACACTGTTTCTTGCATCCTGCCTCAAATATTCTGTCACATGCCACATAGTCTGCAGTAGAATTACTTCTCTTCACCATGCACCAAGTTTGAACAGAGATGTCTGCAAGAAATACATTTTTTGTTATATTTCAGCATTTATTCAAACTTTATTTATTTTTCTATATTTATGAGCCATTTACAATTTTACGAATCAGATTTAAATTATATATATAATAAGACCACATGTCTCTCAACTTGCATTTTATACTCTCGTAGATATGCATGTTATCCAAAATTATGCATTTTTCTCCTGCAGAGAAGTTTAACAGCATGGTTGCCTATCCTCCCATGAAAAGAGGGAAAATGTTTTCATGTTTCCTGCAATGATTTTTTTAAGATTACACATTGAATTTTCAATGGAATTTTGATCTATCAAATTGCTTATGTTTAGAAACATATTTCCGTAAATCAAACATAATAGTTTTTCATATTTTACCTGAACAATTTCAGGACGTTTACATGTTTTCTATCTGTAATGTAACAACACCTAGAATATAAAACAAATTAATAACATTTGATACCTAGTTGAATTAACACTTATAGATCAATAAAAGAAACAAAACATCGTCTTCCTTGCTTTATAATAATGTCAAAATATTAAAGTAAACATAACCTCTGCATATGTATTTTAAAACAGTAACATAAAATGTCTGGGTCATAAGAGAATAACCTATCATGGATTATAGGATTTTTTGCAAGTCACAATGCTTGCATGAGTTGATCTTATTTTAGAATATGAAATATATAGGGTATCTATATTGTAAATTTTATGTTTGCTTTATTCAACGAGTTTAAATCGGGTTTTTTTTCCCGCGAGGCTCACACAATTATCTATGTTCTATTTGTCTCATACAGTTTGGTTTATATAATGATACAACGCATACTAGTATGCAGTTATTGTAACCTTGCGGAAAATAATTCGGTACGTCTTTTCGGAGATAAATAAAGCTCCTTTAATGTAAAGCATCACTGAAATAGACATTAAATAATTATTCATTCTCTAAACAAATTTTCTTTGACCTAAATCACTCAGATGGAAATATAAAATACTTGAATAGGTAATGTTATAGACATGCACAAACAAGAGGCCCATGGACCACATCGCTCACCCGAGCAACAATAGGCATGATAAAATCAGCTTAATGGAGTCATAATACAAAATATCTGGACAATGTGGTGTAATACACGTTGATCCTGTATAAATAAAAATCCATTTTCCCCTTGGATATTCTTATGTTTATAATCGAGTCCCTTTTCTAACAGGATGATTTTATAGTCATATCACATGTTGAGCACTGCAGTTCTCAAAAAGATCCTAAACAATTGTTTATATATGGGATACCAATCTACAGCAAACTCTGAACCGCTTGTAAGGCCCAATAATCGTCCAGGGGCCAGAGTCTAAACAATTTTTAAAGAATCAGCAATATGTCAAAACTATTGCATATAAGTAAAACCATATATGTTAACATTTCATTTTTTGTGAATAATTAAAATGTTTCCATTCCCCAATGTGGCCCTACCCTACTCCTCAAGATTTTGATTTTAACGAATTTGAATCTACACTATCTGCAGTTGCTTTCACTAAATTAACAGCTTTTCTGGGCAAGTGGTGTTTTAGAAGAAGATTTTTTAAAGATTTTTCTCTATTTATTCCTATGTAAAATTTTGTCCCCTCCCCTTGTGACCCATCCTACCCCCGGGGATCATGATTTAAACAAACTTGAATCTACCCTACATGAGGATGCTTCCACTCAAGTTTCAGCTTTCATAGTTGATGGGTTTCTGAGAAGAAGATTTTAAAAGGGTTTTTCTATATATTCCTATGTAAAAATTCGACCCCTCACCCCACTGTGGCCCCACCCTACCCCCGGGGGTCATGATTTTCACAACTTTGAATCTACATTACCTGAAGATGCTTCCACCAACGTTTCAGCCAGTTTTCCTGGCTGATTGGTTTCTGAGAGGAGGATTTTTAAAGATTTACTCTCTATATCCCTATGTAAAAATTCGACCCCTCATTGTGGCCTCACCCTACCCCTAGGGTCACGATTTTCACAACCTTGAATCTACACAACATGAAGATACTTACACACAAGTTTCAGCTTTCCTGGCTGATGGGTTTCTGAGAACAAGATTTTTAAAGATTTACTCTATATATTCCTATATAAAAATTCGACCCCCCATTGTGGCCCTGTCCTACCACTGGGGGTCATGATATTCACAACTTTGAATCTACACTACCCGAGGATGCTTCCACATAAGTATCAGCTTTCCAGAGTGATGGGTTTCTTAGATGAAGATATTTACTTAATATATTCCTTTGTAAAAATTCGACCCCTCATTGTGGCCCCACCCTACCCCGGGTGTTAGAATTTCACAACCTTGAATCTACCTTCACGAGGATGCTTCCACACAAGTTTCAGCTTTCCTGGATGATTGGTTTCTTAGATGAAGATTTTTAAAGATATACTCTGTATATTCCTATGTAAAAATTCGACCCCTATTGTGGCCCCACCCTACGCCCGGGGTTATGATTTTCACAACTCTGAATCATCTACACTACCTGAGGATGCATCCACATAAGTTTCAGCTTTCCTGGCTAATTGGTTTCTGAGAAGAAGCTTTTTAAAGATTTACTCTATATATTCCTATGTAAAAATTCGACCCCCCCCCCATTTTGGCCCCATCCTATCTTTGGGGGTCATGATTTTCACAATTTAGAATATACTCTACCTGTGGACGTTTCAACATAAGTTTTAGTTTTCCTGGCCAAATGGTTTTTGAGAAGAAGATTTTTGAAAAATTCTCAAAATTTTTCAATAATTCCTAATTATCTTCCCTTGTAAAAGAGTGTGGTCCTTAATTTTCACAACTTTAAATCCCCTCTTCATAAGGATGATTTGTTCCAAGTTTGGTTGAATTTGGCCCAGTGGTTCTAGAGAAGATTTTGAAAATGTGAAAAGCTTAAGACGGACAGACGAACGACAGACACAATGTGATCAGAAAAGCTTACTTGAGCTTTCAGCTCAGGTGAGCTAAAAAGCCAATGCTCGTTCGTTTGAATGGACTGGAACGAAAATCTTTTGTTATTGTTACATAAAACAAACACTTAAGGATTACGTTTACTCAGGGTTTAAGATTTAAAAAAATATTTTTAAAACGTTCAATACCTGAAGTCAAAAATTGTTTTAAAAACACAAAATAACAATGTTGTAAACAAATATCGATATAAATATCTATGTTTTGTTCATTTGAGGAAGATATGCTACGAGAAAGGTAGATTTATTTTGAAACAGAGGAAATTCGGACTATTTTTTTCATTTTCTTTTTTCTCTTAAAAACTTTCTGTAGTAATGTAATTGCAAAAGTTGTTTCTACGTGTTTTTTCATGTTATTTTACATATTTTATTGTTGTATTATCTTGTGTATAGTTTTATATCACTGGCATGCACACGACGGGAACAATTTAAAAAATACATAGAATGATTTTCAGAGAGAATATCTCGACAATTTGATCATTGATCTTATATAATGTTAATGTCAACAGAATACCCACAATAAAAATAGTTTTAGGCAATCAATGGTTTGGAGCTCCTATAAGTCAGATTTTTGTAATACTCAGTCCAAAATGGTTGAAATTTTGAAAATTGATAGAGGAAATTCGAGCTAAATTAAATTCAAAATATGAGCTTAAAACGATTCATTGAAATATCAAATTAGTATAGCTATTCGTATTTTATCATCATCATCTAACCAACAAATTGTTTTATTATTTCTGATAATTTCAAAATAAAGAAAACCTTGGTAAGGGTGGACAATTTTTTCAATAAATGTTCAGAGGTC
This sequence comes from Magallana nippona, assembly GCA_033439105.1. Taxonomy (NCBI): domain Eukaryota; kingdom Metazoa; phylum Mollusca; class Bivalvia; order Ostreida; family Ostreidae; genus Magallana; species Magallana nippona. The sequence goes on from CM065922.1 coordinate 4,838,788, forward strand.
ACTAGCATAAAAAGTAGGTCATTGACCTAGTTATTTGAAAGTGAAAAATAGCACCACAATAGTAGGACTACAATGTACAATAAGTAGTTTTTCGCTCCTATTAGTGGAATTTTTTTCGCCCCTGAGTAAACGTAATCCATAAACAGAATTATTTATTCGAAGTTAAAAATATTCAATACGGATGCTTAATAGAAGCGAAAAAAGTGTTTTGCATGGGACATCGTTTTGAAACGTTTATATGTGGAAACAACTTCGTAATAGCTAACGTGATTTGCTGTTTGAATATCTACATATTTATGTTTGTAATCCAATTTTGAAATGTAAAAACTCATCAAAACCTATTATAAATCATTTTTGATTGAGAGACTATCGCGTCATACAAAGAAAGAAATTTCAAGTGATTTATAGGAAAATGTACATGTACCTGCCATACACAGTTTACTTGGATTAGCACATGATTTATTTTAATTAAGAGTTATCAAGATTATTTTCCAACAGTATCACAATGTTTTAGAGTACTTGCACAGATAAATTGAAGGAAATACATAACATGTTAAGGACAACATCCAAAGTCTTATGAAAAGGGATGTATAGATCTCGTTCTTTGATCCATTAATGCGTACCAAAGTTATTGCTAATGCAAATTCTGCAGGATTAGGATCATCAATTATACAAAATCAAAATGTAGATCGAAAAGATCCGAAGTATTTTCCTTAAAGGGTTTTAAAGGTTTTATTTTCAAAAAAAAAAAAATTATTGTGGACCCTTAAACCCCGTTTTGTTGTTTTGTTTTGTTGTTTCAAAAACTTGGAATAAAAAAGATACCATGGTGCTTCTTTATAATATCACAAATTATAGCATTGATGTTCTTGTAAATGTTTTTTCCAGACCCCCCCCCCTCCAATGTTTTTACACAGATGTTGTACCTCTCTAGAGACCCCAGTATTAGTTTTGTTGGTCATTGTTTGACCAATTTAAAATCTCAACTATATTCCAATACTTATTAACTTTAAGTCCTTTTTTGAGGCTAAGTAATGATCTAGAGGTCGCAATTTGAACATCACTTTCACAGAATGATTGCAATCTAATTAAAATTTGATCTTTGATCCGCTCCTAATAGATCGTTACACACACATATGTGTAGAGCGATCTATTAGGAACGGATCAAAGATCTAATTTGAATTAGACTGGTTGCATTGTTGTATCACGAATTATGGGATTGTATTTCTCGAAAAGATTTTGAGCAATTCTAATAAACTAGTATATCAATCTTTAACCCCTTCGTGGGCCACAGAATAGCCCAAGTGTAACAATTTGAACAATTAAGAATCAACAATATATCTTGTTTGTACCAAGATCAGTTGAAATTGTTCCAGTGGTTCTTGAGAAGTCAAAAATGTCAAAACATTTACAATCAGACAAACCTAGAGCGGAAAATTATAAACATCAGTCGAGTCGAAACATTCAAATTTACTCAAATAAATAGAACTTTAGTTACAAATGAAAATAACAGAGTAGCGAATCGTCTGAATTAAAAAAGTTTGAGTCGAGTGAAGTATGCGAGCCCAACTCAGGTTATATCTAACTTATATGCAATGAAAAACCGATTCACGTGTTTCAACCTTAACTACATGTTATATCTCTAATACGACAGGTCTGATTGTTTTTTTTTCTATTTTACTTCACATTGTGTTAAAACTAACTTCTGTCCAATAATTTAAAAAACAGAATTAAATGAAGAAAGACAAAACGTTTTACCCCAACTCATGACATATTTTGCTTCCCCAATCCATGTTTCATGCAGGACGATATCGTCTTCAGAATATGGTGACCGGTTCACGAAGGCACACGCATACATGGTACTGGTCCATTTGAGTTGTAGAGAAAGAATCAATCTATTGAAAACTCCTTCATGAATATAAAACGAGAGTAAAAATAATCCTCAATTTAAAATAAAAAGATAAGACAATTACTAAACAAATTACTAAACAAACATGCATTTCAACTGATAAGATAGATAGATAGATAGATAGATAGATAGATAGATAGATAGATAAGGGTATTTTATATATATATTTTTAAAAAAAAAAACATACCAATTATCATAAACACTCCGAAGAATACGTTGATCCTGGCCATTTTGTAATCTAGGTGATGACCTCTATTTGTTTACCAATAACTTCCTGATTTAAGACAGGTCTTCTATATATATTTTGGAAAAACGATAAGTAATTATGCAGACTTGAGTAATACATGTACATTATGATTGTACCTAAACAGTTTTGATAATGAATAATAATGATCCGAAGCCAATCAATCAAATCGATGCTTAGAGATGTAATGTTTGAGCAGTTTAAACAAGACACATTCCGGTATACTTTTGCTTATATAAGCATTAAACTGATTGCTTCAATTCTATAAACAGAAACGTATAATCTCAATTTCTGTATATGACAACAAATTGGGAATAAGCCAGAGTTTTCTAATTCTTATCTTTTGTTTTGTTTACGCTTTGGATTTTCTTCTTTTTGGCTCTCTCTGATTTTTTTCTCCCACATTTTATTAATTATTGAACAAAACATGAAGAGACAAAGACAAACATATATACACTCATTCACTCACACACACATTCAAAATGTACAAAGTCTAGAAAAACATAAACTGATAATTATCATTTTGAAAATATTTCCATTCTTAGCTACGCATACAAGTTAGTTGTGTTTGGATGATGAATTAAGGAGAAAAGTTAAACAAGAAATAGAAACTAAATAAAGACCAATACATTATTCAAATGATGTAATAAAGTTATCAAGCATACTCCATCTTATAGTGAATTTATCTAACATCATTTTAGTAGCGAATTCTGTTTCGTGTCGTGAATGCAGTTCTTACGATTTGCAATCAATTTCACGTTATGCGTGTATTGTTTTTTTTTTTAGTTAATTTCAGGTAGGTGTTTTAAAATCAGTATATGTATTGGAAAACCTTATGCATCTTAGATGTCCTTTTTTGAAATCACGTTTCAATTTTTTCTCTTTCTTTGCCTGAAGATGAATATGATAAATACGGACTTAAAAGCTATATCTTATGCCACAGTTTGAATCTGAGTCTATCGATAAATTCCTAAACATGCATTCTTGTTTTCTAGAATTAAGTTGATGAATAGAATGTTTCGAGTTTTTGTCGAGCGGTTTTTGTATTTTTTACATGTTTCATTAGTGATAAGGACAGCAAATAAAGAGATCTCTAAAAGAAAAAAACACTCAAATAGCACGTTAGGGACACTTTCTTCATTATATTTTTAAATGACAAAATTGAAACAGAATCACATGATGTCTACTACATTTCTTTCATTGTATTTTTAAAATAAAAGTTTAAGGCAACCCATGGAATACCTTAAGAATTTTGTAGTGCAATGTTAGTTTAGGTACAATTACTTGTGTTAGAAACGATACTAAAAACATTATGCTACTGATGAGGAAAATAATATAAAGGAATAAGACAACATGTTGACGTTTTGATTCAACTCAATTTATGCAATCAATGTGTACCATACTCCTATATAAGGATTTAAGTTTGTATATAGGCAATACCAACCATAAAATCAGGATAAGGTAGAGAAAATAGAAAACCTCTCATTTCAACATTTTATATTCTATGAAAAACTTTAAAATTATATTTATCATATTCTACATGACATTCAATTAGAGTTTGAAAAAAATGGAGGAACTTGTAGAAATATAGATTCAAGTTTGTTTATTGCATGTGTGATACTGAACTAACTCATCATTACTTGGTAATTGTTTCTAATTATTTCTGACACAACCAATATCAATTTAAATCTATTCGTCTAATTTACTTTTCTAACTTACCGGGATTTCAAAACGTTGATCAAAGCTTAACTACAACGAGGATAATGATAGAATAGAAGCAAAGATACGATACACATAAAACAGGTTTTAGTTTAAATCTGAAGAACATTTTAAGCTAATTTGAACTGGGAGCTGTGAGTGTCATGCAATGTGAATTGATAGCTTTCATGTTAAAACGGATTTCCCCATTCGTAATAATTTTATAATAAGGATGTAGATCAATTATTTCCGTCTTGGCAATAGATGAGATAATACACAATTCAATAGTATCTTTATTTTTATTATCAATTCTATACATACGAATATCTTAAATTGTATCAATATATTTAAAGATAAAGACTTGTCTCAGAATAAACCCGTTATTTTGAACTGAAACTTCACAGCGCACACTTAAACCTCGTTTGAAATTTAACATCATCAGAAATATCTACACAAACTGTGTGACTTGCCCTTCATTATAGTGTTTAGATAAATAAAACCAACCACCATTTAGTTTTGTAATAAATTACGTTTCCGTGTCCTCATGTCTGAAAACGCTTAAACAAGGAAACTAGAAATTACAACAATAGTCCATGGCTCTACTTTAGAGTAATTATTAGCAACTTTATAAATATTGAAATGTCTAATAAGACTCTAAATTGTAAACATCGTTACCCCAGGACCAAAGATGTGGCCCCTGGAGGGGTTCAAAGTTCCACACAGAAATATATATATATATATATATATATATATATATATATATATATATATATATATATATATATATATATATAAGTTTATTTGAACAACAAAACATATTAACGAAGGTTGCCTAGTTCCTCACTGTCATTCATTCCCTCATCTCTCATAAGGATTGCTCGAGGAATGAACACACAGAGAATGTCATCAGCGATACGTAATCACTTGTTGTGCAAATTACATGAGGTTACTCACGTGACCCCTATTGAGAAAATGTTTTATAATCCTCTTCTTAATATTGAAAATGCTACGATTTGTGATATTACTATGCAAGCATTCGCATAGAGTACAGAATCTTAATTGTTAAACCGTGACCCCGGACCTATAACGGGGCCTTAGGAGGGGTTCAAACTTCAGCATTGCAAAGTTTTGGGAAAATGTTTTTTGTTCAAATCATAAGAACAACAATGTTCCAATCTGTGATCTTACTATGCAGGCATTCTCAGATAGTCTAAATTCTAAATTGTTCAAACCGTGATCCCCTGAGCGAGCCAGGGGCCTCAAAAGGGGTTTTAAAGTTTAACATAGAAATATGTAAGGAAAATCAATGCTACAGTTTGTGATGTTAGTTTGCAAACATTTTCAGATGGTGTAGATTCCAAATTGTTAAAACCGTAATCCCCTGAGCAATTCAGGGGCCTCAGAACTGGTCTCAAAGTTTAACATAAAAATATGTAAGGAAAATGTTCCTATCAAGAACTTCAATGCTACAGTTTGTGATATTATTTTGCAAACATTCTCAGATAGTGTAGATTCCAAATTGTTAAAACTATGATCCGCAGATCAATACGGAGGCCCCAGTAGCGGCAATTATAATTATTTAAGTCTTTTTATCTTTATTCGTTTTCCAATTATGTTATCTTTGTTATGTTAAGCCGTAGGATAATAATTAGATTGGGTCAGTTGATGCAACTGATATTATTTTTATACCCGCACTTTCTAAAGAAAGTTCGGGTAGATTGTTGTTACCCTGTTCCGTCCGTCCGTCCGTCCGTCCGTCTGTCACGTTTTACTTTCTCAAACTGCTCTTACATCTTATAAACCAGCAAACTGAACTCTTGGAGTATGATTTGGGGTGTCATGTTGTTTTGTAAAAAAGTTTCAAAAATTCTCTGGTTGTCCTGGGGGTCAAATAATTGGTAAAAAATGACGTTTTTTGACAAAAAACCTTCTTCCTCGAACTCCTTTTACATTTTCAACAGTAGACAAATCATCTCTTGGAATATGTTTTGGGGTGTCCTATAGATGCGCAATAAGGTTTCGGACATTTCAATTTTGTCCTGGGGGTCATTAAATGGCTAAAAAATGACGTTTTTTTTTTTTTTTTTTACAAAAAGTCTGGTTTCAAAAAACGTCAATTTCCTTTTGCAGCAGCCAAATGATCTTCTAGAATATGATTCGGGGTGTCATGTTGATATGTAATTATGTTTCAGAATTTTTGTTTTTATCACGTGGGTTTGTGGTCATAAAAAAATGACGGTTTTTTGCCAAAAAAATATGGTTCCCAGAACTTTTCTTACAATTTATACAGTAGCTTTGTCATCTCTTGAGATATGATAGGGGCTGTCCTATAGGTGTGCATTAAGGTTTTAAAAATTTTAATTTCATCCAGGGAGTCAAACAGTAGCAGAAAACTGACGTTTATCACTCCTAAAAAAACCTACTTCCCAGAACTCCTCTCATGATTTAATGAATAGCCATATCATATCTTGGGGTATGATAGGGGCTGTCCTTTAGTTGTCCAATAAGGTTTTAAAAATTTAAATTTCATCCAGGGAGTCAAATAGAAGCTGAAAATTGACGTTTATCACTCCTAAAAAAAAACCTACTTCCTAAAACTCCTCTCATGATTTAATAAATAGCCACATCATCTATAGGGATATAGCAGGGGCTGAGCCATAGATATGCAATAATGTTTTAGAAATATAAATTTGATTCTGAGGGTCAATACTATCTGCAAAATGATGTTCCGTCCCATAAAAAAACCTTATTCCTGGACCTCCTCTTATATCTTGTGATTGAAATAATTTACCATAAGATGCATAAGGAGGAAGAATATATAAAATTATGCTTTAGGGGTGGGGATCACAAGCATTTTTGATTTATTTGATCATTTCTGATTTTGGAAGGGTGTGGTTTAGGAGTAGGGATTTCGATGATTTCGAAGATATTTTAAAATCAACTATTCATGTTTTCAGGGGGGGGGGGGGGGGGGGAGATTCAGAGTCTCTTCTCACATTTTTACAGTAGCAAAATCATTTCTTGATTGGTATTTTTCTGTATGATGTCAGATGTACATAAAGAGATTTTGGAAATTGCTTTTTAATCTTAAAGATAAACAAAATGTTATATGTAATTGTAGAAATTGTAATGTCTGTCAACGAAAAACCTAGAGCTTGCTGTAAAAAACAAAGCAGGGTCAACATTGGGCTAGGGCTAGGAATTACACTACATATGAATAAGATAGGTTACTAGATTAGTTCCAATTCTGGAAAGTCACTGGGCATCTCAAAGGGGACATAATCTATATACATGTACCAATTGATGTGCAATGACACAAGGAGGAAGAATAAATACGGTCTAGGGGTGGGGATCTCAGCAGTTAATAAAATGTATTATCATTTCCTATTTCAAAGGAGGGGGGGGGGGGGTTGTTTAAAAACAACTTCGGGAGGTGGGGGAATGACCCAAGGGGCAGGGGCCAATTTGTCTTAAATGTATCTTGACATGATCAGCAGAATTGGACAGAATGATCACTATAGGGCATCTGCAGAGTAGAGCCCTAAATAGTTACAAAATCAATCTACAAAAAATATTGATAATATGTTATACATGTATTTAGAAATGTCTTTATTTTCAAAATGATTAACAAATTAATCAATCAAAATGAGTTATAAATAACCGATTGGCAATTTTGCAATTGATTGCATGATCCCTAGTATAATATCACATGTATTTTTTTATATATAATTATACATGTATGTTAACAATCAGGATTAAAATGCACAAATTTTCATGAGTCAGAAATCTTGACATACCACGTATCTCTTGACAAAAAAGAATAAGCAATTTAAAATAAAAGAAAATTAGTCATTAACTCTTTTTCTATTACTGGTGTATGATGATGGGGTAGGGGGTATAATGGAAAAAAAAGCTGCAGCATGCCTTCATTCTCACTAAAAATGTATATCTAATCCACACATCCTGGGGATGGGGAACGGTTAAGGCCCCTTTCCCTTCCTCCCTATTATAACTCATATAATGAAAAAATAAAAAAATTCTGCAATTAAAATGACAGAAACTGTAGATAAGCTTATCTAAATAAAGATGATGATACAGTATGCTGGCAAAGGGAGATCACATTTTAGAAAGTGAAAGTAAAACTTAACTGTTTTGTATACCGGTGTCTCATAATATTGCGCTTCTACATGTATTATACTTACATATATTGGTCAACATCATAATGATAATCCAATTAACACAATACAAATTCCTTTAGCTGATCACCACAAAAGAAACATTTATTCATGTTAATTAATCCTATTCTGCATTTCAAGAAAACATATGCATGTACACCATGTGAAACCCATCTAACCAAAGAGCTGGTTAAAACAAGTACCCGATGCAACCTGTACACCTCTGTTGTGTACGTAACTTCAGACAAAGATCATTTAATTGTAACATATTGCATGTCGCCTTCTTTTTGACTAAAACAAGTACAAGAGAGTGTTTTTTAGAGGCAAACACTTGGTGCAGGTATTACTGTCTAATGACAGCATCTAGTTAAATATAAAATCAATGTGAATTCAAGATCTCTGAAACTAAAAAGTAATAACATGCATCAGCATTCTTTTTGCTGTTATTGACATTTTAATTTTTTGAGGTCTTTCATTGTCATGATATGAAATTTAATTCTGAATTGTGTTTTATATTGAAGGAACTGCGGGGTTTCCTGTCCGTGCATCAATTTTAACAGGAGCAAAATGGAACCTGGCATTCACTACATTTTAAATGATTATGCACTTGAAGGTATCTCTTAGTCTTCGAGGAGTCTTAAAACGATTACATGTATCTCTTTTGTTTTGGTCAAATATTTTCTAATGACATGATATATTATGGGTTTTTCTTAGCTTAGAATATCATTTTATAAAGACAAAGCACCATTGTTTTGGAATTGTGAAGAAAAACAAGGTGTACAGTGTTTTAATGGTAAACAGTAACAGTGCATACAGTGTAGATATGTATGGTATTTTCAAAGATAGAGAAAAGGGTTGCCCGAAAGATTCACTGGGAGTAAGATGCATGGCTGTTCGAACCCCTTGTGGGACGGTGTTAGGTGATATCTTGATTTAGAATGAAAATATTACTACAGGCATGGCCTATTTGATGACTTTTTGTAGCTTTCCTCATGACAATGCCCATATAGATAAATACTTCGAAATTGCCTTACTAAAACATAAAAAATGAAAAAGCATTAAATAGTGTTTTCCTCTGTAATTTGTAACTTTGCAAATCAATACAAATTATTCTTCAAATTAGCAACCTTGTCTGAAAACGATTTGTATGTTTACTTTAAACGTAACTCTTGAGTCAAATGAATAAAGACAAACGGTTAGATTGATGCCTATTCGCCTGAGTATAAACATTGCCATTACAAGTCACAGCAGTTGTTGGATGCACGATAAAAAAATGACTGTAGATTTCCATCAAGAGTCTTAACCTGAAGCCTTTTGTTTCAAGATAATTTGACTAGCAAAACAATACTTCTTAATGGAAATTGTTCATTTTTGGAGATTCAAAAATCATTTTTTAACCAAAAGTCACTGCTTGTTACATAAGAACGATTCGCGATGTATTTCTTTACCCGAAATAAACGACCGAAAGAGAACTGAAGGTAAACATTGCTGGTAATGATTTGCACCTCGTTTATTATCTTATTCTGTGCGAATATAAGTCACAAAATTATTAAAAATCAGCGATAAAGATTTTGAAATGTGATTTCATTTAAATTTATATGAACAAGCCATACCTCCATCTTACAAGTACAGTCAGATGTAATATTACCAGTCAAGAGTTCAAATCTTTCCTTAGTGTTCTCTATCATCACACATGTTGCTCTTTTTTTTTCTTTTTTTTTTTAAACCATCTTAACACTATAAAGAGAAGTAAGTAGTCTGAATGATTTGAATTGTTCAATTGTTAGTTTTGCAACCAACTGCACCATACCTTAGACATGCCAAACAAAACTTGCATTCGGTATTCTACTAATTATCGGATCAATAGCAGTCTCTGAAATATTTAATGTTTTCTGTATATTATATTAGTGAATAATCTCGAAATCATGATTTGATTATTGGTGGAAATGTGCCTGGTAATGGATTTTGAAATCTGGCTTTAAAATGATTATTTGTATGTTAAACCCTTTAAATAAATGAAATATATAATGTATGATAAATATGAAATAATCATGCATCTGCAGTTGTTTCAGGTAATTTGTACGAAATAGGTTGGCCAGAATTTTACTGCGCTTAGACTATATACAGAACCCAGTGAAAACAACAGTTCACTTTGACTCTCACCTGTAAAGGTGTCATAAATAATACCTTTCAGTCCCTATGACTATAACAGTTTATTTCATTTATATGCTGAGGTTAAAAATCTCTTAGCATGTAACATTTTTTACAAATAGAACGGTTGCAAAGCGGTTGTGTTTGATATTTAAAAAACCAACAACTATAATATATAATGCACTGAACTATTATATACAATGCACTGAGTGGTTCTTTTTTTCATCAATACGTTTAGTAGCATTTAATATGTAAAATAATATCTTTATTAAAGCTGACATGAATTCATAAAAGCATTTGGTCGTCGTATTAGTTTCGATCGCTCCTCAACTGCCAATGGGGTATATAAAACGGCCAATAACGTTACGGGCGGTTGCTTTCTGATCGATGTCTTCAGGTTGCCCTGACTTCTAAATGATAGAAGTACACAATGTAATAATCTATACTTATAAATTGAGACTTAAGCTTTTTGCCAATAAACTAAAATATGCCTACCAGAGTAATTGCTTACACCTTTGGTATTTCAACAAGTGGTATATAAAGTCCGTAAGCTCTAGTTGAATTTTACCTAATAAGTAATTATTGTACAATAAATTAAAAACCTACTTTCATTTTCGATAAACAAGCTCGAAATAGCAAAAATGAGAGTAAGGTGGTGGACACTCTTTGGTGGATCCAAGTCAGTGGGAGTTAACATCAAAATATATACTTGCAATGAAATAATATTGCCTTGGATGATTACGTAAACAATGAATATAGTTATAAGGAACTTACTTGGATTATACATAGAAGATAGGATTTGACAAATGTTGAATAAATGAAAAAAGGCAGTTCGTTTCTTGAATGCACGATCTTTAGCTTTGATAAATAGAAGCTAGCGAAGCGCGACCTCTCGCGAGAGAATGGAATTCGACTTTCATAAAGGGGTTTATCCAAGAACGCGGTTGGATTAATTAACGTCAAGGCGAAACGTGTAGGACGGGGTTTTCATGCATCGAGCACAGATAGTCATAACTCGGATGGGACATCTTTGGTTTAAAAAAAAAAGTTAATAAATAAAATGGAACAATTTGATGCGATTTTTTCATGGAAGGAATTGTTTTCCAGAACAGGGTGCTCAGGAACGCAGTTTGACTAATTTACATCATAGCGGAAAGTGTATGGCGAGTTAACCATCCGGCAGATACCTTTGACCTGACAACTTTGGTTTAAAATAAGCTAATAAATATGCATATATATATAATTAAATAATGTATGCATTGAACGGGGAAATTGAATTGGGGAAGGGGGGAGGTGGCAACCTTCCCCAAATGGTTTTTTTTTCAAAATAGTCTTAATCTGAAATTCTCATTTGGGACAGTTATACAAATTATTGTGATATTTGATCTAAAGAACAACATTTAGAGACATCCTAAATACCCACCCGCTGGTTAAAAAAAAGTTTAGATTTTTCATACTTCATCTAAATATCCAGCCATGCAGTTGGTTTTTTTTTTATTTCAATTTAAAATAATAGGTTAAGAAATCAATTAAGAAAAAATCGGACACAGTGTAAACGAAAATGAAAAAATATATATAACTAGACTCTTGTCGCTATAGCAACAAAAAGGTCTTCAGTTCCTCATGTATTAATTTGTTTAAAAAAAAATGCATTTCTCTTGAAAAAGAAAATGGATATACTGTAAAGGAGTTTCCCAGTAATTTTTTCTATGTAAAACAAAACAAAGAGACAAACAGTCAGTTTTTGAGTGACGACCGGAAGTTACGCCGGATCAGACAGAATATATTAAACATATCTTCATACATTGTTTTGTTTTTCCTCAAAGTTTGGATGTTCAAGTTTTTGTTAGTTATGAGATCTCGCTAAGAAAAGGTTTTTGTCTCAGGGCCGGAAACGGACAAACGGAAGTGATTAAAGAAATTATAAGTAGATATTTTTAGTATATTTACCTACTGTACGTAACTGCTCATCACACTGAGTAAATTGTTAGAAAAATCCAAACTTTTAAAAAACTTCTTTCGCTTGAACGCTTCGAGAGAACCGGAAGTGACGGACGACCAACTGAAACCCGTTAAACACATGTTAAATCAAATGTCAATCATCCATTTAAGTTTTGTACCTCGATCTCTTACAGTTTCTGAGATCTCGCGGGTACGATTTTTTTTATAAAACAAAGCTACCTGAGATATTTGAGATGTCTCACGGGAAGTAGATTTTTTTCATTTATTTAACTATGTGTAGATGACCTTTTGTATATCTATTGTTAAAATGTTACTTCCATGCTAAATAAAATATTTTTAAAAAATCAAAATTTGGTGTACTTCCTGTAACGACTGGAAGTTACGCCGGATAAAACAAAATAATGTAAATAAATGTACATACATAGGTCTATCATCCCACAAAGTTTGGTTGTTCAACTCGTTACCGTTTTTGAGATCTCTTCGAAATAAGGTTTTTTGTTTCGGGACAGGAAACGGACAAACAGAAGTGCTCAATGAAATTTAAATTTAATGTTTCTTGTATACTTGCCTATCGTACATTATTTTTTATCAATCTAACTAAAATTATCAAAGGAAAGTAGGTCAACTTATAAACCACCTGATTTGTTTTAACTCCTTCGTTGTGGACCGAAAGTGACGGTCGACAAAATAAAACCGTTTAAACACATCTACAGTCAAATGTCTATCATCCATGAAAGTTTTGTGTCTTGATTACTTACAGTTTTGAGATCTCGCGGGTACAAAATGTGTTTTAAAAAAGCTACCTGAGATAATTGAGATATCTCACCGGAAGTAGAATTTTGTTGTTTATTTAACATTGCATGGATGACACATGTAAGGATTTATACTAATCTATTCATTCTATGTAAAATAAATTAATACGTAAAACAAATAATTTTTGAAGTGCTTCCGGTGACGACCGGAACTGATGACGAACGGAACAAAATAGTTTAAACACATCCGCAACTATAGGTCTATCACCCCAAGTTTGGATGTTCAAGTCTTTATTGTTTTTGAGATCTCGAGGTGACAAGCTTTTCATCGCGGGACAGGAAACGGACGACTGGAAATAAATTTTTAAAAAATGAAAAACGCCTCGAGATATTATCATTCTCTATCATTCCTGAAAATTTCACAGAAATCTATCCAGCTGTCTCTGAGAAATCTTGTGGACAAAAAAAGGAAACAAAAAATAATAAGAAGAAACATTAAAATTACAATCACTATAAGGTTTTCCGTTCGAAACGGAAGACCTTAAATATATATATATATTATATAGTTCAACAGTTTAGCATTGTGTCGTTCATGTGTAAAGTTTTAATTCCCGTGCTTGCGCAGGATATCATCTAGTATGTTTGTAAAAAAAGGAATAAAGGAAACTACAATCAATAAAAAATAAAAGATGGTTTATTCTTAGAGAGAATTTTCGATGTATTAGCATTATCTTGCACAGACAGTGCTGTGCTGCCTTACTTCACATGCAAATCGAACACTTGTGTCCTTCATATAGAGTGCATTCCGTCTGCATCTTATTGTAGAACCCGGCCGCACTACATCCAGCACAAACTGACAGTAGATAAGTGAAAGTAAATCAAAGAATGCTGAAAAATGTAAAAGCACTAAACAATCTTCCATTGGGTCGGATGCTAAATGACGTTTTTCATACTAATTGTTAGACCATGATTAATCACCTAATTGTCTACGGACTTTTCTGTTTTTCCCGATTACGAAAAAGAGCACACGGCGGGTGTGACCGGTCAGCAGAGGATGCTCACTCCTCCATGGCACCTGATCCTACCTCTATTTTTTAAAGATGTTTATGTTTGCTCTGCTCCTGTTTTGTAATTATCCTTTGAACTATTGAATTTGAACACTGTTCGTTATCATATATGTAATTTTTATCAGTTTCTACAAAAACTTCCGTTTTCTGAAGTCCATGCTGTCACTGCACGATCTGAGAAAGTGTGTTGTTTGCGCATATGCGATGGTATAACAGTATGACACATTAAAACGTTCTGCAATGATCGAAGATTTTCGAAATATGTGTGCCTGGATTTCAGCCTGTTTTGTTTCGTTTTTCATTGGATATTCCTTACAAGTGCAGTGGGTGTCATATCATTGTTGTTCAAAACGCGTTTTTACAAATCATTCCGTCCAATGTCACCCCTGCGAATGTGTTCAGAATGTTTTCTTTATCGTTGCTAAGTATATAATAAATCCAGAGGCGCTCGAATTAAAGTTCACGAGACTTTCCCGAGATTTGTTCAGTTCCTGTGAAATTTCGAGCGGAAGTATGAGTGTTCGGATAATATTCTCAAAATATGTAAGTACTGGTCGTTTTGCGTATCATATCGTACTTTGAAATATGTTAAAACGTGAAAATCTATTAAGATCTATGTCGTATTTCATCATCTAGCGGTTATTTAAACTAAACGATAATATTCAGAACAGAGTTATCGTTCGTGTTCAAACACTCTACACGTGATTGAAAATATAAACATTGGGTTCCTTGTTAAAATCATAGCCATGTTTGGTGCTTTGGTGTGCAATAGTATGCTTTTTAAAAAATGAATGGGTGTCTGTTTTGTGTAAAATCATAGTATATCAAGCCATTCTCAAGGAACATTCTGCATAGAATAGTATAGTCTGTTTCACTATTGATGCTATTACAATAGGTCAGGCGCGGATCGAAAATTAATTCTTAGGGGGGATCGCTACTAAGCATGTTAATTGTTGCAACATCAAAAAATAGTATTATTTTCTATTGTCACATTTATTTCTAGAACTCATTTTATCTACCAATTAATGGAGATAAAATATAAAATTAATACACGTCTAGATTTTATATTTGACTACAAGTACCTACATTATAGGAAATGGACTATAACCACGAGGCAAGATTTTTACTGCGAAACTGAAAGGGTCAAATAAAACCACATGGTCAAAATTTGAATGACAATAACATTCGCAGGGGTGAATGTAACATGTTTGGGTGAATAAAATAATACCTGAATGCGTTGAAGCATGAATAGTGTTCTCGGCCTTATATAGGGGGTGTGTAGCGATGAGTGTAATACTGGAAATCGACAACTAATATGGCGGTAGTCAGAGATAAAAGGAAAATAATGCGTGTTTATGAGTTCATGTCAATTTTAAGATAGCAAAAAGATACGGCACTATCACGATATAGAACGTAAGGTCATTATAAATATATTATTTGAAATTATGTTAAAATAAGTTCCCGAACCCCTTGTATAAAAACGGTGTTTTTCATGAAAAAATTTGAAATAACTCACAGTATTATATTCGTATGTAATCCCATTGCAAGGCGATGTTTCCTTAAGTGAATCTTAATTCCATAAAAGTATTCAAACATTAATAAAGATATCAATTATAAAGAAATGACAAAAAAAGTGCATTCTCTGTGCGTGTTACAGCATTGAGAGTTATAGATACAGCATTACAGAGTGTTATCATTAGTTCTTTTTTTAAATTATATATCATCATGGTAAAATTTTGTAAAATGCAGATTTTCAACAAATGATTTGTTTTGTTGGTAAATGATCGTAGATGCGTTTATTTCCTGCGGTGCCTGTTCATCAACATTACGTGGTTATAGCACGAGAAAACAGTTGTGCTGAAGGGATTTGAGCGGTTTTTTGGTACTTGTAAGGAGGTTGAGGGAAGTGGGGGAAATCTCTCCGTTTTTTCCACCAACCAGAACGTGAACGTCTCCTCTTTACCTTACATATTCAAACACACACGTTGTACATTAAGTACGATTTAGCAGAAAATAAAAGGACGAGTGCACTTAAGCCATAGAGAATAGGCCCATTTTTGGTGCCTTTTTTATGTAGAAAATATCAACAAATTGCTTCTTTTCCATAATATTTGAGCACTGATGGATACTTCTGATTTAAGTGCACGCTTAACTTCACCAAAGTTAGCATATATTTTAAACAATTGACGATATTTAAATGCCTATATGTAATAGGGTACATTTTATGATGATAAATACATTCATGCATTATTCAAATTTCATCTACATCATCATCATCATCCTACACTTCATCTATATTTTACATATACATATTTAGAAACAGACTATCCCTATAACTCCCTGTCTTTTATCCACCTATCAAGTAATCATTATTTAATTATTTCTTCTAGTGGCTTCTGATATTTTATAGCCTTAAGCCATTTCACCTGTATGGTCACTTTCATACCTGTGCACATGATCAGGTGGTTTACTATAGCCAATAGTATGTTTTTATAACTTTTCCCGCTTTAACTGAGTAGCCTATGTGACAGACCAAGGCTAGGCTTCATTTTGAGAAAGACCAGGCCCCGAGGTTATAAAACTTTTTTCATACTCGTACTCAAACTCGTACTCCATACTCCGAGTATGTGCTCCACTGAGTACGACTTTAAAACCCGAGGTTATAAAAGTTTTGGAGTACGTTCTCCGCTGAGTACTATTTGGAGTATGGTCCAAAAGTGGGTGGAGAAATACGTCTCTGGAGTAAGATGGAGCACGGTAACTCATGTAAATAATCCTTGCATGTAGGCAAATTGTACATGTATTCAAAGAAAATTTTTATCAACAAAATGTAACACATTATTTACATGTACATATGCCGTTTTTCATCTGCAAGCATGAAGATGTGTCTGCATCTATAATTTTAGAACTTTTGAGCAAAAAACAACTTTTAAGGGAAGGAGGTAACGATGTCTGGAATTCTCTCTCTCTCTCTCTCTCTCTCTCTCTCTCTCTCTCTCTCTCATTATTTCTATCTTCTATCTCGCGTGTTATAATTAATTAAAGTGTTATCAGTTTTTTATATAGACAAGCTTAATTTTATTTCACTGTAAATTACCCGAATACTCAAGCAGAATAAATACATCGATCATACTTAATTGTCTTTCCATAAATGTTTTTTAAGAATAAAATTCGATGTCATGACACCAAATTTTATTTTTAAATAATCATTTGCGGAAAGACACTAATATAAGACTTAAGACTATGGGGTCACCGGAACCAACGTTCGAGCATTTAAAATCAAATATTAAACCAAATAATGCATTTCACTTTACGTATACTTAGACATGTCTATGTTCTCGATGTTTCAATTTGAAATACCGGTAAATAATAAAGATCATGAGGTATGTGATCTTTCGTGGTCAAAATGACTTTGATATTTGGAAACCAAATAAAAATTAAATATTGGCAGATGGTTAGGAATGGAAACCGTACCTTCCGGCAGTAAAATTAAAATAAAAGTTCCGGCCTATATTAGAAAAAGAACACATCTAGATCTCTGCATCTAGTACGAAAGGTCACAAAGGAAGCCAAATATGTACGTCATAATTTAAAAATATTGCCAACACAAAAATTTATAATTAGCAATCTTTTTATTTAAGTTTACACCTAATGCCCTTTAATATGCATTTTAATTACTTATTGCTGATTCTTGATTAGTTTCTATATTCCCAAGTAAGATTGCTTTTTATTAACTTTCAGAATAGGTTTTTATCATTTTTAACGATTTGGTATTTCGAAAAAAACCCAGATATGAACCTTGTACAAAATTATTCAAAATTATCACATTTCAAAGCATTTTAGACACTATAGAGGAAAGGCGATTTTTAAAAGCCAATTACTTTCGACAGACAGTATCTGCTTAATGAAAATTAAAAGTATAAGTCTAAAATGTTATAAAATTGAAAAAAAAATCATATAGATATACAACAGAATGTAGGATTCGACTCCCCCCCTCCCCCCCACACACACACACCAACTCCTCTTTGAAATATTAAGTACCAGGGGCAAATCCAGGATTTGAAGTTAGAGGGGGTGCCAGTATAAGGCAGAGGGTCTGGGGACCGCATTGAGGCCCCCAGTGGGTCCATGGCAAAGCCCTGCTGGTGGCCCAGGGAGCGAAGCCGGCCCCGGAAGCTCCTGGATTCTAC
Organism: Magallana nippona; assembly: GCA_033439105.1. Classification (NCBI taxonomy): domain Eukaryota; kingdom Metazoa; phylum Mollusca; class Bivalvia; order Ostreida; family Ostreidae; genus Magallana; species Magallana nippona. The sequence goes on from CM065922.1 coordinate 4,856,936, forward strand.
AAATTTTGCAGGGTAAATTTAAATGTAGATTTAAGCCCTGCAATAATTCCATCAAAACCCTGTGTATGTCTTGCAAAAATATAAGAAACATTTCCATTACTTTTTTTCTTTCGAATGGCTGTAAATTAATCAGTTTAAAAAAACTGGGACGACGTAAATGAAGTTTTAGAAAAGAAGATAACCATGCCTGCTTGTAATATAATAAACATGGAATAGTCGTTGAAACACTAGCTAGTGTAACCAATTACTTATAGGTTGGTGACTGGTCACATTTGAACCCAACGAGAGCGTAACCAAAATGGGTTTTCTATGTATACGTTACACCATTGAACCCACGGGTTTCCTTCATACCAGAGACATAAATAATTTTAAATTATAAAATAGGAAATAATGTTATTTATGTGTCTGTTCATACTAAACCATTGAAATCAGTGTTATGTAGAAAAATATCATGAGTTTCCAAAAATGAAATGATTATTAAAACTCGCAAGTTGTACATTTTCTTTGCTAGAAGGAGTATGAATTAACTTTATTTTTGACAATTTTAGGGGGGAGGGCACCGGGTGCGCCCCCCCCCCTTGAATCCGCCACTGATTAACCGCTTATTCTATAAAAATTGTCTTTTGTTTTTGTAAAAAACAGGCCCCGAGGTTATAAAACTTTTTTGAGTACGATCTCATGTTCCAAATCGTACTCCGTGCTCCAAATCGTACTCGTACTCAAGGTATCGAGGTTCTAAAACATTTTCATACTCATACTCATACTCCGGCTGAGTACAAAACGGCGATTTTCTGAGTAAGCTATGGAGCTTTCTCAAAGTCGTACTCAAAACATTTAATCTAAATAAACTGTAGTGTAAACATATTATATTGTTACACATTGTAATGGGGCTTTATTATATGCTATAAGTGAATCATAATTACATGTATATTCATAAATTAAAATAAAAAATGGAAAGTTTTTACCATTTTATCAATAAAATATCTAGATATAATCAAGGTGAATTTAAGAGTAACGGAGAGCTGCAACCAAAATTATCAAAATAACTTTTAGATATTTCGCTTCATTAATTAATGTACATATGCATGTAAATGTACGTTCAAATAAATTTCATTGTAATAGCTGGACTTTCTAAAAATTCTGTTTTTAGTCAAATACGGCCCATATTCTCCATCATTTAAAATCAAGAAATCAATGTACATGTATCGCTATTAATTAATATCAATCAGATGCACTTGTGGGGTCCCTTCTTTGATTTTAGTGAGAATGTAGGTTAGTTCTAAATATTACAAAGGATAGGGGATGCATAAAAGTATAACACTATACAAATGTTGACTGGCGTTGAGGGCAACATTGATTAAATGAGCCCCCGAGGGACGAAATATATAACATATATAATATATTTGTCCCAAGGGGGCTCATATAATCAATGTTGCCCTCAACGCCAGTCAACATTTGTTTTGTTATATGAAGAAACAAATCAAAATTCAAAAAGGATTTGAAAACAGATCGCAGAAATTTTCTCAGCTCAACATAGAATTCACGAATTAAATTTTGCGCAAGGTTCATTTTCAAAATATCATCGGCATCAAACGGTCACTGGTGATATTCCGGCGCCCGTAGGAATTAAGTTACAGATATTCTACCTGATTTTACTTCACAATCATTCGTAAATCCTTATATCCGTCATGATAGCAAACCGTCACATTGCGCGTCCGTTGTTTACTTGCCTTGACTGATTGCCTATTATGACGTCACCTTGTTTTGGAGTCGCAAAGACTTATTTACGTCACCGTTTACGAGTCCACGAATCAGAAGCGATTAATTGAAATAGAGGGATTATTCTCTAGATATTATTCCTAGCCGGTCAATATTAAAAACAATGTTGACCGGTCAATATTTTTCGGACGAGCTAATATTACAATTATTGACTATTCGTCTATATAGAGTTATATAGTGGGAATATACTACTGAATATAACACTTTCTATTACTTACTTATTAATCATTCATCATTTATGTTACATGCCACAAACCTTAAAAAGGGAACAAAATTTATAGAATAAGCGGTAAATTAGTGGCGGATTCAAAGGGGGGGGGGGTGCACCCGCCCCCCCCCCCAAAAAAAAATTGTCAAAATAAAGTTAAATCATACTCCTTCTGGCAAAGAAAATGTACAACTTGCGACTCTTAATCTTTTTTTTTTTTTTTGGAAATTAACATCTACATTTAATTCATGGGATTTTTCTACATTAGACTGATTTCAATGGTGTAGTATGAAGAACACCCGTGGGTTTAATGGTGTAACGTACATAGAAAACCATTTTAGTTACGCTCTCGTCGGCTTCAAATTTGACCAGTCACCGACCTTTAAGTAATTGGTTATACTAGCTAGTGATTTTAACGACTCTTCCATGTTTATCAAAATACAAGCTGGCATGGTTATCTATTTTCAAACTTCATTTACATCGTCCCATTGAACTTGATTTTTTATACTGATTAGCCTGTGTTATCCATCTAACTGAATGACAACTGGAATGACGGACAATGTAGATAGGTAAAGTTAGCTACTAGTAACTGGCTACTAGTAACTGGCTACGAGAAGTAAGAAAAGTTAGCTACTAGTAACTGGCTACGAGATCAAATCAAAGTTGGCTACTAGTAACTGGCAACCAGTAACTGGCTACGAGGAGTAAGAAAAGCTAGCTACTAGTAACTGGCTACGAGATGAAAGAAAACTTGGCTACTATTTACTATTTTTATTTATCTCGTCAGCTACTAGTGCATTCCGTTTAATATATCTCTATTTTTAAAGGATTTTGTCAATATAACTCAAGTAGCTGTGTATATAGATAACAGATATGTATATAGATAACAGGTATCTACATGTTTTGTTTATTTTTAACATTCTATTAGGTCATCCACATGATGTTACGACACAGTTACTCAGATATCTATTTATCTCGTCAGCTACTAGTCAGCTACTAGTGTATTTTGTTTCACATATCTCTATTTTTAGATGATTTTGTCAATTTAACACAAGTAGCTGTACATATAGATAAAATATATCTTCATTTGTTGCTAATTTCTATATTCTATTATGTCATGCACATGATATTACGACTCAATATCTCAGATATCATTCTTAATCACGCCAGCTACTTGTGCTTTTCGTTTCATATATCTCTATTTTTAGATGATTTTGTCAATATAACTCAAATAGCTGTACATATAAATTACAGATATCTACACGTTTTGTTTATTTCAACATTCTATTAGGTCATGCACATGATATTACGACACAATATCTCAGATATCATTCTTAATCTCGCCAGCTACTTGTGCTTTTCGTTACAAATATCTCTATTTAGATGATTTTGTCAATATAACTCAAGTAGCTGTACATATAAATTACAGATATCTACACGTTTTGTTAATTTCAATATCATATTATGTTATCCACATGATATTTTGACCCAATTAGTCAGATATCTACATTTATCTCGTTAGTTATTAGTGTATTTCGTTTCACATATCTCTTTTTTATGATTTTGTCAATATAACACAAGTAGCTGTACATAAAGATAACAGATATCTTAATGTGTTTCTAATTTCAATATTCTATTATGTCATGCACATGATATTACGACACAATTTCTCAGATATCATTATTAATCTCGCCAGCTACTTGTGCTTTTCGTTACAAATATCTCTATTTTTAGATGATTTTGTCAATATAACTCAAGTAGCTATATATATAGATAACAAATATCTTCATGTGTTTCTAATTTCAACATTCTATTATGTCATGCACATGACATTATGACACAATTTCTCAGATATCTCTATTTATCTCGTCAGTTACAAGTGTATTTCGTTTCATATATCTCTATTTTTAGATGATTTTGTCAATTTAACACAAGTAGCTGTACATAAAGATAACAGATATCTTCATGTGTTGCTTATTTCAATTTTCTTTTATACCATGCACATGATATTACGACACAATTTCTCAGGTATCATTCTTAATCTCGCCAGCTACTTGTGCTTTTCGTTACAAATATAACTCAAGTAGCTGTATATTTATATATATTTCATATATGTACAAGTTTGTTAAACTCAACATTCAATTAGGTCATCCACATGATATTACCACATAATTACTCAGATATCTTTCTTAATCTTGACAGGTACCAGTTACAAATATCTCTATATTGAGACAATTTTGTCCATGATACACAAGTTGCTGTACATATAGATTAAAGATACCTACTAATGTTGTTAATTTAAATCTTGACAAACAAATAAAAAAACTTTTCAAGGTCATGAAAATTCGAAAATTCTTATTTTTAAGCGGGGGGGGGGGGGGGGGGGTGGGTGTACCTATAATTTCAATTTAACTTATTATTTTCTTCCATTCACTTCAACTTTTCACCAGCACAGGAAAAAAGTATGGGGTGAAACTCTATGTTAAATGTCCTTTTTACATGTAAGAAATATATCTGCTGCGAGGAAAAGTCTCCCTCCCCTGATGCTACGAGTACAAAAGAGGAATAACTTATAAACATTGAAACGCGTGTGTTTACAGATTCAAATTTCTGCTTAGGGCTTTATTTGATAGCTATAAATGTAAATTATCTTTAATAAACAAAGGATCTAACCTAAAATATTTTTTTCAGAGGCATTTTCCATGCACATATATATGCACTACTATAAGGGACATATGCGTGGGGGAATATACAATACGGGACCTGTTAAATGTTTCCTATAAAACTAAGCATACAAACAATAGCATACACTTTTATTTTGTCTCAACTAAATTTTAAATTACAGGCTTTCCAGGCAGCAGATTTTAGTGAGAGGAAATCGGGAACGGAATTTTATAAGGATTCATAGTGGTATTACTTCCAGTGAGTTAGACATGACATAATCCATTGCGCAAAATTACTTGATTGATAGTCATACGTCCACGTATGTCCACCTGTGACTGTCTCCCGGAGACCAAGAGAGGAATGGAATTACTAATTTCTAACATCTATACTTATAAATTGATTAAGGCATTTTGCAAATAAACAACAAAATGCCTGTACCAGAATAACTGCTTATACCTTTCGCATTTCAACACGCGTGAGACGATGTCCGTAAGCTATAATTGAATTTTAACTGATAAGTAATTATTGTGAAATTAATCAAAAACCTACTTTCATTTTCGATAAACATGCCCAAAATAGCAAAAATAAGAATAAGGTGGTGGACACGCTTTGGCGGATCCAAGTCAGTGGTAGTTTGCATCAAAATATATACTAGCAATGAAATAATATTGAATGATTACGTAAACAGTGAATATAATTATTAGGAACTTACTTGGATTATATATAGAAGTTAAGATTTGACAAATGTTGAGTAAATGAAATAAGGCAATTCGTTTCTTAAGTGAGTGGTTTGAGTTTTGATAAATAGAAGCTAGCGAAGCGCGACCTCTGGCGAAAGAATGGAATAGAACTTTCCAGTGTATCTGAAAATTAATAGAAAATAAACGATTTATTTAAAACAATCCCAACCTCATATAAAAAGAGCCCATAAAAAATCTTTTCATGGGCTAGGGATGTTTTACATTAAACATTTATTTTTTGTTCATTTTAAGATATTTAAATGTGGAACATGGCTTTTAAGGATTTTCTTTAAAAAAAAAAAAGCCATCTACCCCGGGGGTTTAAATCGAGGGGGGGGGGTATCCTGTCTTAAATTACCTGTGGGAACAATTATTTCAATTGTGAAAATGTCGGGCGGATGGCTGCCATAAGGGTACCCATTTTGTCTGGATAACTCCTCCTACAGTATTCAAGTTGGGATAGGAAGGGTTTTTTTGGCCGATCAATTTGTACGTATAGGCCTATCAGAAATGTGCACATAAATACTTGCATTTTGATTTTTTAGTATCCTAGCGAAAAATGCCAGCTGATAAACTTTTATTTTGGCATAATAGCGAGCGCTGCGTGCCAAAGAGCGAAGCGAGCTATAAGAACCAGTGCGCGGGAAAAAGAACGATCTAAACCTACACATATATTTATGGAATTAATTCAAAATGTATTGGTTTTAAAAGATATAAAATGGTTTGGGGCAGTTTACGCTTTATAAACCGCGGTTCCAAACCATTTTATATCGTATAAAACTAATAAATATTGAATTCATTGCTTAAAATTTAATTTTTTTTCTATTAATTGTAGATAAAAACAGTCATTTGACCTTCAGAATGACATCAAATTGTTTAAAATTCAAACGTAACGTCAGGCGGATTGATAGGTTTTTTGACATTAGACTTACTATGACGTATGCAACATTCTTTATACGATATAAAATAAACTGGTGAAAACATCAAGAAACAAGTGAATGAATTAAAACAAACATTAAGCGAACGTTAGACAAATATATTTCATTATTCTTTATGTCTATACGAATGAAGATAGTAATCTATCTCCAATTTGGAATACATGAAAAATGGAAATAAACAAAACATTGGTAAAAGGATTTTTTTCCCCATAAAATCAGTAAAATAGAATAAAAACATTGTACAAAAGTTTGAATAATTCACAATTGTTATACTGTTTTACGATACAAAACTAAACAACAAATAATAAATTTAATCTTTGAAATCTATAACATCTTCGAATATATTATTGCTTCAATAAGAAGAAATATGACTATAACTTTAATCGCATATTTATATTCCAAAGAAACTAGCCAAATTTGCATGCGCGGATTCAGGAAATTTCCGGGGAACCTAAATTTGCCCCCCCCCCTAAAAAAAATATCTAAAAATGCTATTCCGTGAGGCGGAGTTTACAAAAGTCTGCCATCCATTCAGATCCACGGATGATTAATACTTTAACATAATAAAGGCCATTGATTTCGAATGTTATCAACCAACTGAACTACGACAAAGTTTTCTCAATTATGAGAAGGCATATAGGCATCGGTATTGGTGGGATGTGTGGGGTCGGTAGCTTTCACCTCGACTTTATCCAAAATATTATTCGGTAGATACACAATGATACATGGCTCACAGCTTTCATAATTCATTCTTTTCTCTGTCACAGACTTAGATTACTTTATCCGTTTCCCACTTGCGTTCTTTATCATCCCCTTAAGAAGAAGGCGATGTTGCACTATGACATGATATGATGAAGCCCTGCAGTCAATATTTTGTGACCTTTTTAAATTTTGAATGGACTAACTGATATTTTTTAAAAATCCCTTTCAATAGCACAGTTTTTATTAAAAGAAAAGCAGAAAAATATAGAACTACAATACACAGAGTTGGTAAACAAACTTCAAAAGAAACCGAAGAAAATGGTTATAGCTCTCTTGGGGCTACGTGTCAACATTTGCAGCAGCGTCTGGAAGGGTTAACTTGTCTGTAATGTGTTCTGCCAATTTATAGAGAGATTAATCGATAGCAAAATCTTAAAAGTGATTAAAGAAATGAAATTTCATTCAATCAGAAAAATAACACTAATTTTCATTTCCTTTATATTTATATATACTCGTGCACATGGGTCTCTTGTTTTTATTACTACACTTTCCCCATATTATGAATGAATGAAGAAAATATGATATGATGAAAATAAAGATGCTAAGATAAAAGGAAAGGATAACTCAAATATTTTAACTGGTCTCTTGGGTTACATTATCAACACTAAATGTAACAGCTCTTACGATTACTATGTAAATTATTTGTTATCTATTGTGTCAATTAAGAGATTTATCAATGCGTAAACATTTATTTCTATGTAGATTTTCCCTTATTCTAAAACAACTGTTAATAAATAAACTGCAGTTTTATAAGCTTGTAGGTATGGGTATTGGAGTCTGACAAAAGTTCGTGAAGTCAGTGATTTTTCTTAGGTTGCTGAAGATTTCGATCTATCGATAAACGGGTAAGAACTAGATCGTGTAGATTTCAGACTTTTTCAATAGAGCTATGAATCACAATAGGTTTTCTTCAGAAAGAGAAAAAATACTTAGCAAATGTAAATATTTGATGGACACATGAATGAACTTTTCTTGTTTCCTCCTTAATATATGTTCAAAATGATATCCCGCTCAAGCGTTGGAATTAACACTTTACAAATGAATGACACAATGCTAAAATGTTGAATCATATTTTTTTTTTTCATTTTTCGTATATACTGTGTCCGAATTTTTTCTTAATTTTTTCCTTAACCTATTCTTTATAATTGAAATAAAAACAAAATGCATAGCTGGATATTTAGAAAAGGGATAAAAAACATCTATCTGAATTGGATGATATATACATGTTGCAGCTGAGTGGAAAATGATTACAATGATTTTTTTTTTTACCAGTGAGTGGTTATTTAGGATGTCATATTTCTAAATTTTGTTCTTTAGGTCAAATTTCACTTTAATTTTTATCACTGTCCCAAATGTGAATTTCAGATAAAAGACTGTTTTGAACACCCCCCCCCCCCCCCCCAATTTTACTTCCCGTTTAGTGCGTACATAAAAAATTATAACACAATATGTTCCTTGTTTACAAATTAATGTCTAAAGTTTACTACCAAACTGTCGTGGTATAAAAATGTATGAAATTAAAATATGCTAGTGTATGCATATTAATATGCATTGTTTAAACCAAAGTTTCATATCCAAAGTATCTCGACCTACATTTCCGCCATGGTGTAAATTAGTCAAACCGCGTTCCTGGGCACCCCGTTCTGGAAAATAAATTCTTTCGATCAAAACTAAAATCGCATCAAATTTTCCAATTTTATTCATTAACTTTTTTGTATTACCCAAAGATGTTCCCTCCAAGGTATGAATATCTGACCGCAATGCATATTGAACTTGTCCTACACTTTTCGCCATTACGTTAATTAGTCAAACTGCGTTCTTGGTTACCCCGTTCTGGAAAGCTCTATTCCATTCTTTCGCCAGAGGTCGCGCTTCGCTAGCTTCTATCTATCAAACTTAAAATCACTCACTTAAGAAACGAATTGCCTTATTTCATTTACTCAACATTTGTCAAATCTTAACTTCTATATATAATCCAAGTAAGTTCCTAATAATTATATTCACTGTTTACGTAATCATTCAATATTATTTCATTGCTAGCATATATTTTGATGCAAACTACCACTGACTTGGATCCGCCAAAGCGTGTCCACCACCTTATTCTTATTTTTGCTATTTTGGGCATGTTTATCGAAAATGAAAGTAGGTTTTTGATTAATTTCACAATAATTACTTATCAGTTAAAATTCAATTATAGCTTACGGACATCGTCTCAAGCGTGTTGAAATGCGAAAGGTATAAGCAGTTATTCTGGTACAGGCATTTTGTTGTTTATTTGCAAAATGCCTTAATCAATTTATAAGTATAGATGTTAGAAATTAGTAATTCCATTCCTCTCTTGGTCTCCGGGAGACAGTCACAGGTGGACATACGTGGACGTATGACTATCAATCAAGTAATTTTGCGCAATGGATTATGTCATGTCTAACTCACTGGAAGTAATAACACTATGAGTCCTTATAAAATTCCGTTCCTGATTTACTCTCACTGGAATCTGCTGCCTGGAAAGCCTGTAATTTAAAATTTAGTTGAGACAAAATAAAAGTGTATGCTATTGTTTGTATGCTTAGTTTTATAGGAAACATTTAACAGGTCCCGTATTGTATATTCCCCCACGCATATGTCCCTTATAGTAGTGCATATATATATGTGCATGGAAAATGCCTCTGAAAAAAATATTTTAGGTTAGATCCTTTGTTTATTAAAGATAATTTACATTTATAGCTATCAAATAAAGCCCTAAGCAGAAATTTGAATCTGTAAACATACGCGTTTCAATGTTTATAAGTTATTCCTCTTTTGTACTCGTAGCATCAGGGGAGGGAGACTTTTCCTCGCAGCAGATATATTTCTTACATGTAAAAAGGACATTTAACATAGAGTTTCACCCCATACTTTTTTCCTGTGCTGGTGAAAAGTTGAAGTGAATGGAAGAAAATAATAAGTTAAATTGAAATTAAAGGTACACCCCCCCCCCGCTTAAAAATAAGAATTTTCGAATTTTCATGACATTGAACAGGTTTTTTTATTTGTTTGTCAAGATCTAAATTAACAACATTAGTAGGTATCTTTAATCTATATGTACAGCAACTTGTGTATCATGGACAAAATTGTCTAAATATAGAGATATTTGTAACTGTTAGCTGACAAGATTAAGAAGGATATCTGAATAATTATGTGGTAATATCATGTGGATGACCTAATTGAATGTTGAGATTAACAAACTTGTACATACATGTAAATGAAATATATATACATATACAGCTACTTGAATTATATTTGTAACGAAAAGCACAAGAAGCTGGCGAGATTAAGAATAATATCTGAGATATTGTGTCGTAATATCATGTGCATGACATAATAGAATATAGAAATTAGCAACAAATGAAGATATATGTTATCTATATGTACAGCTACTTTTGTTAAATTGACAAAATCATCTAAAAATAGAGATATGTGAAACGAAATACACTAGTAACTGACGAGATAAATGTAGATATCTGACTAATTGGGTCATAATATCATGTGGATGACCTAATAGAATGTTGAAATAAACAAAACGTGTAGATATCTGTAATTTATATGTACAACTACTTGAGTTATATTGACAAAATCATCTAATGATAGAGATATTTTTAACGAAAAGCACAAGAAGCTGGCGAGATTAAGAATGATATCTGAGATATTATGTCGTAATATCATGTGCATGACATAAAAGAATATTGAAATTAGCAACACGTGAATATATTTGTTATATGTATATACAGCTACTTGTGTTAAATTGGCAAAATCGTATCAAAATAGAGATATGTGAAACTAGTAGCTGACGAGATAAATAGATATCAGAGTAACTGTGTCGTAATATCATGTGGATGACCTAATAGAATGTTAAAAATAAACAAAACATGTAGATATCTGTTATCTATATACACAGTTACTTGAGTTATATTGACAAAATCATTTAAAAATATGAGATATATGACACGGAATGCACTAGTAGCTGACGAGATAAAAAAAAAATAGTAACTAGTAGCCAAGTTTTCTTTCATCTCGTAGCCAGTTACTAGTAGCTAGCTTTTCTTACTCCTCGTAGCCAGTTACTGGTAGCTAGTTTCTAGTAGCCAACTTTGATTTGATCTCGTAGCCAGTTACTAGTAACTAACTTTTCTTACTTCTCGTAGCCAGTTACTAGTAGCCAGTTACTAGTAGCTAACTTTACCTATCTAAACAATGTTAGGGATAACTGAATAGCACAGCTACGTTTGATTGCACGCACAAAATCCCAGTAAACATCTATATAAAATATATTTAAAATGTACCAGTCCGCGAAAAAAAATGATCATAATAAACCACAATCGATATAGGATGATGATTTCAAAGAAAGAAGTCGTTTAAAATATTCATTTCATAATGTACCATTCCTTGTAAATCAATCTAAATTGGTGCAGGGGGTTGCAGTGAAAGAGTTCTCTGAATTTTAAAGAAAAAACACAAAATGTTATTCTGTATAAAATATTCATTTATAATGTACCATTTATGTTAATCAATCAAAATTAATGCAGGCTTTTTAAAAGAGGAATCCTCATTGTTGTGAAAAACTGCCTCTTTAAACAAAATTAATTTGATGTTAACGTACGCTAAGAGTCAGAAAATTTCTTGAAAACTGCCATTTCCGATTTTTATTTCAAAGAGGCATATTTCTTTTTAAAATAAACTTTTGGAAAAAAACATAAATACCTTCGAAATCTAAGAACGCTTTTTAAATTTTCTTGAGTAAAACATATCTGAATTAGTTGAGCGGTTACGCAGATTGAATACTTTCTGACCGAGTCAAACTTTTTTGATTGGGTTCGAATCCCGGAACAGATAGAATTGTTATATATATATATATATATATATTTATATATATATATATATTTCTGTTAATCGCACGAAAAGGTAATGCACATAGATAATTTTGGAAATGTCAGAATGAAGTTATTTAAACGCTTGTCAATGTAATATTTTGCATGCGTGCTTCATTTTTTTTTCAACATTAATTACTGTGTGAAGTCTATGTTATAAATTTAAATTATTTACATTTTCTGCTCAACAAGGGTTTTCAAAACAATGTGCACATCAATGTAGAAAGTTTGTTTCTTTTATTTTTTAGGATACAACTGGTATGTCGTTTTCAAAGACACATGTACATGTTTTTAAGAGCAAAAAAAATCATTTTAAAAAGTATGAATCAGTGATAAAGCAATAGGTAGATGAAAATATGCACGGATTTATTTGTTCCACCTTTTCATCTAGACTAGGCGTTTATCTAGATACTATAGAAACATGCGATGATTATAATTACAACTCTGACCGTTTTGAAGAGCAAGAATCAGATTCATTTATGTAGCTCCAAAGAATGATATTTTAAGCACGCTGGACAGTAGAAATCAAATTGATATGTGTTATTAACGTCAAAATACTGCATGAATGCATGGTCATCTTCCTATCTGTATTGATGAAGATCAAATGTTGGTTGCCGTGTTCGATAGAAATGCGCATAAATTGTTTGTGTATTTTGTATACGGAACATACTCTCTATGTAAATATAGTCGTCTTCGTAATGTGTCTATATTCAAGTCCCGCTTTTTTGCAACACCCTCTTTCATAATTATTCTTTTAATTTTCATAGAGCAGCTACTGTCTGTCGAAAATATTGGCTTTTAAAAATCACGTTTCCTCTATAGTGTCAAAAATTCCTCGAAATGTGATAATTTAGAATATTTTTATACAAGGTTCATTTCGTTTTTTCGAAATATCAAAACCGTTTAAAATAATAAAAACCTATTCTAAAAGTTAACAAAAAGCAATCTTACTTAAAAAATATAGAAATTAATCAAGAAGCAGCAGTAAGTAATTAACACGCATGTTAAAGGGCATTAGATATACATTTAAATAAAAAGATTGTAGGGTGTCCAAGTAGCGTAGTGGACAGTGAACTCGTTTCTCACCGCTGCGACCCGACTTCGATCCCTGTGATCGGCAGAGGTTGTACGTGAAAGGATATGGTGGTCGCCCGCTTGGACAAGTGGGTTTTCTTCGGGCACTCCGGCTTCCTCCCACATTAATGACCCCCTCGCGCTAACATCCGTTCCAACGAAAGATATTAATATAAGTAGTAGAACTTGTTGTAAAATTTATAAAGTTTAGTTGTTTTGTCCTATAAAAAGATTGCAAATTTTCAATTTTTGTGTTGGCAATATTTTTAAATTATGACGTAAATATTTGGCTTCCTATGTGACTTTACATACTAGCTACAGAGATCTATATGTGTTCCTTGTCTAATATAGGCAGGATCTTTTATTTTAATTTTACTGCCAGAAGGTAGGGTTTCCATTACGAACCATCTATACCAGTATTTGATTTTTATTTTCTAAATATCAAAGTCATTTTGACCACGGAACATCACCTAACTCATGATCTTTTTTATTTATTTCAAATTAAAACATCAAGAGCATAGACATGTCTAAGTATACGTAAAGTGAAATGCATTATTTGGTTTAATATTTGATTATAAACGCTCGAATACGAAGACGGTTGGTTCCGGTGACCACATAGTCTTATATAATTGTCTTTCCACAAATTATCATTTAAAAATAAAATTTGGTGTTATGACATCAAATTTTATACTTAAATAAACATTTATGGAAAGGCATTAAGTATGATCTATGTATTTATTCTGCTTGAGTCTTCGGGTAATTTACAGTTAATTAAAATTAAGCTTGTCTATGTAAAAAACTGATAACACTTTAATTAATTATAACACGCAAGATAGAAATTATTAGAGAGAGAGAGAGAGAGAGAGAGAGAGAGAGAGAGAGAGAGAGAGAGAGAGAGAGAGAGAGAGAGAGAGAAAGAGAGAGAGAGAGATGGTTTCCAAAAACATTTGACATAATCACAATTTGTTGATAAGTTTTCCAATAACACTGGATTTATCGTCTTTGTTGCTCAAAAGTTAAAAAATTATAGATGCAATCACATCTCCATGCTTGCAGATAAAAAAGGGCATATGTACATGTAAATAATGTGTTACAATTTGTTGATAAATAATTTATCTGAATACAAGTACAGTTTGCCTTCATGCCAGGACTATTTGCATGAGTTACCATGCTCTATCTTACTCCAGAGACGTAAAATTTCCTCCACCGGCTTTTGGAGTATACCCCAAATAGTACTCAGCGGAGAACGTACTCCAAAACTTTTATAACCTCGGTTTTTAGAGTCGTACTCAGTGGAGCACACACTCGAAGTACGGAGTACGAGTTCGAGTAGGAGTATGAAAAAAGTTTTATAACCTCGGGGCCTGTTTTCAACAAGAGACTATTTTAACTTAATATTTGAACCCTACATTTTGGAAGAAGTCAGTTATAGTAAGTGTACTATGTTTGGTATTCTTAAACTTTGATAAACACTTATTTGATATTTTCTGTTAATTGTTACATTTGGCTAATTCTACTTTTTGAGGTTATAATATCTTATTTATGAAAGAATGTATTTTATTAAACATCCCAGTAATTCATAGTCTTGATATCTATGCTATAATATTTCATTTCTAATATATATAAAAGATTAGTTATTGTAACCATTTTACTTGTAGTTAAGCAGTACCATATTCAGCAGCTATAAGCATGATGTGAAACCTTGTTCCATAAACAGGTGATCGTGACAAAGTTATATTTTATTTACATTTATAATTTGTATCTTACAATAATGTAATCTGAAAGGAGGTACATTGAAAGTTTTTGTTTTTATTTAATCAAATATTATATTGAATATATTATAGAGCATATTTCTATATTTTTGTAAATTGTGTTCAAGGGCAGTAACTCTGATTTACCTTGAAAGTATAACATGTATTACATCCAGAGTTATCCTTCTTTATAAATAGATTGATTAGTGTACTCTGAGAAGTGATGTATTACTTGAATGTATATTTGAGTATGATTGTACATGAATATTTTTATGCTGATATCTATTAATTATATTACAGGGTTTAATCCTTTAATCCCTATATCTAAATAAATGAAGAACCCTTTAGTGGATTTGTTTATCTTTGGGACAACCCACTATCACATATAGATCATCTAAATCCGGAAAAAGCGTACCGAACCCATTTGAATATTGTGTCTATTATAATCAGATGGAGGAGACATTTAAATCGACTTTATTCCGTTGGTGGATCGATTGGCGCGTTTGCTGAATTATACTTTGCGTTATTTTATCTCTGGAAAAAGTCGAATAAAGCTTTGGTCAAACAAACATTTCTATACGCTTGTATTTGCAAGGGCGTAGCTAGAACGTTTGATTTGCACCCCAGAGAAGGCAGGAGGTCTGGGGGCCGCCATTAGGCCCCAAGTTGGTCTTTGCCCTGGTGGGGGCCCAGGGCCTAACGTTTACTGCAGACAAAAAATCTAGTAGTAACCAATAGGGAAAGTACATGTACATTGTATTTATATTTCGACACTGGAAATTTGGCACCCGCCCGCTATTTTCTTTCGTTTTATTAAAAAATTTTAGTCTGTTGATTTGCCACAATCAATAACATGATAAGGAATTATTTTGTTAGTTAAGTATGATTCCTTTTTTTAATATCAATATAGCACAACCAATATTATACGACAGGGGGACAAGCAATTTTGATTTGATATGACTGTAATTCATTGTATCTGATAATCTTTGAACAACATTTGAAGAGGAAATAAAACTGTATTTGCTGTAAGAATGAATTCTTTATTAGCGTGTTCCCTTTAGCCATGTTGTACTGTACATGCACATCCATATCATAGCCTACATTGAAATTATAACCCTCTACAAGTAATTGGATGGGTACATTGAAATTATAACCCTCTACAAGTAATTGCATGGGTTCATTGAAATTATAACCCTCTACAAGTTAGTGGATGGGTACATTGAAATTATAACCCTCTACAAGTAATTGGACGGGTACATTGAAATTATAACCCTCTACAAGTAATTGGATGGGTACATTGATATCATAACCCTCTACATATATACAAGTAATTGGACAGGTACATTGGTACATTGATATCAAAACCCTCTACAAGTAATTGGACTGGTACATTGTTATTATAACCCTCTATAAGTAATTGGACTGGTACTACAATATGCCTGTCCAATTACCTATAGAGGGTTATGATATCAATGAACCTGTCCAATTACTTGTAGAGGGTTATGATATCAATGAACCTGTCCAATTACTTGTAGAGGGTTATAATATCAATGTACCTGTCCAAATACGTGTAGAGGTTATAATTACAATGTACCTGTCCAATTACTTGTAGAGGTTATCATAACAATGTACCAGTCAAATTACTTGTAGAGGGCTATGATATCAAGGCACCTGTCCAATTACTTGTAAAGGGTTTTGATTTCAATGTACCAGTCCAATTATTTTTAGAGGGTTATTATATCAATGTACCTAACCAAATACTTGTAGAGGGTTATGATATCAATGTACCAGTCCAATTACTTGTATATATGTAAAGGGTTATGATATCAATGCACCTGTCCAATTACTTGTAGAGGGTTTTGATATCAATGTACCAGTCCAATTACTTGTAGAGGGTTTTGATATCAATGAACCAGTTCAATCACTTGTAGAAGGTTATGATATCAATGTACCAGTCCAATTACTTGTAGAGGGTTTTGATATCAATGAACCAGTCCGATCACTTGTAGAGGGTTATGATATCAATGTACCTGACCAATTTCTTGTAGAGGTCATAATTACAATGTACCTGTCCATTTACTTGTAGAGGGTAGAGGGTAATGATATCAATGTACTTGGTCCAATTACTTGTAGAGGTTATAATAACAATGTACCAGTCCAATTACTTGTAGAGTGTGTTGATATCAATGTACCAGTCCAATTACTTGTAAAGGGTTTTGATATCAATTTATCTGTCCAATTACTTGTAGAGGGTTTTGATTTCAATGTACCAGTCCAATTATTTGTAGAGGGTTATTATATCAATGTCCTGTCCAATTACTTGTAGAGGGTTTTGATATCAATGTACCTGTCCAATTACTTGTAGAGGGTTATGATATCAATGTACCAGTACAATTACTTGTAGAGAGTTATGATATCAATGTACCAGTCCAATTATTTGTAGAGGGTTATTATATCAATGTCCTGTCCAATTACTTGTAGAGGGTTTTGATATCAATGTACCTGTCCAATTACTTGTAGAGGGTTATGATATCAATGTACCAGTACAATTACTTGTAGAGAGTTATGATATCAATGTACCCTCCAATTACTTATAGAGGTTATAATAACAATGTACCAGTCAAATTAATTGTAGATGGTAATGATATCAATGTAACTGTCCAATTACTTATAGAGGGTTATAATAACAATGTACCAGTCAAATTACTTGTAGAAGATTTTGATATCAATTTACCTGTCCAATTACTTGTAGAGGGTTATGATATCAATGTACCAGTCCAATTACTTATAGAGGGTTATAATAACAATGTACCTGTCCAATTACTTGTAGAGGTTATCATAACAATGTACCAGTCAAATTACTTGTAGAGGGCTATGATATCAAGGCACCTGTCCAATTACTTGTAAAGGGTTTTGATTTCAATGTACCAGTCCAATTATTTTTAGAGGGTTATTATATCAATGTACCTAACCAAATACTTGTAGAGGGTTATGATATCAATGTACCAGTCCAATTACTTGTATATATGTAAAGGGTTATGATATCAATGCACCTGTCCAATTACTTGTAGAGGGTTTTGATATCAATGTAACAGTCCAATTACTTGTAGAGGGTTTTGATATCAATGAACCAGTTCAATCACTTGTAGAAGGTTATGATATCAATGTACCAGTCCAATTACTTGTAGAGGGTTTTGATATCAATGAAACAGTCCGATCACTTGTAGAGGGTTATGATATCAATGTACCTGACCAATTTCTTGTAGAGGTCATAATTACAATGTACCTGTCCATTTACTTGTAGAGGGTAGAGGGTAATGATATCAATGTACTTGGTCCAATTACTTGTAGAGGTTATAATAACAATGTACCAGTCCAATTACTTGTAGAGTGTGTTGATATCAATGTACCAGTCCAATTACTTGTAAAGGGTTTTGATATCAATTTATCTGTCCAATTACTTGTAGAGGGTTTTGATTTCAATGTAGCAGTCCAATTATTTGTAGAGGGTTATTATATCAATGTCCTGTCCAATTACTTGTAGAGGGTTTTGATATCAATGTACCTGTCCAATTACTTGTAGAGGGTTATGATATCAATGTCCCAGTACAATTACTTGTAGAGAGTTATGATATCAATGTACCCTCCAATTACTTATAGAGGTTATAATAACAATGTACCAGTCAAATTAATTGTAGATGGTAATGATATCAATGTAACTGTCCAATTACTTATAGAGGGTTATAATAACAATGTACCAGTCAAATTACTTGTAGAAGATTTTGATATCAATTTACCTGTCCAATTACTTGTAGAGGGTTATGATATCAATGTACCAGTCCAATTACTTATAGAGGGTTATAATAACAATGTACCTGTCCAATTACTTGTAGAGGTTATCATAACAATGTACCAGTCAAATTACTTGTAGAGGGCTATGATATCAAGGCACCTGTCCAATTACTTGTAAAGGGTTTTGATTTCAATGTACCAGTCCAATTATTTGTAGAGGGTTATTATATCAATGTACCTAACCAAATACTTGTAGAGGGTTATGATATCAATGTACCAGTCCAATTACTTGTAAAGGGTTTTGATATCAATTTATCTGTCCAATTACTTGTAGAGGGTTTTGATTTCAATGTACCAGTCCAATTATTTGTAGAGGGTTATTATATCAATGTCCTGTCCAATTACTTGTAGAGGGTTTTGATATCAATGTACCTGTCCAATTACTTGTAGAGGGTTATGATATCAATGTACCAGTACAATTACTTGTAGAGAGTTATGATATCAATGTACCCTCCAATTACTTATAGAGGTTATAATAACAATGTACCAGTCAAATTAATTGTAGATGGTAATGATATCAATGTAACTGTCCAATTACTTATAGAGGGTTATAATAACAATGTACCAGTCAAATTACTTGTAGAAGATTTTGATATCAATTTACCTGTCCAATTACTTGTAGAGGGTTATGATATCAATGTACCAGTCCAATTACTTATAGAGGGTTATAATAACAATGTACCTGTCCAATTCCTTGTAGAGGTTATCATAACAATGTACCAGTCAAATTACTTGTAGAGGGCTATGATATCAAGGCACCTGTCAAATTACTTGTAAAGGGTTTTGATTTCAATGTACCAGTCCAATTATTTTTAGAGGGTTATTATATCAATGTACCTAACCAAATACTTGTAGAGGGTTATGATATCAATGTACCAGTCCAATTACTTGTATATATGTAAAGGGTTATGATATCAATGCACCTGTCCAATTACTTGTAGAGGGTTTTGATATCAATGTACCAGTCCAATTACTTGTAGAGGGTTTTGATATCAATGAACCAGTTCAATCACTTGTAGAAGGTTATGATATCAATGTACCAGTCCAATTACTTGTAGAGGGTTTTGATATCAATGAACCAGTCCGATCACTTGTAGAGGGTTATGATATCAATGTACCTGACCAATTTCTTGTAGAGGTCATAATTACAATGTACCTGTCCATTTACTTGTAGAGGGTAGAGGGTAATGATATCAATGTACTTGGTCCAATTACTTGTAGAGGTTATAATAACAATGTACCAGTCCAATTACTTGTAGAGTGTGTTGATATCAATGTACCAGTCCAATTACTTGTAAAGGGTTTTGATATCAATTTATCTGTCCAATTACTTGTAGAGGGTTTTGATTTCAATGTACCAGTCCAATTATTTGTAGAGGGTTATTATATCAATGTCCTGTCCAATTACTTGTAGAGGGTTTTGATATCAATGTACCTGTCCAATTACTTGTAGAGGGTTATGATATCAATGTACCAGTACAATTACTTGTAGAGAGTTATGATATCAATGTACCAGTCCAATTATTTGTAGAGGGTTATTATATCAATGTCCTGTCCAATTACTTGTAGAGGGTTTTGATATCAATGTACCTGTCCAATTACTTGTAGAGGGTTATGATATCAATGTACCAGTACAATTACTTGTAGAGAGTTATGATATCAATGTACCCTCCAATTACTTATAGAGGTTATAATAACAATGTACCAGTCAAATTAATTGTAGATGGTAATGATATCAATGTAACTGTCCAATTACTTATAGAGGGTTATAATAACAATGTACCAGTCAAATTACTTGTAGAAGATTTTGATATCAATTTACCTGTCCAATTACTTGTAGAGGGTTATGATATCAATGTACCAGTCCAATTACTTATAGAGGGTTATAATAACAATGTACCAGTCCAATTACTTGTAGAAGGTAATGATATCAATGTACCTGTCCAATTACTTAAAGAGGGTTATAATAACAATGTACCTGTCAAATATCTTGTAGAAGGTAATGATATCAATGTACCTGTCCAATTTCTTGTAGAGGGTTATGATATCAATGTATCAGTCCAATTACTTATAGAAGGTTATAATAACAATGTACCAGTCCAAATCTTGTAGAGGGTTTTGATATCAATGTATCTGTCCAATTATTTGTAGAGGGTTATTATATCAATGTACCAGTACAATTATTTGTAGAGGGTTATTATATCAATGTACCTGTCCAATTACTTGTAGAGGGTTTTGATATCAATGTACCAGTCCAATCACTTGTAGAGGGTTATGATATCAATGTACCTGTCCAATTACTTGTAGAGAGTTTTGATATCAATGTACCAGTACAATTACTTGTAGAGGGGTATGATATCAATGTAGCAGTCCAATTACTTGTAGAGGGTTATAATAAAAATGTGGTTAGGTACATTGATATCATAACCCTAAGCAAGTAATTGGACAGGTACATTGATATTATAACCCTCTACAAGTATTTGGACAGGTACATTGATATCAAAATCCTCTACAAGTATTTGGACAGGTACATTGATATTATAACCCTCTACAAGTAATTGGACAGGTTCATTGATATCATAACCCTTTACAAGTAATTGGAATGGAATATTCATGTCAAAACCCTCTACAAGTAATTGGACAGTTACATTGTTATTATAACCCTCTACAAGTAATTGGACAGGTACATTGATATCATGACCCTCTTCAAGTAATTGGACAGGTACATTGATACCATAACTCTCTACAAGTAATTGGACGGGTACATCAATATCATAACCCTCTACATGTAATTGGACAGGTACATTGTTATTAAAACCGTCTACAAGTAATTGAACGGGTACATTGATATCATCACTCTCTTCAGGAAACTGGACAGGTCCATTGATATTGTAACCCTCTACAAGTAATTGAACAGATGCATCGCGGATATAACGTCTACAAGTAAAAGGACTGGTTCATTGATATCATAACCCTCTACAAGTAATTGGACAGGTTCATTGATATCATAACCCTCTACATTTATACAAGTAATTGGACTGGTACATTGATATCAAAACCCTCTACAAGTAATTGGACACGTACATTGATATCATAACCCTCTACAAGTAATTGGACAGGTATATTGATATCATAACCCTCTGCAAGTAATTGGACTGGTACATTGATATCAAATCCCTCTACAAGTAAATGGACAGGTTCATTGATATCATAACCCTCTACATATATACAAGTAATTGGACTGGTACATTGATATCATAACCCTCTACAAGTATTTAGACAGGTACATTAATATTATAACCCTCTACAAGTAATTGGACTGGTATATTCATATCAAAACCCTCTACAAGTAATTGGACTGGTACATTGTAATTATAACCTCTACACGTAATTGGTCAGGTACATTGATATCATTACCCTGTACAAGTAATTTGACAGGGACATTTATATGATAACCCTCTACAGGTAATTGGGCTGGTGTATTGATATCAAAACCATCTAATTGGACAGGTACATTGATATCATAACCCTCTACAAGTAATTGGACAGGTTCATTGATATCATAACCTTCTACATTTATACAAGTAATTGGACTGGTACATTGATATCAAAACCCTCTACAAGTAATTGGACACGTACATTGATATCATAACCCTCTACAAGTAATTGGACTGGTACATTCATATCAAATCCCTCTACAAGTAATTCGACTGGTACATTGATATCATAACCCTCTACAAGTATTTAGACAGGTACATTAATATTATAACCCTCTACAAGTAATTGGACTGGTATATTCATATCAAAACCCTCTACAAGTAATTGGACTGGTACATTGTAATTATAACCTTTGCAAGTAATTGGTCAGGTACATTGATATCATAACCCTGTACAAGTAATTTGACAAGGACATTTATATGATAACCCTCTACAGGTAATTGGGCTGGTGTATTGATATCAAAACCCTCTACAAGTAATTGGACAGGTACATTGATATCAAAACAATCTACAAGTAATTGGAAAGATACATTGATGTTATAACCAATGTAATTAGACGGATACATTGATATCAAAATCCTCTACATTAGTAAAGTAATTGGACGGGTACATTGTTATTATAACCCTCTACAAGTAATTTTACAGGAACATTGATATCATAACCCTCTACAAGTAATGTGACAGGTACATTGATAGCATGAGCCTCTTTAAAAACTGGACAGGTACATTGATATCAGAACCCTTTACAAGCAATTGGACAGGTACATTGATATCATTACCCTGTACAAGTAATTTGACAGGTACATTGATATCATAACCCTCTACAAGTAATTGGACTGGTACATTGATATCAAAACCCTCTACAAGTAATTGGACAGGTACATTGATATCATAACCCTCTATAGGTAATTGGACAGGCATATTGTAGTTATAACCTCTACAAGTAATTGGACTGGTTCATAGATATCATAACCCTCTACATGTAATTAGCCGGATACATTGATATCAAAACCCTCTACATATGTTAAGTAATTGGACGGGTACATTGTTATTATATCCCTCTACAAGTAATTTGACAGGTACATTGATATCATAACCTTCTACAAGTAATTGGAAAGGTACATTGTTATTATAACCCTCTACAAGTAATTGGACAGGTACATTGATTTCATGACCCTCTTCAAAAAATTGGACAAGTACATATCATAACCCTCTATAAGTAATTGGACGGGTACATCAAGATCATAACCCTCTACATGTAATTAGACGGATACATTGATGTCAAAACCCTCTACATATGTACAGGTAATTGGACAGATACATTAATATTGTTATTAAAACCCTCTACAAGTAAATTGGACAGGTACATTGATATCATAACTTTTTACAAGTTTTACAAGTAATTGGACTGGTACATTGATATTATAACCTTAAACAAGTAGTTGGACAGGTACATTGATATTATAAACTCTACAAGTAATTGGATGTTATCATAATTTCCTTCAAGTAATTTGACAGATACATTAATATCATAATAAACTCTTTACATGTAATTTGAGAGGTACATTGATTTCATAACCCACTACAAGTAATTGGATGGGTACATTGATAGTATAACCCTCTAAAAATAATTGGACAGATATATTGATATTATAACCCTCTACATATATACAAGTAATTGGACAGGTATATTGATATTATAACTCTTTACAAGAAATTGGATGAGTACATTGATAATATAGCTCGGGACAAGTAATTGGACTGGTACATTGATATCATTGCCCTCTTCAAGTAATTTGGCAGGTACATTGGTATTATAACTTGCTACTGTGGTACTGTAGATTACATTTTTATGTGAATATATAGTTTTAAGCTTCTGTTTTGTATTGTGAAAATATAAAATGGCAAGCATCAAACTTGAAATAACTTTATATATTTCCAACTGTCAGAAAAAATAAAAGCGAAATTTTAAAATCTGCAAGGATTGCTCCTTGCAATTTTACACATATTTAATTCCTGGCATTTAAATAAATTAGGAACATACAGTAATTGAACAGGAAGATTGATATTCTAAATAGAATTGGTAACATTACTTTTATAACTAGTTTACAAGTACACTGTATGTATTTTTCATTTTTTTCTATGATCTTTATTTATTGAAATTATGTGATTTTGTTATGTTATACTCAGATGCCCTACATGTCAGTTTTGCCTTTATACATAATCATGCTAATGTTTCTCCACCCAGCCAGCTGTGTACAACAGGAAATTCTGTTATGATTTTGTTCTACTTTTGTCAATGGAGTTTGAGAAAATTGAATTGTTGTTTCCTTGTTTACTCGTATTTACAGAAATCCTAATATTTGAAGTTTTTGATTAGGAAATAACATGAATAAGGAAGAGTGTTGTAATATACAGGCTATTTACAGCAGTCCACAATTACACATCAGCAACAGCTGTTTTATATTGCAGCTATCAACTCTCTCAAGAAAGCACTTGCTCTTTGAATAAGGGGGAAACTATAATTTAATTTTTTCAATTTTTAAATTCAGAAATATGCACACCTCACATAACTCTTTTAATCATTTTAATGATTAAGAGGCCAAAATCCTTTGGTAACCTGAGAATTTTTCCTTTCAGGTGGATATATAACAGGGAATGAGCCTGCTAAATTGATCCAGGAAGCCATACTAAATCTATGTAATGAACTGAAGGATGATGCCGTGGCATTAGTGGATGCCATTGCTCCCACTGACTTTATTCTAAATTCTCCCATAGGAAAGTCAGATGGACAGGTACTCATAGTAATGATATATACCTAAAATTTCCTCTCGACAGATCACATAGAATTTGAGAACAGGACATAACATGTAATAAATCATTTACCATGATGATTATTTTCAGGCAAAGTTAATAAATCTTTAAAAATACACATTGTTTCCTTGTGAATCTTTGAACAAGGCACTAAGTGTCATTTTCCCAGACCAATTATTAATTTCCTGTTCATTTTGCTTGTTAAACTACATTTAATTAGAATGTATATAAAGTTATCTTTTAACATAATGAACATCAATACTAGTACTTAAACAGTCGCCCACATCTTTTATTTTCAGATTTATAAGGTTTTTTTTACCCATGTTTTAAATTTATAATTTTTTTCTGTTTTCAGATTTACAAGAATTTATACAGTGCAATGATTCAAGGACCCAGTGCTCTAGAGAGGCCGTCATATTGGAAGGAGTTTGTGAATAAACCGGTCATTGGGAGCAAATCTAAATTATAAAACATTCCAAACCCTCAGAACTCTGACCCTTCAAAATCATTAAGTATAACATGGGATGTATATAATTTATTCATTAATATATGTAAAATATCACTGACATCATTCAAAGGGATGATTAATGGCTGAAGTGTATTAAATATATGTACACGAAATTGTTAAAAGCTAAAGACTGTTAAAGTGTGAAGAGACATGACATATGAACAGTTTATAAATCAGTATGTATGAACAGTTTATGCATTACTTTATGTAGTTCCAGGATTAATTTAATATTTGTTTTAGAGATCAGTATATCTCATCCCACGGCGATTTGTAAGCATTATTTTGTGGGTAAATTAAAAATTAATTATAAATTTATCATGTTATTTTTTTTAATTTAAACGAAAAGTGGGGAGGGGATTCACAAACCAGTATCTTATAGCCAACTTTAAAAATCTAGGTATATATTTTTAAATAATTCAACATAATATTTCTCAAGCAAAAGAAGTGTGACACAAAATTAGCTAAATCTTCTTTACTTAATCAGAGTGCAAGATTGTGTGCAAATATCACCACATTGTGTCGATAAATTTTTATGTAGGATTTATTTCTTTCGCTTTGTAAAACTGTTTCTCCTTGTTTGGCTTACAATTTTGTGTTCATAGACACACTGTTTATGCTCTCTACGAGCATTGCTGTTCCCTCGTCTAGCATTTTCTCTGCTTCTTTTGTCGAAACTTTATCTGGGGTAGTATCTTTATCTACTTTGACTTCAAGAATATGATATACTTCTGTACTGTTGTTACAAAGACTATTTTCCCCACCGATATTAGATGTTGTGGCATCTATGCTTTTCTTGCGCTGAGATTTTTTGTGCGTTGCTTTGGGTTCCGTCTTTTTCATTGGTGACTTTTCCAATTTTTCCTGCTTTACTTTGCAATCGGTTAATTTTGTGACTCGTTTCTTGTTACAACTACCATTATCAAAACCTGTGCCATATTGAACGGGGCCTTCCTCGCTGAAACGTACGGATTTTTTGATATCGACAGACTGTTGGTCCTTCTTTTCATCTATGTCTTGATATTCACTTTCTGTGTGTAAATATTTTATTTCCGTAGCCCTAACCGTTGCTTTGGCATTCGTGTTTCTTGCTGAATTTTGGTCTTCTGATATCTGTATAGATTTTGCCGCGCCTTTGACCATAGTCTGCTTGGTTTTGGTGGTATTATGATCGCCTGCCGTTTTAGTTTTTTTGCCTATGGCTTTGACGCTGGCGTTCTTTGCCGATTCTGTTTTCCCGGTGTTCTTTTCTTTCTCATGTCGAGGCTCTACTGTGATGTCATATTCATCTTCCACCAGACACTGTTTGCTGTAAATCTCTTCTTCCGGTACAGTGTCAATTTGTTTCCTCAGCGTCTCCATGTGGTCATAATCATCACTAGGTGAAGCTGCCGCCGACCAGCCGTTGTTCGGCCAGACTAGATCATAGTCCCCACTGTTGGCTTTAGCTCTTCGTAAAACTCATCTGTCATATTCCTGCAGCCCATAATCTTCGTCACACAGAGTGGGTCTGATTTTTTAGCCATGTCTGCCACCACGTCGTACGAAGTGCTTTGGGACGCAAGGTCCCGGTTGATATAAATACGCTCAATTGCTTCTGAGGCAGGTCTACCTCGAGTTTCTAAAGGACTGATTTGTATTGTCTGTAGCTTTCTTTTTATTTGATATTTAGTGCAGCTGTAAATATACAACATCTTTACTTGATATCACAGAAACAACAAAATAGAGAAATGCCAAGGTTATACTTACCAACAAATGCACAATATATCTAGGATGACTGCTAAAATCACCACTGCCGGCAGGTACATATAACACGATTTTTCTGACGGAAATGTACAGCAATCAGTTCTACTATTTGTACCTTCTAAAAGTTAAAATATTAATAGAAGCAACAAAGGGAAAATATAAGACAATCATAACCAAATATTAGTGAAAAAGGTGCAAATGAATGTTAAAACTAGGGAAATCAAACGACATACCGTTAAGTTTTAAGCTGTAACTACTATTGGCTACATTTAACGATTCTTTTGAAAAGTCTTAACAATCCTCGGTGTTATTTTGCATGCAATAACATTATTTTATTTGACGTAATTTGTACTTTTAGCATTTGTTCCATTATGGAGTATTTGCTCATCGAGACGAAATCGGAGGAGCATACGCTATAACCTCGGCGTCGGGTTAAAGATTTTGGAGCAGATCCCACATCTAACTTTTTACAGGTCCTGCTTTTAGTGTATCGCGGGTCACTTCCGGGTATTACGAATCAGTAAATAAACTGGCACAAAATAGTCCGACAAAAATAATATTATACCAAATTAATTCATATTACTTCCCTACAGTCTAAAGATAGTAAAGGGATCATTAATATAGTACTTTAAATTTAATGCATCGCTGGTATGTCTGTAGAAACACAGAGGAAACGTGCAGTGACCATCATTAATCCATATCAATATACTAAGCATATCTTTAATAGCCCTGTCATTGTAATATTATTGCTTTGCATAAAGAAAAACAATTAAACGACAAATATTCACATAAATGTGTGTGGTAGGGCCTGATTTATTAGGGTGTGGTAATTGTGCACTCACGTGATTCGATATACCCTAAACAAAAAGGGTGAAAATGCAGCAATTGGGCATACATTTCAGCAGTTTTTGAATAAATAATGAACAGCTTTTACACCACGCAATTTTTCTCCATATCGAGTACCAATCTGATTATGAATTTATTCCAAATGAAATCTCACTCAGTTGACCATGTACCAGGATTGGGAAGCATCAGTGTATGCCCATGGAACAAATGAATAAGATTCTTTTTTCTTTTTTTTCTTTTCAAATCACCCATGTTGCAAGGTCAGGATGCAATTAACACACAAAAACAGCAGTAATATGCCATTCAAACTAATATCAACCACAACCTCCTTTCCGGTTCGAATTGAATGAGTATTGGTCAACTCTCGCGAGATCTCGCTTGGAATATATACGTGCATATACGTTACCCCTCTCGAACATCCGAACTAATCTAAATATTAAAAAATAAGGTCATAACCTTTTTGGACTAATCAAAAGTCGCGTTTCTTAAATACTGTCGGGAGAAGTAACAATAACAACAAGATGCCGATGTCGAGAAATGTACTCAAAGTCTTTTCAGCGGATTTTTTTTAAAATGTCTGAATTTTATTGTACGATATTGTATCACATGATGCAATATATAATAGGACACAAAATAAGCATTTAATATGTAAACGATTCATGATATGATACAATATGATATGAAGAACATCTAGCACTAATCTAGCACTACAAATAACATCACAAACTATAGAAGTATAGAGAGGATATCTATATTGTGTGATTTTATATTTGCTTTATCCAACGAGTTGAAATGGTGTATATATTCGCGAGGCTTGCCGATCGAATATAACCATTTCAACGAGTTGGATAAAGCAAATATAAAATCACACAATTATAGATGTTCTATTTATCTCATACAATTTGATTTATATTATGAAGCTTTTGAGACAGCCCCCTAATATGACCCGAATTGATTTTTTCAAAGATTAAATGATGATGCAACGTTGTGTTATGCGGTTAGTGTGACCTTGCGCAATACAATTTAGTACGTAATTTCGGAGATAAATATAACTGTTTTAATGTAACGTTTCACTGAAATAAACCTTGAAATAATTGTTTATCTCTAAATAATTTTTCTTAGAGCTTAATCACTTAATAAAATGGAAATACTGATCAGAAACTTGAATAATCAAGTTTGTTGACATACACAAAGTTGCGAATGCTCGTTAGTTTGAATTGACTCGAACGAGGAACAGCTGTTGGTGTTTTATAATACGAACACTGGCCTAATGATTCGAAGTTGAAAATATTGAATAAGGATGCTTACTGCTGGTGAAGTAAAAGTCTTGGGAGACATTATTTCGGTAAGTTCTTGTATAGAAACACAACCAAAGCGTTCTGTTTTCATTTTGTCGTCAGAATGAACTCCTTGATAGCTATATAACGTGATTTGCAGTTTTATAAAATTCACAGTTATGTGTTTTCCTTTATATTTGTAATTTAAATCTTCGACAAACTCCATTTTAAATCAATTTTTGGTAGTAGATATAGCTTTATGGAAAATACTAGAAAGTCACTGAGGCGTTGAAGCGAGGGGCTGTGTCAAAAATAGTTCGGACCGGAAGTATTTGATATAGCATCACCCGTTTCATAAAGCAAAGGTTAATCACACGGGTAGTATACACCACACGTATGAGATAAAAAAAAGATATGAGAACTACATTTTGTACAGTTTTGTGTCAGAGTTTGGTGTGGTGTAAGCCGCGAGGCGATCGCTCTTGAATTATATATATATATATATATATATATATATATATATATATATATATATATATATATATATATATATATATATATATATGATATGTTATGACATCATATATATATGATATGTTATGACATATTTTTTGTACCAAATCATGATATAGAGAGTTTGGTGTGGTGTAGGCCGTGGTAAAAGTACAGAATAAAATCAACAACACTAGGCATCTTTAAAGTGTCGGATCTAATATATAGATACTAAGCAAGTAAATTGAATATATAAAGCACTAAAAATGGTAACGACACGAACAATTGGTATTGTCAAATTTTCGGGACAACCAGTCACTTCTTCAGGACAAAAGAAATAAATTACATGGGTAAAAACAAAGGAAATAAAATACAGCACTATAACTAACACTACTAAAGAAACTATATACAGAACAATAACTACATTTTAAATATTTTTAGATCACAATCTTAGAAAAGGTGTTGGCAATACGGTCGATCGCTATAAAGTCATATAATATGTTATGACACATTTTTTTTGTACCAAATCATGATATAGATCTAAAGAGTTTTAAAACAATTTATAAAAATTAATTTTTTTCAATACCAAATGTCCTTATCTTTACTTCTTTTTATATTTTCAAAAAATCAGTATGTGTTCACTTTTATGATTAATATTCCAGTTCTTCTTAATTTGATGGATAAATTTATATTCACTTACCATTACTGAGCGCGATAGCAAAGCTTAAAGTTATCTTGTGATCCGAAGTGTCGTCTGTGAAAATAAAAGGCGAACAATTGAATTAAGATATGATTTTCATACTTTTCTCGAAACATTGAACATTAAGATATTGAAAACAATACTTTTTGTGCAATTTTCATCAAGTTTCGTGTCACATGGAATGTATTCTGTTGTCCTATTTATATGCATCACCATGCATTTTGTTGGTAATGTAATGTCTATAAGGAAAAAAGCTCTATCATTAAAATCTTGCAAGATAATTTATTTCTGAACAAATCATGATCAATGTCGGTATACGCACCTTTAATTTCTTTACTAAAATCTCCGACGATACATTTTTGTCCATCGGT
Source organism: Magallana nippona (assembly GCA_033439105.1). Taxonomy (NCBI): domain Eukaryota; kingdom Metazoa; phylum Mollusca; class Bivalvia; order Ostreida; family Ostreidae; genus Magallana; species Magallana nippona. Next base: position 4,887,857 of record CM065922.1, read on the forward strand.
GAAATTTAACAACGAAATTGAATTCATACCCATAAATAGAGGATAAAGTAACCCTAAAACAGATTTGAAAAGGATTTAAAAGCTTATTTTGATCCTGATTCTTATCATCTTCGAAATTCTTTTTGAAATAACGTTAATTTTAAAATTGGTTTACCTGAACAATTGTTTTCGCCCTGTGGTTTTTCTATCTCCAGTGTTACGATGCCTTTTAAAACAAAATATATGGTTAACAACAGAATGTGTTTTTAGTGGTGTTTTGTTCATTACGCGAATACTAGTATACGGTGTAACGACATAAAGTCTATGTGGTCGTCTTTGAAATAACATTTTTAGCCACATGTACTTGGTAAAAAGCTAAATGGTTAAAACCACAGCAGTGAAATCTTTCTCCTACAGGAAAATACGTGGAGATAACGATATAGTATCTTTGTTTTGCTAGAGAATAGCTTCTGGAAAGAAAAATAACAAAATGCATATTTATATTAATAACATATATTTACATTTCCCATTGTCTTTGTCTGTGATAACACTACGAATCGATTTTTGTACTATACAGCCCAATCAATTTAAATGACGTATAGTTGGGGCGCGCAATCAGGTTTGCATAATTAATATCATAATATATAACCGTACAACTGCTAAAAATTATATAAATATAAGTAATAAATCTATCATAAAGCCCTTCGGGCTTTATTCGATTTGATCACGCCCCGACCGAAATTATCACCTCATAATACTCAAAGAATGATTCCTTATTCCTTAAAAAAGGACCATACAGCTACACAAATGGTTTAAAAATTAGGATAGTATAATAATTCATAAATCGTTTGCTATTTCTTTACCCCAACTCATGATATATTTCGCTTTTCCAATCCATTGTTTGCTCGGAACTTGGACATCTTCTAAATATGGCGAATAGTTGATAGCTGCACAGGCAAACATGGTATTCGGCCAGTTGAGTTTTGCAGAGCGAACCAATCCGTCAAAGACCCCTTAATCAAAATAAAGTTATTAAAATATTACTTCACATTTAAAATTCAAGCGTCGTCTTGATAACCATAAGAACATTAAAACAAGTAAAATTTCAAATATTTCTACTGTAGTTTGTTTCTATTGTTCGATGAAAATTTTAAAAAACCCGTAATTGTAAAATCCAATGGCATTGATGACATGATTATCACTTATTTTTTAGTTGTAAAGTATGGTATTAATAAAAACAAAGGCTTAAATTACAAACAATATACCTCATATAAACATTTTAAGTTTTAAACATACATTCTCAAGGATCAATAGGCTATGTAGCAACCTCTAATGATACAGTATCCACTAATGATATAAAATTGCATTAGTGGTCAGACTTCTGAGCGTTAATGATATGATTTTATCATTAACGAACCACCAGGCGCCCACTAATGATACAATTTCAAAATTATATCATTAAAGGTCAAAAATCACGGCCACTAATGCTATAAAAAAATTCGCAAAATAAGTAAATCGTTGAGCTTCCATGATATGATTTTTTTATTGCTTTAAAGGATGAACTTCAACGATTAATGATACAATTTTGTATAATATAATACTATTTTATATTTTTCATTTTGCATGTACCTCTGTCTATTTCTATGTTGGCTAAAAGTAGTGTCAGGCAGATTATTCAGATTCTACTTTTTTTTCTCGTTGTATTAATTTGATAAGATTTAATCTTTAGATTCAGGCTATAATTTTAAAAAAACCCATGTCTTCTTACAAGTATTAATACTCAGCTGCTAGCACAAGGTTAATTGGAAATAATAATTTTGCATTGTAGAATATAAATATATGATAAATATTAATCAATAGTGTAGAATATTCGGACAAAAAGTGAACAAGAATGTTTAAAAGCAAAATTTTTTGAAGATTTATTTAAGATATGTTGCTCAGCCTCAAGTTCAAATAACTCTTTTTTAGAGGATTGGCACGTTTGTCGCCTTTCCTATTATTTAAAATAAGCATCTGATATCATTTTACCTCAAATATCCATAAATGAGGTATCCAGAACGAGATGACCATTAACAGTAAAGACAATGTTGTAAACTAAAGCTATATTTTTTTCGCTCACTTGATCCGAAGGTTTAAGTGGGCTTTCCTGATCACCTGTTGTCCGTCGTCCATCTGTAAACCTTTTACATTTTCGACTTCTTCTCTAAAACCACAACTTTAACCAAGCCAAGTTTGGTACATATCATTTTTATGGGACGGGGATATTGAATTGTAAAAAACTGAACGGCAAACCCCTTTTTAAAACGGAAATTATTGCGAAACAGTGAAAATAGAGTATGTTTTAAAAAATCTTCTCATGAACTGCTGCATCAAAAATGCCAATATCTACATCTATTTCTATGTTGGCTAAAAGAAGTGTCAGACAGATTATTCAGATTCTACTTTTTTTCTCGTTGTATTAATTTGATAAGATTTAATCTTTAGATGCAGGCTAAAATAAAAAAAAAAACCATGTCTTCTTACAAGTATTAATACTCAGCTGCTAGCACAAGGTTAATTGGAAATAATAATTTTGCATTGTAGAATATAAATATATGATAAATATTAATCAATAGTGTAGAATATTCGGACAAAAAGTGAACAAGAATGTTTAAAAGCATAATTTTTTGAAGATTTTTTAAAGATACGCTGCTCAGCCTCAAGTTCAAATAACTCTTTTTTAGAGGATTGGCACGTTTGTCGCCTTTCCTATTATTTAAAATACGCATCTGATATCATTTTACCTCAAATATCCATAAATGAGGTATCCAGAACGAGATGACCATTAAAAGTAAAGACAATGTTGTAAACTAAAGCTATATTTTTTTCGCTCACTTGATCCGAAGGTTCAAGTGGGCTTTCCTGATCACCTGTTGTCCGTCGTCCATCTGTAAACCTTTTACATTTTCGACTTCTTCTCTAGAACCACAACTTTAACCAAGCCAAGTTTGGTACATATCATTTTTATGGGACGGGAATATTGAATTGTAAAAAACTGAACGGCAAACCCCTTTTTAAAACGGACATTATTGTGAAACAATGAAAATAGAGTATGATTTAGATTATTACATGGCAATTTTGATATCGCATCTTATATTAGCCCGAGGTCGCTGTATATCAGCCCGAGAGCTGTCAGGCTCGAGGTCTGATATACAGCGACCTCGGGCTAATATAAGATGCGATATAAAAATTGCCATGTTATGATTTTTATATCATATACTTATAGAAAATATTAGAGAAACAATAATAAAGATATCATGTGATGGATGATTATTGTTAACAAGTCGCTCCGTGTCTAAATATTCTATCTCTAATAAACTTCCCTGAAATTTTTGCGCCAGCTGTTTGTATACAAAGTTGACGTCGTCGACGTAACTATTTCACATCATACTCGGAGATCGGAGTTGAACGACGCATACCGAACTCTACGTCATAATAACCGATGATTAACGGAAAGGTGTGTGATATAACATCCGAAGATTGCCGGAGAGGGGTGTGATATAAATCTTATATCACACCCTAGTGTTTATATCACACGGGTAGGCGAAATTTCTGTTTTTAACGCACAGGGTGGAAAAGGGTATATTTTCTATAAGTATACGATATAATTATATTATGAATATTCTAAATTGTTTAAATCGTGACCCTGGACCAATACTGGGGCCAAGGAGAGGTACAAGGTTTACCAAAAAAAATATGAGAGAAAATAATTCAAAATCTTCTTTTTAAGAACTACAAAGCTACAAATTGTGAGATTACTATGCAAGCATCCTGAGATAACGTAGTTTATAAAGTGTGAAAATCGTGACCCCCGGACCATTACTGGAGCCACAGGATGGGTTTAAAATTTAACTTAAAAATAAATAAGTAAGATATTTAAAACTCTTCCTCTCAAGAACTACAAAAATGTGAGATTACTATGCAAACACTCTAGGATAGTGTAGGTTATAATATTATTGTTAAAACCATGATCCTCAGAGTACTACTGGGGCACCAGGAGGAGTTCAAAGGTTAACATAGGAATCTGCTCAAGTAGTACTATGCTACAATTTGTGAGATTACCATGCAAGCACCTTATCATAGTATAGATTCTAAATTGTTAAAACCGTGACCCCAGACTAATCTGGTGCCCCTGGAGCGGTTCTGGAGGGGTTCAAAGATCAAAAGTCACATATTCATGTATAGGGAATTTATTAAACGATCTTCTACTTGCAAACTACAATGCTACAATGTGTGAGATTACTATGCAGGAATAGTAAGATAGTGTAGATTTTAAATTGTTAAATCTGTGACCACCAAATCAATACTAGGACCTTAAGATGGGTGTAAATCTAAACATAGAAGTACAAAATGGGGGAAAATTACCAATATTGTGATCATACTTGTCATTGTGTTGTCAAATCTTAGAATATAATAACATGCATGTTACACTAAATTTAAAGATTTTCATATTTAAAAAAATTGAAATAGAATGATACAAGGACTTGCTGTTTAGGTGAGCGTTGTGGCCCAAAGGCCTTTTGCTGTTAATTCACTTCTTTCTCTTGACATTACACATATAAACTGTCTAGATTGGGTCCTTATCACTCAAAATAGGAGCAGCGTACATGTATGTAGGCAAAAATGTCGTGTCTCAGTGTTTCTTATATAAGCATGTGCTTATGTAGTAAACTCTAATGATATAAAGTTACACTAGAGGACAGAATCGTAACCATTTATGATATAATTTTATCATTCACGTACTATCCAATCGTTCATTTTTGATGCAATTTCAAAATTATATAACATGCTCAAAATTCACATCAATTAACGATATGAAATAACAAAGAAAAACATGTAGTACATTGTTTAATGATATAATATCTATTGCATCAGTTGATGCACTTTAACCATTTATTGAAACCCTCTCTCTATCTATTTCTTTGTTGGCTGAGTATAGTGTATTAGATGGATTATCAACAAAGAAGACAATTAAAGATTAGTACATTGTTGACCGATAATGATACACTTTAAATTGGATACTCTATCCATTGGATAAGTCATGCACCTATGGATGCCACTCTGTCTAGCTATATTTACATCTCGCTCTGTTAGTTAAGAAAAGTATTAGCTAGATTATTTAACAAATAAAAAATCTACATGTAAAAGAGTGCATCATTGGCCAATAATGGTATATCTATATTCACGTATTGCATTAGTCCCGGATATCCTATGAAGAGGTACATGAAAAATGCAAAGGACAAGAGCGTACAAGGCCTGACAAATCCCCCCGTACCCATGATTTTGAAATGGCATATGAACATATAAATATAAAAAAATCTTTACATTTGAAAGTGTGCATCAGTACATGTACATGTATAATATAGAACTGCATTCTCTGACAAATAAATGATATACATGGCACTTATCTCCTCTGTTTTATTTGTTTACTTTCCAAACATTACAGCATGATCTCATATATGTCCTAGCGCTATTTTTATCCGACATTGCTTGTACAGAACATGAACATTACGTAATTGTTGTCATTATATAAATTGTATAGATATTTTTTTCATAATGATCCAATAGAAAAGCAAAAAAAGTTTTACTTAAAAGCAAATGAATTAAAAATAGAACGCCGTCTATACGATTCGAACACCCTCTCATTCGAGAAGGATGGACTACGTGCCTCCGCCTATCACAGTGAGCTACGTTGACACATTAGAGTACCTGTGAATAAATCTTACTGTTTGACAATAATTAATAAAGTAAAACGTTTTTGTGAAAATCACGCATTTGACCCATAATGGGTCTAAACTCCATTTTAATAAATCAATAATAAAAATAAAGAAAAACTTATACTTTAAATAAAAGTATTTTTAAGATGGAGTCAAGATCTAGCCCATTCATACCTAAATTTGCAATTTAAAACAGTAAATGATCAAGATGTTTGCATAAAACGCTGTGCAGCTTAATTTGGAAACCTATATCTGTCGTGTTTATAGAATGAAAGCACAATATTGACTTCCATTGTGAAATGTACACTAATAACAATGCATACAAGCCAAAAATTAATATTCCAACTTAAAATGAAATTCTATCATCTTCGTTGCTCTGAGTGGGGGATATACAACGCCTTGTACGCCCCTGTTCTTTATTAAAAAAGTACATGTACTATATTTTACATAATTGTATCATTAACGGTTGAAGTTCATCCTCTAATGCAATAAAAATTATATCATTATTTATTTACTTACTTTGTTACTTATTTTGCGGTTTTTTCTCATATCATTAGTGGACGTGAATTTTGACCTTTAATGATATAATTTTGAAGTTGTATCATTAGTGGACGGCTAGGTAGTTCGTTAATGATAAAATTATATCATTAACGGTCAGAAGTCTGACCACTAATGCAACTTTATATCATTAGTGGATACTGTATCATTAGAGGTTGCTACACTATAAACTCTTTGCCAGATAATTATGCCAGTGGCATTTTTGCACCCGCTTAAAATGTAGTTATGTAAAAATCCATATACGAAATGATATATCATTGCCTAGAAAGTATATGACCACTTTTGTTTTAAGTGTGTCTCACATGACATGTGAGATATTTACTGTTAGATACTAATATCGCATGAGAAAATAATAATTCCAATTGAAGAAATAGTTTTTTGCCGGATATATTGAAAGTCCTGTGGGATTTTCATTAAAACCGTACAGGAATTATATTTCTGTTTGATAGAAGTATTTAAGTGTTAGGCCGTACAGGATTTTAATACAGACAGGAATTTTTCCTATAGGAAATTAAGATTTCCAATCAGATATTAAAATCTTATGGGAGTTTTGTTCCAATCCTATCGGAATTTAATTTCCTATAAGAAGTTCTTTTATTCCGATAGGAAATTCTAAATATCTTATTTAGGAAAAAGTTTTCCCGTATGAATTTATATTTTTCGAAGATAAATATATTACCTAACTGGTGAGATATATCAATAACAAAAGTTATCATAAACTCTTTAAAGTTAACATGAATTCATAAATACGCATTATTTCCCTTTTTCTCCGACTATTGCCATATTAATTGTCGATTTCTTTGGTTCTGCTCATCGCTACACACCCCTTATATAAGGCCGAAAGCAATATTCATGCTTCACAGCATTGAGGTATTTCATTCACCCCGACACGTTACATTGGACAAAAAGATTTGAATAAACGCGCATTGAACACAATAATATGACAACCACTCGTTTTGAATATCCAATGACAGACGAAACAAAACAGATTGAAATCCAGGTAAACCTATTTCAAAATTAAATCCCCGGTCATTGTAGAACGTTCTCCTGTGTCGTACTGTTATAATATCGCACATGCGCAATATATAGAAACTGATAAAAGCGATGTTACGTTGTTTATAAATTTTTGGATTTACTATTACTTATCTACTGTCTATTGTGTTAGATGTAGTGCGGCCGGGGTCTACAATAAGATGCAGACGTTATGCACTCTGTATGATCGACACACGTGTTCGATATGTATGCAAAGTAAGACAGCACTGTCAAGATATTGCGGATATATTAGAAATTCTTTATATCTAAGAATAAACCATCTTTTTTTATTGATTGTAGTTTCCTTTATTCATGTTTAAAGCGCTAAGCATAGCTCAGCGCTTTATTGTCGTTAGACTTCTAGTTCCGGTGCATCGAATAACCACCCCCTATGAGCAGACATATGCATCATTTAAACTGGTTAAGGAACCAGTTTCAGGGGTTTACGCATATAATCGCACGGGTTATTGTGAATCTAATGTGCGGGGCTTACATACATCATTGCAGGGGCTGCTACGCAGTTTTTGCTGCATTTCCAAGGTGCACAACGTAGAAACTGTACAAGAAGCATGATAAAAACCGGCTTCTAAATGTCATGACATAAATATGCCAACTTCCGTTTATTTTAACTTTAAAAAAGATATGGACACTACTTTTCAGTTTTATGATGTAACATCCAAAGATGAAATTTCTTTCCTTATTGTTTTCTACCTTTACTTCCGGTTTTGACTGAATATAACAAGGCATTCGTGAGACACTTCGTTCAAAATAACTTTTTTGAATATAGATACCACAAAGCCATGAAAAACTTTCCAGATTTATTAAGCACATTCTTCCTTTAAAATAGAGGGGTGTTTTAAAAAGTGATTGCACTTGAGAGATGCACAGTGTAAAGATACCCAAGCCACTTGCAGTAAGGCGTGACTTATCCTGTCTAACCAGCAATATCGGTAATAATTGAAAGTGATTTGGGAAGTCATATATATTAAGCTACTCGTAGGGGCTAGCAGGTGAAAAGGTGTGAAACCCAATTGACAGGCGTAGTCTTTCTATTGTATTAATCGGAGTATCATGAAATTTTACCGTCTGGTTAAATGAAGCAAAATGTTTTGTTAAACAGTGTTTTGTGGTGAAAATAAACGTCCGGACCCGGAACGTGAAATTCCGGGTATATGAGATGAAATAACGTATGAAAAATATGTTCCCAAATAAAATAGTTCGTAAACTGAAGCGTCCGGATATCTGGCGTCCGGATATTTGAAGCCCCACTGTATTTAAGGTGGAATAACACACCTGGAAAAAGTAACTCAAATTGGCAGTAAATTAACTGAATATGAACGATATCATGATAAATAAATTGTACATATGTCAAATAAGCAAAACATTTGCAATTTGGGAGTAAAAAATGAATATCTAATAATTCAATTTAGTACGTAACAACAAAAGCCCGAGCGGGATTCGAATTTGGGAGGTACGGATCATAAGTCCGACACTCTAACCACTCGGGTACCGAGTTAATTGCATGTTACCGTCGATAAACTCCTTTTATAAAACTAAATGGCGTTTCTATCAAAGGTCAGTAATTTTGTGATGATGTGTTATTCCACCTTAAAGACGACTTGTAAATAGCTATTATAATTCTTGGTGCTCGCCGTTCTCCCTACAGCATATATATAAGGAACTGACTAAACACTTCAAGTTTGCATTGTAGATCTCAACTGTGTGTACGTATATCTTATCTCGCTTACATTTCTTACTTAGACGCAACAACTTACCAGCTATATGCAGAACATATGCACAAAACGATTCAGAACATCAATTATAATGGTCAATACAATACATTTGTAAAGAAAATGCACGTATAACTACAATATTAAAGTGAAAACATTAGACAAACAAACGTCGAAAACAAGGCCCAGGTGTGAAATCAAGTGTAACAAAATCAAAGGCTTTTATATACCATGTTTTAGGCAAGTATCCATTTACAAGTCATGTTCAGCTTTAATTTGCATTAATTTTAGTGTAGATGATAAATCATAATATATATTTAAAGAGAACGTAATTCGACCAAATTTTCTTAATCAAAAATAAATTGAATAAGGATAAATATGGATGATAACAACTTCAACGCCATTTTGACCCTTCTGGCATTTGATACTTTCAATTGATATTAAACATATGTCAAAAGTTCAATAAGTTTCATTTTTAACTAAGCTTGCACAAAGTAAATTTCCTTTAAAACCAAGCTATGTTAGCGCCTTTTGGTACTTTCAGTACTTCGATTATAAACATGTTACTACATTGTGTAGTTCTATGATTAAGAAGTCCGTGCAACCTGAATGCCTCGATCGAAAAGCAACCGACCTTAACTTTCTCGGCCTATATATATTCCCCAGTTAAATTTGAAGGGCTATCGAAAGTAATATGGCGACCAAAAGCTTTTATGAATTTATGTCGACTTTAAGCAATGGTATATCATATGATATATTTGAATTTCGAAACTGGCACCTTTGATGGGTGCCAACATGTCACATTGGCACTGGCATAATTATCCGGCACAGTGTTTCATGTTTATGACATTACACAATGATATTTCACAGGCATATGAATTTGGTAGTTAAGAGATCAAATCCTAACGTTTAAAGATACATGATATTATTTTGCATGACTCATTAACCTTAGAATTTCGTACATTCTAATCTTATTATCAAGATCAAATGACATTTATCTACAATAAGAAGCAGAAAAATAAATTACAAGGAATTTATTCAAAAGCTACCCAATTTATACTCATATAAACTAGGTTGAAAAAGTTTACGCCTTTTGTAAACCGCTTTGTGGCTTATAAAGTGTAAACTGCTCCAACCCAGACTTTATACCTATAAGTTGGGAAGTTATTGAATACATTCCTTATTTCTTGAATGATAACACTTATTTTTAAAAATAAAATGTAATTATTTCCCATGAATTAGTATATAAAAAATTTGTTGATTGATAGTAAAGAGAGGTAAAAAGTAACAACCTCATTGATAACATATTGCTGCAAAGAACGTGAAAACAAATTGTTACGCCATGCTTAATACATGTATGTTCAATACTCAAATCGATAATCACCCTTAAGTTGTTCAGCCGGTTGCTGATGAGTTTGGAGTAATAAGTTGACAGTAAGAAACTTTAATTGCAAGCTTAAACAGTAGGTGATAAAATATATGTAGACCTATAATGTAATCATAAATTCAACATCTGAAACAACATTTGAAGAAAAAAATATTCTTGATATGTATGTGGATACATTCACCTTGATAAGGTTAACAAATTTACTGGCAATGATATGAGTTCAAGTTATTTCCTTCTGAAAGCCATGTTTATTTATGCCTAAAGAGTACAATAAAACATTACTCATTACAAATATATATATATTTCTTCAATATTCCAATGTTAAAGGGATCATGACACAATACAAGTCCAATGCTTTTGGAATTACATTTAATTTAATCTTTACCAGTGTAAATAATATAATATTAAATGTGGTTTTGAATAGTGTTTTAGAAACATTAGATTACACATATACTAATATACGTTTTTCCTGAAATCGGTGGACTTGGAAAGGTTTCAAATAAGACGTTTTTTGTTTACATAATAGTAGTCCAAAATTAAGACTTTGTTGCATTTTATTCTATTTTTAAATAGATCATTAGAAATTTTAAAAAATGAATCATGATATAAATAGTGACATTATTTTCGAATATTTTAAGCATAAATAACGCCCATAATATAGTCACATATATAATGTACATATTTTCACGAAATTATTATAATTTGAAATCATAAACTTTGACCTTTTGTAGTTATAAAGTGGGACCGGCAAAATCATTTGAATTTCAGGAGAAAAACAAAATTAATATAGTGAACAGAATAGTATGTAACTTTGGTACAATTCCTTAAAAATGCAAGTCGTAAACCTTACCTTTAGGCCAGAGGAGCATATTCATTTGGATGTAGAAATAAAAAATGTATACTCACCAACTATAAGAAACAATAAAAACAAGCTAACATTAATCATCATCGAACATTGAGCTGAGCTGCATCCGACTTGTCGTGTGGTTTATTTATTATAGAAGGAAATATTTTCAAACATATAATTATAATCAAAGTACGGAAGTACTCATGGGAATTGATTTTATGGATTATTATTTGGTTTAAAATTAACGATAAGTACAAAATTATCTGAATTGTTCGTACCATTTAAAATTTTCAAAAACAATGCTTCTGATCATGAATACATTACAGCGAATTTATAGATTATTTTCAAATGCAAAGTCTTGTCAGCGGTTATGATTTGTACTTAGGTCCAAACACTGTTTCACTTCCGGTGTTGTAGAGCAGTTTTTCCCCATAGTAGCTTCCCCCCCCCCCCCCCGAAAACCTGCTATATAGTAGCCTTTCCCCCGGGGGAAAAAGCTACTATAGGGTTGAAAAAACATGCATTTTATACTGTATTATTAAATGCATTTATCACCCTTTCTTTTGAGTAATCAAACTGCTATATAGCCATTTTTCGGTGGGGGGGGGGGGGGGGTGGTTAGGTGGAAAGGGCACTATATAAATTAACACCAGTTTGTCAGAGTAACTGCATTGGAGAGTTGATTAAAATAATTTCCCAAAAAAGGAACTAACATCTCGGTAAAACCGATCTGTAACACTTTTGCCCTATGGTACCCGAATTTTAACGGCTATATCATCACATGAGAAGAATATGCAATAAAGAACATTCTTTGTGCTTATGGTTCTTTTGTCAACTATAGTCATTCTACCGTGTTTAGTTCGCCATGTTTTGTTTCCAATTATTTTTACTGGTTTGAAATTGCATACCAATGTTTCGTCACCCCTAGCTATGTTTGCAGATTGTCTTTGACTTTGGAAAACATCATTTATTTAACAATTGCTTAGCATTCGTACTTTCAAAATATGCTTTAGTGATATGCAAGCAGCTTTGGCAATTTCACGAATCGAAATCATGCAGTGTTATCGCGGTGTTCTACAATACACATTACATATTAAACAGTCTTCGTACTTCTCATATCCAATCTACGTCTAACGTTGAAGCCACAAACAAAGGTTATCTCAACCCAACCAATAGTTTTATCATTTTTGATTTATTACAGGTGATTGATTCCGTATACTGAAGTACATGTAAATACTAGTAGGTTTCCGGTTTTACAAAAAATAAGATCTTAGAAGAACTGTTGGCGTAGAGTGTACTATTTTTTAATATTTTCGAATCAAAATAAATCACTAGCTTTCTTTGCCATTCTCAGAGTATGGGCAATAGCGTTTACTACGAGAATTATTCTTATCTACACTAGGAATCATGACGTAAGAATTGCTAAGATCCAGCTTTCCATTGTGATTAAGTCTCTTTAAACTCAACGTGTGAATCCTTGGAAAAGATTCCAATATTATTAGTTTGATATAAGGTAGTAGTCTCAAATGGTTTAGTTCCATAGTACTTTCTCGTTTAGGGTCGTTTCAACCTCTATGAATCTCGGAAGGGGTTATTCTTCAGAAGAAATAAAATCTACAGGCACGTGGAATCTAGTTCATTTTCAACGTATATAAGGTCACCACTTTCAATTTTCTAACCAGCGTATAATCAGCAAAGAACTTGGCGAGCGGATTCATTTATAATAAAGAAGACATTTTATCAAAAAGACCGGGAGAAGGCCAATGTAAATAGGGTTTACAGTTTGGCTGCAAAGAACTAGTAAGATTTTGTTGGAAAAATGAAAAGACATCTATGATCTCTACAATTCAAATGGTATCTACTTGTCTTAATTCAATCGTTTGATGTTTAAAGTTAATATTTTGGGGGCAATTAAATATTTTGTAAAGAATGCTTCCAACATTCATAAACTTTGAACATTATTTAAGTACAGGTCGAAACTTGAAAGTCATCTGACCTATGATATTTATGGTTTTAATGCTTTATAACTGACCCCCCCCCCCCCCACACACACACAATGTTGTGATGGGGATGGGATAAATGTATAACTAAATGATAAAGTTAAATCCCAAATTACGTAAACGCAATCTTCCGTCTATGATGCGTTGTTATATTTTGTTATGTTAAAAGGTTGTCGTTGGGTTGGTATAACATACACTTAACTTACACACGTCGTGGTTTGTATTAAAATAATTTGAAATCCCAAAATAAAATGATTAGAAAATTCAAACGTAATTATTTCTATCGGTATCCAATAACTAACCAAAAGCTCAAGGCGAAATTCAATCAAACTGGAAGTGTTGATGAAACTGCTGTAAAGGCCCAGGTCTCGGGTTGCAACCAGAGGTAAAGATTACTACATTGTTCTTGAACGTAATGTAGTAATCAATCTCTCAATGACAAGACAACCGAATTTGTTTATTTCCTATAGTAAATATATTATATTAGTTGAACACTTAGCACCTTGGTTCTGTATATTCTCTTGTATAGATTTTGACAGAGTATCATTAAACTTATATCATGTTTATTATTCTATTTCAGATATTTTTTTTAGGTCTCAATACTGTTAAGGACAGCACATGAAATTTGTAGCTTGCTGCTAGCGAGTTGTTTGGCCGTCCAACTGTTGTAATTATGTTCTAATGAAGTATCATCATAACCAATGTAGTCTCTGATATAAGTAAAGTAAAGAGCCTACTAGTATTATTCTTATCATCAACGTTTAATAATCTTTTGATGCACTATAACGTACACATTTTAAATAAAATAATGACAAAATACCACATACAGAAAGTAAAGCATATGAAAAGACATTGAGTCATAGGTAAAAAAAAACCATCCCAAAATTTTCGCTATGAAATTATATAACCAAAGTCAAAGAATTCTTCTTAGACGAAACCTCTGATATGTAAACGGTGTGATCGTTGGGCCGAGATCAGATTTTTATGATTTGAAACACAGACAGTAGGATCCACCTGCCTACTCAAATCATAAGCCAAAGTTAAATTAAACGTTGCGTGATCAGTCTACATTATGACGTCATGTTTCATACGTAAAACAAAAGTTTTGTCTTCGGAAATAGACGAAGAAAAGTACGCGATTCCGAGAATTTTGTTATTTCTTCTTTCAATGCTTATTCATTTCATAAATTGATAAATTTTTCTTTTAATACTTTATTCAGTATCTAAAAGATCAGTACCTTGATGTTAATGATTTTATTTTTCATCAAATAATTTGATAAGACATACGTGAAATAAGTCGTATTTCCTGATTAAAGCACTGTTGTAATTTATCTGGTTTGTAAAGTCAATTATTTTCATTGAAATTACTTTAGTTTGAAACCTTGGAAAGTTTTTATGAAAGTTTAGGGGGAAAAATCACCGACAAGCGCCAGGCATTTAATGATAGAGTTAACTTTGTCAACGAAAATGACTGCCAATATGGTTGCGCCCAGGGCTGAAAGAATTATTTTTAGCCATTAGTACCCCCGATTCAACTCTCATTGTTCACTGATTTTCTTCTAGCGAGCTCTAAGAACCAGTGCGCGCGGAAAAACGAGCTTAACCTACAGATTCATCAAGAAATATTTTTGTCTACATCCCATAATGCTCTCTAATGTTTTCTCCCGTGGTGCTATGCCAAAAATGGCTAACATTTAACTCGTAATTAAGGGTGCCTTGAGGTTTGAAGACACGTTTTGAGTAGCGCACAAGCTTTGGTTAGACCCAAGCAATTTTTACATGCTTCCATTCCTTCGTATTGAGTCGAGATACGTAAACAAATGAATATTGATTTGAACGTGTGACATCACAGTGATCTCGCGCTAACTTTCCCGCTATAAATTTAGAGGTGGATCAAACATATATATATATATATATATATATATATATATATATATATATATATATATATATATATATATATATATATATAATCTCAGAAATGGCTCGGCCGATTTTCGTGAAACTTTCAAATCTGATTGATATTGATCTGAACCTTATTGAAAACATTTTATATTGATGACGTCATTTCGGTTTCCGATATATCAATGTTTTAGTGATTTTTTAAGGGTTGGTTTGTCCATTAAACTCCTCCTAAACTATAAGATATATTGTGTTCGAATTTTCAGGGATGGTAGAAAAAACATTGTAGATGTGTATAATGACAATCTCATATCTGACTAGTTAAAAAGGCGCCGAAGCTCGCCTGGACCCGAGAATTGAGATTTAAAAAACGTCGTAATTTTTCCAGGTTTTCTTTGTTTATCTCTTTTCTGAAAAATATTTTGTTCAGACATGTTATACAAAAAAAAATGAAAAATTTAACAAGAACTTTCATTTGATATCAAGAAAAAGGGACTGGCCCCTAAAGTTAGGGATCCATATTGGTCTAAAGTCTTTTATCTATAGCCCTTTACTGGGGCATAATTTGTAATAGGTTATAGAAGCAAAAATGTTTGTTTTACAGTTATTAACGAAAACAATATAACGATTTTCTCATGTGTTACGTAATTAGGGGTTTTTAGGGGTCAGAAGTCCAAAACTTTGATCTTCTGTATCTTGTAAAGGAAAAATATTTTGATAAGCAGTATAGAAGAGAAGATGCTCAAAATGATGTTTTTAACATTTTTTAACCATCAAAATTTCGTTAAACGGCCCCGATAAGGCTGGCCCCTTAAATTAGGGACCAAGAGGGGTCTAAATGCTTTTTAACCAAATATCTAACACCTGAAACAAAAAGGTCTCTGGCCCTTAGAATGGAGACCCCTTTCTTCGATTCCCAAATCATGTTTAGATATTAAATACCAAAATTAAGGACAAACATGTATCTCATCTTAAAAAATCGGACGAAACACCTCCTCGTTGCTCGCAACGAGATCGTCGTGTCTAGTTTTATTTGTGTTTCGTTTTGATGCCCTATAAATAGTTTTAAAAAAAAACCATGACCGCCTTGAATACGCAAGCGAGTCATACTTTCTTTTTAGCATTATTTCCTTTAAAAGCCATAAAGTCACAATATTTGCAATACATATGTTAATTTTGGAAAAAAAAGAACAAAACGCTTTAACGATAAAAATATGAATGCATAAAAACAACAACTTTACAAAGTGATGTGCACCCGAATTGTACTCGGCTTCATTAAGATCAACTATGTTTTAAAATTTTCCAGAAAATGACCTGCAAGAATTGACAACAAAATTACTGAATGTAAAGTATGTGTAAAATCATATTAAAGAAAATAAATATTTTAAATTTCCGATTTTGTTAGATCAATGGGCATTCTTTGATGCCTTAGTTTGTAAAATAGATTTTAAAAGAAGATTGTGTGTGCAGCAATATCGGATTTTCCTTGCATTTGATATAAATAAAACAGTTGCTAGTGATGTTGTAATTTGTCTTCTGTTGGCATACAAACACTTTTTGTTTTAAAATGTTTTCTCGCTTTATATGCCTTTGGAAAAAACATTATTAAAGTTTTTGTAATAAAAGCTTTCTTTTTTCTCGGCAAACGTGTTTTGTAATAGCATAATCTTGCCCTTTTTATCATTAGGTAACATGAAGGGATCTATTGACTGTCATTAAAAGAGAATGGAAATGACTCACTTTTTGTCTTATTTATTTCACATATATTGCATTTATTTTTCAGGTATAAAAAGATCAAGAGGTTCCGGTCTGCAGCTTAGTGGTTTGTTAATGTTGAACTTTTGGTATTATTACATCCGCAATTTTAGTTAAAACTGGTAATGAGACATTTGTTATCCTAAACATTGAGCTTCTACATTATTCCTCAAATGTAATTTTTTAATATACATAGTGATGTATTTTACCTATTCATTTTCTAGTACTTAATTCTTTTGACGTTGCATACGTTATAAATGTTTACTTTGATAATATATCATATCATTGTATTCAAATATTCCAATACTGATGGTACTTTTTATGACACTTTAATTTTTTTACATAAATCAAATCTTTAATGATTTGTTTGGTACTATACATATTTTTTTGTTCATGTAGATTATGTTATTTTTCTAATTTTACGCGGGGGTGTTAAGGAATCATATGGAATCTGAGTTACATGTGAAATCACAAATCTAAGTTATTATGTACATATTCAAATATTTAAGCAACGAAACGTAGACCAAAAGCAAATAAAAAATACTGGAGACAATATTTTTATCATAAATTAGATTTACACATTGATGACGTCATGACTGAAAGTTCAATGTCGTGTAAATTTGATTGGAAAGCATTGTAAGCAGATTCAAAATATAAGTAATCTAAGAACTGTAAGAAAGTATTTTGGTGTGATTTATTGAGAATGGAACAAAAGAATACTGAGAGAGATGTAAGTTTTATCAATTATTCGCTAAAAGGTATGTAAATTTTCTTTTATTTCTCGGCCAGGCTTTCCTCTGTCGTTGTTTATGATATAAAAGTCAGACTAGAACAACAGTACCCCGTATATATTGAACTTCAAATTTTACACGTATCGATAGCTTGATCAATGCTTTAATTGAAAAGTACTGCTAGAATCCTGTGTTATGTGTTGTTTTGATGCAACATGCTGTTTTCCGTTCAAACTGAATAACACTTGGGAAGGTTTCACATTTTGAACTTCTTCTCTAAAACCACCAGGTCAATTTCAACCAAATTTGGCACAAAGCTTCCTTATGGTACGATGAATATAAATTGCAGAAATGAAAGACCGATCTTTATTCAAAGCGGAGAAATCCTCGAAACTGTAGAAAAAGGGGGGTAAAAATCTTCTTCTCAAGAACTACTTAGTCAAATTCAACCTAATTTAGCATATATAATCCTTATGGAAAGTAAAATATAAATTGCAAAAATTATAGGCGAATTCTGTTTCAAATTTGAGTAATTTACGAAAATAATGATAAGACAGAGAGAATGGGGGGTCAATCAGTTTAACTTCGGGCTCGATATTTCATATATCGAAAACCAGGTTAGAGACAGAGGACCAGTCTAGTTCTTTGTTAGAAGCAGCCATTTTGGACGCATGATAAACGGGTCAAACTAACAAAGATGAATTTGCTTGTTGTGCAACAGTTTACGTGCGAAGGGAATATTTGAAACATCCAAAATATATCTGTGCCGTTTTTGTGAAGTAAATTGAGGTTATAAATATTTCAATGCGTTGACATTTTCACTTCTGACGGTGGTTTTGCTTGTTTTGGTTTTCGTTTCGTTTCTTTTTAACTTGAGGGAAACTATCGCCTGTATTTTTGACTTTTTACGTATCGAATC
This sequence comes from Magallana nippona, assembly GCA_033439105.1. Classification (NCBI taxonomy): domain Eukaryota; kingdom Metazoa; phylum Mollusca; class Bivalvia; order Ostreida; family Ostreidae; genus Magallana; species Magallana nippona. The sequence goes on from CM065922.1 coordinate 4,906,453, forward strand.
AAATATAGACTTCTGCAAATCAGACAGCTAATTGTATACATGTACCTGCGCAAAATGAGCAAAATCTGATGCACTACTATTTGTACATTTAATTCGGTACGATCTCTACGTAATGGTTGATTAATGCTACATGTTTTGTTAAAATGCTCATCATTTTCAGTCTAAACGGAGATTATTTTCGCTGCTAGAAATATATAAGTATATATTTGATGAAAAATAAATTGTGTTCTTTCTTTGTTTTAGTGCATTTTTCTTTTGTTTTAATTGTTTTCAATTTTATATTTACTAACCGTATCTAAATTCAAGCTTCGAGTTATATGCAAAATACAGAGCTTTGCGCACAATGCTATTTTTGTACACAGAGTTGAGGTCATGCTATAGTTTGTTCATATTTTATATATTTTAAATGCAGCTATGCTGAATAGGAAATATCAAGTTTAAAAATCTGAAGTTGAATGTAATAAACTCATGTGAACAAAAACATGACTCAAACCAAGCTATGTATCTTGTTTATAATTTTACGACTGACGCTGAAATTTTGGTTGATCATTAGAAATGTCTTGCGAAAAGGACGACATGCTGTAACTACTTTCTGGAGCCCCTTCTTATTCGATTAATTATATGGAATCTACACCAATTTTGATAGTTTTTTTTAGACACAAATAAATAAAACCGACATCTTTAAAACAGTTTACATAGTTCTGACACATTACTGTTACAGGGATAAATGCATTATCACTATTCTTAAGAAAATATTACAGCGGAAAATCAACTTGGTTTGTAGCCATTTGTTGTTTTTGAATAAAGATGAAAATAATGGGTGGGCCTTAGTAAAATAGAGTGATATGCCTGTCAATACATTGAATATACTAGCTTTTTAGCATATCACGTGACAACATTTTTCATTCGAGTGTATTCATCGATCAAGTGAGTAAGGTTATAAAACGTCACATGAGTTCACGACAGGTAAACAACAATCGTTTATTAAAGGGGAAGACGAATTAAATTTTTTAATTTTTTTAATTTGAGTGCATTGAGGTACAATTTTCTTCTTTCACATATAGGAATTTTTAAAATAAAATACAATAACTATTAAGTAGTTGAAGAAGAAAATGTACCTATATGCTTATATATTTTGATCACTTTATAAAGTGTGGGTGGGGGGAGTGGGGGGGGGGGGCAGAACTAAAATAAAGGGAATTGGAAGTTAACAGTGTACCCCTACCACAAATTTAGTTTAATATCTTGCGTAGGATCTTCTTGCGGTAAAAAAATAGAATCAATGACTTTGCCCCCTCTCAGATTAAGAATTTGAGGTTTGTCGAAAATGCTGGAACTGTAGAAAATATTGCCTTATTCTACAGGTCTTAGGAAAAACTATACAACAGTCCCAATATCCCAAAAAACAGGATTTTTAAATCTTCAAAATAAGTCTGTACCCGCGCAGCTCGACAGCTGTTCTGAGTGATTAAAAAAGGCATTGTTTTGTTCTTGTATGCATACTTTTCAAACAAAATGACATGTAGGACTTCATATTTATTGCTTTTCTATCTTTTGGCAACTTTTTTGATCAGTTTCGGGCAGAAACAAGCCAGTTCAAGAAATGTTGATTGTTGATTGTATGATACTATGATGTTATTTATCCATTATCACGTCAAACATGATTTGATAGATCTTTTTCCCGTAGAGTACTTAAAGGTCACATAAAACGATATCCTGAGTTCATAAGTGCCTATTTAATAAGGCTGGCATTGTTTTTATATTTTATGCAAAATATCAGTGCCACAGTCGATCAAAATCACCCAGTCTTGAAAAGGAACATCGACGTATGCGGCTTAGCTTCCTTGCTTATGACGTCAGTAAGACCCATTAGCCTTAGAAAGCTCTGTAGTGAATACAAATATCCATGTCATTTTGCAGTAGAATGAAGGAAAAAATACCATTTGATATAAAAACATTTAATTATACAATAATCAAGCACGGCAGTATATTTTGTCTCAAGAAATTAAATCGTATGCGTTTATTTTTTTTTCATTTGATAGCGGGCACACTTTCAGTTTAGAGAGTGATTTTCGTCATAGATCTACATGCAAATATATGCATGTATATACATGTATGCTTTGTTTCAAATAGTAAGTTTTAATGGAATTGTCAAACTTAAAGATAACTGATCATGATCGGGTTTTTTTTTTCCATTCGCACGTTCACGGAATTCATTATGATTTTTTTTTTCTAAACAGTTTATTTAAGCTTTGAATGCTTATATTTATATTTTTATACTGATGTCTATTTGTATGAAATATTGTGTGTCGTCGCTATAAAGCCATTATATGCGCTCTTAGTCAGGGATATGAAACATACATGGAACAGCCATATGAACATGCTATTTTGATCGCTTCCGTGACTTTAAATATAGTACCAGCAACTTTGTCAAAAAATTCTTTTTTATTGATGAAATGATATGATTTAAAGAATATTTTCCATTAGTACATAGAATATTGGTTATCCAAGTTTAAACGTTTCCCTTATTCGTACAATAAAAAATATACTCAAAACGCGTGATGACGTTTATATTTGTGCTCTTGGTGCATGAATTAGCTAAGTGTAACTATTCACTATAGCATTGAATGATTTATTTTAGACGTCGTCGTGACAATAACTGCCGTCAGGTGAGCAGATAAATTGAATAACGCGCGTTAGTGCGTTATGATAATTTGTTTTCCCTCGGACTGAAATGTCATACTTTCATTGGTTTGAACATGGCACGCCACTTCGTCTACTCATCTCGATAATTCAGATTATTTAACACAGAAACCGTGTTCCGTAAGTTCTTAAAATATTTAGAGTAGTTGCCGTGTGGAATTATATTTAAAGTAGAGTAGTTGCCCTTTGAATTGACGTCACATTGTTGTGTCTGGAGCAGAACAAAATGGCAGCTGAGATTTGCTCATATCTCTGCAGAGGGAAGGGGGAAAACGTTTAAAATAGAATAGCAAAAAAATATTGTAAGTAAACATGGGTGAAGCGAAGTATTTCAAAGAGTATTTGAAAGGTGAGATTGATAATTTTGAAGAGTTTAAATGAGTTGAATTGGACGAGATGTTAGGCAACTTTTTCATGGGTTTGCATAGATCATCGCTTTTTGTGAATAAATGTATCACTTGATAGTCTTCGGGAAAACAAAACACTTATAAGGTTTGTTACTGACTGACTACAAAAATATATCAGGTTGATCAATCTCATAGACGGCTTTACAGAGCCCTCTATGAGATTGATCAACTCGATATATTTCTGTAGTCAGTCAGTAACAAACGTAATAGGTAATATTGTCTGCTAAACCGACGGCAGTTATTGACACCACGACGTCAAAAATAAATCATTCAATGCTTATATTTACATTCCCTTATTGATAAAATCAATTATTTTATTACATAAATCGGTTTAAATTGCAGATCACGGAGGGAGCAAATTAGTAACAGCAAGAACAGCTGATCTCTAAAACCGGTTTAAACTGGTTATCACATAGATTGTTGAGATGAGCCTGAAAATATAATCCATGAAAGTAACTCTTAAAATTTTGCTTTTAACCAAAGAATTAACTTTAATGTTGAATAATGGTAAAATATAAAGTTTTAACAACATGATTGAGATATATTTTTAAACCGATAACATAGAAATCAATGTTTGGAAGCTACTTATGTAAATTACATGTATATTCATACGCAGTGATTCGGTTGTTGCATTTAGGGGCATTTAAAGATCATATAATTTAATGGAAACCATAGTAGAATGTAAATATAGGAAATTGAACGTCGCATATTTCCAATGCAAACATAAGGGGATATACACACTGAATGTATATATAGGCAACATGCTACATGAACCTCATTCGCTTCACGGTTAAATTTTTCGTTTCGTTTTCAAATTGATAAATATGTTACCATTTAATTTAATTTAATTATTTTTAGTGGAAGAGAAATTTCTTCAAATGTGTTGATTTTGAAACGTGTACTAGCTATATAAATAGTATGTGCGGTGTTTTGATTTTACAACGTGTATGTGCGGTGTTTACTCACATCCCTTCTATCTCCCTTTCTTCTGCAATTTTTTCTTTCGTTCTTTTATTATTGATGCTTGTTCTTAATAAAGTATTTTGATTATCTACAAATCTATTTTAATCAAACAACCGATTTTTTTTTACATTTCAAAATTCTTATGCCATATTTCCGCGATCTAATTTTATAAAACGTTAAAACACGTGTTCACAAAGTATTTTTAAAAATATTGCTACATATCCATAAGTCAGAAATTTATAGGCCTGATTAATTAGAATTTATCAATAGATCTAATTATCAAATAAAATTTAAGAATATTATTGCGGCATTTTACAGCCGCTTTTAAATAAAAACTTAACAATGCCTCAACCATTTTCATTGGCCTGCCTAATACAATAACAAACCGTCAACTATCTCAAAAATCCATAAAACGAAATACAGTAGAACTCATTAAGTACGAACACGGATATAGTGAATTCTCGGATATAGCGAAGTTTTTTGAGTCCCCGGTAAAGTTCTTAACGATTTCGTATATAATTTACGGATATAGCGAACTGATTTTGAGTCCCGTAGATGTGAATGATAACGAAATTTAACATTTTTATAACGAATTTCTTTACAGTTTAAAACGTTTGCACTAACATTTGACATAATAGTTTGAATGAAATTATTTTCATATAAATTTTTCAACTCACAATCCGATTATTAAAGTTATCAAAGTAACGTTTATTTTTATTTTAAGCCTAAATTAGCACAATTTATAGTTTGGTGAAAGGAAACAAGTATATAGTGAATTCGCTATAGTTGTTATTACGAATTTGTTATACGGATATAACGAATTACGGATATAACGAAGTAAATCTATTGGTCCCTAGGACTTCGCTATAACCGAGTTTTACTGTACAAATTCAAAGCAAAGCAACACGGACCTCCAAAAAGATAACAATGTAAACTTAACATGCCGGTGTGTTTTATCTGGTTTTGATTTATATAGGGTTAGTTTGTTCAACCTGAATTAAAAAATCATTTTATCTAAAGGAATTTTAATATAAAAAGATCGTTTCCTTCCGAAGTCAGCTGTATTAAAAAAATAATTTTGCAACACTACGGATACCCTATGGAATTGTTACTCTAATAAAGAGCTATTAGGTGGTAAAACTCTAGCAGTGTATAAACAATGGGATTGGTACATTCTAGCACAATACAAAAAATTGGAGATGTCACAATATTTTAACAGAGTTTACGTGACAGATGTATTGATGTCTAAGTAAAGTACAGTACTCTAAACACTGTTATAGCAAAGTGCCATGTCAGGACAAGGAGTTTTGATTTGTTATGACTGTCATTTATTGTATCTGATAATCCTTTAGCACATTTGAAGATGGAAAAAAACAGTATTTGCTGTAATCTTTATAAGCGTGTTCCCTGTAGCCATATTGTACTGTACATGCACAATATATCATAGCAAATAAGTACAAATAATTGGAAGGGTGCAATTGATGTTATAACTACATTAAAATTGGACAGGTACATTGATATTATAACCCTATACAAGTAATTGGACAGGTACTTTGAAATTATAACCCTCTACAAGTATTTGGACAGGTACATTGAAATTATAACCCTCTACAAGTATTTGGTCAGGTAAATTATTATTACAACCCTTTAAAAGTACTTGGACGGCGGCATTGTTATTATATATCGTATATTTATAGAAAATATACCCTTTCCGCCCTGTGGGATATAAACAGAAAATTGGCCTACCAGTGATTTGAACCGTAAGGATGTGATATAAGATTTATATCACACCCCTCTCCGGCAATCTTCCATTAACCATCGGCTATTATGACGTAGAGTTCGGTATGCGTCGTTCAACTCCGATCTCCGTTTATGACGTCAAATAGTTCCGTCGACATCAACTTGTTATAGAAACAGCTGGCTCAAAAATCTCAGGGAAGTTTATTCGGGGTTGAATATATAAACACAGAGCGATTTGCTAACAATAATCATTCATCACATTTTGATGTTTATTTTTTCTTTTTTTAATATTTGCTATAATTATATGATATAAAAATCATAAGATGGCAAATTTTATATCACATCCTACATTAGCCCGAAATCGATGAAAATCAGCCTGAGAGCATTCAGGCTGTCGGACTGATATACAGTGACTTCGGTCTATATAGGATGCCCTATAAAAATTGCCATGTAATAATCTATATATCCTCTACAAGTAATTGGACGGGTAATGTTATAACCCTCTACAATTAATTAGACATGTACATTGATATTATAACCCTCTACAAGTAATTAGGCATTACATTATATGCCTCTACAGGTAATTGGACGGATACATTAATATTATAACCCTATACAAGTAATTAGACAGACATTAATGTTATAGACCTCAACAAGTAATTGGATGGGAACATTGATATTATAGCCCTCTGAAAGTAATTTGACATATACATTGATAAAGTTTAACCTTAAACAAGTAATTATACGGGCATTGATATTATGGCCCTCTACAAGTAATTGGATGGGTACATTGATATTATAACCCTCTACAAGTTATTAGAGGGGTACATAGATATCATAGACCTCTACCAGTAATTGGATGGGTACATTAATATCATAGCCCTTCACAAGTTTTTGGACGGGTTCATTGTTATTATAACCTTCTACAAGTAATTGGACGTTTACATTGATATTATAACCCTTAACAAGTAATTAGACGGACATTGATATTATACCCAGTATGTGGACAGGTACATTGATATCACAGACCTCTTCAAGTAATTCGATGGATACATTGATATCATAGCCCTCTACAAGTACCGATAATTGAATGGGTACATTAATATCATAGCCCTCTACAAGTATTGGACAGGTAATTTGATATCATATCCCTCTACAAGAAATTTGATGGGTACATTGATATTATAGCCCTCTGCAAGTAGTGGACGGGTACATTAATATCATAGGTTTCTACAAGTATTGGACATGTACTTTGATATCATAGCCCTCTACAAGTATTGGATGGGTACATTTATATCATAGACCTCTACAAGTAATTGGAGGGGTATATTGACATTATAGACGTCTGCAAGTAATTGGAGGGGTAGATTGATATCATAGACGTCTACAAGTAATTAGAGGGGTAAATAGATAGCATAGAGCTCTACAAGTAATCGGAGGGGAACATTGATATCACAGCCCTCTACAAGTAATTTGGATGGGTACAATTGTTGTTATAGCCCTCTACAAGTACATATTGTATTTGGATGGGTACATTGATATAATAAACCTCTACCAGTAATTGAACAAGTACATTGTTATTTCAATCCTATACAAGTAATTGGATGGTTTCATTGATATTATAGTCAGGGACAAGTAATTTGGCAGGTACATTGGTATTATAACTTGCTACTGTAGTACTGTAGATTTACATTTTTATGTGAATATTTAATTTTTAGCTGCTGTTTTGTATTGTGAGAATATAAAATGGCAAGCATCAAACTTGAAATAACTTTATATATTTCCAACTGTCAGAAAAATAAAAGCGATATTTTAAAATCTGCAAGGATTGCTTCTTGCGATTTTCCCAGATATTAATCATGACATTTGAATAAATCAGGAATATACAGTAGTTAAACAGGTAGATTGATATTTTAAATGGAATTGGTAACATTACTTTTATAACTAGTTTACAAGTACACTGTATGTATTTTTTATTTCTTTCTATGATCTTTATTTATTAAAACTTTTGTGATTTTGTAATTTTATACTCAGATGTATCTACGTGTCAGTCTTGCCTTTATATTTAATCATGCTCATGTTTCTCCACCCAATCAGCTGTGTTCAACAGGAAATTCTGTTATCAGAATTTTGTCAATGGAGTTTTAGAAAATTGAATTGTTGTTTCCTTTTTCACTCGTATTTACAGAAATCCTAATATTTGAAGTTTTCGATTAGGAAATACCATGCAAAAGGAAGACTGTTGTAATATACAGGCTATTTACAGCTGTCCACAATATACAGGCTATTTACAGCTGTCCACAATTACACATCAGCAACAGCTGTTTTATATTGCAGCTATCAACTCTTGCTCTTTGATTAGGGGGGAAAATATAACTTAATTTTTTTCAATTTAAAGAAATATTTTTTTTAAATTCAGAAATATGCAAACCACACACAACTCTTTTGATTATTTTAATGATTAAGAGGCCAAAAGCCTTTGGTAACCTGAGATTTTTTCCTTTCAGGTGGATATATATCAGGGTATGAGCCTGCTAAATTGATCCAGGAAGCCATACTACATCTATGTAATGAACTGAAGGATGATGCCGTGGCATTAGTGGATGCCATTGCTCCCACTGACTTTATTCTGAATTCTCCCATAGGAAAGTCAGATGGACAGGTACTCATAGTAATGATATATACCTAACATTTCCTCTCGACAGATCACACAGAATTTGAGAACAGGACATAACATGCAATAAATCATTTACCATGATAATTATTCTCAGGCAAATTTAATAAATCTTTAAAAATACACATTGTTTCCTTGTGACTCTTTGAACAAGGCACTAAGTGTCATTTTCCCAGACCAATTATTAATTTCCTGTTAATTTTGCTTGTTACACTACATTTAATTAGAATGTATATAAAGTTATCTTTTAACATAATGAACATCAATACTAGTACTTAAACAGTCGCCCACATGTTTTATTTTCAGATTTATAAGTTTTTTTTCCCATGTTTTAAATTTATAATTTCTTTTCTGTTTTCAGATTTACAAGAATTTATACAGTGCAATGATTCAAGGACCCAGTGCTCTAGAGAGGCCGTCATATTGGAAGGAGTTTGTGAACAAACCGGTCATTGGGAGCAAATCTAAATTATAAAACATTCCAAACCCTCAGAACTCTGACCCTTCAAAATCATTAACTATAACATGGGATGTATATAATTTATTCATAAATATATTTAAAATATCACTGACATCATTCAAAGGAATGGTTAATAACTGAAGTGTTATATATATATATATATATATATATATATATATATATATATATATATATATATATATATATACACAGAATTGATAAAAGCTAATGACTGTTAAAGTGTGACATACATAACATGAACAGTTTATGCATTAGTATACCGAGTTATTTTCGCTCTGTGTTATTTTCACACTTCTTTACTTAAAAACGGTTTTGCCCCGTCATGAATTCGCCCAGACAAAGTTGTGTTTAAAGAGAAATAATTTGAGACATTAGAGTTCGCTCGATCTTAAATTCGTCCGCTGACAATGAGGGCGAAAGGGGTGGAAATAAAACGGGGCGAATATTTCCTTGTATAAAGTATATGAACATTTTAAGCAGTAGTCGATGTAATTCCAGTATTAATTTTACAATTGTTTTAAATATCAGTATGTCATATGTTTGAATAAGAAACCACGACGATTTTTAAGCATATTTTTTTTCAGGTAAATCAAAAAATAATTATAAATTTATCATAATTTCTTTATTTAATTTAAACGTAGAGTGGGGGGGGGGGGGGTGAACTCACGAACAAGTATATTATAGCCAACTTAAATAATTTTTTTTATAGCTTAACATATTTCTCAAACAAAAGTGTAACACAAACTTAACTATATTCCATTCACTTATTCAGAGTGAAGATTGTGCACATCTTAATATCACCACATTGTGTCAATAAATTTTTATGTAGAATTTATTTCTTTCGCCTTGTAAAACTGTTTCTCATTGTTTGGTTCACAATTTTGTGTTCATAGACACACTGTTTATGCTCTCTACGAGCATTACTGTTGCCTCGTCCAGCATTGTCTCTGCTTCTTTTGTCGAATCTTTATCTGGGATATTATCCTTATCTACTTTGACTTCAAGAATATGATATACTTCTGTACTGTTGTTACAAGGATCGTTTTCCCCAACAATATTAGATTTATTATTATCTTTGCTTTTCTCGCTCTGAGATTTTTTGCGCTTTGCTTTGGTTTCCGTCTCTTTCATTGAAGTCTTTTCCAATTTTTCCTGCTCTACTTTGCAATCGGTTATTTTTGTGGCTAGTTTGTTGTTACAACTACCATTAGCAAAACCTGTGCCATATTGAACGGGGCCTTCCTCGCTGAAACGTACGGATTTTTTGATATCGACAGACTGTTGGTCCTTCTTTTCATCTATGTCTTGATATTCACTCTCTGTGTGTAAATATTTTATTTCCGTAACCCTAACCGTTGCTTTGGCACTTGTGTTTCTTGCTGAATTTTGGTCTTCTGATATCTGTATAGATTTTGCCGCGCCTTTGACCATAGTCTGCTTGGTTTTGGTGGTATTATGATCGCCTGCTGTTTTAGTTTTTTTGCCTATGGCTTTGACGCTGGCGTTCTTTGCCGATTCTGTTTTTCCGGTGTTCTTTTCTTTCTCATGTCGAGGCTCTACTGTGATGTCATATTCATCTTCCACCAGACACTGTTTGCTGTAAATCTCTTCTTCCGGTACAGTGTCCATTTGTTTCCTCAGCGTCTCCATGTGGTCATAATCATCACTAGGTGAAGTTGCCGCCGACCAGCCGTTGTTCGGCCAGACTAGATCATAGTCTCCACTGTTGGCTTTAGCACTTCGTAAAACTCCTCTGTCATATTCCTGCAGGTCATACTCTTCGTCACACAGAGTGGGGTCTAATTTTTTTGCCATGTCTGCCACCACGTCGTACGAAGTGCTTTGGGACACAAGGTCCCGGTTGATATAAATACGCTCAATTGCTTCTGAGGCAGGTCTACCTCGAGTTTCTAAAGGACTGATTTGTATTGCCCGTAGTTTTCTTTTTATTTGATATTTAGTGCAGCTGTAAATATACAACATCTTTACTTGATATCACAGAAACAACAAAATAGAGAAATGCCAAGGTTATACTTACCAACAAATGCACAATATGTCTAGGATGACTGCTAAAATCACCACTGCCACCAGGTACATATAACACGATTTTTCCAGAGGGACTGACGGAAATGTACAGCCATCAGTTGTACTATTTGTACTTTCTGAAAGTTAAAATATAAATAGGGGCAACAAAGGGAAAATATAAGACAATCATAGCCAAATATTAGTGAAAAAGGTGCAAATGAATGTTAAAACTAGGGAAATCAAACGACATACCGTTAAGTTTTAAGCTGTAACTACTATTGGCTACATATACTGATTCTTTTGAAAAGTCTTAACAATCCTCGGTGTTATTTAGCATGCAATAACATTATTTTATTTGACGTAATTTGTACTTTTAGCATTTGTTCCATTATGGAGTATTAGCTCATCGAGACGAAATCGGAGGAGCATACGCTATAACCTCGGGTTAAAGATTTTGGAGCAGGTCCCACATCTAACTTTTTACAGGTCCTACTTTTAGTCTATCGCGGGTCACTTCCGGGTATTATGAATCGGTAGATAAACTGGCACAAAATAGTCCGACAAAAATAATATTATAACAAATTAGTTCATATTACTTCCCTACAGTTTAAAGATAGTAAAGGGATCATTAATATAGTACTTTAAATTTAATGCATCGCTGGTATGTCTGTAGAAACACAGAGGAAACGTGCAGTGACCATTATTAATCCATATCAATATACTAAGCATGTCTTTAATAGCCCTGGCATTGTAATATTATTGCTTTGCATAAAGCGTGATTCGATATACCCTAAACAAAAAGGGTGAAAATGCAGCAATTGGGCATACATTTCAGCAGTTTTTGTAAACATTCTTTACAGTTCTTGACAGCTTCTAAAATTGCAAATTTATCAATCTACAGTTTGTCAATTTCTTCGATTATTAAGCTAGGTCCAGCATTACTGGAAAATAATGAACAGCTTTTACACCACGCAATTTTTCTCCATATCGAGTACCAATCTGATTATGAATTTATTCCAAATGAAATCTCACTCAGTTGACCATGGACCAGGATTGGGAAGCATCAGTGTATGCCCATGGAACAAATGAATAAGATTCTTTTTTAATTTTTTTTCTTTTCAAATCACCCATGTTGCAAGGTCAGGATGCAATTAACACACAAAAACAGCAGTAATATGCCATTCAAACTAATATCAACCACAACCTCCTTTCCAGTTCGAATAGAATGAGTATTGGTCAACTCTCGCGAGATCTCGCTTGGAATATATACGTGCATATACGTTACCCCTCTCGAACATACGAACTAATCTAAATATTAAAAAATAAGGTCATAACCTTTTTGGACTAATCAAAAGTCGCGTTTCTTAAATACTGTCGGGAGAAGTAACAATAACAACAAGATGCCGACGTCGAGAAATGTACTCAAAGTCTTTTCAGTGGATTTTTTTAAAAATGTCTGCAGAAACGAAAAACCACATATTACGACACATATTGCATAACTGTGTAATAGAATTTTATTGTATGATATTGTATCACATGATGCAATATATAATAGGACACAAAATAAGCATTTAATATGTAAACGATTCATGATATGATACAATATGATATGAAGAACATCTAGCACTAATCTAGCACTACAAATAACATCACAAACTATAGAAGTATATAGAGGATATCTATATTGTGTGATTTTATATTTGCTTTATCCAACGAGTTGAAATGGTGTATATATTCGCGAGGCTTGCCGAGCGAATATAACCATTTCAACGAGTTGGATAAAGCAAATATAAAATCACACAATTATAGATGTTCTATGTATCTCATACAATTTGATTTATATTATGAAGCTTTTGAGACAGCCCCCTAATATGACCCGAATTGATTTTTTTAAAGATTAAATGATGATGCAACGTTGTGTTATGCGGTTAGTGTGACCTTGCGCAATACAATTTAGTACGTAATTTCGGAGATAAATATAACTGTTTTAATGTAAAGTTTCACTGAAATAAACCTTGAAATAATTGTTTATCTCTAAATAATTTTTCTTAGAGCTTAATCACTTAATTAAATGGAAATACTGATCAGAAACTTGAATAATCAAGTTTGTTGACATACACAAAGTTGCGAATGCTCGTTAGTTTGAATTGACTCGAACGAGGAACAGCTGTTGATGTTTTATAATACGAACACTGGCCTAATGATTCGAAGTTGAAAATATTGAATAAGGATGCTTACTGCTGGTGAAATAAAAGTCTTGGGAGACATCATTTCGGTAAGTTCTTGTATAGAAACACAACCAAAGCGTTCTGTTTTCATTTTGTCGTCAGAATGAACTCCTTGATAGCTATATAACGTGATTTGCAGTTTTATAAACTTACAGTTATGTGTTTTCCTTTATATTTGTAATTTAAATCTTCGACAAACTCCATTTTAAATCAATTTTTGGTAGTAGATATAGCTTTATGGAAAATACTAGAAAGTCACTGAGGCGTTGAAGCGAGGGGCTGTGTCAAAAATAGTTCGGACCGGAAGTATTTGATATAGCATCACCCGTTTGATAAAGCAAAGGTTTATCACAGGGGTAGTATACACCACACGTATGAGATAAAAAAAGATATGAGAACTACATTTTGTACAGTTTTGTGTGGTGTAAGCCGCGCGGCCGATCGCTCTTGAATTATATATATATATATATATATATATATATATATATATATATATATATATATATATATATATATATATGATATGTGATGACATATTTTTTGTACCAAATCATGATATAGATCATTAACTAACTAAAGAACTACATTTTGTACAGGTTTGTGTCAGAGTTTGGTGTGGTGTAGGCCGTGGTAAAAGTACAGAATAAAATCAACAACACTAGGCATCTTTAAAGTGTCGGATCTAATATATAGATACTAAGCAAGTAAATTGAATATATAAAGCACTAAAAATGGTAACGACACGAACAATAGGTATTGTCAAATTTTCGGGACAACCAGTCACTTCTTCAGGACAAAAGAAATAAATTACATGGGTAAAAACAAAGGAAATAAAATACAGCACTATAACTAACACTACTAAAGAAACTATATACAGAACAATAACTACATTTTAAATATTTTTAGATCACAATCTTAGAAAAGGTGTTGGCAATACGGTCGATCGCTATAAAGTCATATAATATGTTATGACACATTTTTTTTGTACCAAATCATGATATAGATCTAAAGAGTTTTAAAACAATTTATAAAAATTAATTTTTTTCAATACCAAATGTCCTTATCTTTACTTCTTTTTATATTTTCAAAAAATCAGTATGTGTTCACTTTTATTATTAATATTCCAGTTCTTCTTAATTTGATGGATAAATTTATATTCACTTACCATTACTGAGCGCGATAGCAAAGCTTAAAGTTATCTTGAGATCCGAAGAGTCGTCTGTGAAAATAAAAGGTGAACAATTGAATTAAGATATGATTTTCATACTTTTCTCGAAACATTGAACATTAAGATATTGAAAACAATACTTTTTGTGCAATTTTCATCAAGTTTCGTGTCACATGGAATGTATTCTGTTGTCCTATTTATATGCATCACCATGCATTTTGTTGGTAATGTAATGTCTATAAGGAAAAAAGCTCTATCATTAAAAAAATCTTGCAAGATAAATTATTTCTGAACAAATGATGATCAATGTTGGTATACGCACCTTTAATTTCTTTACTAAAATCTCCGACGATACATTTTTGTCCATCGGTGAAATTTAACAACGAAGTTGAATTCATACCCATAAATAGAGGATAAAGTAACCCTAAAAACAGATTTGAAAAGGATTTAAAAGATTATTTTGATCCTGATTCTTATCATCTTCGAAATTCATTTTGAAATAACGTTAATTGTAAAATTGGTTTACCTGAACAGTTGTTTTCACCCTGTGGTTTTTCTATCTCCAGTGTTACGATGCCTTTTAAAACAAAAGATATGGTTACAACAGTATGTGTTTTTAGTGGTGTTTTGTTCATTACGCGAATACTAGTATACGGTGTAACGACATAAAGTCTATGCGGTCGTCTTTGAAATAATATTTTTAGCCACATGTACTTGGTAAAAAGCTAAATGGTTATAACCACAGCAGTGAAATCTTTCTCCTACAGGAAAATACGTGGAGATAACGATATAGTATCTTTGTTTTGCTAGAGAATAGCTTCTGGCAAGAAAATAAAAAACTGCATATTTATATTAATAACATATATTTACATTTCCCATTGTCTTTGTCTGTGATAACACTACGAATCGATTTTTGTACTATACAACCCAATAAATTTAAATGACGTATTGTTGGGGGCGCAATCAGGTTTGCATAATTAATATCATAATATTTAACCGTACAACTGCTGAAAATATATAAATATAAGTAATAAATCTATCATAAAGCCCTTCGGGCTTTATTCGATTTGATCACGCCCCGACCGTAATTATCACGTCATAATACTCAAAGAATGATTCCTTATTCCTTAAATAAGGACCATACAGCTACACAATTCGTTTAAAAATTAGGATAGTATAATAATTCATAAATCGTTTGCTATTTCTTTACCCCAACTCATGATATATTTCGCTTTTCCAATCCATTGTTTGCTCGGAACTTGGGCATCTTCTAAATAAGGCGAAAAGTTGACAGTTGCACAGGCAAACATGGTTTTCGGCCAGTTGAGTTTTGCAGAGCGAACCAATCCGTCAAACACCCCTTAATCAAAATAAAGTTATTAAAATATTACTTCACATTTAAAATTCAAGCGTCGTCTTGATAATCATAAGAACATTAAAACAAGTAAAAATTCAAATATTTCTACTGTAGTTTGTTTCTATTGTTTGATGAAAATTTAAAAAAAACCCGTAATTGTAAAATCCAATGGCATTGATGACATGATTATCACTTATTTTTTAGTTGTAAAGTATGGTATTAATAAAAACAAAGGCTTAAATTACAAACAATATACCTCATATAAACATTTTAAGTTTTAAACATACATTCTCAAGGATCAATAGGCTATGTAGCAACCTCTAATGATACAGTATCCACTAATGATATAAAATTGCATTAGTGGTCAGACTTCTGAGCGTTAATGATATGATTTTATCATTAACGAACCACCAAGCCGCACACTAATGATACAATTTCAAAATTATATCATTAAAGGTCAAAATTCACGTCCACTAATGCTATAAAAAATTCGCAAAATAAGTAAATCGTTGACCTTTAATGATATAATTTTTTTATTGCTTTAAAGGATGAACTTCAACCATTTATGATACAATTTTGTATAATATAATACTATTTTATATTTTTCATTTTGCATGTACCTCTGTCTATTTCTATGTTGGCTAAAAGTAGTGTCAGACAGATTATTCAGATTCTACTTTTTCTCTCGTTAATTTGATAAGATTTAATCTTTAGATTCAGGCTATAATATAAAAAAAACTTCTTACAAGTATTAATACTCAGCTGCTAGCACAAGGTTAATTGGAAATAATAATTTTGCATTGTAGAATATAAATCTATGATAAATATTAATCAATAGTGTAGAATATTCGGACAAAAAGTGAACAAGAATGTTTAAAAGCAAAATTTTTTGAAGATTTATTTAAGATATGTTGCTCAGCCTCAAGTGCAAATAACTCTTTTTTAGAGGATTGGCACGTTTGTCGCCTTTCCTATTATTTAAAATAAGCATCTGATATCATTTTACCTCAAATATCCATAAATGAGGTATCCAGAACGAGATGACCATTAACAGTAAAGACAATGTTGTAAACTAAAGCTATATTTTTTTCGCTCACTTGATCCGAAGGTTTAAGTGGGCTTTCCTGATCACCTGTTGTCCGTCGTCCGTCTGTAAACCTTTTACATTTTCGACTTCTTCTCTAGAATCACAACTTTAACCAAGCCAAGTTTGGTACATATCATTTTTATGGGACGGGGATATTGAATTGTAAAAAACTGAACGGCAAACCCCTTTTTAAAACGGAAATTATTGCGAAACAGTGAAAATAGAGTATGTTTTAAAAAATCTTCTCATGAACTGCTGCATCAAAAATTCCAATATCTACATCTATTTCTATGTTGGCTAAAAGAAGTGTCAGACAGATTATTCAGATTCTACTTTTTTTCTCGTTGTATTAATTTGATAAGATTTAATCTTTAGATGCAGGCTAAAATAAAAAAAAAACCATGTCTTCTTACAAGTATTAATACTCAGCTGCTAGCACAAGGTTATTTGGAAATAATAATTTTGCATTGTAGAATATAAATATATGATAAATTATAATCAATAGTGTAGAATATTCGGACAAAAAGTGAACAAGAATGTTTAAAAGCAAAATTTTTTGAAGATTTTTTAAAGATACGCTGCTCAGCCTCAAGTTCAAATAACTCTTTTTTAGAGGATTGGCACGTTTGTCGCCTTTCCTATTATTTAAAATACGCATCTGATATCATTTTACATTAAATATCCATAAATGAGGTATCCAGAACGAGATGACCATTAAAAGTAAAGACAATGTTGTAAACTAAAGCTATATTTTTTTTCGCTCACTTGATCCGAAGGTTTAAGTGGGCTTTCCTGACCACCTGTTGTCCGTCGTCCATCTGTAAACCTTTTACATTTTCGACTTCTTCTCTAGAACCACAACTTTAACCAAGCCAATTTTGGTACATATCATTTTTATGGGACGGGGATATTGAATTGTAAAAACTGAACGGCAAACCCCTTTTTAAAACGGAAAATATTGCGAAACAGTGAAAATAGAGTATATTTTAAAAAGTCTTCTCATGAACTGCTGCATCAGAAATGCCAATATTTACATCAAAGATGATTTAGTTTATTACATGGCAATTTTGATATCGCATCTTATATTAGCCCGAGGTCGCTGTATATCAGCCCGAGAGCCGTCAGGCTTGAGGGCTGATATACAGCGACCTCGGGCTAATATAAGATGCGATATCAAAATTGCCATGTTAAGATTTTTATATCATATACTTATAGAAAATATTAGAGAAACAATAACAAAAATATCATGTGATGGATGATTATTGTTAACAAGTCGCTCCGTGTCTAAATATTCTATCTCTAATAAACTTCCCTGAAATTTTTGCGCCAGCTGTTTGTATACAAAGTTGACGTCGTCGACGTAACTATTTCACATCATACTCGGAGATCGGAGTTGAACGACGCATACCGAACTCTACGTCATAATAACCGATGATTAACTGAAAGGGGTGTGATATAACATCCGAAGATTGCCGGAGAGGGGTGTGATATAAATCTTATATCACACCCTAGTGTTTATATCACACGGGTAGGCGAAATTTCTGTTTATAACGCACAGGGTGGAAAAGGGTATATTTTCTATAAGTATACGATATATAGAGGATATCTATATTGTGTGATTTTATATTTGCTTTATCCAACGAGTTGAAATGGTGTATATATTCGCGAGGCTTGCCGAGCGAATATAACCATTTCAACGAGTTAGATAAAGCAAATATAAAATCACACAATTATAGATGTTCTATTTATCTCATACAATTTGATTTGTATTATGAAGCTTTTGAGACAACCCCTAATATGACCCGAAATATGACCCGAATTTGATTTTTTCAAAGATTAAACGATGATGCAACGTTGTGTTATGCGGTTAGTGTGACCTTGCGCAATACAATTTAGTACGTCATTTCGGAGATAAATATAACTGTTTTAATGTAAAGTTTCACTGAAATAAACATTAAAATAAAAGTTTATCTCTAAATAATTTTTCTTAGAGCTTAATCACTTAATTAAATGGAAATACTGATCAGAAGACTTGAATAATCAAGTTTGTTGACATACACAAAGTTGCGAATGCTCGTTAGTTTGAATTGACTCGAACGAGGAACAGTTGTTGGTGTTTCATAATACGAACACTGGCCTAATGATTCGAAGTTGAAAATATTGAATAAGGATGCTTACTGCTGGTGAAATAAAAGTCTTCGGAGACATTATTTCGGTATGTTCTTGTATAAAAACACAGCCAAAGCGTTCTGTTTTCATTTCGTCGTCAGAATGAACTCGTTGATAGCTATATATCTAGATTTGCAGTTTTATAAACTTCACAGTTATGTGTTTTCCTTTATATTTGTAATTTAAATCTTCGACAAACTCCATTTTAAATCAATTTTTGGTAGTAGATATAGCTATATGGAAAACACTAGAAAGTCTTCGAAAATAGGTCACTGAAGCATTGAAGCGAGGGGCTGTGTCAAAAATAGTTTGGACCGGAAGTATTTGATATAGCATCACCCGTTTGATAAAGCAAAGGTTTATCACACGGGTAGTATACACCACACGTATGAGATAAAATTATATAATGAATATTCTAAATTGTTTAAATCGTGACCCTGGACCAATACTGGGGCCAAGGAGAGGTACAAGGTTTACCAAAAAAAATATGAGAGAAAATAATTCAAAATCTTCTTTTTAAGAACTACAAAGCTACAAATTGTGAGATTACTATGTAAGCATCCTGAGATAACGTAGTTTATAAAGTGTGAAAATCGTGACCCCCGGACCATTACTGGAGCCACAGTTAAAATTTAACTTAAAAATAAATAAGTAATATATTTAAAACTCTTCCTCTCAAGAACTACAAAAATGTGAGATTACTAAGCAAACACCCTAGGATAGTGTAGGTTATAATATTATTGTTAAAACCATGATCCCCAGAGTACTACTGGGGCACCAGGAGGAGTTCAAAGGTTAACATAGGAATCTGCTCAAGTAGTACTATGCTACAACTTGTGAGATTACCATGCAAGCACCTTATCATAGTGTAGATTCTAAATTGTTAAAACCGTGACCTCAGACTAATCTGGTGCCCCTGGAGGGGTTCTGGAGGGGTTCAAAGATCAAAAGTCACATAGTCATGTATAGGAAATTTATTAAACAATCTTCTACTTGCAAACTACAATGCTACAATGTGTGAGATTACTATGCAGAAATAGTAAGATAGTGTAGATTTTAAATTGTTAAATCTGTGACCCCCAAATCAATACTAGGGCCTTAAGATGGGTGTAAATCTAAACATAGAAGTACAAAATGGGGGAAAATTACCAATATTGTGATCATACCTGTCATTGTGTTGTCAAATCTTAGAATATAATAACATGCATGTTACACTAAATTTAAAGATTTTCATATTTAAAAAAATTGAAATAGAATGATACAAGGACTTGCTGTTTAGGTGAGCGTTGTGGCCCAAAGGCTGTTTGCTGTTAATTCACTTCTTTCTCTTGACATTACACATATAAACTGTCTAGATTGGGTCCTTATCATTCAAAATAGGAGCAGCGTACATGTATGTAGGCGAAAATGTCGTGTCTCAGTGTTTCTTATATAAGCATGTGCATATGTAGTCAACTCTAATGATATGAAGTTACACTAGAGGACAGAATTGTAACCATTTATGATATAATTTTATCATGAACGCACTATCCAATCGTTCATTTTTGATGCAATTTCAAAATTGTATAACTTATACTCAAAATTCACATCAATTAACGATATGAAATAAAAAAGCAAAACATGTAGTACATTGTTTAATGATATAATTTCTATTGCATCAGTTGATGCACTTTAACCATTTATTGAAACTCTCTCTCTCTCTCTCTCTATTTCTTTGTTGGCTGAGTATAGTTTATTAGATGGATTATCAACAAAGTAGACAATTAAAGATTAGTACATTGTTGACCGATAATGATACACTTTAAATTGGATACTCTATCCATTGGATAAGTCATGCACCTATGGATGCCACTCTGTCTAGCTATATTTACATCTCGCTCTGTTAGTTAAGAAAAGTATTAGCTAGATTATTTAAAAAATAAAAAATCTACATGTAAAAGAGTGCATCATTGGCCAATAATGATATATCTATATTCACGTATTGCATTAGTCCCGGATATCCTATGAAGAGGTACATGAAAAATGCAAAGGACAAGAGCGTACAAGGCATGACAAATCCCCCCGTACCCAGGATTTTGAAGTGGCACATGAACATATCAAAATAAAAAAAATCTTTACATTTGAAAGTGTGCATCAGTACATGTACATGTCTAATATAGAACTGCATTCTCTGACAAATAAATGATATACTTTAACACATGTTCTTGGCACTTATCTCCTTTGTTTTATTTGTTTACTTTCCAAACATTACAGCATGATCTCATATATGTGCTAGCGCTATTTTTATCCGACATTGCTTGTACAGAACATGAACATTACGTAATTGTTGTCATTATATAAATTGTATAGATATTTTTTTCATTATGATCCAATAGAAAAGCAAAAAAAGTTTGACTTAAAAGCAAATGAATTAAAAATAAAACGCCGTCTATACGATTCGAACACCCTCTCATTCGAGAAGGATGGACTACGTGCCTCCGCCTATCACAGTGAGCTACGTTGACACATTTGAGTACCTGTGAATAAATTTTACTGTTTGACAATAATTAATAAAGTGAAATGTTTTTGTGAAAACCACGCATTTGACCCATAATGGGTCTAAACTCCATTTTAATAAATCAATAATAAAAATCAAGAAAAATTTATTTTTTAAATAAAAGTTCTTTTAGGATGGAGTCAAGATCTAGCCCATTCATAAGATGTTTGCATAAAACGCTGTGCAGCTTAATTTGGAAACCTATACCTGTCGAGTTTATAGAATGAAAGCACAATATTGACATCCATTGTGAAATTTACACTAAAAACAATGCATACAAGCCAAAAATTAATATTCCAACTTAAATTGAAATTCTATCATCTTCGTTGCTCTGAGTGGGAGATATACAACGCCTTGTACGCCCCTGTTCTTTATTTAAAAAGTACATGTACTATATTGTACATCATTAACGGTTGATTTTCCATCCTCTAGTTCATCCTCTAATGCAATAAAAATTATATCATTATTTATTTACTTACTTTATTACTTATTTTGCGGTTTTTTCTCATATCATTAGTGGACGTGAATTTTGACCTTTAATGATATAATTTTGAAGTTGTATCATTAGTGGACGGCTAGGTAGTTCGTTAATGATAAAATTTAATCATTAACGGTCAGAAGTCTGACCACTAATGCAACTTTATATCATTAGTGGATACTGTATCATTACAGGTTGCTACACTATAAACTCTTTGCCATATAATTATGCCAGTGGCATTTTTGCACCCGCTTAAAATGTAGTTATGTAAAAATCTATATACGAAATGATATATCATTGCCTAGAAAGTATATGACCACTTTTGTTTTAAGTGTGTCTCACATGACATGTGAGATATTTACTGTTAGATACTAATATCGCATGAGAAAATAATAATTCCAATTGAAGAAATATTTTTTTGCCGGATATATTGAAAGTCCTGTGGGATTTTCTTAAAACCGTACAGGAATTTTATTTCTGTTTGATAAAAGTATTTAAGTGTTAAACCGTACAGGATTTTAAGACAGACAGGAATTTTTCCTGTAGGAAATTAAGATTTCCAATCAGATATTAAAATCTTATGGGAGTTTTGTTCCAATCCTATTGGAATTTAATTTCCTATAAGAAGTTCTTTTATTCCGATAGGAAATTCTAAATATCTTATTTAGGAAAAAGTTTTCCCGTATGAATTTATATTTTTCAAAGATAAATATATTACCTAACAGGTGAGATATATCAATAACAAAAGTTATTATAAACTCTTTAAAGTTAACATGAATTCATATATACGCATTATTTCCCTTTTTCTCCGACTATTGCCATATTAATTGTCGATTTCTTTGGTTCTGCTCATCGCTACACACCCCTTATATAAGGCCGAAGGCACTTTTCATGCTTCACAGCATTGAGGTATTTCATTCACCCCGACACGTTACATTGGACAAAAAATTTGAATAAACGCGCATTGAACACAATAATATGACAACCACTCGTTTTGAATATCCAATGAAAGACGAAACAAAACAGATTGAAATCCAGGTAAACCTATTTCAAAATTAAATCCCCGGTCATTGTAGAACGTTCTCCTGTGTCGTACTGTTATAATATCGCACATGCGCAACTACACACTGTAGCAGATGGTGCTCTGATACCATGGACTTTAGAAAAAGGAGTGTTTTTTTTTATATAGAAACTGATAAAAGCGATGTTACGTTGTTTATACATTTTTGGATTTACTATTACTTATCTACTGTCTACTGTGTTAGATGTAGTGCGGCCGGGGTCTATAATAAGATGCAGACGTTATGCACTCTGTGGGTCTACAATAAGATGCAGACGTTATGCACTCTGTATGATCGACACACGTGTTCGATGTGTATGCACTGTCAAGATATTGCGGATATATTAGAAATTCTTTATATCTAAGAATAAACCATCTTTTTATTGATTGTAGTTTCCTTTATTCATTTTTAAAGCGCTAAGCATAGCTCAGCGCTTTATTGTCGTTAGACTTCTACTTCCGGTGCATCGAATAACCACCCCCTATGAGCAGATATATGCATCATTTAAACTGGTTAAGGAACTAGTTTCAGGGGTTTACGCATATAATCGCACGGGTTATTGTGAATCTAATGTGCGGGGCTTACATACATCATTGCAGGGGCTGCTATGCAGTTTTTGCTGTATTTCCAAGGTGCACAACGTAGAAACTGTACAAGAAGCATGATAAAAACCGGCTTCTAAATGTCATGAAGTAAATATGCCAACTTCCGTTTATTTTAACTTTAAAAAAAGATATGGACTCTACTTTTCAGTTTTATGATGTAACATCCAAAGATGAAATTTCTTTCCTTATTGTTTTCTATCTATACTTCCGGTTTTGACTGAATATAACAAGGCATTCGTGAGACACTTCGTTTAAAATAACTTTTTTGAATATAAATACCACAAAGCCATGAAAAACTTTCCAGATTTATTAAGCACATTCTTCCTTTGAAATAGAGGGGTGTTTTAAAAAGTGATTGCACTTGATAGGTGCACAGTGTAAAGATACCCAAGCCACTTGCAGTAAGACGTGACTTATCCTGTCTAACCAGCAATATCGGTAATAATTGAAAGTGATTTGGGAAGTCATATATTTTAAGCTACTCGTAGGAGCTAGCAGGCGAAAAGGTGTGAAACCCAATTGACAGGCGTAGTCTTTCTATTGTATTAACCGGAGTATCATTAAATTTTACCGTCTGGTTAAATGAAGCAAAATGTTTTGTTAAACAGTGTTTTGTGGTGAAAACAAACCGTCCGGATCCGGAACGCGAAATTCCGGATATATGAGATAAAATAACGTGAAAACATGAAACATGAAAAATATGTTCCCAAATAAAATAGTTCGTAAACTGAAGCGTCCGGATATTTGGCGTCCGGATATTTGAAGCCCCACTGTATTTAAGGTGGAATAACACACATGGAAAAAGTCACTCAAATTGGCAGTAAATTTACTGAATATGAACGATATCATGATAAATAAATTGTACATATGTCAAATAAGCAAAACATTTGCAATTTGGGGGTAAAAAATGAATATCTAATAATTCAATTTAGTACGTAACAACACAAGCTTAAGCGGGATTCGAATTTGGGAGGTACGGATCATAAGTCCGACACTCAAACCACTCGGGTACCGAGTTAATTGCATGTTACCGTCAATAAACTCCTTTTATAAAACTAAATGGTGTTTCTATCAAAGGTCAGCAATTTTGTGATGATGTGTAATTCCACCTTAAAGACGACTTGTAAATAGCTATTATAGTTCTTGATGCTCGCCGCTCTCCCTACAACATATATATAAGGAACTGACTAAACACTTCAAGTTTGCATTGTAGATCTCAACTGTGTGAACGTATATCTTACCTCGCTTACATTTCTTACTTAGACGCAACAACTTACTAGCTATATGCAATACATATGCACAAAACGATTCAGAACATCAATTATAATGGTCAATACAATACATTTGTAAAGATAATGCACGTATAACTACAATATTAAAGTGAAAACATTAGACAAACAAACGTCGAAAACAAGGCCCAGGTGTGAAATCAAGTGTAACAAAATCAAAGGCTTTTATATACATGTTCCATGTTTTAGGCAAGTATCCATTTACAAGTCGTGTTCAGCTTTAATTTACATTAATTTTAGTGTAGATGATAAATCATAATATATATTTGAAGAGAACGTAATTCGACCAAATTTTCTTAATCAAAAATAAACTGCAATAAATAAGGATAAATATGGATGATTACAACTTCAACGCCATTTTGACCCTTCTGGCATTAGATACTTTCAATTGATATTAAACATATGTCAAAAGTTCAATAAGTTTCATTTTTAACTAAGCTTGCACAAAGTAAATTTCCTTTAAAACCAAGCTATGTTAGCGCTTTTCGGTACTTTCAGTACGTTGATTATAAACATGTTACTACATTGTGTAGTCCTATGATTAAGAAGTCCGTGCAGCCTGAATGCCTTGATCGGAAAGCAACCGACCTTAACTTTCTCGGCCTATATATATTCCCCAGTTAAAGTTGAGGAGCTATCGAAACTAATATGGCGACCAAAAGCTTTTATGAATTTATGTCGACTTTAGGCAATGGTATATCATATGATATATTTGAATTTCGAAACTGGCACCTTTAATGGGTGCCAACATGTCACATTGACACTGGCATAATTATCCGGCACAGTAATTCATGTTTATGACATTACACGATGATATTTCGCAGGCATATGAATTTGGTAGTTAAGAGATCAAATCCTAACGTTTAAAGATACATGATATTTTGCATGACTCATTAACCTTGGAATTTCGTACACTCTAATCTTATTATCAAGATCAAATGACATTTATCTACAATAAGAAGCAGAAAAATAAATTACAAGGAATTTATTCAAAAGCTACCCAATTTATACTCATATAAACTGGGTTGAAACAGTTTACGCCTTTTGTAAACCGCTTTGCGGCTTATAAAGTGTAAAATGCTCCAACCCAGACTTTATACCTATAAGTTGGGAAGTTATTAAATACATTCCGTATTTCTTGAATGATAACAATTATTTTTAAAAATAAATTTAATTATTTCCCATGAATTAGTATATAAAAAAATTGTTGATTGATAGTAAATAGAGGTAAAAAGTAACAACCTCATTGATAACATATTGCTGCAAAGAACGTGAAAACAAATTGTTACGCCATGCTTAATACATGTATGTTCAATACTCAAATCGATAGTCAACCTTAAGTTGTTCATCCGGTTGCTGATGAGTTTGGAGTAATAAGTTGACAGTAAGACACTTTACTTGCAAGCTTAAACAGTAGGTAATAACATATATATGTAGACCTATCATGTAATCATAAATTCAACATCTGAAACAATATTTGAAGAAAAAAATATTCTTGATATGTATGTGGATACATTCACCTTGATAAGGTTAACGAATTTACTGGCAATGATATGAGTTCAAGTTATTTCCTTCTGAAAGCCATGTTTATTTATGCCTAAAGAGTACAATAAAACATCACTCATTACAAATATATATATATTTCTTCAATATTCCAATGTTAAAGGGATCATGGCACAATACAAGTCCAATGCTTTTGGAATTACATTTAATTTAATCTTTACAAGTGTAAATAATATAATATTAAATGTGGTTTTGAATAGTGTTTTAGAAACATCAGATTACACATATATTAATATACGTTTTTCCTGAAATCGGTGGACTTGGAAAGGTTTCAAATAAGACGTTTTTTGTTTACATAATAGTAGTCCAAAATTAAGACTTTGTTGCATTTTATTCTATTTTTAAATAGATCATTAGAAATTTAAAAAAAATGAATCATGATATAAATAGTGACATTATTTTCGAATATTTTAAGCATAAATAACGCCCATAATAGTCACATATATTATGTACATATTTTCACGAAATTTTTATAATTTGAAATCATGAACTTTGACCTTTTGTAGCTATAAAGTGGGACCGGCAAAATCATTTGAATTTCAGGAGAAAAAAAAATTAATATAGTGAACAAAATAGTATGTAACTTTGGTACAATTCCTTAAAAATGCAAGTCGTAAACCTTACCTTTAGGCCAGAGGAACATATTCATTTGGATGTAGAAATAAAAAAATTATACTCACCAACTATAAGAAACAATAAAAACAAGCTAACATTAATCATCATCGAACATTGAGCTGAGCTGCATCCGACTTGTCGTGTGGTTTATTTATTATAGAAGGAAATATTTTCAAACATATAATAATAATCAAAGTACGGAAGTACTCATGGGAATTGATTTTATGGATTATTATTTGGTTTAAAATTAACGATAAGTACAAAATTATCTGAATTGTTCGTACCATTTAAAATCTGACTATTTTCAAAAACAATGCTTCTGATCATGAATACATTACATCGAATTTATAGATTATTTTCAAGTAAGCAGTTTTTCCCCCATAGTAGCCCCCCCCCCCCTCCCGAAAACCTGCTATATAGTAGCCTTTCCCCTTCATTCCCCTTTTTTTTGAGTAATCAAACTGCTATATAGCCATTTTTCGGGGGGGGGGGGGGTGGCTAGGGGGAAATTGCACTATATAAATTAACACCGGTTTGTCAGAGTAACTGCATTGGAGAGTTGATTAAAATAATTTCCCAAAAAAGGAACTGACATCTCGGTAAAACCTATCTGTAACACTTTTGCCCTATGGCACCCAAATTTTAATGGCTATACCATCACATGAGAAGAATATGCAATAAAGAACATTCTTTGTGCTTATGGTTCTTTTGTCAACTACAGTCATTCTACTGTGTTTAGTTCGCCATGTTTTGTTTCCAATTATTTTTACTGGTTTGAAATTGCATACCAATGTTTCGTCACCCCTAGCTATGTTTGCAGATTGTCTTTGACTTTGGAAAACATCATTTATTTAACAATTGCTTAGCATTACTATTCGTAATTTCAAAATACGCTTTAGTGATATGCCAGCAGCTTTGGCAATTTCACGAATCGAAATCATGCAGTGTTATCGCGGTGTTCTACAATACACATTACATATTATACAGTCTTCGTACTTCTCATATCCAATCTACGTCTAACGTTGTAGCCACAAACAAAGGTTATCTCAACCCAATCAATAGTTTTATAATTTTTGATTTATTACCGGTGATTGATTCCGTATACTGAAGTACATGTAAATACTAGTAGGTTTCCGGTTTTACAAAAAATAAGTTCTTAGAAGAACTGTTGGCGTATAGTGTACTATTTTTTAATATTTTCGAATCAAAATAAATCACTAGCTTTCTTTGCCATTCTCAGAGTATGGGCAATAGCGTTTACTACGGGAATTATTCTTATCTACACTAGGAATCATGACGTAAGAATTGCTAAGATCCAGCTTTCCATTGTGATTAAGTCTCTTTGAACTCAACGTGTGAATCCTTGGAAAAGATTCCAATATTATTAGTTTGATATAAGGCAGTAGTCTCAAATGGTTTAGTTCCATAGTACTTTCTCGTTTAGGGTCGTTTCAACCTCTATGAATCTCGGAAGGGGTTCTTCAGAAGAAATAAAATCTACAGGCACGTGGAATCTAGTTTATTTTCAACGTATATAAGGTCACCACTTTCAATTTTCTAACCAGTGTATAATCAGCAAAGAACCTGGCGAGCGGATTCATTTATAATAAAGAAGAGATTTTATCAAAAAGACCGGGAGAAGGCCAATGTAAATAGGGTTTACAGTTTGGCTGCAAAGAACTAGTAAGATTTTGTTGGAAAAATGAAAAGACATCTATGATCTCTACAATTCAAATGGTATCTACTTGTCTTAATTCAATCGTTTTATGTTTAAAATTAATATTTTGGGGGCAATTAAACATTTTGAAAAGAATGCTTCCTACAATCATAAACTTTGAACATTATTTAAGTACAGGTCGAAACTTGAAAGTCATCTGACCTATGATATTTATGGTTTTAATGCTTTATAACTGACCCCCCCCCCCCCCCCCCACACACACACACACACAATGTTGTGATGGGATAAATGTATAACTAAATGATAAAGTTAAACCCCAAATTACGTAAACGCAATCTTCGGTCTATGATGCGTTGTTATATGTTGTTATGTTAAAAGGTTGTCGTTGGGTTGGTATAACATACACTTAACAAAACGTCGTGGTTTGTATTAAGATCAATAAAATAATTTGAAATCCCGAAATAAAATGATTAGAAAATTCAAACGTAATTATTTCTATCGGTATCCAATAACTAACCAAAAGCTCAAGGCGAAATTCAATCAAACCGGAAGTGTTGATGAAACTGCTGTAAAGGCCCAGGTCTCGGGTTGCAACCAGAGGTAAAGATTACTACATTGTTCTTGAACGTAAGGTAGTAATCAATCTCTCAACGACAAGACAACCGAATTTGTTTATTTCCTATAGTAAATATATTATATTAGTTGAACACTTAGCACCTTGGTTCTGTATATTCTC
Source organism: Magallana nippona (assembly GCA_033439105.1). Taxonomy (NCBI): domain Eukaryota; kingdom Metazoa; phylum Mollusca; class Bivalvia; order Ostreida; family Ostreidae; genus Magallana; species Magallana nippona. The sequence continues at coordinate 4,936,016 of CM065922.1, forward strand.
TTGTATAGTTTTTGACAGAGTATCATTAAACTTATATCATGTTTATTATTCTATTTCAGATATTTTTTTTAGGTCTCAATACTGTTAAGGACAGCACATGAAATTTGTAGCTTGCTGCTAGCGAGTTGTTTGGCCGTCCAACTGTTGTAATTATGTTTTAATGAAGTATCATCATAACCAATGTAGTCTCTGATATAAGTAAAGTAAAGAGCCTACTAGTATTATTCTTATCATCAACGTTTAATAATCTTTTGATGCACTATAACGTACACATTTTAAATAAAATAATGACAAAATACCACATACAGAAAGTAAAGCATATGAAAAGACATTGAGTCATAGGTAAAAAAAAAACCAACCCAAAATTTTCGCTATGAAATTATATAACCAAATTTAAAGATTTCTTCTTAGACGAAACCTCTGATATGTAAACGGTGTGATCGTTGGGCCGAGCGCAGATTTTTATGATTTGAAACATGGACAGTAGGATCCACCTGCCTACTCAAATCATAAGCCAAAGTTAAACTAAACGTTACGTGATCAGTCTACATGATGATGTCATGTTTCATACGTAAAACATAAGTTTTGTCTTCGGAAATAGCCGAAGAAAAGTACGCGATTCCGAGAATTTTGTTATTTCTTCTTTCAATGCTTATTCATTTCATAAATTGATAAATTTTTCTTTTAATACTTTATTCAGTATCTAAAAGATCAGTACCTTGATGTTAATGATTTTATTTTTCATCAAATAATTTGATAAGACATACGTAAAACAAGTCGTATTTCCTGATTAAAGCACTGTTGTAATTTATCTGGTTTGTAAAGTCAATTATTTTCATTTAAATTACTTTAGTTTGAAACCTTGGAAAGTTTTTATTAGAGTTTACGGGGAATATCACCGACAAGCGCCAGGCATTTAATGATAGAGTTAACTTTGTCAAAGAAAATGACTGCCAATATGGTTGCGCCCAGGGCTGAAAGAATAATTTTTAGCCATTAGTACCCCCGATTCAACTCTCATTATTCACTGATTTTCTTCTAGCGAGCTCTAAGAACCAGTGCGCGCGGAAAAAAAAACGAGCTTAACCTACAGATTCATCAAGAAAATGTTTTGTCTACATCCCATAATGCTCTCTAATGTTTTCTCCCGTGGTGCTATGCCAAAAATGGCTAACATCTAACTCGTAATTAAGGGTGCCTTGAGGTTTGAAAACACGTTTTGAGTAGCGCAGAAGCTTTGGTGAGACCCAAGAAATTTTTACATGCTTCCATTCCTTCGTATTGAATCGAGATACGTAAACAAATGAATATTGATTTGAACGTGTGACATCACAGTGATCTCGCGCTAACTTTCCCGCGATAAATTTAGAGGTGGATCAAACATATATATATATATATATATATATATATATATATATATATATATATATATATATATATATATATATATATTTATATACACGTATGCAGATATTTCATATTGTAAACCATTAAATTGGAAAATGGGAAATATATTCACACACACACACAAGCATGAGTCATACTTTACTTTACTCTCATATCGATCCAATTTTAATTAAGCTAATTTTGTGTGCATGAACAGTAATTATAAGGAGGAAGGAAATTTAAAAAAAAAAGGTCATTTTGAACTAAATAATAAAGAATAGAGAAAAAAAAAAATCAGTTAAAATCTTTACACTCGTATGCAGATATTTCATATTGTCAAACCATTAAATTGGAAAATGGGAAATTACACACCTACAAAATGGGACCGGGGCACGGATACAATGTATGCAAAAATAAACAAATTTAAACAAAATTATGAACAAGGAAAAAAAAACCCTAAAAGTCAGATAACAACAAGGTACAAAAGAAAAATAATAATGTATTTACACTTTACATTTTTGACCAAATTAAACACAAATTACATTTTACAGACTGATCAATTTTCTCCAAACGTAAAGAACGGTTTTAGGGGGAAGCAGGTCTATGTATTTTGTAAGATTTTTTTTAAACTTAGAAATATTCTCTCTCTCTCTCTCTCTCTCTCTCTCTCTCTCTCTCTCTCTCTCTCTCTCTCTCAAACATTCTTTGATGTTAGTTGATAACTCAAAATATCACTAAGTTGACAATGATGCAAGGTATGTATAGTTCTTGCTGCGCTCGCCACAACGGTAGCACCGTAAAACATATTATATACGTGTTACCATTAAGCCTAGCTGTGCTCGGTAATATGTTTTACGGTGTAACCGTTTGGAGGGCGAGGCCAATATACAAATGGGGCTAGAGTCTGTCCAAAGTTATTTTTGCCTCATATTTTCTTAAATTATTCTATATTTATAAATACCTCTGGGTTCAAACGATGTTTATTCAATAGTATGAAAAAATCCCAAGATTTTCCATTTGAAACGCCCCCTCTAGCTTGTCAGGTTTCAATACACGGCTAAAAGTAAAAAGTCTACGGGGATTTTGCATTGCAAAAGAGATGAAAGTACCCGGATGATAACGTTGAAAAATTGTGCGAGGTATTCCGAGTGACTTCCGAATGGAGAAAAGATGTCAACATTCCCCATTATAAATCTCCGTAAGAAATATGTTTTCGTTCCTGTGAATTTTTACGAAGGAAATATGATAAAATGTGAATGAAGTTATCTTGAAAATTTTCTCTTTCATCGATTTCGATTGCACATCTTTCACAGGTATGTGTATTTTTATTAAAAATCGTCCAAATGTGCTGCATAAATATCTTTGGACGGACTATAGATCAGTAGATGCCCTTTCATCATCTCTGGCCTGTCATCTCATATACTGTTTGTTTTGTTTGGACTCTAATCTTATTGCTGGCCGAAGAGCAGTGGCCTTGGTCCTTGTTTAAATTTGTAAATTTTATAAAGATATGCATAGCTAAAAGAAATACAATTGAAATCATTCATTAAAACGTATTTCTTTTTTTACTCAAAGATTTTCACATGAACAAAAAAAACAGATTTCTAATGGAGATTGACCTTTTTTCAATTTGGAAGTCTCTTGGAACAGTTACACTTCGCACAATTTTTAAATGCTATCATCCAGACCTTATTTTATATCATTTGCAATACGAATCTCCATAGATTTTTATTTTAACAGGCGCTTTCTTTAGCCGAACAAGTTACAGAGAGAGAGAGAGAGAGAGAGAGAGAGAGAGAGAGAGAGAGAGAGAGAGAGAGAGAGAGAGGGGGGGGGAAATTCAAATAGAAAAACATGTAAACAAATTTTCATTCTCGTACGTAAATAAATATTGTTTGAATCCTGAGATATTTCATCTTCGCTTGCCAAGTATTTCTGATTTTAGCCGCTCTTGCGGATAACAAACCCTTAGCTGGCGAAGGTATGGGTATTTATGAATAACTAATAATGAAGCAAGAAATCTTGGGACAGAGTTTAGCTGCATTATATTTTGTTATTTTGATTTTAACAATATACATGCATATTATTTTGACGTCTTATTGTCTGAAGTCTGAAGAAATTTATACATATATTGGATAATACCACCTACATGTAGTATTTACATCGCAGATCTCTGGATTATTTCTCAGCATAAAGTATTTTAACTTTTTACTCCCCTATTTTAAATGTATGCATTGCTTTTAAATAAAACATTAATTAATGAGTTATGTATATTTTTCTTTTAAATAAGAAAATCAATTTATGTCGAGAATATTTCACTTGTATGGACAAATGAATATAAATTTATCCATCAAATTAAGAAGAACTGGAATATAAATAATAAAAGTGAACACATACTGATTTTTTAAAAATATAAAAAGAAATAAAAATAAGGACATTTGGTATTGAAAAAAATTAATTTTTATAAACTGTGACATATTATATGACTTTATAGCGATCGGCCGTATTGCCAACACCTTTTCTAAGATTGTGATCTAAAACTGTTTAAAATGTAGTTATTGTTCTGTATATAGTTTCTTTAGTAGTGTTAGTTGTAGTGCTAGATTTTATTTTCTTTGTTTTTACCCATGTAATTTATTTCTTTTGTCCTGAAGAAGGGACTGGTTGTCCCGAAAATTTGACAATACCAATTGTTCGTGTCGTTAGCCATTTTTAGTGCTTTTTATATTCAATTTACTGGCTTAGTATGTATCTATATATAAGATCCGACCCGACACTTTAAAGATGCCTAGTGTTGTTGATTTTATTCTGTACTTATATATATATATATATATATATATATATATATATATATATATATATATATATATATATATATATTCCAGTTCTTCTTAATTTGATGGATAAATTTATATTCACTTACCATCACTGAGCACGATAGCAAAGCTTAAAGTTATCTTGAGATCCGAAATGTCGTCTGTGAAAATAAAAGGTAATCAATTGAATTAAGATATGATGTTTATACTTTTCTCGAAACATTGAACATTAACATCTTGAAAACAATACTTTTTGTGCACTTTTCATCAAGTTTCGTGTCACATGGAATGTATTCTGCTGTCCTATTTATGTGCATCACCATGCATTTGGTTGGTAATGTAAAGTCTATAAGGAAAAAAGCTCTATCATTATATATATATATATATATATATATATATATATATATATATATATATATATATATATATATATATATATATATATATAAATTATTTCTGGACAAATCATGATCAATGTCGGTATACGCACCTTTAATTTCTTTACTAAAATCTCCGAAGATACATTTTTGTCCATCGGTGAAATTTAACAACGAAGTTGAATGCATACCCATAAATAGAGGATAAAGTAACCCTAAAAACAGAGATTTAACAAGAGGCCCTTGGGGCACATCGCTCACCTGAACAACAGTTCCTTGCAACATTCTATTTCGTAGCATGATATGCTATTTCTATTTTAAATTTTGAACTGCTTTCGGGGGGCCCCAGTATTGGTCCGGGGTTTATGGTTGGCTTAATAAATTTAAAATCTACACTATTTGAGGATCCTTACATAGTAAATCTCACAAACTGTAGCATTGTAGTTCTTGAGAAGAAGATTTTTAAACATTTTCACTCTATATTTCTATGTTAACCTTTGATCCTCTTATGGGGCCCCAGTATTAGATCGAGGGTCACAGCTTTTATAATTTAGAATATATACTATTTTAGGATGCCTACGTAGTAATCTGACAAAGTGAAGCATTGCAGTTTTTGGGAAGAAGGTTTTGAAACCTTTTTCATATATACTTCAATGTTAAACTTTGAATCCCTCTTGGGTCCCCAGTATTAGTCCAGGGGTCACGATTTTACCAATTTAGAATCTACAATAGCCATGAATGCTTGCATAGTAATTCAACAAACTGTAGAATTGTAGTTATTGGGAAGACACATTTTCAGGGGGTCACGATTTTACCAATTTAGAATCTGCAATAGCCACGAATGCTTGTATAGTAATCCTACAAACTGTAGCATTGTAGTTCTTGAGAAGAAAACTTTCCCTTTTTAAATATATTTCTATGTTAACTTTGAACCCCTTTTGGGGCCCCAATATTAGTCGGGGGGTCACGGCTTCCGCAATTTAGAATCTTCAAAATTTGAGGATGCTTGCATAGTAATCTGACAAACTGTAGCATTGTAGTTCTTGAGAAGAAGATTTTTAAACGCTTTTCCTATATACTTCTATGTTAAACTTTGAACCCCTCCTGGGGCCCCAGTGTTGGTCCTAGGGTCACGGCTTTTACAATTTAGAATCCTCACTGTTCGTGGATCGTTGCCTAGTAATCTCAAAAACTGTTAAATTATTGTTTTCAAGAAGAAGATTTTTTAACATGTTTTCTACATATATCTAGTGTTTAACACTGAACCCCTCTTGGTGCCCCAGTATTAGTCCGGAGGACACAATTTTAACAATTTAGAATCTATAATAGCCAAGGATGTATGCATAGTAATATCCCAAAACTGTTGGATTGTAGTTCTTGAGAAGAAGATTTTTAAACATTTTCCTATATATGCTTTGAACCCCGCCTGGGGCCCCAGTTTGGTTCTGGAGTCAAAATTTTGATAATTTAGAATCTTCACTATATATAAAAGCTTTTCTGTAAATATTGGCATTTCTAGTTAAGTGTTTCTTGTGGAGAAGATTTTTAAACATTTTTCCTATGTATTTCTATGTTAAACTTTGAACCCCGCCTGGGGCCCCAGTTTTGGTCCGGTAGTCACGATTTTTGCAATTTAGAATATTAACTATATATACAAGCTTTTTTGTAAATATTGGCATTTCTGTTGCAGTGGTTCAGGAGAAGGATGTTAACATTTTCCCTATGTATTTCTATATTAAACTTTGAACCTCGCCTGGGGCCCCAGTTTTGGTCCGGGAGTCAAGATTTTGGCAATTTAGAATCTTCAATATATATAAAAGCTTTAATGTAAATATTGGCATTTCTAGTGCAGAGGTTCTTGTGAAGAAGATTTTTAAACATTTTTCCTATGTATTTCACTGTTAATCTTTGAACCCCGCCTGGGGCTCCAATTTTGGTCCGGGGTCACGATTTTTGCAATTTAGAATCTTCACTATATATACCAGCTTTTTTATAAATATTGGCATTTCTGGTGCAGTGGTTCTCGAGAAGAATATTTTTTAAAATGCACCACCCTTTTTTACAATTTCGAGGTTTTCTCCGCTTTGAATACTAACTGGCCTTTTATTTCTGCAATTTATATTCAACTTCCCATAAGGATGCTTTGTGCCAAATTTGGTTGAAATTGGCCAAGTGGTTTTAGAGAAGTTCAAAATGTGAAAAATTTACAGACGGACGGACAGACGGACGAACGGACAGACGGACAGACGGACGACGGACAAAATGTGATCAGAAAAGCTCATTTGAACTTTCAGCTCAGGTGAGCTAAAAAGCATTTAAAAGCTTATTTTAATCCTGATTCTTATCATCTTCGAAATTCTTTTTGAAATAACGTAAATTTTAAAATTGGTTTACCTGAACAATTGTTTTCACCCTGTTGTTTTTCTATCTCCAGTGATACGATGCCTTTTCAAACAAAAGATATGGTTACAACAGTATGTGTTTTTAGTGGTGTTTTGTTCATTTCGCAAATACTAGTATACGCGAAACGACATAAAGTCCATGCGGTCGTCTTTGAAATAATATTTTTAGCCACATGTACTTGGTAAAAAGCTAGATGGTTATAACCACAGCAGTGTAATCTTTATCCTAGAGGAAAATACGTGGAGATAACGATATAGTATCGTTGTTTTGCTAGAGAATAGCTTCTGGCAAGAAAAATAACAAAATGCATATTTATATTAATAACATATATTTACATTTCCCAGTGTCTTTGTTTGTGATAACACTACGAATCGATTTTGTACTATACAGCCCAATAAATTCAAATGACGTATTGTTCGGGACGCAAGCGGGTTTGCATATATTATATCATAATATTTAATCGTACAACTGCTGAAAATTATATAAATATAAGTAATAAATCTATCATAAAGCCCTTCGGGCTTTATTCGATTTGATCACGTCCCGACCGAAATTATCACCTCATAATACTCAAAGAATGATTCCTTATTCCTTAAATAATCGTTCTAAAATTAGGATAGTATAATAATTCATAAATCGTTTGCTATTTCTTTACCCCAACTCATGATATATTTCGCTTTTCCAATCCATTGTTTGCTCGGAACTTGGTCATCTTCTAAATAAGGCGAATAGTTTTCAAATGCACAGACAAACATGGTATTCGGCCAGTTGAGTTTTGCAGAGCGAACCAATCCGTCAAACACCCTTAATCAAAATAAAGTTATTAGATATTACTTCACATTTAATTCAAGCGGCGTCTTGATAACCATAAGAACATTACAACAAGTAAAAATTCAAATATTTCTACTGTAGTTTGTTTCTATTGTTCGATGAAAATTAAAAAAAAAAACGTGATTGAAAAATCCAATGACATTGATGACATGATTATCACTTATTCTTTAGTTGTAAAGTATGGTATTAATAAAAACAAAGGCTTAAATTACAAACAATATACCTCATATTAACATTTTAAGTTTTAAACATACATTCTCAAGGATCAATAGACTATGTAGCAACCTCTAATGATACAGTATCCACTAATGATATAAAATTGCATTAGTGGTCAGACTCCTGAGCGTTAATGATATGATTTTATCATTAACGAACCACCTAGCCGCCCACTAATGATACAATTTCAAAATTATATCAAAGGTCAAAATTCACGTCCACTAATGCTATAAAAAACTGCAAAAATAAGTAAATCGTTGACCTTTAATGATATAATTTTTATTGCTTTAAAGGATGAACTTCAACCATTAATGATACAAATTTGTATAATATGATACTATTTTAAATTCTAAATTTTACATTTTGCACGTACCTCTGTCTATTTCTATGTTGGCTGAAAGATTATTCAGATTCTACTTTTTTTTATCGTTGTATTAATTTGATAAGATTTAATCTTTAGATGCAGGCTATAATAAAAAAAAACCCCATGTCTTCTTACAAGTATTAATACTCTGTAAACCTTTTACATTTTCGACTTCTTCTCTAGAACCACAACTTTAACCAAGCCAAGTTTGGTACATATCATTTTTATGGGACAGGAATATTGAATTGTAAAAAACTGAACGGCAAACCCCTTTTTAAAACGGAAATTATTGTGAAACAATGAAAATAGAGTATGAAATGCCCATATTTACATCAAAGATGACTTAGATTATTACATGGCAATTTTTATATCGCATCTTATATTAGCCCGAGGTCGCTGTATATCAGCCCGAGAGATGTCAGGCTCGAGGTGTGATATACAGCGACCAACCTTAAGATGGGTGTAAATCTAAACATAGAAGTACAAAATGGGGGAAAATTACCAATATTGTGATCATACTTGTCATTGTGTTGTCAAATCTTAGAATATAATAACATGCATGTTACACTAAATTTAAAGATTTTCATATTTAAAAAAATTGAAATAGAATGATACATGGACTTGCTGTTTAGGTGAGCGTTGTGGCCCAAAGGCCTTTTGCTGTTAATTCACGTCTTTCTCTTGACATTACACATATAAACTGTCTAGATTGTGTCCTTATCACTCAAAATAGGAGCAGCGTACATGTATGTAGTCAAAAATGTTGTGTCTCAGTGTTTCTTATATAAGAATGTGCCTATGTAGTAAACTCTAATGATATAAAGTTGCACTAGAGGACAGAATCGTAACCATTTATGATATAATTTTATCATTAACGTACTATCCAACCGTCTATTTTTGATGCAATTTCAAAATTGTATAACTTATGCTCAAAATTCACATCAATTAACGATATGAAATAAAAAAGCAAAACATGTAGTACATTGTTTAATGATATAATTTCTATTGCATCAGTTGATGCACTTGAACCATTCATTGAACCCCCCTCTCTTTATATATTTCTTTGTTGTCTGAGTATAGTGTATTAGATCGATTATCAATAAAGTAGACAATTAAAGATTAGTACCGATAATGATAAACTTTAAATTGGATACTCTATCCATTGGATAAGTCATGCACCTATGGATGCCACTCTGTCTAGCTATATTTACATCTCGCTCTGTTAGTTAAGAAAAGTATTCGCTAGATTATTTAAAAAATAAAAAATCTATATGTAAAAGAGTGCATCATTGGCCAATAATGATATATCTATATGCACGTATTGCATTAGCCCCGGATATCCTATGAAGAGGTACATGAAAAATGCAAAGGACAAGAGCGTAGAAGGCCTGACAAATCCCCCCGTAACGCGGATTTTGAAATGGCATATGAACATATAAAAAAAAATCTTTACATTTGAAAGTGTGCATCAGTACATGTACATGTATAATATAGAACTGCATTCTCTGACAAATAACTGATATACATTAAAACATGTTCTTGGCACTTATCTCCTTTGTTTTATTTGTTTTATTTTCTAAACATTACAGCATGATCTCATATATGTGCTAGCGCTATTTTTGTCCGACATTGCATGTACAGAACATGAACATTATGTAATTGTTGTCATTATATAAATTGTATAGATATTTTTTTCATAATGATCCAGTAGAAAAGCAAAAAAAGTTTTACTTAAAAGCAAATGAATTAAAAATTCGAACACCCTCTCATTCGAGAAGGATGGACTACGTGCCTCCGCCTATCACAGTGAGCTACGTTGACACATTAGAGAATAAATCTTACTGTTTGACAATAATTAATAAAGTAAAACGTTTTTGGTGAAAAAAGGTATGGCATAGCTCAATGCTTTATTGTCGTTAGACTTCTACTTCCGTTGCATCAAATAATCACCCCTAAGAGCAGATATATGCACCATTTAAACTGGTTAAGGAACTAGTTTCAGGGGTTTACGCATATAATCGCACGGGTTATTGTGAATTTAATGTGCGGGGCTTACATACATTATTGCAGGGGATGCTACGCAGTTTTTGCTGCATTTCCAATGTGCACAACGTAGAAACTGTACAAGAAGCATGATCAAAACCTGCTTGTAAATGTCATAAAAATAAACATGCCAACTTCTGTTTATTTTAACTTTAAAAAAAGATATGGACACTACTTTTCAGTTTTATGATAACATCCAAAGATGAAATTTCTTTCCTTATTGTTTTCTACCTATACTTCCGGTTTTGCTGAATATAACAAGGCATTCGTGAGACACTTCGTTTAAAATAACTTTTTTGAATATAGATACCACAAAGTCATGAAAAACTTTCCAGATTTATTAAGCACATTCTTCCTTTGAAAGAGAGGGGTGTTTTAAAAGGTGATTGCACTTGACAGGTGCACAGTGTAAAGATACCCAAGCCACTTGCAGTAAGGTGTGACTTATCCTGTCTAACCAGCAATATCGGTAATAATTGAAAGTGATTTGGGAAGTCAGAGTGTTTATATATTAAGCTAATCATAGGAGCTAGCAGGTGAAAAGGTGTGAAACCCAATTGACAGACGTAGTCTTTCTTTTGTATTAATCGGAGTATCATGAAATTTTACCGTCTGGTTAAATGAAGCAAAATGTTTTGTTAAACAGTGTTTTGTGGTGAAAACAAATCGTCCGGATCCGGGACGCGAATTTCCGGATATATGAGATAAAATAACGTATGAAAAATATGTTCCCAAATAAAATAGTTCGTAAACTGAAGCGTCCGGATATCTGGCGTCCGGATATCTGAAGCCCCACTGTATTTAAGGTGGAATAACACACATGGAAAAAGTCACTCAAATTGGCAGTAAATTAACTGAATATGAACGATATCATAATAAATAAATTGTACATATATCAAATAAGCAAAACATTTGCAATTTGGGGGTAAAAAATGAATATCTAATAATTCAATTTAGTACGTAACAACAAAAGCCCGAGCGGGATTCGAATTTGGGAGGTACGGATCATAAGTCCGACACTCTAACCTCTCGGGTACCGAGTTAATTGCATGTTACCGTCGATAAACTTCTTTTATAAAACTAAATGGCGTTTCTATCAAAGGTCAGCAATTTTGTGATGATGTATAATTCCACCTTAAAGACGACTTGTAAATAGCTATTATAGTTCTTGATGCTCGCCGCTCTCCCTACAACATATATATAAGGAACTGACTAAACACTTCAAGTTTGCATTGTAGATCTCAACTGTGTGAACGTATATCTTACCTCGCTTACATTTCTTTCTTAGACGCAACAACTAACCAGCTATATGCGGTACGTATGCACAAAACGATTCAGAACATCAATTATAATGGTCAATACAAGACATTTGTGAAGAAAATGCACGTATAACTACAATATTAAAGTGAAAACTTTAGACAAACAAACGTCAAAAACAAGGTCCAGGTGTGAAATCAAGTGTAACAAAATCAAAGGCTTTTATATACCATGTTTTAGGCAAGTGTCCATTTATAAGTTGTGTCCAGTTTTAATTTACATTAATTTTAGTGTAGATGATAAATCATAATATATATTTGAAGAGAACGTAATTCGACCAAATTTTCTTAATCAAAAATAAACTGAATAAGGATAAATATGGATTATTACATCTTCAACGCCATTTTGACCCTTCTGGCATTAGATACTTTCAATTGATATTAAGCATATGTCAAAAGTTCAATAAGTTTCATTCGTAACTAAGCTTGCACAAAGTAAATTTCCTTTAAAACCAAGCTATGTTAGCGCTTTTCAGTACTTTCAGTGCTTTGATTTTAAACATGTTACTACATTGTGTAGTTCTATGATTAAGAAGTCCGTGCAACCTGAAAACCTCGATCGGAAAGCAACCAACCTTAACTTTCTCGGCCTATATATATTACCCAGTTAAAGTTGAGGAGCTATCGAAACTAATATGGCGACCAAAGGCTTTTATGAATTTATGTCGACTTTAAGCAATGGTATATTTTATGATATATTTGAATTTCGAAACTGGCACCTTTGATGGGTGCCAACATGTCACATTGGCACTGGCATAATTATCCGACACAGTGTTTCATGTTTATGGCATTACACAGTGATATTTCACAGGCATATGAATTTGGTAGTTAAGAGATCAAATCCTAACGTTTAAAGATACATGATATTATTTTGCATGACTCATTAACTTTGGAATTTCGTACACTCTAATCTCATTATGAAGATCAAATGACATTTATCTACAATAAGAAGCAGAAAAATAAATTACAAGGAATTTATTCAAAAGCTACCCAATTTATACTCATATAAACTGGGTTGAAACAGTTTACGCCTTTTGTAAACCGCTTTGCGGCTTATAAAGTATAAACTGCTCCAACCCAGACTTTATATCTATAAGTTGGGTAGTTATTGAATACATTCCTTATTTCTTGAATGATAACATTTATCTTTAAAAATAAAATTTAATTATTTCCCATGAATTAGTATATAAAAAATGTGTCGATTGATAGTAAAGAGAGGTAAAAAGTAACAACCTCATTGATCATAACATATTGCTGCAAAATACGTGAAAACAAATTGTTACGCCATGCTTAATACATATGTATGTTCAATACTCGAATTGATAGTCAACCTAAAGTTGTTCAGCCGGTTGCTGATGAGTTTGGAGTAATAAGTTGACAGTAAGAAACTTTAATTGCAAGCTTAAACAGTAGGTGATAAAATATATGTAGACCTATAATGTAATCATTAATTCAACATCTGAAACAACATTTGAAGAAAAAAATATTCTTGATATGTATGTGGATACATTCACCTTGATAAGGTTAACGAATTTACTGGCAATGATATGAGTTCAAGTTTTTTTCCTTCTGATAGCCATTTATGTTTTAGAAACATCAGATTACACATATACTAATATACATTTTTCCTGAAATCGGTGGACTTGGAAAGGTCTCAAATAAGACGTTTTTTGTTTACATAATAGTAGTCCAAAATTAAGACTTTGTTGCATTTTATTCTATTTTTAAATAGATCATTAGAAATTTAAAAAAATGAATCATGATATAAATAGTGACCTTATTTTCGAATATTTTAAGCATAAATAACGCCCATAATAGTCACATATATAATGTACATATTTTCACGAAATTATTATAATTTGAAATCATGAACTTTGACCTTTTGTAGTTATAAAGTGGGACCGGTAAAATCATTTGAATTTCAGGAGAAAAAAACAATTTAATAAAGTGAACAAAATAGTATGTATCTTTGGTACAATTCCTTAAAAATGCAAGTCGTAAACCTTACCTTTAAGCCAGAGGAATATATTCATTTGGATGTAGAAATAAAAAAATTATACTCACCAACTATAAGAAACAATAAAAACAAGCTAACATTAATCATCATCGAACATTGAGCTGAGCTGCATCCGACTTGTCGTGTGGTTTATTTATTATAGGAGGAAATATTTTCAAACATATAATTATAATCAAAGTACGGAAGTACTCATGGGAATTGATTTTATGGATTATTATTTGGTTTAAAATTAACGATAAGTACAAAATTATCTGAATTGTTCGTACCATTTAAAATCTGACTATTTTCAAAAACAATGCTTCTGATCATGAATACATTACATCGAATTTATAGATTATTTTCAAGTAAGCAGTTTTTCCCCCATAGTAGCCCCCCCCCCCCGAAAACCTGCTATATAGTAGCCTTTCCCCCAGGGGGAAAAGCTACTATAGGGTTGAAAAAACAAGCATTTTATACTGTATGATTAAATGTATTTATCACCCTTTTTTGAGTAATCAAACTGCTATATAGCCATTTTTCGGGGGGGGGGGGGGGGGGTGGCTAGGGGGAAAGGGCACTATATAAATTAACACCGGTTTGTCAGAGTAACTGCATTGGAGAGTTGATTAAAATAATTTCCCAAAAAAGGAACTGACATCTCGGTAAAACCGATCTGTAACACTTTTGCCCTATGGCACCCGAATTTTAATGGCTATACCATCACATGAGAAGAATATGCAATAAAGAACATTCTTTGTGCTTATTGTTCTTTTGTCAACTACAGTCATTCTACTGTGTTTAGTTCGCCATGTTTTGTTTCCAATTATTTTTCTGGTTTGAAATTGCATACCAATGTTACGTCACCCCTAGCTATGTTTGCAGATTGTCTTTGACTTTGGAAAACATCATTTATTTAACAATTGCTTAGCATTACTATTCGTACTTTCAAAATACGCTTTAGTGATATGCCAGCAGCTTTGGCAATTTCACGAATCGAAATCATGCAGTGTTATCGCGGTGTTCTACAATACACATTACATATTAAACAGTCTTCGTACTTCTCATATCCAATCTACGTCTAACGTTGTAGCCACAAACAAAGGTTACCTCAACCCAACCAATAGTTTTATAATTTTTGATTTATTACCGGTGATTGATTCCGTATACTGAAGTACATGTAAATACTAGTAGGTTTCCGGTTTTACAAAAAATAAGTTCTTAGAAGAACTGTTGGCGAATAGTGTACTATTTTTTAATATTTTCGAATCAAAATAAATCACTAGCTTTCTTTGCCATTCTCAGAGTATGGGCAATAGCGTTTACTACGGGAATTATTCTTATCTACACTAGGAATCATGACGTAAGAATTGCTAAGATCCAGCTTTCCATTGTGATTAAGTCTCTTTAAACGCAACGTGTGAATCCTTGGAAAAGATTCCAATATTATTAGTTTGATATAAGGTAGTAGTCTCAAATGGTTTAGTTCCATAGTACTTTCTCGTTTAGGGTCGTTTCAACCTCTATGAATCTCGGAAGGGGTTATTCTTCAGAAGAAATAAAATCTACAGGCACGTGGAATCTAGTTCATTGTCAACGTATATAAGGTCACCACTTTCAATTTTCTAACCAGCGTATAATCAGCAAAGAACTTGGCGAGCGGATTCATTTATAATAAAGAAGACATTTTATCAAAAAGACCGGGAGAAGGCCAATATAAATAGGGTTTACAGTTTGGCTGCAAAGAACTAGTAAGATTTTGTTGGAAAAATGAAAAGACATCTATGATCTCTACAATTCAAATGGTATCTACTTGTCTTAATTCAATTGTTTTATGTTTAAAGTTAATATTTTGGGGACAATTAAACATTTTGAAAAGAATGCTTCCTACAATCATAAACTTTGAACATTATTTAAGTACAGGTCGAAACTTGAAAGTCATCTGACCTATGATATTTATGGTTTTAATGCTTTATAACTGACCCCCCCCCCCCCACCACACACACACAATGTTGTGATGGGATAAATGTATAACTAAATGATAAAGTTAATTCCCAAATTACGTAAACGCAATCTTCGGTCTATGATGCGTTGTTATATGTTGTTATGTTAAAAGGTTGTCGTTGGTTTGGTATAACATACACTTAACTTACACACGTCGTGGTTTGTATTAAGATAATTTGAAATCCCGAAATAAAATGATAAGAAAATTCAAACGTAATTATTTCTATCGGTATCCAATAACTAACCAAATGCTCAAGGCGAAATTCAATCAAACCGGAAGTGTTGATGAAACTGCTGTAAAGGCCCAGGTCTCGGATTGCAACCAGAGGTAAAGATTACTACATTGTTCTTAACCCTTGAACATAAGGTATTAATCGATCTCTCAACGACAAGACAACCGAATTTGTTTATTTCCTATAGTAAAAATATAATATTAGTTGAACACTTAGGACCTTGGTTCTGCATATTCTCTTGTATAGTTTTTGACAGAGTATCATTAAACTTATATCATGTTTATTATTCTCTTTCAGATATTTTTTTAGGTCTCAATACTGTTAAGGACATCACATGAAATTTGTAGCTTGCTGCTAGCGAGTTGTTTGGCCGTCCAGCTGTTGTAATTATGTTCTAATGAAGTATCATAATAACCAATGTAGTCTCTGATATAAGTAAAGTAAAGAGTCTACTAGTATTATTCTTATCATCAACGTTTAATAATCTTTTGATGCACTATAACGTGCACATTTTAAATAAAATAATGACAGAATACCACATACAGAAAGTAAAGCATATTAAAAGACATTGAGTCATAGGTAAAACAAACCATCCCAAAATTTTCGCTATGAAATTATATAACCAAATTCAAAGAATCATGACATACCAAAAGATATTAATATTGTACTACATGGTTATGATGGTCTATCTCTCTCAGAAAATATGTCATTTTTTGACCAAGTTCATGAATTTATTAAAAACAGTAAAAGATTTTAGAATGTAAATTAACAATGAGTAACACTGTGCTAATGTACTTTACATATACCGGTAATAATTATAGAGCCTATTTTAATATAACCACTATATATGTATATATATATATATATATATATATATATATTTCTATTTTCTCTTTTGTTTTTTCTTTCTATCATTATCTAGTTATTTAACTAAATCCTTTATTACTATATTCTTTATAAGTTAGTAAAATGTCTATGTAAAACTTGGAAAAGTATACACATTCAGTATTATAAATATTTATACCTTGACCTATTATGGAGAGAACTAATATAGGCTATTTTTGCCTGCCGTTTAATCCATATTCACTTTATACTTATATGTATATTTTGAATAAAATATTTCTTAAACTAAAGAATTCTTCTTAGACGAAACCTCTGATATGTAAACGATGTGATCGTTGGGCCGAGGGCAGAGTTTTATGATTTGAAACACGGACAGTAGGATCCACCTGCCTACTCAAACCATAAGCCAAAGTTAAACTAAACGTCGCGTGCTCAGTCTACATTATGTTTCATACGTAAAACGTAAGTTTTGTCTTCGGAAATAGCAGAAGAAAAGTATGTATTTCCGAGAATTTTTTATTTCTTCTTTCAATGCTTATTCATTTCATAAATTGATAAATTTTTCTTTTAATACTTTATTCAGTATCTAAAAGATCAGTACCTTGATGTTAATGATTTTATTTTTCATCAAATAATTTGATAAGACATACGTGAAACAAGTCGTAAACACTGCGCCGGATAATTATGCCAGTGCCAAGGTGGAATTTTTGCACCCGCTTAAGATGCAGTTTCGGAAAAATCCATATATACCAAATGATAGACCATTGTCTAAAAAGTATATAACCACTTTTGAATTTAGTGTGTTTCACCTGACAGGTGAGATATTTACCTTTGAAAATTAATATCCCATAGGAAAATGATAATTCCCATAGGAGAAATGATTCTCCTACAGGAAATATTGATAATCCTATATGATTTTCTAAAATCCTATAGGAATTTTATTTCCTATAGGAAAAAGGTATTTCCTGTAGGAATTTGATTCAGACAGGTAGTTTTCCTATAGGAAATTAAGATTTCCTATCGGATTTTATCAAATCCTATCGGAAGTTCTTGTAATCCGATATGAAATTTCAAATTCCTATAGAAATATTGATTTCCTATTGGAAAAATTGTTTTTCTGTAGGAATTTATTTTTGAAAGGTAAATATCTCACCTGACAGGTGAGATACAATGATAACAAAGGTGGTTGTAAACTCTTTAAGCACTGGTCTATCCTATAGCATTTTTGAATTTTTCGATATATGCAGCTTAGACGGGTGCAAAAATGTCACCGTGGCACTGGCATAATTATCCGGCATAGTGTTCGTATTTCCTGATTAAAACACTGTTGTAATTTATCTGGTTTGTAAAGTCAATTATTTTCATTTAAATTATTTTAGTTTGAAACCATTTGTCAAACCATTAAATTGGAAAATGGGAAATTACACACCTACAAAATGTGACTGGGGCACGGATACAACGTATGCAAAAATATACAAATTTAAACAAAATTATAAACCAGGAAAAAAAAAAGTCAGATAACAACAAGGTACAAAAGAAAAATACTACTGTATTTACACTTTTGACCAAATTAAACACAAATTACATTTTACAGCCTGATCAATTTTCTCCAAAAGTAAAGAACGGTTTTAGGGGGAAGCAGGTCTATGTATTTTGTAAGATTTTTTTTAAACTTAGAAATATTATCTCTCTCTCTCTCTCTCTCTCTCTCTCTCTCTCTCTCTCTCTCTCTCAAAAATTCTTTGATGTTAGGTGATAACTGTCAAAATATCACTAAGTTAACAATGATGACAAGGTATGTGTAGTTCTTGCTGCGCTCGCCACAACGGTAGCACCGTAAAACATATTATATACGTGTTACCATTAAGCCTTAGCTGCGCTCGGTAATATGTTTTACGGTGTAACCGTTTGGAGGGCGAGGCCAATATATAAATATGGCTAGAGTCTGTCCCAAGTTTTTTTTGCCGCATATTTTCTTAAATTTTTCTATATTTATAAATACCTCTGGGTTCAAACGATGTTCATTCAATAGTATGAAAAAATCCAAATATTTCCCTTTGGAAACGCCCCCTCTAGCTTGTCAGGTTTCAATACACGGCTAAAAATAAAAAAGTCTACGGGGATTTTGCATTGCAAAAGAGATGAAAGTACCCAGATGATAACGTTGAAAAATTGTGCGAGGTATTCCGAGTGACTTCCGAATGGAGAAAAGATATCAACATTCCCCATTTTGAATCTCCGTAAGAAATATGTTTTCGTGCCTGTGAATTTTTACGAAGGAAATATGATAATGTGTGAATGGAGTAATCTTGAAAATTTTCTCTTTCATCGATTTCATTTGCCATCTTTCACAGGTATGTGTATTTTTATTAAAAATCGTCCAAATGTGCTGCATAAATATCTTTGGACGGACTATAGATCAGTAGATGCCCTTTCGTCATCTCTGGCCTGTCATCTCATATACTGTTTGTTTTGTTTGGACTCTAATCTTATAGCTGGCCCAAGAGCATTGGCCATGGTCCTTGTTTAAATTTGTAAATTTTATAGAAATATGCATAGCTAAAAGAAATACAATTGAAATCATTCATTAAAACGTCATTTCTTTTTTTACTCAAAGATTTTCACATGAACAAAAAACAGATTTCTTATGGAGATTGACCTTTTTTCAATTCGGAAGTCTCTTGGAACAGTTACACTTCGCACAAGTTTTAAATGCTATCATCCAGACCTTATTTTATATCATTTACAATACGAATCTCCATAGATTTTTATTTTAACAGCCGCTTTCTTTAGCCGAACAAGTTACAGAGAGAGAGAGAAAGAGAGAGAGAGAGAGAGAGAGAGAGAGAGAGAGAGAGAGAAATTCAAATGGTACGTAAATAAATATTGTTTGAAATATTTTATCTTCGCTTGCCAAGTATTTCTGATTTTAGCCGCTCTTGCGGATAACAAACCCTTAGTTAGCGAAGGTAGGGGTATTTATGAATAACTTATAATGAAGCAAGAAATCTTGGGACAGATTTTAGCTGCATTTTTGTTTATTTTGATTTTAACAATATACATGTATATTATTTTGATGTCTTATTGTCTGTACACAGCCAATTGTGCCTCACGTGAAATTCACATCATAGGGTTTATTTCATATTATAATGAAAGAGCTTTAGAAGCATTGTGTAAAAAATTACTAAATTGAAATTTTTCTTTTCTCTTTCAGATTGAAGCACCAAAGAGTATCTTATATCTATTTGTAATACAGAGAAAAATAAAGCTTAAAGAATTTTATATCAAAGTTTTGCTGTTTATTAAGAGGTAACTGCCAGGGTTTGTGATCTGAATGATTCATATTTTTGGATCCAATGGAGGCATTGATTTCGAAATCAATTGACCAATTGAATATATTAATGCAAATGATCAATACATGTTTAACAAAGCTTGATTAAGAACTCAGATTTTGAATATTTAAATGTCCTTATTTTGTAGAGGTACAATTATATACCGGTATACACGTGCACATGCTTTGAAAATTAATGACAAAACAACTAATGAGGTGTATTTACCATCATTTGAGTGTGAAAACCTAATGAATGCAATACGAATCTCCATAGATTTTTATTTTAACAGCCGCTTTCTTTAGCCGAACAAGTTACAGAGAGAGAGAGAGAGAGAGAGAGAGAGAGAGAGAGAGAGAGAGAGAGAGAGAGAGAGAGAGAGAGAGAAATTCAAATGGTACGTAAATAAATATTGTTTGAAATATTTCATCTTCGCTTGCCAAGTATTTCTGATTTTAGCCGCTCTTGCGGATAACAAACCCTTAGTTAGCGAAGGTAGGGGTATTTATGAATAACTTTTAATGAAGCAAGAAATCTTGGGACAGATTTTAGCTGCATTTTTGTTTATTTTGATTTTAACAATATACATGTATATTATTTTGATGTCTTATTGTCTGTACACAGCCAATTGTGCCTCACGTGAAATTCACATGAAAAGAGCTTTACGTGAATTTCACGTGAAATTTGTGTGAGTGAAAATCACGTGAAATTTTTCATGTGAATTTCACGTGAAACATCTTCACATGAAATTCATGTGAAAGTTCACATGATTTTCACACAATTTTAACATGAAATCTCTTTCATGTGAAATTCATGTGTATTGATTCATGTGAATTTCACGTGAAATTTCAAACAATTCTTAAACAACCCAGATTATTTTTTTTCAAGATGTGTATTTTACTTCAGTACTGGCTGAGAGTTGTTGAACTTAATTTATAATACTTTCGATTGCACCAAAGTGATATAACCAGATAACAGTAATGCATATAACAACAAAAACCCTTTAGCAATTTAACGTTATCTTAACGTATATAAATAAAATTAAAATTGTATAAGCAATAAAAGACCGTCAACACAAATGCTAACAATTTCAACTCGTAAAATATTATTTCAATGCTATTAATTAAATGGATTCCGGATTGAAGTCTGAATCGGCTTTCAATTAGTCGTGCTCGTGCCGACGTCACATTTTACGTCACAGGTTGAAGCAGAAGATGGACTGCACTGTGTATGTTATGCTGTGGACTGGTGTTACTTGGATGCCAATCTTGTAAGGTAAGGCTGTATCTTTTTAAAATAAAAAGAGTAGTGACCGCGTAGATCTTGTTGCAGCGCTTTATATCTATCTCTATCCGTGAAAATTCTGTTTCACTTTGAACATTGACTGTCTCGAAGACGCGATCGACACTTGATATGCCTACATTTATATTATACATATATAGCGTGATGCTGATGAGGATATTTCAATGAACTAGGCAAATAAAATAATTCAATAACAGTTAACTAAAGGTCACTGTGAAATAATGTTGATAATCAAATTAATTGAGATCGGTAGGTCTGTCAATCCGAATTTTCTCGGAAAGATATTAAATATTACTAAAGCTGTACGGGTTTGATAAATAAAAAGAAAAAAAAACCAATAGAATTTTATGAAGAGAAAAAGCATTGTGTTTCATACATATGTATTTAATGATGGTGCAGCTATGGATACAGTGGCATCGGAAGAAAATTGAAAGTGGAAGGAGTGACTTGACTTCGCCAACAACGAAAGATGAAAACAGGATAGATCAACTTTATTACGGATGATCATGTTCAGGTTTCGGTGAGTGACTTCTCTAGGCCTAATAGTTTAACGTAATCGGCGATTGTTTGTAGTTTCCCTCTTTTTAAATAAATAAAACAATTAATGTACACCTGTTTTCCTTCTTTTTTAAAAAGAAAAGTAGGTTTTAAAAAAAATATTTATCACTTTGTAATCATGAACATAGTTTCTTTGTTATTTTATCTACCATCTAACTAATTTTTTTTTTTAATTTTTTCAAGGAATTACATGATGTTTGGAAGGCATTGTCTTCATATGGTCTTACACAGAATCTATCATAGAAATTCATTGTGTCTCTTTAGAATATTAATTGTGAGTATTCAAGAACATTTAGCTATAAAGCATTTGGTAGCATTTTTTAAAGTATTAAAATTACTAGATCTATATATTTATACCAAGAAAAAAATTGTATATGTATGGTAATATTTCTTACATTGATACAGTATGTAAAGATTGTTGTTTACTATTAATGTATTTTTTTTTTAAAATTATACAATTGCACCAAATGCCAATTTTTAAATGTACAACTTTTGATATACTTGTATAGTAAATGACAGACGTACATTTTTGTAGGTTTCTAAGATGTGGTTGGATATAACCAGAAGATTAAACCATTCCTCTTAAATCCAAAGGTTATAATCTCCGCACTGCAGCTGATATGATGGGGACAATGATCCAAGGTAATATTTGAAAAGTTTTTCAGCTGGATTGTTTGTATTAAGAATAAAATACCATTTTGAATTTTAATAGCAGTTTAAAGATTCAAGAATGAACAAGGATATTAATATATTAGAATTATATTACATGAGGTTAAATGAGGATAGTACTGAATTTCCTCAAGAATAAATTTTTCAGTACTTTTTAATCTTGCTTGTCAATTTTATAAATAATGTTTAAAAACTCTAACCCAATCTATCTTATCACTGATTATATTTATAAACATTTCAGAAATTATCCTAATATGCATTTACAGAATAAAACACTGACAAAGGGGGACATGGAGGTGGTAGACAGAAGACAACTAAGATGAGGTAAAAGTTCACGTTTTGCATTTTTTTCATTATTTATTTTACCTATCGACCTTATTTTTTGAATTCCAATAAATAAAAACAGTACGCCTGGGTATACTAAGAATTATAAGCAAAAAAGTTATCACATCATAGGTTTTATTTCATATTATAATGAAAGAGCTTTAGAAGCATTGTGTAAAAAAAATTACTAAATTGAATTTTTTTTCTCTTTCAGATTGAAGCACCAAAGAGTATCTTACATCTATTTGTAATACAGAGAAAAATAAAGAATTTTATATCAAAGTTTTGCTGTTTATTAAGAGGTAACTGCCAGAGTTTGTGATATGAATGATTCATATGTTTGGATCCAATTGAGGCATTGATTTCGAAATCAATTGACCTATTGAATATATTAATGCAAATGATCAATACATGTTTAACAAAGCTTGATTAAGAACTCAGATTTTGAATTTTTAAATGTCCTTATTTTGTAGAGGTACAATTATATATACAAGTGCACATGCTTTGAAAATTAATGACAAAACAACTAATGAGGTGTATTTACCATCATTTGAGTGTAAAAACCTAATGAAAAGGCTAAAGAAAGCTATTAGACTTCACGTGAAATGGACGTTAATTTCACGTAAAAATCACATGAAATTTTTCACGTGTAATTCATGTGAAAAGAGCACTTACACGAATTTCACGAGAAATTTTTCACATGAATTTCACGTGAAATTTACGTTAATTTCACGTGAAGTCTGATAGCTTTTTTTTTTTAGCCTTTTCATTAGGTTTTCACACTCAAATGATGGTAAATACTCCTCATTAGTTGTTTTGTCATTAATTTTCAAAGCATGTGCACTTGTATACCGGTATATAATTGTACCTCTACAAAATAAGGACATTTAAATATTCAAAATCTGAGTTCTTAATCAAACTTTGTTAAACATGTATTGATCATTTGCATTAATATATTCAATTGGTCAATTGATTTCGAAATCAATGCCTCCATTGGATCCAAAAATATGAATCATTCAGATCACAAACCCTGGCAGTTACCTCTTAATAAACAGCAAAACTTTGATATAAAATTCTTTAAGCTTTATTTTTCTCTGTATTACAAATAGATATAAGATACTCTTTGGTGCTTCCATCTGAAAGAGAAAAGGAAAATTTCAATTTAGTAATTTTTTACACCATGCTTCTAAAGCTCTTTCATTATAATATGCAATAAAACCTATGATGTGATAACTTTTTTGCTTATAATTCTTAGTATACTCAGGCGTACTGTTTTTATTTATTGGAATTCAAAACATAAGGTCGATAGGTAAAATAAATAATTAAAAAATGCAAAACGAGAGAGAGAGAGAGAGAGAGAGAGAGAGAGAGAGAGAGAGAGAGAGAGAGAGAGAGAGAGAGAGAGAGAGAGAGAGAGAGAGAGAGAGAAGAAAGAGAGAGAGAGAACAAATTCAATCATTAGCATTTCATTTTTTCCTGTAGGGTTTTACAATATTAACTTTTCAACTTTTACCTCATCTTAGTTGTGTTCTGTCCACAACCTCCATATTCTCCTTTGTCAGTGTTGTATTCTGTAAAGTCATCATGGGATAATTTCTGAAATATTTATAAATATAATCAGTGATAAGATAGATTGGGTTAGAGTTTTTAAACATTATCTATAAGATTGACAAGCAAGATTAAAAAGTACTGAAAAATTTATTCTTGAGGAAATTCAGTACTATCCTCATTTAACTACATGTAATATAATTCTAATATATAAATATCCTTGTTCACTCCTGAATCTTTAAACTGCTATTAAAATTCAAAATGGTATTTTATTCTTCATACAAACAATCCAGCTGAAATTTTTTTCAAATATTACCTAGGATCATTGTCCCCATCATATCAGCTGCAGTGCGGAGATTATAACCTATGAATTTAAGAGGAATGGTTTAATCTTAGAAACTTAGAATCTTAGAAACCTACTAAAATGTACGTCTGTCATTTACTATACAAGTATATCAAAAGTTGTACATTTAAAAATTGGCATTTGGTGCAATTGTATAATTTAAAAAAAAAATACATTAAGAGTAAACAACAATCTTAATTTACATACTGTATCAATGTAAGAAATATTACCATACATATACAATTTTTTTCTTGGTATAAATATATAGATCTAGTAACTTTAATACTTTAAAAAATGCTACAAAATGCTTTATAGCTAAATGTTCTTGAATACTCACAATTAATATTTTAAAGAGACACAATGAATTTCTATGATAGATTCTGTGTAAGATTGCATATGAAGACAATGCCTTCCAAACATCATGAAATTCCTTGAAAAATTAAAAAAAATTTAGTTAGATGGTAGATAAAATAACAAAGAAGCTATGTTCATGATTACAAAGTGATAAATATTTTTTTTAAAACCTACTTTTCTTTAAAAAAAAAAAAAGAAGGAAAACAGGTGTACATTAATTGTTTTATTTTTTAAAAAAGAGGGAAACTACAAACAATCGCCGATTTCGTTAAACAATTAGGCCTAAATAAGTCACTCACCGAAACCTGAACATGATCATCCGTAATAAAGTTGATCTATCCTGTTTTCATCTTTCGTTGTTGGCGACGTCAAGTCTCCCCTTCCACTTTCAATTTTCTTCCGATGCCACTGTATCCATAGCTGCACCTTCATTAAATACATATGTATGAAACACAATGCTTTTACTCTTCATAAAATTCTATTGGTTTTTTTTCTTTTTCTTTTTCAAACCCGTACAGCTTTAGTAATATTTAAGGTCTTTCCGAGAAAATTCGGATTGACAGACCTACCGATCTCAATTAATTTGATTATCAACATTATTTCACAGTGACCTTTAGTTAACTGTTATTAAATTATTTTATTTGCGTAGTTCATTGAAATATCCTCATCAGCATCACGCTATATATGTATGATATAATTGTAGGCATATCAAGTGTCGATCGCGTCTTCGAGACGGTCAATGTTCAAAGTGAAACAGAATTTTCACGGAGAGATAGATATAAAGCGCTGCAACAAGATCTACGCGGTCCCTACTCTTTTTATTTTAAAAATATACATCTTACCTTACAAGATTGGCATTCAAGTAACACCAGTCCACAGCATAACATACACAGTGCAGTCCATCTTCTGCTTCAACCTGTGACGTAAAATGTGACGTCGGCACGAGCACGACTAATTGAAAGCCGATTCAGACTTCAATCCGTAATTCATTTAATAGCATTGAAATAATATTTTACGAGTTGAAATTGTTAGCATGTGTGTTGATGGTCTTTTATCGATATGCTTATACAATTTTAATTTTATTTATATACGTTAAGATAACTTTAAATTGCTAAAGGGTTTTTGTTGTTATATGCATTACTGTTATTTGGTTATATCACTTTGGTGTAATAGAAAGTATTATAAATTGAGTTCAACAACTCTCAGCAAGTACTGAAGTAAAATACACATCTTGAAAAAAAAAATCAGGGTTGTTTAAGAATTGTTTGAAATTTCACGTGAAATTCACATGAATCAATACACATGAATTTCACGTGAAGGGATTTTCACATTAAAAATGTGTGAAAATCATGTGAACTTTCACATGAATTTCATGTGAAGATGTTTCACGTAAAATTCACATGAAAAATTTCACTTCACACAAATTTCACGTGAATTGCATGTGAATTCACGTGAAGCTTAACGTGAAATTCACGTGAAGCTCTTTTCTCATGAATTTCATTTGAGGCACAATTGGCTGTGTATGATAGACCATTTTTGAGAATTGAGCTTATATTCTGACAGCGAAATAGGTCAAAAATTGTTTAAATATCAGCACATGTATAACATTTATATGTATATAGCAATTTACCATTTGAAGGAAAAACAACATTCTATGAAAGGGGTGGCTTGATCACAGACCCCCTCCCTTTTCATGTACATTATTGCTAGATCGGATGCCGTCAACATTACTCGTCAACAATACTGTTTTTATAAACATATAACTCATTCGTCAGAACAAATAGATAATTCGTCCGAACAAATCCTAATTCATCCGAACAAATACCCAATTCGTCCGAAGAGACTACCCCTTACATTCACCGAATAAAGGTAACCCAATAAACCAAAGCTATATTCGGTCAATACCCCAATATAGCCTCGTGGATTTTTTCTCATTTTTCTTGCTTCGTTTTCACATGGCGTCATAGTTTCAACTGCAGATATGCAGCGACATTTGTGGAATAAAGCTTGTTTGAGGCGCAAAATGGGATATCATGTTGCAGGATAAACAAAATAAATGATAACTGTCTTGAAATATAAGCGATATTTGGTCTCGGGTCGAAAACGTAAAGAGGGCTCGGCATTACGTTTTCTTACCCTCGTCCAAAAATAGCTTATATTTCAAGACAGTAACCATGTATTTTATATTTGTTTTGCCTCGACTAGAATGTCTCGATGTCATTGGATGAAACGCGTCACGTGATAGCCTTACAAATTTCTTGAAACGGCGAGCGTCAAAATTTATACGGCAACATGGCGGACGTAACGTTATTTGAGCTGAATTTTTACCACAAACGTTCGACCATACTTCTAATTTTTAAGCCCCCAAATATTTAGAGTGATCCCCCTTTGCCCGTGACGTAATATTACGATCCTACAATGGCATCCAGGTTTTCGCAGACGACTGGCGAGGAACGAAAAAAAAACCAAGAGAATTAAGCTATGTATTTAATTGTTATATTATCTTTTGATTGTTTACATAACAAACTTTAGGTCCTCGGCAAAACAAAACACTTATTAGGTTTGCTATTGACTGTTTACAGAAATTTGTGGGGTCAGTAAAGTCCATAGAAGGCTCGGCTTCGCCTCGCCTTCTATGTAATAATATTCGTGCAAACAAATCCTAATTCGTAGGAATAAATAACGTATCCATTCAAACAAATCCTAATTCGTTCGATCAAGTAACTTATTCGTCCGAACAAATAGCCAATTCGTCAGAACAAAAAAATTTATACAATGTATATCCAAACAAATAGCTAATTTGTCCGAACAAATTCTAATTCGTCCGAACAAATAATTTATCCGTCCAAAGAAATAGCTAATTCGTCCGAACAAAGATTTATTTATATTTTTATCTGGCCCTTCCACGCTGTATATATTATTTCTATCTTTCAAAATGCAGTAAGTACGGAACCCCGGGGGATAACTACTATAAAGAGTTCCTTTGAAAGTCTTTTCTTTTAAAAATTTCAAAAATTGTAATTGACTTTATTAGTAAGCAATGCAACGGAAAACACTATTCAAGGCATCGAATAAATTAAATTTGGAAAACACTTGTTTTGATACACCCGACTTTCATGTTCTGTACACACATGAGGCCTCATACTAGTGACAGCTAAGATAGATTGTTGTACAAAACAGCAATCATTATCTTATACTTCAAAAACATCATAAGTCGCTATTTAATCATCATCTGTTCTAACGTCCTTTGAAAAATTGTTTCAAATTGCGTTGATTTTAGGATCAGGTGAAAGCACTTTGAAAAAAAAAATAAATTCATTTCAAAATGCGTTGATATCGTCGATAATAACACACTTTGAAAAAAAATTGTTCAGGGTGTGGTCAAAATACATGATACTTTTATATGCAATAAATTATTATTACATGTATAACTTTGTTTAGCTCAATGGGATAAGAATCCAAGGAATTCTAAGCTAACTTAATAAACAGTTTGTCGATTAAAGTAGGTTGTGCCAAATTTAAGGCAAAGTGCTTTTTTCACAGTACGTTGCCACATCATCTCTACTTACAACCACCAAAATTCAGATAATATGATGGTTCTTTTAGAAACCTACTTTTGGTCAGCAACCTACATGTAGGTGTTTGTGTTATCGCCAAAATGGAAACCCCATTGTTAATTGGCCCCCTTTATGATACCATTGAATACAATATCGAATCATATCATACACTATCATATCAAAAATACAATATAGTATCATATTATACAATATCGTATCAATGATACAATATCGTATCATAAAATACAATATCAAATTGTATAATACAATATCGTATCATTAAATGATACGATATTGTATAATATGATAGAACATTGATATTATACAATTTGATATGACACAATTATATTCATTTGATATGATATGATTGTTTCAATTGGTTTAAGATATATACTTGGTATAAAATACAGGATTTTTGCACCCCTGACAAGATACTGAATCGCAAACCCACAGATTGGAATCCGGAAAATCGGACCACACTCCGTAAAATAGACAGTATGAAGAAAGGAAAAGTGATGGGTATATAATAAGATTAAGTATCATATGAAACAATGACATGTTGTGATAACGAACGGTGTTCAAATTCAAATTCAAATTCAAAAGTCCAAAGGAAAATTACAAAACAGGAGCAGAGCAAACACGGACCTCTATATAGTGCCTTTTCCCTCTAACCATCTTTTCCAGATGGCTATATAGCAGTCTCCCCCCCCCCCCCCCCCCGGGAAAATTGACTATAATATAGATATTCCTCCACGGAAAGCCGGCTACATAGTGGTTTTTCCCCCTTTTTGTAGCCAGATTACCCCCTTACTTACTATATAGTAGATTTACCCCCTGTTTTACATTCCGGTCATGTTTATGGCGGACCATTTGTGGCAATAGTTTGCAATAACATCTGAGATGATATTCATTTGATTACTCATAATTTAGGGTAATAAATGCACTTATTAATACATAGTATAAAATTCAGGTTTTTTCATCCCTGATATGAACGAAGGCACGCTTTTATCACATTCCTGTATCATCACCCTTTATTTCATTCTTTGTTACGAATTTTTGGAATACCTTTTGCTCCTTTTATTCAGATTTCGAAATACGGCGAATATTTTTGTTTTAATCGATCCATTTTTACGGTGTGGACTATGACGTTATAACATGGACATACTTTTTTAAAAAGACGTTACAATACGTTTAAGCGTCAAACATGCGCCGGTTTTGAGATGGGAGAACTACGATAAAGCTGAATAAGGTTTTTCATATGAAAATATAAACGAGTTGTTTATCAAAAATATAATATAAACAACAATACTTGGCAAAATCTGTATCACACTCGAATCAACTCCCAACCAATATCAGCCCCATGACCTTCGTTCATCCGGCTGATATTGGAGTCTCGGGTTGACATGGGTGTGGTACAGATTTTGCCATGCATTATTTTCTATGTATTAAGCTCCTTTCAAAGAAAATAACTGATAAATCTTGACTATATTTTTCAGAGGGATTAAGGAGTGGACATTTATTACCCCATTTGTCCCCAACGGCTATTGATTTTAAGTGAATACATTTAGAATTGACGATCTTTAATGTAATCATATATCTTCACTTTTAGATAATTATCTAACGGGAGACCGGGTGCAGTGATATGATGAGAAACAATTTTTTGTTTACTTCCCTTGATTGGGTTCTAAATAATAAATAAATAAATTTCAGATTGTTAAATGTATTTCAAACAAGATAACTCATTACTTTTCATATACTGAGAAATGTATTTTGTTCTAGTTTTTTCAACAAATAAAATTCTCAGATTTATACCATCACTTAAAACTATATGTACATGTATAACAATGTATATAAAGACAAGAATACATACAAGAAAATATAATAATGTTTAAATAGAGTATAAAGTTTCTTTAAATTCTATTGAACCATCTCCGAGAAACATTTGAACGTACGCATTATATTTGTTTAATTATTTATTTTTACAAAGTTAAAACGTAAAAAATTGCAATTCGTCAATTTTAAGATAAATTTAAAGAGAAAGAGACTTTAGTTATTTGTGACCGCGTAGATTCGTACGGTGCATGGTAATTCATCTGGAACTGCATCCGTCGTGTGCAGTACGTACTGGGTGAGGGGATGTTGGCGTCGAGGGTATAAGGTATAAGGTTTAGGCGCGCTGTGGGCCGTAAGATAAAAACGAAGGGTAGGTGTGCCGTATTCCTGAAGGTCCACCAATATGCAATTCCAGAGAAATAAATGGCATATTGATGCAGCATTCCGAATTTATTGGACAAGGCTCAACGATGGCAACATTACAACAATCTATCAGACAGGATGTTACAAACGAGTCGGATATGGCCAGTAGTGGCCTCCGGACTCAAGACTCTGGGTGAGTCGGAGCTGGCCGAAGCTGGCCGCCGTATTCCGGACTAACGATTGACAATTGTACGTAACTAAATATAAGAATCCGAACAATGAGTAAAAATTGACAGGTGATGACATAAGTAAGCTGAGTGAAAGATTGACAGATATAAAATAATTAAATAAACTCAACGAGTCTTTGATATCCTAGACATGAAAACAGATAATTGCAATGTTGTTTTAACAGATTAGCAGTTCTTGAGACATAACACTCTGTCTCTTTGAAATCACACATAGAGTTCGGAAAGTGTCAATCACTAATTAGATAAGTAACTTTGTACGAAATAACCTGTGAAAAAATATTACAAAACAGATGTTGAATATTAAAAGTTACGTCAAAAATAAAGATTATTATTACTATTCCGATCCCGATGTGATTTAATTCTTTTACTTTGGTAACGCCCACTTCTTTTGGTAACAAATAACGTTGATGACAGTTGTTTATTGTTCTGTCCCTATATAAAGTCGTGCAACTTCATATTTTATTTTATAAAGTAAATAAGAACGATGTCTATTTGTTTCGTACAGTATGTTTACTCAACAATGAACACAGTCATCTGAAAGGGAATAAGCAATTCATATTTAAGTAACAAGAACTTGATTGTTGAAGAATACATCAATCAAACAAAATATAAACGAGTGCGCACCTACCTAGGATAGCATGTGTTTATGACAAAGTAAAAGTTAGAATTAAACGTATAAATCCCGGATTAGTCTGAATACCCTCTATCTCCCCCCAAGTCTTTTTGGATATGGAATAAAAATAAAAGGCTGATGAATTAAGACTAAAGTTGGAAGTTAGGTATGGATTTTATAATCTGTGTGCCATTTTAGGGCGCGAGTAGAGCGTCCAGAGCGGCGTGGTGTCGTCTCAGCTGCTGGAGGTGCGTGGTGAGGTGTGAGATGACTTTCAGTTCGCGGCTCCACATTATTACCATCAACTGATGAGGTTCGACGTTCCGAGGACATCTGCCCCTGGATGTCAGATCTGTACTTTACGGGCGATCTAGAAGATGGCGGGTCTGGTTCTCTTTCAACAGGAGCAACAGGTGAATCAGTTGTTCGGGAATGAGGACTTGAGATGTTCTGAGTGGGTGCTGGTGGTATGTCAATGGGGTCTGGCCATGGTTTTGCAATGGGTTCCTTGTCATGGTGTTGAGGGAGTACCTTATCATATGCCTGTGGAGATATACATGCGGTTTTGTGGCATACGTCAGTGTCAATAGTCCTTATGGGTTCTAGTGATTTCATAGGGATAAAGTTTTTGAGGAACTTTCTGTTTCGTATGGTTACCCTGCCTGAGCCATCCATCTTAACAACATATTGGTCAAACTGGCGGACCTCTATGATGATTCCCGTCTTGTCCCACTTGAGGGGGTTCCTTGTCATGGTGTTGACGGAGTACCTTATCATATGCCTGTGGAGATATACATGCGGTTTTGTGGCATAAGTCAGTGTCAATGGTCCTTATGGGTTCTAGTGATTTCATAGGGATAAATTTTTTGAGGAACTTTCTGTTTCGTATGGTTACCCTGCCTGAGCCATCCATCTTAACAACATATTGGTCAAACTGGCGGACCTCTATGATGATTCCCGTCTTGTCCCACTTTAAGGGATGTGGACCAATTTGGTTTTGGATGCGAACGTGATCACCAATGATCAATGGTGGGAGGCGCTTGGTGTGTTCCGTCCAGCGTTCTGCTGAGCGCATGTGGCGGATGCGAAGAGCCTCTTCTCTTGCGAACATGGTCTCTTGCCAAGTGTGGTGAGGTTTGTATTTTCCTGGTGGGATTGGTATAAAGTCTCGGAGGGGGTGGTTGAAAACACACATGGCTGGAGACAACTTGGTGTCTCTCAGGGGTATTTCTGTAATGGAGCATCGCACGTTGGAACAGATCAGTGTTTAGATCACCATTAGGGGCAGCGTTGTCTGAGATAAGGCGCTTAACTGTTTTCACACCTATTTCTGCACGGCAGTTGCTATGCGGGAATGCAACTGATGATAATCGGTGATGTACGCCCCAATCTTTCAGAAACTGCCTTGTGGCAGTAGCTGTAAATTCTGGTCCACCATCTGTTGCGAGTTCATCTGGGATGCCAAAAGTGACGAATGTGCGCCTGAAGCAGTTGATTAAACCAGTTCCTCCGTCTAATGATTTCTCTACTATTGGCCAGTTGGAATATCTATCAACAATGACGAGGTAATTTGTTCCTTTGTGGTGGAAAAAATCGGCACACAGGCGCTGGAATGGATAGTCCGGGGAAATGAGGGGGTTGGGGGGTGCTATCCGATTACAATGAATGCACTGTGCACGAACGGAAGTTATATCGGGTGTGATTCCTGGCCAGAATACAGAGGCTTCAGCTCTACAAATCATTGCAGTTATCCCTTGATGGGTAGAGTGTAGGACTGAAAGGATCTCCTGCCTAAGGGAGGGGGTATAACAATGCAGTCCTTGTAGAGAATAACTCCATCTAAAGAGTGGAGGTTTTTCCGGAACTGAAAGTATTCCCGTAGGGTAGGGGGGAATTCGTGTCTCGATTCCGGCAAGCCTGATTCAATAAGCTGAAGTAGCTGATGCATGATGGCATCGCTGGTAGTGGCTATGCGAACTCTGTCCCATGTAACTGATTGAATGGATAGAGAGTTGAGTGTCGTGCTTGCTGCTGCCACTAAGTTGTCTTCCATATTGTCGGGGTCATCGTTAGAGCGTATGCCAGCAAGGAAATGAAATGGTGGAAGGGCATGGCTGATAGAGGCTATGTCATCAGAGAGGTGCAGTTGTTCTGGTTTTCCTGCTGGGTGGCGTGAGAGGCAATTAGCTGCGCGGTGCCGCACGCCTGGGATATGAGTGACACGAAATCGGTATCGTAGTGTTTTCTCCTTAAGGTTGCGAAGTCGGGAATTCGGAATGTCCTCTAGGGATCTGTCTCCAAGTATTTTTTAAAAATGGTCTGTGATCAACAGCAATGATCAGATTGTCACATCCAAGTACAAAGTATCTGGCCTTATCCAAAGCATCTGCAACGGCCAGGGCTTCACCTTCTATGGGTGCATATCTTGACTCCGCTGGGTGGGTGAATCTACTTCCGACAAGTGTGATTTTCCAGCCTGATGTGCAGCAAAGAGGATCTTGCCCAGGGCATATGCAATGCTTTTGAAACAGCCAAAATCCAATGCCAGTTTTTGACCAATCTGTGGCTAAGCAAGTAGGTTTGCTGCGATCAAATATTCTCACTCCATGCTCGATCTCTTTGATGATGGCCTTTTTGGAAATTTGGAAAAGATTTTCAAGTTCTTTGGTCCATTCAAATGGTGCACTATGTTTGAGAAGCTGTCGAAAAGGATTCATCTATTCTGCCATGCTAAATGCATATGAAACTTGATTAACTAGTCCAAACCAAGAGCGTACGTCAGTGATGTTTTGAGGGGTTGGGAAGTCCATGATGGCATTGAAGTACTTCACACAGGGACGGACACTGCTTGAAGAAATTTCAAAGCCTGCAAAGTCAACAGTGTCTTGTGCGAACAAACATTTTTCTGGGTTGAGGGTAATGCCATTTCGTCCAAATATCCAACCACTGTGCAACCTGAAAAAAGCTGTCCTCGAGGGAATTGGCCCAAAGCAGAACATCATCAATGCATTTAGTCTTGTTTTGGATGTGAGCAACGATCTCATCGTATCGTCTGGTGTAGCCGTCGCCTGACTCAATGTATCCCTGTGGGGCGGTCTTATATCGATACCTGCCCCAAGGTGTTATGAATGTTGTGAGATGTCGGTCATCTGGATGGATGGGAACACTGTGGTATCCATTCCAAGCGTCTAAGACAGATTTCTTTGTGCCATGAGGGACGAGTCTTGCTTGGTGGAATGGTGAGGGGGTGTGATGGGTTTCACGTGTCGCATGTACATTAAGTGGCTGAAAATCTACCGTGCGTCGAGGTTTGCCATTTTTCTTTGCGCATATCACCATTCTGTGGCACCATGTTACAGGTTCACCGATGGGCACAGGTTCTATAACGCCAAGCCGCACGTCTTGATCAAGTCCTGCCTTGACCTCCTCCTGCCAATGTATTGGGACGGGGACAGGTGAATGGTGGGCGACAGGTTTGGCGTCAGGTTCCACCATCAGACGCATCGGAGGTCCTCTCATTAGAGGTAGGGCTTGGTGTTCGCATGTGTTGAAAGTGCTGGATCTGTAGTGGTTCAGTGGGAAATCACGGAGTTTAAGTCGACGTTGTCTGTTGCTGCAAATGGGAGTGTTGTCGGGAGCGGTGGTGGCAGCTGGCGTGTTGGGCATTGGCAGTTTTGTGTCTCCTGAAGTGAATCTGCTGCAATCATATTTTCACTACAGGTACCAACTGAGGGGAAAGAATCCGGAATGATTCCAAGTGCGACACAAGCTTCTCTGCTAAGGAATAGTTTATCAGAGTTGTCAGTCACGTATGTCATTTGCCTGGTCTCGACGGGCTCGCCATGGTTGTTTAGTCCAGATATGCGAAGGATAGTTGCTCCTAGGATTGTAATACCCCCATTGTTTGCCGCATGCATCTTCATTGTCACTGGGATGAAGTTTATGGATAACCTGAATTCCGGCGAGGCAGCTCTGACATCCTGTGTCGGCCATAGCTGAGAGTTTAATGGTTTTTGGTGTTACATTCAATGAGAAGCCCAGCGCTTTGTGGTCCTCAGGTAAGAGTTTGATAATAAGATTGATGAATGGTTGAGGTTTGGAACGCTTCTTGATCCATGTATCTGATAGATGGTCATAATGATGATGATCCAATGCGATTGTTTTATTTGCATGGTGTTTGGAGGTGATATCAGATAAGACACAAAGGGATTCGAATATGCCACCCTCATAGTTATGGGTATCTGTAGAAGCTGTAGGGAGTTTCTCCTTGTCTTTGCTTCGACAAACGGTCTCTAAGTGATGGTCCTTGTTGCAATGTCCTCACTTGTGACCAAAGGCAGAACATTCTGTTTTGCGGGTACGAGCTGGTGCATGTCTGCCGTGGCCTTTTTTTCCCGCAGTAGGAACATGTCCCATTTTTGTCTTTCGGCTGCTTTGTCTTTTTGTAAGAGCTAGTAGCTGCTATAGAGTGTGTGTCTAAAAGTCGAGACGCAGATCGTTTTCCTGCTTCCTTACCTTCAACGGATTGGGGGACTTCCTCTAAGGTCATGTTTTGGTTTTTGTCCCCGAGAAGGTCAAGCTGGATGTCGGGGTCAGCTATGCCTCTTGCAAGTACATCACGAACTATGGTGTTAGTGTAATTGACCTCATGATTGCAGCTGGGGCATGTGATAACAAATTTACAGACTCCTGCTTGCCCGCGAAGTTTAGCACTGAAATTACGCACTGGTTCATCCCTGTCTTGGCGCATATTATGGAGTGTGACCCTAGCAACCATAGTGTTTTCATCGCGTACAGCAAGTTTTTTGATGGCTGCAAGTACTGTTTCCTCAGTTTTATCTGTAAGACTACCTCCAGTAGATCGTGTGAGGTCTTTCCTAAAGGGTTCATCACAGCATTCCAAGAGTTGAACAACTTTGTCACGGCCGTCAATCTTAGTGGCGCTGACATATTCGGACCACCTGGATAAGAAGTACAACCATTCCTCACTAGTACCGGCTGCAGATATAGAAGGACGCTTAACCTTCTCTGTTTTAGCTGCAGGCACGTTGTTAGGTGAGTGAAAGTGCTGTGCACTGTTAGTAAAGATGCCACAATGGCAGCGTCCAAATCTGCCGTTTCGTATTCACAGTCTGGAATAGGAAACCTTATTTTCGGCATTGTTTATATTGAAAGTGAAAGTAAGCTTCCGGGGCAGTTATGACTGTGTTCATAAATAAGAACGATGTCTATTTGTTTCGTACAGTATGTTTACTCAACAATGAACACAGTCGTCTGAAAGGGAATAAGCAATTCATATTTAAGTAACAAGAACTTGATTGTTGAAGAATACATCGATCAAACAAAATATAAACGAGTGCGCACCTACCTAGGATAGCATGTGTTTATGACAAAGTAAAAGTTAGAATTAAACGTATAAATCCCGGATTAGTCTGAATACCCTCTATAAAGGGTTGTTAATCTTGGTATTCATTTACTTTGAGTTTGGTTTAATTCTTATATCTGGTTTATCTATATTGAGAGTAAAGTCGTTTTCATACCATATTTAGAAATTAGTAAAGTTTAATTCTTAATGTAGAGGTCAAATTCAGTCTCAAAACAAAAATAAACACAACTCGAAGTACAGCAGAGACATAATGTTATTTATGTCTCTGTTGAATAGTGAATTTTGCACAGTGATATATTTCGAGGATTGAACCCGGGTCACGCAATGAGAAACAATTAATCAAGTCATCGGGACCGTAGCTGGGAAGCAAATGAGTGTATATCTTGTCAAATCATGTAATTTATCAGATTATTACCTAAAGTTCTATCTATGCCATGATACATATTTTTAATTTTCAGCATTGTCTATAAAAATTAATAGATCGGCAAAACGAAACTTAGCCTGTATATAGATGAATGCAGGTATATGCAAATTGAAGGTTAAGATTTTAAATCATTACTGGTGTTACGGTCACAGGTTTGGGGAAGTGAGAGGCATAAATAAAGTCATAACGAAACATATTAGTTCCGGGGTTGTGACCTGACTTCACTGACCTGACACCTAATATACAACATCCCCGCCCCTAAATTAAAATTGATCCCACAGAGCAATTTTAGAACAGGTCAGTAACGTCAGTCCACAAAACAGTATAAATGCACACAAAAATTTAAGACACAATAATAATGGTGTAGAGACAATGTACACAAAATGTAAAATATGAGAATCAATACATTCATCATGAAGATTAAGGTACTTTCAATGTATTCAATCATTGATCAGATTCATCTCTGCATCAAATAACCATGGGAAATGTCAGGTACCCTTCAAAGATTGTGCAATCTATAGCATGATATAAACAATGCAGTCAAGTTCAACACAACAAATGTCATCAGGCCTGAATAATGAAATATGTGGAGAATGAACAAGAAAGCATGTCAAAAACACATAGATTCCTAAAGACACAATGAACATATTTTCTGGTATATCCAATCAAAGTATATCAATGATTTATAAAAATATACCCAGATAAAATGTAATTCTTGTAACTCTCCACATGGTAAAGTGTAAAAGCTCTGACAAGTTGATTAACATCTCATAAAATGAAACAGCATTCTATCTGAATGTATGAAAGCATGCAGAGAGAAATAGAGGGTATGAATTCACAAATCCAAAACCATAATGTCATTTCTTTTCTAAAGACATGTAATATACCACAACTAATTACATGCTACAAGTCAGTATGTAATGAATAGCATATGCACAGATTTCTTAGCTTTAACAACCTATTTTGCATCAACATTCATAAAAAAAGAACTGTTTTCAAACAGATGCAATAATGTCACAAAC
Organism: Magallana nippona; assembly: GCA_033439105.1. Lineage (NCBI taxonomy): Eukaryota > Metazoa > Mollusca > Bivalvia > Ostreida > Ostreidae > Magallana > Magallana nippona. Next base: position 4,974,714 of record CM065922.1, read on the forward strand.
AACAGATTGTAGTGGGTGTGATTTCACAAATTTTTGTGCAGTATTATTTAAGTCCTCATATTTAACCCATGTAGCTTTTTGAGATGGTTCCCCTACACAATGAACAAGATATTCAACATCATGACCAGAACCTCTTTAAGCTAAAATGTGTTTAATCCTGTAAAGAATGGTAGGTGAACAATGTTGGATGAAGAAATATCACCAAGATCTATGCTGCTGTCCTGATAACGGAGGGGTTTCCGTATAGTGCAGCGTGGACGAGTAGACACACTGGGCACGGGATGTGGATATTAAGGTGATCCTCCATCAACTTGCAGAGTTGCTGAACTTGTTTCTTCAATTCATCCACCTCTGTTGACTGCATGGAACTGGGCTTCACGGGGGAAACCTTTGGAATAGATTGGGATCCTGGAAAATTCATACGGTATCCTGCTGCCTCGCCGGACTTGACGGAAATAAGGGCTCCCTTTAAGGATGTGGCCATACCAGCAGAAAGAAGAACGCCAATGAAGGTGGCAGACCTTCAATAAACTGGAATAACATGTCACGGTCAAGCCTTCCAAGTCGCCTGCCTTTTTCAATAATCACACTGTGGAAATCTTCAAGTAACTGTGTTGCCCATAGCTGTAGCTTGTTAAAGGCGGCGGATTCAACCATCAAAGCTGGGTCATATGCAGTATTTGTGGGAACATACTGTTCACGGAATTTTTCTAGTAAGGTATCCGAGGACTGTTTGTCTATGGATGGGAGTGAATAGAACCAAATCTGCGGAGGGCCGGCCAGGTGCACGTGGAAAGCAACAATTTTCCTGGCATGGGATTGTTCTAAGTCTTGTTGCAAGTCCATAAATTGTGAAGTCATAAAACTATCAAATTCAGCCAGAAATTTATCAGCATCTTCGTGAGAATATCCCGAAAATTTTCGGATCGACATTTTGTCGGTGATCATGGTGGGTAAAACAAGGATACCGGTATTTTTCGGATTATCAGTAGCACGTGTGGTGACGTGTCTTGGTGGAAGAAGTGTCACACTGATTAGAATCACCAGATATCTCAAATTGGTAAGTATTATTCAAGTCAGGGTTTAAAAGCTGATCGGGATTCATTGCAGGGTAATAATGTTCGACGTCACTGTGTTCACTTGCCTGATAGGCCTACTGGAGATCGTCCTCGTGGTCGTGAATGGCAGGAAACGGTGCTAGGGTATCGTCCGCTTCAAATACTCTAAACGTGTCATTCGCCGCTTCAGATAGTAAAGGGTCGTTGTAAATAGGTAAGTTTGAATTCTCCACCATGTTACGGTCGCAGGTTTGGGGAAGCGAAAGGCATAAATAAAGTCAAAACAAAACACGTGTTAAACGTACAAATCCTGCCATTTTATTATCTACCTGAAACTGCAATTAATATAAAAAGAAAAACCCCAAAAAGTGCAAGACATTATTTGCGGATTTGAGACCTGACTTCACTGACCTGACGCCTAATATACAACACTGAATTTCCATAAATACTTTTTATAAAATTTGAACCAACAACGTGAGGGAGAAACCCTACTATGGGGGAAAAACTACTATATAGTTACTGTAGCTCCACCCCGGGGGAAAGGCTACTATATAGCAGGTTTTCCGGGGGGGGGGGGGGGGGAAACTGCTATACAACATCGGTCACACCTGCCGTGCGCCCAATGGTAATATCGGTAAAAATGTCGTTATCGGAAACATTGTCTTAGTTTGGGAAAAATATCATGATCGGTAAAAAAGGGGAAAATTCCGTCGACAATTTGATATTCAAATAATATTCCAAAGCAGGGCAATCGTGGACCTCTGGAAAACCTAGGAGGCATGATCAGGTGCCATGGAGAAATGAGCATCCTCTGCTGAACGGTCACAACCGCCGTGTGCTCTTTGTCTTGATCGGGAAAAACGGAAAAGTCCGTAAACAATTAGGTGATTAATTATGGTCTAACAAATTAGTATAAAAACGTCAGTCAGCATTCGACCCAGTGGAAGATCGTATTTGCTAACAATATGTATTTATTAAAGGTCCGAATAACACGTACTCGTGTTTATTTACACCTGTAATATATTGGTTAGTTGTTGGTCACCTTTTCAGGTGACATTTAAATATTCATTGCACGGGTTTTAACTGACCGATGTTAGCGCAGAAAGTTATATAGCCATTCGAAGGTTATCTTCAGTGCAGATAACACGTCTTTTTGACACTCTCTCTTTCCACGGAATATGGGCGATTCAAGTGATGAAATGAATATAGACGCAGATAAATTACCAAAAGGCAGTACAGGAGGAACTTCTTCATTGGAAATTTAGGACATTGTCAAACTCTTCACGGGAGTAATACAGTCTCAATTCAAAACGTTCTCGGGGCAATTGAAAGCGGAGCAGTCAGAATCTATTTCGAAGAAACTCAAAGAAAACTCTCTACATAAGATTCAGTCTGGAGGTAACCGAGTTCAGTTTGAGTTTAACGCCGATTTGATAGAAGGTTTAGAGAAATTAGAGTCGAGAGCGTTCGATATGGAGGATTCTGAGTCACTGGGCATTATTTCCGAGTTAAGTAAAAAATTGAAAACTCGTCAGAAACATATACACATACCCGACTCGTCATCCGCTGGATGGAAAACCGTCTACGAATATCAGTGCAATGAAATCGCAGACAACTCCGATCATGAAAAGAAGATTCACAGCGCTGAAAGCAGGGCACTTAGACATCAGAAACAGAATAAGATATTTCACCCATACGGGACACACAAAACATCCAGCGGCGGCAGCGGGATCCCCAGCTCAACTGGCATTTACTGGTGTCTCCAATTCTTTTCAGCTCTTTCCTGCGTTTCAGCAGCAGCCATTTCTCTGCGACCAGGGCAGAAACAAGCAGTCAAGGAGGAAGCCTATGCCGTATGACGTCTGTTTCAACAGCTTTGCAACAGGGCACTGGAAGTCCAACTGCCCAAAGGGAAAGGCCACACAAAGTCAATGATAAGTATACAGGTTGTTCAAATTGTGTTGAGGAAAAATGTAAACGGAATGCAGTATAAAGCAGACTGGGCCTTTTCAATATATATTGAAAGTATTAGATTCTGGTTATGAAATTCCTTTTGTCTCTATTTCACCGCCTATGCTATAAATCTGCAACAAACAACGCTGACTTTGTCACTTCAGAAATATCTCAATTAATTAAGACAGGCTGTGTTGTAGAAGTTACACATAGACCGTATATTGTAAGTCCTCTCAGCGTAGCAGAGAACAGGTCGAAAAAGAAGGTTGATACTAGATTTGAGTCGACTTAATAATTATGTGAAATATGAGAAAATTAAGTTTAAAGATTGGAAAACAGCTATGGATTATTTTGATAAAGAATGTTATTGCCTAAAATTCGATCTCAAATCTGGCTATCATTATATAGATATTTCTGAAAGTTTTCAGAAGTACCTTGGATTTCATGAAATGATAAATGTTAGTTATACTGTCCTGCCATTCGGCTTATTATCTGCTCCATTCATTTTTACGAAATGTCTAAGACCAATTGTCAAATTTTGGAGAAAGAGGGGTATAAAGATGGTACTTTACATAGATGATGGTTAGGTATTTGCTCCATCAAAACATGAATGTTTGTCAGTTTCTGAATTCATACAAAACAGTTTATCAGAGTTTGGACTACTCATCCATTTTGAAAAATCTGTATTTTACCCAACGCAGAATTTAGAATGGTTAGAAATTTTGTGGGATTCAAAGTCTTTTTCTATTTCAGTGTTCACAAGACGTACTGACGACACAGTTGGTTCATTGCAGAACTTAGTGAAGTCTTTTCCTAGAGTGACGGCCAGGGAGTTAGCAAGAGTGGTCGGAAAGATTATGCCAATGTCGCTGGTTATGGGTAACATATGTAACATAATGACAAGATTCTCCTCTATTGAGATAGCATCTAGAAAGTCATGGGACGATGTCATTGTATTCACTCACACAAATGAGGTTCTGAACGAATGCATTTTTTGGCCTCAATGCATATATTCTGGAAAAAAAACCACGGTATTTAAAAACACTGACTAAGAGAAGTGTCCTCGTTTACTCATATGCGAGTAGTTTAGCTTCAGGAGCTTACACTGTCGAATTTGATTCAAACTGTTTTCATTTAATGTGGAAAGAGTCTGAACTCTACTTGGCGAGAGCTGCGAGCCATTGAACTAGTGTTAGCTTAATTTAAAGATAGTTTGGTAAACAAAGATGTAAAATGGTTTACCGATAACCAGAGGTGCGTAAAAACTGTACAGTCGGGTAGTATGAAACATCACTTACAAGCTCTTGCTTATAATATTTTCAAGATGAGTGTTGAACAAAAAACTTTCAATCAACATTCAGTGGATACCCAAACTAGAAAATGAGAAAGGCGATTTTATGACTAATATCATTGATCACGATGATTGGGGTGTTACCGTAAAACATTTTGAATTTATTAACAACTTGTTCGGAAATTTTACCGTTGACAGATTTGCTATTACAATTATAATTGTAAGTTGAGACAGTATAACTCTAAAGTTTGGAACCCTGGCTCGGAAGCTATTGATTGTTTTACACAAACTGGGAAAATGAAAATAATTGGCTAGTACCCCCTGTCTACTTAGTAGTTCGCGCCATTAGATATCTAATAGCATGTAAAGCGTTTGGTGTTTTGATTGTTCCAAACTGGCCCTCTGCTGTTTTTTGGACAATTATTTTAGATAAAGATATGATTTACAGATGGAACGTTAAAGAAGTTCTTATCCAGGGTAATAACAACACGTTTGTTTGGTACAAAAGATTTTACTTCTGGTATACTCGCAGTAAAGCTGGATGCAAGATCTTAAACGAAACGCTGATAATTGGCTGATAAACTCTTGATGAGTTCAGCACGTCAATGTAGACATTGTTTGTAGTGTATTACAGATGAGCTCGGTCCTGAAAATATATGATTTATAGATGTTAGCTGTATTACAGATGATATTAGATCCTGATACATCTATGAATTCAGGGTGCATTGCAGTTGACCTGATGCACCATGAGTCAAACTTTGTGTTTGTTTCAAAAAATTGATTGTCGTATTCCGTTGACTACATTTTCCAGATATATTCAAAACGGGACGGTGGTCTGATAGTGCACGGATTGAAGATCAGCGGTTACAACAAATAAGGGATATGTTACTTTTTTTCGCTTAAATCAAGAGCAGAGAACACGTTAACTCAATACAGGTAAGCATTCAACACTTTCTGTCGATGGTGCGGCGCTCTTATACCTTCTGTTTCAGAGTTATCTAGCAGATGAACACGTGACTCTATATGTAATCTCGATCGCTAAAGATTACAAGTCATCAAGTAAAATTCAATTAGCAACTCATTCTATAAGTTGGGCTCATCAGTTAGCAGGATTAAAAGACCCATGTGAATCAGCTTTAGTGGAACTAGCAAAAGAGGGCGCAATACGAGAGACTTCCAAGTCTGTCGGTAAAAATGAACCAATTACACCAGATCATTTTAAGTTATTGGTTCAGGGATACAAATCGAACAATTTGTATCATATGCGTACTTTATGTATGTGTTTATTGGGTTTTGCAGGTTTCGTAAGATTTTCGGAAGTTGCAAATATTAGACTTATTGATGTATCATTTAATGATGTTTGTATGAAAATTAATATTGTCAAAAGCAAGACAGATGTTTATAAGATGTTTATAAGGAAGGTCATGAATTGTGTATTGCTAGAACTCACGGTGACGCTGCACATACGTTTGAAGAATATATAATATTGTTTGATGTTGAAGTTAATTCTTCAGATTTTTTTTCAGATCTCTGACATTCTGTAAAAATACTAATGTTTATAAAGTTAGAAGAGATAATCGTCCTTTGTCTTATACCAGGGCACGCGAAATTGTCTTACATGCGTTTGAAGAAATAGTTTAGATAAAAGTAAATTTGGTCTTCATAGCCTAAGATCAGGCGGGGCAACTTCAGCTGCAGTGGCTGGTATTAATAATAGATTGCTTAAAAAGCACGGGAGTGAAGATCAGAAAAAGCTAAAGATGGTTATGTCAGAGATAAATTAATTGTAACTAAAAACTTATTTAAATTTTCACAAAAAAGTCATTATATTATTCTTCTTTGTCTTTCGAAATAAGTAAACTGCACTTCAGGGCGCTTCACATCCTAACATACGTGTTTCACAGGTGCTTGAGGACAGGACCCAGCACCCCCCCCCCCCCCCCCCCCCCCCCCCCGATTTTAACCCCCGGGGTATAGTTGACTTTTTGATAGAAATTCCTTTAGAGTCATGCACACAACATGTTCCATTTTTAATATCTAAAAATTAACAGAAAATAAACGATTAATGTAACACCCCCCCCCCCCCCCCGCAAAAAGAATATAAAAAGAGGAAAGGTATGCCACTCCGGTTTGTTTACATTACAACCCCTTCGTCATTTTGGGACTATAAAACATGTAAATACATGTACCCATTTAATATGCAAATGACCTCTGACCCTGGTCCACTGCGCACCCCTTTACCTGGAGCTCCAGAGTCCGTCTAGTCCCTTCAGCCCACCAGTTCACATCTATCTGTTTGTCTATGTATTTGTCCTGTGATGTACCATGTTCCATGTTTGTTCAACCTAAGGTAAGGCTTATTTGCCTTATATATTACATGTACCATGTTTACATAATATCGGTTACACGACAATTGGCGTCGCCGGTAGGATAGCCTACCCGACATTTCGCGTCACCGGTTCATGTGTAAATTATATTTTTGCAATATTTGCAAGCCATGAGTGGTACATTACGTGTTTATATGTTGGAAGTTTCGTATTGAGCGTTTGTATTTTACGAACGTGTATAACGATAGTCCGATTATTGAGCGAGTGCTGCATCATTTTGTTGGAAATATCGTGTTGAGCGTTTGTTCTTTACGAACGTGTATGTACGATAACTCCGATATTTTTCGTTACTGTTGATTATGTCGTGTTGAGCGTTTAATTTATATTAAAGCGTGCATACACGAGTGTCGATAGTTATTTTCTTTTCATTTTTTCTTCAAGTGTCACGAGACAACTGGCGTATTTTGTATATAAATTGTGCATAGACCAAACTTGTGAATTCTTGCGTGTCGTCGTGTTCAGATAATAATTATTACATAATATTATAGCACGAGATTCAGGCATGTATTGTCTATCAAGTTATTTTTTCACCTTTGTTACTTTTTGAGATTATTTTGTATGCCACGTCTCAATAGACGTGCTGTGCGATATTTTGGCGTAATTTTGCTATATTGTAGACTCTGTCACTCGTGTTAGTATAAACACGTGGGTGATAATGTCTTCAGAAGTGTAGAATTTTTCGTATTTTATTCTTGCATTTTTCTTATTTTGCTAGTTTATTGTCACTTTCTAGCGTTTACTACAGCGTTGGGGTGATATTTGTCGTAGATAATTGCGTTAGAAAGTTTTTTGTATTTTGACATTTGTTTACGTGTTGTTGTCGTCTGGTCGGTTGCCCGTGATTTTTGGCGCCAATTCGACAGCGACATTTTTGCGCGTAGATAACACTTCCTGTGACGTAACAACTACTTTCGTTTTTAATTCAGCATTTTCTAAAAATCGTTTGTTTGTTTACAATTTTAAAAATAGTAGATAAGCAGAACAGCTACTCATTCCAAGCTTTTCTAAGCAATTTGGTTCAAGTTATTATTAGTTACAACATTATTTAAATACTTTGTTTTAGGTATAGAATAAATTTTCGTATTTCTTGCTGTTTGAAAAATTTTGGGTGTTTACAATATCCAATGCAATTTTTAGGAAGTTAAAATATTTTTACAATTTACACTCTGTGTTCTTTTTCAAAATTCTTTTTTTTCTTTCTGAATTGTTTGAACTTCAGTATTTAGAAATTCTTTAGAGCATTTGGGTTTATTTTTTTCAAACAATTAGGATTACTGTCTGAAACAATGAAGTTTTTTTTCCCGCGTTTGAATAATTTAAGCTTTTTGAATTAAAGTTTGGGTTATTCTATTGTCGTCATCAGTTTAAGCTTTTGAAATAAAGTATGAACTGTAGCTGGTGTCATAGCAGTTTAACAAACGTGAAGCAATTTAACATCAATTGCTCATTAAATTTGTAAATGTACAGTGTAACCACGATCAATATGGAACCAACTCCAGTAATCAGTGAAACTATTAGTGAGGGGGTGAGTGTGCACATAGTGCATATCCATTAGTAGGTCCCATAATGTCAAATGGTCATGCTATCCAGCAGACAGGCATGTTGCCATGTGGGGTCACACCAGGTTTCTAGCCACCATACAATAGTATTCCTGTACCATACGCTGTACCATATGCAGATCCATACCAAACTCCTATGCCATGGGGGTGATGCCTCAGTATCCCTATTACCCATATCCAGTGATGAGTTATGGTATGAATTATCCATCATGCGGCCCACCATTGCAGTATCCTCCACACATAATGCCCCAGTATGGTGTTGCCCCAACACAACAGATGGCACATCAACCAACACAAGATGCACTAACAGGTCCAGCACAGGATGGTCCATTAAGCCAAATACAGTGTGGGCTACAGCATCAGGTCAATGTGGCTCAACTACAGGATGGTAGTTTACCACCTGTAGCTGCAGTCAACATTGAACCTGATATAGAGGATACACAATATGGAGGCAGTACGGCTCAGCTACAAAGAAGTGATACACTGCTAATAGCTAAAAGCTGAGACTGAATCCATACCGTTTATGCTGAAGGGATGTCAGCAGTTGCAGAGTCCATTACAGAGACATTCCTTAATTCTGAAACAGTCCAGGCAATAGACGGTTCAATATCGTCAAATGTCCAAGGTTCTGCTCAGAATTATGGAGCATCAGCAATTGGCAAAAGTAATGTCACAGCTCAGACATCAAGAGGTTTTGAACCATCCAATGTCAAGAGTTCTGTGTATGACTTTGCCATTTTCAGTCACAGAACTCATGCACATTCAGAACATAACATGTCACCATTATGTATTTATGTGCATGAGTCAAACCATGAGACCCTGCAACAAACACAGTCACATCAGAATGCACCATTACTGCAACATGTGCAAGATCAACCCAATATGACCCTTCAGGAAGACCAGGAGTCGCCACTGCATATATGGAGTTCTGGTGACCTTGACACAGTTCTGCATGATGGAGAGAGAAAAGAGATGTCTGATGGCTCTGATGGAGAAAAAGCCACTACAATAGAACAGAGCGGAGCCACAGACAATCTACACCATTACGATGACGTCCTACAGCGTCTGTCCACAATGGAGAATCACATGGGATCTCTGAGGACAGACATGCAGACAATCGTCAGGAGAATGAAGGCTCTTGAACCTGATCTGTTTTCACCTGGTCATTCAGATGTATAATGAAACTACTTACCCTGTCCAATACAAGACAGTTCATAGAAATTAAGATCATCTTTAAAATTATATATGATGGTGTTCTTGTTGTAGCGATAATTGATACATGTACCGCAACTCAAGTGACCATAATATCATAGTGCAGTATGATCATTTATATGCAGCAGATATTATTCATACAGTGTGCTCCAATTTCTATATCATGTGGACAGGGAGGTATTACGACGGATACAACTGCTAGTGACCAATTTGTGAACAATCCAGTATGATTAAGGATATACAAACATTCAATGCTTATAATTTTATAATATGTTATGATAATAAAATATGTATCTTAAGTTTAATTCATAATAGCATTTAGAACATTGATCTTTAGAGTTAAGTAATATCTACACTGATAACTAAGTATTTCAGTGTGCTTGTGTTATTTTTTTATTGTTGTATGCTATTATATTTCAACAGCTGATGGCGTGAAGGACAAACTTTTAAGACCAGGGTCATGTCATATTATTCATATCAATATCATATTTCATATGTACTAGTCATTTATTAAGGGGGTCCTGTTCTTATTGTCCATTCATTACTATATACTTTTCTACATCTGTCTCTAGTACGTTTTATAGTATATATCTACTATGCCATGCTACAGGAGGTATCAGCCAGCTCTGAATTATTCATTTCTACGTCAGGAGAGAGGAGAGCATTACCTGAAATATGTGAGAAGAAGCACCTCCTCAGGAAGGCTAATTGAGCCTACTCGTCGTATTTATGACTTGGCCATATTGAGTGATGGGACTTCTCATAGAGACATTTGTGATGCTATCCTTGACCAATACAGCCTAGCGTGGGATGAATATGATGTTTGCTGGATTGAGAAGATCAGAAATGAAGCGCGTACCATTCTATGCAGCGAAAGATGGGTTAACGACAATCTCCCATCACTTATCCAAAGCTCCAATCCAAGAAGATCACGTTCTACTGCTACCACTGCTCATCATCACCATCTGGTATGTGTGTGGACATCCGTCTTCGTACCAATCCTAACATGGATGTGGTGCGTGAAAATGCAGTAGAACGTTCGTCTTCTTACGCCAATGTAATGGAGATTGCTCACACTGACTGTCCTGTCTCCATTGATCGTTAAGTAGCGGGGTCACCCGTAACTCGTGTACCGATGGAGCCTGCGCCTTTAGTGGAGGAAATTCTTACGGAGGAGGACGAGTGTGTTGGGAGCAGGGAGTCTTCAACTGCAGTTGTGTCAAAGAAGCGAAGATTACCCTTGCGACTTGTCCAGCAAAAATACTATTCTGAGACTGCTGACAAACGTGCAGGAAGATCAAGCGTCATATTCAACAGTCCCACCTTCCTCGGATATTCAGTGATGTGGGACCTATTCGCTCTCTGAAAGAGTTTGAATTATGCAAACTACAGTCCACAGCGCTGGAGTCTCTGGTTAGGATTGTTGTTGGACATGATGCTTGTTTGTTCACAGCAGTGGATTATATCAACCAGACACACCAGATTCCCCCGAAAACTACTCTCCATCCAGATACAGTCGCGTGCATTTGGAAACTATGTGACCATCAGAACTGGGAAGAACCTCCAGAAGGTTTTACTGTGGCTCAAGTCAACTCACCGGCTGTATTAATTCATTGGAGATGTTTAGTGGTGCTGAAGACTTCATTGTTTCACGGGGGATTAGGAACTCGTTAAGCTGTGGATGGACCATTTCTCTAATGTGTACTTTGGATTTACAGGTGCTGTAGAGAGCTTTAGTGTGGACCAGATTTCCGGCCTAAGAACTGTCCCTATGAACCGTGTTCTCCTTGAGACTGACTCACCGTACATGAAACCCGGTAGAGGAGATATAAACACCCCTGCATTCATAGGAGACGTCGCCTCTCAAGTTGCGTCCAGACTGAAAGTAACTATACAGTACCTGTTGCGGGAAACAGTAAGGAATGGTCGCCGTCTGTACAAGATGTAGCCATCAACTTAATAGTCCCTGCTGAATTGATGGCCTGGAATTAAGTTACCAGCCAAATTCATGTTGTAGGATATTCTGTGACGGTTTAAGTTATCTTGTATAGTATCTTCCTGCAGAGTTTAATGTCTAGTGTTCAGTTATCGACTAAATTCATGTTGTAGAAGATCATTCTCTCTTTTGTATAATGCGTGGTCTTATTTGTAGATGTATCTAGTTTTCACTTATATATCCCTGGTGAATTTTATAGGGATTGATTGTATTTTTATAGGTTTATTTTAGTCTGATCTGATTGTACATTTCTCTATTGTTAAAGGCCCTTTTTATATATAATGGGGAGGTATGTAGTGAAATGTACATTGTTATGTAAATACATGTACCCATTAAATATGCAAATGACCTCTGACCCTGGTCCACTGCGCACCCCTTTACCTGGAGCTCCAGAGTCAGTCTAGTACCTTCAGGCCACCAGTTCACATCTATCTGTTTGTCCTTGTATTTGTCCGGTGATGTACCATGTTCCATGTTTGTTCAACCTAAGGTAAGGCGTATTGCTTTATATATTACATGTACCATGTTTACATAATATCGGTTTTACGACAGCTCTTGTACAGAGATTGAGCACGCAGTTGTGGTATCAGCGGATGTCCTTATCCGTTATCACAATTTTACGTCCTAATTTTATTTTTTTCCAGTTATCTACTTTCACAATACTGGGAAAAATGTAGCAAAAATTCATTAGATTGTTTTACATGTTAAGGTTTAGGAAGGAAGCTAAATATAGCTTGATTAAAGATCAAATCGATGTGCACACCATTGATTCGTTGTTTTAAGGGAGTAAATGAAAAGAAAATCAACTGGGTCAAAAAATAAAACCCATTAAAACAATGTGCTTTATATCTCTGTAGAAAGCAGTTTTCTATAAATTATTATTAGTCATTTTTCGAAATGGTTTAATACTGTACTTACTGATTGGATTGTTTTTCAAAAATGAATTAAAATTACCATGAGGAAATTTAATGTCTAGTGTTCAGTGACCGACTTGGTTTAACAAAAAAGTAGTGATTATCCTACCATGCATAAACGGACTATAGGGACAATTATCTTTATGACAGGTATGTAGAATGTTTTGTCTATTATTTCGACTTAAAGTAATTTTTATCCCTTTCTTTACATATTATTCACTTCACATGGTTTTGAATACAAATCGAAATCAAACTGAACTTGTCGTAAAGCGCAATTCAGGCAAGAATCTCTTTTGAGGGGCTGATCAACATTATCAGAGTAAAAATAACGTACACTAACGAAAAAAAAACAAGGAAAAATAAAAACAAAACACACCCCAAACAACAAAATTGTTCATTGACTCTCGACTTTCTTATCCGCCCGGGGAGGGGGGGGTGTCTAAAAAATCTCATATTTATCAATTTTATATATCTGAACCAAATCAATATCGATACACAAAATCCAGAGTTGAGGTATTTTGTAAATCCATCAAAAATAAGCTGAGACAATAAAAAGGCTTCAGCAGAATCTATGTCAACAACTTCATTTGAGTCAGAGTTAAGTTTGAACATGGACAGGCAAATGGATTTTCATAAATCATTCCGATCAGAAGAATATGACTTTTTTCTGTTTGGTGTAATTAGAGACACTGACACAGTAAACAGGTATTCCAAAAACATATGTAAATGCAGGTCAAATGTGGGCTACTTTTAAACTTTGAACTATAGAACAATTTTACATGAAGGGTCAGCTCAAAATATTATTTTTGCATAATTACAAGGCACCAGAAAAGAGCAGTACACTCTTTCTACGTGCTTTTATATAACGATTATGATTCTCTTAGTATAGGAATATATTTCTGTGTGAATATTAGACATTTAAAAATTGTCGATAGTTATCATTAAAAAACTGTTTTTATTTATTAAAAGCATATATTTGTCAAACGAAATATGTCTTCTCTTTCTATATAATTATAGTTGTGATGTCTGTGTCAACCATATCTCAGAGCTGGAAACTGTCATTAATATTCTGCAAAGAAATTGACTACAGACCAAGCATCATGAATGATATCGTCGATGCTAATACGTGGATTGGCAAAGCAATATATGAACTTGATTGGGGTAAAACGTTTGATTCATATGTGTTAAGACCACAAAAAGAACAAAGTATCAAAGAATATATTTTAAAGTTGTAATGAGATTGTTTTTTACAGTTATTCGACAGTAGGACTGAAGCTTAGAAGGTTACCTGAACTGAAAACCCCCAAAACATTTTTTATCATTGTTCATGGGCATCCGTATGTGTGCCTCTTTGTTCACTCTATTCTTCCATCTGTACATGTTTAAAATTTCTACCAAACTTAGCATAAAGCAATTTTAACTACATTGCTCTATTCGAACAGCCTGCAATATCAAATCTCAACTCACCTACGTTTTCTAAGACTATATATATTGTACGCAATTTCGAATTTGTTGTGACCCCAAGAGTCGTGAAGGGGTCCTACCGGGATTTTATAGTTACAGGTCGTTTTATACATGTATATAAATTAAGAATAATATTTTAATTGTTTTTATGAAGAAAAAGAAGGCTATTATTTGATAGGTATATAAAATCAATCAAGCAAATGTTCAGGTTTTGTTATACCGATCTTTGGGGTCAGATTAAAGAGAGGAGTTAAAGTCTAAATATTGAAAAAAAATATCTAATGCAAATTAAAGCTTTCAAGGTGCGAACCCATTTCAAATTTTGAATAAGATATAAAGTTGTTTTGATTTTTCCATGCATTGTATTATAACATTAGAGAGTCTGAGTGTGACAACATTTTAAATAAGTATAGGAACATTGCAAAAATTGTGAATGGTATTGCTTGTAAAAGTAAGGTGAGGGCTATATGTGTAGTTAATCGTATACAAGAACAGAATGTATGTTTGATGGGGAATCTTCAAAACTATTGTTTTGAATTCAAATAAAACTCATAAATCCAGAGTACTAACATTAAACATTAAATTGTGGAATTCTATTTATATTATACTATGTCATCTACGAATAACTGGCAATAGCAGATTTCCCAAAGGTTTTGTTTTACATCATATATCATATTTGCTAAAGTTTTGCCTAAAGCAAAAATCACACATTTATTCGCGGAAGTTAAAGTTATATTGCAAATTATCAAAAAGGCTTATTGGGCTTTTGCTCAATTAACACCAAATTCATCTATATAGAAAAGGATTAATTTACGTTACATTTTTGTAAGTTCTTATTCATATTGCAGTTGCATACTACATGAACACCATATGTGGAAAAATCTGCATGAAACAATTCAAGAAACAAGAAACGATAATTTAGGATCTTTAAATGATCTTTAAACTGTGACTGAACAATCAAATGCAAACTTTACCCAGGATTTTGGACAACATTGATTATGAAAATCAATACAGAATGATAAACTGAAAACAAATCGCCATCTCTTTATGTTCATATTAGAATTCCTGATATCAAATTTGTTTAGAAATATCTTTGTCCTCCAAGATGACTCTTGTCATTATTAATATTGCCCTTACTATCAGGGCATACTTTTAGGGCCCTTAGACATATTCATAAATTTAAACGTCTCTTCTCTAGAATTGTATGTGCTGTAATTAAAGAATTAAAAAAGTAACTGGTTCCTTCCTGTTCAGTCAGGAGTAATCTCTGATATGGGCATTTTTTTTTACTAAAGAAACCATGGTTTTTGGTGTTTTGTTTATGCTCGTTTATGGATTACCATGTTGTATTTATCATTTAGCTATCGAATTCTATAAACAATAGTTTAAGTCTTGAAAGACAAGTCTTATCGTATCAGCCTTTTCATTCAGGGATAATAATTTACAGATCTTAAACAATTTTAATTTCCAAGTAACGCATCCTTTATTTCTGTATGCTTACGAATTGTTGCATTATGCATTCACTGTTTATGTGTTTTGCCCTTTGCTTATTTTGAAAACAAATAGCTTTGGTTGATTTATGTGAACTTGAAAATAAGTTAATTTGCTGCTCTGTAAGAAGTGTTTTATTTTGAAGGTAACGTTTCTCTAAAAATAGAGGAGGAAGATGGGAAGAGAACATGTATCGCCAAAGGTTAAGTTTAATATCATATGTTCACTTGACTGCATAGCTATGAATTAATCAAATCTAGAAATGTGGTGGTATTAACAATCTAGAATTTATTATAAAACCGATGTCTGGGTCCACTTGTGCATATCACAAATTTGGCTTTTGCAAGAAGAATGATTATGGGTTTCGTAGCAAACTTTACATAAGATTTATCTGATTTATCGTCAAAACTTGCAGTTACTGTACATTATTAACAAAAAGATAGAAGTACGTTAGTGTCTTTTTAGAAGCCGGTAAATTCGTTTTAAGAATGGGTAGGTTCCTGCAACATACACGATATGCAAGGAAAAGTTTATCTAAAGACTCTCTCCAGTAATAATGAAACTCTTTTAACAAATGAATCCAAAAAAAGACCTGTTAAATACTAATGTTTACTACTAAAAAATGACAAATTAGTGTGATACATATAAATAAGATAATGAATGATTAATCATGTTCATACATTGTAAACATATAATCAACATAATTTATAATATGAAAGGTTATTTGAATTTTGAATTGGTTTTGAAATGTACCCGATTGGAGCAGCAATGAAGTTCAGTTTTCTCTCCAGCGGAATGTATACTTTGATAAGATACATGTTCATGGATAGTGACCCCCGGAGAAAAAAGGTGTACCTTACTGCGCTGACATATTTTAATATCATATTTTTTATGAAGACGGGATAAAAATTGAACTAAAATGTATGCAAATTTTAGCATGAAATCCAAATATTTATTGTTGTGTATATCTAGCTGGGACCGTTATCAGATCAATTCTTCAAAATTTTTCAATGTCTTATATAGATGGGGATTGTATGCGCATGGAAGTATGCGAGTTTTGTGATATTAGCAGTCTTGGATTCCAGTCATCACTGGACAGGATGAAGGACCTGGCGCCGAATAGAAAATACATAGTGGCAGACATCGGAAATATCGAAGGTACAGTACTTCTCATTCTAGTTTTTATTTTGTCTTTTAACATTTATACTTTTATATATATATATATATATATATATATATATATATATATATATATATATATATATATATCACGCGCTAGGTTCCGTTCGTCATCGAAAACAAGATTTTGTCTTGCCTAGATGGCCTAGTTAGCGTGGTGGCCGCTCATTGCTAGGAGAGTGAGTTCAAGCCCCGGCCGAGGCAGTGGTGGGGCTCCAATATAGTGAATTTACTGTGCTTTATCTATATCCTTCAAACATATATTCGAACCAAGAGCGTGCTTCAGGAGATGATACCGATGTTGCTGCAGAGGAGGATTCTTCAAACTCTTTCAAAGGCTATGCTTTTGTTCCCAAAAAGCATACACCCTCGAATCGTGTGGTCGTCGCCAATATCAAGGCATACCACCTTCTTAAAGGTTAAAGGGGATATCGTTAACTAGTGCCACAACAAAAATGTCAATGTTTTTAGCATATTGTTTTTGGCAATCACTCTGCACGACGATACCCAACATTCGTTATCCGTGTAAATATTGAGGAAGAAGATTATGAAAAAACCCAAAAGCCTGATTTTTGGCCAGATGCAACATCAGCCAGAAACTGGATTGCAAGAAATGAAACCCCAAATAGATAAAAGGGCTCGGTCATCCTCATATCTATCAATTTTAATGATTCTGTGTACGTGGAATATACATGGCGCATTAAGTGGCATAGCTGAACTTAAACAAATAGTCGCGTTTAGCGATATCGTATTTATATCAGAGCACTGGCTGTCTAAAAATCGTCTGTCAATTCTAGAGACCTCTTTGACAATCAAGTTACAACATTCGCAAAACATGGTGTTACCACAAATAATTCTACCAGAGGAGGCGTAGCTTTTATCTTAAAACAATCTGTCAAGAATATTTTTATTGAAGAGGAAACAAAATGGAATCAATCGTTGTGCAACTCTCATTAAATATCAGTATATAGAAATATACATTGTAAATTAAAGCCAATTCATTTATGGGCAATTGTTAAAGAAGAGCCTGGTCTGAGAAAATATTTTAATTGTCTTATTGCATCATTGTCTATGAAAACGGTTTCAAAAATGTCTACTCACTGTAAAAGAATGGTAAACAATTTTAACATGCATCTAATGCTAAATTGCTCATTATTTATGAAAGAGAGAGACAAACTTTTAGAGGGTATATTAGATATTTTCGATGCATTTGAACATGTTTCTTTTGATTCGAAAGACACCGAAATCCAATATTTGGCTCCAGTAGGATGCATTGAGAATACCAGTGTTGTTCAAATTTCTTTTGAAAAATGGAAAAAAATTATGATTTGTGTATCAAAATTCATATCTTTGTTGTGGGATCATTTTGTTATTGACTGTAGAAAAATGTAAATCGAATATTGTTTTCCCCTAAACTGATTGTAAATATGTCTGTGTTTGTGTTTAGTTTTCTCCTATTGTTTATTGTTAGTTAGTTTCTTTTCAAACAACATAATACTTTCCAATAATGTGGAGGAAATAAAGAATATCTTATCTTAATTTATCCTATAAATATATATATATATATATATATATATATATATATATATATATATATATATATATATATATATATATATATATATATATATTTGTTTAATCATTAGCATACACTCTAATAATAATAATAAAAGATAGATAGATAGATAGATAGATAGATAGATAGATAGATAGATAGATAGATAGATAGATGGATCTATCTATCTATCTATCTATCTATTATTATTATTAGAGTGTATGCTAGTGATTAAACAAACAAAACTTGTAAGAATTTCTTTTCTTTCTCAAGGTCAATGTAAAATATATAGGATAATGAAAAAGAAAGCTGTCAAAAAATTATTACATCTTGTATGTTTTAAATAAAAATTGTAGGTGTTGCACATCTTTAGTACAAATTTTATACTTTTCCATGCAGTAGTTAAAAGTTATATAAGGCGACAAAATCGTGTTTACGGACAGACAGACGGACAGACAGGCAGGGAGATTCCAATATATTTATAAAAAAAGTATATTTTAAATAACGATTCCATTTCATTAATAGTTAATAAAAAGTTATGCATAGTTTTTTTTATATCATATTTCTAGTTTTCATTAGAAAAAGAAATCGTTACTTGGCTATGAAACATCTGCAATTCCCACAACAAACATTTTTTTTACGTTTAGAAATTTCTAAACCACAATTCTGCCTAGTTAACACTGTAAACTTCACCAAAAGATATGTCGTTTGTGATCAGAAATATGAAGATGGATGCAAAGAAAGAGGTATTATTTTTAATTTATGTTATGAGTGTGATGCATCCTATTAGTTTTCTATGATTAAATTAGCTTTGTTCTCTATTTCAGGAAAGTTTTCGAATTTCAAGATTATTCTTAATAAAACCGATAGCCTTTCCAATGTTACAGCGAAACATAACTTAAAAAACGGTAATGTATGGTTTATTCAAGTATGTAATTGTTAAACATTCTATTTGTGATTGTATGTACGTATTAACGTCATTCCTAAATTCTTACAAAAATTGAATATATAAATGAGGGAAGACGTTAGATATTTAATTGTATTACATTCTTGTGATCAATTACTCTCATTTGACTTAGATTAAAAGAAATGGAAACTGATATATATATATATATATATATATATATATATATATATATATATATATATATATATATATATATATGTATATATATATAATCTCAGAAATGGCTCGGCCGATTTTCGTGAAACTTTCAAATCTGATTGATATTGATCTGAACCTTATTGAAAACATTTTATATTGATGACGTCATTTCGGTTTCCGATATATTAACGTTTTAGTGATTTTTTAAGGGTTGGTTTGTCCATTTAACTCCTCCTAAACTATAAGAGATATTGTGTTCGAATTTTCAGGGATGGTAGAAAAAACATTGCAGATGTGTATAATGACAATCTCGTATCTGACTAGTTAAAAAGGCGCCGAAGCTCGCCTGGACCCGAGATTTGAGATTTAAAAAACGTCGTAATTTTTCCTGGTTTTCTTTGTTTATCTCTTTTCTGAAAAATATTTTGTTTAGACATGTTATACAAAAAAAAATTAAAAATTTATATTAACAAGAACTTTCATTTGATATCAAGAAAAAAGGACTGGCCCCTAAAGTTAGGGATCCATATTGGTCTAAAGTCTATAGCCCTTTACTGAGGCATAATTTGTAATAGGTTATAGAAGCAAAAATGTTAATTTTACAGTTATTAACGAAAACAATATAACGATTTTCTCATGTGTTACATAATTAGGGGTTTTTAGGGGTCAAAAGTCCAAAACTTTGATCTTCTGTATCTTGTAAAGGAAAACTATTTTGATAAGCAGTAAAGAAGAGAAGATGCTCAAAATGATGTTCTTAACAACTTTTAACCATCAAAATTTCGTTAAACGGCCCCGATAAGGCTGGCCCCTTAAATTAGGGACCAAGAGGGGTCTAAATGCTTTTAAACCAAATATCTAACACCTGAAACAAAAAGGTCTCTGGCCCTTAGAATGAAGACCCCTTTCTTCGATTCCCAAATCATGTTTAGATATTAAATAGCAAAATTTAAGGACAAACATGTATCTCATCTTAAAAAATCGGACGGAACACCTCCTCGTTGCTCGCAACGAGATCGTCTTGTCTAGTTTTATTTATGTTTCGTTTTGATGCCCTATCAAAATTTAAAAAAAAAACATGGCCGCCTTGAATACGCAAGCGAGTCATACTTTCATTTTAGCATTATATCCTTTAAAACCCATAAAGTCACAATATTTGCAATTCATATGTTAATTTTGAAAAAAAAATAACAAAACGCTTTAACGATAAAAATATGAATGCATAAAAACAACAACTTTGCAAAGTGATGTGCACCCGAATTGTACTCGGCCTCATTAAGATCAACTATGTTTTAAAATTTTCCAGACAATGACCTGCAAGAATTGACACCAAAATTACTGAATGTAAAATATGTGTAAAATCATATTAAAGAAAACAAATATTTTAAATTTCCGATTTTGTTAGATCAATGGACATTCTTTGAATCTTTAGTTTGTAAAATAGATTTTAAAAGAAGATTGTGTGTGCAGCAATATCGGATTTTCCTTGCATTTGATATAAATAAAACAGTTGCTAGTGATGTTGTAATTTGTCTTCTGTTGGCATACAAACACTTTTTGTTTTAAAAAGTTTTCTCGCTTTATATTGCCTTTGGAAAAAACATTATTAAAGATTTTGTAATTAAAGCTTTCTTTTTTTCGGCAAACGTGTTTTGTAATAGCATAATCTTGCCCTTTTTATCATTAGGTAACATGAAGGGATCTATTGACTTTCATTAAAAGAGAATGGAAATGACTCACTTTTTGTCTTATTTATTTCACATATATTGCATTTATTTTTCAGGTATAAAAAGATCAAGAGGTTCCGGTCTGCAGCTTAGTGGTTTGTTAATGTTGAACTTTTGGTATTATTACATTCGCAATTTTGGTTAAAACTGGTAATGAGACATTTGTTATCCTAAACATCGAGCTTCTACATTATTCCTCAAATGTAATTTTTTAATATACATAGTGATGTATTTTACCTATTCATTTTCTAGTACTTAATTCTTTTGACGTTGCATACGTTATAAATGTTTACTTTGATAATATATCATATCATTGTATTCAAATATTCCAATACTGATGGTTCTTTTTATGACCATTTAATTTTTTACATAAATCAAATCTTTAATGATTTGTTTGGTACTATATATATTTTTTTGTTAATGTAGATTATGTTATTTTTTTAATTTTACGCGGGGGTGTTAAGGAAGCATATGGAATCTTAGTTACATGTGAAATCACAAATCTGAGTTATTATGTACATATTTAAATATTTAAGCAACGAAACGTAGACCAAAAGCAAATAAAAAATACTGGAGACAATATTTTTATCATAAATTATATTTACACAGTGATGACGTCATGACTGAAAGTTCAATGTCGTGTAAATTTGATCGGAAAGCATTATAAGCAGATTCAAAATATAAGTAATCTAAGAATTCTAATAAAGTATTTTGGTGTGATTTATTGAGAATGGAACAAAAGAATACTGAGAGAGATATAAGTTTTATCAATTATTCGCTGAAAGGTATGTAAATTTTCTTTTATTTCTCGGCCAGGCTTTCCTCTGTCGTTGTTTATGATCTAAAAATCCGACTAGAACAACAGTACCCCGTATATATTGAACTTCAAATTTTACACGTATCGATAGCTTGATCAATGCTTTAATTGAAAAGTACTGCTAGAATCCTGTGTTATGTGTTGTTTTGATGCAACATGCTGTTTTCCGTGCAAACTGAATAACACTTGGGAAGGTTTCACATTTTGAACTTCTTCTCTAAAACCACCAGGCCAATTTCAACCAAATTTCACACAAAGCTTCCTTATGGTACGATGAATAAAAATTGCAGAAATGAAAGACCGATCTATATTCAAAGCGGAGAAAACTTCGAAACTGTAGAAAAAGGGGGGTAAAAATCTTCTTCTCAAGAACTACTTAGTCAAATTCAATGCAATTTAGCATGAATAATCTTCATGGAAAGGAAAATATAAATTGCAAAAATTATAGGCTAATTCTGTTTCAAATTTGAGTAATTTACGAAAATAATAATAAGACAGAGAGAATGGGTGTCAATCAGTTTAACTCCGGGCTCGATATTTCATATATCGAAAACCAGGTTAGAGACAGAGGACCAGTCTAGTTCTTTGTTAGAAGCAGCCATTTTGGACGCATGATAAACGGGTCAAACTAACAAATATGAATCTGCTTGTTGTGCAACAGTTTACGTGCGAAGGGAATATTTGAAACATCCAAAATATATCTGTGCCGTTTTTGTGAAGTAAATTGAGGTTATAAATATTTCAATGCGTTGACATTTTAACTTCTGACGGTGGTTTTGCTTGTTTTGATTTTCGTTTCGTTTCTTTTTAACTTGAGGGAAACTATCGCCTGTATTTTTGAATTTTTACGTATCGAATCAAATATAGACTTCTGTAAATCAGACAGCTAATTGTTTACATGTACCATCGCAAAATGAGCAAAATCTGATGCACTACTATTTGTACATTTAATTCGGTACGATCTCTACGTAATGGTTGATTAATGCTACATGTTTTGTTAAAATGCTCATCATTTTCAGTCTAAACGGAGATTATTTTCGCTGCTAGAAATATATAAGTATATATTTGATGAAAAATAACTTGTGTTCTTTCTTTGTTTTAGTGCATTTTTCTTTTGTTTTAATTGTTTTCAATTTTATATTTACTAACCGTATCTGAGATTCAAGCTTCGAGTTATAAGCAAAATACAGAGCTTTGTGCACAATGCTATGTTTGTACACAGAGTTGAGGTCATGCTATAGTTTGTTCATATTTTATATATTTTAAATGCAGCTATTCTGAATAGGAAATACCAAGTTTAAAAATCTTAAGTTGAATGTAATAAACTCATGTGAACAAAAGCATGACTCAAACCAAGCTATGTATCTTGTTTATGATTTTACGACTGACGCTGAAAATTTGGTTGATCATTAGAAATGTGTTGCGAAAAGGACGACATGCTGTAACTACTTTCTGGGGCCCCCTCCTTATTCGATTAATTACATGGAATCTACACCAATTTTGATCGTTTTTTTTTTTTAGACACAAATAAATAAAACCGACGTCTTTAAAACAGTTTCCATAGTCCTGACACATTACTGTTACGTGGATAAATGCATTATCACTATTCTTAAGAAAATATTACAGCAGAAAATCAACTTGGTTTGTAGCCATTTGTTGTTTTTGAACAAAGATGAATATAATGGGTGGGCCTTAGTAAAATAGAGTGATATGCCTGTCAATACATTGATTATAATAGCGTTTTAGCATATCACGTGACAACATTTTTCATTTGAGTGTATTCATCGATCAAGTGAGTAAGGCTATAAAACGTCACATGAGTTCACGACAGGTAAACAACAATCGTTTATTAAAGGGGAAGACCAATTAAATTTTTTAATATTTTAATTTGAGTGCATTGAGGTACAATTTTCTTCTTTCACATATTGGAATTTTTAAAATAAAATACAATAACTATTAAGTAGTTGAAAAAGAAAATGTACCTATATGCTCATATATTTTGATCACTTTATAAAGTGTGGGTGGGGGGAGGGGGGGGCAGAACTAAAATAAAGGGAATTGGAAGTTAACAGTGTACCCCTACCACAAATTTAGTTTAATATCTTGCATAGGATCTTCTTGCGGTAAAAATGGTGTTCCATACAGTTACAATGTCAAAGATTAAGTGTAGGCAAAAATAAGTGTAAAATTCGGATACTTTACGGTATTTATTTTTTTGTTATTCTTCCGAGGGGCCATATGGCACAATATCCTTTGAACGCCCATACATGTATAAAGCCATTGTTGCACAGGTGAGCAATGTGGCCCCATGGGCCTCTTGTTTGAGAATCGGATGAATAACTATTTAATTAAGGAGAATATAGGATTCTAGCATCGGTTTTGATAAAACTGAGATGTGTCGCCTTCACTTGATATGTTTATTGTTTTGTGGAAACCGCGGGGTAGTGTTGTTCAATCTCATTTTATTTAAGGAATATACGTAAGCTATTTATAGCTGTCAAGTGATAATGCACCGATGTGGCAGTTATGTACTACCCGATTTTATTGCATTGACATCTATTTCAAAGGATAATACTAAGTTTTTGATCTGATTCAAAACAGTTATTTAATCTCACGATTTTGAATATAACAGTTTAATAAGACGCCAAATTGCCCTTATGCTACCTTAACACCCCTGCGTAAATTGTGATATGCTTTTGATGACCAAAATTATTTTATATATATATATATATATATATATATATATATATATATATATATATATATATATATATATATATATATATAAATAGAAATCGTTATTAAGTCTCCAAAACGAAATTTGGAGACTTATTGTGTTTGTATTTATTGTTTGAATTTGCAAATTACTAGTTGATGAATAAGCTTATATTTCATATTTTATTTTTGAACAAAGTTTGATGTTTTTAAAGTAAGTTTTATAGAAATATTTCGTCTAATATATATGAAAGAAAAAGACCATAGAGGGAATAAGCAAGAAGGTATGCCAATTATTTGGATCGAGAATTAAATTTCAAACTTTAGATCAATTGCTTAAAACATCTTTAGTACATGCAAAAACCAAAATGTCCGCTACAAAACATTTGAAAAAAATGTTTTCAATATGAATTAAAACAAAATAGCTGATATCAAACCCCTTTCATAAAAGTCAAACAAAACGTTGAGCCCTATATCAATTAAAGAGGGTTCGATGGTCGTGGTCATTGTTAGACTCTATTTATCTCCTTTAAACGAAGAGCTCTATATAACAATATAGGGAAATACCCTAATTTAAAAGGTAAAAAATATGGATTTTTCTCTACAAAATTATAGTTTATAGCTTAACAAACCCTGTCTTAAAATTTTAGGAAGAATTTGTGGACCATCCAGCCTCCTTATGAAATAGTTTTGGATTTTTCCTTCATAGGTACTGATATCTACTATATCGTACCTAGTAAAAGAGAGTTATCAGAATATCTTGTAATGTTGACCGGGACTCTTGTAAATTTATTATATAAGTTCATAAACTCATCCAAACTATAACCTTAATTGTATAGACCTGCAGGCATGTTCACGAAACTTTCGTAAGATATTACCTAAGTGAATTCCTAAGATATGACTTAGGAAAGCAGTTTGGAACATCCTAAGATTAACTTAGGTCACGTCTTAAGATGTAGCTCGACGGTAACTTAGGAACATCTTTAGTTTGGATATCCTAACCTACTAAAATCATTCTTATTTTTCACATCAATTCATACAGTTAGAATTTGAAAGACTTGTACAGGGATAAATCATCAAACATTTTGCCAGAGAAAATTATATATGTCGGTAACAAGGCCTAAAACCAGTGATTTTAATTTGTATACATTTTAAAAAATATACATTTACTTTAATATATATCAGTGACCAATAACAAATTTAGTTGAAGCAACAACAAAACCCCCAGAAATCCAATGCTATTTAGTGTAAAGAAAATATGTATCAGGACAGCCTTTGGCTTATAAACAAATAATTATTTAAACAACACATGTGCATCAATCTTTGAGTGTAAATTAACATTTGATACTCCTGTCATTCAAGTAATACATAAGCACGGGCTTTTCAAAGAATTTAACGTCAAATTTACAAACACAATTTTCCTTTAATCTGAAATGTATAGAATACACGTACAGGTTAAATAAGAAATAAGTTGTAATATACCTTGAAAATTCATAAATACAGTTTATTTAACGTTACGAATTTTTTAAAGTTTATTTTTTAGAATGAAATGATAAAAATTAAGAATAATCACAAACGGCTTATATAAACCGATGTAGATTTACTCTTAGCCAAGGACATTTAAAAATATTGCCTTATTCTACAGGTCTTAGGAAAAACCTAGACAACAGTCCCAATATCCCAAATTTTTTAAATCGTCAAAATAAGTCTGTACCCGCGCAGTTCGACAGCTGTTCTGAGTGATTAAAATAGGCATTGTCCTGTTCTTGTCTGCATACTTTTCAAACAAAATGACATGTAGGACTTCATATTAGAATTGCTTTTCTATCTTTTGACAACATTTTTGGCCAGTTTCGGGCAGAAACAAGCCAGTTCAAGAAATGTTTACATTCTTATCCTCAAATGTACAGACACTGATCACATAGCTATCATTGCAATGATGCTTTAATGTGCTAACTCTATTATGACGTCATAATTGATTGTTGATTGTATGATACTATGATGTTATTTATCCATTATCACGTCAAACATGATTTGATAGATCTTTTTCCCTTAGAGTACTTAAAGGTCACATGAAACGATATCCTGAGTTCATAAGTGCCTATTCAATAAGGCTGGCATTGTTTTTATATTTTATGCAAAATATCAGTGCCACAGTCGATCAAAATCACCTAGTCTTGAAAAGGAACATCGACGTATGCGGCTTAGCTTCCTTGCTTATGACGTCAGTAAGACCCATTAGCCTTAAAAAGCTCTGTAGTGAATACAAATATCCATGTCATTTTGCAGTAGAATAAAGGAAAAAATACCATTTTATATAAAAACATTTAATTATACAATAATCAAGCACAGCAGTATATTTTGTCTCAAGAAATTAAATCGTATGCGTTTGTTATTTTTTTCATTTGATAGCGGGTACACTTTCAGTTTAGAGATTCGAAAATGAGTGATTTTCGTCATAGATCTACATGCAAATATATGCATGTATATACATGTATGCTTTGTTTCAATTAGTAAGTTTTAATGGAATTGTCAAACTTAAAGATTACTGATCATGATCGGGTTTTTTTTTCCATTCGCACGTTCACGGAATTCATTATGATTTTTTTTTCTAAACAGTTTATTTAAGCTTTGAATGCTTATACTTATATTTTTATACTGATGTCTATTTGTATGAAATATTGTGTGTCGTCGCTATAAAGCCATTATATGCGCTCTTAGTCAGCGATATGAAACATACATGGAACAGCCATATGAACATGCTATTTTGATCGCTTCCGCGACTTTAAATATAGTACCAGCAACTTTGTCAAAAAATTCTTTTTTATTGATGAAATGATATGATTTAAAGAATATTGTCCATTAGTACATATAATATTGATTATCCAAGTTTAAACGTTTCCCTTATTCGTACAATAAAAAAATATACTCAAAACGCGTGATGACGTTTATATTTGTGCTCTTGGCGCATGAATTAGCTAAGTGTAACTATTCACTATAGCATTGAATGATTTATTTTAGACGTCGTCGTGACAATAACTGCCGTCAGGTGAGCAGATAAATTGAATAACGCGCGTTAGTGCGTTATGATAATTTGTTTTCCTCGGACTGAAATGTCATACTTTCATTGGTTTGAACATGGCACGCCACTTCGTCTACTTATCTCGATAATTCAGATTATTTAACACAGAAACCGTGTTCCGTAAGTTCTTAAAATATTTAGAGTAGTTGCCATGTGGAACTATATTTAAAGTAGAGTAGTTGCCCTTTGAATTGACGTCACATTGTTGTGTCTGGAGCAGAACAAAATGGCAGCTGAGATTTGCTCATATCTCTGCAGAGGGAAGGGGGAAAACGTTTAAAATAGAATAGCAAAAAAATATCGTAAGTAAACATGGGTGAAGCGAAGTATTTCAAAGAGTATTTGAAAGGTGAGATTGATAATTTTGAAGAGTTTAAATGAGTTGAATTGGACGAGATGTTAGGCAACTTTTTCATGGGTTTGCATAGATCATCGCTTTTTGTGAATAAATGTATCACTTGATAGTCTTCGGGAAAACAAAACACTTATTAGGTTTGTTACTGACTGTTCTTGCTGTTACTAATTTGCTCCCTCCGTGATCTGCAATTTAAACCGATTTATGTAATAAAATAATTGATTTTATCAATAAGGGATTACAAAAATATATCAGGTTGATCAATCTCATAGACGGCTTCGCAGAGCCCTCTATGAGATTGATCAACTCGATATATTTCTGTAGTCAGTCAGTAACAAACCTAATAGGTAATATTGTCTGCTAAACCGACGGCAGTTATTGACACCACGACGTCAAAAATAAATCATTCAATGCTTATATTTACATTCCCTTATTGATAAAATCAATTATTTTATTACATAAATCGGTTTAAATTGCAGATCACGGAGGGAGCAAATTAGTAACAGCAAGAACAGCTGATCTCTAAAACCGGTTTAAACTGGTTATCACATAGATTGTTGAGATGAGCCTGAAAATATAATCCATGAAAATAACTCTTGAATTTTGCTTTTAACCAAAGAATTAACTTTAATGTTGAATAATAGTAAAATATAAAGTTTTAACAACATGATTGAAATATATTTTTAAACCGATAACATAAAAATCAATGTTTGGAAACTACTTATGTAAATTACATGTAAATTCATACGCAGTGGTTCGGTTGTTGCATTTAGGGACATTTAAAGATCATATAATTTAATGGAAACCATAGTAGAATGTAAATATAGGAAATTGAACGTCGCATATTTCCAATGCAAACATAAGGGGAAATACACACTGAATGTATATATAGGCAACATGCTACATGAACCTCATTCGCTTCACGGTTAAATTTTTCGTTTCGTTTTCAAATTGACAAATATGTTACCATTTAATTTAATTTAATTATTTTTAGTGGAAGAGAAATTTCTTCAAATGTGTTGATTTTGAAACGTGTACTAGCTATATAAATAGTATGTGCGGTGTTTTGATTTTACAACGTGTATGTGCGGTGTTTACTCACATCCCTTCTATCTCCCTTTCTTCTGCAATTTTTTCTTTCGTTCTTTTATTATTATTGATGCTTGTTCTTAATAAAGTATTTTGATTATCTACAAATCTATTTTTATCAAACACCCGATTTTTTACATTTCAAAATTCTTATGCCATATTTCCGCGATCTAATTTTATAAAACGTTAAAACACGTGTTCACAAAGTATTTTTTAAAGATATTGCTACATATCCATAAGTCAGAAATTTATAGGCCTGATTAATTAGAATTTATCAATAGATCTAATTATCAAATAAAATTTAAGAATATTACTGCGGCATTTTACAGCCGCTTTTAAATAAAAACAATGCCTCAATCATTTTCATTGGCCTGCCTAATATTTTTTCATGAAAAAATGACAATAACAAACCGTCAACTATCTCATAAATCCATAAAACGAAATACAGTAAAACTCGTTAAGTAAGAACATGGATATAATGAATTCTCGGATATAGGGAAGTTTTTTTGAGTCCCCGGTAAAGTTCTTAACAAATTTTTGCAAAAATTTACGGTTATAACGAATTTACGGATAGAGCGAACTGATTTTGAGTCCCGTAGATGTGAATGATAACGAAATTTAACATTTTTATAACGAATTTCTTTACAGTTTAAAACGTTTGCACTAACATTTGACATAATAGTTTGAATGAATTTAATTTCATATAAATTTTTCAACTCACAATCCGATTATTAAAGGTATCAAAGAAATGTTGTTTTTTTTATTTTAAGCCTCAATTAGCAAATTTTATAGTCTTTTGAAAGGAAACATGTATATAGTGAATTCGCTATAGTTGTTATTTCGAATTTGTTTTACGGATATAACGAATTACGGATATAACGAAGTAAATCTATTGGTCCCTAGGACTTCGCTATAATCGAGTTTTACTGTACAAATTCAAAGCAAAGCAACACGGACCTCCAAAAAGATAACAATGTAAACTTAATATACCGGTGTGTTTTATCTGGTTTTGATTTATATAGGGTTAGTTTGTTCAATCATTTTATCTAAAGGAATTTTAACATAATAACGATCGTTTCCTTCCGAAGTCAGCTGTATTAAAAAAATAATTTTGCAACACTACGGATATCCTATGGAATTGTTACTCTAATAAAGAGCTGTTAGGTGGTAAAACTCTAGCAGTGTATAAAAAATAGGATTGGTACATTCTAGCAAAGTACAAAAAATTGGGGATGTCACAATATTTTAACAGAGTTTACATGACAGATGTATTGATGTCTTAGTAAAGTACAGTACTCTAAAACACTGTTATAGCAAAGTGCCATGTCAGGACAAGGAATTTTGATTTGTTATGAATGTAATTTATTGTATCTGATCATCTTTTAGCACATTTGAAGATGGAACAAAACTGTATTTGCTGTAATCTTTATAAGTGTGTTCCCTGTAGCCATGTTGTACTGTACATGCACAATATATCCTAGCAAATAAGTACAAATAATTGGAAGGGTAAAATTGATTTTATAACCACATTAAAATTGGACAGGTACATTGATATTATAACCCTATTCAAGTAATTGGATGGGTACATTGATATTATAACCCTATACAAGTAATTGAACAGGTAAATTATTATTACAACCCTTTAAAAGTACTTGGACGGCTGCATTGTTATTATATATCGTATATTTATAGAAAATATACCCTTTCAGCCCTGTGCCGACGTCAAATAGTTCCGTCAACATCAACTTGTTATAGAAACAGCTGGCTCTAAAATTTCAGGGAAGTTTAATCGGGATGGAATATATAGACACAGAGCGATTTGCTAACATAATCATTCATCACATTTTAATGGGGTTTTTTTTCTTTTTTTAATATTTGCTATAATTATATGAAAAATCATAAGATGGCAATTGTTATATCACATCCTACATTAGCCCTAAGTCGCTGAAAATCAGCCCGAGAGCATTCAGGCTGTCGGGCTGATATACAGTGACTTCGGGCTATATAGGATGTCATATAAAAATTGCCATGTAAAAATCTATCTATCCTCTACAAGTAATTGGACGGGTAATGTTATAACCCTCTACAAGTAATTAGACAGGTACATTGATATTATAACCCTCTACAAGTAATTGGACATTAATATTATAGACATCAACAAGTAATTGGATGGGAACATTGATATTATAGCCCTCTAAAAGTAATTGAACATATACATTGATATTATAACCAAGTAATTATACGGACATTGATATTATGGCCCTCTACAAGTTATTAGACGGGTACAAAGATATCAACCTCTACAAGTAATTGGATTGGTACAATAACATCATAGCCCTTCACAAGTTTTTGGACGGGTACATTGTTATTTTAACCTTCTACAAGTAATTGGACGTTTACATTGATATTATAAACCTAAACAAGTAATTAGACGGACATTGATATTATACCCAGTATGTGGACAAGTACATTGATATCATAGCCCTCTTCAAGTAATTCGATGGGTACATTGATATCATAGCCCTCTACAAGTACCCGTAATTGGATGGGTGCATTAATATCATAGCCCTCTACAAGTATTGGACAGGTAATTTGATATCATATCCCTCTACAAGAAATTGGATGGGTATATTGATATCATAGACGTCTGCAAGTAATTGGAGGGGTAGATTGATATCATAGACGTCTACAAGTAATTGGAGGGGTAAATTGACAGCATAGCCCTCTACAAGTAATCGGAGGGGTACATTGACATCACAGCCCTCTACAAGTAATTTGGATGGGTACATTGATATTATAATAAACCTCTACATGTAATTGAACAAGTACATTGTTATTTTAATCCTATACAAGTAATTGGATGGTTTCAATGATATTATAGTCAGGGACAAGAAATTTGGCAGGTACATTGGTATTATAACTTGCTACTGTAGTACTGTAGATTACATTTTTATGTGAATATTTAATTCTAAGCTGATGTTTTGTATTGCGAGAAAATAAAATGGCAAGCACCAAATTTTTTTTAATAACTTTATATATTTCCAACTGTCAGAAAAAAAGCGATATTATAAAATCTGCAAGGATTGCTTCTTGCGATTTTACCAAGATATTAATCATGGCATTTAAATAAATCAGGAATATACAGTAGTTAAACAGGTAGATTGATATTTTAAATGGAATTGGTAACATTACTTTTATAACTAGTTTACAAGTACACTGTATGTATTTTTTTTTCTATGATCTTTATTTATTAAAACTTTTGTGATTTTGTAATTTTCTACTCAGATGTCTCTACGTGTCAGTCTTGCCTTTATATTTAATCATGCTAATGTTTCTCCACCCAATCAGCTGTGTACAACAGGAAATTCTGTTAGCACACATTGTTGTCATTTTGTTCTACTTTTATCAATGGAGTTTTAGAAAATTGAATTGTTTCCTTTTTCACTCGTATTTACAAAAATCCTAATATTTGAAGTTTTCGATTAGGTAATACCTAGCATAAGGAAGAGTGGTGTAATATACAGGCTATTTACAGCTATCCACAATTACACATCAGCAACAGCTGTTTTATATTGCAGCTATCAACTCTCTCAAGAAAGCACTCGCTCTTTGAATAAGGGGAAAATATAATTTAATTTTTTCAATTTAAAGAAATATTTTTTTAATTCAGTAATATGCAAACCTCACACAACTCTTTAAATTATTTTAATGATTAGGAGGCCAAAATCCTTTGGTAACCTGAAATATCATAAACTTTCAGGTGGATATATAACAGGGAATGAGCCTGCTAAATTGATCCAGGAAGCCATACTACATCTATGTAATGAACTGAAGGATGATGCCGTGGCATTAGTGGATGCCATTGCTCCCACTGACTTTATTCTGAATTCTCCCATAGGAAAGTCAGATGGACAGGTACTCATAGTAATGATATATACCTAACATTTCCTCTTGAGATCACACAGAATTTGAGAACAGGACATAACATGCAATAAATCATTTATCATGATGATTATTTTCAGGCAAAGTTAAAAAATCTTTAAAAATACACATTGTTTCCCTGTGACTCTTTGAACAAGGAACTAAGTGTCATTTTCCCAGACCAATTATTTATTTCCTGTTAATTTTGCTTGTTGCACTACATTTAATTAGAATGTATATAAAGTTGTCTTTTAACATAATGAACATCAATACTAGTACTTAAACAGTCGCCCACATGTTTTATTTTCAGATTTATAAGGTTTTTTTTACCCATGTTTTAAATTTATAATTTTTTTCTGTTTTCAGATTTACAAGAATTTATACAGTGCAATGATTCAAGGACCCAGTGCTCTAGAGAGGCCGTCATATTGGAAGGAGTTTGTGAATAAACCGGTCATTGGGAGCAAATCTAAATTATAAAACATTCCAAACCCTCAGAACTCTGACCCTTCAAAATCATGAAGTATAACATGAGATGTATATAATTTATTCATAAATATATGTAAAATATCACTGACATCATTCAAAGGGATGATTAATGGCTGAAGTGTATTAAATATATGTACACAAAATTGTTAAAAGCTACAGACTGTTAAAGTGTGAAGATACATGACATATGAACAGTTTATAAATCAGTATGTATGAACAGTTTATGCATTACTTTATGTAGTTCCAGGATTAATTTAACAATTGTTTTAGAGATCAGTATATCTCATCCCACGGCGATTTGTAAGCATTATTTTGTGGGTAAATTTAAAAAATAATTATAAATTTATCATACGTTATTTTTTTAATTGAAACGAAAAGTGGGGAGGGGATTCACAAACCAGTATCTTATAGCAACTTAAAAAATCTAGGTATATATTTTTTTAAATAATTCAACATAATATTTCTCAAGCAAAAGAATAAGCTACATCCTCTATACTTAATCAGAGTGCAAGATTGTGTACAAATATCACCACATTGTGTCGATAAATTTTTATGTAGGATTTATTTCTTTCGCCTTGTAAAACTGTTTCTCCTTGTTTGGCTTACAATTTTGTGTTCATAGACACACTGTTTATGCTCTCTACGAGCATTTTCTCTGCTTCTTTTGTCGAAACTTTATCTGGGGTAGTATCTTTATCTACTTTGACTTCAAGAATATGATATACTTCTGTACGGTTGTTACAAAGACTGTTTTCCCCACCAATATTAGATGTTGTGGCATCTATGCTTTTCTTGCTCTGAGATTTTTTGCGCTTTGCTTTGGTTTCCGTCTCTTTCATTGAAGTCTTTTCCAATTTTTCCTGCTCTACTTTGCAATCGGTTATTTTTGTGGCTAGTTTGTTGTTACAACTGCCATTAGCAAAACCTGTGCCATATTGAACGGGGCCTTCCTCGCTGAAACGTACAGATTTTTTGATATGGACAGACTGTTGGTCCTTCTTTTCATCTATGTCTTGATATTCACTCTCTGTGTGTAAATATTTTATTTCCGTAGCCCTAACCGTTACTGCATTCGTGTTTCTTGCTGATTTTTGGTCTTCTGATATCTGTGTAGATTTTTCCGCTCCTTTCACCATAGTTTGCTTGGTTTTGGTGTTATTTTGATCGTCTGCTGTTTTAGTTTTTTTGCCCCTGGCTTTGACGCTGACGTTCTTTGCCAATTCTGTTTTCCCGGTATTCTTTTCTTTTTCACATCGATGCTCTACTTTGACGACATCATATTCATCTTCCACCAGACACTGTTTGCTATAAATCTCTTCTTCCGGTACAGTGTCCATCATTTGTTTCCTTATCGTCTCCATGTGGTCATAATCAGCACTAGGTGAAGCGGCCGCCGTCCAGCCACTGTACGACCAATCTTGATCATAGTCTCCACTGTAAGCTTTAGCACTTCGTAAAACTCCTCTGTCATATTCCTGCAGGTCATACTCTTCGTCATACAGAGTGGGGTCTGATGTTTTAGCCATGTCCGCCACAACATCGTATGTAGTGCTTTGGGACGCAAGGTCCCGGTTGATATAAATACGCTCAATGGCTTCTGAGGCAGGTCTACCACGAATCTCTAAATGACTGTTTTCTATTGTCCGTAGTTTTCTTCTTGATATTTAATACAGCTGGAAATATAGTAGCTTTAATTGGCATAATAAACAAGAAGAAAGATATCAATGTTATTATATCAAATTCATACTTACCATCGAATGCACATTATGTCTAAAACCACTGCTAAAATGATCACAGCCGCAATATAATACAACTTGAAGTTGTTAAAAATCGCCAGAACGTCACAGTCAACAGGACAGCAGTGAATATTTGTTGTAGCTAAAAGTTGTGAAAAAAGATAAGTGTAAAAAACAACCTATACGAAAAGCAGATTAACCACATATTAGGACGAAAAAGCATATTTAACGCTATTTTTGCGATGTTGGACACCATACCCAAGTTTTGTCAGTATATTGAGCTATACCATACATAATTTAAAACCTCGTGATGACAAATGCGACAGATTATTCATTTGTATAAATTGGGTTCTCTACGATTATCTAATGTAAAGAGAATGAATATTTTCTGAAGCATACTAGTATTGAAAAAACGATTCTAGTTTGTGTTGATCAAGAGAAACAGCATAGAGACCGCATCCAATATGTACGATCCTCTTCCACCTAGCAATTGGTAGGAGAGAACTATGTGGAATTCGGACCGTGGCATGAGACGATTGGAAGAGGCATGGCAGCAAGTTTGTTTACAAAAGAAATATACTTTCATGATGTTGGCAACATGAACTTTCCTTACGAATAAATAAATGATCACCTCGATTTTTATACCTGATGAGACAATAAAAAAGATCGCCAACATATAACTCCTTTCTAATGCCCATTGACTCAAAAACACATTTAGCCCTGTCTTTTCTTTGTTTTGTTCATTAAATGTGTTAACCCACTACCAACATACCGACCACGCTTTCGCGTCGCCATCTTGTTAACATGCTGAAAAAACTTGTACCATCACAAGAAGTAATTAATTGGAAATAAACTTTAATACTTATAAAATGTATTTGAATTAAATGGTATCTGCTTAAAGCTTATAACTTATGTAGCTTTGTGAAAAAAGACAAATATTTAAAAACATTAATTTATAGCTTTAAACAGTTTTCAGTGCTAATTTTGTTTTATAGCCAGCGGTTAATGAAAGCTAATATTTATATTCTACTGTGTTTTTTCCCCATTATATTCGGTGATCTTTAAATGCCTCTAAATGCAACAACCCAATCACTGCGTATGAAATTACATGTAATTTACATAAGCAGTTCCCAAACATTGATTTCTTTGAAATCGGTTTAAAAATATATTTCAAACATGTTGTTAAAACACCACATTTTACAACTATTCAACAATAGAGCTGATCCTATTGTTAAAAGCCAAATTTTAAGAGTTTTTATTCATGGATTATATTTTCAAGGCTCATCTCAACAGTCTATGTGATGACCAGTTTAAACCGGTTTTAGAGAACAGCTGTTCTTGCTGTTCCTTATTTACTCCCTCCGTGATCTGCAATTTATACCGATTTATCTAATGAAATAATTCATTTAATCAATAATGGAATGTAAATATAAGCATTGAATGATTTATTTTTGACGTCGTCAGTTGAGCAGACAAATTATCATAACGCGCTAACGCGCGTTATTCAATATATTTACATTCCACATATTTTTTGCTTGCAAAGTTTGTTGAAAGCTACGACAGTTATAACACTATAATACACACAGGGTATTCAAAGGTTAAAATGACGAGTTTTATTATGATGTCACAAACGTTGAACGCTGCAAACTGCAACGTCACAAGCGAAAATCAAAGTGCACGTGTGTGGCTGTTACAGTGGCTCTTCCATTAATAGGAACTTACCCTTAGGATAGATAAGATAGGAATTTTAAGGTATAAATTACATTTGCAAACAAGGCAAGAAGTTAAAACAATTGTAAATATAAGCATTATATTTAAGGAATGAATTCAATATTTATTTAGTTTTATACGATATAAAATGGTTTGGGGCAGTTTACGCTTTATAAACCGCGAAATATTGAATTCATTCCTTATAATTTAATTTTTTTTCTATCAGTTGTTGATAAAAACAGTCATTTGACCTTTAAAATGACATCAAATTGTACAAAATTCAAACGTAACGTCAGGCGGATTGATAAGTTTTTGATGTTAGTCTTA
The DNA here is from genome assembly GCA_033439105.1 of Magallana nippona. NCBI lineage: Eukaryota > Metazoa > Mollusca > Bivalvia > Ostreida > Ostreidae > Magallana > Magallana nippona. The sequence goes on from CM065922.1 coordinate 5,011,846, forward strand.
CTATGACGTAGGCAACATTCTTTGTAAGATATAAAATATTTTTTTTAGCCTATCAGAAAGCGTGTTACAACCAGAATTAAATTATAATGTTATATTGTCTGCCTACCTGACGGCAGTTATTGACAAAAAAACCCTGCTTCCTCGAACTCCTTTTACAAATCTTCTCTTGGATTACAATTTGGGGTGTCCTATAGATGCGCAATAAGGTTTCGGATATTTCACAATTTTGTCCTGGGGGTCATTAAATGGCTGAAAAATGACTTTTTTTTTTTTTTTTTTTTTTTTTTTTACAAAAAGTCAGGTTTTAAAAAACATCAATTTTTGTTGGCAGTAGCCAAATGATCTACTAGAATATGATTCGGGGTGTCATGTTGATGTGTACATGTTTCAGAATTTTTGTTTTTATCTCAGGGGTATGTGGGCATCAAAAAATGACGTTTTTCTGCAAAAAAATATGGTTCAAAGAACTCCTCTTACAATTTATGCAGTAGCTAAGTCATCTCTTGAGATATGATAGGGGCTGTACTATATATGTGCAATTAGGTTTTAAAAATTTAAATTTCATCCAGGAAGTCAAATAGTAGCTGAACATTGACATTTATCACTCCTGAAAAAAACCTACTTCCCAGAACTCCTCTCATGATTTAATGAATAGCCACATCATATCTTTGGATATGATAGGGGCTGTCCTTTAGTTGTGCAATAAGGTTTTAAAAAATTTAAATTTCATCCAGGGAGTCAAATAGAAGCTGAAAATTGACGTTTATCACTCCTGAAAAAACCTACTTCCCAGAACTCCTCTCAGGATTTAATGAATAGCCACATCATTTATAGGGATATAACAGAGGCTGAGCTATAGATTTGCAATAAGGTTTTAGAAATATCAATTTGATTCTGAGGGTCAATGCTATCTGCAAAATGATGTTCCGTCCCATAAAAAACCTAATTCCTGGACCTCCTCTTATCTCTTGTGCTTGAAATAATGTACCATAAGATGCATAAGGAGGAAGAATATATATGCTTTAAGGGTGGGGATCACAAGCATTTTTTTCAAGTTATTTGATCATTTTTGATTTTTGGAGGGTGGGGTGGGGTTAGGGTGACCTCCAGATGCCATGACCTACTAATACCACAAAAAGATTTACCTTGACATGGTCATGGTTCAAGAAACAAAAATATATATGGTTTAGGAGTGGGGATTTTGATGATTTTGAGGATATTTTAAAAATATTCAACTGTTCATGTTTTCTATTTAAGAGGAGGGGGTGGGGGTGGTTGTTTAAAAACGACTCCGGGGGTGGGGGAATGACCCAAGGGGCAGAGGCCAATTTGTCTTAAATGTATCTTGACATGATCAGCAGAATTGGACAGAATGATCACTATAGGGCATCTGCAGAGTGGGGCCCTAAATAGTTACAAAATCAATCTACAAAAAATATTGATAATATGTTATACATGTATTTAGAAATGTCTTTATTTCCAAAATGATTAAAAAATTAATCATTCAAAATGAGTTATAAATAACCGATTGGCAATTCTGCAATTTATTGCAAGATCCTTAGTATAATATCACATGTATTTTTTTTTTATATATAATTATACATGTATGTTAACAATCAGGATTAAAATGCACAAATTTTCATGAGTCATAAATCTTGACATACCACATATCTCTTGACAAAAAAGAATAAGCAATTTAAAATAAAAGAAAATTAGTCATTAACTCTTTTTCTATTACTGGTGTATGATGATGGGGTAGGGGGTATAATGGGAAAAAAGCTGCAGCATGCCTTCATTCTCACTAAAAATGTATATCTAACCCACACATCCTGGGGATGGGGAACGGTTAAGGCCCCTCCCCTTCCTCCCTATTATAACTCATATAAACATGATATTTAATACCCAAATTTAATACAAAATAGGGTCAATATGGAGTCAACTCAATAGTGTAAGTCTGACAAATGAAAAAATAAAAAAAATTCTGCTATTAAAATGACAGAAACTGTAGATAAGCTTATTTAAATACAGATGATGATACAGTATGCTGGCAAAGGGAGATCACATTTTAGAAAGTGAAAGTAAAACTTAACTGTTTTGTATACCGGTGTCTCATAATATTGCGCTACTACATGTATTATACTTATCTATATTGGTCAACATCATAATAATAATCCAATTAGCAAAATACGAATTCCTTTAGCTGATCACCACAAAAGAAACGTTTATTCATGTTAATTAGTCCTATTCTGCACATCAAGAAAACATATGCATGTACACCACGTGAAACCCATCTAACCAAAGAGGTGGGTAAAACTAGTACCCGATGCAACCTGTACACCTCTGTTGTGTAAGTTACTTCAGACAAAGATCATTTAATTGAAACATATTGCATGTGGCCTTCTTTTTGACTAAAACTAGTACAGGAGAGTGTTATTTAGAGGCAAACACTTGTTGCGGGTATTACTGTCCAATGACAGCATCTAGTTATAGTTTGCGGTTCGTAAACTATAGTTACCAGTCGATAAACTTAATTTATCAAATGTGAAACCATGTCTAGCTCATTTTTGTGAATTTGGCGTGCCATAATTCTGCATATCGAAAACACATATGCATGTGCACCACGTGAAACCCATCTAACCAAAGAGCTGGGTAAAACTAGTACCCGCTAATGCAACCTGTAGACCTGTGTTGTGTACGTAACTTTGGACAAAGATTTTTTTACTTGTAACAGATTGCATGTATTTTTACAACTTTATTTTTTAAAACCCCTTGCACAATTTTATTAGGTAATTAACCATGCATGTAAAGCACAATTTTCAGCTTTAAGGTGGTATGAGACACCTACTTATTGTGATGTACTCTTTAATTAACGAAACAAAGTATAAAATATAATATTTCCCCCCAAAATAATGTTACTTAACAGCACAGCGCAATGGGTTAGAGCGTTAACAATGCGTCTGTTAGTATAGAGTTTGAATCCTGCTGGGGCTTATCTTATTTTTACCTTAAGTTTCCAAAAATTTTAAAAACATAATTTTTTTGCCAAATATTCATTTGTAAAAAGTTTTAATTCTAAAACGGTGAAAGTAATTTAATTATAATATAACTACTACATATAATATAAACATTGCACTTTTATCCACATAAATATCGACATGTGTCTGATACCACCTTTTAAAATCATAAAAGCAGTCCTGCATTGAAAATCATTGAGCAATATAACAATTATTTTGCACTGTTCACAATATTCTTTATAGCAGTTACCTGTACAGGCTTTCATTGTTATCAAAATATTCTGATTTTTATTTATTCATGGGTAGTGGGAGGGGGGGGGGGGGGTCAGAGTAATAATTGTGTTTGCGGGGGGGGGGGGGTTGTAGTCCGAGGTTTATTTTTGGTAATTTTACTACATAAATGATTTTTTTTTTTGGGGGGGGGTCTGGACTTCTCACCCTCACCCTTTCTCTAAATCCAAGCACACGATGATGTTGGCACACAAAAGCATATATAATGCAGGCAACCGCCGAGGGGGGGGGGGGGCATAATATAATATTGTTTGTAATAATTATATAGACCATACTTTCTATGACATGAAATGGTAAGATTATTGGTTAATTTAAAATTCACTTGCAAACAGTTCAACCCCAAATTGTACAGAAAGGCAATATGTGTATTATGGGATGTGATATCATCATTTATAAAAATTACAATTTTTATAAAGTACCGGAAATTGCATGCAGCCCTCTTTTTGACTAAAACTGGTACAAGAGAGTGTTATTTAGAGGCAAACACTTGGTGTGGGAATTACTGTCTAATAACAGCATCTAGTTATGTTTTTTTCTCTGACACGTTTTCTCAAAAACGCTTCAGCCGAATTTTTGTTTGTTTGTTTTAAAATGGATTTATTTATTTATTTATTTCATACAAGTACACCATTTATGATAATGACAAAAAAATGAAAATTTTAGATAAATGTCATAAATTGAAAAACTTATCTAAAGAAGAGAGAGAGAGAGAGAGAGAGAGAGAGAGAGAGAGAGAGAGAGAGAGAGGGAGAGAGAGGGAGATAGAGAGAAGTAATTATGTAAACAAAGGTTGCCATCTTTCCCATGTGTTATTAAATTCATGTATTTTGTTTTCCCCGTTTGCAGTGTATTTTATTGCCTTAATATATGATTCTATCTCGTATAATACTCCAAGGACTGATAAATTACTTTTAAAGCATCGGCTTCTGTATATGCATTGCTTAATTATCATATATATTAAATATAACATTGCTCTGTCATATTTTTTCTAGGTATTTATTTTCCAAACATGAAAGTATCTTGATTCAGTTCAATATCTACATTTTTGTTTGACCGAAGTTTATGAAGTTAATAAGAAGCTGCTGTACAGTTGGGCAATTCCACATTAGGTGGCATATTGGTTCCTCTTCATTATGACATAGATTACATAATTCTGAATCAACTTTCCCAATTTTAAACATAATACTATTTGTTGTTAAAATGTTATGATTGATTCGATATTGTAGCCATTGTAACTTGGCATTTTTGGTATTAAGAAATGGGATAGAGTATAATTAACTTTTTCCATTGTAAGTCAGTAATTTCAAAGATTTCCCCCCACTTTTCCTAAGCACCTGGCTTGATTACTGATCTATTTAATACATCTATTTTTTCACGGTCTGAATCATTTCATTTCATAACGTCTGTGATAGTTGTTCTACTCGAATCAAATTCCGCTGTATCTACATTTGTTTTTGTATTATACAGATTTTTATAGAAAGATTCTACTTCTGTTAAAATAACTTCCTATTTATTTATTTATTTATTTCTACATGTATATTGTTGTCCTGTTTTATAAGCTTAGGTATATCCCCATACCTAAGCTTCAGACGATTTTTATGAAACTTTCAGATCTTACTCACGACAAAATTTGTAAGAAAGTGGTCGATCATATTTTTTGGTCATCATTTCCGGTCCCGAAATATTTAAGATTTTATGTTTTTGCTTGTTCAGAATTTTTCTCAAAAAGTATTAGAGATAGACCTTTCAAATTTTCAAGGATGGTAGACAGTTTTCGGCCGCAGTGCCCTTTCCATATCCGAACGTCTGCCGTCATTTCCAGTCGTCACCGGAAGGAAACAAAAAAGTCATTTTTCAAATTTTTTGTTTTGAAAATTTGTTCTGTTATTATTCGCTAGAGACGCTTTAATTTCAAAATATGAAATTTGTTTAAAAATCGATCCACGCATTCTCGAGATTTTTGGCTCCAAAGTCCTGAAGCGAGACTGCGTAGCTTACTCGTTAGCGTGGTGGACCTTTGCCCAGGCGACCCGAGTTCAGTCACGGAGTGCCGAATGTTTTTTTCTTTCTTCGCATTGCCGGCATCAAAGAAATGCCGCCATCTCGCACACAACATTTGGCGATTGCGGGTAGGAAATAACTGTTATTCTAACAAAATGCCCGTATTTCAAGTATTCTACATGCCTTTAAACGGAGGGTTGTTTAGTGTTTATCCACATAGATAGATACAGGCATGCATGTATACTTGCATTTATTGACAAATGTTGTTTACAGATTATTTACATGTTTGAATTTTACACACACACACACACACACACACACACACACACACACACACACACACTCTCTCTCTCTCTCTCTCTCTCTCTCTCTCTCTCTCTCTCTCTCTCTCTCTCGCGAAGCGGTTTATAAAAAAGGCGTAAACTGCTCCAAACCATTTTATATCGTATAAAACTAATAAATTTTTAATTCATTGCTTATAATTTAATTTTTTGCTATTAATTGTAGATAAAAACAGTCATTTGACCTTAAGAATGACATCAACTTGTTCAAAATTCAAATGTAACGTCAGGCGGATTGACATATTTTAGACGTTATTCCACTATGACGTACGTAACATTCTTTATACGATATAAAATATTTTTTTAGCCAGTCAAAAAGCGCGTTACAACCAGAATTAAATTATTATCTTGTAAATCTTAAATCTTAAAATTGAGGTTTTTCATACTAATTGTTAGACCATAATTCATCACCTAATTGTCTACGGACTTTTCCGTTTTTCCCGATTACGACAAAGAGCACACGGCGGGTGTGACCGGTCAGCAGAGGATGCTCACTCCTCCTAGGCACCTGATCCTACCTCTATCTTTTTGGAGGTCCATGTTGCTCTGCTTTGAATTTGTATTTCGTTTTATGGATTTTTGAGATGGTTGACGGTTTGTTATTGTCATTTTTACATTATACTAAAACAGAAAGTTGAAACCTTGTTATACTTAAAAAACAGTTTTAATATTTTGTGATAAATTTTTTCATATGCAATGTTGTAACGTAAAAAACATCATAAATCCTTATTTATTATGCACACTGCCAAAGTGAACGTTTTATTATAGTGAAACAATTACGTAGCGTTTTGATACTACCAACATATATTTAATTGACCTGTGGAGAACATATTGACCTCAGACTTCGTCATCGGTCGATATGATCTCAAGTCGATTTATTTACGTTCTCGGTCGATATACTCTCAAAACATATTGTCACCTGACCAGGCTAATCTCGCGCATTTATTTAAACATGAAGGTATTAAAATCAATTCACCGCAATAACATTTTGGGATGTTAAAGGTGTCTAGAATCAGGCCATTATCTGAAGCCGTTTTTGACTTGTCTTAATATTTAAGTTGTGAACGAGTTTTAGTACGAATTCTTTTTGTATGCTTTTTTAAATACATGATATTTATTCCTTTGTTCCAAAGAAGGGTCGAATTTTGACATTTTTCTTTGTTTTGTAGTATATCCAAACCTTTTATTATAGCGAAGCTTAATGTGATCTTCAGATCTGAAGAGTTGCCTGTAAAAAGAAAAGGTTAAAACTGGCATCAAAATACAATTTACATACGTAATGAAGGATTTGAACGGTAACACAATTAAACTAATACCAGTATTGTTGCATCCAGCCTCCAGTATCTTGTCACATGCCACATATTCTGTATTCCGATTTCCCCGGCTCACCATGCACTTTGTTGGTGAATGGATGACTACAATGAAGAAAACTCATTATGTTTGCAAAATTCTATATTTCAGATGATGTGATTATATTCTCTCAGCAAATCGGTTTTCACGCAAAAAATACGCACGTTTCATGGTTTCCAAATTAAAATCTCCTGCTATACATGTTTCTCCATTGGTAAAATTTGCAATTTTTTCCTTAAGTAGAGGGGAAAACATCTCTAAAATAAAAATACAACTAATAAGAATTGGCAGACAAATTGTGATAAAAAAATTGTCTCAAAAATTTAGTATTTATCAAAACTAGTTTTACCTGAGCAATTATTAACCCCTTGCTTATTTTCAATCCGTAGCGTTACTATGCCTGGTAATATACAAATATAATTCAAAGCTCAGCATGAAATTTTGTTAACGTGTATGTGTAATTCGTGTGTTGTTAATCTAAAGTTAAATAAATCGTTTTATTTTGCTGAATGTCATAGTCACTGTGGTGATCACTTAGGATATAGTTGGTGATTTTACTCTCAGATCATGATCTAGGACTGACAAAATTCTGACAATGTAGTATCCAATATTTACAATGTACATTTTCTATTTGTAATATTTTCCCTTTCAATTTAAATGCTTTTCTTTTTATAAGAATTTAAATTTACTATATATAGGAGCATCACATCCTCCCACTATTTTAGAAGTGTGTGGACATTTACGTAGTTATTTTAAAGAAGATGGGAGAATAAGATGGCGCAATTGTTAAATCGAAAAACACAATTTCAATTTTAACTCTTTCCATCTAAATCTAGTTTTTAATAATATAACACAATTTTGCAAAATCAGACTTTCTAACTATAGTTAGTTAAATGGAATGTTTAAACAAACACGAAGAAAAACAAAAACAATTTGCCCAAGTTTTGGTGGTATCGAGCCCTCAACTTAAAATACACCGTCCTATAATATTTTCTATAAGACTATGATAAAAATATAATGCACGGAGCTACACTATCAAGTAAAACGCAATTAAGTTTTAAAAAATGAAACTTTTTAAAGATTCGCCTCGCCATCTATGACATTGATCAATCCCATATATTTCTGTAGTCAGTCAGTAACAAACCTAATAAGTGTTTTGTTTTCCCGAGGACTATCAAGTGACGCATTTATTCACAAAAAGCCATGTACATGTTGCCTAACATCTCGTCCAATTTAACTCATTTAAACTCTTAAAAATTATCCATCTCACCTTTCACGTACTCTTTCAAATTCTTCGCTTCACCCATGTTTACTTACACTATTTTGATGCTATTCAATTTTAAACGTTTTCCCCTTCCCTCTGCAGAGATTTGAGCAAATCTCGACGCTGCAATTTTGTTCTGCTCCAGACATAACATGTGACGTCAATTCAAACGGTAGCTACTCTAATTTTAAAATAATTGCAAAGGGCAACTACTCTAATTTGCAAATAATTACAAGGGGCAACTACTCTAAATATTTTAAGAACTTACGGAACACGGTTTCTTTGTTAAATAGTATGAAATATCGAGATGAGTAGGTTAAACAGCGGCCAATGACGGTCACATTGCCTGATATTAATTCTCAACGAACCTATATAGAGATATATGAGGCAGTCACGTGACATGTTTAAACCAATGAAAGTGTGACATTTCAGTCAGAGGGAAAACAAAGATACATATGAGATACAAATATATTTTTCAGATATCTCATTTATATTTAGTTTCATCTAAGTAAAAAAAATTACATTACAAATTTTTCCTATAGTAAATTTTTCACTTTTTTAAAATCTTGATCAAATTATTTAATCACTATCACACTTACAATGACAAAATCAAGATTTAAACTCAGACAAAAATCTCCCTAAATTATCAAGTTTAATCTGATACTATACTATGTCCCAAGATATCCTCCATTCACATTTTGCTTAATTACTCGATATTTATAGGTACCGCAGGCCCGATGATAATGTTGAAAAATTGTGCGAAGTATTCCGAGTAACTTCCGAATGGAGAAAAGATGTAAACATTCCCCATTATAAATCTCCGTAAGAAATCTGTTTTGGTTCCTGTGAATTTTTCAGTGAAAAATGATAATGTGTCAATGAAAATATCTTCGAAATTTTCCCTTTCATCGATTTCAATTGTACTTCTTTCACATGTATGTGTATTTTTATTAAAAAGTGGCCAAATGTCTGCATAAATATCTTGGGACAGACTATAGAAATGAATTATAAACCGACAGTGATTTACTTTACCCCAATTCATGATATATCTCGCCTTTCCAATCCATGTCTCATTCGGAACTGTATCGTCCTCAAAATAAGGTATTTGATTGACAACTGCACAGGCATGTATGGCACTGGACCAGTTAACCGGTAGAGAGTGAACTAACTCATCAAAGACCCCTTTCATCAAATGATTAGATATCAATAAACAGTTATGTGAAAAAAATGAAAGGTCCATCTGATTTTTTTATTATGTTCTAATGACTTATGTTAGAATATCGTTTACATTTTTAAAAAATACTTACCAAGTGTAAGAAACAATAACAAGCCTAAGTTGATCATATCTTGACTCGGAGCTGGCTGAGTTGCAACTAAATTTCCCGTTTGATATTTTATAAATAAATACTTAACATAGTTGAGGAAATAATTTTCAACAAACCTATAATATTCGTAGTTGTTCATTTATAATCAACAGTTCCGTTTCGAAAAGTTAGGAAATTTTATAACACAATATCGTTGTAATCCTATTCACAAAATGAACTCTCTTCGCTTTTTCTGTAACATATATTTGGTCACGGGCACTTGAAGTTAATGAAAATATATTGTGTATGCATGTAAAACATGCTCCCAGACTACATGTATGTGATATGATTTAATGTATCAAATGGTCTAATCGCAGTATATTGGGGTCCGGCAAATGAAACAACAAACCATACCAATCTCTTTGGTTGTAATCCTCTCCTTAAAGAGGTCTTCTCTTCTACATCTACCCACCGACTAACACTAATGCACAGAAGCGCTTCCTATTTACCTTTCATCAATCTGCTGAAGCATTCTCAGGGTCATCAAAACGTTTGAGACAGTTTATCAAACCAAAGGAAAAGCTTAACTAAGATTGAACATATTTGATTAACCACAGATTATCTTACTTTCATAATTAAACATTTCGAAGTACTGTACTTACATTAGATTTCGAACAAGGAAAAATGTACAACTAAAAAAGAAAATGTTTTTATGTAATACTTGTTGTTAACATATATATAAAGTTCTAGACATCTCTACAGATTTCTTTCCTGAATAAATAGCACAACACACTATTTGTGTGAAATTGGCATTGATTGAGAATGTCAATAAGTATTAACATTACAATTAATAGGGTGATTCAAATACCTTAGCTAAGCATTCTTTTACAAAACGTAAACGAAAAATTGTATAATGATCGCACCTGCTACATGCCAAAATTATGTAAGAAAGAACCAGACAAATTTTAAAACATATGATTATATAGTACAAGCAAAAAACATTTTTATTACATAAATTTTATAAAGTAAAGTCCGAGAGAAAGATTTATCAAAACAATAACATCACAATGATAGAACGATTAAATAAATAAAATACTTCTCTATGAAAAATGACAATAACAAACTGTCAACCTTATCAAAAATTCATAAAGAGAAATACAAATTCAAAGCAGAGCAACACGGACCTCTAAAAAGATAGAGGTGGGATCAGGGGCCTAGGGGGAGTTAGCATCCCCTGCCGACCGGTCGCAACTGCATTCTTATCCCTCTTCAGTTTGGAGTATTTTGAATCACGCGTGTACACTATGCATAAAATGTGTACTTAGAATTTTTTAAAGATTTTGTGTACATGCAAAGCAATGCTATTACAATGCTATGGCTATTAAAGTCGAGCAATGTATATGGTGAGGTCTGGACTGATACTGATTCTGCTTGTTCTACAATTAGCGAATGTACAGACAAAGTGTAGAGATGTTATTTTTTTTTAACAAGTAATAGCTTTCCTAAAAGCTTCAGCCTTGCATGACTAAAAAATTATTTAATTGGAAGCATGTAATAGTTACCTTTGCTGCATATATATAGCTCTCGGTCAGAAAAAAAAATTTAGATTGACTATCATCCCATTTTTTTAGACTGGGGGCTACAGACTTGCAGCTATAATTCCTTAAAAATGTATACATTTTAAGATTTGCCGCTGTTCATAAATTCATTAAAGAGAGTGCAGATTCAAGTAGTAAGAAGTCGTTTGACATAGGATTTATAACGTCCATTTATATTATTTTCAATAAAATTATATCATTATTTTAAGCTTGTCAGTGAACTGAAAATAGTTGATATATTATGGCACGAAGATAACAAAATTCAAGGCATTTCCATCATTTTTAAGCAAAGGACTCTCAAAACAAGAAAATAAACGCAAAGTAAACTGCCTGCATGGTATATGTATGCTCCAGATTATTAACATTGTATGATGTGTCTCTCATTTTGGACTCGTCCACTATAACGGTGCGTAAAAATTTATGAATGAGACATTCTGGCGCGATTTCGTATCAATGAAATTTCCATTGGTTAGAATGGATTCTACCATATCGGAATGGGGGTATTAAATCAATTTAATCGTTCAAAGTTTTGAATTTGTTAACAACGATATATAAGGTCAAATGTTTAAGAAACGATTTATAAATCTAACACACAGTCATTTTTTAAATCGGTTGAAGTGTGAGCGTGTACATTTAGTAAGACACGCAACTTACACCCTATTCAAGACGAATGAAATCGTCCAGCAGATAGACAAAACTTGGCTTCTGAAACAAAACTCCTTGACATTTTAGTTCTTCCTGTTGACTTTCCAGACTGTTTGTCAATCTAAACTTTTGATTTTGTTCATTAATAGCAATTCGATATCAATCATTTATTAACAATGTTCATATTATCTTGTTGCGATGACATCCCCCGGCCCCGGCCATGATATCTATATTTAAATCAGGATTACACACGTGCTTGAATAAGCCAGAAAACGAGCTGGAACTCAATGTCAACTATCAGTTATCTCATAGAAATATATTTCTCCTTTCATAAGTAGCATTTGATAATTGTGCAAATCATAGAGGAATGCGTGATGTGCGCATAAGAACTGCTTGATACAATATTTCTCTTTTCCAACATGCTTTTGCCTATGATAATCATTAAGGAAATATGCTAGAACTTTATATGGAAAATTACACATTTTCATTATCCCCTTTTCATTAAACAAAACAAACTAACAAACAAAATTGATTCCGATAAATGTTATTTGAAATAAACCTCCAAAACATACTACACATTCATCCTAATAGGTGCAGTCGGGTATCCGAGAAACGAAATCTCGCCGGCTAATTTTAAGTTTATCATGATTAGTATATATCTTAACGGTATGTGGTGAATTTTCTCAATTAATGCGGAAACTTCAATGCATGCATGTATACGCCAGGGTCCGCCGCCATAAAACATTTTTGAATCTGAGATTGGTATAAAGTCTCTCAACATCCCAATTCTCAGACTCGGCCACTGCCATAAAAAGTTAAGCAAAATAAAAATTCATCATGAAACAACTATTATGTATATCGAAAGCATTTGTTTCTTTTACGAGGGGTCTATAATCTAACATTGTGTCAAGGCCAGGTAATCAATTTTGTATTACGTCACAAGTATGACGCAGCTGCGACGGAAGACCTAGTTGTTGCTTGCAACGAGCTCGTTTCTAGTTTATTTTAGATTTCCAATGACAAGGTAAAAAATTTTACGAGTTCCAATTTTATTGAAGAAACAACTATCGATGATATCATAAGCATAGATTTTAATTTGTCATGGGGAATGGTTGTATAAAGCGTTGAAAAATCGTACGTTTTGATGTTATTGATTTTGGTAAGATTTTTTTACCTCTAAGTTTCTAATAATTCATTAAAGTTTTTATGTTCCACATCTGATTCACACGCTTTTGGAGTACAGTACTCTTGAAGTTTCTTCTTCACTACTGTAAGAATTTTAGTAAGGATCGACTAAAGAAAGAGGCATGGTAGAACATTTACTGGAACCTGCAATATATCTTTATTTGTATGGATTTTTGTGAAGCTTTGGAAGCCAGTATAGATACGGTAAATCAACTATATGAATAATTTCAATAGCTAGAGAATTTTTAGAAGCATAAATTGATTTAGTTGTAAACGCGCTGAAAGGTTTATGTAATAGTTCAGTACAAATTCTTTTGTGTTGTTTTTTAAATAAAGGGTATTTCTTTCTTTTTCCCAAAGAAGGGTCGAATTTTGACAATTTTCTTTGTGTGGTATATCCAAACCCTTTAAAACGAAGCTTAATGTGATCTTCAGATCTGAAGAGTTGCCTGTAAAAAGAAAAGGTTAAAACTGGCATCAAAATACAATTTACATACGTAATGAAGGATTTGACCGGTAACACAATTAAACTAATACCAGTACTGTTGCATCCAGCCTCCAGTATCTTGTCACATGCCACATATTCTGTATTCCGATTTCCCCGGCTCGCCATGCACTTTGTTGGTGAAGGATGATTACAATGAAGAAAACTCATGTTTGCATAATTCTATATTTCAGATGATGTGATTATATTCTCTCAGCAAATCGGTTTTCACGCAAAAAATACGCACGTTTCATGGTTTCCAAATTAAAATCTCCTGCTATACATGTTTCTCCATTGGTAAAATTTGCAATTTTTTCCTTAAGTAAAGGGAAAAACATCTCTAAAAAAATACAACTTATAAGAACTGGCAGACAAATTGTGATAAAAAAATTATCTAAGAAATTTAGTATTTATCAAAACTAGTTTTACCTGAGCAATTATTAACCCCTTGCTTATTTTCAATCCGTAGCGTTACTATGCCTGGTAATATACAAATATAATTCAAAGCTCAGCATGAAATTTTGTTAACGTGTATGTGTAATTCATGTGTTGTTAATTAGGCGGATCTAAAGTTAAATAAATCGGTTTATTTTGCTGAATGTCATAGTCACTGTCGTGATCACTTAAGATATAGTTGGTGATTTTACTCTCAGATCATGATCTAGGACTGACAAAATTCTGACAATGTAGTATCCAATATTTACAATGTACATTTTCTATTTGTAACATTTTCCCTTTCAATTTAAATGCTTCTTTTTATAAGAATTTAATTTTACTATATAGGAGCATCATATACGCCTACATTTTTTAGAAGTGTGCGGACATTTACGATTTTTTTAAAAAGAAGATGGGAGAATAAGATGGCGCAATTGTTTAATTGAAAAACACAATTTAAATTTAAATTTTTTCCATCTAAATCTTGTTTTTAATAATATAATACAATTTTGCAAAAGCAGACTTTCTAACTATAGTTAGTTAAATGGATTTTTTTAACAAACACGAAGAAAAAAAAAACAATTTGCCCAAGTTTTGGTGGTATCGAGCCTTCAACTTAAAATACCCCGTCTTATAATGTTTTCTATAAGACTATGATAAAAAAAGGACCCACACTATGAAATAAAATGCAATTAAGTTTTAAAAATTGAAACTTTTAAAAGATTCGCCTCGCCATTTATGACATTGATCAACCCCATATATTTCTGTAGTCAGTAACAAACCTAATAAGTGTTTTGTTTTCCCGAGGACTATCAAGTGACACATTTATTCACAAAAAGCGATGATCTACGCAAACCCATGTACAAGTTGCCTAACATCTCGTCCAATTTAACTCATTTAAACTCTTAAAAATTATCAATCCCACCTTTTAAATTTTGCCTAATTACTCGATATTTATAGGTACCTCAGGCCCGATGATGATGTTGAAAAATTGCGCGAAGTATTCCGAGTAACTTCCGAATGGAGAAAAAATGTAAACATTCCCCATTATAAATCTCCGTAAGAAATCTGTTTTGGTTCCTGTGAATTTTTCAGAGTGAAAAATGATAATGTGTCAATGAAAATATCTTGGAAATTTTCCCTTTCATCGATTTCAATTGTACTTCTTTCACAGGTATGTGTATTTTATTAAAAATCGGCCAAATGTGCTGCATAAATATCTTGGGACAGACTATAGAAATGTTTTATAAACCGACAGTGATTTACTTTAGCCCAATTCATGATATATCTCGCCTTTCCAATCCATGTCTCATTCGGAACTATATCGTCCTCAAAATAAGCTTTTGTCTGACGGCGCGTGGGGTTGCATTAAATATTACGGAGATGGAACACTTTGCTGTCTATGGTAATATAAATGCAGAAAAATATATTTCAATCTTGGAAAACCATTTGTGGCCTGTCATTGCTCAGCATTTTAGCAGCAAAACGTACCGGTTTCAAGATGACAATGGTCCCGTACATAAATCCCATATTAAGAGGGACTACAACCTGGAAAATAATATTCCAACTATTGTGTGGGCGGACAGCCCCCAGACATTAAGATAATTGAAAATGTGTGGCTTCGGACCAAACGAACTCTACAAAATTAGCAACAAAACATCACGACCCCAAGAGCTCTTTACCGTCGTTTCGGACATCTGGACTTCCTTCGACCAGAACTACGTAAAAACGCTGTATGATTCCATACCACGCCGTTTGCTAGCGGTTATAAAATCAAAGGGACATCTCACCAAATATTAGGTAAGTTAAACTTATATTTAATCATATTTTAGACGTTTGTTTCTATGAAGCGCATCATTCTTTACGTCCGCAATTTTGAAAATCGCGAATACTTTTGTCATAGCGCTGTAAATCACTAATTTAAAATATATGTACTACTGTGTATATTAAGTAAAAGGTGAATACAGCCTTATAAGAAGAAATATAAAGACATTATATATTCAACTTTTTCAAATTGACAAAAAAGTTTTAAACTTTTACATTTGAATAATCTAATTAAACATTCCACATTCCGGTATGAAAAAGTGAACTGCTTTAAATATTTTCACATTTTCATCATCAGTCAAAGATTTAAGATAAGTGAACACCAATTATATTAAAAAAGTTCAAGGATTATACATAAGAGATTGTCTTACTAATGAATATTTTTAAAAACTTTTTATCTCCATCTTGGCAAAAAAAAGTGCAAGGAATTTATTATTTTTTTAAATTGAATTTTCACATATTCACATAAGCATACATATAAAGTAGCAATGTATACATATACATTTATAGTTTTTCTTTGATTGATACATTCGATATTTAAATATAACTAGACGATATCCCGCGCAAGCGCGGGAAATAACAATTTATACATTAATAGGGTTTTTTAAAAAAAAATTTGTATACATATTTTTACACAATGTGTACGACTTTTTTCGTCTGAAAAGTTTTCATAACCTATTTTTAAAATTTCATTTTTGCATTATTTATCATTTAATAAATCTCATAAACATGCTCAAGGATTCTGTTTCCGAAACGGATTGTGCGTCGTATCCCTTTTCTAAAATTTATTCTTTAGGTCAAATTTCACTATAATGTTTAACACATTCTAAAATTAGTTTTCTATATATGTAAATTTTAGATTAAAGGCTGTTTTGAAAAATAAATGGGGAAGGAGGTTCCGTCCCTCTTTAATACGCACACCATTTATCCATATTGCTTTCATCTATAACAGTAGAGTTGTCAACACAATTTGTTCATGCTTCACAAATTAATATATAAGACCAATAAAATGTATGTTATCTAAAAACGCAAGAACATCTATATTAATTTGTAATTTTAAACCAAAGTTGCTGATCCAAGGTATCTGCCCGATGCATGATGAACTCACCCTTCACTTTCCGCAATGACGTTAATTAGTCAATCCGCGTTCTTAGTTACCCCGTTCTGGAATGATCTTCCATCAAAACTAAAATCGCGCATTCAAGAAACGAATTGGTTGTTTAATATTTCAAGTTTGTCAAATCTTTATTTCTATGTATACTCTAAATAATTTTCCGTAACATATATTCAATCTTTACGTAATTAGTCAATATTATTTCGTAGGTTTTTGAATAATTTCTCATTAATTACTTATCAAGTATAATTCAATTATAGCTTACGGACATCATCTCACATGTGTTGAAATACCAAATGTATAAGCAGTTACTCTGGTGCAGGCATTTCGTAGTTTATTGGCAAAAAGTCTTAATTTATAAGTATAGATGTAGATGTACATAATCATATTACTCCCTAGAAAAGTAACAATGTAATTTAAACAAGTGGTGGTATATGTGAAAATGTTTTTAGATGGAGAGAAAAATCTAAAGATACGAAACAATCATAAGAGACAGGGACATTAAGGAGAGAACACAGATGGTGATAAATGTTCCAAAGGTTGAGATGAAACATTACTTTTCAATTAGTATCAAACAGATGATAATCACTGTTTTTTAGAAGCAAAACTTTTCTTTAAACAGTCTTTTGGTTTCATATTTCTTAATGATATTTACATTTAACATTGATGTTTACATTTTATTTTGCAGAATATATTGTTTTATGAATAGAATGATTAATTATTTTAGCCTATGGATATACCTATTATCATAAAAATGATTGAATATATATCATAATTTGTTTGTAAATCAAAGATATCTGTCATCCATTTCTTCAATTCACAGTCAACAAAAATATGTTCTATTGCCTCAGGGGTCTGTTGACAGAAATAACATAATGAAGAATTTACTGTCCTTAATGTAGGTAAATAATAATTAATTGGCAAGATCCTATGTAATAGTTGACATTGAAGCCACAGTAATTTTGAATCCTTTGTGCATTTAAAGGGCAAACTATAAATTTTCCTCCATTGCTTTTGAATTAATTCAAATGCCGAGTTTCTTCAGTGTTTGCATATTATATCCAAAATTAGCTTTAAACAAGTTTGTCCATTTTGACTACGAAAATATAAGCCTTCTAATCCAACTTGATTTAAGTGCTATCATAAAGTTTTCAAAATCTATCATTTCTAATCCGGCATTCTCTTACCCTTGAATAAGAGTCCTTCTCTTAATTTTGTCTGGTTTTTCATTCCAAATAAATTTAAAAAGTTTTCTTTCAAAACTTCTAATAAATTCTAGTGTTGGGTTTGGTAGAGTTAAGATTAAATGATTAATTTTTGGGATTATAGGTGTTTTAATAACTGTTATTTTACCTATCGGTGTAAGATTTCTAGCATTCCATCTGGATAAGAGTTTATCAACTTTTTCCATTACTGGTTTGTAATTTATATATACCATATCTTCCTCTTCCAGATTTCCTGAAAAATTTATACCCAAAAGATTAAACCTTGTGTGAAATTCAGTAAATTTCCATTCTAGAGTAATGGTAAACTTCTTTTGTGAATTTATAAATATGGTGTCTTTTATCGTTTTTAAGCATTTTTCAATATGTATGTAGTGTGTGGCATATGTTTATCTTAAAGAAAAAGTGAAATAAAACCAACAGAAAATATGCAAAATTAAGTTGACTAACATTAAAAAATCTTAACTTTTAATAATATAGAACTGCCAAAAACATTTCAGTGAAAAACAAAATCTGAAAAATTTAGTCCGAGTTTCCTCTGTTTTGCTAAAAAAAAGCCTAATTTTGTTTGAGTCTAATTCCATAATCCGTATTCAAGAACTCAAACCGAGTCTTACAGTTTATTCGATACGCAGTACGCAGTTTCTAAGGCGAGGATAGCTACTGACAAACAAGTTGATAAAAAAGGACTATCAACATATCAACAGTTTTGATTTAAGTCATCTTTTCGTAAGTTATATGGTCGGTACAACGACCTTGTCAGCAATCGTAATCTTACACTGGGTTGCATGCTGACTGACGTTTTTCATATTTATTGTTAGACCATAATTAATCACCTAATTGTCTACGGATTTTAAGATTTTCCCGATTACGACAAAGAGCACACGGCTGGCGTGACCAGTCAGCAGTAGATGTTCACTCCGCCATGGCACTTGATCCTACCTCTAATTTTTTTAGAGGTCCGTGTTTGATCTGCTACTGTTTTGTAATTTTCCTTTGGACTTTTGATTTGAACACTGTTCGTTATCACCAAATGTCTATTATATCTTCCAAAACTGAAAAATTTATACCCAAAAGATTAAACACTGTGTGAAATTCAGTAAATTTCAGTCTATTGTGATGATAAACTTCTTTTGAGAATTTTTTTTACATTCTATCAATATTAATTTTGTTTAAGTTTACTAAACTAATCTTTAATCCAAACAGATTTGCATTTAAAGCCCCATTCACAATTTTTTTCACAGGGCATGAGCAGAAGCGACAAAATATTGAAAGAAAATATGACCGAAAAAAATCAGATATGGTTCGTAAACTGTTGCCAAAATAATTCCATATGAAAAAGTACTCGTATGAAACTCGCACGATTCAGAGCGACCGTTGTGCGATGTAATGTGATCGTACGATTGAACGTGTGCCAATGCGATTGGACGAGCGGCACTCGTCCTGTCATGCGTTTCATCGTACGAATGCTCGTACGAGTCAGACGGGGGGATATATACCACCCGTTTTCGACGCTCTTCAGTTGATATAGCTGAATGCAAGAGAAGATGACGCCCAAGAAGATGACGAAAGCAACAGTCAAAATCGAGGTCAATTGTGGCCTGGAACAGATAAATTATTCTTAAACAGCGTACACTGTATAAGGGAACTATTCGTCCCCGTTTCATTTTCGCTCATTGCGCTCTTTTTCTCAGTTAGCAGATTAAGACTTGGTGAATTCCAATGTCACATTATCTCTCTCTTACCACAACATTTCTGGGGCGAATCCAAGACGAGGCAAAACCGTAAGTAGAAACTAAAATATCACGGGGCGAAAATAACCCTGTATCCAGTATATATATATATATATATATATATATATATATATATATATATATATATATATATATATATATATATATATATATACCCGTTGGGAAAACGCTCGTACAAATATTCGTGCGTTGCATTGCAATAATTAAGATCGCATTCGGTCCAAAAATTCCGATCGCAAAGTGTTGTTAAGTGCTCGTGCGCCAATTGTAAAAGGGGCTTAAGTCTAGTGTTTGGAGAATTCCGTCAAGAGTTTTGGGGGAGCCGTTTGTGATTAATGAAGTATCGTCTGCATACTCAGATATTTTATATTCTTCCCCATATATATTTATGCCCTTTATATCCTTAATATTTCGAATTAAGATACCAATAACTTCAGCACACAGTATAAATAAATATGGATATATGGGATCCCCTTGTCTACAGCCTCTATCAGGTAGGAAATATTCAAATATTATGCCATTTTGTTGTTATGAAGTTATATTGTTGTAAAAAAAACTTCTTTCGATTGATTTACCAAAATTAAAAAAATAATCTAAAGTTTCAAAAATAAATTTCAAAGACACTGGATCAAATGCCTTTTCGAATTCAAAAAGCATAAGTAGACCTGGTATTTGTTTACTTTCAGTGTAGTTCATAATATCATATACAAGTCTGATATTTCCCCCAATAAACCTACCCTTTACAAAGCCTGTTTGATCATTACTAATTAATTCATCTAAGAACTTTTTACTTCGTTCTGCTATACAGACTGTACCTATTTTTAGATACAAATGTTAATAATTTCTCAAATACTGCTTAGGTTTATTTTGCTTTGAAATACAAGTGGTTATTTCAAACTTATTAGTAGGAAACAATTCACCTATATCATACGATAAAATAATTGCTCTATTAACAGAGTATTTCAAATCAGAGCAGAAAAATTTAAAAAGCTCAGCTGTAAAACCATAAGCACTATATTTTTCAAAAAACTGAGGGCTTCATTTTCCATTATAGGTCCTTCTATAATTTCTTTTTTTTATCTTTGTAAGTTTTCTTATGTCCAAATTAGTTAATTTCAAACATATATTTTCATTTTCCAATTGTCTTTCCTTCTTATACGAGTTCTGATAAAACACATCTGTTTCATTTAAAATATCTCCTTGATTGTGAAGAATTTGGCCATTTTCCCATTCTGGTTTAGTCATTTGTTTCCTGATAAAGTTACAAAAATATTTTGATGGTTTTTCTCCCCTTTTATCCATTTTACTCCAGACCTAATATCATTTCCTCTAAGTTTGTGGTTTTTAATGTTTTCAAGTTCAGTTTGTTTTTCTTCAATTACTTGTATTGATTCATTCTCTCAATTTTGCTCAGTAGTTTAATAAAGGTCTTTCGTTGGAAACGGAAGACCTTATTGTTATTGCTTTGTTTCTTTTTCTCTATTATTATTATTTTTTATTTTCTGTCACGTTTTCACATAAACCTTTCAGTTGATTGTGATGAAACTTTCAGATCTTACTCATGACAAAATTGGACCTCATTTTTATGGTTGTCACTTCCAGTTCCGAGATATTTAAGATGTTTTTGCTTGTTCAGAATTTCTTTAAAAAAGTATCAAAGAAAGAACTTTCAAATTTTCAGTGGTGGTAGATAGTCTTCAGTCGCAGTGTCCTTTGCATATTCAAACGTCTACCGTCACGTCCGGACTTCACCGGAAGATCATAAAAAACATTAATTCAATTTTTTAGATTTTAAATATTTTTTCTCACTTTTCGATATAGACGCTCAAATTTATACAGAATATGAAATTTGTTTTAAAATCGATTTACGCATTCTCGAGCTATTGGACTTCAAAGTCCTGAGGCGAGAGTCCATGTAGCTCATTCATTACACTAGTGGACTTGTGTCTAGGCGACCCGGGTTCAGTCCCCGAGTGTTTGTTTTTATAACCGCACTTTCTAAAGAAAGTTCGGGTATATTGTTGTTACTCTGTTCCGTCTGTCCGTCCGTCCGTTCGTCCGTTCGTCCGTCCGTCTGTCACGTTTTACTTTCTCAAACTGCTCTTACATCTTATAAACCAGCAAACTGAACTCTTGGAGTATGATTTGGGGTGTCATGTTGTTTTGTAAACAGGTTTCAAAAATTCTCTGGTAGTCCTGGGGGTCAAATAATTGGTAAAAAATGATGTTTTTTGACAAAAAACCTTCTTCCTCGAACTTCTTTTACATTTTCAACAGTAGACAAATCATCTCTTGGAATATGTTTTGGGGTGTCCTATAGATGCGCAATAAGGTTTCGGAAATTTCAATTTTGTCCTGGGGGTCATTAAATGGCTGAAAAATGACATTTTTTTTTTACAAAAAGTCTGGTTTCAAAAAAACGTCAATTTCTTTTTTCAGTAGCCTAATGATCTAATAGGATATGCTTCGGGGTGTCATGTTGACGTGTAATCATGTTTCAGAATTTTTGTTTTTATCACGGGGGTCTGTGGGCATCAAAAAATGACGTTTTTTTGCCAAAAAAATATGGTTCCCAGAACTCCTCTTACAATTTATGCAGTAGCTATGTCATCTCTTGAGATATGATAGGGACTGTCCTATAGATGTGCAATAAGGTTTTAAAAATTTATATTTCATCCAGGGAGTCAAAAAGTAGCTGAAAATTGACGTTTATCACTCCTGAAAAAACCTACTTCCCAGAACTCCTCTCATGATTTAATGAATAGCACATCATTTATAGGGATATAAAAGGGGCTGAGCTATAGATATGCAATAAGGTTTTAGAAATATAAATTTGATTCTGAGGGTCAATGCTATCTGCAAAATGATGTTCAATCCCATAAAAAAAACTTTATTCCTGGACCTCCTCTTATATCTTGTGATTGAAATAACGTACCATAAGATGCATAAGGAGGAAGAATATATAAAATTATGCTTTAGGGGTGTATATGATATGTAATTGTAGAAATTGTAAAGTCAGTCAACAAAAACCTAGAGCTTGCTGTAGAAAACAAAGCAGGGTCAACATTGGGCTAGGGCTAGGAATTACACTACATATGAATAATGAATGCATCTCAAAGGGGGCATAGCCTATATACATGTACCAATTGATGTGCAATGACACAAGGAGGAAGAATAAATATGGTCTAGGGTAGGGATCTCAACAGTAATTAAAATGTATTATAATTTCCTATTTCAGAGGAGGGAGGGGGAGTGGTTGTTTAAAAACAACTCCAGGGGGTGGGGGAATAACCCAAGGGGCAGGGGCCAATTTGTCTTAAATGTATCCAATGTATTTTGACATGATCAGCAGAATTGGACAAAAAGATCACTATAGGGCATCTGCAGAGTGGGGCCCTAAATAGTTACAAAATCAATCTATTGATAATATGTTATACATGTATTTAGAAATGTCTTTATTTTCAAAATGATTAACAAATTAATCTGTCAAAATGAGTTATAAATAACCGATTGGCAATTCTGCTATTGATTGCATGATCCCTAGTATAATATCACATGTATTTTTTATATAATTATACATGTATGTCAACAATCAGGATTTAAATGCACAAATTTTCGTGAGTCATAAATCTTGACATACCACATATCTCTTGACAAAAAAGAATAAGCAATTTAAAATAAAAGAAAATTAGTCATTAACTCTTTTTCTCTTACTGGTGTATGATGATGGGGTAGGGGGTATAATGGAAAAAAAAGCTGCAGCATGCCTTCATTCTCACTAGAAATGTATATCTAATCCACACATCCTGGGGATGGGGAACGGTTAAGGCGGGCCCTTCCTCCCTATTATAACTCATATAAACATGATATTTAATAACCAAATTTAACACAAAATAGGGTCAATATGGAGTCAACTCAATAGTGTAAGTCTGACAAATGAAAAAATAAAAAAAATTCTGCAATTAAAATGACAGAAACTGTAGATAAGCTTATTCAAATAAAGATGATGATACAGTATGCTGGCAAAGGGAGATCACATTTTAGAAAGTGAAAGTAAAACTTAACTGTTTTGTATACCGGTGTCTCATAATATTGCGCTACTACATGTATTATACTTAGCTATATTGGTCAACATCATAATGATAATCCAATTAGCACAATATGAATTCCTTTAGCTGATCACCGCAAAAGAAACGTTTATTCGTGTTAATTAATCCTATTCTGCATATCGAAAACACACATGCATGTACACCATGTGATACTCATCAAACCAAAGAGCTGGGTAAAACTAGTACCCGCTAATGCAACATGTAGAACTGTGTTGTGTACGTAACTTCAGACAAAGATCATTTAATTGTAACATATTGCATGTATTTTCATAACTTTATTCTTTAAAACCCCTTGCACAATTTTATTAGGTACCGGGTAATTAACCATGTAAAGCACAATTTTCAGCTTTAAGGTGGTATGGGACACCCACATATTGTGATGTACTCCTTATTGAACGAAACATTTAATAAAGTGTATAAAATATAATATTTTCCCCCAAAATAATGTTACCTAACAGTTAGGCTTAAGAAAAAAAATTGTGTGTTTAGGGTAACACTGATGAAAAAATTAGGTTAGGTAGGTAAGGATTTTTTTTTATTTTATCATATTTTTTTCTGCATGAGGGCACAAATACAAATATAACATCCTAAGAATGTTTGTTTGTGTCATATTTAAAAACGGGTTTTTAAGGGAAATAATATGAAGATCACAAACAGATGCAAACAGTTCAACCCCAAATTGTACATAAAGGCAATATGTGTATTATTGGATGTGAACTCATCTTTTATGAAAATTATAATTTTTAAAAAGTACCGGAAACTGCATGTGGCCTTCTTTTAGACTAAAATTGGTACAAGAGAGTGTTATTTAGAGGCTAACACTTGGTGCGGGTATTACTGTCTAATGACAGCATCTAGTTTTCATTGTGTTTCATTTTACTATTTTATGATGGATATGATAGAATTTACTAATTTCCGACTTAATTCTATTAAAACTAACAATAATAACGCATTTTTCGGTATAATGTTTTGTCTATTAAAATCCTTAGAGAAGTTTAAATGGGACTAGAAGAAGTTTGAAGAAATAATAGAGAAAAACAACTATCCCGATATCCTATTTTAAGGTGTATTCAAATGGAATACCCCTCGTTGCTAGCAACGAGATCGCGTCTAGTTTCATTGTCTAATTTTGTTTTTAGTTTCATTTTGATTTTGGAGTTTGTTTTTAAATGTTTCATACGATATTGTTTTCCTTCTTATTTCCAAACGTAGTGTCTAAAAAATATGGTCTTTTATTCTGAAACATGTCTGCATTATCTATACGTTCAATATTTTGGATATTCTAAACCAAAGCTGCGTATTGCTTTTTAATGGCAGTTATTTTCTGTTCAATTAATTGTACAAAATCAATATCTGTTAACAAGGAGTTATTAGTTTTCCAAAAACCTCTTCCCTTTTTAAGTTCAGTAATTCTGCAATAAAAAACAACTGGGGGTGATCTGATCCATAACTATTTTAAAATTCAATGTTATAGATAAAGGGTGATAAAGAATTGTATGTCAAGAAGTAGTCTAACCTTGCCTGTTTTACAGGATTTTTTAAAGGCCAAGTATACCTTTAAAGCTCTGGTTGTGATATACGAAAACTATATTCCAAATCTAAGATATTAATTATCTAATGTTATTATTGGTTTTTGGGGTTATTAAGTTTTATGTAATTCATGGTATCTACTTCTAGGTTCAAAACAACAATACAGTATCCTGCTAGTATTATGTGCTAATTAATATACAACTTTTAAATTTCATTTTTTATGTTATAATACAAATCAGATTGTATATGACCCATACACATTAACTCAAAGGAAATCTTTGTTTTCGCTCTCAATTTCAACAATTTAAGAATTACCATTCGCATCACAGGTGGTATTTTTAACCTTAAATTCAAAATTATTTAAAAATAATATTGCTACTTCACGGAAGTTTGATCTGAAAGAGCTGAAATATGACTTACCATTTCAAGAAATTCGTTTGTTTGTTCTTCATCACAAGTAAAGTGTGTATCTTGAAGAGAGTAAATCATTATTCTTATCATATTTGTTTTAAATCTCCAAGTCTTTGACAGTTGATAACCAGTATTTTCAGGAAATCATAGCTTGTTTTATTCATTATCAAACTGGAAAAACAGGGTATTCATCACCAAAGAGAAAAAAGATTGAGGTATAAAAAAAGGTAAAATATAGTCATTAACTGCTCTAACGTATGGCAGTGGCATTTGAACTGTAACATATGGAAAAAACATTGTAAGGAAAATGCGGGTGAATCGAGTGTGTAATTTGATTAATTTTCCATTACAAATATGCTTTAAAAAGGGTTTCCAAAACATAAGAAAAATATGTTCTAAAGGGAGATAGAGACCTACAGCACTATCCTTAAACAGTTTTCTTTATAAATATATAAGGGAGTTTGGGGGTTTTATAAGAAGTACTTTGATATAAACAAAATACCACGTTCAAGACCCGCGCCACTCTATCCCAGAAAAAATAAACATGATATAATATGATATATAACATATTACTTATCTCCGCATAAACGGTCACACTGTAGCCCTCCAGACTTGTTGAATGTTATATGCAGCATTTACCAACCTTGCAAGGATATTATAGTGTTTGTCAATATAATAATTCATATCTTGGTAAAATTACATCGGAAAATTTGTTGATCTAAATATATTTAGAACCCAATTCTGTTCAGTAATAAAATATTTCTGGTGTTGTATCGGAAATGATGTTTCGAATGTCGGGGTAAATCTTTAAGATATGAAGGAACAAGATTGTTATGAATTTTTAAAATGGTTGTTAATTTAAAACGGTCTTGTTTCATTATTAATGGTTCCCATCCAGTTTCCAAAGATTAAGAATTTCTTGAAGCTATGAGATAAAAACATGTAACTATTCTTGCTGAACAGTTTTCCAGCTATCAATATCCATTCGGGTACACCTAAACAAAATTTCAACAGCACTCTCTAGTTTTGTCTTGCAAAAGATGTGTACATTTGTGCTAAAATATCTCTGGACACACTAAATTTATTTATTTTTTAATAGAATCAAGATTTTCATAAGGCTTTTTAGCAATGGTGTCTATATGATTAGTCCAACTTAAATTTAAACAATTAACACTACCAAATGCTTGTGTTGAGAACCATATTCCAAAGCACAATGATCAACAAACAATTCAGAAAATATTTCTTCATTTTTTTAGCTGAAAAATACAACTTTTGTGTTTTTTGAATTAAATTTTACATGTAGTAAACATTGTTTTGATCAATACTTAAGCAGATGAAGATCATAATTAAGATTATCTTCTATGACACAAATATTGTTTGATCACTGTTGTAAAGAACTATCATCAGCAGAAAGTATTCATATTGATCTGATGTACCAGCAACATTATTTACATAAAGTAAAAATAATAATGGATAAAGAACGGAACCCTTGGGAACACCTGCATTTATGAATCCGATAGATGTTTTTTTTTTTGTTTTATACATAAACTTCTGTGTTCTGTTGCTTAAAAAAAGGTAATAAAACATTCACGATTTGTTCCGGAGATTCCATATATTATAAGTTTATGAATGAGACCCTTATATGAGACCCTATTGAAATCTTTTGAAAGATCACAAAAAATCATACAACAGAAATTCCCATCAACAATACTTTTCTCAATAGAATGATATGATTCTATGTTGGAAAACAGTAGCATGTCCAGGCAAAAACCAGACTGATATTTATAAAATAAGTTAGTTGTTGGAGAATAAAAAAAATAATAGATGTTTGAACATGATTGTCTCAAAAATTTTATTAATAAAACACAGCAGTGGAACTGGTCTGTAGTTTGATGTGACAGATGGATCATCTTTCTTAAACAATGGAACTACATATTCAAATTTCCAACAACCAGGAAAACTAAATTAAAATCATTAAAGAAAGCTGACTGAAATGCTTTAAAACAATTTTATACGTTTTTCTTTTTAGACAGTAAAATTTCATAAAATGGACATATCGAAATGTATTTGATTGAAATGGTTAAAAATTGTTAAAACTGTAAAATTAGAATAAAATCAAATCAGAGACTTCTTGTTTATACTTAATCTTTTTTTGTACAAATGATTTAAATAGAAGGAAGCAACGATTGGATATACGCAAACAGTGGCATCAACGCAAAGTTTAAACGCAGCTGGATCCCTTTAGACTTCATCAACCCTGAAAAGATACAAAAATATGCAATATATGCGCAATTGGATTGTTTAAAAATAAAACTCAAAATCAGTCTAACATGTACATGGACTTTAATGTGGTGCGTACTGCACAATTACGAAGGACGCCATAAAAGTAAGGACAAACGTAACATAAAGTCGCAGGTAAAATTGTAACATATGTTCAACATATGTTTCGGGTAACATATGTTGAACATACTTTAAGCATACGTTGAACACATGAATTTTTCAGTGTATTGAACATATGTTTAAAATAAATTGTTAACATATGTTTTAAAAATATTGCTTAACATATGACAGACTCAAAACATATATTTGTCGTAATCATGTTCAAGATATTTTGAACATATTTTTGAGATATGTCTGTTTCAAACATATGATTACCAAATGTTTTCAATTTGAGTTGTGTATACATGTCTGTGGCCTTAAACCTTACATATGTAGTAATGAATAAATACGTGCATAAGCAGGTTATATAAACAATATTGAGATTTTTTAAAGATTCAATGTTGTAATAATTGGATAATCAGTTGAAGAGGGTAATGCATGCGATAGGAGGTGTGTCAATAATTGAACTAAAAGATTAAATATATTTAAAGGCATTTTTAAAATATACATAAGACATATGTACTACATGCTATGTAAGCAATCCAAAAAAAAAAAATAAATAATGAAGTGATTAAACACAAAATGAAATTAAAATATTTTCAACATGTGTCTTACATGATAAAATGACAATAACAAACCGTCAACCATCTGAAAAATCCATAAAACCTATGCTAATCATATGATTGTTCAAATCATATGTTTTTAAAATAGGTTAAACATATAATTAACACATGTTTATTAACATATGTTTATAAACATATGTTTAATATATGGTGCTCTTTTTTGATAATGGCATTTGTTTTTGATGTTCAACGTATGTTCAACATATGTTGAGCATATGAAATGAAATTAACATATGTTCAACATATCATTATGACTAACATATGTTTATAAATATATGGTAATCTTAAGATTATTCAAAACATATACTTAATATAGCTTAAACATATGATTAACATTTGTTTATATACATATGTTTACTATATGATGTTCGGTTTTTAAGACAAACATATGTTTTAGAACATAGGTTCAACTTATGTTCAACATGTGTTGAACATACGTTTCAATTTTACCTGTATAGTTAATACAGATTGTTGAATGAAAACTAACAAAAGATTTTATGATGTTTAAATAACATTTATATAATTTAACCAGAATCTCTGTATTCTCTGTGCTGGGTTAACGTTTAGATATTGAAGAAAAGCGCAACCCTTAAAATGAAAAAAAAAAATAAATAGTTTTCACTATATGTTACCGTTTTCTGAAGAAGACTCTATAGAACTGCTATAATTTGTTTGAATAATTATCTTCAAATTCGAAAAGTTCTCTGCAAAAAGAAACCAAACAGATAGCTAATAAATCAAAAACAAATATATACTTTAACAATTATTTTTTGATATTCATGAATAAAAAACCTGTAGATCTACATCCATCTTCAAACTTCATTTTGCATGAAATATATTCTTTCTTAAATGTTTCAGTATTCAATAAGCATAGGTCTGGCTCTGGAATTTCTGTAAAACATGTATTTTTCTTAAATTCAAAGCTGTTTTGTGGTATTTATAACAAGTAATACAAAGGAGGAGAGTAAACAAATATTTGATATTATTTTTAAAGTTTTTATTCTAAGAGATATAAAAATCTGTCCTCGTTTGGATATCTGCTGAACGTTCTATCTGTTCATGATATGTTACATACATATTTCCCTATGTAAAGCAATACTAGTTTACATCAATAAAGAACTCAAATCGATTTACATAACATGACTTTATATTTGAATTTTCCAAACACAATAATATATCAATTACAGATACCTTCTATACTTCTGAAATCTGCCACTATATACTTAATGTTCGGTGTTAGGTTATGAAGCATGTTCAAGGATGGCTGGAACCCAAACTTACGAATGTCACAAAACTCGCATTTGTCAGTGTTCGGACAGTAACCATCTGAAAACACTGTTTTTTTTTTTTTTAAAAACCTGATTAAAAGAAAATATGACAAAAAGATCTGCATACTTTGATTGTGTATGAGGCTATCTTTAACAGAACCTGAAGAAAGCCAATTATTTTATTAGAAAGGTTATGAAATGTTATATCTATTGTGGAACTCTCCTGCAAAAAAGTTAATGAGTTTTTGAGGAAGCAGGTAACAACAACAAAAATGAAAGCAAAGTTATATACTGCGATTGCATGCCTCGTTTGAAAAAAAAGCTTATGAAATTCCGAGTCACATGCAACGTGTATCTTAATATTGTTAAGGAGGCTGGATGGTAAGCAAATTGACTATCAAATCTACCTTCAATATTTTGATGAATTACCCAGCTATAAACTATTATTTAGTAAAGAAAGAAATCCATGTATTTTAGCCTTAGTTTTTTTTTTTTTTATATTTTGTTGCATCTTTATACAGAGCTCTTCTTCTCAAGGAGATTAACATAGTCTAAAATGGCCACCACCATCCAGCCCTCCTAAAGTATTAACTCCTATATACCTAATCTTCTCCGTATACACCGATAAAGTAAAACAGATAATAATCCATATCCTTGCAGATTAAATGAGACTACGTCACTGCTTAGCATTGCATGAATGATAATAATAATAATATTAAAACCTTTGATGCCAAAAAGCAATATGCAAATGTCATGCTTTTACATGTAGGAACCTTTAGCATCTGATGTAATATGTTTAAAACTGTTTTAGGTCTCCACATGATCTAAAACATGTGAATAAATTACATTCGAATGATATTGCAATTAACAAGTTGTTTTTTTAATCGAGTTAGGTGATCTTGAGTCTAATACAGTAAGACATCCTGCCATTTATAAACATTTCCATGGTTACACCATAGACTGACCATAAAATGCATTGAAAACATGCTCCACTACAGTCTATCTAATCAGGTACATCATGCTTTCTATGTCAAATAATTTTAACCTGAGCCAGTGCAAGTTCTTTTTCCATCGTCTTCTGCTATTTGTAGGTACACCTCACCTACAAATTGTAAACTATGCATTAATGGAAACAAACTTTTAAAAAAGTGTTAGTTGTTTTGTACCAAAAATTACATTTTACGAATCTTGAATTTCTATAGAGATTGGGAAAAACAACAAATCTTAAGTATTCTAAATTTTCGAAAAACTGATAGGGAAAATGTATGGACATCCCGATGATAAAACAGCTAATATTTTCTTGAGTACAATGTTTTTACAATATTGGAAGTAGACACAACAATATGGCTAGCCTTACACTATATTTTGATTCCGAATGGTGTGTATTCCTTGTGGTTGTTAAAGCTATAATAATTCACTATCTTTAAACAAAGAAATCTCTTGGTATAGATATGATCAAATGTTGAAATGTGTTAATTAATACAAGTGCTTATAATCATGCATCTTCTAATACTCAATTAGTTTGTGTATGGGGAATATTCAATCTAAAGAAGATTACATATACACGGCACATGTTATAGAAAGTACAGTGATACCGAAACAACAAATTAAAACAAACAACGTTATGTACATGCTAATGAAATAACCATTAGATATTATTAATAATATTCTTTTCAAAATCAAAACCTGACTTCCGATTATAAGCAACAATCCCCTTAACAAAAACTAATTTTATCAGCACTATTGTATCAAATAAAAACATCTTAAGAATTTAGTAGAGGAGATCTTGTTTTAAAAGATCTTCCGCTCAGGTGTGCAAAACCTTTTTTTTTTAACTTGCTATTAGGTTTTTAAACCAGTCAAACTAGTTATTAAAACTTAAAGGACATATCGCATGTTTTTCAATTTTCGGAATTTTTTGAATAAAAATCATTCTATACTCATTAAAAATGAAGTTTATAATCGTTTATACAATCTGGCTAATTCATTAGTTTGAAAGCGATGAAATTCAAATGTTTCGATATGCATATTTTCTCTCTCGATCTACCCGCCATTATGTGTGACGTCATATACGACCTCGAGCGAGACGGTGCTGTTAGCCATCTTTGTAAATGGATGAGATTTAAACGACAATTAAACTAATTATCACCTATCAAATTGCCGATAACGGGACATGATGGTGTTTTGTGTCTCCTACGGGTATTCTAGCCGTCAAAAATGGGGATTTGGACTTGTTTTTTTAGTTTCCCATACGAAAGTGTGCGGAAATCTTGGGACAAATATATGTCAACGAGAGGATGTATAAATAAACTATCAATACATATGTTATTAAATATAGGCCTATGGTATATTTTTGTAATTTTAGTTTTATAAACAAGTCGTATTTTATTTTTTCAAAGAGATAAATAGAAGTTTATGCAAGTTCATCGGAGGAAAATAACAAGAGAGGACGCCATTTTGGATACTGCTTCGCTTCTTTATATGTTTTCTCATTGATATTGTTAAACTTACATATATGCGTTGGTTTTGTATAAGTCATTTATTCATCCAAAGCCCACCTTTGCAGAGAACATAAGTACGGTATATTAGATTTCTGTAAGTTTTATTGTTTCGGGGGAAGTCAAGGAGTTGTCGATATTGAATGTTTACGCGAGAAATAGACAAAGATGTATACGTAAACAATTAAAACCGGAGATGGGATCCTACAGGAGAAACAATTAGTAAGGAAAACGGTTTTTTCCTTTCTTAACAACTCCCTACTATGTATATTTATACAGTGTAATATGAAATAAAGAACCGTAGAAAGTTGTGAACAGTTACGGCCGAAGAAACAAACTTCTTGTGCAACACAGTTTTACAACAATGAACATTCTGAGTCCTAAAGAACGCCAAAAACAATATTATTGTAGATTTTAATAAAATAAATACCTGTTACCAATTTTTTAAAAAGCTATAATCCTTACCAAGTTGTTTTTACATTGTTTACACGTGATCAATTTGATCGTTATTGCCGACTTCATCGTCACTTATTCGGCCTTAACATCGTTTTTCATCAGTACTGGTGCCTCAAACATGTACGACTGAATAATAAGATTCTTCTAATTTAGTCAAAATCGAAAAAAAACTTCGTACATGGTGAATAAATGTCAAAGATTTAAAGAAGATAATGCTAATCCTACATTTGTTTACAATCAGCTGTTCGAAGAAGGTCGCATGTGACGTCACCGTACCACGTGACACTCTCTTTAATTAACGCGTTTTTATACGATCGGGGCTATGAATTAAATTGATATTGTGGCTAATTACAACTTTTTTACAGCAAACAAACTGTTAGAAGTAATTAATATATATACAAGGAAGGCAAAAAAATATAAAATGTTCCATACTTTAGAAACATGCGATATGTCCTTTTAGCTTGAAATACACCCACAATAATTTGTCTTATTTTTAAGAATAAACTAAACGAAAATAGTTTCAAGATATCTCTTACATGAATATGGAAACTTCACTTTTGCGATTTTAATGCTACAAAGAAATTTTAAACAAAAACAAAAAAAAATGATTTTTTTCACGTTTTAATGACATGTGGTGACAACGAACAGCGCTCAAACTCAAAAGTTCAAAGGAAAATTACAAAACAGGAGCAGAGCAAACACGGACCTCTTAAAAAATAGAGGTAGGATCAGGTGCCATGGAGGAGTGAGCATCCTCTGCTGACCGGTATATAATATAAATCTACCTTTGTTGTTGCACATCTTTCTCAAATAAACAGAACATGGATACGAAAATCAATATTTATTGATAATTCTGTTGTTTTGTGTGTTAAAACAAATTTTGACATGATATTAAACTTTTAAACAATTGAAAACTAAAACCCTGAGTGTTGACCATTAAAGTCAAAATTGTGTTTGTTAATCAAGTAATCAAAAATGTTTACCCAACTGATGATGATATTTGGCTGCTCCAATCCAGATATTCTTATTGACAATGTCATTGACTTTGGTAGGTCTTAAGCCGTTGATTTTACATAGTTTTATTGAAAATACCCAGTCTGTAACTATTGATGACACAGATACCATACCTTTATACACACAAAAAGTACATAGTAATGTTGTGTATTAGCTAGAAAATAAAACTATACATGACTATAGC
This sequence comes from Magallana nippona, assembly GCA_033439105.1. Taxonomy (NCBI): domain Eukaryota; kingdom Metazoa; phylum Mollusca; class Bivalvia; order Ostreida; family Ostreidae; genus Magallana; species Magallana nippona. The sequence continues at coordinate 5,046,145 of CM065922.1, forward strand.
AGTCAGTCCATGTACAAGTCAGTAGTTTACCTAAGGATAAGTTTTGTAAGCTGGAGGTCTGGGGCAGCCTCTTGAAAGCTGAGAATGTTTTGAATCATAGTGGCAAAACGTTTTATTCAGCAAAGACATTGTTAACGTTTATGATGATATTTATCAGAATATTTCAACTTTTGTTTTTGATATGAGATTCGCAGCTTTGCTTTTGCTTTTAGCAACTAATTAAAAACTCATATTCGAAGACATTTGCTCTATATGTCCAACATGTCCGCAATGGCGTTTGAAAGTAATGAACAAAAACCTTGTATATTTAATTTTGACGTTAAACTATAAATATATTTTCAATTCACAAAATGTGATTCATTTCTTTGAACATTCTTTTTGATGTACAAAATTGTTATATTTTAAAATTAATGCAAGTTAATACTGCAGCCATTAAAACAATAATATATAAGGGTCCGGAGTGATGAAATCAAATGAAACAATTCAAAGAAAAAAAGGGGAAAGAAATAATGGTAATTACCTGCCATGAAAAACAGAGTCCTGAGTGTACTTTTATACATGTACATGATTGTATACCTTGTAAGTTTTTGCTTGACGTTGTCACTCCTTCCTGATTATGATCTTTAAGCACTTTTCGGGAATATATATTTCATACATGCATGTTCATTATTCAGAACATAACCATTAACAAAGCAAACGTTATCCAGATTTGATATTTTGTATTATATTTTCAAAAAATCGACTTTGCTCTGAACGTGAACGTTATCAAATAATCAGTATATTGGGAACGAAAGCAAAACTTCCCTAAACTCAAACACAAAGCAGGAAATGTGTACAACGAGATGTGAAAAGCACTACGACAAAGTGTTTTATTTTTGTCACTGCATGTACTTACAATTAAGCTTTTATAGTTATAAACATTCTTTTATAAGCTCACACTTCAGAAGGGTAATGTTATTTTATAGGACATTTTGTGATACTTGTGGAGACATGACTTAGAGTGTAACTTATTTAACAAGCAGTGCGCTTTTATATAGTAGTCTTGGCTTAAAATTATTTTACCTATATAATTCATATATTGCGCTTAAAAAAACCCAATACCGATTTAATCACAAAAAATGAAAAAAATAAATAAGATATGTATAAAAATGGTGCTTAATAATGAGGAAATCCGCTTTAACAATCAAACCAAAAGTGTATAATAATGATTTTATTTCCCCTTGGTTTATCAGAATCAGATATGAAGTAGGAAATATACATCATACATCGTTTTTCAGTTTCTGTTGTCAAGCTTGGGTTCTAAAAATAAACAATGATGTTAAACTGTATCAAATATTTATTTTTCTCTATACAATTAAACGTTTTAATTGAAAAAAATCAAACTTCAAGAGAACCTAAAGGGTTTTATGATAGATTTGATCACACCCAACCATAATTATCGCCTCATTATATTCAAAGAATGATTCCTTATTAGTTATATTTACATAATTGTCAGCATCGTTTATCTGCCAAATGAAAACATTCATACACTCATATTACGCAATACCCACACAAAATATTATTGAAACGACATTTTAAATAAGATCATAATGAACAGAGACGGCCATATCGAAATCTTAAACGCTTTTTGAGTTATAATGCAAAACCTTTGAAGGCTTCTATGCCTCTAGTTTGAGGGACCAGCCCTTTGATGTCATTTAAAAGAGCTTGTAAATATAAATCTTTTTTCTTCTACATCACTTACAAAAATATTATTTCGTGAAAAGAAATAAACTAAGAAAACCAGCTTTTTTATATCATTCTTCGAGACTTACCGACCTTTAGCGCTTTTAATGCTTGAAAAATAAAAATGCCTTAATACAAATCTACAATCTTTTATCTATCAGTCCTGACATTTTGAACTCAATATTTTTTATAGTTTTTGAGAATACTCTTGGACAAGTCGACACTCTGAAAAACAATAAAACGTCAATGTATCAAAAAACGTACAAACATAAGTTTATCTTTCCTCAAAATTTGGTTGTTCATGCCTCTTCAAAATCTGAGATCTCTTTGATACAAGCTTTTTTTGTCCCTGCATCAGCTAAGGAAATGTTAAAATTGTTAAAAATATGAATTGTTTGAACCCATTCAGTGAGGATCGGAAGTGACGGTCGACAAAATGAAACCCGTTAAATACATCTTCAATCAAATGTCTATCATCATCGTAAGATTCTTGTCTTGATCACTTACATTTACGGAGATCTCGAGGGTACAAATTTGTTTTAAAAAAGCTTCCTTAGATAATTGAGATATCTCATCGGAAGTAGATTTTTTTTGTTTATTTACCATCGCATAGATAACATATGTAATGATTTAACAAATTTATACTAATTTACATATTCCAAGTTAAATAAATAAAATACGTAAAAAAAATTGAAGTACTTCCAGTGATGACCGGAAGTTACGACGAAAAAAACAAATAGTTTAAACACATCTACAACTACAGGTCTATCATCCCACAAAGTTTGGATGTTCAAGTCTTTATCGTTTCTGAGATTTCGAGGTGACAAGCTTTTTACCGCGGGACAGGAAACGGACGATCGGAAAAGAATTTTGACAAAATGAAAAAGATTCCTTGAGATATGATCATTCTCTATCATCCCTGAAAAGGGGAAAACTTAATAAAAAAGGAAGAAAAAACACTACAATAACTTTAAGGTCTTCCGTTGGAAGTTTTGAGGTATAAAATCGTGTCCAAGTCGCTTAAAAATTGTCATATTTTGGGGCTAGAGTTGGTCGACATTGGGGGATCCAATTTTACAAAGTTATTTTATTTAAAAATTATTCTCAAAAAACACAAATTTTCCAGTATATGGTATACCTTATATGAAAGGATCTTAATATATTGTTGATCGTCAGTTTTTAGACTGTGGCCCCTGGACATTTCCCTGGCCCAGCAAGGGGTTCAAATTTTGATAACTTCATAAAGCTGATTTAATCATTACAATTGTGTTGCGATGTATGGGCCTATCGTTTTTTGTTTCGCCTCTTTCCTATTCTATGTAATAAACTTTTGTTTTCTGAAGAAGGTTGATCAGTAAGAATTTTATGAAATTACCTATACAGGTCTATTTTTATGACAAGTGGGATTCCTTTTCGAATGTAGACGTCTATTTGTTCCTATTTTCTCAAATGGCCCAGACAATCGTATATTTCTGATTTTGGAAAAATCACTAATTTATTTATGCTAATTGTCGCAACCTTTGATACCCGACTTAACTGTGTTTACGATAGTAAATACACCCCCAAAGGCACAAAACACCTAAACAAAAAAAGCACAAAACAAAAAAATAAAAAAAAAAACCCAAAAAACAATATAAAACTAGATGCTGTCATTAGACAGTAATACCTGCACCAAGTCTTTGCCTCTAAATAACACTCTCTTGTACTAGTTTTAGTCAAAAAGAAGGCCACATGCAATATGTTACAATTAAATGATCTTTGTCTGAAGTTACGTACACAACACAGGTGTACAGGTTGCATCGGATACTAGTTTTACCCAGCTCTTTGGTTAGATGGGTTTCACGAGGTGTACATGCATATGTTTTCTTGATATGCAGAATAGGATTAATTAACATGAATAAACGTTTCTTTTGTGGTGATCAGCTAAAGGAATTCGTATTGTGCTAATTGGATTATCATTATGATGCTGACCAATATAGGTAAGTATAATACATGTAGAAGCGCAATATTATGAGAAACCGTTATACAAAACAGTTAATGTGATCTCCATTTGCCAGCATACGGTATCATCATCTGTATTTAAATAAGCTTATCTACAGTTTCTGTCATTTTAATTGCAGAATTTTTTTATTTTTTCATTTGTCAGACTTACACTATTGAGTTGACTCCATATTGACCCTATTTTGTTTTAAATTTGGGTATTAAATATCATGTTTATACGAGTTATAATAGGGAGGAAGGGGAAGGGGCCTTAACCGTTCCCCATCCCCAGGATGTGTGGATTAGATATACATTTTTAGTGAGAATGAAGGCATGCTGCAGCTTTTTTTTCCACCCATTAAACCCCCTTCCCCATCATCATACACCAGTAATAGAAAAAGAGTTAATGACTGTAATTTTCTTTTATTTTGATTATTCTTTTTTGTCAAGAGATATGTGGTATGTCAAGATTTATGACTCATGAAAATTTGTGCATTTTAATCCGGACTGTTAACAAATACACATGTATAATTATATATAAAGAAAAATACATGAGATATTATACTAGGGATGCCAATCAATTGCAGAATTGCCAATCGGTTATTTATAACTCATTTTGATTGATTAATTTGTTAATCATTATGAAAATATAGACATTTCTAAATATATGGATAACATATTATCAGTATTTTTTGAAGATTGAATTTGTAACTATTAAGAACTTATTTAGGGCTCCACTCTGCAGATGCCCTATAGTTATCATTCTGTCCAATTCTGCTGATCATGTCAAGATATATTTAAGACAAATTGGCCCTTGCCCCTTGGGTCATTCCCCCTAACCCCCCCCCCCCCCCCAAGAGTTGCTTTTAAACCACCACCACCCCCTTCTCTGAAATAGGGAATGATAATACATTTTAATAATTGTTGAGATCCCCACCCCTAAACCATATTCATTCTTGCTCCTTGTGTCATTGCACATCAATTGGTACATGTATATAGGTTATACCCCCTTTGAGATGTCCAGTGACTTTCCAGAGTTAGAACTAATCAAGTAACCTATCTTATTCATATGTAGTGTAATTCCTAGCCCTAGCCCAATGATGACCCCAGTGCTTTGTTTTTTACAGCAAGGTTTTTGTTGACTGACTTTATAATTTCCACAATTATATATAACATTTTGTTTATCTTTAAGATTAAAATGCAATTCCCAAAATCTCTTTATGTACATCTGACATCATACAGAAAAAAACAATCAAGAAATGAATTTGCTACTGTAAAAATGTGAGAAGAGACTCTGAATCTCCCCACCCACCTGCCCCCCGAAAACATGAATAGTTGAATATTTTTAAAATATCCTCAAAATCATCGAAATTCCTACTCCTAAACCATATACATTTTTGTTTCTTGAACCATGACCATATCAAGGCAAATCTTTTTGTGGTATTAGTAGGTCATAGCATCTGGGGGTCACCCTAACCCCACCCCACCCTCCCAAAATCAAAAATGATCAAATAACTTGAAAAAAAATTCTTGTGATCCCCACCCCTAAAGCATATATATTCTTCCTCCTTATGCATCTTATGGTACGTTATTTCAATCACAAGAGATAAGAGGAGGTCCAGGAATTAGGTTTTTTATGGGACGGAACATCATTTTGCAGATAGCATTGACCCTCAGAATCTATTCATTAAATCATGAGAGGAGTTCTGGGAAGTAGGTTTTTTCAGGAGTGATAAACGTCAATTTTCAGCTTCTATTTGACTCCCTGGATGAAATTTAAATTTTTAAAACCTTATTGCATGACTATATGACAGCCCCTATCATACCCCAAGATATGATGTGGCTATTCATTAAATCATGAGAGGAGTTCTGGGAAGTAGGTTTTTTAGGAGTGATAAACGCCAATTTTCAGCTACTATTTGACTCCCTAGATGAAATTTAAATCTTTAAAACCTTATTGCACATCTATAGGACAGTCCCTATCATATCTCGAGAGATGACATAGCTACTGCATAAATTGTAAGAGGAGTTCTGGGAACCATATTTTTTTGGCAAAAAAAAACGTCTTTTTTTTATGCCCACAGACCCCCGTGATAAAAACAAAAATTCTGAAACATGATTACACGTCAACATGACACCCCGAAGCATATCCTATGAGATCATTAGGCTACTGCAAAAAGAAATTGACGTTTTTTGAAACCAGACTTTTTTGTAAAAAAAACGTCATTTTTCAGCCATTTAATGACCCCCAGGACAAAATTGAAATTTCCGAAACCTTATTGCGCATCTATAGGACACCCCAAAACATATTCCAAGAAATGATTTGTCTACTGTTGAAAATGTAAAAGGAGTTCGAGGAAGAAGGTTTTTTGTCAAAAAACGTCATTTTTTACCAATTATTTGACCCCCAGGACTACCAGAGAATTTTTTAAACCTGTTTACAAAACAACATGACACCCCAAATCATACTCCAAGAGTTCAGTTTGCTGGTTTTTAAGATGTAAGAGCAGTTTGAGAAAGTAAAACGTGACAGACGGACGGACGGACGGACGGACGGACGGACGGACGGACGGACAGACAAAACAGGGTAACAACAATATACCCAAACTTTCTTTAGAAAGTGCAGGTATAATAATACATTTATAATGAAATAAATTACGCGTAATAGTAATATATTTAAGCATTTCTGATATGTTTTTAATCAATTTAGTGTTATTTAAATTTAATTTTTAAATCCCCTGTAGATATTGTAAAGCGTCAAATGATATTTCACTTCATATATAGCTATATCACTGATAATTGCTTTTAAAAATTAACCTAGATATAGGTTATCTTTTAACTGACTAAAGAAAGGTAAGGATAAAATACATTTAGGCAAAGACACCTAAGTACAGAACATAGCACATAGCTAGCTAATCGCTTTAGTCAAAAATCTATGACAAAAAATATTTGAAGCAATATTCCGTATAAATTCATCCTGAGGTACACGTATGAAAGTATCAAAGTTGAAATACATGCATTCGTTACGTTATGCATCCTAAACTTGTAGTTTGTTGTTTTCAATAAATACTAGTACCTGAATAATAGTCTAAAATGTTCTTTTTGTTTAAAGAAAAATACCAAAGGCCTACCTGTAAATTTTTTCTGTGAACAGTCTTCCTGTTTCTCCATTTCATAGCTTAATGAAATCACCAGACCTGCAGTGTCGTTTACTAAATAAAAAAGGCGATCGATGTCAAAATTACATAAAGGGTGCGTCTTAAAAAGATCGTCTTAACCGTTTGAATCCATGAAACTTACGAGAGTGACATATGAAGATTCCCAATTCGAAATTCGTAACTATATGTTTTTAATTATGCAGTAGCTCTAACTACATATAACAACAGTTCTGAGATATTCTATTTTCAAAAATTTTTGAAGATATCTTTGTGGTATCATTTGAGATGTTGATGAATAGAATGGTTTATTGAGATTTTTTTTTTTAGGTTGGTTATAATATTGTTCAGTGTTAAGCATACATATTTGGCATTACATCTAATTGGACGGGTTTTTTCAAACAAATTAACCAAGGGGCTAAAATATGAAAGTTAGATAAATAGCTTGCTGTAACAAAGAGGTTGTAAAGATGATAAAAGTGAAATGAATATCATTAATTTTCTTTTCTTCAACATGGTGTATTCGGATTTCATTGAAATAAATATATAACGGTGTTAAAATGGGAGTTAATTACAGTTATATGAATTCCTTAAGTATAATATTAGGGGCTCATAGAAATATCATAAATAAAATATATTTAGGGTTCATTTTGGTATCATTTTGGGTTCATTGGGAGTAAAACGATGATATCATTATTCATATATATATATATATTGGAGTATCACTGGGGATTATTTTTGATACATTGTGGTTAATCTATCCAAAAAAAAAAGACAAACGATTACTGGGAAATGGTTTTTCAATAGTTTTTCAAATATCCTGTACAAACTAACATAAATACACTGTTTCTTGCATCCTGCCTCAAATATTCTGTCACATGCCACATAGTCTGCAGTAGAATTACTTCTCTTTACCATGCACCAAGTTTGAACAGAGATGTCTGCAAGAAATACATTTTTTGTTATATTTCAGCATTTATTCAAACTTTATTTATTTTTCTATATTTATGAGCCATTTACAGTTTTACGAATCAGATTTAAATTATATATATAATAAGACCACATGTCTCTCAACTTGCATTTTATACTCTCGTAGATATGCATGTTATCCAAAATTATGCATTTTTCTCCTGCAGAGAAGTTTAACAGCATGGTTGCCTATCCTCCCATGAAAAGAGGGAAAATGTTTTCATGTTTCCTGCAATGATTTTTTTAAGATTACACAATCATTGAATTTTCAATGGAATTTTGATCTATCAAATTGCTTATGTTTAGAAACATATTTCCGTAAATCAAACATAATAGTTTTTCATATTTTACCTGAACAATTTCAGGACGTTTCTATCTGTAATGTAACAACACCTAGAATATAAAACAAATTAATAACATTTGATACCTAGTTGAATTAACACTTATAGATCAATAAAAGAAACAAAACATCGCCTTCCTTGCTTTATAATAATGTCAAAATATTAAAGTAAACATAACCTCTGCATATGTATTTTAAAACAGTAACATAAAATGTCTGGGTCATAAGAGAATAACCTATCATGGATTATAGGATTTTTTGCAAGTCACAATGCTTGCATGAGTTGATCTTATTTTAGAATATGAAATATATAGGGTATCTATATTGTAAATTTTATGTTTGCTTTATTCAACGAGTTTAAATCGGGTTTTTTTTCCCGCGAGGCTCACACAATTATCTATGTTCTATTTGTCTCATACAGTTTGGTTTATATAATGATACAACGCATACTAGTATGCAGTTATTGTAACCTTGCGGAAAATAATTCGGTACGTCTTTTCGGAGATAAATAAAGCTCCTTTAATGTAAAGCATCACTGAAATAGACATTAAATAATTATTCATTCTCTAAACAAATTTTCTTTGACCTAAATCACTCAGATGGAAATATAAAATACTTGAATAGTTAATGTTATAGACATGCACAAACAAGAGGCCCATGGACCACATCGCTCACCCGAGCAACAATAGGCATGATAAAATCAGCTTAATGGAGTCATAATACAAAATATCTGGACAATGTGGTGTAATACACGTTGATCCTGTATAAATAAAAATCCATTTTCCCCTTGGATATTCTTATGTTTATAATCGAGTCCCTTTTCTAACAGGATGATTTTATAGTCATATCACATGTTGAGCACTGCAGTTCTCAAAAAGATCCTAAACAATTGTTTATATATGGGATATCAATCTACAGCAAACTCTGAACCGCTTGTAAGGCCCAATAATCGTCCAGGGGCCAGAGTCTAAACAATTTTTAAAGAATCAGCAATATGTCAAAACTATTGCATATAAGTAAAACCATACATGTTAACATTTCATTTTTTGTGAATAATTAAAATGTTTCCATTCCCCAATGTGGCCCTACCCTACTCCTCAAGATTTTGATTTTAACGAATTTGAATCTACACTATCTGCAGTTGCTTTCACTAAATTAACAGCTTTTCTGGGCAAGTGGTGTTTTTTTTAAAGATTTTTCTCTATTTATTCCTATGTAAAATTTGGTGCCCTCCCCATGTGACCCATCCTACCCCCGGGGATCATGATTTGAACAAACTTGAATCTACCCTACATGAGGATGCTTCCACTCAAGTTTCAGCTTTCATAGTTGATGGGTTTCTGAGAAGAAGATTTTAAAAGGGTTTTTCTATATATTCCTATGTAAAAATTCGACCCCTCCCCCCACTGTGGCCCCACCCTACCCCCGGGGGTCATGATTTTCACAACTTTGAATCTACATTACCTGAAGATGCTTCCACCAACGTTTCAGCCAGTTTTCCTGGCTGATTGGTTTCTGAGAGGAGGATTTTTAAAGATTTACTCTCTATATCCCTATGTAAAAATTCGACCCCTCATTGTGGCCTCACCCTACCCCCAGGGTCACGATTTTCACAACCTTGAATCTACACAACATGAAGATACTTCCACAGAAGTTTCAGCTTTCCTGGCTGATGGGTTTCTGAGAACAAGATTTTTAAAGATTTACTCTATATATTCTTATATAAAAATTCGACCCCCCCCCCCCCATTGTGGCCCTGTCCTACCACTGGGGGTCATGATATTCACAACTTTGAATCTACACTACCTGAGGATGCTTCCACATAAGTATCAGCTTTCCAGAGTGATGGGTTTCTTAGATGAAGATATTTACTTAATATATTCCTTTGTAAAAATCCGACCCCTCATTGTGGCCCCACCCTACCCCGGGGGTTAGATTTTCACAACTTTGAATCTACCTTCACGAGGATGCTTCCACACAAGTTTCAGCTTTCCTGGATGATTGGTTTCTTAGATGAAGATTTTTAAAGATATACTCTGTATATTCCTATGTAAAAATTCGACCCCTATTGTGGCCCCACCCTACGCCCGGGGTTATGATTTTCACAACTCTGAATCATCTACACTACCTGAGGATGCATCCACATAAGTTTCAGCTTTCCTGGCTAATTGGTTTCTGAGAAGAAGCTTTTTAAAGATTTACTCTATATATTCCTATGTAAAAATTCGACCCCCCCCCCCCCCCCCCATTTTGGCCCCATCCTATCTTTGGGGGTCATGATTTTCACAATTTAGAATATACTCTACCTGTGGACGTTTCAACATAAGTTTTAGTTTTCCTGGCCAAATGGTTTTTGAGAAGAAGATTTTTGAAAAATTCTCAAAATTTTTCAATAATTCCTAATTATCTTCCCTTGTAAAAGAGTGTGGTCCTTAATTTTCACAACTTTAAATCCCCTCTTCATAAGGATGATTTGTTCCAAGTTTGGTTGAATTTGGCCCAGTGGTTCTAGAGAAGATTTTGAAAATGTGAAAAGCTTAAGACGGACAGACGAACGACAGACACAATGTGATCAGAAAAGCTTACTTGAGCTTTCAGCTCAGGTGAGCTAAAAAGCCAATGCTCGTTCGTTTGAATGGACTGGAACGAAAATCTTTTGTTATTGTTACATAAAACAAACACTTAAGGATTACGTTTACTCAGGGTTTAAGATTTAAAAAAATATTTTTAAAACGTTCAATACCTGAAGTCAAAAATTGTTTTAAAAACACAAAATAACAATGTTGTAAACAAATATCGATATAAATATCTATGTTTTGTTCATTTGAGGAAGATATGCTACGAGAAAGGTAGATTTATTTTGAAACAGAGGAAATTCGGACTATTTTTTTCATTTTCTTTTTTCTCTTAAAAACTTTCTGTAGTAATGTAATTGCAAAAGTTGTTTCTACGTGTTTTTTCATGTTATTTTACATATTTTATTGTTGTATTATCTTGTGTATAGTTTTATATCACTGGCATGCACACGACGGGAACAATTTAAAAAATCCATAGAATGATTTTCAGAGAGAATATCTCGACAATTTGATTATTGATCTTATATAATGTTAATGTCAACAGAATACCCACAATAAAAATAGTTTTAGGCAATCAATGGTTTGGAGCTCCTATAAGTCAGATTTTTGTAATACTCAGTCCAAAATGGTTGAAATTTTGAAAATTGATAGAGGAAATTCGAGCTAAATTAAATTCAAAATATGAGCTTAAAACGATTCATTGAAATATCAAATTAGTATAGCTATTCGTATTTTATCATCATCATCTAACCAACAAATTGTTTTATTATTTCTGATAATTTCAAAATAAAGAAAACCTTGGTAAGGGTGGACAATTTTTTCAATAAATGTTCAGAGGTCACTAGCATAAAAAGTAGGTCATTGACCTAGTTATTTGAAAGTGAAAAATAGCACCACAATAGTAGGACTACAATGTACAATAAGTAGTTTTTCGCTCCTATTAGTGGAATTTTTTTCGCCCCTGAGTAAACGTAATCCATAAACAGAATTATTTATTCGAAGTTAAAAATATTCAATACGGATGCTTAATAGAAGCGAAAAAAGTGTTTTGCATGGGACATCGTTTTGAAACGTTTTATGTGGAAACAACTTCGTAATAGCTAACGTGATTTGCTGTTTGAATATCTACATATTTATGTTTGTAATCCAATTTTGAAATGTAAAAACTCATCAAAACCTATTATAAATCATTTTTGATTGAGAGACTATCGGGTCATACAAAGAAAGAAATTTCAAGCGATTTATAGGAAAATGTACATGTACCTGCCATACACAGTTTACTTGGATTAGCACATGATTTATTTTAATTAAGAGTTATCAAGATTATTTTCCAACAGTATCACAATGTTTTAGAGTACTTGCACAGATAAATTGAAGGAAATACATAACATGTTAAGGACAACATCCAAAGTCTTATGAAAAGGGATGTATAGATCTCGTTCTTTGATCCATTAATGCGTACCAAAGTTATTGCTAATGCAAATTCTGCAGGATTAGGATCATCAATTATACAAAATCAAAATGTAGATCGAAAAGATCCGAAGTATTTTCCTTAAAGGGTTTTAAAGGTTTTATTTTCAAAAAAAAAAAATTATTGTGGACCCTTAAACCCCGTTTTGTTGTTTTGTTTTGTTGTTTCAAAAACTTGGAATAAAAAAGATACCATGGTGCTTCTTTATAATATCACAAATTATAGCATTGATGTTCTTGTAAATGTTTTTTTCCAGACCCCCCCCCCCCTCCAATGTTTTTACACAGATGTTGTACCTCTCTAGAGACCCCAGTATTAGTTTTGTTGGTCATTGTTTGACCAATTTAAAATCTCAACTATATTCCAATACTTATTAACTTTAAGTCCTTTTTTGAGGCTAAGTAATGATCTAGAGGTCGCAATTTGAACATCACTTTCACAGAATGATTGCAATCTAATTACAATTTGATCTTTGATCCGCTCCTAATAGATCGTTACACACACATATGTGTAGAGCGATCTATTAGGAACGGATCAAAGATCTAATTTTAATTAGACTGGTTGCATTGTTGTATCACGAATTATGGGATTGTATTTCTCGAAAAGATTTTGAGCAATTCTAATAAACTAGTATATCAATCTTTAACCCCTTCGTGGGCCACAGAATAGCCCAAGTGTAACAATTTGAACAATTAAGAATCAACAATATATCTTGTTTGTACCAAGATCAGTTGAAATTGTTCCAGTGGTTCTTGAGAAGTCAAAAATGTCAAAACATTTACAATCAGACAAACCTAGAGCGGAAAATTATAAACATCAGTCGAGTCGAAACATTCAAATTTACTCAAATAAATAGAACTTTAGTTACAAATGAAAATAACAGAGTAGCGAATCGTCTGAATTAAAAAAGTTTGAGTCGAGTGAAGTATGCGAACCCAACTCAGGTTATATCTAACTTATATGCAATGAAAAACTGATTCACGTGTTTCAACCTTAACTACATGTTATATCTCTAATACGACAGTTCTGATTGTTTTTTTTTCTATTTTACTTCACATTGTGTTAAAACTAGCTTCTGTCCAATAATTTAAAAAACAGAATTAAATGAAGAAAGACAAAACGTTTTACCCCAACTCATGACATAGTTTGCTTCCCCAATCCATGTTTCATGCAGGACGATATCGTCTTCAGAATATGGTGACCGGTTAACGAAGGCACACGCATACATGGTACTGGTCCATTTGAGTTGTAGAGAAAGAATCAATCTATTGAAAACTCCTTCATGAATATAAAACGAGAGTAAAAATAATCCTCAATTTAAAATAAAAAGATAAGACAATTACTAAACAAATTACTAAACAAACATGCATTTCAACTGATAAGATAGATAGATAGATAGATAGATAGATAGATAGATAGATAGATAGATAGATAGATAGATAGATAGATAGATAGATAGATAGATAGATAGATAGATAAGGGTATTTTATATATATATATATATTTTTTTTTTTTTTAAAAACATACCAATTATCATAAACACTCCGAAGAATACGTTGATCCTGGCCATTTTGTAATCTAGGTGATGACCTCTATTTGTTTACCAATAACTTCCTGATTTAAGACAGGTCTTCTATATATATTTTGGAAAAACGATAAGTAATTATGCAGACTTGAGTAATACATGTACATTATGATTGTACCTAAACAGTTTTGATAATGAATAATAATGATCCGAAGCCAATCGATCAAATCGATGCTTAGAGATGTAATATTTGAGCAGTTTAAACAAGACACATTCCGGTATACTTTTGCTTATATAAGCATTAAACTGATTGCTTCAATTCTATAAACAGAAACGTATAATCTCAATTTCTGTATATGACAACAAATTGGGAATAAGCCAGAGTTTTCTAATTCTTATCTTTTGTTTTGTTTACGCTTTGGATTTTCTTCATTTTGGCTCTCTCTGATTTTCTTCTCCCACATTTTATTAATTATTGAACAAAACATGAAGAGACAAAGACAAACATATATACACTCATTCACTCACACACACATTCAAAATGTACAAAGTCTAGAAAAACATAAACTGATAATTATCATTTTGAAAATATTTCCATTCTTAGCTACGCATACAAGTTAGTTGTGTTTGGATGATGAATTAAGGAGAAAAGTTAAACAAGAAATAGAAACTAAATAAAGACCAATACATTATTCAAATGATGTAATAAAGTTATCAAACATACTCCATCTTATAGTGAATTTATCTAACATCATTTTAGTAGCGAATTCTGTTTCTTGTCGTGAATGCAGTTCTTACGCTTTGCAATCAATTTCACGTTATGCGTGTATTGTTTTTTTTTTTTAGTTAATTTCAGGTAGGTGCTTTAAAATCAGTATATGTATTGGAAAACCTTATGCATCTTAGATGTCCTTTTTTGAAATCACGTTTCAATTTTTTTCTCTTTCTTTGCCTGAAGATGAATATGATAAATACGGACTTAAAAGCTATATCTTATGCCACAGTTTGAATCTGAGTCTATCGATAAATTCCTAAACATGCATTCTTGTTTTCTAGAATTAAGTTGATGTATAGAATGTTTCGAGTTTAAGTCGAGCGGTTTTTGTATTTTTTACATGTTTCATTAGTGATAAGGACAGCAAATAAAGAGATCTCTAAAAGAAAAAAACACTCAAATAGCACGTTAGGGACACTTTCTTCATTATATTTTTAAATGACAAAATTGAAACAGAATCACATGATGTCTACTACATTTCTTTCATTGTATTTTTAAAATAAAAGTTTAAGGCAACCCATGGAATACCTTAAGAATTTTGTAGTGCAATGTTAGTTTAGGTACAATTACTTGTGTTAGAAACGATACTAAAAACATTATGCTACTGATGAGGAAAATAATATAAAGGAATAAGACAACATGTT
The DNA here is from genome assembly GCA_033439105.1 of Magallana nippona. Taxonomy (NCBI): domain Eukaryota; kingdom Metazoa; phylum Mollusca; class Bivalvia; order Ostreida; family Ostreidae; genus Magallana; species Magallana nippona. Next base: position 5,061,305 of record CM065922.1, read on the forward strand.
GACGTTTTGATTCAACTCAATTTATGCAATCAATGTGTACCATACTCCTATATAAGGATTTAAGTTTGTATATAGGCAATACCAACCATAAAATCAGGATAAGGTAGAGAAAATAGAAAACCTCTCATTTCAACATTTTATATTCTATGAAAAACTTTAAAATTATATTTATCATATTCTACATGACATTCAATTAGAGTTTGAAAAAAATGGAGTAACTTGTAGAAATATAGATTCAAGTTTGTTTATTGCATGTGTGATACTAAACTAACTCATCATTACTTGGTAATTGTTTCTAATTATTTCTGACACAACCAATATCAATTTAAATCCATTCGTCTAATTTACTTTTCTAACTTACCGGGATTTCAAAACGTTGATCAAAGCTTAACTACAACGAGGATAATGATAGAATAGAAGCAAAGATACGATACACATAAAACAGGTTTTAGTTTAAATCTGAAGAACATTTTAAGCTAATTTGAACTGGGAGCTGTGAGTGTCATGCAATGTGAATTGATAGCTTTCATGTTAAAACGGATTTCCCTATTCGTAATAATTTTATAATAAGGATGTAGATCAATTATTTCCGTCCTGGCAATAGATGAGATAATACACAATTCAATAGTATCTTTATTTTTATTATCAATTCTATACATACGAATATCTTAAATTGTATCAATATATTTAAAGATAAAGACTTGTCTCAGAATAAACCCGTTATTTTGAACTGAAACTTCACAGCGCACACTTAAACCTCGTTTGAAATTTAACATCATCAGATATATCTACACAAACTGTGTGACTTGCCCTTCATTATAGTGTTTAGATAAATAAAACCAACCACCATTTAGTTTTGTAATAAATTACGTTTCCGTGTCCTCGTGTCTGAAAACGCTTAAACAAGGAAACTAGAAATTACAACAATAGTCCATGGCTCTACTTTCGAGTAATTATTAGCAACTATATAAATATTGAAATGTCTAATAAGACTCTAAATTGTAAACATCGTTACCCCAGGACCAAAGATTTGGCCCCTGGAGGGGTTCAAAGTTCCACACAGAAATTTATATATATATATATATATATATATATATATATATATATATATATATATATATATAAGTTTATTTGAACAACAAAACATATTAACGAAGGTTGCCTAGTTCCTCACTGTCATTCATTCCCTCATCTCTCATAAGGATTGCTCGAGGAATGAACACACAGAGAATGTCATCAGCGATACGTAATCACTTGTTGTGCAAATTACATGAGGTTACTCACGTGACCCCTATTGAGAAAATGTTTTATAATCCTCTTCTTAATATTGAAAATGCTACGATTTGTGATATTACTATGCAAGCATTCGCATAGAGTACAGAATCTTAATTGTTAAACCGTGACCCCGGACCTATAACGGGGCCTTAGGAGGGGTTCAAACTTCAGCATTGCAAAGTTTTGGGAAAATGTTTTTTGTTCAAATCATAAGAACAACAATGTTCCAATCTGTGATCTTACTATGCAGGCATCCTCAGATAGTCTAAATTCTAAATTGTTCAAACCGTGATCCCCTGAGCGAGCCAGGGGCCTCAAAAGGGGTTTCAAAGTTTAACATAGAAATATGTAAGGAAAATCAATGCTACAGTTTGTGATGTTAGTTTGCAAACATTTTCAGATGGTGTAGATTCCAAATTGTTAAAACCGTAATCCCCTGAGCAATTCAGGGGCCTCAGAACTGGTCTCAAAGTTTAACATAAAAATATGTAAGGAAAATGTTCCTATCAAAAACTTCAATGCTACAGTTTGTGATATTATTTTGCAAACATTCTCAGATAGTGTAGATTCCAAATTGTTAAAACTATGATCCGCAGATCAATACGGAGGCCCCAGTAGCGGCAATTATAATTATTTAAGTCTTTTTATCTTTATTCGTTTTCCAATTATGTTATCTTTGTTATGTTAAGCCGTAGGATAATAATTAGATTGGGTCAGTTGATGCAACTGATATTATTTTTATACCCGCACTTTCTAAAGAAAGTTCGGGTAGATTGTTGTTACCCTGTTCCGTCCGTCCGTCCGTCTGTCACGTTTTACTTTCTCAAACTGCTCTTACATCTTATAAACCAGCAAACTGAACTCTTGGAGTATGATTTGGGGTGTCATGTTGTTTTGTAAAAAAGTTTCAAAAATTTTCTGGTTGTCCTGGCGGTCAAATAATTGGTAAAAAATGACGTTTTTTGACAAAAAACCTTCTTCCTCGAACTCCTTTTACATTTTCAACAGTAGACAAATCATCTCTTGGAATATGTTTTGGGGTGTCCTATAGATGCGCAATAAGGTTTCGGAAATTTCAATTTTGTCCTGGGGGTCATTAAATGGCTAAAAATGACGTTTTTTTTTTTTTTACAAAAAGTCTGGTTTCAAAAAACGTCAATTTCCTTTTGCAGCAGCCAAATGATCTTCTAGAATATGATTCGGGGTGTCATGTTGATATGTAATTATGTTTCAGAATTTTTGTTTTTATCACGTGGGTTTGTGGTCATAAAAAAATGACGGTTTTTTGCCAAAAAAATATGGTTCCCAGAACTTTTCTTACAATTTATACAGTAGCTTTGTCATCTCTTGAGATATGATAGGGGCTGTCCTATAGGTGTGCAATAAGGTTTTAAAAATTTTAATTTCATCCAGGGAGTCAAACAGTAGCAGAAAACTGACGTTTATCACTCCTAAAAAAACCTACTTCCCAGAACTCCTCTCATGATTTAATGAATAGCCATATCATATCTTGGGGTATGATAGGGGCTGTCCTTTAGTTGTCCAATAAGGTTTTAAAAATTTAAATTTCATCCAGGGAGTCAAATAGAAGCTGAAAATTGACGTTTATCACTCCTAAAAAAAACCTACTTCCTAAAACTCCTCTCATGATTTAATAAATAGCCACATCATCTATAGGGATATAGCAGGGGCTGAGCCATAGATATGCAATAATGTTTTAGAAATATAAATTTGATTCTGAGGGTCAATACTATCTGCAAAATGATGTTCCGTCCCATAAAAAAACCTTATTCCTGGACCTCCTCTTATATCTTGTGATTGAAATAATGTACCATAAGATGCATAAGGAGGAAGAATATATAAAATTATGCTTTAGGGGTGGGGATCACAAGCATTTTTGATTTATTTGATCATTTCTGATTTTGGAAGGGTGTGGTTTAGGAGTAGGGATTTCGATGATTTCGAAGATATTTTAAAATCAACTATTCATGTTTTCAGGGGGGGGGGGGGGGATTCAGAGTCTCTTCTCACATTTTTACAGTAGCAAAATCATTTCTTGATTGGTATTTTTCTGTATGATGTCAGATGTACATAAAGAGATTTTGGAAATTGCTTTTTAATCTTAAAGATAAACAAAATGTTATATGTAATTGTAGAAATTGTAATGTCTGTCAACGAAAAACCTAGAGCTTGCTGTAAAAAACAAAGCAGGGTCAACATTGGGCTAGGGCTAGGAATTACACTACATATGAATAAGATAGGTTACTAGATTAGTTCCAATTCTGGAAAGTCACTGGGCATCTCAAAGGGGACATAATCTATATACATGTACCAATTGATGTGCAATGACACAAGGAGGAAGAATAAATACGGTCTAGGGGTGGGGATCTCAGCAGTTAATAAAATGTATTATCATTTCCTATTTCAAAGGAGGGGGGGGGGTTGTTTAAAAACAACTTCGGGAGGTGGGGGAATGACCCAAGGGGCAGGGGCCAATTTGTCTTAAATGTATCTTGACATGATCAGCAGAATTGGACAGAATGATCACTATAGGGCATCTGCAGAGTAGAGCCCTAAATAGTTACAAAATCAATCTACAAAAAATATTGATAATATGTTATACATGTATTTAGAAATGTCTTTATTTTCAAAATGATTAACAAATTAATCAGTCAAAATGAGTTATAAATAACCGATTGGCAATTCTGCAATTGATTGCATGATCCCTAGTATAATATCACATGTATTTTTTTATATATAATTATACATGTATGTTAACAATCAGGATTAAAATGCACAAATTTTCATGAGTCAGAAATCTTGACATACCACGTATCTCTTGACAAAAAAGAATAAGCAATTTAAAATAAAAGAAAATTAGTCATTAACTCTTTTTCTATTACTGGTGTATGATGATGGGGTAGGGGGTATAATGGAAAAAAAAGCTGCAGCATGCCTTCATTCTCACTAAAAATGTATATCTAATCCACACATCCTGGGGATGGGGAACGGTTAAGGCCCCTTCCCCTTCCTCCCTATTATAACTCATATAATGAAAAAATAAAAAAATTCTGCAATTAAAATGACAGAAACTGTAGATAAGCTTATCTAAATAAAGATGATGATACAGTATGCTGGCAAAGGGAGATCACATTTTAGAAAGTGAAAGTAAAACTTAACTGTTTTGTATACCGGTGTCTCATAATATTGCGCTTCTACATGTATTATACTTACATATATTGGTCAACATCATAATGATAATCCAATTAACACAATACAAATTCCTTTAGCTGATCACCACAAAAGAAACATTTATTCATGTTAATTAATCCTATTCTGCATATCAAGAAAACATATGCATGTACACCATGTGAAACCCATCTAACCAAAGAGCTGGTTAAAACTAGTACCCGATGCAACCTGTACACCTGTGTTGTGTACGTAACTTCAGACAAAGATCATTTAATTGTAACATATTGCATGTCGCCTTCTTTTTGACTAAAACAAGTACAAGAGAGTGTTTTTTAGAGGCAAACACTTGGTGCAGGTATTACTGTCTAATGACAGCATCTAGTTAAATATAAAATCAATGTGAATTCAAGATCTCTGAAACTAAAAAGTAATAACATGCATCAGCATTCTTTTTGCTGTTATTGACATTTTAATTTTTTGAGGTCTTTCATTGTCATGATATGAAATTTAATTCTGAATTGTGTTTTATATTGAAGGAACTGCGGGGTTTCCTGTCCGTGCATCAATTTTAACAGGAGCAAAATGGAACCTGGCATTCACTACATTTTAAATGATTATGCACTTGAAGGTATCTCTTAGTCTTCGAGGAGTCTTAAAACGATTACATGTATCTCTTTTGTTTTGGTCAAATATTTTCTAATGACATGATATATTATGGGTTTTTCTTAGCTTAGAATATCATTTTATAAAGACAAAGCACCAATGTTTTGGAATTGTGAAGAAAAACAAGGTGTACAGTGTTTTAATGGTAAACAGTAACAGTGCATACAGTGTAGATATGTATGGTATTTTCAAAGATAGAGAAAAGGGTTGCCCGAAAGATTCACTGGGAGTAAGATGCATGGCTGTTCGAACCCCTTGTGGGACGGTGTTAGGTGATATCTTGATTTAGAATGAAAATATTACTACAGGCATGGCCTATTTGATGACTTTTTGTAGCTTTCCTCATGACAATGCCCATATAGATAAATACTTCGAAATTGCCTTACTAAAACATAAAAAATGAAAAAGCATTAAATAGTATTTTCCTCTGTAATTTGTAACTTTGCAAATCAATACAAATTATTCTTCAAATTAGCAACCTTGTCTGAAAACGATTTGTATGTTTACTTTAAACGTAACTCTTGAGTCAAATGAATAAAGACAAACGGTTAGATTGATGCCTATTCGCCTGAGTATAAACATTGCCATTACAAGTCACAGCAGTTGTTGGATGCACGATAAAAAAATGACTGTAGATTTCCATCAAGAGTCTTAACCTGAAGCCTTTTGTTTTCAAGATAATTTGACTAGCAAAACAATACTTCTGAATGGAAATTGTTCATTTTTGGAGATTCAAAAATCATTTTTTAACCAAAAGTCACTGCTTGTTACATAAGAACGATTCGCGATGTATTTCTTTACCCGAAATAAACGACCGAAAGAGAACTGAAGGTAAACATTGCTGGTAATGATTTGCACCTCGTTTATTATCTTATTCTGTGCGAATTTTAGTCACAAAATTATTAAAAATCAGCGATAAAGATTTTGAAATGTGATTTTATTTGAATTTATATGAACAAGCCATACCTCCATCTTACAAGTACAGTCAGATGTAATATTACCAGTCATGAGTTCAAATCTTTCCTTAGTGTTCTCTATCATCACACATGTTGCTCTTTTTTTTTTTTTTTTTTTAAACCATCTTAACACTATAAAGAGAAGTAAGTAGTCTGAATGATTCTCTTAGCATGTAACATTTTTTACAAATAGAACGGTTGCAAAGCGGTTGTGTTTGATATTTAAAAAACCAACAACTATAATATATAATGCACTGAACTATTATATACAATGCACTGAGTGGTTCTTTTTTTTATCAATACGTTTAGTATCATTTAATATGTAAAATAATATCTTTATTAAAGCTGACATGAATTCATAAAAGCATTTGGTCGTCATATTAGTTTCGATTGCTCCTCAACTGCCAATGGGGTATATAAAACGGCCAATAACGTTACGGGCGGTTGCTTTCTGATCGATGTCTTCAGGTTGCCCTGACTTCTAAATGATAGAAGTACACAATGTAATAATCTATACTTATAAATTGAGACTTAAGCTTTTTGCCAATAAACTAAAATATGCCTACCAGAGTAATTGCTTACACCTTTGGTATTTCAACAAGTGGTATATAAAGTCCGTAAACTCTAGTTGAATTTTACCTGATAAGGTAATTATTGTACAATAAATTAAAAACCTACTTTCATTTTCGATAAACAAGCTCGAAATAGCAAAAATGAGAGTAAGGTGGTGGACACGCTTTGGCGGATCCAAGTCAGTGGGAGTTAACATCAAAATATATACTTGCAATGAAATAATATTGCCATGGATGATTACGTAAACAATGAATATAGTTATAAGGAACTTACTTGGATTATACATAGAAGATAGGATTTGACAAATGTTGAATAAATGAAAAAAGGCAGTTCGTTTCTTGAATGCACGATCTTTAGCTTTGATAAATAGAAGCTAGCGAAGCGCGACCTCTCGCGAGAGAATGGAATTCGACTTTCATAAAGGGGTTTATCCAAGAACGCGGTTGGATTAATTAACGTCAAGGCGAAACGTGTAGGACGGGGTTTTCATGCATCGAGCACAGATAGTCATAACTCGGATGGGACATCTTTGGTTTAAAAAAAAAAGTTAATAAATAAAATGGAACAATTTGATGCGATTTTTTCATGGAAGGAATTGTTTTCCAGAACAGGGTGCTCAGGAACGCAGTTTGACTAATTTACATCATAGCGGAAAGTGTATGGCGAGTTAACCATCCGGCAGATACCTTTGACCTGAGAACTTTGGTTTAAAATAAGCTAATAAATATGCATATATATATAATTAAAGAATGTATGCATTGAACGGGGAAATTGAATTGGGGAAGGGGGGAGGTGGCAACCTTCCCCAAATGGTTTTTTTTTCAAAATAGTCTTAATCTGAAATTCTCATTTGGGACAGTTATACAAATTATTGTGATATTTGATCTAAAGAACAACATTTAGAGACGTCCTAAAGTTTAGATTTTTCATACTTCATCTAAATATCCAGCCATGCAGTTGGTTTTTTTATTTCAATTTAAAATAATAGGTTAAGAAATCAATTAAGAAAAAATCGGACACAGTGTAAACGAAAATGAAAAAATATATATAACTAGACTCTTGTCGCTATAGCAACAAAAAGGTCTTCAGTTCCTCATGTATTAATTTGTTTTAAAAAAAATGCATTTCTCTTGAAAAAGAAAATGGATATACTGTAAAGGAGTTTCCCTGTAATTTTTTCTATGTAAAACAAAACAAAGAGACAAACAGTCAGTTTTTGAGTGACGACCGGAAGTTACGCCGGATCAGACAGAATATATTAAACATATCTTCATACATTGTTTTGTTTTTCCTCAAAGTTTGGATGTTCAAGTTTTTGTTAGTTATGAGATCTCGCTAAGAAAAGGTTTTTGTCTCAGGACCGGAAACGGACAAACGGATGTGATTAAAGAAATTATAAGTAGATATTTTTAGTATATTTACCTACTGTACGTAACTGCTCATCACACTGAGTAAATTGTTAGAAAAATCCAAACTTTTAAAAAACTTCTTTCGCTTGAACGCTTCGAGAGAACCGGAAGTGACGGACGACCAACTGAAACCCGTTAAACACATGTTAAATCAAATGCCAATCATCCATTTAAGTTTTGTACCTCGATCTCTTACAGTTTCTGAGATCTCGCGGGTACGAATTTTTTATAAAACAAAGCTACCTGAGATATTTGAGATGTCTCACGGGAAGTAGAAATTTTTCATTTATTTAACTATGTGTAGATGACCTTTTGTATATCTATTGTTAAAATGTTACTTCCATGCTAAATAAAATATTTTTAAAAAATCAAAATTTGGTGTACTTCCTGTAACGACTGGAAGTTACGCCAGATAAAACAAAATAATGTAAATAAATGTACATACATAGGTCTATCATCCCACAAAGTTTGGTTGTTCAACTCGTTACCGTTTTTGAGATCTCTTCGAAATAAGGTTTTTTGTTTCGGGACAGGAAACGGACAAACAGAAGTGCTCAATGAAATTTAAATTTAATATTTCTTGTATACTTGCCTATCGTACATTATTTTTTATCAATCTAACTAAAATTATCAAAGGAAAGTAGGTCAACTTATAAACCACCTGATTTGTTTTAACTCCTTCGTTGTGGACCGAAAGTGACGGTCGACAAAATAAAACCGTTTAAACACATCTACAGTCAAATGTCTATCATCCATGAAAGTTTTGTGTCTTGATTACTTACAGTTTTGAGATCTCGCGGGTACAAAATGTGTTTTAAAAAAGCTACCTGAGATAATTGAGATATCTCACCGGAAGTAGAATTTTGTTGTTTATTTAACATTGCATGGATGACACATGTAAGGATTTATACTAATCTATTCATTCTATGTAATATAAATTAATACGTAAAACAAATAATTTTTGAAGTGCTTCCGGTGACGACCGGAACTGATGACGAACGGAACAAAATAGTTTAAACACATCTGCAACTATAGGTCTATCATCCCAAGTTTGGATGTTCAAGTCTTTATTGTTTTTGAGATCTCGAGGTGACAAGCTTTTCATCGCGGGACAGGAAACGGACGACTGGAAATAAATTTTTAAAAAATGAAAAACGCCTCGAGATATTATCATTTTCTATCATTCCTGAAAATTTCACAGAAATCTATCCAGCTGTCTCTGAGAAATCTTGTGGACAAAAAAAGGAAACAAAAAATAATAAGAAGAAACATTAAAATTACAATCACTATAAGGTTTTCCGTTCGAAACGGAAGACCTTAAATATATATATATATATATATATATATTATATAGTTCAACAGTTTAGCATTGTGTCGTTCATGTGTAACGTTTTAATTCCCGTGCTTGCGCAGGATATCATCTAGTATGTTTGTAAAAAAGGAATAAAGGAAACTACAATCAATAAAAAATAAAAGATGGTTTATTCTTAGAGAGAATTTTCGATGTATTAGCATTATCTTGCACAGACAGTGCTGTGCTGCCTTACTTCACATGCAAATCGAACACTTGTGTCCTTCATATAGAGTGCATTCCGTCTGCATCTTATTGTAGAACCCGGCCGCACTACATCCAGCACAAACTGACAGTAGATAAGTGAAAGTAAATCAAAGAATGCTGAAAAATGTAAAAGCACTAAACAATCTTCCATTGGGTCGGATGCTAAATGACGTTTTTCATACTAATTGTCAGACCATGATTAATCACCTAATTGTCTACGGACTTTTCTGTTTTTCCCGATTACGAAAAAGAGCACACGGCGGGTGTAACCGGTCAGCAGAGGATGCTCACTCCTCCATGGCACCTGATCCTACCTCTATTTTTTAAAGATGTATATGTTTGCTCTGCTCCTGTTTTGTAATTATCCTTAGAACTATTGAATTTGAACACTGTTCGTTATCATATATGTAATTTTTATCAGTTTCTACAAAAACTTCCGTTTTCTGAAGTCCATGCTGTCACTGCACGATCTGAGAAAGTGTGTTGTTTGCGCATATGCGATGGTATAACAGTATGTCACATTAAAACGTTCTGCAATGATCGAAGATTTTCGAAATATGTGTGCCTGGATTTCAGTCTGTTTTGTTTCGTTTTTCATTGGATATTCCTTACAAGTGCAGTGGGTGTCATATCATTGTTGTTCAAAACGCGTTTTTACAAATCATTCCGTCCAATGTCACCCCTGCGAATGTGTTCAGAATGTTTTCTTTATCGTTGCTAAGTATATAATAAATCCAGAGGCGCTCGAATGAAAGTTCACGAGACTTTCCCGAGATTTGTTCAGTTCCTGTGAAATTTCGAGCGGAAGTATGAGTGTTCGGATAATATTCTCAAAATATGTAAGTACTGGTCGTTTTGCGTATCATATCGTACTTTGATATATGTTAAAACGTGAAAATCTATTAAGATCTATGTCTTATTTCATCATCTAGCGGTTATTTAAACTAAACGATAATATTCAGAACAGAGTTATCGTTCGTGTTCAAACACTCTACACGTGATTGAAAATATAAACATTGGGTTCCTTGTTAAAATCATAGCCATGTTTGGTGCTTTGGTGTGCAATAGTATGCTTTTTAAAAAATGAATGGGTGTCTGTTTTGTGTAAAATCATAGTATATCAAGCCATTCTCAAGGAACATTCTGCATAGAATAGTATAGTCTGTTTCACTATTGATGCTATTACAATAGGTCAGGCGCGGATCGAAAATTAATTCTTAGGGGGGATCGCTACTAAGCATGTTAATTGTTGCAACATCAAAAAATAGTATTATTTTCTATTGTCACATTTATTTCTAGAACTCATTTTATCTACCAATTAATGGAGATAAAATATAAAATTAATACACGTCTAGATTTTATATTTGACTACAAGTACCTACATTATAGGAAATGGACTATAACCACGAGGCAAGATTTTTACTGCGAAACTGAAAGGGTCAAATAAAACCACATGGTCTACATTTGAATGACAATAACATTCGCAGGGGTGAATGTAACATGTTTGGGTGAATAAAATAATACCTGAATGCGTTGAAGCATGAATAGTGTTCTCGGCCTTATATAGGGGGTGTGTAGCGATGAGTGTAATACTGGAAATCGACAACTAATATGGCGGTAGTCAGAGATAAAAGGAAAATAATGCGTGTTTATGAGTTCATGTCAATTTTAAGATAGCAAAAAGATACGGCACTATCACGATATAGAACGTAAGGTCATTATAAATATATTATTTGAAATTATGTTAAAATAAGTTCCCGAACCCCTTGTATAAAAACGGTGTTTTTCATGAAAAAATTTGAAATAACTCACAGTATTATCTTCGTATGTAATCCCATTGCAAGGCGATGTTTCCTTAAGTGAATCTTAATTCCATAAAAGTATTCAAACATTAATAAAGATATCAATTATAAAGAAATGACAAAAAAAGTGCATTCTCTGTGCGTGTTACAGCATTGAGAGTTATAGATACAGCATTACAGAGTGTTATCATTAGTTCTTTTTTTAAATTATATATCATCATGGTAAAATTTTGTAAAATGCAGATTTTCAACAAATGATTTGTTTTGTTGGTAAATGATCGTAGATGCGTTTATTTCCTGCGGTGCCTGTTCATCAACGTTACGTGGTTATAGCATGAGAAAACAGTTGTGCTGCAGGGATTTGAGCGGTTTTTTGGTACTTGTAAGGAGGTTGAGGGAAGTGGAGGAAATCTCTCCGTTTTCTCCACCAACCAGAACGTGAACGTCTCCTCTTTACCTTACATATTCAAACACACACGTTGTACATTAAGTACGATTTAGCAGAAAATAAAAGGACGAGTGCACTTAAGCCATAGAGAATGGGCCCATTTTTGGTGCCTTTTTTATGTAGAAAATATCAACAAATTGCTTCTTTTCCATAAAATTTGAGCACTGATGGATACTTCTGATTTAAGTGCACGCTTAACTTCACCAAAGTTAGCATATATTTTAAACAATTGACGATATTTAAATGCCTATATGTAATAGGGTACATTTTATGATGATAAATACATTCATGCATTATTCAAATTTCATCTACATCATCATCATCCTACACTTCATCTATATTTTACATGTACATATTTAGAAACAGACTATCCCTATAACTCCCTGTCTTTTATCCACATATCAAGTAATCATTATTTAATTATTTCTTCTAGTGGCTTCTGATATTTTATAGCCTTAAGCCATTTCACCTGTATGGTCACTTTCATACCTGTGCACATGATCAGGTGGTTTACTATAGCCAATAGTATGTTTTTATAACTTTTCCCGCTTTAACTGAGTAGCCTATGTGACAGACCAAGGCTAGGCTTCATTTTGAGAAAGACCAGGCCCCGAGGTTATAAAACTTTTTTCATACTCGTACTCAAACTCGTACTCCGTACTCCGAGTATGTGCTCCACTGAGTACGACTTTAAAACCCGAGGTTATAAAAGTTTTGGAGTACGTTCTCCGCTGAGTACTATTTGGAGTATGCTCCAAAAGTGGGTGGAGAAATACGTCTCTGGAGTAAGATGGAGCACGGTAACTCATGTAAATAATCCTTGCATGTAGGCAAATTGTACATGTATTCAAAGAAAATTTTTATCAACAAAATGTAACACATTATTTACATGTACATATGCCGTTTTTCATCTGCAAGCATGAAGATGTGTCTGCATCTATAATTTTAGAACTTTTGAGCAAAAAAGACGATAAATCCAGTGTTATTGGAAGTTTTATCGACAAATTGTGATTTTGTCATATGTTTTTGGAAAAGAGGGTAGGATGCTTAGATATAAACAACTTTTAAGGGAAGGAGGTAACGATGTCTGGAATTCTCTCTCTCTCTCTCTCTCATTATTTCTATCTTCTATCTCGCGTGTTGTAATTAATTAAAGTGTTATCAGTTTTTTTATATAGACAAGCTTAATTTTATTTCACTGTAAATTACCCGAATACTCAAGCAGAATAAATACATCGATCATACTTAATTGTCTTTCCATAAATGTTTTTTAAGAATAAAATTCGATGTCATGACACCAAATTTTATTTTTAGATAATCATTTGCGGAAAGACACTAATATAAGACTTAAGACTATGGGGTCACCGGAACCAACGTTCGAGCATTTAAAATCAAATATTAAACCAAATAATGCATTTCACTTTACGTATACTTAGACATGTCTATGTTCTCGATGTTTCAATTTGAAATACCGGTAAATAATAAAGATCATGAGGTATGTGATCTTTCGTGGTCAAAATGACTTTGATATTTGGAAACCAAATAAAAATTAAATATTGGCAGATGGTTAGGAATGGAAACCCTACCTTCCGGCAGTAAAATTGAAATAAAAGTTCCGGCCTATATTAGAAAAAGAACACATCTAGATCTCTGCATCTAGTATGAAAGGTCACAAAGGAAGCCAAATATGTACGTCATAATTTAAAAATATTGCCAACACAAAAATTTATAATTAGCAATCTTTTTATTTAAGTTTACACCTAATGCCCTTTAATATGCATTTTAATTACTTATTGCTGATTCTTGATTAGTTTCTATATTCCCAAGTAAGATTGCTTTTTATTAACTTTCAGAATAGGTTTTTATTATTTTTAACGATTTGGTATTTCGAAAAAAACCCAGATATGAACCTTGTACAAAATTATTCAAAATTATCACATTTCAAAGCATTTTAGACACTATAGAGGAAAGGCGATTTTTAAAAGCCAATTACTTTCGACATACAGTATCTGCTTAATGAAAATTAAAAGTATAAGTCTAAAATGTTATAAAATTGAAAAAAAAATCATATAGATATACAACAGAATGTAGGATTCGACTCCCCCCCCCCCCCCCCCACACACACACACCAACTCCTCTTTGAAATATTAAGTACCAGGGGCAGATCCAGGATTTGAAGTTAGAGGGGGTGCCAGTATAAGGCAGAGGGTCTGGGAACCGCATTGAGGCCCCCAGTGGGTCCATGGCAAAGCCCTGCTGGTGGCCCAGGGAGCGAAGCCGGCCCCGGAAGCTCCTGGATTCTACAAATTTTGTAGGGTAAATTTAAATGTAGATTTAAGCCCTGCAATAATTCCATCAAAACCCTGTGTATGTCTTGCAAAAATATAAGAAACATTTCCATTATTTTTTTTCTTTCGAATGGCTGTAAATTAATCAGTTTAAAAAAACTGGGACGATGTAAATGAAGTTTTAGAAAAGAAGATAGCCATGCCTGCTTGTAATATAATAAACATGGAATAGTCGTTGAAACACTAGCTAGTGTAACCAATTACTTATAGGTTGGTGACTGGTCACATTTGAACCCAACGAGAGCGTAACCAAAATGGTTTTTCTATGTATACGTTACACCATTGAACCCACGGGTTTCCTTCATACCAGAGACATAAATAATTTTAAATTATAAAATAGGAAATAATGTTATTTATGTGTCTGTTCATACTAAACCATTGAAATCAGTGTTATGTAGAAAAATATCATGAGTTTCCAAAAATGAAATGATTATTAAAACTCGCAAGTTGTACATTTTCTTTGCTAGAAGAAGTATGAATTAACTTTATTTTGACAATTTTAGGGGGGAGGGCACCGGGTGCGGCCCCCCCCCCCCCCTTGAATCCGCCACTGATTAACCGCTTATTCTATAAAAATTGTCTTTTGTTTTTGTAAAAAACAGGCCCCGAGGTTATAAAACTTTTTTGAGTACGATCTCATGCTCCAAATCGTACTCCGTGCTCCAAATCGTACTCGTACTCAAGGTATCGAGGTTCTAAAACATTTTCATACTCATACTCATACTCCGGCTGAGTACAAAACGGCGATTTTCTGAGTAAGCTATGGAGCTTTCTCAAAGTCGTACTCAAAACATTTAATCTAAATAAACTGTAGTGTAAACATATTATATTGTTACACATTGTAATGGGGCTTTATTATATGCTATAAGTGAATCATAATTACATGTATATTTATAAATTAAAATAAAAAATGGAAAGTTTTTACCATTTTATCAATAAAATATCTAGATATAATCAAGGTGAATTGAAGAGTAACGGAGAGCTGCAACCAAAATTATCAAAATAACTTTTAGATATTTCGCTTCATTAATTAATGTACATATGCATGTAAATGTACGTTCAAATAAATTTCATTGTAATAGCTGGACTTTCTAAAAATTCTGTTTTTAGTCAAATACGGCCCATATTCTCCATCATTTAAAATCAAGAAATCAATGTACATGTATCGCTATTAATTAATATCAATCAGATGCACTTGTGGGGTCCCTTCTTTGATTTTAGTGAGAATGTAGGTTAGTTCTAAATATTACAAAGGATAGGGGATGCATAAAAGTATAACACTATACAAATGTTGACTGGCGTTGAGGGCAACATTGATTAAATGAGCCCCCGAGGGACGAAATATATAACATATATAATATATTTGTCCCAAGGGGGCTCATATAATCAATGTTGCCCTCAACGCCAGTCAACATTTGTTTTGTTATATGAAGAAACAAATCAAAATTCAAAATGGATTTGAAAACAGATCGCAGAAATTTTCTCAGCTCAACATAGAATTCACGAATTAAATTTTGCGCAAGGTTCATTTCCAAAATATCATCGGCATCAAACGGTCACTGGTGATATTCCGGCGCCCGTAGGAATTAAGTTACAGATATTCTACCTGATTTTACTTCACAATCATTCGTAAATCCTTATATCCGTCATGATAGCAAACCGTCACATTGCGCGTCCGTTGTTTACTTGCCTTGACTGATTGCCTATTATGACGTCACCTTGTTTTGGAGTCGCAAAGACTTATTTACGTCACCGTTTACGAATCCACGAATCAGAAGCGATTAATTGAAATAGAGGGATTATTCTCTAGATATTATTCCTAGCCGGTCAATATTAAAAACAATGTTGACCGGTCAATATTTTTCGGACGAGCTAATATTACAATTATTGACTATTCGTCTATATAGAGTTATATAGTGGGAATATACTACTGAATATAACACTTTCTATTACTTACTTATTAATCATTCATCATTTATGTTACATGCCACAAACCTTAAAAAGGGAACAAAATTTATAGAATAAGCGGATTCAAAGGGGGGGGTGCACCCGCCCCCCCCCCCCCCCAAAAAAAAAAATTGTCAAAATAAAGTTAAATCATACTCCTTCTGGCAAAGAAAATGTACAACTTGCGACTCTTAATCTTTTTTTTTTTTTTTTTGGAAATTAACATCTACATTTAATTCATGGGATTTTTCTACATTAGACTGATTTCAATGGTGTAGTATGAAGAAAACCCGTGGGTTTAATGGTGTAACGTACATAGAAAACCATTTTAGTTACGCTCTCGTCGGCTTCAAATTTGACCAGTCACCGACCTTTAAGTAATTGGTTATACTAGCTAGTGTTTTTAACGACTCTTCCATGTTTATCAAAATACAAGCTGGCATGGTTATCTATTTTCAAACTTCATTTACATCGTCCCATTGAACTTGATTTTTTATACTGATTAGCCTGTGTTATCCATCTAACTGAATGACAACTGGAATGACGGACAATGTAGATAGGTAAAGTTAGCTACTAGTAACCTGCTACTAGTAACTGGCTACGAGAAGTAAGAAAAGTTAGCTACTAGTAACTGGCTACGAGATCAAATCAAAGTTGGCTACTAGTAACTGGCAACCAGTAACTGGCTACGAGGAGTAAGAAAAGCTAGCTACTAGTAACTGGCTACGAGATGAAAGAAAACTTGGCTACTATTTACTATTTTTATTTATCTCGTCAGCTACTAGTGCATTCCGTTTCATATATCTCTATTTTTAAAGGATTTTGTCAATATAACTCAAGTAGCTGTGTATATAATAACAGATATGCATATAGATAACAGATATCTACATGTTTTGTTTATTTTTAACATTCTATTAGGTCATCCACATGATGTTACGACACAGTTACTCAGATATCTATTTATCTCGTCAGCTACTAGTCAGCTACTAGTGTATTTTGTTTCACATATCTCTATTTTTAGATGATTTTGTCAATTTAACACAAGTAGCTGTACATGTAGATGAAATATATCTTCATTTGTTGCTAATTTCTATATTCTATTATGTCATGCACATGATATTACGACATAATATCTCAGATATCATTCTTAATCACGCCAGCTACTTGTGCTTTTAGTTTCATATATCTCTATTTTTAGATGATTTTGTCAATATAACTCAAATAGCTGTACATATAAATTACAGATATCTACACGTTTTGTTTATTTCAATATTCTATTAGGTCATGCACATGATATTACGACACAATATCTCAGATATCATTCTTAATCTCGCCAGTTACTTGTGCTTTTCGTTACAAATATCTCTATTTTTAGATGATTTTGTCAATATAACTCAAGTAGCTGTACATATAAATTACAGATATCTACACGTTTTGTTAATTTCAATATCATGTTATGTTATCCACATGATATTTTGACCCAATTAGTCAGATATCTACATTTATCTCGTTAGTTATTAGTGTATTTCGTTTCAAATATCTCTTTTTTTTATGATTTTGTCAATATTACACAAGTAGCTGTACATAAAGATAACAGATATCTTAATGTGTTTCTAATTTCAACATTCTATTATGTCATGCACATGATATTACGACACAATTTCTCAGATATCATTATTAATCTCGCCAGCTACTTGTGCTTTTCGTTACAAATATCTCTATTTTTAGATGATTTTGGAATTTATCCCTAAGGATAAATTCATTTATACAAGCAACAGCAACCTTATCCTTAGTCGTGATCCTAGTAAGGATCGGGTTAGCTTTAGCTAAACCATCGGGTTTGGTGTTCGCAATCGATATCGGGTTTGGAATCCTTTTTCATCACATTCTTCCATGATGCTGCGATCATCAAACAAAATTTCAGGTTGTAAATCCATGCTATCTGACAACTAGAGTAACCATCGATCGAAAATACATTGGTCAAGTATACGCTCAGTTACTGTTAGTATCCCTTTTAACCCAATTTAATTCCAAATGTCGTATTTTGTTCATAACAAGCTAAAAATCAGGTATTAAGTTATTCCAACACGTGCTTTTAAAATCTCTTAACATCAGTTGTGCAGTATATCCTTCGATATATAAGAATTAAAATAAAAATCAACAGTTATTATAATTTCCTCATACTATTTGTCAAATATTTAACGTATGTATACTTCAATTACATATTGATGCTACAATTGCTTATGTTATAATGTTGCACCTTTGCTTAACTTATTTTTCACCATTTTAGAGCTATGCCACTATTAAAATTTTGTAGCACATGTGTTTTCCAACACCTCGACGTCTGTGTTAAGTATATGATCAACTACTGTAAGTATTGACTTGTATAAATTTAATTCATAATGCAGTATTGACCACTTATAAGTTGATTATCAGGTAATGTCATACATTGACGCAGGTGACTTTAAACCAACATTTCATACAGTATTTTGTGTGATAAGACAAATTTTAAGCCAAATCATGTTCCTCATTAAATTTCAAAAAATCATATAAATTTTCATGATTTTAATCATAACCTATTGCTATAGATTCAACAATAAAGCTTGTATTTACACTTGGCTAAAACTTTTTATACAATATTGTAGATTATTGCCACAAGTAAACGCTTTCAGCACACATGCCGACGATAACCACTAGAAGACTTGAAACCGCTTTCTAGCCTGCTGACCAATGCTTCCTGATGCATTAGGGGTTTGTTCAGACCTCTACAAAATGTTCATATCCTCATTTCTACATAGATACCAAACACCAGAGATCTTCTAACAGCATCTTCCCTATTCAGGTACAACTAAACCACCTCAATCAATGTGCTTAAAGGTCCTCACATGGGACCTATTTAAAAAATTAAAAAAAAAAAAAATTTAACAGAATATATTTTGCGCTTATAACTCAGTGTTTTCCCTTTATTTCAAAGTAAAGGGTGAAAGATCAGTTGTTACAGGCTAAGGGTTGAGATGAATGAACAGAACTCTGTCAGAAAAAAACAATTATTATTTTTAATTTATTATTTCTAAGCGGCATTTTTATGAATTGAAACAGTCAATTCGGCCTGTAGCCGGTTCTTAGGTGAAACACTGTAACTACGGCAATCAAGCATAGCTCTTTCAGTTCATTCTTCCAGTTAACATGTTCAGTTACATTTGAAAACCCCTGTATGTCTAGGTATAAATGCACATTCAATCCTTGCATTTGCTAGCATTCACATCTCTGGCCATATTGACCAAGCCCTCATTGATTAATATAAAGTCTTATTAACAAACCCAGGCGCTTGGCGCCCAAAACAAACTTCGGACAGGTTTGGCTTGCTCATTGCATGCAATTAACATATATAAATACTGTTTAACCCTTATACATTGCATATTGTCTTACTGTTCACACCTCCTAATTAATACCTTCCCATAGTGCAGGACACTACTATAACATGTATAACATTTTTACTTC
The DNA here is from genome assembly GCA_033439105.1 of Magallana nippona. Taxonomy (NCBI): domain Eukaryota; kingdom Metazoa; phylum Mollusca; class Bivalvia; order Ostreida; family Ostreidae; genus Magallana; species Magallana nippona. The sequence continues at coordinate 5,080,977 of CM065922.1, forward strand.
AAACTACAGTGTCACATCAGTCATTACTCCAACCCTCGGATCGATCCTCCGAGGTTTTACACAATACTAACCTTAACAGTTTATGCTCTCACTGCTAATATCATTTAACTCCTTGACAAAACCTTCATAAGATAAGATTCATTTTTTCTCGTAGAGTTTCAGTTATATGATAGTGTACTTCTATGCTGTCCGACTTTTCTCCATCTTGGCATCTCCTATTTGGCATGTCTCCAAGAAAATGGATCAGGTCAAATTAAGCTAAATACTTATAATTTCAAGGAGGCTTTCGCGTTGATTTGTATCCTCATTAACACAGTCATGTATTTTCTTTCATTTGCAATTTAAGACCTCTTGATTATAACATCAACTAGGTCTGGTTTTGGCCTCCTCATAATTATACATGTCAGTAGTCTATCCTAATGTTGGTCTTTGGTTCAAATTCTACAGATTTGGGAGCGTTCATTGCTGCTAATAACATGTTGACTAACTGATAACTTGCACTTGCAATGTTAGAATTAAATGTAAGATTCCTTGACAATTTTCTCTTAGAGTTTAGAAGTATCATCAGCAGTCATCGCAACATCTTAGTACACGACAAAGACAGTTTGATATGCTTTACAGAAATTATCTCATTTCAATAACGTGTCATATGATAGACTTATACTACTTGGTTTGTTGATTACCTTTTGGGGAGATTTGAATCGCTTACTAGGGATAGGGATAAATTCAGTGTCCCATCAATATTTCTAATCTCTATAGTCATATATTGGTAACAACATCATATCCTCACTTGCATTACAATTGCACTAGTAATTATCTTGCCAGTCATAATGTCAAAGCATCTTATACCTTACATATATCCTTACACCTTCGGTAAAATGCCAAGCGGTCAACTTTATTGTCACGACCACCCGTATTTCTCATTTGTTACATTCGTTTAACCTGCATGTCCTTTCTCTGGTAAGTCATGGTCTTTATGCACAGATGTCAAATTCTTTTTACATGTTGATTATAATTACTTGTGTTTAATTTCTAGGGAATGGGCATACATATGATCCAAACACAGGATATATCCATTTCAAAAATATGTTCCATTACAACTAACTAAGTCTGTTTCATGAATTCAGTCGAAGGCAAATGGCCATGGTGTGTTGTATAAACGGAGGGACATTAGTGTGTTGACCAAATTCTGCTTGCGGAGGGTACAAATTTTTCTTTAGCTCACATGCATACTTGGCATCAACTATAAACATCTAGGGCCTCCTGCAGGTTCAATATAGTCCAACATCACAATGATTATAAGTACCGGTATGCATTTTTACATGTTCAAATATTTCATCGCAATTGTCAGGAAGTAGCATTAAGTTCTACCTTTATCTACCACTTTGCGGACCTCATCTAAAATTTAATGTCAGCTTCAGACATATTTTACCATCAACCCAAATCCTGGCAAATACATGTATATATTATTGATCTTATCATCTTCTCAAACATCACTCATAACCCATAAGATGCTTTTCCTCGTGTCACCCACAGACTTATTCCTGCACTTCCAACATGCAATAATTTAAGTACTCCCTTATTTACTAGCTACTTGTTCATCTTGACACCTTCAGCTTAACCTTGTTTCTTGTGAGTAAAAACATCACATTATGCATCTTATTGCAAGGAAGTTGAAGCTTGAATCATGTACCACAGTACAATCACTTCTGATTTCAACAAATAATCAAGTTGGAAAGGCAACTACTTCTCCACCCAGCCAGGTGGATTCTGCTATTTGACCAATTTGTAACAAATTATTTCGTGCATGGTCACCTGCGAAGGCCAGTCACTTATCTACTTTAATAATCATTATATTATACCTGTTCGCAGTTTATTCATACTTCACCTCTAACATAGACTTTTAAGTTACATGATTTCAATTACAAATTTAGTCTACTAGTTTTGGGTCAACATGTTGAGGTACATCACTCACCTAGACTTATACTTTTCAAGACACTATGTGGCAAGATGATGATTTAAATGTTTGTTAAACTGTATCAATCTAATTGGTCGTGTAATGGTTTAAGTACCAGGCTTGTGAACTGCATGTTATGAGTTCGAATTCGCTTGAGATTTTTGTTGATGTTTATGGAATTTTTGAAAATAAATTTTTATATTCAAATTGCAAATTATTTAACTTATGTGGCTTATATGCTTCTTCCATCATAATACCTATCATGATCATAATTTTCTGCTAATCTTACAAACTATTTCAAGGGGTAGCGAGCCACCTTAAAGCAAAGAATCAAGCTTTATTTCAAATTATGGTTGTACTAACCATTGCTAGCTCCAATCCTACCACATATGCATTTACAAGTCAGGATTTATGCATATCTATGATCGACCCTTATCTTGATTATGTAATGGATAAAATACAAAGGGTCTTTATGCCTTTGAGCTTGAATACACTGAATAACAATTGTTATGAGATTGGGCCAACTTGTACATATAACCCAATCATTTACATTCAATAATGTTCTAGCTGACTTGCTATACCATGTCTTCTTAATATTACATCCATTTAACCTTTATGTCTTCATGAATTCAAAAGTTAGACCAAATTTTATAAGTATATATTATTCAATTTTAAACATGTTTAGCTTACAATGAGTTAATATCCCAACAGATAATTTCTGTTTTTCACATCCGATGCAGGTTGATCTAACGTTCATTGGTTTTCTGATATAGTAAAGACCTATTTCTGGCCCATGCTCCCAGTTGCCCCTTTATCCCCCCATTCACATTTCTGGTCATGGCTTACCCTTAAACTTGCCCTCATCCCTGTGCTCGCCCCTTCAAAGGGTTTTTGGGTTGCAAATCGTCTGGCGAACAAACACCTTAGCTAAGCTGTTTGTATGGCGGAATTTGCAACATGGCAGGGTTTCTCTTGATTGATAGATTGATTGATTACGGATTGATTGATTCAATAATCCTATTGCTAATGTTATTGATTTATATTGATTGATCAAACAATTTGATTGATTGATTATTTATGGATTGATTGATTGAACAATCCTATTGCTGATTTGATTGATTTATATTTATTGATTGAACATTTGATTGTTGATGTGATGATTGATTGATTTATTGTACAGCCATATACCTGCTCACCAATTGGGTGGCAGGTCGGTTGTTAAAATGCATGTTCAATTTCAATAAATAAGCCATGACCAAAAACGCCAGTTGGTGTTCAGCTGTTGTCTTTTATAATGTCAATATAACTCAAGTAGCTATACATATAGATAACAAATATCTTCATGTGTTTCTAATTTCAACATTCTATTATGTCATGCACATGACATTATGACACAATTTCTCAGATATCTCTATTTATCTCGTCAGTTACAAGTGTATTTCGTTTCATATATCTCTATTTTTAGATGATTTTGTCAATTTAACACAAGTAGCTGTACATAAAGATAACAGATATCTTCATGTGTTTCTAATTTCAATATTTTCTTATGTCACGCACATGATATTAAGACACAATTATTCAGATATCTACATTTATCTCGTCAGTTACTAGTGTATTTCGTTTCATATATCTCTATTTTTATATGATTTTGTCAATTTAACACAAGTAGCTGTACATAAAGATAACAGATATCTTCATGTGTTGCTTATTTCAATATTCTTTTATACCATGCACATGATATTACGACACAATTTCTCAGGTATCATTCTTAATCTCGCCAGCTACTTGTGCTTTTCGTTATAAATATAACTCAAGTAGCTGTATATTTATATATATTTCATATATGTACAAGTTTGTTAAACTCAACATTCAATTAGGTCATCCACGTGATATTACCACATAATTACTCAGATATCTTTCTTAATCTTGACAGGTACCAGTTACAAATATCTCTATATTGAGACAATTTTGTCCATGATACACAAGTTGCTGTACATATAGATTAAAGATACCTACTAATGTTGTTAATTTAAATCTTGACAAAAAAATAAAAAAACTTTTCAAGGTCATGAAAATTCGAAAATTCTTATTTTTAAGCGGGGGGGGGGGGGGGGGGAGAATGTACCTATAATTTCAATTTAACTTATTATTTTCTTCCATTCACTTCAACTTTTCACCAGCACAGGAAAAAAGTATGGGGTGAAACTCTATGTTAAATGTCCTTTTTACATGTAAGAAATATATCTGCTGCGAGGAAAAGTCTCCCTCCCCTGATGCTACAAGTACAAAAGAGGAATAACTTATAAACATTGAAACGCGTGTGTTTACAGATTCAAATTTCTGCTTAGGGCTTTATTTGATAGCTATAAATGTAAATTATCTTTAATAAACAAAGGATCTAACCTAAAATATTTTTTTCAGAGGCATTTTCCATGCACATATATATGCACTACTATAAGGGACAGATGCGTGGGGGAATATACAATACGGGACCTGTTAAATGTTTCCTATAAAACTAAGCATACAAACAATAGCATACACTTTTATTTTGTCTTAACTAAATTTTAAATTACAGGCTTTCCAGGCAGCAGATTTTAGTGAGAGGAAATCGGGAACGGAATTTTATAAGGATTCATAGTGGTATTACTTCCAGTGAGTTAGACATGACATAATCCATTGCGCAAAATTACTTGATTGATAGTCATACGTCCACGTATGTCCACCTGTGACTGTCTCCCGGAGACCAAGAGAGGAATGGAATTACTAATTTCTAACATCTATACTTATAAATTAATTAAGGCATTTTGCAAATAAACAACAAAATGCCTGTACCAGAATAACTGCTTATACCTTTCGCATTTCAACACGCATGAGACGATGTCCGTAAGCTATAATTGAATTTTAACTGATAAGTAATTATTGTGAAATTAATCAAAAACCTACTTTCATTTTCGATAAACATGCCCGAAATAGCAAAAATAAGAATAAGGTGGTGGACACGCTTTGGCGGATCCAAGTCAGTGGTAGTTTGCATCAAAATATATACTAGCAATGAAATAATATTGAATGATTACGTAAACAGTGAATATAATTATGAGGAACTTACTTGGATTATATATAGAAGTTAAGATTTGACAAATGTTGAGTAAATGAAATAAGGCAATTCGTTTCTTAAGTGAGTGGTTTTAGTTTTGATAGATAGAAGCTAGCGAAGCGCGACCTCTGGCGAAAGAATGGAATAGAACTTTCCAGTGTATCTGAAAATTAATTGAAAATAAACGATTTATTTAAAACAATCCCAACCTCATTTTCAAAATGTATTGGTTTTAAAAGATATAAAATGGTTTGGGGCAGTTTACGCTTTATAAACCGCGGTTCCAAACCATTTTATATCGTATAAAACTAATAAATATTGAATTCATTGCTTAAAATTTAAAATTTAATTTTTTTCTATTAATTGTAGATAAAAACAGTCATTTGACCTTTAGAATGACATCAAATTGTTTAAAATTCAAACGTAACGTCAGGCGGATTGATAGGTTTTTTGACATTAGACTTACTATGACGTATGCAACATTCTTTATACGATATAAAATAAACTGGTGAAAACATCAAGAAACAAGTGAATGAATTAAAACAAACATTAAGCGAACGTTAGACAAATATATTTCATTATTCTTTATGTCTATACGAATGAAGATAGTAATCTATCTCCAATTTGGAATACATGAAAAATGGAAATAAACAAAACATTGGTAAAAGGATTTTTCCCCCCATAAAATCAGTAAAATAGAATAAAAACATTGTACAAAAGTTTGAATAATTCACAATTGTTATACTGTTTTACGATACAAAACTAAACAACAAATAATAAATTTAATCTTTGAAATCTATAACATCTTCGAATATATTATTGCTTCAATAAGAAGAAATATGACTATAACTTTAATCGCATATTTATATTCCAAAGAAACGAGCCAAATTTGCATGCGCGGATTCAGGAAATTTCCGGGGAACCTAAATTTGCCCCCCCCCCTAAAAAAAATATCTAAAAATGCTATTCCGTGAGGCGGAGTTTACAAAAGTCTGCCATCCATTCAGATCCACGGATGATTAATACTTTAACATAATAAAGGCCATTGATTTCGAATGTTATCAACCAACTGAACTACGACAAAGTTTTCTCAATTATGAGAAGGCATATAGGCATCGGTATTGGTGGGATGTGTGGGGTCGGTAGCTTTCACCTCGACTTTGTCCAAAATATTATTCGGTAGATACACAATGATACATGGCTCACAGCTTTCATAATTCATTCTTTTCTCTGTCACAGACTTAGATTACTTTATCCGTTTCCCACTTGCGTTCTTTATCATCCCCTTAAGAAGAAGGCGATGTTGCACTATGACATAATATGATGAAGCCCTGCAGTCAATATTTTGTGACCTTTTTAAATTTTGAATGGACTAACTGATATTTTTTAAAAATCCCTTTCAATAGCACAGTTTTTATTAAAAGAAAAGCAGAAAAATATAGAACTACAATACACAGAGTTGGTAAACAAACTTCAAAAGAAACCGAAGAAAATGGTTATAGCTCTCTTGGGGCTACGTGTCAACATTTGCAGCAGCGTCTGGAAGGGTTAACTTGTCTGTAATGTGTTCTGCCAATTTATAGAGAGATTAATCGATAGCAAAATCTTAAAAGTGATTAAAGAAGAGAAATTTCATTCAATCAGAAAAATAACACTAATTTTCATTTCCTTTATATTTATATATACTCGTGCACATGGGTCTCTTGTTTTTATTACTACACTTTCCCCATATTATGAATGAATGAAGAAAATATGATATGATGAAAATAAAGATGCTAAGATAAAAGGAAAGGATAACTCAAATATTTTAACTGGTCTCTTGGGTTACATTATCAACACTAAATGTAACAGCTCTTACGATTACTATGTAAATTATTTGTTATCTATTGTGTCAATTAAGAGATTTATCAATGCGTAAACATTTATTTCTATGTAGATTTTCCCTTATTCTAAAACAACTGTTAATAAATAAACTGCAGTTTTATAAGCTTGTAGGTATGGGTATTGGAGTCTGACAAAAGTTCTTGAAGTCAGTGATTTTTCTTAGGTTGCTGAAGATTTCGATCTATCGATAAACGGGTAAGAACTAGATCGTGTAGATTTCAGACTTTTTCAATAGAGCTATGAATCACAATAGGTTTTCTTCAGAAAGAGAAAAAATACTTAGCAAATGTAAATATTTGATGGACACATGAATGAACTTTTCTTGTTTCCTCCTTAATATATGTTCAACTAAATGATATCCCGCTCAAGCGTTGGAATTAACACTTTACAAATGAATGACACAATGCTAAAATGTTGAATCATATTTTTTTTTCATTTTTCGTATATACTGTGTCCGAATTTTTTCTTAATTTTTTCCTTAACCTATTCTTTATAATTGAAATAAAAACAAAATGCATAGCTGGATATTTAGAAAAGGGATAAAAAATATCTATCTGAATTGGATGATATATACATGTTACAGCTGAGTGGAAAGTGATTACAATGATTTTTTTTTTTACGAGTGAGTGGTTATTTAGGATGTCATATTTCTAAATTTTGTTCTTTAGGTCAAATTTCACTTTAATTTTTATCACTGTCCCAAATGTGAATTTCAGATAAAAGACTGTTTTGAACACCCCCCCCCCCCAATTCTACTTCCCGTTTAGTGCGTACATAAAAAATTATAACACAATATGTTCCTTGTTTACAAATTAATGTCTTAAGTTTACTACCAAACTGTCGTGGTATAAAAATGTATGAAATTAAAAAATGCTAGTGTATGCATATTAATATGCATTGTTTAAACCAAAGTTTCATATCCAAAGTATCTCGCCCTACATTTCCGCCATGGTGTAAATTAGTCAAACCGCGTTCCTGGGCACCCCGTTCTGGAAAATAAATTCTTTCGATCAAAACTAAAATCGCATCAAATTTTCCAATTTTATTCATTAACTTTTTTGTATTATCCAAAGATGTTCCCTCCAAGGTATGAATATCTGATCGCAATGCATATTGAACTTGTCCTACACTTTTCGCCCTTACGTTAATTAGACAAACCGCGTTCTTGGTTACCCCGTTCTGGAAAGTTCTATTCCATTCTTTCGCCAGAGGTCGCGCTTCGCTAGCTTCTATCTATCAAACTTAAATTCACTCACTTAAGAAACGAATTGCCTTATTTCATTTACTCAACATTTGTCAAATCTTAACTTCTATATATAATCCAAGTAAGTTCCTCATAATTATATTCACTGTTTACGTAATCATTCAATATTATTTCATTGCTAGTATATATTTTGATGCAAACTACCACTGACTTGGATCCGCCAAAGCGTGTCCACCACCTTATTCTTATTTTTGCTATTTCGGGCATGTTTATCGAAAATGAAAGTAGGTTTTTGATTAATTTCACAATAATTACTTATCAGTTAAAATTCAATTATAGCTTACGGACATCGTCTCATGCGTGTTGAAATGCGAAAGGTATAAGCAGTTATTCTGGTACAGGCATTTTGTTGTTTATTTGCAAAATGCCTTAATTAATTTATAAGTATAGATGTTAGAAATTAGTAATTCCATTCCTCTCTTGGTCTCCGGGAGACAGTCACAGGTGGACATACGTGGACGTATGACTATCAATCAAGTAATTTTGCGCAATGGATTATGTCATGTCTAACTCACTGGAAGTAATACCACTATGAGTCCTTATAAAATTCCGTTCCTGATTTACTCTCACTGGAATCTGCTGCCTGGAAAGCCTGTAATTTAAAATTTAGTTGAGACAAAATAAAAGTGTATGCTATTGTTTGTATGCTTAGTTTTATAGGAAACATTTAACAGGTCCCGTATTGTATATTCCCCCACGCATATGTCCCTTATAGTAGTGCATATATATATGTGCATGGAAAATGCCTCTGAAAAAAATATTCTAGGTTAGATCCTTTGTTTATTAAAGATAATTTACATTTATAGCTATCAAATAAAGCCCTAAGCAGAAATTTGAATCTGTAAACACACGCGTTTCAATGTTTATAAGTTATTCCTCTTTTGTACTCGTAGCATCAGGGGAGGGAGACTTTTCCTCGCAGCAGATATATTTCTTACATGTAAAAAGGACATTTAACATAGAGTTTCACCCCATACTTTTTTCCTGTGCTGGTGAAAAGTTGAAGTGAATGGAAGAAAATAATAAGTTAAATTGAAATTATAGGTACACCCCCCCCCCCCCCGCTTAAAAATAAGAATTTTCGAATTTTCATGACATTGAACAGTTTTTTTGATTTGTTTGTCAAGATTTAAATTAACAACATTAGTAGGTATCTTTAATCTATACGTACAGCAACTTGTGTATCATGGACAAAATTGTCTAAATATAGAGATATTTGTAACTGTTAGCTGACAAGATTAAGAAGGATATCTGAATAATTATGTCGTAATATCATGTGGATGACCTAATTGAATGTTGAGATTAACAAACTTGTACATACATGTAAATGAAATATATATACATATACAGCTACTTGAATTATATTTGTAACGAAAAGCACAAGACGCTGGCGAGATTAAGAATAATATCTGAGATATTGTGTCGTAATATCATGTGCATGACATAATAGAATATAGAAATTAGCAACAAATGAAGATATATGTTATCTATATGTACAGCTACTTGTGTTAAATTGACAAAATCATCTAAAAATAGAGATATGTGAAACGAAATACACTAGTAACTGACGAGATAAATGTAGATATCTGACTAATTGGGTCATAATATCATGTGGATGACCTAATAGAATGTTGAAATAAACAAAACGTGTAGATATCTGTAATTTATATGTACAACTACTTGAGTTATATTGACAAAATCATCTAATGATAGAGATATTTTTAACGAAAAGCACAAGAAGCTGGCGAGATTAAGAATGATATCTGAGATATTATGTCGTAATATCATGTGCATGACATAAAAGAATATTGAAATTAGCAACACGTGAATATATTTGTTATATGTATATACAGCTACTTGTGTTAAATTGGCAAAATCGTATCAAAATAGAGATATGTGAAACTAGTAGCTGACGAGATAAATATATATCTGAGTAACTGTGTCGTAATATCATGTGGATGACCTAATAGAATGTTAAAAATAAACAAAACATGTAGATATCTGTTATCTATATACACAGTTACTGGAGTTATATTGACAAAATCATTTAAAAATATGAGATATATGACACGGAATGCACTAGTAGCTGACGAGATAAAAAAAAAATAGTAACTAGTAGCCAAGTTTTCTTTCATCTCGTAGCCAGTTACTAGTAGCTAGCTTTTCTTACTCCTCGTAGCCAGTTACTGGTAGCTAGTTTCTAGTAGCCAACTTTTATTTGATCTCGTAGCCAGTTACTAGTAGCTAACTTTTCTTACTTCTCGTATCCAGTTACTAGTAGCCAGTTACTAGTAGCTAACTTTACCTATCTAAACAATGTTAGGGATAACTGAATAGCACAGCTACGTTTGATTGCACGCACAAAATCCCAGTAAACATCTATATAAAATATATTTAAAATGTACCAGTCCGCGAAAAAAAATGATCATAATAAACCACAATCGATATAGGATGATGATTTCAAAGAAAGAAGTCGTTTAAAATATTCATTTCATAATGTACAATTCCTTGTAAATCAATCTAAATTGGTGCAGGGGGTTGCAGTGAAAGAGTTCTCTGAATTTTAAAGAAAAAACACAAAATGTTTTTCTGTATAAAATATTCATTTATAATGTACCATTTATGTTAATCAATCAAAATTAATGCAGGCTTTTTAAAAGAGGAATCCTCATTGTTGTGAAAAACTGCCTCTTTAAACAAAATTAATTTGATGTTAACGTACGCTAAGAGTCAGAAAATGTCTTGAAAACTGCCATTTCCGATTTTTATTTCAAAGAGGCATATTTCTTTTTAAAATAAACTTTTGGAAAAAAACATAAATACCTTCGAAATCTAAGAACGCTTTTTAAATTTTCTTGAGTAAAACATATCTGAATTAGTTGAGCGGTTACGCAGATAGAATACTTTCTGACCGAGTCAAACTTTTTTGATTGGGTTCGAATCCCGGAACAGATAGAATTGTTATATATATATATTTCTGTTAATCGCACGAAAAGGTAATGCACATAGATAATTTTGGAAATGTCAGAATGAAGTTATTTAAACGCTTGTCAATGTAATATTTTGCATGCGTGCTTCATTTTTTTTTTTCAACATTAATTACTGTGTGAAGTCCATGTTATAAATTTAAATTATTTACATTTTCTGCTCAACAAGGGTTTTCAAAACAATGTGCACATCAATGTAGAAAGTTTGTTTCTTTTATTTTTTAGGATACAACTGGTATGTCGTTTTCAAAGACACATGTACATGTTTTTAAGAGCAAAAAAAATCATTTTAAAAAGTATGAATCAGTGATAAAGCAATAGGTAGATGAAAATATGCACGGATTAATTTGTTCCACCTTTTCATCTAGACTAGGCGTTTATCTAGATACTATAGAAACATGCGATGATTATAATTACAACTCTGACGGTTTTGAAGAGCAAGAATCAGATTCATTTATGTAGCTCCAAAGAATGATATTTTAAGCACGCTGGACAGTAGAAATCAAATTGATATGTGTTATTAACGTCAAAATACTGCATGAATGCATGGTCATCTCCCTATCTGTATTGATGAAGATCAAATGTTGGTTGCCGTGTTCGATAGAAATGCGCATAAATTGTTTGTGTATTTTGTATACGGAACATACCCTCTATGTAAATATAGTCGTCTTCGTAATGTGTCTATATTCAAGTCCCGCTTTTTTGCAACACCCTCTTTCATAATTATTCTTTTAATTTTCATAGAGCAGCTACTGTCTGTCGAAAATATTGGCTTTTGAAAATCACGTTTCCTCTATAGTGTCAAAAATTCCTCGAAATGTGATAATTTAGAATATTTTTATATAAGATTCATTTCGTTTTTTCGAAATATCAAAACCGTTTAAAATAATAAAAACCTATTCTAAAAGTTAACAAAAAGCAATCTTACTTAAAAAATATAGAAATTAATCAAGAAGCAGCAGTAAGTAATTAACACGCATGTTGAAGGGCATTAGATATATATTTAAATAAAAAGATTGTAGGGTGTCCAAGTAGCGTAGTGGACAGTGAACTCGTTTCTCACCGCTGCGACCCGACTTCGATCCCTGTGATCGGCAGAGGTTGTACGTGAAAGGATATGGTGGTCGCCCGCTTGGACAAGTGGGTTTTCTTCGGGCACTCCGGCTTCCTCCCACATTAATGACCCCCTCGCGCTAACATCCGTTCCAACGAAAGATATTAATATAAGTAGTAGAACTTGTTGTAAAATTTATAAAGTTTAGTTGTTTTGTCCTATAAAAAGATTGCAAATTTTCAATTTTTGTGTTGGCAATATTTTTAGATTATGACGTAAATATTTGGCTTCCTATGTGACTTTACATACTAGCTGCAGAGATCTATATGTGTTCCTTGTCTAATATAGGCAGGATCTTTTATTTTAATTTTACTGCCAGAAGGTAGGGTTTCCATTACGAACCATCTATACCAGTATTTGATTTTTATTTTCTACATATCAAAGTCATTTTGACCACGGAACATCACCTAACTTATGATCTTTTTCATTTATTTCAAATTAAAACATCAAGAGCATAGACATGTCTAAGTATACGTAAAGTGAAATGCATTATTTGGTTTAATATTTGATTATAAACGCTCGAATACGAAGACGGTTGGTTCCGGTGACCACATAGTCTTATATAATTGTCTTTCCACAAATTATCATTTAAAAATAAAATTTGGTGTTATGACATCAAATTTTATACTTAAATAAACATTTATGGAAAGGCATTAAGTATGATCTATGTATTTATTCTGCTTGAGTCTTCGGGTAATTTACAGTTAATTAAAATTAAGCTTGTCTATGTAAAAAACTGATAACACTTTAATTAATTATAACACGCAAGATAGAAATTATGAGAGAGAGAGAGAGAGAGAGAGAGAGAGAGAGAGAGAGAGAGAGAGATGGTTTCCAAAAACATTTGACATAATCACAATTTGTTGATAAGTTTTCCAATAACACTGGATTTATCGTCTTTGTTGCTCAAAAGTTAAAAAATTATAGATGCAATCACATCTCCATGCTTGCAGATAAAAAAGGGCATATGTACATGTAAATAATGTGTTACAATTTGTTGATAAATAATTTATCTGAATACAAGTACAGTTTGCCTTCATGCCAGGACTATTTGCATGAGTGACCATGCTCTATCTTACTCCAGAGACGTAAAATTTCCTCCACCGGCTTTTGGAGAATACTCCAAATAGTACTCAGCGGAGAACGTACTCCAAAACTTTTATAACCTCGGTTTTTAGAGTCGTACTCAGTGGAGCACACACTCGAAGTACGGAGTACGAGTTCGAGTAGGAGTATGAAAAAAGTTTTATAACCTCGGGGCCTGTTTTCAACAAGAGACTATTTTAACTTAATATTTGAACCCTACATTTTGGAAGAAGTCAGTTATAGTAAGTGTACTATGTTTGGTATTCTTAAACTTTGATAAACACTTATTTGATATTTTCTGTTAATTGTTACATTTGGCTAATTCTACTTTTTGAGGTTATAATATCTTATTTATGAAAGAATGTATTTTATTAAACATCCCAGTAATTCATAGTCTTGATATCTATGCTATAATATTTCATTTCTAATATATATAAAAGATTAGTTATTGTAACCATTTTACTTGTAGTTAAGCAGTACCATATTCAGCAGCTATAAGCATGATGTGAAACCTTGTTCCATAAACAGGTGATCGTGACAAAGTTGTATTTTATTTACATTTATAATTTGTATCTTACAATAATGTAATCTGAAAGGAGGTACATTGAAAGTTTATGTTTTTATTTAATCAAATATTATATTGAATATATTGTAGAGCATATTTCTATATTTTTGTAAATTGTGTTCAAGGGCAGTAACTCTGATTTACCTTGAAAGTATAACATGTATTACATCCAGAGTTATCCTTCTTTATAAATAGATTGATTAGTGTACTCTGAGAAGTGATGTATTACTTGAATGTATATTTGAGTATGATTGTACATGAATATTTTTATGCTGATATCTATTAATTATATTACAGGGTTTAATCCTTTAATCCCTATATCTAAATAAATGAAGAACCCTTTAGTGGATTTGTTTATCTTTGGGACAACCCACTATCACATATAGATCATCTAAATCCGGTACCGAACCCATTTGAATATTGTGTCTATTATAATCAGATGGAGGAGACATTTAAATCGACTTTATTCCGTTGGTGGATCGATTGGCGCGTTTGCTGAATTATACTTTGCGTTATTTTATCTCTGGAAAAAGTCGAATAAAGCTTTGGTCAAACAAACATTTCTATACGCTTGTATTTGCAAGGGCGTAGCTAGAACGTTTGATTTGCACCCCAGAGAAGGCAGGAGGTCTGGGGGCCGCCATTAGGCCCCAAGTTGGTCTTTGCCCTGGTGGGGGCCCAGGGCCTAACGTTTACTGCAGACAAAAAATCTAGTAGTAACCAATAGGGAAAGTACATGTACATTGTATTTATATTTCGACACTGGAAATTTGGCACCCGCCCGCTATTTTCTTTCGTTCCATTAAAAAATTTTAGTCTGTTGATTTGCCACAATCAATAACATGATAAGGAATTATTTTGTTAGTTAAGTATGATTCCTTTTTTTAATATCAATATAGCACAACCAATATTATACGACAGGGGGACAAGCAATTTTGATTTGATATGACTGTAATTCATTGTATCTGATAATCTTTGAACAACATTTGAAGAGGAAATAAAACTGTATTTGCTGTAAGAATGAATTCTTTATAAGCGTGTTCCCTTTAGCCATGTTGTACTGTACATGCACATCCATATCATAGCCTACATTGAAATTATAACCCTCTACAAGTAATTGGATGGGTACATTGAAATTATAACCCTCTACAAGTAATTGGATGGGTACATTGATATCATAACCCTCTACAAGTAATTGGATGGGTACATTGATATCATAACCCTCTACATATATACAAGTAATTGGACAGGTACATTGGTATCTTAACCCTCTACATATATACAAGTAATTGGACAGGTACATTGATATCTTAACCCTCTACATATGATTTGACAGGTTCATTGATATCATAACCCCCTACATATATACAAGTAATTGGACAGGTACATTGATATCTTAAACCTCTACATATAATTGGACAGGTACATTGATATCATAACCCTCAAATATATGTACAGTACAGATCAGACCCTACCTGACTCCAGGTTTACTTTCGGGGTTTGCTTGAGGTTTACTCTGGGTCTGCTTTTTGTAAATTTGTCTCCACTTGGCACTTGGGTTTTACTCTCGTTTACTCGGGGTTTACTTTGTGTTTATTAGGGATTTGCTTTTGGGGTCAACTGTCGCACTGATGTATGACGCAGACCTGTCTTTTATCTTATCATCTTACTGCCTGTAATTTCTGCCCCTTGGATATTTCAAATACACATGTGGCGTCTGCTTTCAGGGGTATACTTCTGATCAGGGTTTACTCTCTGTGTCCAGTCTTGGTTTACTTTGGGTTTACTCTGTGTCCACTCTAGTAAACCGGAAGTATATCCAGGGTTAAGTTGGGGTTTACTTTTTCTTAGGTTGGGTCTGATCGGTACTGTATAAGTAATTGGAGAGGTACATTGATATCATAACCATCGACAGGTAAATGGACAGGTACATTGATATCATAACCCTCTACAAGTAATTGGACAGGTACATTGTAATTATAACCTCTCAAAGTAATTGAACAGGTACATTGATATCATAAACCTCCAGAAGTAATTGAACATGTACATTGATACCATAACCCTCTACAAGTAATTGGACGGGTACATTGATATCAAAACCCTCTACAAGTAATTGGACTGGTACATTGTTATTAGAACCCTCTATAAATAATTGGACTGGTACATTTTTATTATAACCCTCTACAAGTAATTGGACTGCTACATTGATATCATACCCCTCTACAAGTAATTGTACTGGTACATTGATATCAAAACTCTCTACAAGTAATTGGACAGGTACATTGATATCATAACCCTCTACATGTAATTGGACAGGTACATTGTTATTACAACCGTCTACAAGTAATTGAACGGGTACATTGATATCATCACTCTCTTCAGGAAACTGGACAGGTCCATTGATATTGTAACCCTCTACAAGTAATTGAACAGATGCATCGCGGATATAACGTCTACAAGTAAAAGGACTGGTTCATTGATATCATAACCCTCTACAAGTAATTGGACAGGTTCATTGATATCATAACCCTCTACATTTATACAAGTAATTGGACTGGTACATTGATATCAAAACCCTCTACAAGTAATTGGACACGTACATTGATATCATAACCCTCTACAAGTAATTGGACTGGTACATTCATATCAAATCCCTCTACAAGTAATTCGACTGGTACATTGATATCATAACCCTCTACAAGTATTTAGACAGGTACATTAATATTATAACCCTCTACAAGTAATTGGACTGGTATATTCATATCAAAACCCTCTACAAGTAATTGGACTGGTACATTGTAATTATAACCTTTACAAGTAATTGGTCAGGTACATTGATATCATAACCCTGTACAAGTAATTTGACAGGGACATTTATATGATAACCCTCTACAGGTAATTGGGCTGGTGTATTGATATCAAAACCCTCTACAAGTAATTGGACAGGTACATTGATATCAAAACAATCTACAAGTAATTGGAAAGATACATTGATGTTATAACCAATGTAATTAGACGGATACATTGATATCAAAATCCTCTACATTAGTAAAGTAATTGGACGGGTATATTGTTATTATAACCCTCTACAAGTAATTTTACAGGAACATTGATATCATAACCCTCTACAAGTAATGTGACAGGTACATTGATATCATGAGCCTCTTTAAAAAACTGGACAGGTACATTGATATCAGAACCCTTTACAAGCAATTGGACAGGTACATTGATATCATTACCCTGTACAAGTAATTTGACAGGTACATTGATATCATAACCCTCTACAAGTAATTGGACTGGTACATTGATATCAAAACCCTCTACAAGTAATTGGACAGGTACATTGATATCATAACCCTCTATAGGTAATTGTACAGGCATATTGTAGTTATAACCTCTACAAGTAATTGGACTGGTTCATAGATATCATAACCCTCTACATGTAATTAGCCGGATACATTGATATCAAAACCCTCTACATATGTTAAGTAATTGGACGGGTACATTGTTATTATATCCCTCTACAAGTAATTTGACAGGTACATTGATATCATAACCTTCTACAAGTAATTGGAAAGGTACATTGTTATTATAACCCTCTACAAGTAATTGGACAGGTACATTGATTTCATGACCCTCTTCAAAAAATTGGACAAGTACATATCATAACCCTCTATAAGTAATTGGACGGGTACATCAAGATCATAACCCTCTACATGTAATTAGACGGATACATTGATGTCAAAACCCTCTACATATGTACAGGTAATTGGACAGATACATTGATATTGTTATTAAAACCCTCTACAAGTAAATTGGACAGGTACATTGATATCATAACTTTTTACAAGTTTTACAAGTAATTGGACTGGTACATTGATATTATAACCTTAAACAAGTAGTTGGACAGGTACATTGATATTATAAACTCTACAAGTAATTTGATGGGTACGTTGTTATCATAATTTCCTTCAAGTAATTTGACAGATACATTAATATCATAATAAACTCTTTACATGTAATTTGAGAGGTACATTGATTTCATAACCCACTACAAGTAATTGGATGGGTACATTGATAGTATAACCCTCTAAAAATAATTGGACAGATATATTGATATTATAACCCTCTACATATATACAAGTAATTGGACAGGTATATTGATATTATAACTCTTTACAAGAAATTGGATGAGTACATTGATGATATAGCTCGGGACAAGTAATTGGACTGGTACATTGATATCATTGCCCTCTTCAAGTACTTTGGCAGGTACATTGGTATTATAACTTGCTACTGTGGTACTGTAGATTACATTTTTATGTGAATATATAGTTTTAAGCTTCTGTTTTGTATTGTGAAAATATAAAATGGCAAGCATCAAACTTGAAATAACTTTATATATTTCCAACTGTCAGAAAAAATAAAAGCGAAATTTTAAAATCTGCAAGGATTGCTCCTTGCAATTTTACACATATTTAATTCCTGGCATTTAAATAAATTAGGAACATACAGTAATTGAACAGGAAGATTGATATTCTAAATAGAATTGGTAACATTACTTTTATAACTAGTTTACAAGTACACTGTATGTATTTTTCATTTTTTTCTATGATCTTTATTTATTGCAATTATGTGATTTTGTTATGTTATACTCAGATGCCCTACATGTCAGTTTTGCCTTTATACATAATCATGCTAATGTTTCTCCACCCAGCCAGTTGTGTACAACAGGAAATTCTGTTATGATTTTGTTCTACTTTTGTCAATGGAGTTTGAGAAAATTGAATTGTTGTTTCCTTGTTTACTCGTATTTACAGAAATCCTAATATTTGAAGTTTTTGATTAGGAAATAACATGAATAAGGAAGAGTGTTGTAATATACAGGCTATTTACAGCAGTCCACAATTACACATCAGCAACAGCTGTTTTATATTGCAGCTATCAACTCTCACAAGAAAGCACTTGCTCTTTGAATAAGGGGGAAAATATAATTTAATTTTTTCAATTTTTAAATTCAGAAATATGCACACCTCACATAACTCTTTAAATCATTTTAATGATTAAGAGGCCAAAATCCTTTGGTAACCTGAGATTTTTTCCTTTCAGGTGGATATATAACAGCGAATGAGCCTGCTAAATTGATCCAGGAAGCCATACTAAATCTATGTAATGAACTGAAGGATGATGCCGTGGCATTAGTGGATGCCATTGCTCCCACTGACTTTATTCTGAATTCTCCCATAGGAAAGTCAGATGGACAGGTACTCATAGTAATGATATATACCTAACATTTCCTCTCGACAGATCACATAGAATTTGAGAACAGGACATAACATGTAATAAATCATTTACCATGATGATTATTTTCAGGCAAAGTTAATAAATCTTTAAAAATACACATTGTTTCCTTGTGACTCTTTGAACAAGGCACTAAGTGTCATTTTCCCAGACCAATTATTAATTTCCTGTTAATTTTGCTTGTTAAACTACATTTAATTAGAATGTATATAAAGTTATCTTTTAACATAATGAACATCAATACTAGTACTTAAACAGTCGCCCACATCTTTTATTTTCAGATTTATAAGGTTTTTTTTACCCATGTTTTAAATTTATAATTTTTTTCTGTTTTCAGATTTACAAGAATTTATACAGTGCAATGATTCAAGGACCCAGTGCTCTAGAGAGGCCGTCATATTGGAAGGAGTTTGTGAATAAACCGGTCATTGGGAGCAAATCTAAATTATAAAACATTCCAAACCCTCAGAACTCTGACCCTTCAAAATCATTAAGTATAACATGGGATGTATATAATTTATTCATTAATATATGTAAAATATCACTGACATCATTCAAAGGGATGATTAATGGCTGAAGTGTATTAAATATATGTACACGAAATTGTTAAAAGCTAAAGACTGTTAAAGTGTGAAGAGACATGACATATGAACAGTTTATAAATCAGTATGTATGAACAGTTTATGCATTACTTTATGTAGTTCCAGGATTAATTTAATATTTGTTTTAGAGATCAGTATATCTCATCCCACGGCGATTTGTAAGCATTATTTTGTGGGTAAATTAAAAATTAATTATAAATTTATCATGTTATTTTTTTAATTTTAACGAAAAGTGGGGAGGGGATTCACAAACCAGTATCTTATAGCCAACTTTAAAAATCTAGGTATATATTTTTAAATAATTCAACATAATATTTCTCAAGCAAAAGAAGTGTGACACAAAATTAGCTAAATCCTCTTTACTTAATCAGAGTGCAAGATTGTGTGCAAATATCACCACATTGTGTCGATAAATTTTTATGTAGGATTTATTTCTTTCGCCTTGTAAAACTGTTTCTCCTTGTTTGGCTTACAATTTTGTGTTCATAGACACACTGTTTATGCTCTCTACGAGCATTGCTGTTCCCTCGTCCAGCATTTGCTCTGCTTCTTTTGTCGAAACTTTATCTGGGGTAGTATCTTTATCTACTTTGACTTCAAGAATATGATATACTTCTGTACTGTTGTTACAAAGACTATTTTCCCCACCGATATTAGATGTTGTGGCATCTATGCTTTTCTTGCGCTGAGATTTTTTGTGCGTTGCTTTGGGTTCCGTCTTTTTCATTGGTGACTTTTCCAATTTTTCCTGCTTTACTTTGCAATCGGTTAATTTTGTGACTCGTTTCTTGTTACAACTACCATTATCAAAACCTGTGCCATATTGAACGGGGCCTTCCTCGCTGAAACGTACGGATTTTTTGATATCGACAGACTGTTGGTCCTTCTTTTCATCTATGTCTTGATATTCACTCTCTGTGTGTAAATATTTTATTTCCGTAGCCCCAACCGTTGCTTTGGCATTTGTGTTTCTTGCTGAATCTTGGTCTTCTGATATCTGTATAGATTTGGCCGCGCCTTTGACCATAGTCTGCTTGGGTTTGGTGGTATTATGATCGTCTGCTGTTTTAGTTATTTTGCCCATTGCTTTGACGCTGGCGTTCTTTGCCGATTCTGTTTTCCCGGTGTTCTTTTCTTTGTCATGTCGAGGCTCCACTGTGACATCATATTCATCTTCCAGACGCTGTTTGCTGTAAATCTCTTCTTCCAGTACAGTGTCCATCATTTGTTTCCTTATCGTCTCCATGTGGTCATAATCAGCACTAGGTGAAGCTGCCGCCGACCAGCCGTTGTTCGGCCAGACTAGATCATAGTCCCCACTGTTGGCTTTAGCACTTCGTAAAACTCCTCTGTCATATTCTTGCAGGTCATACTTTTCGTCACACAGAGTGGGGTCTGATTTTTTTGCCATGTCCGCCACCACATCATACGAAGTGCTTTGGGACGCAAGGTCCCGGTTGATATAGATGCGCTCAATTGCTTCTGAGGCAGGTCTACCACGAATTTCTAAACGACTGATTTCTATTGTGCGTAGTTTTCTTTTTATTTGATATTTAGTGCAGCTGTAAATATACGTCAGCATCTTTACTTGAAATCACAGGAACAACAAAATATAAAAGTAAATGTCACTTACCAATTAATGCAGGATACGTCTAGAATGACTGTTAAAATTACCACCGTCGCCAGGTAATAATACATGTTGTTGCATGACAGAAAGTTCCAACTATCTACTGTAATAATATCTAAAAAAAAATATACGTAAACAAAGGTAAATAAAGTGAAAAAGTTAAGAATTATCTTACTAAGGAAACCAATTGACAGATTGAATTTGAATTTTTACAAAAATTTGTTAACATCGCAAAATTACGGTTACATTAAAAGACTGTTCAAAAATTTCACTGTAATGAAGAACCTTTTAGATATACATGACGATCGGAAGTAACAGTGAACCAAACAAAACATGTTTTACATATCTATAGTCATAAGTCAATCTTTCCTCAAAGTTTGGTTTTTCACGTCTCTGCCTAATTTGAGATCTGGTTGAATCAAGGTTTTTTGTCTCGGGACCGGAAACTGACCATTAGAAGTGTTAATGAAAATAAAAGCTGGTATTTCTTGTACATTTGCCTAGTGTACATCACTATTTATCAGGCTAGATGAAACACCCAAGAAAGTCAGGTAAACTTGTTTGAATCCTTCCGGTGAGGACCGGAAGTGACGGTTGACAAAATGAAAGCGGTTAAAAACATCTTCTATCAAATGTATATCATTCATGTAAGTTTTGTGTCTTAATCACTTAAAGTTTGTAAGATATGACGAGTAAAACATTTGTTCAAAAAAGGATATCTGAGATATTTGAGATTATTCACGGGAAGAAGAATTTTTGTGTTTATTTAACATCACATAGATGACATATGAAATGATTTATACTAATATTTTAATTCTATTTTGAATTTTGAAGTATGTTTTGTTCCTTGGTCACTTACAGTTTCTGACATCTCGCTGTTACAACATTTGTTTTTAAAAAAAATATTTCAGATATCTTTTCTTTATTTACCATCGGATAGATGACATATGTTAGCATTTATACTTAAATTTCAATTCTGTGTGATATAAATAAAATGCGTAAAAAAATATTTTTGAAATACTTCCGGTGTCGACCGGAAGTTACGACGAACAACACAAAATAGTTTAAACACATCTACAGCTATAGGTCTATCATCCTATAAAGTATGAATGCTCAAGTCTTTATCGTTTTTGAGATCTCGATGCCACGAGCTTTTCGTCGCGGGACAGGAAACAGACGACAGGAAATGATTTTTGAAAAAATAAAAAATCGCCTGGAGATATTATCATTCTCTATCATTCCTGGAAATTTCAAGAAAATCTATCCATCTCAGAGAAATCTTGTAGACAAAAAAAGGGGGAAAAATAAGAAGAAATATTACAATCACTATAAGATCTTCCGATGGAAACGGAAGACCTTAACTAGACTCTTGTTGCTATAGCAACAAAAAGGTCTTCCGTTCGTCATGTACTAATCTGTAAAAAGAATTGCATTTTTCTTGTAAAAAGAAAATGGATATACTATATACTGTGAAGGAATTTTCAAGTAATTATTTCTATGTAAAACAAAATAAAACGACAAAAAAGTCATTTTGAGTACCTCCTGTGACGACCGGAATTACGCCGAAAAAAAACCATGGTAAACATATCTTCATACATTGTTCTGTCTTTCCTCAAAGATTGGTTGTTCAAGTTTTTGTCATTTTGAGATCTCGTTGAGAAAAGTTTTTATGTGTCAGGACCAGAAACGGACAAACGGAAAACATCAAGAATGTCAAAAATAAGTATTTTAGTACACTTACCTACAGTACATTACTGTTCATCAGACTGAATGTAATATTTAAAGGAAAAGTCTTAACTAATTAAAACTTTCATTTGCTTGAAGGCTTCCCAAATCTTTTATCAAATGTCTATTATCCATATAAGATTCGTGCTTTGATATTTTACAGTTTTTGAGATCTTGCGTGTACAAAAATTGTATAAAAGAAAGTTACATGAGATATTTGAGATGCCTCACCGGAAGAAGAATTTCTTTGTTTATTTTACTATGTATTTTAATTAATAATATGTCAATTCAATTCTAATAATAATTTTTAAAAATCAAATTTTAGAGTACTTCCTGTGACGACCGAAAGTTACGCCGAATGAAACAAAATAGTGTAAACACATGTACATACATAGGTTTATTACCCCACAGAATTTGGTTGTTCAAGTCTTTACCGTTTTTGAGATCTTGTGGAGACAATGTTCATTGTCTCGGGACAGGAAACGGACAAACGGAAGTGTTCGTTGAAAATAAAAGTGGTTCTTGAACATTTGCCTATCGCACATTATTATTTATCAGACTAACTAAAACTATCAAAGAAAAACAGTTAAACACATTAACAACTTGATTTGAATGAACCCTTTCGGTGTGGACTGGAAGTGAGGGTCGACAAAATGAAACCCATTAAACACATTCTCAATCAAATGTCTATCATCATTAAAAGTGTCGTGTCCTGATCACTTACAGTTTCTGAGATCTCACGGGTACAAAATTTGTTTTAAAAAGGCTACCTGAGATAATTGAGATATCTCACCGGAAGTAGAACTTTGTTGCTTATTTAACATTGCATAGATGACATATGTAAGGATTTATACGAATCTAGTCATTCTCTGTAAATTAAATTAAGTACGTAAAAAAAAAAAATGAAGTGCTTCCGGTGACGACCGGAAGTATCGGCGAACAAAACAAAATAGTTTAATCACATCTACAACTATAGGACTATCATCCAACAAAGTCTGGTTGTTCAAGTCTTTTCGTTTTTGAGATCTCGAGGTGACAAGCTTTTCGTCGCTAGACAGGAAACGGACGAACGGAACTGAATTTTGAAAAAAGTGAAATAATTGCCTCCAGGTATTATCATTCTCTACCATCTCTGAAAATTTCATGAAAATCTATTCAGCCACCTCTGAGATATTCTGCCAACAAAAAAGGGGGAAAAAATAAGAAGAAAGAAAGAAAGAAAAAACATTACAACCACTATAAGGTCTTCCGTTGGAAACGGAAGACCTTAAAAAAAAACATTACAATCATTATAAGGTCTTCCATTGGAAACGGAAACGGAAATGTTGGAAACGGAAGATCTTAATAAATTGGAACAATTTGATTCGATTTTAGTTTTTGTGGAATGAACTACAACGTGGTGCCCGGGAACGCGGGTTGACTGGAAAGTGTAGGGCGAGTTAACCATCGGGCAGATACTTTGGATCTGATAACGTAGGTTTAAAATATGCAAATAAATATACATACACTAGCGTTTTTTCAATTTCATACATTTTCATACTACGACAGATTGGTAGTAAACCTTTTAGTAAGTTAAACATTAATTTGTAAACAATGAACAGATTGTGTTTTACGTCCATATGAATAAATGATGTATCCATAAAACGGAAAAGTTGAAGGGGATGACGCCCCACCCCCTCCCCAATTGTTTTTTTTTCTAAACAGTCTTTTATCTTATTCTTATTTTGGTCTGTGATAAAAATTATAGTAAAAATTGACCTAAAGAACATATAGAGATACGACGCACTAAATACCAATTCACTGGTTTGAAAAAAAAAGTTTCTTATATTTTTCCAGTCATAATCAGCTGCAACAAAGCTTGCGCGGGATATCATGTAGTAAATGTATATTTTATACGAGTTGGTAAAGAAAATATTGTCTACCTTTACATGTACTATCCAAATGAGTATCCTTTGTGTCCGTAACATTGTCATTAATAGTGAAGCTTAGAGTGATCTTTGTATCTGAAATCTGGCCGCCTATTAAAATTAAAAGATCTTGGTTGGCGGATTTTTATCACTTAATATATTCATCTTCATAGAGACTTTGACCAATAAAAATCTTTACTATTGGTTTTGCACTTGGTTTTCTGTAGCATATCACAAGACACATATTCTGTTGTCCGATTACTTCTTAACATACACTTTGTTGGTGGAGAGAAGACTACAATGAAAAAAAAACCACTTCTGATTTGTTGATACATTTTAATATATTCCATTTTTCTTTTACATTTCTTCTTAACAAATCAATTTCTATGCAAGTACTAGTATGTTTTGCTCACGTTTGATGATGCCATTTACAAAATATTCTGCTATGCACTTTTCTCCATTGGTCAAGTTTGGTAATGCAATTTGACCCCTGTCCATCAATAGAGGTGGAAACAGTCCTTAAAGAAAGGAATACTCTTCAATAAAATCCTTATATCCTTCTGAAGCTCATCTGTTCTTATTATATCATTTAAAATTAAAAGCCCCTCAAGCTTTTATGTAATTATTTTTTTTAGTTAAAGCTTACCTGAACAATTTTTATCACCTTGTATTTCTTCTACCTGCAGTGTTACGACGCCTGGTAAACGAAAACAAAAAAGACTGATGAGTAGCAAGTTGTAATTACAGGTGAAATACACAGCTCATATTGCCTTTTTATGTTTACAAAGCTTGCCATGTTTTTGTTTTCAAACAAAAGAACTCGTGACAAACAAGATACATTGTTTTACTGTGGTCTTTAATAACTTCGAACTCTGCGATTAAAGTTATCCCATGGTATAATGATATTTATTATTTGTTATACTACAATGTGAACACTTTTATTACAGAAACTAGTAAATGTGATCTCGTTTGTAACTTGAATATTCAAATTTAGTAATGTTCAAATTTTAGTGAACTATTCTGGGCATTCGGAATAGAAAAAAATAAAATTTGAAATTTTGAGCTTTATTCGTTTCTATGACCCTTTAATATTCTCAATGTCAATGCCTTCTTTAATTCATTTATATCCAAGTGAACACTGAAACAAATGGAGATTACAATCTTGATTCCGTTCTAATACTCGGTCGTATACTGTAACAGACAAAAATCATTGATACATGTACATTGTAAAACTAAGTTTATGATACTAAAAGATTGAGAATTATTTTTTACCCCAACTCATGACATATATCGCTTTTCCAATCCAAGTATCTTTCAGATCTGGGTCGTCCTCAGAATAAGGTATTTTATTGATTGATGCACAAGAGTTTAAGGAATTCGTCCAGTTGAGTTGAATACAGTGAATCAATCCATAAAAGAGCTCTTGTTAAAATATTAAATAATAAACGATGACTGATTAGCTACAAATTGAAATATATCCCTTGTTTTTCATTTTATTCTGCATAACTAGATTATATAAAACATAAACAATCAAATTTGATATTCGATTTACATCTTTAAATTACTAATTTATTGTAGAATATTTATAATAAAATAGGAAATACTGTCATATTGTAAATTTTGTATTTACTGCGTATGTGT
Source organism: Magallana nippona (assembly GCA_033439105.1). Taxonomy (NCBI): domain Eukaryota; kingdom Metazoa; phylum Mollusca; class Bivalvia; order Ostreida; family Ostreidae; genus Magallana; species Magallana nippona. The sequence continues at coordinate 5,107,731 of CM065922.1, forward strand.
AAATACGAATTTCATTATATCGTAAAATCAATACAAATAAAAACACACAGATTGTTCAGGGCCTTATATTTATTAATGAAAAATCAAACAAAACACACATATGAGTTTTAATATTGTAAATCTCGATATTTATACTCACCCCGGAATTCTATCACTTTCGTGCCGAGTACATGAACAGTTAAGTTAATTGTTTGTATTAAGCGTATGTTTTAAAAATATACTTACCAAGTATGAGAAACAACGACAAGCTTTTATTTATCATGACTAAACTCGGAGCTAAACTATAAAAAAACCAACTGTTAAGAGTAACATTTGAAATAAAATACACACTTCAACAACTCTGAGGAAATTGATGTAAAATATGACTCGCAATCAATATTTTGCTTAATAATAACCTTTACAATTTCCTGGTCGCAACGCTAGAAATTATTCGGAGGATAATGTGAAATACAGCCCCCAGTAAATTGGCAAAGAATTATTTTCGGAATTTCTCTGTACTAAATCTTTAATATTGATATACTCTTATAGAACCCCTTTCTTCCCTAAGAAAAACAATCAAATGGGAAATATAAATCATTATTTATGGTAGAATACATTCAATATCTGCAGACGTTTAGCTCCGCCCCAGATTTGAAAGAAGCCGGTCAATGTATTATATCAAAATTTATCTTCATATGAAAGGAGAAAAATGTATCTCACTGCGCTCATATAAATGTAACTTCTAAAAAAATGCAAAAAATAAATGGCTCTTCCTCATTATTAACTGACGTTGTTTACCTGGTGTGAACTCGCTTAACCCTTCATGATGTTACTCGTCTTTGCCACGCGTGTCACGTGTGTTGCAACCACTATTGAAATAAAACCACTATTGAATTAAATTATTTCAATAGTGGTTGTTGGGGATGAATTTCATTAGAAGAATCAATTTGCAACAAGGCTACCCTCCATATTTAAAAGTTTTGGTCAGAGTACATAATGAAAAAATGAGAATAACAAACCGTCAACCATCACAAAAATCAATAAAACGAAATACATATTCAAAGCATAGCAAAACGGACCTCCAAAAAGATAGAGGTAGGAGCAGGTGCCTAGGAGGAGTGAGCATCCTCTGCTGTGTGCTCTTTGTCGTAATCGGGAAAAACCGGAAAAGTCCGTAGACAATTAGGTTATAAAATATGGTCTAACAATTAGTATGAAAAATGTCAGTCAGCATGCGACCCATAAAACAATTATATTAACACATATAACCCGCATTTCTTACCGGTATTTTGATTGACATAAATTCAGCATTTATATATGTGTGTGTGTGTGTGTGTGTGTGTGTGTGTGTGTGTGTGTGTGTGTGTGTGTGTGTGTGTGTGTGTGTGTGTGTGTGTGTGTGTGTGTGTGTGTGTGTGTGTGTGTGTGTGTGTGAGGGAGGGTGTGTGTGTGTGTGTGTTCATTAATATTCGAGCGTGTTTTTTTTGCATTAAAATTGGTTATTTTGAGTCAAATTCTAATGCATATATGATCTTTTCTCTTTTGGACACATTTGGGCATATTAAAACTGTCTAATGATGGTCTTCAAGTCTTCAAAAAAGTCTTCAAAAAAATTTAACATGTAAATTAAAGATAGTATGCGTATAATACCACATAACAATAACATTTTATCAATATTTTACACAATATTCATAGCATCTAATGTACAAATATGATATATTAAAAAAATGTGTTAATAATACTAGCAATAAAACAATTATTAGATATATCAAATGTACAAATACAACTGCAAACAAGTTGTTATTAAAGTTATTATCCTTTATTTATCCAGAATCCAAGATATTACTCATTCAAAATAAAATGCATGGATCGTTTTCTTTACTAAATAATGCTTTATACCTAAACAGATCATATCTTAAAATTTTAGGTTAATTTAATGGTTAATTTGCTGACCCTCCAACCTCTTAAATTGATTAAAAATTACTGAAAAAGATCAAAGTTCTTCAAATGGACATCGATGTCACATTGAATGTCCATACTGTTTTCCATAGTTTTTACCTGTACATACATTTTAATCCAAATCAGGTGTCCATAGATCTTTCTTTAGTACCTTTAAACTCACCCAACTGCACCCCTGCGAATGTGTTCGGAATGTTTTCTTTATCGTTGTTAAGTGTGTAATAAATCCAGAGGTGCTCGAATGAAAGTTCACGAGACTTTCCCGAGATTTGTTCAGTTCCTGTGAAATTTCGAGCGGCAGTATGAGTGTTCGGATAATATTCAAAATATACGTAAGTACTGGTCGTTTTTGGTATCATATGTTACTTTGATATACGTTAAAACATGAAAATCTACTAAGATCTTTGTCTTTTTTATCATCTAGCGGTTATTTAAACTAAACGATAATATTCAGAACAGAGTTATCGTTCGTGTTCAACCATTCAACACGTGGTTGAAAATATAAACATTGGGTTGCTTGATAAAACCATAGCCATGTTTGATCTTTGGTGTGCAATACCATGCTTTTTAAAAAAAGAATGGGTGTCTGTTTTGTGTAAAAACATAGTATACCGAGCCATTCTCAAGGAACATTCTGCATAAAATAGTATAGTCTGTTTCACTATTGATGCTATTACTAGGTCAGGCGCGGATCGAAAATTAATTCTAAGGGGGAATCGCTACTAAGCATGTTAAATTGTTGCAACATCCAAAAATAGTTACATTTTTTTATTGTCACATTTATTTCTATAATTCATTTTATTTACCAATTAATGAAGATAAAGTTTAAAATCAATACACGTCTAGATTTTATATTTGACTACAAGTACCTAGATTATAGGAAATAGACAATAACCACGAGGCAAGATTTTTACTGCGAAACTGAAAGGGTCAAATAAAACCACGTGGCCTAAATTTAAATGACAAAAACATTCGCCGGGGTGAACTGGTTAGGTATTTAAATACCCGTGCTGGTGTAGTCAGTTTGGGCGTAGCAGGCACCTGATAAGGACATGCTGTCCTGTACAAGAGTTTGTGCAACTTAAAGTATTTACATCTGAGCATATTCTAACCAGGTTCTTCTCACTTCTGAGGTTTTATTTTAAAGTTTGTTTATTGTTAATGTTCAGTTGCAATGACAGCCAAGTTCCTTTTTGTGTTTTGTTGACTTGTTCCATAAAGTTGTCTTAAACTTATCATACTGTTTAAGTACATAAAAACTGGTAATGTTTATAAAGTATGCAAAGAAGCTGTAAAGTAACAATGCTGCATAACATTGTAAAAAGTGTGCACAGTAATTGCGTGAATTCAGTGTATAAGTAAACATTCTATTTGCATAATATATATAGTATGTAAAAAAGTACAAATATAAATATACATGTAAAAGTAAAAATATAGAAGTAAAAACATGTGTAAAAGTATGCATGTATAATATATGTAAATACATGTAAAGTGTGTAAAGTAATGTATCTGTATGTGGAAAAACGTGCATAGTATATAACCCCAATGTATGGTATATATACAGTTATGGTATGTATACTTTTTAATAGATCCTAGTATTGCAGTACCACTATTTGCAGTATTCCAGTATTGTGGTAACCAGTTTGCAGTATCTCAGTATTGCAGTAACACAATTTGCAGTATTCCAGAATTGCTGTACTCCAGTATCCGGTATTACAGTATACCAGAACTACAATACTTCAGTATTCTAGGAACTCAGCCTTAAGGACAATGGAACCACCCTAAACATTCAACTATTCAACATTCAACAGTTCAGATTCACCAACTTTGGCCTGTCATACCTGGACGGATGGTTTGGGAGCCCAACGAAGCCGCCATTACGGACCAGCCAATAAGTGACCCAAAAACTTTAATATTTTCTCTGTAGAACTGAATCACAAGATTTGTACAGTATTAAAATGTAGTAAAATGTTCAAATAGTTATTCTTTATGACAACCAGCCCGGCCAATCTGTGACAATGGAAAAAGAAGGAATAGAAAGTGCTGAAAGATTACGGATAAAAATATAAAATAAACTAGTATACTTATTGTGATCGAACAATAGAAGGTCTTTCCACGTTATTATGTTTTTTGTTTAAAACTTTTTTGTTTCCATAGTATCAATGAAAAACTTTCTTAGCCTTACTTCTCTAAAAAGTAAAGTCAAAAGATTTCGTAAAAAAAACCCATTTAAACTGACCTAGACCTTTGACTTTTAAGACACTATAACTGGCCAAGGTCAACTTTTCATTTTCAAGTGGTCTGATGTCTCTACGATGTATGGTATAAAAGTTGTAAGCGTTTTAATAAAACTAAGAGGTTTTCAGGGGCATCAACTGCTTAAAGGGGACTTTGGATCCTTTTGGCGTGAATAGATTGAAAGATTCTGAAGTAAACACAAGACATTGGTAAAAGTTTCAAGTCTCTATCTATAACGATTTCAGAGAGGTAGCGATAAAAAGCATTGTGTACAAAAGGGACAATAACTCTATAACTATTTCAAGGTGGGGGTTGAAGAAATATATTTAAAATTTTTAACAAGTCCTACTACATCCATTAACAGGTTTTTCTTTACAACCATAACAATAGAGATATGAAAACTTCAAAACTCTGAGCTAATTTATATTTGTAAATCCAAAGTATTTGCAGTATTCCAGTATTGCTGTACTCCAGTATCCGGTATTACAGTATACCAGAACTACAATACTTCAGTATTCTAGGAACTCAGCCTTAAGGACAATGGAACCACCCTAAACATTCAACTATTCAACATTCAACAGTTCAGATTCACCAACTTTGGCCTGTCATACCTGGACGGATGGTTTGGGAGCCCAACGAAGCCGCCATTACGGACCAGCCAATAAGTGACCCAAAAACTTTAATATTTTCTCTGTAGAACTGAATCACAAGATTTGTACAGTATTAAAATGTAGTAAAATGTTCAAATAGTTATTCTTTATGACAACCAGCCCGGCCAATCTGTGACAATGGAAAAAGAAGGAATAGAAAGTGCTGAAAGATTACGGATAAAAATATAAAATAAACTAGTATACTTATTGTGATCGAACAATAGAAGGTCTTTCCACGTTATTATGTTTTTTGTTTAAAACTTTTTTGTTTCCATAGTATCAATGAAAAACTTTCTTAGCCTTACTTCTCTAAAAAGTAAAGTCAAAAGATTTCGTAAAAAAAACCCATTTAAACTGACCTAGACCTTTGACTTTTAAGACACTATAACTGGCCAAGGTCAACTTTTCATTTTCAAGTGGTCTGATGTCTCTACGATGTATGGTATAAAAGTTGTAAGCGTTTTAATAAAACTAAGAGGTTTTCAGGGGCATCAACTGCTTAAAGGGGACTTTGGATCCTTTTGGCGTGAATAGATTGAAAGATTCTGAAGTAAACACAAGACATTGGTAAAAGTTTCAAGTCTCTATCTATAACGATTTCAGAGAGGTAGCGATAAAAAGCATTGTGTACAAAAGGGACAATAACTCTATAACTATTTCAAGGTGGGGGTTGAAGAAATATATTTAAAATTTTTAACAAGTCCTACTACATCCATTAACAGGTTTTTCTTTACAACCATAACAATAGAGATATGAAAACTTCAAAACTCTGAGCTAATTTATATTTGTAAATCCAAAGTATTTGCAGTATTCCAGTATTGCTGTACTCCAGTATCAAGTATTACAATATACCAGAACTACCATACTTCAGTATTCCAGGAACTCAGCCTTAAGGACAATGGAACCACCGTAAACATTCAACTATTCAACATTCAACAGTTCAGATTCACCAACTTTGGCCTGTCATACCTGGACGGATGGTTTGGGAGCCCACCGAAGCTGCCATTACGGACCAGCCAATAAGTGACCCAAAAACTTTAATATTTACTCTGTAAAACTGAATCACAAGATAATCAAATGTATTGTACAGTATAAAAAATGTAGTTAATTGTTCAAATAGTTATTCTTTCTGACAACCAGCACGGCCAATCTGTGACAATTGGTGTCAGAAGTGGGATGTTAGTAATGTAACACAGAGCTGATGTCAGAAAAATATTTATCATAGAAAGAAAATTGTCAAATATCTGTATTGTAATTGAAAAGGATAATTACCATTTTTATAACTGTTATATTTTTGTACTTTGTACGCATTTACAACTTTTTACATAACGTTGTAGAAAAAAGAAATTTGGCAGTTTACGTTGCTACTGGGATCCAGAAGTGAATAGAAGTGAATTTATCAGCGATAACTGTACTTCCTTGGAATGTGAATTTGATGATCTGGTCAGGAAAAGCGAAGTTTTCAGCTGTTTGATTACAGACTTAAACGGTAAAGCTTATTATTAAAAACTGTTTAGTTAGTCAGATATAGGTACCGTGTCACCCGAACGTAAGATATCGTGTTCTTGCTTTAAAGTAGGTATTGTGCAGTGACTATTTTACAATACGCCCTTTAAAGTAGTGAAATTCAAGGTCACAGTCTGTCAGTTGTTGATATTAGAACATTGTAGTGAAGGTCAAAGTCACAGTCTGTCAGTTGTTGACGTTGAATTGTCTGCAAGCACTATTTAACCACTATGTCATGTGGAAGTTTGAGTGAAGTCAAAGCAGCGGGGAAAGAATTAGGTTACACTGATCAAGAGTTGAAAGATTACGTGAAAAAGCAACAAGATAGGATGAGAGATGAGAGAACTCTTTTAAAAGAGAAGAAGAGAGAACAGAGACCGTATAGATTAGAATTAGAGAGATTGGATCAGGCAGTGAAATTGAAAGAAATAGAAAATAAGCATGAACTTAAGATGAATATGAATCAAAGTAATGTTAAAAGAAAAAACATTACAATCACTTTGTTGGAAACGGAAGACCTTAACTAGACTCTTGTTGCAAAAGCAACAAAAAGGTCTTCCGTTCTGATATACATGTCTGAATTTAACTTTAAGACATTGCATCTCTCAAGAAGAAAAAAATAATAGATATGATAATTACTGTGAATAAAAGATGTAGACGTTACTTCTATGTAAAACAACAACGAGAATGGAAAATAATCAATTTTTGAAGTACCTTTTGTGACGACCGGAAATAACACTGAACCAAACAAAACATGTTTGACATTTCTATAGTCATAAGTCAATCTTTCCTCAAAGTTTGGTTTTTTACGTCTCTGCCTAATCTGAGATCTCGTTGAAACAAGATTTTTTGTCTCGGGACCGGAAACTGACCATCAGAAGTGATTAATGAAAATAAAAGCTGGTATTTCTTGTACATTTGCCTAGTGTACATCACTATTGATCAGACTAGATGAAACACCCAAGAAAGTCAGGTAAACTTGTTAAAAACATGATTTGTTTGAACCCTTCCGGTGAGGACCGGAAGTGACGGTTGACAAAATGAAAGCGGTTAAAAATATTTTCTATCAAATGTATATCATCCATGTAAGTTTTGTGTCTTCATCACTTAAAGTTTGTAAGATCTGACGGGTAAAACATTTGTTCAAAAAAGGCTATCTGAGATATTTGAGATAACTCACCGGAAGAAGAAATTTTGTGTTTATTTAACATCGCATAGATGACATATGAAATAATTTATACTAATATTTTAATTCTATGTAAAATAACTAAAATAGGTAAAAAAAAAATAAAAAATTGAAGTGCTTTCGGTGACGACCGGAAGTTACGCCGAACAAAACAAAATAGTGTAAACACATCTATATACATAGGTCTATAATCCCACAAAGTTTGATTGTTCAAGTCATTACCGTTTTTGAGATCTCGAGAATTCAAGGTTTTTTGTCTCGGGACAGGAAACGGACAAATGGAAGAGCTCAATGAAAAGGATAGATAGTTTTCTTAAACACTAGACAACAGGACTTTATTGCGTATCAATTTATCTAAAATTATCAAAGAAAAACAGATAAACTTTTGAAGAACTTGATTTGTTTGAAGTCTTCTGGTGTGGACCGGAACTGACGGTTAACAAAATGAATGCAATTAAACACATTTTCTATCAAATGTCTATCATACTTGTAAGTTTTGTGCCTTGGTCACTTACAGTTTCTGAGATATCGCTGTTACAACATTTGTTTTAAAAAAAAACAATCTGAGATATTTGAGATATTTGACCGGAAGTAGATTTTTTTCTTTTTTTACCATCGGATAGATGACTTATGTTACATTTATACTTATATTTCGATTCTGTGTGATATAAATAAAATGCGTAAAAAAATAATTTTAAAATACTTCCGGTAACGGACGACTGGAAATTACGATGAACAAAACAAAATAGTTTAAACACATCTACGACTATAGGTCTATCATACTGTAAAGTATGGATGCTCAAGTCTTTATCGTATTTGAGATCTCGATGATCTTTTTATCGCGGGACAGGACACAGACGACAGGAAATGATTTTTGAAAAAATAAAAAAAAAATACCTGGAGATATTATCATTCTCTATCATTCCTGAAAATTTCAAGAAAATCTATCCAGCCATCTCTGAGAAATCTTGTGCACAAAAAAGGGAAAAAAATAATAAGAAACACTAGACTCTTGTTGCTTAAGCAACAAAAAGGTCTTCTGTTCCTAATGTATTCATCTGTAAAAAAAAAATGCATTCCTCTCGTAAAAAAAAAATGGATATAATATATGCTGTGAAGGAATTTTCCAAACATCATATCTATGTTAAAAAAAAAAAAAACAAACAAAAAAACGAAAAAACATAAGTCATTTCCGACTACTTCCTTTGACGACCGAAAGTTACGCCGGATCAAACAGAACATGTTAACATATACTTAATATATCTCCATATATTGTTCTGTATTTCCTCAAAGTTTGGTTCAAGTTTTTGTCAGTTTTGAGATCTCGTTGAGAAAAGATTTTTGTCTCGGGACCGGAAAGGGACAAACGGAAGTGATTAAAGAAATTAAATGTAGATATTTTGAGTACATATATCTAAGGTACATAACTGTTCATCAGACTGAATAAAATATTCAATGAAAAAAATCTGAACTTATTAAAAATTCATTTGCTCAAACACTTCTGGAGAGAACCAGAAATGACGGACGTCAAAATAAAACCAGTTAAACACATCTTCAATTAAATGTAAATCATCCATACAACGTTTGCATCTTCATATCTTAGAGTTTCTGAGATCTCGCAGGTACAACATTTTTGTAAAAAAAAAGCTACCTGAGATATTTGAGATGTCTCACTGGAAGTAGAATTTTTTCGTTTATTTAACCATGTGTACATGACCTTTTGTATTTCTATTTTTCAAAAGATACTTCCATGGTAAACTAGATGCTGTCATTAGACAGTAATACCCGCACCAAGTGTTTGCCTCTAAATGACACTCTCTTGTACTAGTTTTAGTCAAAAAGAAGGCCAAATGCAATTTCCGGTACTTTTTAAAAATTATATTTTTCATAAATGCTGAGTTCACATCCCATAATACACATATTGCCTTTATGTACAATTTGAGGTTGAATTGTTTGCATGTGAATTTTAAATCCCCCCCCCACTACCCATGGATACTTGGTAAATAAAAATCAGAATATTTTTATAACAATGAAAGCATGTACATCTAATTGCAATAAAGAATATTGTAAAAAGTGCAAAATAAATGTCATGCACAACGATTTTCCCTGCAGGACTGCTTTAACGATTTTAAAAGGTGGTATCAGACACATGTCGATATTTATATGGATAAAAGTGCGTTATTTCATATCATATGTAGTTATATGCTAAAATAACTTTCACTGTTTTAGAATTAAAAAATTTTACAATGAATATTTGGGCAAAAAAATAAGTTTTAAAATTTTTTATAAACTTAAGGTAAAAATAAGATAAGCCCCAGCAGGATTCAAACTCTCTACTTACAGACACATTGTTAACGCTCTAACCCATTGCACTATGCTGTTAGGTAACATTATTTTGGGGGAAAATATTATATTTTATGTTTTTTGGAAACTTAAAGTAAAAATAAGATAAGCCCCAGCAGGATTCAAATTCTCTACTTACAGACACATTGTTAACGCTCTAACCCATTGCACTATGCTGTTAGGTAACATTATTTTGGGGGAAAATATGATATTTTATGCTTTATTTTTTTCGTTCAATAAGGAGTACATCACAATATGTACGTAGGTGTCCCATACCACCTTAAAGCTGAAAATTGTTCTTTACATAATTAATTACCTAATAAAATTGTGCAAGGGGTTTTAAAGAATAAAGTTGTGAAAATACATGCAATATGTTACAAGTAAATGATCTTTGTCCGAAGTTACGTATACAACACAGGTCTGCAGGGTGCATTAGCAGGTACTAGTTTTACCCAGCTCTTTGGTTAGATGGGTTTCACGTGGTGTACATGCATCTGTGTTTTCGATATGCAGAATAGGATTAATCATCATGAATAAATGTTTCTTTTGTGGTGATCAGCTAAAGGAATTCATATTGTGCTCTAATTGGATTATCATTATGATGTTGACCAATATAGGTAAGTATATACATGTAGTAGCGTAATATCATGAGACACCGGTATACAAAACAGTTAAGTTTTACTTTCACTTTCTAAAATGTGATCTCCCTTTGCCAGCATACTGTATCATACTGTAACAGTTTGTATTAAATTTGGGTATTAAAAATATCATGTTTATATGAGTTATAATAGGGAGGAAGGGGAAGGGGCCTTAACTGTTCCCCACCCCCAGGATGTGTGGAATAGATATACATTTCTAGTGAGAATGAAGGCATGCTGCAGCTTTTTTCCCCATTAAACCCCCTTCCCCATCATCGTACACCAGTAATAGAAAAAGAGTTAATGACTGTAATTTTCTTTTATTTTGATTATTCTTTTTTATCAAGAGATATGTGGTATGTCAAGATTTATGACTCATGAAAATTTGTGCATTTTAATCCTGACTGTGAACAAATATACATGTATAATTACATATAAAGAAAAATACATGTGATATTATACTTGGGATGGCAATCAATTGCAGAATTGCCGATCGGTTATTTATAACTCATTTTGACTGATTAATTTGTTAAACATTTTGAAAATATAGACATTTCTAAATACATGTATAACATATTATCAATATTTTTTGAAGATTGATTTTGTAACTATTAACAACTTATTTAGGGCCCCACTCTGCAGATGCCCTATAGTTATCATTCTGTCCAATTCCGCTGATCATGTCAAGATATATTTAAGACAAATTGGCCCTTGCCCCTTGGGTCATTCCCCCTACCCCCCCCCCCCCCCCCCAAAGAGTTGCTTTTAACCCCCCCCCTCCTCTGAAATAGGGAATGATAATACATTTTAATAATTGTTGAGATCCCCACCCCTAAACCATATTTATTCTTGCTCCTTGTGTCATTACACATCAATTGGTACATGTATATAGGTTATACCCCCTTTGAGATGCCCAGTGACTTTCCAGAGTTAGAACTAATCAAGTAACCTATCTTATTCATATGTAGTGTAATCCTAGCCCTAGCCCAATGATGACCCTTCTTCGTTTTTTACAGCAAGGTTTTTGTTGACTGACTTTATAATTTCCACAATTATATATAACATTTTGTTTATCTTTAAGATTAAAATGCAATTCCCAAAATCTCTTTATGTAAATCTGACATCATACTGAAAAAAACAATCAAGAAATGATTGATGATTTTGCTACTGTAAAAATGTGAGAAGAGACTCTGAATCTCTCCCCACCCACCTGCCCCCACCCCCCCCCCCCCCCCCCCCCGAAAACATGAATAGTCGAATATTTTTTAAATATCCTCAAAATCATCGAAATCTCCGCTCCTAAACCATATATATTTTTGTTTCTTGAACCATGACCATGTCAAGGCAAATCTTTTTGTGGTATTAGTAGGTCATGGCATCTGGGAGTCACCCTAACCCCACCCCACCCTCCCAAAATCAAAAATGATCAAATAACTTAAAAAAATTGCTTGTGATCCCCACCCCTAAAGCATATATATTCTTCCTCCTTATGCATCTTATGGTACGTTATTTCAATCACAAGAGATAAGAGGAGGTCCAGGAATTAGGTTTTTTTTTTTGGAACGGAACATCATTTTGCAGATAGCATTGACCCTCAGAATCAAATTTATATTTCTAAAACCTTATTGCATATCTATAGCTCAGCCCCTGTTATATCCCTATAAATGATGTGGCTATTCATTAATCATGAGAGGAGTTCTGGGAAGTAGGTTTTTTCAGGAGTGATAAACGTCAATTTTCAGCTACTATTTGACTCCCTGGATGAAATTTAAATTTTTAAAACCTTATTGCATGACTATATGACAGCCCCTATCATACCCCAAGATATGATGTGGCTATTCATTAAATCATGAGAGGAGTTCTGGGAAGTAGGTTTTTTTACGAGTGATAAACGTCAATTTTCTGCTACTATTTGACTCCCTGGATGAAATTTAATTTTTTAAAACCTTATTGCACATCTATAGGACAGTCACTATCATATCTCAAGAGATGACATAGCTACTGCATAAATTGTAAGAGGAGTTCTGGGAACCATATTTTTTTTGCAAAAAAACGTCATTTTTTGATGCCCACAGACCCCCGTGATAAAAACAAAAATTCTGAAACATGATTACACGTCAACATGACACCCCAAAGCATATCCTATTAGATCATTAGGCTACTGCAAAAAGAAATTGACGTTTTTTGAAACCAGACTTTTTGTAAAAAAAAAAACGTCATTTTTCAGCCATTTAATGACCCCCAGGACAAAATTGAAATTTCCGAAACCTTATTGCGCATCTGTAGGACACCCCAAAACATATTCCAAGAGATGATTTGTCTACTGTTGAAAATGTAAAAGGAGTTCGAGGAAGAAGGTTTTTTGTCAAAAAACGTCATTTTTTACCAATTATTTGACCCCCAGGACTACCAGAGAATTTTTGAAACCTGTTTACAAAACAACATGACACCCCAAATCATACTCCAAGAGTTCAGTTTGGTGGTTTATAAGATGTAAGAGCAGTTTGAGAAAGTAAAACGTGACAGACGGACGGACAGACGGACGGACAGACGGACGGACAGACGGAACAGGGTAACAACAATATACCCGAACTTTCTTTAGAAAGTGCGGGTATCAAAACCAAAATATTTGTTAAAAATTAAATTTTTGTGTACTTCCTGTGACGACCGGAAGTTACGCCGGATAAAATAAAATAGTGTAAACACATGTTCTTACCTAAGTCTATCATCCCACAAACTTTGGTGGTTAATGTCGTTATCGTTTTTGAGATCTTGTCGAAATAAGGTTTTTTGTCTCGGGACAGGAAACGGACAAACGGAAGTGCTCAATGAGAATTGAATTAAATATTTCTTGTATACTTGCCTATCAAACATGATTACTTATCGAGCTTACTAAAACTATCAAAGGAAAACAGTAAAACTGCTAAACAACTTGATTTGTTTGAACTCTTCCGGTGTGGACAGGAAGTGTTGGTCGACAAAATGAGACCGTTAAACACATCTTCAATCAATTGAAAGTGAAAGTTTCGTGTCTTGATCACTTACAGTTTCTGAGATCTTGCGGGTACAAAATTTGTTTCAAAAAAGCTACATGAGATAATTGAGATATCTCACCGGAAGTAAAATTTTGTTGTTTATTTAACATTGCATAGATGACATATGTAAGGATTTATACTAATATATTCATTCTCTGTAAATCAAATTAAATAGGTAAAAAAAAAAATTGAAGTGCTTCCGGTGACGACCGGAAGTTACAACGAACAAAACAAAACAGTTTAAAGACATCTACAACTATAGGTCTATCATCCCACAAAGTCTGGCTGTTCAAGTCTTTTTCGTTTTTGAGATCTCGAGGTGACAAGCTTTTCGTCGCGTGACAGGAAACGGACCACCTGAACTGAATTTTAAAAAAAGTGAAATAATTCCCTCGAGGTATTATCATTCTCTACCACCTCTGAAAAATTAAGGAAAATCTATCCAGCCACCCCTGAGATATTCTGCCGACAAAAAAGGGGAAAAAATAAGAAGAAAGAAAGAAAAAACATTACAATCACTATAAAAACAATCACTTAAAAAGAAACATTACAATCACTATAAGGTCTTCCGTTGGTATCGGAAGACCTTAATAAATTGGAACAATTTGATGCGATTTTAGTTTTTGTGGAATGAACTACAACGTGGTGCCCGGGAACGCGGGTTGACTATACTCTGTCCCAAGATATCCTGGATTCACATTTTGCTTAATTACTCGATATTTATAAATACCTCAGGGTTCAAACGATGTTCATTCAAAAGTATGAAAAATTTCCAAGATTTCTCCGTTGAAACGCCCCCTCTAGCTGATCATGTTTCAATACATGGCTAAAAAATGTGATGTCTACGGGGATTTTGTATTGAAGCAGACCCGGATGATAAAGTTGAAAAATTGCGCGAGGTATTCCGAGTATTTCCGATTGGAGAAAAGATGTAAACATTCCCCATTATAAATCTCCGTAAGAAATCTGTTTTCGTTCCTGTGAACTTTTATGAGTGAAAAATGATTATGTGTTAATGAAGATATCTTGGAAGTTTTCCCTTTCATCGATTTCAATTGCATTCTTTCAGAGGTATGTGTATTTTTATTAAGAATAGGCCAAATGTGCTGCATGAATATCTTGGGACAGACTATAATTAACATTATGGTGGAAAGTGTAGGGCGAGTTAACCATCGGGCAGATGCTTTTGATCTGATAACGTAGGTTTAAAATATGCAAATATATATGCATACACTAGGTTTTTTTGAATTTCATACATTTTCAGACTACGACAGATTGGTAGTAAATCTTTTAGTGAGTTAAACATTAATTTGTAAACAATGAACAGATTGTGTTTTACGTCTATATGAATAAATGATGTTTCCATAAAACGGAAAAGTTGAGGGGGATGACGCCCCACCCCCTCCCCAATTGTTTTTTTTTCTAATCAGTCTTTTATCTTATTCTTATTTGGTCTGTGATAAACATTATAGTAAAAATTGACTTAAAGAACATATAGAGATACGACGCACTAAATACCAATTCACTGGTTTGAAAAAAAAAGTTTCTTATATTTTTTCCAGTCATAATCAGCTGCAACAAAGCTTGCGCGAGATATCATGTAGTAAATGTATATTTTATACGAGTTGGTAAAAAAAATATTGTCTACCTTTACATGTACTATCCAAATGAGTATCCTTTGTGTCCGTAACATTGTCATTAATAGTGAAGCTTAGAGTGATCTTTGTATCTGAAATCTGGCCGCCTATTAAAATTAAAAGATCTTGGTTGGCGGATTTTTATCACTTAATATATTCATCTTCATAGAGACTTTGACCAATAAAAATCTTTACTATTGGTTTTGCACTTGGTTTCCTGTAGCATATCACAAGACACATATTCTGTTATCCGATTACTTCTTAACATACACTTTGTTGGTGGAGAGAAGACTACAATGAAAAAGAAAACACTTCTGATTTGTTGATGCATTTTAATATATTCCATTTTTCTTTTACATTTCTTCTTAACAAATCAATTTCTATGCAAGTACTAGTATGTTTTGCTCACGTTTGATGGTGCCATTTACAAAACATTCTGCTATGCACTTTTCTCCATTGGTAAAGTTTGGTAACGCAATTTGACCCCTGTCCATCAATAAAGGTGGAAACAGTCCTTAAAGAAAGGAAAACTCTTCAATAAAATCCTTATATCCTTCTGAAGCTGATCTGTTCTTATTATATCATTTAAAATTAAAAGCCCCTCAAGCTTTTATGTAATTATTTTTTTTTAAAGCTTACCTGAACAATTTTTATCACCTTGTATTTCTTCTACCTGCAGTGTTACGACGCCTGGTAAACGAAAACAAAAAAGACTGATGAGTAGCAAGTTGTAATTACAGGTGAAATACACAGCTCATATTGCCTTTTATGTTTACAAAGCTCGCCATGTTTTTGTTGTCAAACAAAAGAACTCGTGACAAACAAGATACATTGTTTTACTGTGGTCTTTAATAACTTCGAACTCTGCAATTAAAGTTATCCCATGGTATAATGATATTTCTTATTTGTTATACTACAATGTGAACACTTTTATTACAGAAACTAGTAAATGTGATCTCGTTTGTAACTTGAATATTCAAATTAAGTAATGTTCAAATTTAAATGAACTATTCTGGGCATTTGGAATAGAAAAAAATAAAATTTGAAATTTTGAGCTTTATTCGTTTCTATGACCCTTTAATATTCTCAATGTCAATGCCTTCTTTAATTCATATATATCCAAGTGAACACTGAAACAAATGGAGATTACAATCTTGATTCCGTTCTAATACTCGGTCGTATACTGTAACAGACAAAAATCATTGATACATGTACATTGTAAAACTAAGTTTATGATACTAAAAGATTGAGAATTATTTTTTACCCCAACTTATGACATATATCGCTTTTCCAATCCAAGTATCTTTCAGATCTGGGTCGTCCTCAGAATAAGGTATTTTATTTTTGAATGATGCACAAGAATTTAAGGAATTCGTCCAGTTGAGTTGAATACAGTGAATCAATCCATAAAAGAGCTCTTGTTAAAATATTAAATAATAAACGATGACTGATTAGCTTCAAATTGAAATATATCCCTTGTTTTTCATTTTATTCAGCAAAACAGTTAATATGGCTGCATAACTAAATTATATAAAACATAAACAATCAAATTTGATATTCGATTTACATCTTTAAATTACTAATTTATTGTAGAATATTTATAATAAAATGGGAAATACTGTCATATTGTAAATTTTGTATTTACTGCGTATGTGTAAATACGAATTTCATTATATCGTAAAATCAATACAAATAAAAACACACAGATTGTTCAGGGCCTTATATTTATTAATGGAAAATCAAACAAAACCCACATATGAGTTTTAATATTGTAAATTTCGATATTTATACTCACCCCGGAATTCTATCACTTTCGTGCCGAGTACATGAACAGTAAAGTTAATTGTTTGTATTAAGCGTATGTTTTAAAAATATACTTACCAAGTATGAGAAACAATGACAAGCTTTTATTTATCATGACTTAACTCGGAGCTAAACTATAAAAATACCAACTGTTAAGAGTAACATTTGAAATAAAATACACACTTCAACAACTCTGAGGAAATTGATGTAAAATATCAATATTAGCTTAATAATAACCTTTACAATTTCCTGGTCGCAACGCTAGAAATAACTCGGAGGATAATGTGAAATACAGCCCCCAGTAAATTGTCTAAGAATTATTTTCGGAATTTCTCTGTACTAAATCTTTAATATTGATATACTCTTATACAGTCATTTCATGCATATCTTTTACAATTTCATGCTATGCTATGGTATGCGATTTTAATGATATGCTATGAGATTTCAATGCAATGCTATGAGATTTGTATGCTATGCTATGAGAAATTGAAATGAAGGGCCTAATGATATGGTATGCTATGCTATGCTATGCTATGGTATGCTATGAGATTTGAACAAAACACCTCCATACACAGAAGAGTTCCACATATTTCGAAGTAAAATGATAAGAAGCCAAAGTTTACTACTAATCTGCAATGTGAACATTTATTCTTTCAAATAAAAACATTTAAAACCGAGTTAAAATCATGTTGTATGCTATGCTATGGTATGCTATGACGAATGAGATTCTATGAGATTGTATGCTGTGGTATGAGATTCCAATGCTATGATATGAGATTCCAATGCTATGCTTTGAGATTTCAATGCTATGCTATGCTGTGGTGTATGTTGTTAAAGATATGCTTGAACTGACTGTAGAACCCCTTTCTTACCTAAGAAAAACAATCAAATGGGAAATATAAATCATTATTTATGGTAGGATACATTCAATATCTGCAGACGTTTAGCTCCGCCCCATATTTGAAAGAAGCCGGGCAATGTATTATATCAAAATTTATCTTCATGTGAAAGGAGAAAAATGTATCTCACTGCGCTCATATAAATGTAACTTCTTAAAAAAATGCAAAAAATAAATGGGTCTTCCTCATTATTAACTGACGTTGTTTACCTGGTGTGAACTCGCTTAACCCTTCATGATGTTACTCGTCTGTGCCACGCGTGTCACGTGTGTTGCAACCACTATTGAAATAAAACCACTATTGAAATGAATTATTTCAATAGTGGTTGTTGGGGATGAATTTCATTAGAAGAATCACTTTGCAACAAGGCTACCCTCCATCTTTAAACATTTTGGCCAGAGTACATAAAACAATTATATTTACACTTATATAACCCGCATTTCTTACCGGTATTTTGATTCACATGAAATCAGCATATATATATATATATATATATATATATATATATATATATATATATATGTGTGTGTGTGTGTGTGTGTGTGTGTGTGTGTGTGTGTGTGTGTGTGTGTGTGTGTGTGTGTGTGTATTCATTAATATTCGAGCGTGTTGTGGGGTTTTTTTTGCATTAAAATTGGTTATTTTGAGTCAAATTCTAATGCATATCTTGTCTTTTCTCTTTGGACACATTTGTGCATATTAAACCTGTTTAATGATGGTCTTCAAGTCTTTGGGCGTAGCAAGCACCTGATAAGGACATGCTGTCCTGTACAAGAGTTTGTGCAGCTTAAAGTATTTACATCTGAGCATATTCTAACCAGGTTCTTCTCACTTCTGAGGTTTCATTTTAAAGTTTGTTTATTGTTAATGTTCAGTTGCAATGACAGCCAAGTTCCTTTTTGTGTTTTGCTGACTTGTTCCATAAAGTTGTCTTAAACTTATCATACTGTTTAAGTACATAAAAACTGGTAATGTTTATAAAGTATGCAAAGAAGCTGTAAAGTAACAATGCTGCATAACATTGTAAAAAGTATGTACAGCAATTGCGTGAATTCAGTGTATAAGTAAACATGCTATTTGCATAATATATATAACATGTGTAAAAGTACAAGTATAAATATACATAAAAGTAAAAATATATAAA
This sequence comes from Magallana nippona, assembly GCA_033439105.1. NCBI lineage: Eukaryota > Metazoa > Mollusca > Bivalvia > Ostreida > Ostreidae > Magallana > Magallana nippona. The sequence continues at coordinate 5,126,748 of CM065922.1, forward strand.
TAAGATAATGAGTAAAAGTATGCATGTATAATATAAGTAAAAACATATAAAGTGTGTAAAGTAATGTATATGTATGTAGAAAAACGTGCATAGTATATAACCCCAATGTATGGTATATACAGTTATGATATGTATACTATTTAATAGATCCCAATATTGCAGTACCACAATGTGCAGTATTCCAGTATTGTGGTAACCAGTTTGCTGTATCGCAGTATTGCAGTACCACGATTTGCAGTATTCCAGTATTGCTGTACTCCAGTATCAAGTATTAGAGTATACCAGAACTACAATACTTCAGTATTCCAGGAACTCAGCCTTAAGGACAATGGAACCACCGTAAACATTCAACTATTCAACATTCAACAGTTCAGATTCACAAACTTTGGCCTGTCATACCTGGACGGATGGTTTGGGAGCCCACCGAAGCTGCCATTACGGACCAGCCAATAAGTGATCCAAACACTTTAATATTTTCTCTGTAGAACTGAATCACAAGATTTGTACAGTATTAAAATGTAGTAAAATGTTCAAATAGTTATTCTTTATGACAACCAGCACGGCCAATCTGTGACAATGGAAAAAAAGGAATAGAAAGTGCTGAAAGATTACGGATAAAAATATAAAATAAACTAGTATACTTATTGTGATCGAACAATAGGAGGTCTTTCCACGTTATTATGTTTTTTGTTTAAAACTTTTTTGTTTCCATAGTATCAATGAAAAACTTTCTTAGCCTTACTTCTCTAAAAAGCAAAGTCAAAAGATTTCGTAAAAAAAAACATTAGACCTAGACCTTTGACTTTTAAGACACTATAACTGGCCAAGGTCAACTTTTCATTTTCAAGTGGTCTGATGTCTCTACGATGTATGGTTTAAAAGTTGTAAGCGTTTTAATAAAACTAAGAGGTTTTTAGGGGCATCAACTGCTTAAAGGGGACTTTGGATCCTTTTGGTGTGAATAGATTGAAAGATTCTGAAGTAAACACAAGACATTGGTAAAAGTTTCAAGTCTCTATCTATAACGATTTCAGAGAGGTAGCGATAACAAGCACTGTGTACAAAAGGGTCAATAACTCTATAACTATTTCAAGGTGGGGGCTGAAGAAATATATTTAAAATTTCTTAACAAGTCCTACTACATCCATTAACAGGTTTTTTTTATACAACCATAACAATAGAGATATGAAAACTTCAAAACTTTGAGCTAATTTATATTTGTAAATCCAAAGAATTGTAACCACTAGTACTTTAATAAGATGTATAAATAAAACTGATTCATTGGTTTATGCATGCAGAAATATTCTTGAAGTGTCCAAGACATCATTGCTATTTTATTTTAAGAGTGGGTATAAGGTGGTAGTAGGTTTATATTTTGTTTTATGTTCTTATTCTTTCCACTCAAACGAACATAAATGATTTAAAAAATTAAACTCAAACACGTATGTTAGGATGTGAAGCACTCTGAGGTGCAGTATACTTATATATGTAAATAGACAAATCTAAATACATTTAGGTTTTCTTTTTATCTTCATTTCTACAAAATAAAACAATACTTTTAAGATAATATTCCGATATACATCAAAAGCAAGGGCGGGTGGGTGGAAATTAAGTTATCTGCACTGAAAAGAGCTCTCGAATGGCTATATAACTTTCTGCGCTAACATCGGTCAGATAAAGCCCTTGAATGAATATTTAAATGTTACCTGACTGGGTGACCAACAACTAACCAATAGATTACAGGTGTAAATAATCACAAACACGTGTTATTCGAACCTTTAATAAATACATAATGTTTATTTTAAATACAATTCAAAATGTGCAAATCAATTTCTGCATTTTCCATTAATAGATAATTACAAGACTATAGAATTACATTGAAATACAATCTAATAACTAAGAGGTTAGGGTATTAGTGAGAAACGCTCTAAATTTTGAAGATAGGGGATTAATAGACTTTTTAAAATATTTTGAATTTTTAAAAAATATTTTCAACATTAAGTTTCTTTTTGTGTTAGCACGGTTACACTATGTTTTGTTAAAATTTCATCAGTCAAATCAAGTATTTCAGTCTTATTTATTCATAATTCATGAATTTTTGAAATACAGTTGAAAATAACTAAAGGTGTTGAAAATCATTTCTATTAAAATACCGATAAAAAGACACTTCTTTAAAACGACGTAACCAGTAATGCATAATATGGAAATACATATGATCAAACAAAAAAGATGGGTGATGTATGTACAAAAAGACACAAAAAAACCCACACACAATGAAAATAATACTGTTGTTCATGTTGGAAATAAAACACAAAAGGACACTTACATATTATTTGTTAACAGTCCTTTTTATAATGGTTGCTGTGCTTTATTTTTGACTTTGGTGGGGTGGAAATGGAGGCAACCAACTTTCTTCCTTCAAGAATATTTATCTCTTTTTTTCTCTTTTATTAACATTATAACCACATAAGCATTAATATATATAACAAGTAAGCGTACAGTATTATCATACCAAGAGATAACCATATACATATAGATCTAGAGATTTATACCATTTGATAACATTTTGCTTTTTTGATTCTTCAAGGAGATAATAATATACATATAAATCTAAAATTTGTATACGATTTGATAACATTTTGCTTTTCATTTGATAATGAACAAAAGGTAATTTAAGGAAATTAAAGTATTGAAAGAAATGTAGAACATGCGTACATGGTATTGTTTTTAAACATACAATGACATATACATCTATTTTTCTGATTTTACATGTATGGATAAAAAGCCAATGCTAGATGGTGGGTCACCAGTCATCTACACAGTCTTTATTGTCCTTATGCTAGCTAGACTGTGACCACATCTGGTATGTGGACCTGATGGCAAATTAAAAACCTATACAAATTTTTTTAAAAAGTTTCTTAGTTTGTATATAATTATACGATTTCTCTTCAATATATTGATAAGTTTTCAAAGATGGTTGTACAAAGTGATATAAAGTTTCTCTATCTGATTTTGAATTCGTCAGTCTACATTTATTTTATATTTATAAATTTTCATTGCAGCATATGAAATAAGAGTATTCATACAATTATTAAAATCTGAGTTTTCATAAAAGCCTGTGATAATTTGTTTCCAACTAACAACAAAACCAACAATAGAACTTATTTTTTGCCATATGAATGAACATTTTCAATCTCTCCACAGTTTTCACAAGACATTTTCACATTTGGATTCCATTTACTCACACATAAGTTATTATTCAAAATATTGTGCAGTAATTTATAATTAAATTCAGCAATTTGCTTATCATACATTTTTGTGATTTTAATATAATATATGGAAGACCATAAATGCTTAGGAGTATCAAAAATTTTACTCCAAAAATTTTCTACTAAAGGCTTTGAAAATTTTATTTCAACAAAAATATTATATAAAATTGAAGATTTAAAGTACGCATAGGAAATATATGTATTACCTTTTAGAAGTACATACTTACTGTTTTTTTACATTGATATAGGGTGCTTTTTCGCATCGGTACTGTTTTGAGTATTTACAAAATACTGTCCAGAGAATAAGATATTCACACAAAATATTATTTTTATTAGAAATTTTGTCGTAAAAATATTCTATTTGAAGAAATGATCTGTCCATGTCATACAAATATTTTGTATAAAGTATGCCTGATTTTATCCAGTTTTCAAAGTAAATTGGTTTATTTTTTAACGTAAAAGAACCGTTTTTCCAAATTGGCAAGGTTAGCAATTCATCTGTGGAAATCTTTGTTAATTCTTTAGTCTTTTTGGAACAGTTAATATAAGCACATATTGCTTCTTTATAGAAGGTCGGAAGTTTGTTAATCTCGTTGTAGTCACTTAAATTTTCTAATTTAGTTTTTAGTATATATTCTAGAGTCAGATTTTCTCTATATAGTAAATTCTCTATGAAAAGACTGACTGCTGACTGAAAAGACTGCTTTTTGTGTTAGTTAATCGTTGAACCCATGATGCCTTTGACGCTTTCAGCTTAGATTCAAAGTCAATTATGTTAAATAAGAATATTTATCTCATTTAAGATCAATAATAAGCAATACATGCAATACATGCAATACATGAAACAATGTTTGGAAGAACACTCAGTTCATAAACACATCACTTAAAGGAACCTAGACACAATTTGAGATGCAAATTTCATTATTAATTTGTATGCATAAAATTGTTTACTTGTGTATTTTGAATATGTAATGCTCACGGGTAGCTGTAATTTATCGCTAATCTATTAAGCTTTAATGTAGCGCAGCAGCATTTGTAAGATATTTAAATGTAACGCAAAACTTATAAACAAAGTCAATACCAATCAGATCTGTGCGGAACTCATGAATTCATTAAAATAAATAATCAAGAATTCGCTTTTGAACTAGCGCCACCTAACGTGTGATATTGGAAATCACACTACATTACCGATAAATTTATAATTTCACAACTTTCATTCACAATACAACGTAACATAAAATAAGATTACAATCGAAACATTAAATATTAGATATATCAAACAACTTTCAATCAATAGTTTTAATAATACACCATGTTAAATCAAGAATTAACATCATCAAGCTGTCAATATTCAAGCTTAAGTTTATCGACTGTATAAACATCGAGTTAAACCGGAAGCGAGCAGACAGGAAAACATATGGCTGCCTACAAACATATACATGCACTTTTTCCAGTCATATAGCGAAGGTAACATTAATTTACTTAGATAAGACTTAGCAGTACCTTAAGGACAACTAAAATATACCATTCATATCAACAATCAAGATGAAATAAAACGTAAAAATGAATTCTTGCACAGTCCAAATTTTCTCGACATTGTTTACACATACTTATATGCTACCACTCAAATTCTAAACTTCTATATCACATAATAACACAAACATATTACGTAAAATCCTATTGTATACATCTAACTATTTAATTTCAAGCACTGGGTGTATGAGTACTGTATCAACCCGCTCCAAATCACCACAATGTATAAAAACATATTACAGTCATTGACTCTATTTGATAGAAATATCAACCCGCTCCAAGCTCATACAAAATAGTGAAATATTACAGTCACTGACTCAATATAGTTTATTAAACACTGTCATAGATGAAACAATAAATTAGACTGTGTCATCTAATATCATTGTAATAAATAAAAAGTAGAAGAGGGGGGGGGTACATTCATTACAGAATGAATCACCAAAATTTGAATGTGAGAAGTCAAGTTAAAAGCGAGATACAGAGGTAAGAAGTCGTTGTTATTTAAACAAAGCTAGAGTCTTATATTTGTTTACAAATAATGTAAAGTAAAGAAATTACCATTGACAGAATAACTGGTAGCAAACAAGATAAACTGATTCAATGTATTCCTAAATCATTTTAAGAACAAAAAGAAACATTAGATTGAAACTTATACTAAAACAAGACATATATAATCAATAACATGTCTCGAGCTTTGTTTACAAAACAAAGAATTTTAACTTCTTTAACTCGCTTGTTACTGGATACTTGACTTTCAAAGCATTAAAAACATCCATATTGACAATTCTAAACATTAAAAATGAAAAAATATAAATTTTGAAAAATCTGAGCTCAAATCGTGTCTTAGTCCCTTTAAACTTAGATGAACACCAACATAATGGTTTTCAAAACCAATAACAAACACAGCTGCCATAGGGAACCGCCAAACTTTGACACATCTGGAAATATAGAAAAATAAAAGCAAAACCAATTAAATGATAAGTTATTTTGTTTTGTTGAAGTAATTGTTTACGTCATGGCAACAAAACTTTTTCAAAATTCCTAAGATTTAATCAGATAAATGGGACATTTTCGACAAAAGAGGTCCATGAATCAACCTAAAATGGCTCAGAAGGAGGCAGTAAAAATGCAAACCATGACAGATAGAAAAGCGATAACAATATCAATATGATTCTAATTAGGATAAGACTTTACTAAGTCTTTTCATTTCAAATTGTATAGAAGAATTGATTAGCTAAATTTACTTATTTTAGTTTAAAAATGGAATGTTAACACTGTATGGAAACTGTTAATCGAAATTGTCGTTTATCTGGATCACTAGCTTGATTTGGGTACTCTTGTGTATGTTTGAAATTGCATAACTTCAAAGGGAATAAAGAAGGCTAAATATTTCAGAATAGTTAGTTTTGAGTTATTATTGATAATCTTGTTACTCAATTTTTCTCGAAAAACATAACCAAACTTAAATAAACAGTGTTATAAGAAAAGGAGCCACCATTTGTTTGAGTCAATGCTATAATTTGTTTGCAGCAATTTTTTGCCCATTCGTCCAAAAACAACAAATCCAGTTTTATTCATTTTTTATGATATTATGATGATCTCAACATTAACGTATATATGATATAGGTATGGCCATCAATAGCGATACACTATTAGCTGAAAAAATGTTAAAACAGTGCAAGTAATCGTAGAATTTGATTGCATGGCCTTTCATTGTGGTGTTCTTGCGATGCTTGATTCGCGTTCTTGTTGTGATTGAGTTGCGTTGAATGAAAATGTTATGCTTAATTTAGGTATTCTCGTAATATCATTTAATGTTATATTATACTTGCTTAGATTTTAAACAATGTAAGGAATATTTCCAAATGTACCTATTGCAGCAATTCTACTTCAACAACACATTGTATCACTGTTAATAATATCATTATTATTCTAATTAAAAGGAGATGCACAAACACATGATTTAGCAAATATCGAATTTTCTAATACATGATATTACGGTGTTCAAATATAAATAAATAAATCAAATTGAAATAAGCATTGGGCCAACACAAAAATGTTGATTTTCGCTTCATAGCCACGCAAGCTTAGGGGAATGTAAATATTGCGTGGCATACATGTATATCATGTATATCATGAGCCAGTGGACTTTTATTGAAACGGTAATTGGAGATAAAAGGGAAATACAGTAAAACTCGGTTATAGCGAAGTCCTAGGGACCAATGGATTTATTTGTTATATCCGCATAACGAATCCATAATAATAATTATAGCGAATTCACTATATACTTGTTTTCTTTTAACAGGCAACATTTTTTGCTAATTGAGGCATAGAATGAAAATATATTCTTTTGATACGTTTAATAATCGGATTGTGAATTGAAGAATGTATGTGAAAATAAATTCATTCACACTATTATGTTAAATGGTAGAACAAACTTTCAGAACTGTAAAGAAATTCGTTATAAATTATATTTCGTTAATATTCATCTCTATGGGACTCAAAATTAGTTCGCTATATCCGTAAATTCATTATATCCGAATTCGTTATAACTGTAACATCTTGCAAAGATTTGTTAAGAATTTTACCGGGGATTCAAGAAAACTTCGCTATATCCGAGATTTCTCTATATTCGTGTTCGTACTAAACGAGTTTTACTTTAATTAGTATTTATGAATTAATGTCAATTTTAATTACGTGTTTTTAAAACAAAATTATTGCATTCTGGACACGCACAATGCGCATGAATTTTCTTGAACTACTTTACAAGGCATTGGTGGCTGAAAATCGAAGAAATGGGGGGGGGGGGGAGGGGGGGGTGATTTTATAACGCTTGTTTCAAATTCAATGCACTTCATGTTTTCTACTAGATTATATTTTTGTGAAAAGCCGCTTACAAAATTTAGTCGCTCTCTGACACTTTACCGATATAAAAAAGCATTAGAGAGAGAGAGAGAGAGAGAGAGAGAGAGAGAGAGAGAGAGAGAGAGAGAGAGAGAGATTGCCAATCTTTACTTCACTATATGCATAAAGACACATCAAAAGAGCCCGGCTTTCAGTAATTCAGTACTTTGATTTAGTTAGCCCCCCCCCCCCCCCCGAAAGGAACCAGTAAAATAAAACGATAACAAAACAAAAACGCTATTCAATCCCAATGTTCATGAATCTTACTTTTGTATGGTAACGTCTTTATATGAATACTGTTCCTGGAACCGACATTTTCATAATGACGACTTTGTAAATATGAATAAGGTAGTATCATTTGGAATCTAAAATTTAATATTCTTAAATAATTTGTAGTGCTGAGTATCGAATGCATTATAAGCAATACATGAGTCACAGATTTACTCGAAAAAGTACAGCCGTCATTACAACAAAGAGTAGCGATTACAAGACTACTACGCAAACAAAAATTAGCTTTAAAAAACGATCGTATATATAGGTATATATTTGGTTAATTCTCAAGGCATGGAGAAGAACCAGTGATAAAATTTAATTGTAAATGCTTGGAATACATTCATTGAATATATAGCAATAAACATCTTTCATTGACAACTTCCAAAGTTCACTTAAATGAATAAAAAGTCAAACATTAACAATCAGACTGATGGTAAACGCCTGCCATAAGTGACTGAAAATGACAAAATATACCAAACTTTAAAAATATCAATAGTACTGCAGTTGATGCATTTTTAATCAACGTTGATTAAATATTACATTTTTGTCTAAATGTGCAGACAGTAAATTCGATATACCCGACAAAAGTATAGCCGGTGATCCAAATCAACCGCATTTTCGATTAGCACTTTCAATACAGTGTTTAAGGGGGAAAAGGATGTTGCAATGTAAAATTACTTTGTTTGCTTTTTCTTATCACATCAACATAAAGATGTCCTCTTTAACAAATATAATTTTCTTGGCCACTTTCTTGCCTTGCACGGGAGATATTTGGATATGAATTACCCCCCTTTTCTGGCATTATGATTTTTTATGAACTTTTCAATTTTCTCCAATAATTAATTAATTTGATGTAATTAATTTGCAAATTGTATGAATTTAAAAATTAATTACAACATTGGACTTTTTACACAACAATATCACAATTTTATGAAAATATTGATAAATTTAACACTTTAAATTTTGGAGTTTTTGATTCTAAATTTGAACAAAAGCATATAGCACATAATACCCAATGAAATGTTCTTAAAAATTGCATATATCAAGCTTAGCATGTGCTTTATAACATATAAAAATGTCATAGCCACTTTCTTGACATTCAACGGAGATGCTACAATAGGAATCACCCCTACCCCTATTTCTGGAATTAAGGCTTTTTATGAGTTTCTCTTTTGAAACATGAAAAAAAAAATATATTTTTATGATTTATTTATTAACATTAATAGAAAATAATTAGAATGTGTCTATGATTATATCAACTACTTATGATTTTGTACAACTACAATTCTAAAAATAAAATTGGATTTTTGGGGGCACAAATCGAATTGGTGATATCTTCTTTGTCACATCTATTATAATATATTAGTTAAACGATTCATTACAACTTGACTTATGAAACTTTTCTTTTTTTTTTTTTACTTTTTACTATTTATTCTATAATAACTGTCATGTGATCAAGAAAAGGCTCGTGATCAACGTCCTCTCTCCCCTTAACATTTCAAAAAAGTTTTGCGAACTGGTTTTATTCATACTTAAATAAATGAATGAATTTAATTTTTTATAATATTAAAGATTTCATGTTATACATTTCTAACATTTTCACAAATCAAAATCTACCGTTTGCTGAGGAGCATTCTTTTATTCCAGTAAAAAGGTTGCGTTTTGCTTCAAGAACAATCTTCATATCAGAGAATTTTTCTGTAAAATAAACCATATTTATAGCTGATAATGTAAAGAAAGGTTATTAAGTTTTATCATTTTCATTAGAAATACCTGTTGGTATGCATCCATCTTCATAGTCTTGGTTACAAACTACATACTTTCTGGTAAAATTTGCGGTATTCAAGAGGCAGAGGTGTGGTTCTTTAATTTCTTTAAAAACAGGGTGATATTCATAAAGGAATCCCGTGAGGATACGCATGAGTATAGAAAAGTTTACATCTTAATTGTATGAGGTCAGTTAGTAAAAGGAAAGATTTTGGAACAAGACAAGAGATGAAATATTTTGAAATTGCAATTTTAAGTAAGAAATTACCTTGAATATTACTAAAATCTGCAATTATGTACTTTCTTGATGGTATCAAATCTCCCAGCATATTCCAGGATAACTGGGAGAAGTGTTTGCTAATGTCATAAAACTGGCATTCCTCTCGGTAAATGCATCCTCCATCTAACAAACAAAAGTTTACATAATAAAAAAGAAAACTGCCAAAAACATTATTAAAAAAACTCCATTTAATGGATTGTGTATTGTTTTGTTTTGATAACCCCATAAGTGATTCTTAACGAATATTCATAAGCCGCGCGTCAGAATCGAAAACGAGGCTAAGGTCGGTTGAGAGCGTAAACATAAGGTGCAATGCAATAACAAGCACTGCTGCGTTGCCTTTTGCAACAGATATAGAAGGATAAACCCAGAGCTGTCATTCAACACACTCCTGACTGATCCTGAGAGTAGAAGTAAATGGCCATTCGGAGAGACATGATGTACCTTTTTTAGCGTGAGTCTCCATGATTGCTGGGTTGTAAAGTTATCAGATCTTCTTATGTTCTTACAATAGTTTTAGACTATCGATTTCTTGTGGGACTATTCAAAACAGACAATTAAAATCCACATAACTAAGGGGAAAATCATAAAGTTTAATATCGTTATTCAATATAATTCAATAAAACCCGACAGATCGTCGTTTAGCTGTTGTTTACATGTTTTTAGCGTGAGTCTCCATGATTGCTGGGTTGTAAAGTTATCAGATCTTCTTAATGTATGTTCTTACAGTAGTTTTAGACTATTGATTTCTTGTGGGACTATTCAAAACAGACAATTAAAATCCACATAACTAAGGGGAAAATCATAAAGTTTAATATCGTTATTCAATATAATTCAATAAAACCCGACAGATCGTCGTTTACCTGTTGTTTATATGTTCTTGTAAAATCGGCCCAACCCCTTCATGAGAAAAATGCCCCACCTCTGATTTTCGATAAGTATTTTTAGACTTTGTTTATTTCTTTTGTGCCAAGACTGGCCGATGACTCTTTTCATCGTTTCTTCAACAAATCCGAATGCAAGAGAGGACACGATATTCAAATCACGAGAAGAGTTTGGCTACGCTTTTATATTTTCTTCGATACCGACCTTAGCCTCGTTTTCAGTACGATATGAATACTCATGACTATCACATTAAGAATGTATTCATTTCATTAGTCATGAAAGTCTATGACACTTTAAGTTTATTTGTAACGAATACAACATCCAATAATGTACTGAATCAAAAATTATTGATATGATTCGTGGATTTTGTTTTTTATGTTAACTACTTGGTATACTATTAGTTTAACCTGTTGTTAAACAAGTTTGATTTCGATCCACTTCTTCTACTTGCAGGTAGACCACTCCTTGAAAATAAAATACGAACTCTTTACTTAGTCTAATTGAAACAAATTAGATAATCCTTTTTCACATAGCTAATAATAACCACAAAAATGCAAATTTTTATTACGGGCCGCCAAAAGGCGGTCCGTTATTTGATATACATTTATACTCTGTCCCAAGATATCCAGGATTCACATTTTGCTTAATTACTCGATATTTATGAATACCTCAGGGTTCAAACGATGTTCATTCAAAAGTATGAAAAATTTCCAAGATTTCTCCGTTGAAACGCCCCCTCTAGCTGATCATGTTTCAATACATGGCTAAAAAATGTGATGTCTACGGGGATTTTGTATTGAAGCAGACCCGGATGATAAAGTTGAAAAATTGTGCGAGGTATTCCGAGTATTTCCGAATGGAGAAAAGATGTAAACATTCCCCATTATAAATCGCCGTAAGAAATCTGTTTTCCTTCCTGTGAACTTTTATGAGTGAAAAATGATAATGTGTTAATGAAGATATCTTGGAAATTTTCCCTTTCATTGATTTCAATTGCAGTTCTTTCAGAGGTATGTGTATTTTTATTCAAAATCGGCCAAATGTGCTGCATGAATATCTTGGGACAGACTATAGATATTGTAACTGCATTTCTGGGAGATAGGTTTTTTTTTATAGAATTAATATTATGCTTATTTTATGAATTAAAAGTAAATTTGAATGTAGAAATATGTTTTATGCCTTTAAAAAATATTAAATATTTTTTATTTAACTCGTAAGTGTAAGGTAGGTCATAGACTGTCGTGTTAGGTGCGTTTTTATCGAGACTATAATCTATTAGGAAAATTTCGGAGTGTTTCATTCTTTTCAAATCGGTATACGGGACATACTAAAGATCTGAAATACTACAGACCTGAATGACATGAAATTTTAAATAAATGATATATTTGAATTGCTATATGCTGCGTCAAATAAAATGACTTTGTGTGTGTATTTATTATATTTCATTGTGAAATTTGGTAGAAAAATATGAAATGACATCCATATCAATTATTTACGCAAAAATATGAAAGAACTGAAAACTTGAATTGACCAATTTGAGCTAACCTGATTTATTTTTAATTCTTTTGAGAACCTTATGCAATTGAATAACCATTTAGTTTTATAATTCTATTTAGGAAAAAAAATTATCCGGCTTATTTTTGCAGATTCTACCGGATGAGCATGATCTTACATGTACCTTTAAAATGATCCATTTGTATTTTATTATGTGGTCCCTTGAAATCATATAAACTAATGCATTAAGTTTTAATTCAATACAATGCAACAAAAAATCAAAATGGTTTGAAATACATAATATCCAAGATAATAATGATGAGTTGAACTTTGTATTAGAATAATGTACAAATCAAATGAATGTGTTCTCCATTACTTCATACTATGGCAATGATCATACATTTACCGTTAAAAAAGCTTGCAGTAACGAACTCGGTTCTTAATAATAATAGTAAAATGTTTAAGTTCAAAACGTATTATGAAAATATATTAAAATTTACCATAAAGATTAGTACAACTAACTCATTATTTTCTTCTTTGTGGTTTTTTTTTTATTTAAACAACCAATGATGATTCATACAATAATTATATTTTTTGCGGCCCGTTTGACGCTTGCGTCAATATGTTTTCTTCTCATATTTGTTTTATAAACTGCAAAGGAATGGCTTTAATTTCTTCTTATGTTTTACGACATAACTTAATTATAAAACATAAATTGTGAAGCATTTAACACCGACGAGTTATTAGCTTTGCACTTAGCATTGCACAGAATTCGACAATTAACACAATAGCTGAACAAAATGTAGAATTTTTCATCTCAAATCGTGACCATGCCCGTTTAATTAATATTACAACTTAAATCTCTTACGATGTATCAATTTCTAACCCATTGTCGGGATTGTTGCTGATTCTAATGTTTGTTATTGTTACATGTATTATGTGACTGAATTTATTGTGGCGAATCATATTCCATCACACAATCTTCGGAATTTAATTTATTTAAATCCACTTGATTTTTTTTTATGATGAATGTCGTTTCTAATCTCAAATTGTTTATTACACCACATCATTCATGAAATCTACATTACATTTAAGTACATATTGACTTCTTTTCAGTTTCACTAAAAATCATTTTTCTTTACTTCCTTTCGTTAACTTTTCTTATCTTAATGATATTGTTAAAAAAGCCTAGCTAGGTGATCAAGTTGGAAGTAATACATTTTCAAAGACTGAAAGAGCAACTTCTACGAAACTATATATTACACTTCAAAAACTGAGAATAATATAAAAAAGGTAAGGAATAACTTTAAATACTATGGTCGGTGAAAAGGTAAAAAATTACCATATAAAAAAAGTAGAAATTGCAATTGCAAAAGTAGAAATTGCAATAAATGAGGGAAAATGCATAAATTAAACCAGGTTTTACAAACAAATGTGTGTAAAAGCAAAATTAACGATCAAAACCCAACAAACCTCAAATTTATTAGGTAAAAGATAATTATTACAAATGCCTTAATGAAGAATTATAAACATAAAAAAGGGCCAAAAAAATTGAAAGTTTTCATCTTTAACCGTGACTATCCCCCTTTCTCAAGAATAGTCCATATTTCTTAAGAAGTAACACGTCCTAACCACATTGTTGTTGTTGATTCTAATGTTTGTTATTGTTATTATGTGAATAATATCACAAAGTTTGGAATAACTAAAGACTACCAAATTAAAATTGTAAAGACTATCAAAACACAATGAGAAAAAATGCATAAACTAAATTAAACTAAACATAATTTTTGTAAACAAATATGTACAAAAGCAAAACGGATATGTATTAAAGCAAAGCTAACGATCAAAACTCACCGAACAACTGGGTATCTTGCTAAAATAAACACAATATTTAAACAGAGATAAACTAGCTTATTAACGTTAAATGGTCTTCTTAGCTTATATGCTTATACTTTTTAGTACACAATATGCTTATTGACATTGTTGTACATTTAAAATCATTCATTGAGGGTGAAAATGAGAATAATTTTGTTTTTGATATTTGTCGAATTTTACTGCTTCTATTTACACGAGTTCATTTGAGAGTCGTGCGATGTTCTTGGAATACTTAAAAATCGTTCTGTGGCCACTATACACTGTAGCTTACATGTTTGTTCAAAACAATCGCCGGCTTTGGCGATTTTCTGCTATGAGGGAAGAACGCCTGCAACTATCTCTGAGCGAGTTTATTCTTAATTCGTAAAAAGCTCTAAATCGAGACAATGTGACAAGGCTTTTAATATAACACTTCAAGCAAAACGTTCAGTAGTTTATGATCAAAAAACATGAAAAAATAATGTTTACCCCATGAAAAATTATACTTGGCCTTGGCAATCCAGGTATTTATTTTGACGGCAGCAGGTCTGTATCCATTGTTTTTACAAAGTTTCATTGACGAAGTCCAGTTGAGTGATAAGGATGACACGGGCGCCATCACTGTAACAAAATAAGAACATATCGATTGTATAAAAATAGTCTAAGTACATGTTATTATGCTGCAAACATTCATTGTAGAAATAAGAGAAGCAATGAGTCAACCTATTTGATTAAGAAGTCGAAATAATGATTGTAAAAATTACCTGTTAAAAAGGTCACAATGACGAGTCTATATTCATACATGGCTGTATAATTCGACACAGTTTTCCAATACTTCATTTTCCTTGTTTTGTTATTAAGCGACACATGAAAGTCAGATGATATCTGAGATCCGCATAATTCATAAATGTATATTTACATTCAGTGTATATTTAAGGTCTTCCGTTTTCAACGGAAGACCTTGTACTGATTCTGTTTCGTATTATTCTTATTTTTCTTCTATTTTAAAATTCAAATATCTCGCTTGTTTGCTGTCCTATAACGTTCAAGTTTTTTTCAGGGTACATTGGAAATTACAAATTCTCAATATCAACTGAAAATCATTGAAATCATCACTTCCGGTGCCGAGTGATTCCCCTTTTTCAAAAAAATTTAGGCATTCCTGTGCACGCAAAGGCTCTGAAACCATCCATGGCATGTGTTTCAAAGTCATAAATCTTGAAAATAGATACTTTGAACATTGTTATCCGACTTTTGTTTTTACGATTTTTTCATTTAAAGTTTCAAAAAATTGATTTAAATTTTATGTTTCAAAAAATGCTGATTTTTGGTCGTATTTTTGTCTCGTAACTTTTTAGTTTAAAGTTTTTTCTGAACAAAATATCAAGGGCTTTTACTTGACACTATTGAAAAAGGGCTGGCCCTTTAAATAAGGGGCCTAGAGCCCTTAAAAGTCTTTGCTTTATAACTCAAAAAATGGTTAGTATTTTGATATAGCTGTCGCGGGAAAAGTTGTTTATTATGATGTTATTAATGTCGTTACAAAATTATTTTGTATCGGTATTGCGTAATATGAGTGTAAAAAGCTTGTCTTGTTAACATGTACCTCGTTTTCATTTTGCAAGTAAACAAATAGTCTTTGTGCGCACAACTGACATAAATTAACAACTGAAAGTGTACCAGCTTATACAGAATGATTTAATTCATTAGAGAAAGTTTTTTTTTTTAAAGTATACATGTTTTTTTTTTTGTTTTATATTTGGCCATTTCTATTTAGGTCTTCTAGTGGAGAATCCTTAAGAAAAACGAGAATGAGACAATATAAACAATCTTTTTTCTTTTCTAGCGAAATACATAAACTGGATTTTAAAAAAATAACTTCTATGAAATACATTTAAGTCATTTAACTGCAAGCATTTCAAATCTACCTGGATTCTTAGTTGTGTGTGTCATCCCTAGCGGTCAGCGGTTATCTAATACACAAGATATGCATCTTATTTGTATGGGTTTGTTTAGCCGTAAACACACAGAATTGTTTCAATTTTGATTTCATATAAAAGTTTAGTCATCGTTAAATTGATTAAACCGATAGAGTGTTTAAGAAATATAAATTTAAAGCAATATAATTCCCAATCTGAAACATCGTCAGACATATATCAATTGTGGGTATCTAAGTCTAAAAAATAATACCTATGTAATGCATTTTAATCATTATACTGCAAGCATTTTAAATCTACATGTACCTGGGTTCTTAGTTGTGTGTGTCATTATGCAACTCACCCCTTGCCCGCGGGGAGGAGATCGGTCGCGGCTGGAATACCAAGCGGTCAACGGTGATCTAATACACAAGACTAGCGGCTTACATACATGGTTTTATTTAATTGCAAACACAAAGAATTGTTTGAATATCGATTACATATAAAAGTTTATTTATCATTGAATTAATTTAAAACGATAGAGTGTAAATTAAGAATTAGTAAAAGCATTATTAATCCCATGTTCAGCATAGTCAGACATATCTATCAGTGGTGTGTTTGTAAGTCTAAAATGTTCTAAAAACTGTAGAAATAATGTTTGAGATCAACAACAAAAAAGAAAAACCTGTTAATGATGAAATCTGTTTTAGTTTCAACTCTTTTAATAAAAGGTGTTCTTTGAGATATTGTCGATGTCATGAAATATTTATATTGTTTAAAATAAAACATTTAATAAAACTGCAAACATTTTAAACCCAACACGGCCACTGTGATTTGTGTATACCTTTACATAATCCATCCCTTGTAAATCCCGCGCGAGTGGACAAGCGATCTGCGGCAGTCTAATTCACACGTCAAGCTTCGTGTGCTTCTACCCTACCACACATGTGCACATTTATTGATTAAATACAATACAAAGCCGAAATTTTGGCCGGTTCATGTAAAATCGACAAGCGTTTCAACTTAAAGATTAATATATTTACCCATATTTATCTCCGTTAATTACTGCTGAGATTTTCATGCATTCACAGGACAGACTTCAACACTTTTTAGACGACATTCACACTCTGCCAGAACAATTTATGAATTAATATTTGGCGAACACAAATTAGTGTATTAGAGTATAAAATGTTACAAGTACTCTTATAAGTTGTCTTATAAGTTCATTGTCTCAGAAAATACAATATGTAACAATATGATGTATATTTGATCGGGCTCGATGTTCGGATAATTCTTTTTGTACCTACCTAAATAAACCTAGTTTAGAGTTGACACAGACCTTTGTATACAGTATGCTAAATACGATAACGCAGCAATATTGAAACATGGTGTCAGAAGTCGAAAACCTGTGAGT
Source organism: Magallana nippona (assembly GCA_033439105.1). Lineage (NCBI taxonomy): Eukaryota > Metazoa > Mollusca > Bivalvia > Ostreida > Ostreidae > Magallana > Magallana nippona. The sequence goes on from CM065922.1 coordinate 5,144,337, forward strand.
ATCACCCGTGCATACGGAACATTTGTGTTACCAGCCACATTAAGTGATAATCATACATTTCGTTGTTCCCGAGTTCGCGCCAAAACCAAAACAATGGAAAACGTACTGCAACCCCCCGAAACAATGGATTTCGATGCCAGAAGTTTATCACAAACATGGAAAAAATGGAAGGAAGAAGTCCAGCTATACGTAGATATTAGCATGGATAAAAACCCGGAAACTCAAAAGGTAAAGCTCTTGCTGTATCTCCTAGGCCGCAAGGGAAGTGAAATACACAGCACAATGAACTTCCAAACAACAGACGAGCACGGAAATAAAGTGAACATCGAAGAAAAAAAAACATAACAGTAAAAATGATCCTTGCCGAATTTGACAAACATTGCGATCCAAAGAAAAATGAGACAGTAGAGCGGTACAAATTCTACAGCAGAAGTCAGCAGTCAGGCGATACATTTGATAAATTCTTGGCAGACATTAGAATCTTGGCGGACACATGTAACTTCGGAACGCTTAAAGAATCAATGATAAGAGACCGAATCATCTGTGGCGTAAGTGATTCTGGGCTCAGAGAGAGACTCCTGAGGGTGAGTGACTTGGACTTAGACAAATGCATACAAGTATGCAGAGCAACAGAGATCTCAAAGGCCCAGAATAAGGAAATAGAACCTCAGGCAGCTGAAACATCCGTACATGCCGTAAATTTTCATAAGAAGAGTTTCAGCAAACCAACATCACAGCGACACCAGCGGCAACACTACAGACAGGATCCAATCCAGTGCAAGTACTGTGGGAATCGTCACGAAAAAGGACGACAACACTGCAAAGCATATGGACACCAGTGTGGAAAATGTCATAAACACTTTGAGAAAGTATGTAACTCGGTCAAGTGAAGTGTTCACCATATCCAAGAAAAAGATGACAATTCCGACTCGGATGACTACTACTCCATTTACAGCGTAGACCTTAGATGCAACAGTGAATCAGTCAATGCCATCAACCAAGAAAATGAAAACAAAGTATTTGCCTCCATGTCAGTGAATGGACCGATTGTAAAATTCCAAGTTGACAGTGGTGCAACATGCAATATCATCCCCAAAAAGTACCTGAGTGCCAACAATGTCATCACAGAGACTGACCAAATATTATCGATGTACAACAATACGACCATCAAACCACTGGGAAAATGCAACATGAAATTCATAAATCCAAAGAATGGGGAAAGTACAAAGCAGACTTTGTTGTACTTGATGGACCATGTCAACCGATTCTTGGTTCAAAAGCATCACAAGCATTAAGATTGATCACGGTACAAACGGAAAATATCCTGGAAGTAAAAGTGACCAAGACAGAGGCATTGACAAGAGAGAAAGTAGGCAGCAAATTTCAAGATGTTTTCACAGGATTGGGACTCCTTGAAGGGGACTATCATCTGCAAGTGGATCCAAATGTAAAACCAGTCATCCATGCACCACGCAAAGTCCCACTTGCTATCAAGAAGGATTTAGAAAAGGAACTAGAAAGACTTGTAGAAATTGGAATACTTGCCAAAGTGACCCAGCCAACCCCATGTGTCTCAAGCTTGGTTGTTGCCCGAAAACCCAATGGTAAACTAAGAGTGTGCATTGACCCACAAGATCTAAACAAAGGCACATTACCATATGCCAGCCATAGAAGGCATCCTGCCGGATTTGTCGGAGGCAAAATGCTTCAGTGTTCTCGATGCCAAGGATGGGTTCTGGCATGTCGGTCTGGACTACGAGAGCTCCCTCATGACAGCATTTAACAGTCCTTTTGGCAGGTTCCGTTGGCTCCGCATACCCTTTGGAATCAACACAGCACCAGAGGAGATTCAGCGTCGCCAGCACCAAGCACTGGAAGGGTTACCGGGAGTCAAAAGCATACATGATGACATACTTGTGGTAGGAGAAGGAAAGACACTGGCAGAAGCCCAAGAAAATCATGACAGAAACTTTATGCAGCTCATGGAAAGATGCAGAGAGAAACAGTTGAAGCTCAACAAAGACAAAATGAAATTTCGTCTATCAGAGGTCAAATTCATTTGTTACACTATAACAGCTGAAGGATTAAAACCAGACCCCGGAAAAGTAAAGGCAGTTCTGGATATGCCAAATCCAACCGACGTTGCCGGCGTACGTCGATTCATAGGATTTGTCACATGCATAGCTAAATTCCTTCCAAAACCAAGCGATATCTGCGAGCCACTTCGAAAACTAACACAGAAAGACATAGAATGGCATTGGACCTCAGAACATGAAAATGCAGTGAGGCAAATTAAAGATCTAGTCACAGCCGACCCTGTGCTACAGTATTTCAATCCAATTAAACCGTTAACATTGCAATGTGATGCATCAGACAAAGGTCTTGGAGCTGCCTTACTTCAGGATGAAAAACCGATTGCTTTCGCCAGCCGAGCTTTAACTGAAACTGAAACTAGGTATGCGCAAATTGAAAAGGAACTTTTAGCAGTAGTATTTGGACTGGAAAAATTCAATGTGTACACCTTTGGAAGACCAATTCATGTCCAATCAGACCACAAGCCTCTGGATATGATTGTAAACAAACCACTATACAAAGCACCAAAGCGCCTCCAGAGCATGTTGCTCAGAATGCAGAAATATGAAGTACACCTGAAGTACCGTCCGGGAAAGGACATGAAGCTAGCAGATACACTGAGCCGTGCATATTTGCCAAATGAACAGCAATCAAAGTTTGAATCGACAGTGGAAGCCATCAACATGCTCCAATTCCTGCCTATTGCCCGTCTAGAGGACATTCAGAATCAAACGGCAGATGATGCTGCTCTACAAGAGTTAGGGTCAACTATACGCAGTGGATGGCCCAATGATAGAAAATCCATTTCAGCGCTCATTAGTCCCTATTACGATATAAGACACGAACTGTCCATTCAAAATGGGGTTATATTAAAAGGTGACGGAGCAGTCATTCCACAAGCACTTCGTAAGGATATGCTTAAGAGAATTCACGCATCCCATCTAGGAATTGAAGGATGTCTCAGACGCGCCAGAGAATCGATATACTGGCTACAAATGAATGCTGAGGTCAAAGACTTCATAGAAAAATGTGAAACTTGTTGCACCTTTAACAGCAATCAAGGAAGAGAACCATTGAAACCACATGAGGTACCGCCACGTCCATGGGCTAAGGTCGGCTTGGACATTTTTGGACATTTGATCACCACAACTACCTAATCATAACCGACTATTTCTCGAATTTCTTTGAGATGGAATTGTTGAACCAGCTGACCTCACGGGAGGTCATACGAAAACTTCGATCACAATTTGCTAGACATGGCATACCAGACACATGCATGTCAGATAATGGACCACAGTTTGCTTCTGAGGAATTTGCAGACTTTGCACGTCTGTGGGAGTTTGACCATATAACATCATCACCTCACTACCCACAAAGCAATGGGAAAGCAGAACAAGCTGTCAAAGTTGCCAAACAAATCCTTAAAAAGGCAAAACATTCAAAATCGGATCCATACCTCGCACTGTTGGATTACAGAAATACACCAACGCAATATGTGGGAACAAGTCCAGCCATGCGGTTAATGGGTAGGAGAACAAAAACACTCCTTCCTATAAAAGGGAACCTACTCCAGCCTAGAGATGCCACCTTTGAGAAAGGGAAAATTGATATTGCCAAATTAAAACAAGCAGAGTTTTACATCAAATCTGTACACCCGTTACAACCGCTATCAGTAGGAGAAACGGTTAGAGTGAAACCCCCAAATAGGCCATGGGAAAAATGGACTATAACCGGGACCATCATAGAGACAAGATCGTACGAGGTCAAAACAGAGGCTGGAGCTGACTATACAAGAAACAGGAAACACTTAGAAAATCGATGGAAGGTCCAGTGCCACATGACAATCCAGACATGTCATATGACAATCCAGGTGTGCCAGATGACAATCCAGAATTTTGCTTATAAGATATTGCAAATATTTAATCTCTGGAATGAAATATAAAAATTCCACATAATATATATTAGTTTCCTTTTCCAAACTTGGTTTTAATTTTTTTTATTTACATTTTTTGAAAAATTGTTGTATTTTTTTTGGATGTGTGATATGTCTACCTCGATTTAAGAAATTGCAAATCAACATGTATCAATCATGTGAAAAAAAGAAGTCCTCTTATTTCCCTGACTACTTCATGAGAACATCATGTGAGCTGTAAAACTTTAATTTTAAGAAGTGAACAACAGATTATTCTATTAAATACAGAAGTCATTTTGATGATATATTGAAGTATTTTTAACTTTCCCAATTTGACAAAAAATGTCGATAATTTTCCCAATGGAGAGGGACCCGGCCCCTGTACCAAAAAACTGCTGTTACAGCCCTGATTATCATATTGACAATCTTTCTCGAAACGAAGCTGCAACGGAAGACTTCCTCGTTGCTTTGCAACGAGCTCGGCTCTAGTTCCCCGTATGTTTGCATTGAAAATCTGCGACGTTCAATTTTCTATGAACACACTTTGATAATTCATGCGCCATTTGCACAAATATAAACGTTTTCACGTGTTTTGAGTACATTTATTTTTGTAAGATTGAATGAAACGTTCAATCTTACATAACCAATTTGATATGTTCTTTTGAAAAATAATCATTAAATTATATCTTCTCCTTCATAAAAAAGATGTTTCTATACAACGTTTCTGGTACTATATTTTTAGTCTCGGAAGCGAACTAAATAACATGTTAATATGGCTGTTCCATGTATGTTTCATATCCCTGACTGAGAGCGTATATAATGGCTTTACAGCGACAAAACACATATATTTCATAAAAGTAGATATCAGTATGATTATAAATATGATTATAAATGATCTTTCTAACGAAAAATAACAAGCTAACTATGCATGTCCTTCTAAAACATAATGGAAATTCGAATTCAAAAAACACACTTTTATATAAAAAATGAGATCAATGCTTTTTTCTGTAAACCATTCGCTTTAAAGTTTTAAGGAAGAAATAAACAGCAGAGTAAACTTGATAAAAGTACATGTAGCAACAATTCATACAGGGACCAATCTCTCGTTTTTACATCACATACTTCCTGTTATTTAGCATTGGCCTGGAGCTGTACCACTCAGAGTAACTCATTATCTCGATTTGCTTCATTTTTAAATTGGCTTTTTCTCTCAGCTCAATGTGAAAGTGTTTTCCCCATTTCACTCATCACAACTTCCGTATGATAAATGTATTTGGAGGAAGGGGAAGGAAATAAAAAGTATTGTTTCAGGTTTTAAATTGAACACAAAAGCCCTCTTCGATCTTTGATGATGCATTTTTTGATGAAGTTTCTGTTAAGAGAGAATTAATTTTTTGCACTAAAGACCTTGTAGAAAATTTTTAAAAAGTTAATAAAATTCAATTACATTATCATACAACTTCCAATTCTATCCAGATAGAGCATCAAATCATAGTGTAACGTACCAAGCTACATATACTGCCGGGGGGAAGGGTTCGTGCCTGGTCTTTTCCAGGGTTTTGGGTGTACACTAACTAGTTTTATGATATAATGATTTTCTATTGATTGTCAAAAATGATTGGTATAGCCTAACCTTATCAAGGTTAATAATCAACAAGTAATTTCAGGGAATCTGGTATATTTACAAACACAACAAGGGTATAAGAAATATATAATTGACACTCTGGGTGATGTACTGGTGCTGCCTTGTTCAGGTCGGACAGTACACACTCACAGTGACAATCCACTGAGGTCAACCACTCAGCTAAGATGACTGACCGTCCTCAGATTACCGCATATACTGTAGGCTGCCTTATTCAGGACGGACAGTATATGTGGTAGCCCTTCAACCACTGTGTACACTGTAGGCTGCCTTATTCAGGACGGACAGTGGGCACAACGGCCTGGACGACAGTCTGATCAGCCACTATAGAATAGAACAATGGCTAGCCTCTCCGAGGAAAGCCTTCTGTAACAGACTGACAGGCCAAAACGACTACAATGCCTAACTTACAGTACCAAAAGGACAACCTCTCTATGGCCGACCAAATACACTCAACACCGTTCCGAACGGACGAGCTCTGTATTGACACAATACCTTTTATTCAATTTCATTGACGTCTTCTCTTTTCAGGCGTTCAGCTGATCTTCAAGTAAGCAGCTGATAGCTGATTCACCGTCATATGGTGCTTTCCATTTAACCGGCATCGATATCGCTGGATTTGCCGGTGTTGCCTTCGTCGCCAATTGTTGGAACGCGCGTCGCCGGCGAGCGATTGTGGCAACGCGTTATATCATTGCCGATTAGGAAACAATATGGCGTCTAGGTTACCATATTCTACAAAAACTGGATTTCTGTAACTACAATTTGTCCTACTACATTGAAATGCATTAAAACTGCAAATAGCCAAAATTTCTGGACCAAATTTTGAAATAAGTATCAGTTTTAAGCGGCAATCATCATCGTTGGAGCATTGTGACGTTGCCAACCGTTCCATTAACGTCACCGTTTCCCAATGACGTCGCCGGCGAGGCAACGTTAATGGAAAGCGCCTTGTTATCACGTGACATAAACAAAAAAACTAAACGAAAAACCCGTTCGGATCGAACCTAAAATATCCGGAATTATTACAATAGTAAGTATCTTCATCCTGAAATGATCATGAATTAGGATAAACTATTTTCATTTCTGAATATATACTAGTAAGTATTTACATGAATTTATCTCATACGTGTGGTGTATACTACCCGTGTGATGAAGCTTTGCTTTATCAGACGGGTGATGCTTTATCAAATACTTCCGGTCCGAACTATTTTTGACACAGCCCCTCGCTTCAATGCTTCAGTGACATATTTTCGAAAACTTTCTAGTATTTTCCACATAGCTATATTTACTACCAAAAATTGATTTAAAATGGATTTTGTCGAAGATTTAAATTACAAATATAAAGGAAAACACACAACTGTGAAGTTTATAAAACTGCAAATCGCGTTAGCTATCAAGGAGTTCATTCTGACGACGCGATGAAAACAACGCTTTGGTTGTTTTTCTATACAAGAACTTAACGAAATAATGTTTCCCAAGACTTTTATTTCACCAGCAGTAAGCATCCTTATTCAATATTTTTAACTTCGAATCATTAGGCTAGTGTTCGTTTTATAAAACATCAACAACTGTTCCTCGTTCGAGTCAATTCAAACTAACGAGCATTCGCAACTTCATTATAAGAATATCTTTGCAACCACTATTAAAATACAACCACTTTCTAAATAGTTGTTTCAATAGTAGTTGGGAATGAATTTCATTATAAATATCACTTTGTTACCACTATTTAAACACAACCACAATTGAAATAAAATATTTTCCCCCAGTTTCACTGAAAGTTGGGGATATTGAATTGACAAAGCCTTCCTTTTTAGTTAATTCTAAATCATACTTTAAATTTTGTTCTAGAGCAGTTTATTATCTGTTATTGGATAATTTGCATAAGTATTTTATCATCGAATTGTCATTCTGTAGATCTCTTAAAGTGTTGTATTATACGTAGGTGGCTTAAAGTCGCTTAAATAGACACAATCATAAGTGTACAAATCATATTACTGTAAATAAATTCATCAAAAACAAAATGTGTCATAAAGTGAGTGTCATGCGACTCATTTGTCACAACCAATATACAAAGCATAGTCACACGCTGGCCATGTGAATTGATAGCATTCATGTTGAAACGGATTTACCCATTCGTACACAATTTAATAAGGATGTAGTATTTACATATATGTTGCATTCCTAACAAATATAGATCTACAAATATTTCCTCCTTGGCAATTGATCAGATGATACACAACATATACCACAATTAATCAGTACTGAGAGACAAGGAGATACACGCATAATGTTAGCTTTATAACAACCTTGTACTAGTGTTCGCACTTAAAATATTTAATAAACCTCCGTTTTTTTTAACTCACGAGCCAAAAACTGAAATGAACTTTTAAATCTTATTACATTTTGCACTTCGTCTGTCTGTCCGTCTATCTGTAAACATTTCATATTCACGAATTCTCCTAAAACTCTTTGTTAATTGAACTTAATTTGTCATTAAGCGTTATTGTGAGTATTTATATAAATATTACTGTCGTAGAAATAAAGGTCATTCCGTTTTTTATCATTAAAACGTAACAAGAGCGATAACTCTTTTGGGTGTAATTGTATCAAATATCCCCTGAAAAAAATTATCTTCATGAAACCTTCTTCAACAAACGAGTTGCAGTTATTATCATAACTGAAAAGTTTTTAAAAAATGGATACACGCATATTGTTAGCTTTCTAACGACCATGCACTAGTTTTCGCACTTAAAACATTATTTTAAAAGCCCCATTGCTTTGAGCTCACTTAAGGATTACATTTACTTAGGGGCGAAAAAAATTCCACTGATAGGAACGGAAAACTACTTATTGATTGTTTATTGAAAAAATTGTCAAAATTGGCCACCCTTACCAAGGTTTTCTTCATTTTGAAATTATTAGAAATAATAAAACAATTTCTTTGTTGGAAAATGATAGAATACGAATAGCTTTACTAATTTGAGATTTCACTGGATCGTTTTAAGCTCATATTTTGAATTTAATTTAGTCCGAATTTCTTCTATCAATTATCAAAATTTCACCCATTTTTGATCGAGTATTGCAAAAAAAAACCCTGACTAATAGAAGCTCCAAACCAATGATTGCCTAAAACTATTTCTATTGTCTGTATTCTTTTGACATTAACATTATATAAGGTCAATGATCAAATTTTCGAGATATTCTATCTGAAATTAATTTTATGTATTTTTTAGATTTTTCCCTTCGCTTGTGATGTAATATCATACACAGTGATATAATATTATACACAGATAATACAACCATAAAATATGTAAAATGACATGAAAAAACACGTAGAAGCTTTACGTTTGCAATTACATTGCTACAGAAAGTTTTTAAGAGAAAAAAAGAAAATGAAAAAATAAGTCCGAATTTCCTCTGTTTCAAAATAAATATACCTTTCTCGTAGCCTATCTTCCTCAAATGAACAAAACATGGATATTAATATCGATATTTATTTATGAAACTGTTATTTTGTGTTTTTAAAACATTTTTTGACTTCAGATATTGAACTTTTTAAAAATATTTTTTTGAAATCTTAAACCCTGAGTAAACGTAATCCTTAAGCCGGAAACCTAGTGCACTTTTAAATCTAATCACATTTAACCATTCGTCCGTCTGTCCCCCTATCTGTAAACTTTTTAGATTCACGGCTTCTCGTAAACCTTTTTCTTATTTGAACCAAATTGGTCATAAAGTGTTTTTATGAGAAGTTATTTCACTTTCAGAGAAATGAAAAGTCATTCGGTTTTTCAACATAAAAACGTATTACGAGCGATTACTCTTTTGGGTGTAAATATATCAAATATGTCTTGAAAATAAATACATGTAACCTTCTTCAAAAAACGTGTCAGAGAAAATTTGAATACAAAATCATTCAAAATTGTGATTTATTTAGTTCATCATAACTGCAAGGTTTAAAAATAACAAAAAAGAGGGAAGATAATGGCAAATGGCTTGAAAATAAAAATGCATGATGAATATAGGTATATATATATTTCTAAAACTATTTTAAAGTAAATGCTCAGTTTTTATGGTAAATTATTTTGATGAATTTTCCGGTATTTGATTATTCAATAATACATTGTAATATTTCGTTGCAATTATAAGTACAAGTAAATGAGGATTAGGTTTTAGTAAACCATAGCAGTACTTCAAAATGGGTCGCTTGTCATGTCTGGCTGTAAAGGTACATGTAAGTATTTTACAATTAATAGTATCCATGATCTTTAGACAACACATACATTTATAGACTAGCCCTTTCAAAATCTGAACGATGTCCTTTGTCGATGAGATTTTCAAAGATTCTTTTTTCTCCTAGCAGGTACATGTAATTAAACAACCTTTTAAAAAAACAACTATTGCTATTAACCAATTTTACAAAACTATATCAACGTGCCCTGCAAATTAAAAAGAAGCTAGTACCAAAATTATCATGAAACAATTTATTTTGAGTTATAGATTTGAATTACACTGAATATAAAATCAGTTTAAAATAGAATTTTTATTGGGGCAAGAGTGCCATGAGGAAGGCTTTGTAAAATAGTTAAAATCTGTAGTATGAAAAATCAATCCATTTTACACTAATCTATCTATTTGAACGCAATATGTTTGAAACATATTCTGTTAGCCTTGTTCAAATTGATATGCACAACGATTAGGTTTTACTTTCTTTATAGAATAAAGAATATGCTTGTAGAACAGTACAAAAGAAGATTCAATTAAATGAAATTTTTAGATTGGATTTTTCAATCCTACATTGCCATAACAACAGTTCTCTAGAAAAGGGTAGATTATAAAAATACATGCACACGTGACTTTCCTTTTTTGGCCAAGATTCCAACAAATGTTTGGTTATTATTATCAATATTACCTTTATTTTTTATTATATATTCAAAAATATATATATACGAGGGCTGTCCAAAAAGCGAGGGCCATGGCGTTATAGAAACGTCGTTATAACTCAACGTCAGACTGGACCGTGCGGCCTGTATAGGCGATGTATATATAATGATAACTCCAATACAAAACTGTACATTGCTCTGATTTTTATACATATACATTATTATACTCTATATTAAAATATTGTTATACTTTCCTGATAATGGCGCCGTTATTTTGAATAAAATTACTTGTGTCCACGAACATTTTTGACAACCCTCGACATACGAATTTATAAGTTGTTTCAATATATTTAAAGATAAAGACTCGGTCTCAGATTGAACCAGTTATTTTGAACTGAAACTCCACAGCGCACACTTAAACCTCATTTTAGATTGAACATCATCAGAAATTTTCACCACAAACTATGACTTGCTTTTCCTTATATTTTTTAGATAAATAAAACCAACCACCATTTAATTTGCTAATGAATTACCGGGTAAACGTTTCCTTGTCCTTGTGTCTGAAAACGCTTAAACAAGGAAAATAGAAATTACATCAATAGTCCATGACTCTACTTTCGAGCAACTATAAGCAACTATATAGATATTGAAATGTCTTTTTTTCAATGGAACCTACAATTACCCTGCTGGATATCAATAACAGGTGAGTTATTAACAAGTAGCTCAAAAATTCTTCAAAATATCATTTATTTCGAATTTGAAATCCCAAAATTTAAAAATTGGGTCTGTTTTGATTTTGAAATGCATTGAGATCAAAAGTATAATTAAAATCTATCTTTCCCTCTTAAAAATCTCTTCCAAACAACTTCATTAATTTATTTAAGTACCCTCTTTATTTAAGCATTGCTGCTAATTTATCGGCCGGGTTGTGCCTCCATGTACACTTGGAAGGATGGCCTCACTTACTGTGATGACTTTGATGACAAACGGCAACCGATACTGGAAGATATCTCCATCCTTCGACAGGACTCCTGGATCTACGCTGCAAGGATATTCATGCCCGAGGTGTCTGAAGGTGAGTTATTTTAGGTAGTTTGTTATCGACTGCCCATCACAAGAATTAGGCAATAAAGATCCTGTAATATCTTTATATTTTATTGTAAACTAAATGCGCTTTCACGAATATTGAGTGATTTGATTTTGATTTGAACATATTTTTATTGTACAAAAATACAATTAGGATTGGGCACAAGTTCCAAAACTTAGAGCGCCCTCTCCCAATACAAAGATATAATACAAAAGATGTGTCCACAACATAAATAAAGGTCAGTGGATAAAATGGCAGTTAACAAATATACAATTGACATGTATGTAATTAACAATGGTGTACTAGTAGTTTCAAGATCAATTAAATCTTTCAGTGTTTTTTTTATATAATTATAAACTAATGTAAATAAATGTTTGTTTTCATTGTCACTTATTGCACTGTCATCCCAAAGTAAAACATGAGTATTGACAATGTTTAGATTTACAATATGAAGAATTTCATTACATAGAACATTTCTAGCATCTTTATCTTTATTACATGTGAAAAAATAATGATAAGTATCTTCAAGCTTACCACACGAACAGAGTGGACTGTTGATAATTTTACATCGAAATAAATCATTATTTAGTGCACTATTGTGACGAAGTCTAATATGAATAATATTCAAAAATCTATCACCGTATGTAAAAAAGTTAGGTCTAGATCTACAAGTAAGTACATTTTCATTTTTAACAAAAACATGTATTTTTTCCTTAAAAATGGACATCCGTTGAAAGTGCATTCCATTCATCAACAACAGTAGGAACAAACGAAGATTTATACAATTCCAAACGACATTTTGGTATAGAATAATTCTGTGCATTTCTGGTAGTATAGTTAGATACAGTAGCACGTTTGTTTGGAAAAATATCCATAACATAACTGGGTAAAATGTTTCGGTCAATTTTATACAATGTTTTTAGCCTGGATATTTTCCTTCTACTATAAAGTATTTCCCACCCTGTTTCAAAGTAAAGAGATTCCCGAGAAGCAAAAATAGGTAAACCTGTAATAACTCTTGCTGCAATCAATTGTATTTTTTCTAGTTTGTCAGAAGCAGTAATAGAATATCCGCCCCATACATCAGATGCATATTCTAACTGAGGCCTTATAAATGAAGTGTATAATAGTGACAGTGATTTTCTGTTAAGTTTGAATTTAAGTTTTTTCATTAATCCCAATTTCTTTGAGCATTTGCTATAATAGCATTTATATAAGATGACCAGGAAAGGTCTTAGAAAATATAACACCTAAGTGTTTATGGGTGGGTACGAATTCCAAATCGCATCCTTGAAATTTTAACATAGGGGTTACTATATTAGATTTATTATTAAAATAAACAGCCTTAGTTTTTGAAGGATTGAAACTTAAAAGCCATTTCTTAGATCAAACTTCTAAATTTAAAAGATCCTGATGAAGATTAAGTTCTTTATCGCGTACATTGATTGCAGCATGTTGAAGGCTATTATCATTTGCGAAAAGTCTGCAAAATGTTAGCATGTTATCTGCTATATCGTTTACATAAATAAGAAATAACAATGGCCCAAGGACAGAGCCTTGAGGCACTCCAGCATTAATAGACTTAATAGACGACAACACTTCTTTGTTGATTGAGTGATTACCTTTGTTGATTTGTTTCAGATGCCTCTATTGTGATCATGAAAGTCAATAACGAAATTAAAGGTAAGTTAAAAACAAAATACTAGTTAGAAGTTAGAATTCTAAATTAAAATAACTAATTTGCTTCTTATACGAGGGTTCTCAAAAAAGTTCGTGGACACATGTAATTTTATTCAAAATAACGGCACCATTATCAGGAAAGTATAACAAATATTTTAATATAGAGTATAGTAATGAATATCTATAAAAATCAGAGCAATGTACAGTTTTGTATTGGAGTTATCATCATTATATATACATCGCCTATACAGGCCGCACGGCCCAGTCTGACGTTGAGTTATAACGACGTTTCTATAACGCCGTAGTCCTCGGTTTATCTGAGAGTAATATGCGCATTCACCGTTTGTGCAGTGGGTACAATCGCATACTCCACCAAATTATCGCTTGTGCCACTTGTGGATAATTAAACTCGAACTATTTTGACGTTTTTCCTGTTTCCTCCATCGTTTTGTTTCTATCTGTGTTTTGCCTCAGTTTACACAATTCTATGATTGCGCGCTGTTCCGTGCAGTCAGCCGACGTCGCTTTTTCAGGCGTTTTTAAAGACATGTTCTTGTCGTAATATCTTTTAAAAGTCCTCTTCTAGTTTGAAAATTGCTTCAAATGACGTATGAAAATGACGTACACCATACAGACTACATCACAATAGAAGATTATGAAGTTTTGAAATGTTTTATAAAAACTGTGAATATTCATATCTAAAAACTCAATTGCAAAGTTTGGACAATTTTTAAGCTGGGCGTGAGTACTTTCCGCGACCCTTCGATACATTAAAATTTTAGTTTATTTCTACGGAAAACATTCAAAACCACTTTAGTTTGATTTAAAATTTTATGACAAAGATTTAGATATACAATATGTATTTATAAACCCATTTAATATGACAAAAACGCGATTGTCCACGAACTTTTTGGACAGCCCTCGTATTTTGCAATTATTAGACATTACTCTCTGAAAATTGTCAAATTTTTACATATACCACCATAGTTACCCTAAGCATCCTAAGGAACAATATGTACATTATATCTTAAAATTAAAAGTAAAACTCATGTCAATAATGTTTATGTGTATGTTTGATCTGCTATTGTACACGTATGTGTGATGTTAACTCTGAAATGTGAAAGTTAAACTTAAAACTCAAAAGATCATAAACTAAAAGGTAATAATATGCATCAGCATTCTTGATGCTGTTAATGGCAGTTTAATGGCAGTATTAAGGACATTAGTTTCTCATGATCTGATATTTTTGAATAATGAATTGTCTTTGAGCTTGTACGAACTGCAGCGATTCCTGTCCGTGCATCGTCTTTAACAGTAGCAGGTCGTCCTTGATTTCTCAACAGCGCAAAATGGAACCCGGCATACACTACAGTCTAAATGATTATGCTTTTGAAGGTATTCTTTAGTCTACGTTTACGAGAAGTCTTGAAAATAATGATTAACTCTTTTGTTGTATTTAGTCATTTTTCATGACATTATATGTAATGATTCTTTCCTTAGATTTTCCAGTTCCTGATGAATGCTTAAAATATTATGTTCAAGACAAAGCACCAATGTTTGAAGATTGTGAAGATAAACACGGTGTACAGTGTATCAATGGTAAGTAACAATCATACAATATGGAGATGTCCGATATTTACTGAGATAAGGAAAATGCTTCATAAGAGGTTCGTTTTAGGAAAAATATGGCCCTGGTAATATAAATAAGCATGGTTTATTCCAGGATCAAACTTCTGTTGATTGGCTCATGGCAATGCCTATATGAATAAATGCTTTGTAATTGTTTGACCCATGACAGATTAATAAATATTGAAAAATGTATTAATTTGTTTTATAATTACCTCTGTATTTTGTTACCTTGCTGGATAATCTAAATTATTTTCAAAACTTTGTTTGAAAAGTTTTGTACTTTTAGTTTAAATGTAACTCTTGAGTGAATAAATAGACAAACAGACAGGTTGATGCCCATTCGCTTAGGTATAAACACTGCAATAATTACAAGTCACTGCAGTTGATTTGGTTTTTTGTAGATTCACAAACCGTTATTGCACCAACAGTCACTGCTTGTTACCAACGACATAAGAACGATTCGCGGTGTATTTCTTTGCCCAAAATTCATGAGCGAAAGCGAACTGAAGGTAAACTTGCTGGTAATGTTTTGTTTCTCGTTTATTACATTTTTTTCTATATGATTTCAAGTCAAAAAATTGCATTTAAAATACACCAATTTTGTAAGATTTTGATTTCATTAAAATATATATGGAAAAACATACCTCAAGCTCGCAAGTAAATAAATGAATCACAAACTCTATCGTGACAATTTTGCTTTGCTTATTGATTCTTTCGTTATATATTAAGCTCGTTCGCTACTTACAATTAATGCAAAAATGTTTTACCTTTTGTCAGGTTTTTGTAATTTAAGATGATTTTTTAAGATTTTAACTATTTGCAGATGGTTCTTCAACCCACTGCACAATCCCTTCGATATGCCAAACAAGACACACGTGCGGTATTCTGCTAATTACCGGATCCATTGTCGCCTTTGGAATATTTAATGTTGTTTGTATATACTGGTAAATAATTTTGCATATTTTTTTTATATATACAAATTTATAAATTGGTGGAGGTATGCCTTTTAGCGGATTTTGAACGCTGGCTTTAAAAGATTATTTTTCATGATAAAACCATTTACTAAGTGAAATAATAAAATATATGAAATAAGATAGATATAAAGTATGTATTTGCAGTAGTGTCAAGTACTTTGTACGGAGAAAGTTGGCAAGCGTGAATTTAGGACGAGGAGACCATGTACCAGTGAGATCAACAGTTCAGATTTACTCTCACCTGTAAAGGTGTTAAGAATCCAGTGAGAACAACAGTTCAGATGTACTCTCACCGTAAATGTGTCATGAATCCAGTGAGAACAACAGTTCAGATGTACTCTCACCTGTAAAGATGTCATGAATCCAGTGCGTACAACAGTTCAGATGTACTCTCACATGTAAAGGTGTCATGAATCCAGTGAGAACAACAGTTTAGATTTACTTTCATCTGTAAAGGTGTCATCAATAAAACGTTTCAGTAACTTGGGATTGAACTTTTTTTTTGTGTTTATGGCGAGGATCTATTTCTCATAATATGTAACATTAGTACTTTTTTTTATACACAATGATATATATTACTTGCTCAGTAAGTATACCGTTTATATGTAGTATGTATATGAGTTCATAAGATAACAAAGATGTAAGGTACTAAAAGCCTTCGCTATAAAGGATGTATACAGCTCTGTGATTAGATTATCTGGAATCGAGGTAATTAAAAATAAGTCCCTTATACCCTCGGGAAAAAAATCGACGTTTTGTCACAATTAACAGTATTGTATATGTTAATCGTTCCTATTGCAGGGTGATGTATTCTAAATAAAAAATGAATCATTATTCCTTAAATGAATTTGAATATTGAAGATATTAATTATAAAGTGATGAGATAAGTGAACGCTCTGTGCGTGATACAGCTTTGTAAAAAGATATATCATTATATATTTTTTAATTGTATGTCATCATGGTAAAATTCTTTACTATGCAGATTTTCAATGAAAGATTTATGTTAATCATAAATGATCGTACATGCGCGTGTTTCTATTTCCAGTGGCGCCTATTTCCCAACATAACGGTGTTACAGCGTGGTACCAAAAGAGGAAACATTTGTCACGCTTTTCGATTAGCAACCCACACTGTATATAGATATAAAACCTTGACATTTTGTTCCTCAATTCAAATCAATTCCGATTAAGTTTCAGTTGGGACCAAAACGAGGATTGTTTGAAGTCATTTGAAAATATATCATATTTTTTAAGGAAAATGCACTTGCAGTGGCTCTATATGAGATTGAATTTCTTAGAATTGTGACATTAGTGAAAAGTTAAAACGGTAGTACAGATGACATTAGGGTATCTCATCACAACAACAGGAAACAACATGGACGTGTTTTATTTTATATTGACATTTGATGTACATTGTTTAAAGAGTAATTTCAAACACAGAGCATCCACAATAATGTTATAAACAGAAAATAACGACTCTACTTTACCGATAAAAATATAATCTATAGTTACAAATAGTTAAATGTTTTTTTGTGATGGAATACAATCTTTCGGCTAGAATGGCAATGTTTTCAAAGTAAAACCTTGAAATTTTTCTTGCATAAGAATTAAGATATTTAACTGCTTTTTAAATTTGCTTAGTAAGTATACATGAATGTATGGTTAAAGATTTGCAATTCATCTCTTAGTTTCCTATATTTATTTTGCTAAATTCCCTGCGTAGTTTGTTACATCATCGTTTTACACATGGAACAGAAAATCTCTTAGAAAATATAAACTTTAACAAAATGTTTAATGCAATACGAATATCTTACCATGGAGCGATCATTGTATAAGTATATGTGAGTAAGCTATGAAAACAAAACAGAAACCATACAACAACAATTAATAACAGATTCAATGTTGAAGGTATAAATGCATCAATTTTAACTGGACCACTCAAATCAGTCGTAATTATTCGAGATAAATGTACGTATAAAAGTATTTGTAATAAATAATTGGTTGTGGTTGTAAGTAATGATGTAGAATAAGTCTTAATTAAGATCAATTATATGTAATAATCAAAATTCGGTGGGCACGCATAGTCACGGATTTTCTTCATACTTGACTATTTGATAGACTTTGATAAGTAGAAAAGCCTAACGCCGTTTATTTGTTGCTATGTGGTCCCGTTGCCATTGTTACAGAGGGTAAAGATGTAAAAATGGCATTTTAATGCTAATTTGAGAACATACTGTGAGTAATGTGCACAAGTTGGGGTTTCCATGGTAGAATATATTATTAAAATAGTTGTCATTTTTCAAAAGGAAGAAAAACATTCATGGAGCAACGCATATTTTTAGAGCGTTTCCATTGTTACGAAACAGAAATTTAAAAATATGTTTTCTTCATTTAATTTGAATAAAAAGAGTAAATCTTGGATATTTTAGTAAACGCTATTATGATTGTGCAATTAAAAATTTGAATATGAAAATTGAGATCGGTTACTATGGTAACAAGCTGAAAAATAAGATAAATTATAATATTTTTAGGCATATTTGAATAGATATTAGTCACATATAATGAATAAATATATAAAATCAATTGGTGAGAAAAAAATCAAGTATGTCCTTAACTTTAATGACACTTGAAAAAAATCTGATATTATCTAAAAATAACTGCCGTTGGTATGGACTTAAATAGATAGTAAATATTTCTGTGTAATTTTCTATGCAACTTAATTTTCCATAGCAACAACACTTCTCTCTTCCATAACAAAGCTTTTTGTGGTATATAATAAAAATTAAAATATATTTTTACAAGTTCCAACTAAAACAGTTGCTAAAAAATTCTAAAATCAGGAACTAAATCATCAATTTCTCAGTTTTTTCTATTTTTTGGCCTTATTACCATAACAATAGATGTCAATTTTCATAATGAAATATATATTGCATGGACGTTGATAGTGATGTAAAAATTTAATACTTTCCCATTTCGGTTTATTAAAAACTTGCAAAAACCTGATTTCAAATATTTGTAACGGTTTCCATGGTAACATTTTAAAAGTATTTTCTCCATCAAATTTCAATTATAATATAAGAATTGAAAATAGGGCAAAGGCTGTTTTATGTCTTTGATAGTTTACATTAGTGGGCAAAACCTTCTAATATAGTTTCAATGAAGGTCAGTTTTGCTATTTTTCCATCTTTAGCCTCGGTTACTATGGCAACGGTTACCCCATGCAACCAACGTTTAGTGTTTTTTGCGTTTTACACCTAGGTGTGTCCATGTATGAAATATAAGGAAAGATGGTGACTATGCGTGGCCAGACCCTTTTATAAATCGTTGATTCTTACATAGAATTGATCTTAAAGAGAAAAAATATCTGAAATAACTAACTCATCATGTAGTGTAATATTCCTCTAAATCATGTTAAGTGGGAACAACAGATAAAATGACCGTACAAGTAAAATTTGGACATAAAGATACCAACATAATTATGTGTTTTATATATATATAAAGCACAGGGAAATTCACTATATTGGAGCTCCATCTACGGCCCGACCGGGGCTTGAACTCACGACTAATGTGTGACCACCGCGCTAACCACTCGGCCATCTTGGCAAGACAAAAATCTTGCTTTCGATGACGAACGAAACCTAGCGCTCTGGTCGCTCACTACACGGTCGTTTGAGATACAGGTGTAATACAGTTAAACGACAATTTGAGAGGATCGAAACGATACACATTGCGAGGCTTGACGAGCGAATATAACCATATCAACGAGTTGGATATAACATATAAAATCACACAATTATAGATGTTCTATTTATCTTATACAATTTGATTTATCTTATGAAGCTTTTGAGACAGCCCCTAATATGACCCGAATCGATTTTTTCAAAGATTAAAGTTAACGATGATACAACGTTGTTGTATGCTGTTATTGTGACCTTGCGCAATACAATTTAGTACGTCATTTCGAAGATAAATATAACTGTTTTTAATGTAAAGTTCACTGAAATAAACCTTGATATAATTGTTTATCTCCAAATAATTTTTCTAAGAGCTTAATCACTTAATTAAATGGAAATACTGATCAGAAGACTTGAATAATCAAGTTTGTTGACATACACAAAGTTGCGAATGCTCGTTAGTTTGAATTGACTCGAACGAGGAACAGTTGTTGATGTTTTATAATACGAAACACTAGCCCAATGATTCGATATTGAAAAATGAATAAGGATGCTTACTGCTGGTGAAATAAAAGTCTTTGGAGACATTATTTCGGTACGTTCTTGTATACAAACACAGCCAACGCGTTCTGTTTTCATTTCGTCGTCAGAATGTACTCCTTGATAGCTAACGTGATTAGCAGTTTTATAAACTTCACAGTTATGTGTTTTCCTTTATATTTGTAATTTAAATCTTCGATAAAATCCATTTTAAATCAATTTTTGGCAGTAGATATAGCTATATGGAAAATACTAAAAAGTCTTCGAAAATAGGTCACTGAAGCGTTGAAGCGAGTGGCTGTTTCAAAAATAGTTCGGTGTATATATATATATATATATATATATATATATATATATAAAATAAGGACAAACATTGAAATAACTCTCAAATTGACATATACCTGCCCATAGTGAAGGATATAGATATACATAAAGCACAGGGAAATCGAATTTCCCTGTGCTTTATATGTATAAAGATATATATATATATATATGTGTGTGTGTGTGTGTGTGTGTGTGTGTGTGTGTGTGTGTGTGTGTAATGCTGTAATATATATAATATTACAGCATAACGATATACAATCGCTTATTCAACATATGGACGGAACAAAATAGGAAACACTTGGTGTTTATAAGTTAAATATTGAACCGTTCTTTTCCGTACATTCCCAGCATCAATGTGTTATTTATTGTCGTATACTGTTTGAGTTGTCAGTAACTGATTTCGTTCCATTCCTTAGAAGCACATGTCTTGAAGTAGCTGTGCTGCATGGACTTGCGCGGTTTTTCAGGTACATGTATGGAGGTTGAGGGTAGTGGGGGGAATCTCTCCGTCTTCTTCGTTAACCAAAACGTGCACATCTCCCCCTTACCCTACAGGTTCATAACGTCTTACAATAAGTACGATTAAGCACCAAAAATAAACTGTTCGAGATTCGTTTGTTTATACTAGTGCCATGCAGTACTGTACCTTAATCGGCACCAGCCCTCTTTCAGCGATTTCATATCCTCCTAATCCAAGCAAAGCGTTCTTAGTCATCTCCGTAATGTGTATTTTACCACCTAAAACAAGTTTTGACATTTTTTAAAATCAAAATTCGTTTTTTGTTTCTCGAAAATCGATGCAAAAGAAATTTTTCCGAATATTACAACTTACAATACAAGGGATTTTTAAGTGCTAGTATAGATTGTTTGAATACAAGGTTTGAGATGACGAAAATCCATCCCTACCCTGTCCATTAGATTCCATCCTAGAGGCCGTGTTGACTGTGTCCCCAAACAAACAGTATCGCGGCATGGTCTGGCCAACTACTCCTAGAAATGGAAATAAAGGCTCTACTGACAGGTAGAACACTATACCTACATGTAACTTATACATTCATGTATATAGTTATCATATACATGTAGTACCTGATGAAGTCTGTAAAGGCGAAAAGACATCATCAAAATGGACACAATACACAGAGATCGGGCCGAATCACAGCCCTTATTGTTTAAATATATATCCGCCTTGTATAACTTAACGTTAATTTTAACAATCTCTCAGTCTATGTGACATCTTTTTTGCGGGTGATGAAGTATGACATATTCTTACCTTTCCAGAATATCTAACTCATCTTATAATTGCGATTACTACATAATTTGTTTTGGTTTATATAGATACGTTCTCTACCGCCCCCTCCATCCCGCCCTCCAATCATTCTCTACCCAGTTTTTCTGATTTGATAGAGCTTTGTTAAATGAAATTCCGCGATTTGTAAACAGTCTATAAACACGTGGAATTTCAGAAATCAATTATTGGCGAAGAACCTACTTCAAAGGATCGTGAAAGAAATCACACTGACTAAGCTTATTAAGCATCACACCTGCGCATACTGGTCCCGTGTGTAACCCTATTCTAACCATGACCTTCTGTTCTGGAATGGCCTTCAGCTTGAAGTTTTCCAGCCTCCGTAGAATCTCGAGCGACATGTCACCTATCTCCCCGCTGTGGGCATTACCATTGCGCTCAGGTAACCCACTCACAACCATGTATGCATCTCCAATCGTCTCTACCTGTAACATATAGCAGGTAGATACCATATCTCATTTTAACATCATATATTTACATTTCCCATTGTTTTTGTCTGTGCTAATACTGTGAATCTTTTCTATAAGAGTCAAACACATTTATTAATGACGTAAAAGACGAAGTGTGGGGCGCAATCATGTTTTGCATATACATACGAAATGAAAATAACGTATTTAATGTCAATTTTGGCGTGGTCAAATTTATCATGAAGGCCTTCAGGCTTTACTGGATTTCATCACGCCAGACCAAAATTATCACTTCATAATACTCAAAGAATGATTCTTTATTCCTTAAATAAAACATTAAAATACTTGACACAAAAATCACAAACCTACCTTGTACACATCGTAAGTAGAAATTATGTCGTCAAATAACGTATAAATCTCGTTTAAGAAATCCACGACATCTAGCGGCGATATTTTCGAGGCAATTGTGGTAAACCCAACGATGTCCGAAAAGAATACAGTGACTGATTCGAAAGCCTCAGGAATGATAAATTCCCCTCGCTTTAACTTTTCAGCTACTAATCTGAAATGAGAATGGTATATACATTTGCATACATTAAAAGATTGCATAACGGCAAGTCGAATCTTAATTCTTGTTAGTATTGTACACGAACATTTATCTTCTTTTTATACAAAACGTTAAGATAGTACATGTACACCAATTGATTTATTATTTGTTTTTAAATTTCATAAAAAATTTTTATAACCAATATCATTGTTATTTATTGGGGAAAAGAATCGTCTTTCCATTTTATCTCATCATTCACATATGATAAGAAATTCTGTAATTACGTGAATAATTAGACTCGGCCTCGATAATCATCATCATGATATTTTCATTTGGTGAAAATTATTCATATTCCTCTTATATATTGAAATATTCGAAAGAGATTCGGTTCGGTAATTACATGCGAATGAATATTCATCGCCTTGTTACAAAAGAAAGGAAAATAATTAGAAAACAACCATACAAAGCTCGACAAAAAAATCTTAAAATTAGTTGTTGTACTGTGTCATGGGCAAAACAAACAGAAAAGATTCCTACGCTTGCCAACTTTATGAATGTCAAATAAAGGTCTGAAGCAACTCAAGATAATAACAGTGTCAGCTAGGTACGAGAGAAATGTCAATCGACTGATTAATCATTAGAATAGTACATACATGTAAGGTTGCCAGCTTGTTACATCTACGACCTTTGTTTAATCAAGATTTTGATCATTTAAGGAGTTTTTCTCGGAAGTCGCCTAATTTTTTTTATTAATTAAACACTAATTGCAATGTGCATTATAAACGAATAACTGTGAATCCTTACCGAGGCAGCATCCGATACAGAAGTTTGTCTGTCTTGTCTTTTTCCTCATTTAGTGCCACCGTTCTCTCCTCCACCAGATCCTCCAGGTTATTGGCGTACTTCTCCAGCATGGTGATCATGGAATCAATTATACTCACACTCCTTGGAATCAAAGACGAATTTAAATTAAACGCCTAGCGCCATAATTGAAAAAGGCAGTGCGTCATTTCTCTCGTGATGGTTTGGAAGAGATCAAAGACTTACTGTAGCAATCAGATAATGATATCCGCTAATGATAGCAATCATGTATAAGAGTTGTATATGTTTGTACGTTGGATCATTTGGATAATTTTTTTATTTTATTTTTTTTTTTTTGTATATGGAAAAACATGAAGTTAATTTCATTCAGTTTCAATCCACCAGAAACTGGACAAATAATAAATTGCAATGAACAGATGAAACCGTCTTTATGGTAATTTTGTTTCTATAGTAATCGTGCCTAACTTAATTGCATATTAACTGCATTTCATTTAATTTGTGAATATAAACACCAAGTCTCTTACAGTGCTGTAAATAAGCCAGCAATCAGGTTTGTACCCACGCCTCTGACAGTGTTATCATGGAACACGTTATTCTATTTTTTTCTCCATCCTCTGACAATCATGCGATTGTACCCCATTAAAATTCAAAAATTGGAACAGTGTTCCTGGTGTGTATTCACCCCTCTGACAGTGCTATGTTTGGACCAGTATTCTTCGTCTGTACTCACCCCTCCGACATTGCTATGATTGAACCAGTATTCTTTGTCTGTACTCGCCCCTCTGACAGTGCTATGATTGAACCAGTATTCCTTGGCTGTACTCACCCCTCTGACGGTGCTATGATTGGACCAATATTATTGGTCTGTACTCACCCCTATGACGGTGCTAGGATTGGACCAATATTCTTTGTCTGAACTTACCCCTCTGACATTGCTATGATTGAACCAGTATTCTTTGTCTGTACTAACCCCTCTGACGGTGCTATGATTGGACCAAAATTCTTGGTCTTTACTCGCCCCTCTGACATTGCTATGAGTGGACCAATATTCTTGGTTTATACCCGCCCCTCTGACAGTGCTATCATTGAACCAGTATTCTTTGTCGGTACTCACCCCTCTGACAGTGCTATGATTGGACCAATATTCTTGGTTTTTACTCGCTCCTCTGACAGTGCTATGATTGAACCAGTATTCTTTGTTTGCACTCACCCCTCTGACGGTGCTATGATTGGTCCAGTATTCTTTATCTGTACTCACCCCTCTGACGGTGCTATGATTGGACCAGTATTCTTTGTTTGCACTCACCCCTCTGACAGTGTTTGATTTGATCAGTATTCTTTTTCTGTACTCACCCCTCTGACGGTGCTATGATTGGACCAATATTCTTTGTCTGTACTCACCCCTCTGACATTGCTATGATTGAACCAGTATTCTTCGTCTGTACTCACTCCTCTGACGGTGCTATGATTGGACCAATATTCTTGGTGTGTACTCATCCTCTGACATTGCTATGATTGAAACAGTATTTTTCGTCTGTACTAACCCCTCTGACAGTGCTATGATTGGACCAATATTCTTTGTCTGTACTCACCCTCTGACAGTGCTATGATTGAACAAGTATTCTTCGTCTGTACTCGCCCCTCTGATATTGCTATGATTGAACCAGTATTCTTCGTCTGTACTCACCCCTCTGACAGTGCTATGATTGCACCAAAATTCTTGGTCTGTACTCGCCCCTCTGACATTGCTATGAGTGGACCAATATTCTTGGTTTATACCCGCCCCTCTGACAGTGCTATCATTGAACCAGTATTCTTTGTCGGTACTCACCCCTCTGACAGTGCTATGATTGGACCAATATTCTTGGTTTTTACTCGCTCCTCTGACAGTGCTATGATTGAACCAGTATTCTTTGTTTGCACTCACCCCTCTGACGGTGCTATGATTGGTCCAGTATTCTTTATCTGTACTCACCCCTCTGACGGTGCTATGATTGGACCAGTATTCTTTGTTTGCACTCACCCCTCTGACAGTGTTTGATTTGATCAGTATTCTTTTTCTGTATTCACCCCTCTGACGGTGCTATGTTTGGACCAATATTCTTTGTCTGTACTCACCCCTCTGACATTGCTATGATTGAACCAGTATTCTTCGTCTGTACTCACTCCTCTGACGGTGCTATGATTGGACCAATATTCTTGGTGTGTACTCATCCTCTGACATTGCTATGATTGAAACAGTATTTTTCGTCTGTACTAACCCCTCTGACAGTGCTATGATTGGACCAATATTCTTTGTCTGTACTCACCCTCTGACAGTGCTATGATTGAACAAGTATTCTTCGTCTGTACTCGCCCCTCTGACATTGCTATGATTGAACCAGTATTCTTCGTCTGTACTCACCCCTCTGACAGTGCTATGATTGCACCAATATTCTTTGTCTGTACTCACTCGTCTGACAGTGCTATGATTGGACCAATATTCTTTGCTGTACTCACCCCTCTAACAGTGTTTGATTTGACCAGTATTCTTTTTCTATACTCACCCCTCTGACGGTGCTTTAATTCGACCAGTATTCTTTGTCTGTACTCACCCCTTTGACGGTGCTATGATTGGACCAATAATCTTTGTTTGCACTCACCCCTCTGACGGTGCTATAATTGGACCAATATTCTTTGTTTGCACTCATCCCTCTGACGGTGCTATGATTGGACCAAATTTTCTTTGCTTGCACTCATCCCTCCGACGGTGCTATGATTGGACCAATATTCTTTGTCTGAACTCACCCCTCTGACAGTGCTATGATTGAACCAATATTCTTGGTCTGTACTCACCCCTCTGACGGTGCTATGATTGGACCAATATTCTTGGTCTGTACTCACCCCTCTGACGGTGCTATGATTGGACCAATATTCTTTGTCTGTACCCGCCCCTCTGACGGTGCTATCAATGGACCAATATTCTTCGTCTGTACTCACTCCTCTGACAGTGCTATGATTGGACCAATATTCTTTGTCTGTACTCACCCCTCCGACGGTGCTATGTTTGGACCAATATTCTTTGTTTGCACTCACCCCTCTGACAGTGTTTGATTAGACCAGTATTCTTCGTCTGTACTCACCCCTCCGACATTACTATGATTGAACCAGTAATCTTTGTCTGTACTCACCCCTCTGACGGTGCCATGATTGGACACATATTTTTGCACTCACCTCTCTGACAGTGTTTGATTAGACCAGTATTCTTCGTCTGTACTCACCCCTCTGACATTGCTATGATTGAACCAATATTCTTTGTCTGTACTCACCCCTCTGACAGTGCTATGATTGAACCAGTATTCTTTGTCTGTACTCGCCCCTCTGACAGTGCTATGATTGGACCAGTATTCTTGGTTTGTACCCACCTCTCTGACAGTGCTATGATTGGACTAATATTCTTGGTTTTACTCACTCTTCTGACAGTGCTATGATTGGATCAGTATTCTTTGTCTGTACTCACCCCTCCGACAGTGTTATGATTGAACCAGTATTCTTCGTCTGTACTCACCCCTCTGACGATGCTATGATTGGACCAATATTCTTCGTTTGTACTCACCCCTCTGACAGTGTTTGATTAGACTAGTATTCTTGGTTTTACTCACTCTTCTGACAGTGCTATGATTGGACCAGTATTCTTGGTTTGTACCCACCCCTCTAACAGTGCTATGATTGGATCAGTATTCTTGGTCTGTACTCACGCTAATGCTGTCATGTTGTAAATTTTGAAATTACTGGAGGAGTGTAAATACAAAATTTAATGCAATGTTGTGAATTTTATATTTACACCCACCCATCAAATTCAAAAATTAAACATGACACTGTACTCACGCCTCTGTGTTGTTCTCCCTGATAAAGGTCAGTATACTGCTGAACTCCGGTCGCTGTCTCCAGTCATCGTCCCAACACATCGTCATCAGCTGCAACATCTGAGGCTTTAGGTTCTCAAATTTATTGACGTCGGGTTTACAAGACTGGCCATTTTGGATACTTTTGATTATATCTGTGATTAAAAGGTTGGCTTATAAACCTTGTGTTGAATTGTATTAATAGCAATGCAAGATGTAATTATCTGCATATTTAATATTTGTTTTGGTCTTCAACTATATTTTCACTCGTAGGTGTTGCACACATTTGTATACAAATTTAAGTCTAAGTATGTCCTTGTTTACTTAACAAAAATTATGGCTCTGTAATTTGCAAGTTACTTGACCAAGCATTAGAATACATTTTATTAGATAAAATTGAAAAAATACAGTTTGAATATTTTAGCTAAATCATGACAAAACGTGTTAAAAAAGTACATGTAAACGTGTAAAACTTTATTGGTAATTGAGTACACTCAACAGGTGTTTGTGAAAAAATTAAAGACTTTAAGTAAGGGTTATGTCTTAACTGTGCAAGATATTCAGACAGTTAACACTGCATTTTTTCAGTAAATAAATATATGTAAGATTGTTTGCAAATGTAAATACCTCAGTTTGATAACTCATATTAATACATGATTTATACATAATTAAGATTATTTCACTATGCCTTTTGCCGTTTTGCTGGACAATGGGAATGTACCACATCGATAGAACGTC
This sequence comes from Magallana nippona, assembly GCA_033439105.1. Taxonomy (NCBI): domain Eukaryota; kingdom Metazoa; phylum Mollusca; class Bivalvia; order Ostreida; family Ostreidae; genus Magallana; species Magallana nippona. The sequence goes on from CM065922.1 coordinate 5,172,461, forward strand.
TCGTGCATGATGATACCATAACTGTACACGTCACCGGCGCGGGTTCCGTTCCTAGGAAAGAAGTCGTCAGACCTCAGGATCTCCGGACATGTCCATAATAAGTCTGTAAAAGTATGGCTATTAGATCTAGTTGGACGAAATCTATCACTGATTTCAGGTCTGTAATTGATATGCTGAAGCTGTAAAGAGCAGTTATCTGAAGGAGCTAAAAATCAGGATTTCTCGATGGCTTTACAATTGTCATTATATTATCAGCACTAGTCGTTTCGAAGATAATGAATTCATATTACATTGTTTGTTATTCTAGCATGTACATGACACACAGATGAATTGACAGAAGAATACTAAAGGTTCAAAATGTCTACTAAACCTTTGAATTCCTCCATTTTTGTTACGTGTGATAACTTGACGTTTGCGTGGAATGCTGACACGCCGTAGTCGGTGATTTTCACTGTCCATCGGTTGTCAATGATACAGTTTGAACTCTTTAATCGACCGTGAGATTTGAGGACGGAGGAATGGATGTACTTCATACCCTGAATTTAAGAATTTATTAAATGTTTCTGTATTATGTTATATTTTGTAATTTATATCTAATTGTTGTCAAGAAAATTAATTCTGTTGCACATACTTTGTTTAGATAGATTCACCCTGCACAAAAATGTGTGATGTACATTTGTTAATAGTTTCGTATAAATTATTTTGTTCCTTTCTGCATTTTATTATATGTTTAAAGTGATAAAAACATATTTTAAAAAAATGAATTTCGGGAATACTCGGCAGGGATCCGGGCTGAAACGAATCATAAGAATTTGAATGCATATGCGTATTATGTATATGAAAATTACCCACGTATCGAATGCTGACTCAAATAAACGCCTACTTCCATAGTTATTGAGTGCCTATTGCCATAGTTATTGAGTGCCTACTGCCATAGTTATTGAGTTACATGGATCTCTGCATTTTTTGTTAATTAATAATAATAATTGAGTGAAAAATGTGCGCGGAAAGAAACAATATATTTATGCATGCGTGTCTTAATTCCAAATCTATTATTTGTTTGTCTCTACCTTTTCTTACGATATTTTAGTCAATAAACATCCTACTATCTTCTTTGTGATATCTGGTTGATATATGATTGTTCGTTGATTATCAAACAAAAATCACGTGACCAATCTTAGACGGTTTTATTTATTTATTATCAAATATTTGTGCTTCTTCCAGTCGGAAATTTATAAATGGGGACACGATAGTTATCGCAGTAACTCAATAATCATCAATTGTGGAAAGAGAACTAAGTAGTAAATGGAAAGAACTGAATATGAATTCACTGTAAATACGACATACGTAGATATAATTAATACTGTAATATACATGGAAAATAACATTTATTTATAACTGAAAATTATCGCAATCTTACCTATAAATTAGACAAAACAATGTTTAGTTTTCCGTGGGATTTTCGCAAAATAAAATTTGACCGCTATTTCAATTAAGTACATATCTCCTTGATCTCTAGGGAATGCATTCCAGTCTTTGATAGCATTGTAAAAAATAACACAAAGACTCCTGACCCTTTGTCTAATGTATATGTAAATTCATATTTTGTAGCTTATTGTTAGTTATATTATTTTTAACAACAAAATAGAAACGTGGAAGCTGGTGTATTTAAATAATAAATATGTACATCTACTGATTATGATTCCCTCTATTTCTTACGGTTTATCGATCGGTCGAAACCTACAGCGACCTCAGAAAAACTGCACAAAATAATCATCATGATGTCAGACTCAAAGTGGCCATTTGTAGACTGTATTGATCTCCTTTATAAGAAGAGCTCTATATGTAAATATAGGAAAATACCCAAATTTAAAAGGTAAACTATATGGATTTTTTCTTTACTTAATAATAGTTTATAGCTAAACTAACCACGTTTTAAAATTTTAGGCAGATCTAATGGTTTATTTGTTGACCATCCGGCCTCCTTAAATATAAAAAAACATGGGCTTATATATACCTCTCTTTATCTCATACGTGTGGTGTATACTACCCATGTGATAAACCTTTGCTCTATCAAACGGGTGATGCTTTATCAAATACTTCCGGTCCGAACTATTTTTGACACAGCCCCTCGCTTCAACGCTTCAGTGACCTATTTTCTAGTATTTTCCATATAGCTATATCTAATACCAAAAATTGATTTAAAATGGATTTTGTCGAAGATTTAAATTACAAATATAAAGGAAAACACACCACTGTGAAGTTTATAAAACTGCTAGTCACGTTAGCTATCAAGGAGTTCATTCTGACGACACAATGAAAACAGAACGCTTTGGTTCTGTTTCTATACAAAAACTTACCGAAATAATGTCTCCCAGGACTTTTATTTCACCAGCAGTAAGCATCCTTATTCAATATTTTCAACTTCGAATCATTAGGCTAGTGTTCGTTTTATAAAACATCAACAACTGTTCCTCCTTCGAGTCAATTTAAACAAACGAGCATTCGCAACTTTGTGTATGTCAACAAACTTGATTATTCAAGTCTTCTGATCAGTATTTCCATTTATTTAAATGATTAAGCTCTAAGAAAATTATTTAGAGATAAAAAATTATTTCAAGGTTTATTTCAGTGAAACTTTAGATTAAAACAGTTATATTTATCTCCTAAATATTATGAGGTGATAATTTCGGTCGGAGAGTGGTCAAATCTATTATAAAGCCCTTCGGGCTTTATTGGATTTGACCACGCCCCGACCGAAATTATCACCTCATAATACTCAAAGAATGATTCCTTATTCCTTAAATACTCGCTCGGCAAGCCTCGCGAATATATACACCATTTCAACTCGTTGGATAAAGCAAATATAAAATCACACAATATAGATATCCTCTATATATAAACTCAAGTCTAAACTTTTATCTATATTTACTCATCATTTATAGCGAGCGCAGCTCGCCGGGCAGCAGCGCCAGCGAGCGAAGCGAGCTCTAAGAACCAGTGCGCGCGGGAAAAAGAACGAGCTAAACCTGTACAGATTCATCAAGAAATTTTTTGGCATCATCCCATAATGCTCTCTAATTCTTTCTCCCGTAGTGCTAAGCCAAAAATGGCTGACATTAACTCTTAACTTACGGTTCCTTGAGGTTTGAAGACACGTTCTAAGTATCGCACAAGCTTTAATGAGACGCAAGGGATTTTTTACACTCTCCCATTCCTTTGTATTGAGTCGAGATAAGTAAAGAAATGATTAAAATAGATTTTAAACTATGACGTCATAGTGATCTCGCGCTATATTTCCCGCGATAAATTTAGAGGTGGATCAAACATTTGCAATGCGTGTAGAAACTATTTCAGTATAAACTGCGATACCTGACTCAGAAGACTAGTTTTTTAATTTAATTTTTTTTTTGCCTTTCATAGAGAGATTATTTAAATACAAGCAAGAGTCATATTTTACTCACTGTCATATCGATCCAATTTTAAGCTAATTTTCAAGCATGTGCAGTAAGTATAAGTGGGGAGAAAATTTTAAAAAAATGTATTAGCATTTCCTATCAAAGTTACCGCCTCGTCATTTTGTATATAGTTGTTACATATTGTCAAACCATTCAATTGGAAAATAGGAAATTACTAACCTACAAACAGGGACCGGGGGCACGGATACAACATATGTATTTAGAATGCAAAAGTATGAACCAGGACAAAAAATAAATAAAAGTCAGATAACAACAAGGTACAAAAAAATTTTTTATCGTTTACACTTTTGATCAAATTAAACACAAATTACATTTTACAGACTGATCAACTCTCTCTCCAAAAGTAAAGATCGGTTTTAGGGGGAAGCAAGTCTATGTATTTTGTAAGAATTTTTTTTTAACTTAGATATGATTTTCTCTCTCTCTCTCTCTCTCTCTCTCTCTCTCTCTCTCTCTCTCTCTCTCTCTCTCTCTCTCTCTCTCTCAACAATTCTTTGATGTTCGTTGATAACTTTCAAAATATCACTAAGCAAGGTATGTGTAATTCTTGCTGCGCTCGCCACAACGGTAGCACCGTAAAACATATTAAACTAACTTGACCATATAAGTGTTGACTTGTGCAAACATTTAGCAGGACTAGACAAAAATTGAATGTGTGTGGTCAATGCTGTAAAAGTATTAGTATCGAATGGCTAACAAAAAGAACGCACATGTGAATGTGAAATATTTCATGGGGGGCAAACAGAGCTCATATATAAACTAAAAATGGGATCATGACCTTTCTTTTAAGGTTATCTTACCATAGCGATGTCCTTCAGAATAGCTACTTTAAAGGTCCACTCTAATTTGATGTCATCATTTTCCAGCACATCCTAAAACATTAACAGCAGGACATAGGAATGATTATGTTTATCATTTCAAGGAAGAGCTGCACTGGTTGCTCTAAAACATTGTCTAATACACCATATCCATAATGTATTACATCTAGCGTGAACGGTTCAGCTAGATATCACTATCAAATCGAAGTGTACACAATTGCTGCTTTTTTAATATACTTGTGGTTCTGAGTTTGATTCTTCTAAAGCAGCAAATTGTTGATTATTAATCCTTTTAGGTAAAGAAAATATTTCTTAGACTTTGACAGGCCTTGAATACCATAACCTTTGTCCATAATCGTTTTCTGATAGTAAACTAATGAAGTATAGCCAACTCCGTGCAGACTTAATTAATTAGAATGGAAACAGTCATAATAATCATTTCAACGCCATTGGTTTAATGCCCCCGTTTCCGATTACATCCAATATCCCAGAAGAAGAACGATGGAACAGGAAAGACGAGGGATTACTACCCTGCCAGTGTTACCTGGAGACTTCCCTTGGAGCCGTATATAAACAGGCAGCTGATATTGGGCGGGTCGATACACGCGCCAACAAACGGGTTCACGTTGGGGTGTAGGAAGTCCCGCATCTAAAACAAATACCATACGCCCCGTAAACAATTGTTTTACTTAATAATACAACAAATATACCTTATTTTTACGATTTGGCTCATAAATATCAAAAAGTCAATTATTCAAAAGTCATAAATCGTTGCTATATATCATCTGCCGGTTGTTTACCCCTTTACAACACCACACCTCCTGCTCCTTACTCCTGTACAACACATCACATCAACGGCCATACTTACCTCTTCATAACACTTCAACGCTCGTTCCTTTCCCTCTTTCAAACACCCCATACCCGGTCCATACCATTCTACAACACCCAACCACCCGTTCCTTACACCTTTTCAACATCACGCTGTTCCTTCTTACCCCTGTACAACACCTAACCATCCATTCCTTTACCCTTGACAACACCTCACTGTCCCTTCCCTACCCCTGTACAACACCTCACTGACCGTTTCTTACCCCTTCACAACTCCTCAACGCCTGTTCCTTACCCCTTTACAACATCTCACTGTCCCTTCTTACCCCTGTACAACACATCACTGCCCGTTCCTTACTCCTTTGCAACACCTCACTGTCCTATCCTTAACCACCCTTTTCTTATCCCTTTTCAACACATCACTGTCCCTTCCTTACCCCTTTTCAATACATCACTGTCCCTTCATTACCCCTTTACAACACCCCACCGCTGATTCCTTACCCTTTTTAAACACAAACTGCCCGTTCCTTACCGCCCACTTCTCACCTCAATACAACACATACTTTCCGTTCTTTACCCCTTAACAACACTTAACCACCAACTTCTTACCCCAACACAACACTTACTGCCCCTTTTTTATCCCTTTACAACACCTCACCGCTCACTCCATACCCCTTTACAGCACCTCACCGCCCACTCCTTACCCCATTTCAACACAAACTGCCCGTTTCTGACCCCTATCAACACCTCAGTGCCCGTTCTTTCCCCACTGCAAAACCTCATCGCCCACTCCTTACCCCTATACAACACCTCATCCTCCGTCCCTTACCCCTTTCAGCTCCACCAGGTCTGTCATGGTCAGCTGGACAGCGGACAGAGGACTAATTTTGAGGGCCACTGTCTGCCCATTGTATTCCGCTGTCCGTGTAAAGTTCAGGTTTATTGTTCCAGTGCTACTGCAGTGGTCATTCAGGGAAAATGCACTCCTGCTGAGCTAAACAAAAATTTATTACATTTTATTATTGTTTTTGGATAAGCAAAAAGTTTTTAAATTATCAAAATTTTAAATACTGTGTTATAAAAGTGTTCATCAATCACAAAGCATTTTACTAGAACTAGCCGAGTTAAAAACAGGAGGAATTATCGGCAACGTTGACCACTCGAGTAACAAAATAATGGCCAACTTCGACTGCCAGCAAGCAAAACTTCGTTATATAATTTTTTTTAAAAACGAGCAGCTTATTTGACGTCATAATACTATTTCCTGGTACAAAGTTGAAAATCAAACAATACACAGTGCAATTGTGCCTGGCTTTATAACAGCCTTTTACAGTGTTCATTTAATATTATTATATATCTAGAAACTACATGTAACGTAAGACTGCGACAGCTACACTGATGAAATGTTGGCCTTTGTTTCATCTTCACACATTCACACTGATTAACTCTGTAAGACGATACATCACAATATACTTATTTAAAGGAACATGGAGAGAATTCAGTCTTACCAAACATGAATTAAATATTTCTAAAATTTTGTAATTAATTTCGTGGCAAAATCGATTCTGTGTATTGGTTATTATCATGTATATATAACTCTTCCATAAGTGTACTCTGTTACCTGTTCGTGGGTTACTGAAGACATTTTGCATGTATTATTTGTTAATTAATGCTATAAAGGTATTACCATTGGTAAAAGACTAATGAATGAGGTTTTAATAAAATGCAAATGAGGTTATCCACGACAGTTGTTTGTTAAATCAATCATATAACTTCATGTAAGTCTATAAGTATCATGTTTATATGAATACCGTCTTTACGAAGCATCAAGTTGTTTTCGCAACAACCAATTTTCTTAAAAGTAACAATAAAACCTAAAATGAACTTCGCTACCCCCCCCCCCCCCCAAAAAAAAATTTTGAAGATCTGCAGAAACTTTTTTTTTGAGGGGGTGGGGGGGGCAAGATCGTTCGGATAAATCTACCCCCCCCCCCCCCCTTTTAAAAAGATGCTACCTGCCTGATTAGATAACTAATTAATAATTTTACAAAGAAAAATTCATCAAACAAGTGTGAAAATGTACATTCATTATCTGCTAACAAGATCAGGTGTTATGATGTATTCGAGAGAACCAGATTACTAATCATCATAGGACTATAGTAACACATTGCTCGAGGTTATTTCTTTTCCTTTTGTGTTGGAATATTCACAGATTACTAATCACAATAAGACTATAGTAACACATTGCTCGAGGTTATTTCTTTCCCTATTGTGTTGGACTACTTACAGATGAAGACATGCATTTCTACCTCAAGGACGTGGTCTTCCTACAGACAATGAATTAATTCAGCAGTAACATCTGAGCTCTATTTTTACCTTTTTGCAGATGACCTGTCCACTGGTTCTTTTGTTTCCTACACATTGTATGTTTGTCGCTATTAGAAAAATTATAAACATTCAGATTCTAATTCCGAATTATTACCAAAGATCTGTTATCTCTCTTAAGTGAGGATTTTGTACCTATGATTTGTCAGGGGTTAGGGAGAGCTTTAGAATATACAGTTTATCAGGATGCTCTTTTTTATGTTATATAGTTCTTATCATTCAACTGGCTACTATTACTCAACGATTATAATTAGCACCATGCTGATCACATAACTATCAACTCATGATATTCATAGAATATATAATACAATGTCTCTATGAACCCACATCTATGGTGAAATTCTTCTGCCCCTAATGTGCAAGTTATTTTTCTATCAAATATGTCAACATGCAAGATAAATATGTCGACATGCAAGATAGTTATGTCAATATGCAATACAAGAAAATTAAAATTAGATCAGAATTTTAAACAAATATATTAAAGATCACCCACATGTTACTTCGAACATGCGAAGCCACATATTTATGTGGACGTGCAACTTATTTATTTTGACATGCGAGACGAATATGTTGACATGCAACTAAATTAAGTCGGCATGCAACTTATTTATGTCGACATGCAATATATTCATGTTGACATGCAACTTAGTTATACTGACATGCAACTGATTTATGTTGACATACAACTTATTTATGTTAAAATGCAATTTATATAAGTTGACATGCGAGATAAATATGTTGACATGCAATTCATTTATGTTAACAAGATGCACGTAGACATACTGATATCGCGTGTTAACAAAAAATGTTGCGTGCCAACTTAAATAAGTTGCATGGCAAATAAGTTGCACGTCAACAAATTTATCTCGCATGTCAACATAACTAAGTTGAATGTCAGCATAAATAAGTTGCATGTCAACATAAATAAGTTGCATGTCAACATATTTATCTTGCATGACAACATGGCGAAGTAGCATCTAGCATGTTGAAAGTCACGAGTGGACGCAATTTGATTATTTTTGAGATTTTAAATCAGATCGGGGTACTGGGCGGGACATGGATGTCACTGGTCAGTCACACGTTTTTCTCCCATAAAGTGAACAGCTGTAATGTAAAGGCCTTTACATAAATTCAAAAATGATTTATGCCAATAAACCATATCATTATCATTTTAAATAATTTTGATCTAATAGCACTTTCCTTGTATGTCAACATAGTTATGTTGCATGTTGACATAACTATCTTGTTTGTCAACATATTTATATTGCATGTCAACATATTTGTAGAAAAATAACTTGCACACAGGAAGCAGACGTACGCCACCATATACATCTCATATAATGTCGTACTCTCATCAAATAACTTCATACCGATCATTCATACAGTATGTCTTCTAATAGCACAGCTTATATATCACCACAGGTATTATTCATCTGCTATTTAATCATAAATTATGTAACATCTTACGTATTATTCAACATCTGCTTAGCCATAGCTCATACATCACCTCACGTATTGTTCAACATCTGCTTACAATAAAATATATCACCTTACGTATTGTTCAACATCTGCTTACAATAACATATATCACCTCACGTATTGTTCAACATCTGCTTGACCATATCTTATACATCACCTCACGTATAATTCAACTTATGCTTACCATAACGTATACATCGTCTCGCGTATCGTTCAATATCTGCTTAGCCTTAACTTATACATCACCTCCAGTATTGTTCAACATCTGCTTAGCCATAACTTATACATCACCTCACGTATTGTTCAACATCTGCTTACCATAACTTATTTATCACCTCACATATTATTCAACATCTGCTTACTATAACTTATACATCACCTCACCTATTGTTCAACTTCTGCTTACCCTAACTTATATATCACCTCACTTATTATTCAACATCTGCTTAACCATAACTTATACATCACCTGTCTTATTGTTCAATATCTGCTTACAATAACTTATATATCACCACACGTATTGTTCAACATCTGCTTTCCATAACTTATAAATTACCTCACGTATTGTTGAACATCTGCTTAACCATAACTTATATATCACCACACGTATTGTTCAACATCTGCTTAACTATAACTTAGACATCACCTCTAGTATTGTTCAACATCTGCTTACAATAACTTATATACCATCTCACTTATTATTCAACATCTGCTTACCATAACTTATAAATCACCACACGTATTCTTCAACATCTGCTTACCATAACTTATAAATCACCACACGTATTGTTCAAGATCTGCTTAACCATAACTTATACATCACCTCCAGTATTGTTCAACATCTGCTTACCATAACTTATATATCACCACACGTATTGTTCAACATCTGCTTACCATAACTTATATATCACCACACGTATTGTTCAAGATCTGCTTAACCATAACTTATACATCACCTCCAGTATTGTTCAACATCTGCTTAACCATAACTTATATATCACCACACGTATTGTTTAACATCTGCTTACCATAACTTATATATCACCACACGTATTGTTCAACATCTGCTTACCATAACTTATATATCACCACACGTATTGTTCAACATCAGCTTACCATAACTTATATATCACCACACGTATTGTTCAACATCTGCATAACCATAACTTATATATCACCTCTCGTATTGTTCAACATCTGCTTACCATTACTTATATATCACCTGAAGTATCATTCAACATCTGCTTACCATAACTTATACATCACCTCACGTTTTGTTCAACACCTGGTTAACCATAACTTATTTATCACCATACGAATTTATCACAGCTGCTTAACAATAACTTATACATCACCATATGTATTATTCAACATCTGCTTAAGTATAATTTTTATCTCATCTGAAGTATTATACAACTGCTGCTTAACCATCACAGGAATTATACTACTGCTTACCTATTCGTCCGTTAGATAATTTTATTTAGCATGGGGCTGGGCAGAGACATATTTTTGGTAATTTTACAATGTGATTTTAATAAATTCTGAGTCCATATTACACCATTCTTATTTCTCACCTGACTACCTATTCCCCTTTTGCTTTTCTTGATACTTATATCAATGTAGTTAATTTTCCACGTCATTTTCAAAATCTGCATGTCATATTTTTTCTTTCTGTAAAAATCACATAAAAAATTACTTTGATAATTTGGCTGCATGCTGGTAAAAAGTAGATACGCAATGCAATGGTATGATTGGAGCTCAATATTACTGACTGCACGCACATTGTAATTATATTTTTTGAAGATTCAATTAAAGCTAGCGACAGTTTGCTGTTACACAGAATATAAATTAAAACGAACAATGGCAAAGAGCTTTCAATTTTTTCAGCTATATTATGGTGGAATCTCACTGTTTTAATAAAGTTTTTTCATCATTTATAAGACTTCCTTACAAGAATTCAAATTAAAATTATTGGGACAACGACGCTTCAATATCTATCGAGGTGTTGCAACACCTTCAGTTAATTAAACGTAAATAAAGATATGATCAGACTTTCAGATGGTGACAAGGATAATATGTCCATACCTGATATAAAACCCTGAGATGATGACGACGATGAGAAAGACAACAACTGTACTAAGGCTGATTATGATGTTTTTTGTGTGATCTGCAATTTAAACAAATTTCTGTCAAATTTTAGTTATAACGTTTTCATATTTTAGTTATCACTTAGTGTTATCACTAAGATATAAATTGTGGAGAGACAGAGAGAGAGATAGATACACAGTATAGAGATAGACAGACAGACAGACAGACAGACTACCTGTGACTAACGGTGGGCAGTTTTCGTTGGAGAACCCACACACCGGAGTACTGGGAGGGGCATGGCCGTCACTGGTCAGCCACAAGTTTTTTTCCCATAAAGTGAACAGCTGTAATGTAAGGGCCTTTACGTTAAATTCAAAAATGATTTATGCCAATAAACCATATCATGATCACATATATATATATATATATATATATATATATATATATATATATATATATATGATGCGCATAGCTACAATTTTGGGTATTTGTTGCATCTTATTTACGCGTTTGCTGAATGCGCATGCGCATTCTAAATTGAATACTTTGTAAACAAGATCTTCCACAATCCTCCCCACCTCTTTTTTTTACTTTATGGAGGTTTTTCCTCTTTTCGTTTTATGTGAAATGCTTTTTTCCAAAGTTTTTCAAATACTTTTGGTCTTCTTTTATATGCCAAATATGTCAACATTGTTTACTACTCATAATATGTCAGATAACACACCTAGAGGCTACTGTTCTCAGCTGATTTGCCAATTTGTGTAATGATATATTGTCTGTATTCTTACATGTATATAACTTTTACTAATATGTGAAGTTTAAAATTGCGTTTTGTTTAATGTTATTTATTATGTAATTAAATAAATGACCTATTTTACTCTTTAAAGGGTGTTATTAAATTTCTTATTTAAAATAGTATTTAATGGGACTTAGATACGATTTTAGCTCAAAATTATCACTTTATTTTTCCATTTTAAGTATCTAGAATGGTAAGTATGGGTATATTTAATGATTCGTCAAAATATGAGAGTCAATTATTGAGTTACAAGCGAGATACAGAGCTTGATATCCTTTGTTATGTAAACAAAGCTCGAGTCTTGTAACTGTTTACATATGTGTTTTATCAGTATAAGTTTCAATCAAATGTTTCTATTTTTGTTTATGATATTATTGATGAACACATTAAATCAGTTTATCCTATTTAGCACGCTTCATTTTGTCAAATAAATGGTAATTTCTGTACTTTACATTTTTGAAACAAATAAGACTCGAGCAATGTTAACAGAACAATGAACTCTTACCTCTGTATCTCGCTTGTAACTTGACTTCTAACATTCAAATTTTGTGAATCATACAAAATGCACAAGTAAATAATTTTAGACATAAAAAATAAAATTTTGATCTTAAATCGTGTCTAGGTCCCTTTAGAGTCATCTTCGCAAGCCAAGGGTTTTCGGTCCACTCCGCTCCCTTTTAAATGCGAAAGTTCGCGGGGTTCTTATATTTGAAATCGTGAAATAAAGACGTCGCAAATAAAATTGGTTTATAGTGAGTATCCAAAAGATTAGTATATGAATGATAAAAATCCACCAAAGAGCTGAGAGTCAGTGTCACAGGTAATTAAACCAATGATTGAGCGACAATTTTCTCCGAATTCAAACAAAAGCATTGTCATACCTTAGATTCCTTGTACGTCTCTATGATGCCAACAAGCCTGGATTCGTCGCTGGTGTTCTTAAGGTCTTCCACCCAGAAGGCGGGCTGTTTGTCCCCGTTACCATCGAAATAGATCTTACCACTCGTACCTTAACATCAACCATGACATGGTTATCATAAAATCATCATGCATAAAGTAATACTTTTACTCTCGGATCTGTGACAAGAGTTAATAGTTGTATTTAATAGCTTAATGCTCACGGTAATAAACTTTTCAATTTTTGTTGTTTAAATACTGGAGATGAACAGTAAATACCATTGTATGACAGATTGTGAGTGAACTTGAACAGTTCTGTCCCGTTTCTATGGTCAAGTCCATTTTCATAACAGTGTTCCCACCACCGAATAGCCAGGTACATGGAATCGTGCAAAGTGGCTGCAGAGCGGGAGGGCTAGGGAATAAGAAAGGTGTTGTTCTCATTTACTGAAGAATACAAGTTTTTGCCGGAATAATTTTTTTATTTTCATTGTAATGACGTCATAAGCGGGACATCTTTAAACATTCTAGACAACTTAGTTTTCAAAAAAAGTTTCAATTATTTAAAAATCCTTACCCGACCACAACTTATGAGGTATCCTTAAATACGATGTGTGTTTTGGTGCTTTTCTTGACAAAATTAGGTTACGATATATATCAATCATTGACCCCCGCTACCCTAACAAAACACGTACATTTCATATTGAACGTTAAGAGGTTATTTTCAAAGGTTTGTGAACTTACAAATAAGCCTTCATTAAGAGCTATTGAATCGTTCCATGGCATTTCCGTCATCTTCTGGGGTATTGTTCTCATTAGCTCAATATGACGCCTCTTGCTTTCATCGTCAAACCACCGGGCTGCCGTTAGCTTCAACACGTAAGCCAGGGGTTAATGTTGCTCGTTAAAGAGTATAAAGCTTTAAAGTTTCTATTATAAGTTTAATTATTTCGTGAAAATTACAAAATTTAACTCTTCAAGAAATAAAAAGTGATTAAGTTAAGCTGGCCATTTTAAATTTGATTTTGTTATACGTTATCTGCGGTAGTGGGTTTATTTGTTAAATGAATTAGATCTGTTGCACCTAAAAGATACCAACCTATTTTTTTCTTAATCTGAATTTTAAGAGTTGTATATCTGATGCAATATATTAAATGAATAAGATACCTTTTACAATTTACAATGTAACAAAGATTTGTTAAAGAAAACTACAATAATGTAAACACAAATACTATATTTGCAATTCAATGACAATTAAAATTTGGCGAAATCGACGCAACATCATTATTTTTTGTCTGCCTTCAATAATTCCTTACGTTCAGCAGCGTCTCAAGAAAACTTAATTATCCAAATGTTTAAACTTTAAAATGTAATCAAGATTTTTCTTGTTACTGCATTAAACATTTTCTTATCTCTTTCTCCAACAGTAGCTGCATATACCTACATGAATTACGTGACGATAGGCTTCTCTTGATATGACGTCATCAGAATCATTTTTGAACCATGTTCTGTACCGATAATGATCGTCGTTTGACAGGAAGTTAGGATCAATAAAAACGTAATCTCCAGAAGTCATTCCAAGGCGATGAGCGCGGATCATTATATTCCGGAAATTGTCATCTTGAGCACAGATGAATACAACTGAATACATGCAAAAAGATTGTAATGATAAAAGTAGATTGGTATTATATTGTAATGATAAAAGTAGATTGGTATTATATAGTGATGATAAAAGTAGATTGGTATTATATTGTAATGATAAAAGTAGATTGGTATTATATAGCGATGATAAAAGTAGATTGGTATTAGATTGTAATGATAAAAGTAGATTGTAATGATAAAGGTAGATTGGTATTTTATTGTAATGATAAAAGTAGATTGGTATTATATTGTAATGATCAAAGTAGATTGGTATTTTGAACGTACCAAATGCACGTCATATTTTAGGTTTTTAAAAATTGCAATAATGTCTTCTGTTATGATATATATCATATAAAGATTGAATTATTTTGAGATAATATGAAATGGAAAGTACGTTATTGGCATACTTCTGGATGTCTTTTTGATAACGTTCAGATAGGCGTCAATTTCTTGGACGTTGGGAATCTCTGTAAACCTTTGGTATGACGTAACTGTTATATTGTTCTCATCCACTTCGGCCAGAAAACCATTCATAGCATGTAAGCATACGTCTAAACAACAAATATAATAAGCATCACATGCATGAATCATAGAAAGTAATGTTTCTTTAAACAGTAGAAAGCTTTCTTTGGTGATAATGCAGGTATGAATCATTGGTAGTGAGTTTTGCTGAAAAAATACATATATCCCGCGTCCGTAATTTTAAAGTCGATGATTGCAACCTTTACAGCCAGTATGAACCACTATGAACCACCAAAAAACTCTCTCAAACCTCTCTCTCTCTCTCTCTCTCTCTCTCTCTCTCTCTCTCTCGAGAAAAAACACATTTTAACATTATTATTAATTAATACTTTATTTTCAGACCGGGAGCTAAAGAGGAACATATATACAGAACAGGCATACATACAAATCGTCAGAAGTATACATACATAGTCATGCAGGAAAAAGGTAGTAAAAAAATGGGCGTATAACAGAAATTTAATCATATTTATATAACACTTGTATATAAAGAATCAGATCAGCCAGGGAAACAACTAAGGGGACACAGACAGCATCGAAAATATTTGAAATATATATACATAATTTTCTTAGTGATTTAGAATTATGATTCGACATGAGTTCAGGCTCCACCAACTTTCCTCAAGTCAATACTCAGCCTCAAGTCTGAGTCTGAACTCAAATTCATGCACTGTTGCTTTAATAATTGAGTTGAGGACTGATTTGCTCAAAGATTTGAAAATTTTCGTGACGACGGGGCCTGAGAACTTTAAAACATTTGATCTTTTACAATATCATATTATATCGTAATGATAATGCATGGATTGTTTTTGATCGATCAAACTTGATTAGATGATACAAGAAGCTATTGTTCCGATCCTAGTCCAATACCAAATGTATTTCAATTTATTTCTGGATACGTTTTAGAAGATATCTTTTTCAAACTTCTTCCAAGGAATTAGTTTGGATTTTTAAACCAGAATTATAGAGAAATAAATTGATTGGTTTGTAAATCTATCTGTAAATCAAAATATTTTGTTTTTTATTCATCTCCACTATCTTAGTTCATGTTTACAATCTATTGATCACCAAAAAAATATTCTATTAGTTTTTCTTTCAATTCCAGTACATACATAAGTCAAATTGATGGAAACGTGCCTATGATAACAGTCTTGATAACACCTTTTCTTGAAATCATAAAAAACTAACAGATAAAACTAAAACTAATCTCATACTTTATAACTTTATAAAGTATGTATATGCTAAACATTCATCCTTTATAACATGAGATATCACGTCAATCAAGAATTTCTGATTCACACATTAATTAATATAAAATATACTTACTTATCTATAGACACATGTAAATATACACAACAAAGTTCTTACCGTATGAGGCTTGGATCAGTAACCCCGTTATATTCCAGTTAAACTCGGAGAAGAGGGCCACGGTAGCTAGCCCCACTTTGTTGAATGTAGCGGACAGTCTGATGAATGTCTTGAAGATGTCCTTCTTGCTGAAGGTTGGATCGTTGGCCTCCCAGCTGATGTGGGGTAGGTTATAATAGGGCGTTACATAGGCTGGTCCAAGATTTCCTTTATCAGCAAAAGATATAAACAGCTAACTAACGCTGATTTAAAACTGCATGGTCTTCGTTGGATTTGTGTAAGGTCATCCAAAATTGACCACAATTTCAACATTGGTCAAGGATTTGAAATAAATGTTGAAAAGTAAATATTACATTTTCCAGGGTCTTTGTCTTTGATAACACTACGTATCGATTTTGTAACGTATAGTCCCATACAGTGCAATGACGCGGTTGGGGTGCAAGACGGGGTTTGCATAATTATACAAAATTAAAATAACGTAAAAATGTCTTAAATTCAATATCTAATTGAACAATAGGTGAAATTTATATAAATATAAGTAATAAGGAATCATTATTTGAATATTATATGGTGATCAAATACGGTCGGGCGTGATCAAGTGTATCATAAAGCCCTTCTCGCTTTATTGGATTTGGTAATTCCCGGCCGTATTTTATCACCTCATCATACTCAAAGAATGATTCCTTATTCCTTAAATATTTTTTTATCCTCATCTTTCCTGAAAACAGCATTGTGACACACCACATATACAAACTCATTCATTCCTTTTAACAGGCAGATCTTTTTTTTACCTCCTTTAAAAACTCTTCATTTTGAGTTAAACAAAGGTTAAATATCACCCATATTTTGGACTTTTGGGTCAGATGTTTCTATGTTTTTAAATCTTTTTGTAAAATGTGAATATATTAAAAAGTGGTTCGAATAGATATGAGGGCAACAAATGATTTGTTGCCTCAGGTCAAAGACCAAAGGTCACATTTCTGCCTAAAGGTCCAACTAATCTATGTTCCCCAACGGTTAATAACATTCATACTAGATATGATTTACAAAAGATTTAAGTGTCATTTCGTGTAGAAAAAGCCCTCCGAGTCGCAATGCGATTCGGATCATTCCGCTCCGCCGAGGGTCTACAAATATACATGAACTGTGACGTTTTTGTCCAACTTGCATTTTTGGTTGATATGGTAGCCCAGTCAATAGTGGAGCGATCAAACGTTTACTTTGTTAGAATGTTTTTAGAAAGAATTTTTCAAATATGTATGTTTGTTTTTTGTTTTGTTTTGTTTTGTTTTTTGGGGGGGGGGGGTTGTTGTTGTTTTGTTTTTGTTTGTATTTTATATTTAAATTCAAATTGGTTTGAGCATGAGCATATGTTCAAATCTAAATTCTAAACGATTCTGAGCATGCGTATTTGTCAGCGATGAAAATCGAGGCAGAAGAAATCCAAGGAAATCATTAAGACTGAAATAGATAAACAAAGTTAAGGTAGATGACTTAATATCAGAAATAAAAGGTGGTTCTCGTGTTTACATATAATGTATATATGCACATTGATTTAATTATAAAAAGGGACGGGGTAGGTTCTTACGGGACCTATATGTACTCATTAAAGGGTTATGCAAGTCGATACCAATGTGATACAGATCCCCCGGTGGATTATTATTTCCTTACGTTTTGAGGAGGGATGACCGAGCAGCAGGTCAATTTTCTCCTCTGTAATCAGACGAACCGTCTCTCCCGCTGTCTGCGACATATCTCCCTCAAAACATGTCGTAACCCTGAAACAGAGAAATGTCATTTATTTTAAAATATCACAAGCAGCGGTGTTGGTTTCTTCGGCTGTCGCCTTGATCACAGAAGCGAAACAGCAATTCCAGTCCGTATGTCCTAATGCCAATGATATTTCTATCATCTTGTTTTCTGCTATTGCATGATATATTCGAGTAGAAACACGCTGTTCGAGAATTAACCTTAAAATAAATATACCAATGATCATGCTGTGAAATCGTATTCCACTTGTTATATCAAATTTAGCTGACAATTTTGTATTGTGTCTCCATGGTTACTTCTATGCGCGGTAAATGCTTTTTTCCATATTTAATCATATGATGACCGTCAGATATTGGAGGGGTTAGAATTATATTTCACCTATTTGCAGCAATGATACTAGCACGCAGAACTACGGCCACCAATATATTGTAGTTAAGACGACGGCAAGTTTCCGTTATTTCTTTGTTGTTATTATAATTTATCTTTACCTATAACAACACAGATTACATTTCCTGTAATGAAGCTTATCTTTCAATAGTATTTACCGTTCCAGGAAGATTTTGGTCATATTATAAATGGGTGAATAACGTCTAAGGCACAGCTTCATATATGTTTGATGTTGTTTTTTTAAATCAATCAAGAAATGCTAAATAAAGGCATTTTAGGAACATAAACTAGTTTTAACAGAACAATGACTGGTGTTTCTTCTGATCTCTTCAGGCAAATGAAACATCATAGCAATCATTAGGCCTGAATAAATAGTGATTCCTATTCCAGCCCCCAAGGAAAATGGTTGGTAGATATACATGTATCATTTCATATTTGATAACATTTTTGTGTAAATAAAAGGCCAAGACGAGAAAAGACTGCTTTAAAAGGTTAAGTCAATTAAAATTCTGTTGGATTAACAGATCCGGTGTATTCTTGTTTATTTGGCATGGGTAATTCAAAAAATACATAAAAACGATTCATCTTATGAAAATCTGAGAAGCTATAAAGTGCACCTTAAAAGATTTGTTCCGTAAAAGCCGTATTAACGTTTTAGAACACCAAAGAATATGTAACACTATACATTTATTGCATGATGGCGAGGGAAGTATTTTTCCCCCAAGAGAAATGATATTTCCCGAGGGCTTCGTATAATCATTTTGAGGTATAATAATTTTTTTCAGCAAGGTTAAATACTCTGCAAATAATCAAATCAAGACGTTTATCACTACAAAAGAAACGAGAAAAAAGGAATTCAACAAAAATGGAGTGTTTCAGTCCCAAGGTATTGATTGAAACCTATTTCCTCAACTCATATTATTTTTTTCTGAGAAACTAATAATTGTTTTCTTTGCTTGTTTGCTTCTGCGGTCTAAATATATATAATTATGTCATGGGATCTTTAGGATAACCAGGGCCCTTCTTACAAAGACGTCATCTCTTTCAGCAGTGCCCAGTATAAATAACATTTATTAGAGTAAGCAGCCTGCCCCCCCCCCCCCCCCCAAATCATTTTGATATGTAAGGGACTTCATCTAGATATGTTAATTATAATTATCAAAGAAACATTTTCAAAATCATAGAGAATAACAGACAGTGCAAGAATGCCATACATTAATTCATATGTTCTGTCATATTTTGTTGCAAATGATTTCTAGTATATTTAACACGTAAATGGACCCAATGTGATCTGTTTGCATTCCAGATGCGCAGACATTTTTAAGATAAAGTTACATATATAGAAAGGTTATGAGAAGTTTCAGTTTTACAAATGAAATACATATATGATGTCTGATATACACCTTTATTGGCGTATACAGATATCTCAATTGCACTCCAATCTTCAATTGTTGTAGATTAATACTACATGTATAATTATCTCATATCTCTTTAAATTGGTAAGAAATAAAGGTCCCGATTCCTATTAACTGTAATAATTAAATTTTCTGTGTATTTGTAAATTTTCATAATTTTGTAAAAATTCATATGAAACAAGAATATTTATTCGCGTTCTTTTTTACATTCTCCGTAATCATTGGCACCGTCAGTCTTTTCTTTGCGTCCTTCTTTATGGGTGCAACTTGGCGTCTGTATTCAATTGTGCTATTCGTGTTTTTGGTAAAGTTATGATGGTAAAAAAGATCTGTAAGCTTGTTCTTCCTCGTCAAACCTTGCTGTGCACTATCCCTCTGTAGATCTCTTGATCAAGCCTCGGATCTGTCATAGCACGACCTTGTCTTCAAATGGAAGAGATGGCAAAGCGTAACGAAACGCCTTGGTATACTGTTATCAAGATTCTATCAGTGCATTTATGCTAATGTTTTCATGTTTGACAGAGAACCTGATTTCTGACTGCTTAACCCTTTTTTTAACAGAAACTAGATGATTCCCAGTTTTTTCTTGTCGAATTTTATAGAAATCATATGAAGTATGGTTTATACATTACAATTTATACATCGTTTTTAACGGGTTTTTTTAATTTTAATAAAATGTAATTATCTATTCAATTAAATATTCATTAATTCTTTAACTTGCTCAAGCCGATCAGCCAGACAGTGATTACATTTTCATTATTTGTCAAAATTTCACATTGTTTTTTTATTATTTGATCTAACTTTTAAATCGATTATTTACTTCAGTTCGTAGTAAATTCAACAAATATCGATAACTACATTGGTCTGATTAAGAAAATTGTTTTATGTGTATCAAAATAAATTTAAAATATTCATCAATATCGTAAAAAAGAATGCGTTAATAAATAAACAAAACACAGCTCTTTAGGGGGTGGGGGTAAAGAATACGACAACTCATTGCAAGGGTTTTTTTTATAGCGGGACAATTGATAATAAAAATAACGTTATAACACATAGTTTATTAACTGGGCACAAAAATATTTGAATTATACAATAAACTAAAACGAAAAATAAACACCTTTCATTTTTTTTTATAAATATGATTAAGCTGTCTTGATCTTTTTTTTTTTGGTTAGTTTGCAGTATTTTAAAAAATTTCAACAGGAGTAATTTACTGGTAAATCTTAATAAATTAAATTGTTTAAAAATACACAATTCGTGTTGGCTTAACAAATATTTGAAACTATGTGCAATTTTTTAGGAAGATAATAATATAATCATCATTGATAAAAACATGTAATCTGTGTAACTTACGTAAAAGTATGGTTAAGGAAATACCCGTCCGTTCTTGCATTTTCTACAGCAATGGATAAAGCACTTGCTTGGAGTTCATAGCTGGCCCAGTTCCGCTTACCCCTTAACATCATCAATCCCAAGTGAAAATTCTTAGAGATCACAAAACTGAAGAACTCCAAAAGAACGAAGGACGCTAAGCCACGTACTCTGCGAGCCATTGCCAAACGACTATTGACATATTTCTCTTAGTTCAGCATACAATACGCTTTATACGGTACTAATGATCTAGTTGTCTATGTGGTTTGTCGCGAGAGTCCAATCTTGCTGAACAACCTTACTACTATTCAACTGGTCAGAAAATCGTCTGGTCAGCGGAGACAAACTAACTTTACCCGTGACCGCTCATCAACTTTACCACATCTTCCATGATGGAGATATTCAAGAGAGTTTTTTCCGCAGTAGTAGGAAAATAATTAAGAAATGAATAGCGAGTTCGACATTGTAAACCCAAAGGAGGGAATTCAAAGCAACAACTGGTCTTAGACATCCCTGAAATATTGCCTGTTCCCCTATCAGCAATTAGGTATCTATTCTAAAGCGGTCGATGATATATTCATTATCATCTGGATCAGAATTGTTATCTGTGATAAAATAGGACTGTTTTATTGCTTAAAACGCCATGCAAATTGAAACTAATGAATGTATGCGTGGCTCAGAATCCCCCGTGTTTATTAAATCTACGGGGACTAAATTAAGAAATCCTGATCTACCTTATGTTTAACAATTATTTCAGAAAACTTTTTCTACGAAAATTTTCAAAGTCCTTCGAATATTATATAATAAAGTCATTAAATATGGCTATGTGACATTAGAAACAAAATTTCCACGATGTTTACTCACAAAACGTAATAGATCGATTTTTTCTTCACTTCTTGTCTTATCATTAAAATAATGGTCCCTGCAAGATGTGTGTGGTGGAAGTGGGGTGGGGGGGGGGGGATGAATTTAATCTTAACGGATGCAAGCCCAGCTGTTTAAGATAGTTTAAGATCGTTCAAAACTGACGGTCAACGCATTATCACGAAAACGGATTGCAATAGGTATCCTGTGACTTGATTTTGAACTTAGAATTTAGTAATTAAACAAGCCTCAAAACTCATTCATTTCGATTTCTACGATAAGTAGGTTCAGTTCAGTTCTTTATTAACTTTAAGCTGTACAGCTTATCAGTACAACACATAAACAATATACACGTACAGGTAGGTTAACAGGAGAATGTGACAGGTTATTCAATATGTTAATCGGACATTCTGTGCGACATTCATTAGATTTCAATACTGATTGGGTAAGATCACCACTGATTAAGTTACAATTGTTTTGCTATTTTTGGTAATTGTTTAAACCTCCAACATACTGAAGCATTGTTTTCTTTTACCGAAGTGACCCATATATATACATACTTATCCTCTCCGTGCCCAAAGGACGTATGATGCCGTAAGACCCCAATATATGGAGTTTTTAATAAATAAGAAATATAATGGTTATAATTGTGTATGAATTAATGAATATATCAGTACTTTTTTTGCAATGAAAATCACCATATTTCAAACAAAGAAGGTGTAATAATCTCATCCCAACCTTGATTATGATTTTCACTTCCCATAATGAAAATCAATCAATCTCTCTCTCCCTTTCTCTGGACGCCAAACTTACCTTTATATCATATGAATAAATTTTGCATCGCAGACATTTTTTCAAAAAAAATATTAACCATTATTAGGGTGTCACCAATAGATTTTCCGTCTATTTTTTTGTGATATTTTTTTTATCAATTGATGAACTTTTTCTAAATAACAAAAGCTGAAAAAAATAAGAAAAGAAGATAAGTATTAAATGGATTGGTCGAAATTTCTTTAAAAAGTTCATATTTTCATTGTGTAAAACTTGAAGTTTTTAAATTTAGTGGTTGGGACTTTAAACAGTAAAACTGTTCTAAACACATTGAATATTAATGAAATAAATACATGCTGACATAAATGCAGTACTGTAGCTCTACATGAAATTTTGGGTTGACAGTCGGTGTGTCAACCCTTTCCCGTAGAGCTACATTTGTGCAGCTAATATTGACCTAACATTTGATATGTACTATTTTACAGAAGATTGAGACACAGTCCAAAGTTGTGTTGTGGCAATATATAGTACACTTTAAGGACCTTCTACTGGTAATTTACCAGTTATCAGCTAAGACCAGTTATCGGCTAAACTGAGAGTTCGGGTTTATAGCACGCAACTATCCGAGATTTTTTAATTCAGTCGTCTGTTTCGAATAAAGAAAAGTAAGTTTGCTTGAAAACTTTCTTGAATATGATTTAACCATGAGCTTAAACGATCATTGTTTACCGCTGATTTACATCTTTGCAATTTCAGCAGTTGGGGAAGTGACGTAATAAGTTAAAAATAGAATATGACCTCTTCGTGATACTTGGTATGATATGACATATAATATCAATACATATAACATGTAGAAACAAAAGGAATTCATTAAATTCTGAGATATTCGTAGCGCAGTTGAACGCCTGATTCACAATAATATGTATTGAATAGTCTACGATTTTGGGTATTACCGTATAATGACAAACGAATAATTTTATGAGTTTTGTTTATGTATCATAACCCCTACGACCTTTAGTCCGACCCCAAAAGGGGCATAATTCAAATGACATTATGCAGAGTATCAAATCAACATGTACAGGGATTTTACTATGTTATTATCGCGAAGCCGATGACTGGTACAGTAAATCGTAAAACTCGGCAAATTCGGGGCGTGCTAAAAAGCACAAAAATAAGATGTTTTGAGTTCTTAATAATGATATAATCTAACAGATGGATAAACAAGGAAATCACCATTTACAGTATGTCAAGTTTTTTCCAAAAATATCAAGAAATAAGGAAATACGAAAAGAAAACGTTAAATTTTAGCCAATAACTGGTACAGTGCCAGTATACATTAAAGATGATTTTTACTTCCGGAAAATTTACACCAACGTGGATATCGTTTTTATCATTTATTCAATTTTCAACTTAGAGTGAATGTACGTGCCCTTTTAAAGTGAAAAAATATTTAAAGAAAACTGATCTCCAATTTGCTCTCTGCGATGAGGGAAGAAATATTACATGTAATTGCTTTGCACTCCCAAAATAAACTGCCTCAAAGTGAAAATGGGTCTCATGTTGGCGTCCTAAGTTTTATTTCTATGACTAAGTAAGCCCCAGTGTCTTAATCAATGATTAATAACACGTCCCCATTGTAGTGATACATCGTTAATCCCCTAGGAGGATCGGTCATCTACAATACTCTACGTCTCCGCGCACCCGACGATTAGATTGGACAAAACGTGGTGGATTAATTCAATAATAGTTCTAATGGGAATGTGCCTTCAATGTAAGTAAGAATCGTCACATAATATAATCAGTACATAAAAGAAAATGAAAAATCTTTGAACTCTATTCCAATGATAATCTGGTTTGACTCTGAGCATTCTAATTTCCTGTTTAGTGCATCAACAAGCAATTTTGCTCATGTCAGGATATTGCCGCCCGGAGGAAACCATCTCATGGCTGTCCTCTATTAACATCACAGACATGTGACGATATTGGCAGGGTATTAGTTTCATAAGATTTCCCGCAGAAATTCATAGTGTCTAACATGGGCGCGATTTGCTGAAATATGGAACCCCTCAAATGCATTGTAAAAAACTTTTTTTTTATGCTGAAACATTTTTATCTATAACGATACTTTACTGCATATGCTGATACTTTAATTGGCATTATAAGATGATATCATTTCTTTCTGTTAAATATCACTTTTTCATTTCATAACAATACTGATATATCTTTTATTGCAATCTTTATTGTATATGCTGACGTATCATGTAAATTGTCAAAATATGATGATAATTGTTGCTGATACCTTACTATAGGTACATTGTACTTTGACACTGTGATGGTAGTTTATGGGAGGTTTTTTTGCTTGTTGCTTTATCATTTGATACAAACACAAATATCATTGCCCGTGGAAGACTCAGTGGGACAGGTTGTAATTAGAAATTGGGACTGAGAATTAAGCTGATTGCTTAATGATGACGTTTATTCAAAGAACAAAGAATGCAAAAGATAACACTAATGAGAATCTGAAATTGTTGTATATTATAGAACATTGATTATAGTGCTCTTTTTCACTTTTAAAAACTAGGTTAATGACGTACTTTTGAGCATATTTTAAATAGTTAAACAACATCACTCTATGATGATTGATAATTTCTTAATTTATCGTAAAAATACTACTAGCAGTTTAGAAAAAATTGTAAACTCTACCTATTTTACAAAAAAACTGAATGATCATAACATTTATAGTTTTAATGCACTTATATTGACCTTACTTTGCTGCAATCAAAATTATATGAGGCCAATAAATATGTCGCATTGCATGTGAGGGAACAAGTGAGATAAAACCAACAGAAAATGTGCAAAAATGTATAGAATAACATATAAAAACTTTTAAAATGGTGCTGCTAATTTTCTTTCGTGGAAAAAAGAGAAATAAAAACTAATCCGTATTTTCTCTGTTTTGAAACAAGTTTGTTTGAGCCTTATTTCTTCAAATGGAAAAATATCAAATTCTATGTCCATATCATTGCATTTCATAGATATTTAATGCATTTAAAACTTTATTCCTGACATTGAACTTATAATATTCATATTCCAATTTTGACAACTCAAACCCTGAGTATGTGAACACATTCTTATATAACGAACGTTTTTCAGCGCTATTTTAAAAACGTATATATTGCGTTATACGTCATAAGTTTCAGTGAGGGATGATATAAAACTAAAAACTATAATCGTGATGTAATCCGGAAACACGGGTCACATTCTGTAAAATTAACAATATATTTCTTTTGTGAGGCAATTCTTGGTTAACAAAAATCACATGGAGACCATGTAACATTCCATACATCCCTATCATATCGGATAAAAAATATATAAAATAACAACCTTTGTGGGGGGAGGGGGATGCCTCCAGATCAGGATGTTTCAAAAGACATTATTGAACTTATATTGAATGTATCTTTGAGTCTATCTGCACTGGTCCACAAACTTTCCAACCCAAATGAGTGCATATCCCTGGTGCACACCGCAGGCACAAACTTCAGAGGGATGAGAGATAGGGTTGTCTGTACACATCAACAGCATGCTGTCTTCTGTTGTCATCTGGCGGATACTGAGGTATTATTAGTAGGGGAATAAACTCAACTCGACGTTCCCTGTGACTGACGGTGCACACCCTGGAAGTTTGATTCAAGTTTGCAATGCATGCAAAAGATGTCATCTAAGCTCAAACAGAAAATCCATTCAATGGTATATCACCACGATATCAATGCGTTAAAACGGTTAAAAATATAATAAAGAAAACAACTGCTTGCGAAGGTGTTTAAGACCATTTCAATATCCGTTTCACAAGATATAAAGGAAAGAAAGACTGAACTCGACCATTCTAATCAGCAAAAAAAAAAATACATAAAACGAGCCTTAAGATCCTATCAAAGAGAAAAACAATACATCTCTCCATTTACGTATACGTAGATTCTTGACACCTACCTTTCAGACTTCTGCCTCTATCTTCAGCAGTTACCATTACATTGTTTTAAAGTCTCAAATATGACTCTAATGAAAATGAAACCTATAATAATGTAGTAATAATGTTTACTTGGAATACATAATGTGATCATACCACGTTTAATGATGTTTACATAATGTATATCTAAACAAATTACAAGATTCTTTAGTGTTTAGTCTTTTTCAGCAGCTGATAAATACTTTGGGGGGGGGGGGGGGTTACACGAAAGAGTAAATCAGCGGACATTAAATCCACCCATGATAGCAGTAATGCGAACAAAATCACTGCACTGTGTTTGCAGGTCGGCTTAGGAGAAAGAACAAAATTATTTCCGATAAAGGAAGCATGTGTGCATAGAGACACGAAAGAACATATTACTCTTCCTCTCGGCAACAGAAATAACGAGGACAGATTACATAAACTAATGATAAGCGTCTAAGTCTTTTGGTTGTCTGTAGAAATTTCCATCAGATGTGGAAGAGGACAAGGGCAAACACTATACAGAAAGCTCATATCTTTGTCATATTTTACAAGTTAACCTCAAGATTATCAAAATAGATAAGAGCTGTATTTCTTTTTTTTTTAAAGCTGGGTCATGTACAACACTACACTCACCATTCCTCTCCTTACGACTCGCCCACTGTACAAAAACAAAATAGGTAAATCGAACTCACAATGAATTGAGAACAAACAATCAATACACTAAAAATCATTGTCAAAAATGACCAAAATTATACAACAGACAACACCCCCAAAAAAGGAAACGTAGTCTACAGCTAACGAATAACGCACAATATACATGAAAGGTGGTCAATTATGAACAAAAAACACAAAAAAACAAAACACAATCTAAATGAAAGGTGGTCAATTATGAACAAAACATACAACAAACAAAACACAATATACGTGAGAGGTGGTCAATTATGAACAAAACATACAACAAACAAAACACAATATACGTGAGAGGTGGTCAATTATGAACAAAACATACAACAAACAAAACAAAATATACATGAGAGGTGGTCATTTATGAAAAAATAAACACCACGAACTAACACAATATACATGAAAGGTGGTCAAATATGAACAAAACATACTACAAACAAAACAAAATATACATGAGAGGTGGTCATTTATGAACAAAAAACACAAAAAAACAAAACGCAACATACATAATAGGTGGTCAACTATGAACAAAAAATACAACAAACAAAACAAAATATACATGAAAGGTGGTCAATTATGAACAAAACATACAAGAAACAAAACACAATATACATGAAAGGTGGTCATTTATGAACAAAAAACACAAAAAAAAACAGAACGCAATATACATGAAAGGTGGTCAACTACAAAAAATACAACAAACAAAACACAATATACATGAAAGGAGGTCAATTATGAACAAAAAATACAACAAACAAAACACAATCTACATGAAAGGTGGTCAACTATGAACAAAAAACACAACAAACGAAACACAAACTACATGAAAGGTGGTCAAATATGAACAAAAAGTACAACAAACAAAACACAATATACATGAAAGGTGGTCAACTATGAACAAAAAACACAACAAACGAAACACAAACTACATGAAAGGTGGTCAAATATGAACAAAAAGTACAACAAACAAAACACAATATACATGAAAGGTGGTCATTTATGAACAAAAAACACAAAAAAACAAAATGCAATATACATGATAGGTGGTCATTTATGAAAAAAAAATACAACAAACAAAACACAATATACATGAAAGGTGGTTAATTATGAACAAAAGACCCCAAAAAATGGAACATGGTCCACAATGAATAAAAAAAACCACAATAGACAAAACATAAAAAAAATAAAATAAGGCCCACTATGAAAGAAAAACACATCAGACACACCAGGCAGAAAGCAACAATAAGATTAGAAAACCACCCTTAGCTATCATTTTCCTATAAAATTTCAAATATAATGAGAAACAATCAATTTACTGATATAGCATGTACCTATGAACAGAATATTTTTGTATTTGGAAGTGATAATCCAGAAAGGACCCAGAGAAAAAGCTCTACAAAGAAAGATAACTCCAATCAATAATCACACCGGTGTAACTTTATCTTTGAAGAGTTACAATTACTGTAACAATGATTTTACTCTTTTTGTAGTTATTTTTGTATTTGGAAGTGATAATCCAGAAAGGACCCAGAGAAAAAGCTCTACAAAGAAAGATAACTCCAATCAATAATCACACCGGTGTAACTTTATCTTTGAAGAGTTACAATTACTGTAACAATGATTTTACTCTTTTTGTAGTTCCTATTCTGCCGCGCACATGACCTTAAAGAAATCGTATACACTACCTATGTTCTTCTCCAGCTTTGCATGTAAAATTGAAATTAATTTAAAGATTTTGAATCTGTGTCTGCAAATCTTTCTTTTAATCTTACAACAAATCATGAAAAGCTGCATAACTTTTTTGATAACGGTTTTGAACGAATGTCGGCTTCTTTTAAAATAATATTTTGGTGCTGATTATGGAAGTATCATTTCTGGTAAGTAAAAACTTTATGTAATGGAGAATATGTCACAAAATGGTTTACACGGCAAATGGTTATGGTCAAAATCGTAAGATTAAAAATAAGTGAGCCTTCCAAATTCAACCCAATTGATGTGGAAGCCGTTAACTGAATTCGCTTATTTCTATGATATTAATGTAGTAAAATTAGCACAAATACTGTAAACTAAGCTGCTCTAGAATAGAATTTCACCAAAAAAACCCACCTGAATCCCTAGAAATTCTGTTATCAAGTAGAACCCCCCCCCCCCAAAGAACCATCTTTACCCCTCAAAACTCTGTCATCAAGTAACACCCCCCCCCCCCAAAAAATTTCCTTTATCCCTGAAAACTCTGTTATCAAGTAACCCCCCCCCCCCTCCCCACACACACACACAAAACAAAAACAAAAACAAACAAAGAAAAACAAAAACCACGAAAAAGAAGGAAAAAAATAACCTTCACCCCTAAAAACTCTGTTATCATGTATGTATGTGTAACAAATTTTAAAATGCATTTCAAAATTTTAATTGTTTATTCTTTACCAATCAATTTTTTAACCATATTTCAGTGTGTAAGAATAATTTGCAGATTTTATCATTACATCCGTTTAAACAAAACTAAGAACTAATATGAAAATCCAGGAAATATGGTATTTTGAATTTTTATACAAGGATAAGAATTCATCAGTACATGTTTTTGACACTGTTTCTGAGTGACGTATTGGAGACAAAATGTTTTATTTTGGTATATATGGTACATTAAAACCAAAAGAATATCAAATTACATTCCAACATGGCAGTTATCATCGGTGGATCAAGCACAAATTGAACAAAAATGATTTCAAGTACAAAGTAATTATAGCAACTTTACAGTTACACGTGTATGTGTATTTTTTTCAACATATGCAGCGTTTGTCACAAAACAAATTATTTTGAAAATGACCCTTATAATTAAGAGTGTCTCTGAAAAAAAAAAACATGCAAAATCTTGAAAATCGTTCAGGAGAGTGTACAGAATTTTCCATCTTACTTTATGTATTTAAGATCTGTGGTGTTATAGGATCTAAATATACATTTGAAAATTTCATCATCAAACTTTGTTTCTATATTTAGTATACAGAATAATGGGAGCTTGTAATATAATATATTGCATAGCTCTGTTAAATCATTACAAAAGGATTGTTACACTGGAACTTCATTGTGTCATCAGCATATACATCAAAGATTATTTCTATTAATTTCTTACAATGATTTTATCTATTTATATTTAAATTTTTTGTGTCGTTGTCTGTGATAAAACTACCAATCGATTTTGTATTATACAGTCCAATAAATTCAAATGCCTTATTGTTGGGGCGCAAGTGGGGTTTGCACAACTAATATTCTTATATTTAATCGTACAATTGCTGAAAATTATATAAATATAAGTAATAAGGAATCATTCTTTGAATATAAATAGGCTGGAGGTTTTTATAAAACATATCATAATTAACGGATACAATAAAAATAATTAATAATATTTTCAGGAGAAGACCAACATTTGTTATATTCAAGATGATATTTTTTTTTAATTGATACACATTTTTCCATTTTGTATTTAAAACTTCGGTAGCTTAACAAAATTTGGAATCTTATTCTGTTTTAAACAAACAAATACGTATGTATTTTGTATACAATAGTTGTTCACCAAATAGTACATAACTAATATCAAAACCAACCCTTTTTGTTGTTTTTCCATTCATAAACATCCTTAGATTGTTTCATAAGTTTAAACTGAAAAAAATATACATGTCGTATTGATACTACAAACCGAATATGTATATTGTTGCCAGAAACCAAAGTCTAATATAGACAAACCGAAGCCAGGATAGCATTCGCTTCAGTGCTAACAGCTTTCGGAAGAAACATTTCTAATGATCCTTCTTTAAGTAATTCTTTTTGATTGAAAAAGAAAAAGATGGCTTGATGAACTCAAACGGTACAATTCGTTCCCTGATAATGAATTATTCTTTAAATCTAATGTGTGGAGAGGAAAATCGATATTTACTGAGGGCATTACCACAATGAGTGCTGACCTTAAATTTTTTTTATGAAACTAACAGAAATGTAAAATGACAAAGGGTTCGGGTTATGATCTTGTCCGAATCAGGGACTTGATATTTATTGATTTTTCAGTAAAACAAAGTATATAAAGCAAAGCTTTTCGTGTTATTTCTTTGTAAAGAACTGGTATAACCAAACAACGAAAAATGCACAGTGAATTTATAACAGAATAAGTTAGGTTTTTTTTAATGATTTTACATTCTAATTCAAATGAATGCAATGATCTTGAATGCATATTAAAGTTACATGATTGTGAATCACGTGATTCGCCAGCGCTAGCATTTTTTCTATCTCGGGATATTTCATTATGTAAAAGAAAACTCCCGAAAACAATGTCCGAGATACCAAGCACATAAACTGCATGAGAGATCGTTTGGATAGCTCCAGGAAATGTTTACTCTGTTAACCAGGCCGTCTATGTCATGATGTAGACTTTGTGGACAGAGGAATAATACCTACATCTAATTTTTAATAGAATATGTCTTAGATTGTAATAGAATAGCCCGCGTCGCATATTATATTCACGATAGCACTTAAAACTTCACGGGATTACAAGAAAAGTGTAAAGCTAGAACCACACATTATATAACAGATAACGGTAAACATATCCGTTCGGCATCACTCTGCTCCCCTCCAGGCTCATTTACGTCCCCTAAAGCTCAAGCCCATCAGGTGGTTTGTCACCCTGCTCGATTCTGCTGTAATCCACGTGGTGTTTCCATTCTACCCAGTGTCAAATCTCGGTTAGGCGCCTTGGCGCGAATAGGCTTGGAATCTTTTATCTTTTGTGGCTGGTGCTCCTTCCTGTTTGGTCTCTATGGGCAGGGTGTTCGATTGGTCGGCATGGCGAAATCATGTGATCTTTCCTGGCACAACATCAGACAGTCTGACCTCTGTTAGTATAGCAGCGAATCATTTGTAATAGAGACTGATTGAAACGCTCAACTTGACCATTAATCTCCAAGAGAGCCAATAGTCGTCCAATACTGATCTAGGGGAGGGGTTTGCCCCCCCCCCCCCCCCTACATCTTGCAGATTCACTTATTTATTAATTTCACAAATTTAATTACAAAAGAAATATGCCTCGGAACTACCCCTCCCGGGCGGTCGAATGTTCTTTCATAGATGCCTGGAGGAGGCGGTACTTGACTGTTTGAAGCGCAAGGGATTATCAAAGACGACAAGATGCTTCAATCTTCGAGGAATCTGAAACTTGGGCTATGCCACAATACTACTATACTGATATAACCACCAGTAAAGATAAACAATTCTGTTTAGACCCATTTTTACAGGATCTTGTAATTTCGGTAGTTCGTGTCAAACTCCGAGTACGGCCCCTAATCTTTCTAACCCATTCGGTCATCATCGTCGCAAACCAAGACCAATAACGTACGACCCTCTTCAATTCGGCCGTGGTTGCATGAGACACGAATATCTCGTAGCTCATTAAGATATTGACCAATTACAGTTAAGAATGACTACTAATACTTATTGTCCAATCGCAGTTTAGTTGTTCACTGCTGATGCGGTAACAGCACTGCGTGTAGAATTCAAAACACTAATATATCCCTATGAGGTATGGAAGCCTGTGGCTTGAGATTGGAAGCAAGAAAAGATAAAAAAGAGAAGAAAATGAAGAGAACTAGCCAGAAATGAATAAATTCTTTCTTTGAATGTTATTTTCTCTTTTTAATATTTTTAAGGGAGAGGGCAGCATGCCGCATGGGGAAGGGCGAGAGTTTTGAATTGTAAATAAACCTTAATGACATGCGGTGATAACGAACAGTGTTCAAATTCAAAATCTCTTTTAAAAAAATAGAGGTACGACCAGGTGCCATGGAGGAGTGAGCATCCTCTGCTGACCCGTGTCGTATAATTTAAGGTCCGCCTCATAAAATGGTTCGGCCGGACCTTTAATATTAACATTTAAGGTCCGGCTCTTACCTATAAGAAAAGGTCCTACCCATAGTCACTTATTAAGATTTCTCTTAAACTTATTATTCTTTTTGCTCGAGTACATGTATCTAAAAGATGTCTTTGTTTACATAATCCAATCGGCCATTTGCGTACTGTACACGTATTACTAAATTACTTTGTGGAATATTAAATATTGATAGCGGATTAGATTTTGACCAATTGTTTAAAAATCTGAAAAAAAGAAAAACCATGAGTATTTGCAATAATGTGCACCCACCATTTAGTCCCTTTGTTTTTATATCTCTTCCGGTGTATACGTATAAGCAGAGGGTTTCACGACAGGTAAACACGGGTAAATGAAGCCCTGCAGGTATTCACACCTGTGCTAACCAGAATACATCCCAGAACTGAGAAAGAAAAAAATGTCTCCGCTGTAGTGTTCTACACAACTAAGATTGGTTTATTTAATTTTCAGTAGATCAGGAACCTATGATAATATACTAACAATGAATACGTCTCAGGTATATTTATCATTATTTTAAGATAATTAATAAAAGGTCGCAGATGTGCATTACCTGAACAGAGGGTATACATTGATAACATAGTGTATAAGTAACTGTGGTAACTGTAAGGGTGTGAAAAGACAAAAGAAATTAAATAGATGATACATGTACCTATGATTAAAAAGCATGTTTTGATCGACTATAGGTAAAATATTTAAAAAAAGTAATGAAAGTCTGAATATATGGTAGGTTAATATCTCCCTCCTTCACTTCCTCTTGTGTGTTCCCGTTTTGCACACAATTTGATAATTGGGTATAGAACAATAGGTGTGATTTTTGTTGTTATAGCAATTATAGTCTGCTTTCAATCCAAGATTTTTCCTGGATTTTACCTGTGTTTTATCAGCACATTAACGATGAAACAAGAAGAATATAAATATTTTGTTGTGTTTTAGGTTCAATAACTAATCACTATCAGCATTTTTTTCATTTGATAAATTAAAAATAATGACTTTTTTATTCTTAAATTTCCGCTCATTGATAAGAGAAATAGCGATAGACGATTTGATTTTTACATTTTTATCCATTTACGTTAGATATAAAACTGAATGAATTAAGGGAAAATTGTCGGTCCAATGCCAATTGAAAGCTGATTCAATGGACTATTATAGGACGAAGGGGAAAACTACAGTCATTCGGGTACTCCGAATCTTTTAATACAACATAGTTGCAAAATATGTAAAACGCTTTATAATTGTTTATTTGGTATCAACAGAAAGAAGATTAAAGGAGGAAATAGATCTTCGTCACAAAATATTTCAATCTTTGGAATAGGGACTTTGACGGTAGTTCTTATGACATCACTGCTTTAGTATATCGTGGGTCACTTTCTGGTATTTCAAATCAGTAAATAAACTGGCACAAAACACTCTGACAAAAAAAAAATATTTTAATTTTGATTCGATATACCCTAAACTGATGATGGTTAATAATGCATGAATTAGTTCTACATTTGACAGATTTTGTGGAAAAAAAAATCTTTACAGTTCTTGAAGCATATAAATATGCCGATTTATCGTCATACAGTTTGTCAATTTTCTTCGATTATTCCAGCCACAGCATAAATGAAAAATATTTAACAGCGTTTTCACTAGACAAATTTCCTCTAATAATGTCAGCAAAAACATTAATCCAATATTATCGTATGATATTTTCTCTTAAAACTTGTAACAGGTAACTTAAGACGTTATGGTGGTTTCATCTGTTAATGTTTTGAAAATGCAGTCATTACGTCTACATTAATTTTGATAGGTTTTATGAAAAAATCTGTACAGTTCTTGAAGCGTATAAAATTGCCGATTTATCATCGTACAGTTTGTCAATTTTCTAAGAATATTTGTTACAGCATAAATGAAAATTTTTTAACAGCTTTTTTTACTTGACAAATTTCCTTCATTGATGTCAGCAAAAATATTAATTAAATATTAACGCATGATATTTTCTCTTCAAACTTGTAACAGATAACTTATGGCTGTAGGGTAGTTTGATCTGTTAATGTCTTGTACGTTGTATAGCAACACTTGAAACGTCCGAAAACACGAAACGCGATGCGATTTAAAATACCACCAACAAACTGTATCTCATTGAAGATTATTCCTCATCCAAGCTTGACATGTTATCTTGTATAAAGTGTCCATCCAAATGTAAATTATCATTATTATTTATTTATTGCATCAAGTATTAAGGTGACTATATTTTGTAGTATAAACAACATGGAATTCGTCTTCAATACCATTTAAGGAAACCTGTTCCTAGTAAATTACAGAAATATATTACAAAACTACGACTATCGTCACATCGCCAGGCTATTGAAACTGGTATATGTAGATATAGTAACACAAATACAGAAAAAAGATTAAATTTTGTCTACATTGCGGAACTAGTGTTGAAGATGAATTTCATGTTTTATTTGTGTGTCCTTTATACGGAACATTGCGCAAATTACACATGAACGAATATTATTATAAGAAACTTTCTATGTTCAAATTAATACATCTGTTTTAATACTAAAGATCTCTGTAATCTTAGTAAAACTCATTTCTAAAAGTATGCTATTAAGAGACAATGTAATACATAATTGTTAATTTATTTTGCTTTGTTTTTTGTTTTTGTTTTTTTTTTAATCCACATTTTTTATAATAATATTTATATCATTGATTTTCATCGTAACATATTTCAATTAAAGGAGTGAGACCCGGTACATGAACATGTATTGTATCCCTAAAAAGACCCTAAAATTAGTGTAATGTTAAGTGAGAGAAGTAGTAAAACATATCTATAATTGAGGTTTATCCGACGATTTTTTAAAAAAAAAATGTGACAATGGCCTGGAATCCATTGCAAAAGATTGTCTGTCTCGTTGAAATAGTCATATAATAAAATAATAAAGTTGATTTGTCATATTTTTCTGACGGTATTGATTTTCATCTAATGACCTTCTTTTTTTTGGGGGGGGGGGGGGGGCAAGAAATGTGTGTCATGATGTTTATATGATATTTGTGAAACAAATAATTAATGCTATATGTGGGTGTAGCAGGCTGGAATCTAGAGTAAAATTTTACCGGGAGTGTCAACATTTCCCTTTTTCACACGAATATTTTCTTTTTAAGAAAAAAATCCCTAAAAAATACTAGAAATTGAAAAGATAGAAATGAGAAATATACCCCGGACCTTTTATGTTAGGCGGACCTTTTCTTATACGGGCCGGACCCTTTTAGAGCAAAGGCGGACCTTAAATGTTAACATTAAAGGTCCGCCCGGACCGTTTTACGGGACGGACCTTTAATTATACGACACCAGTCACACCCGCCGTGTTCTATGAGGAGTGAGCATCCTCTGCTGACCGGTCACACCCGCCATGTGATAAAATGATCGCCCGGGATTAAGTTAATTATGTGTATGTCTAAAATCAATAAATATCGTCCGAATTTTAAATAATCCACATTGTCCGAACCTTGGTCAGATGTATCCGAACCATGGTAGAAATAGCACGTCTTATTTACCATGTAGTTACTTAGATGTAAATAATGTTTTAGACACATATTCACTCTAAAAAAACCTCCAGAAAGGTTCCGAAATTCATTCTTTTTGGTACTAGTAATATGGCTCTAGACAACTGTCATCCTAATGCCATAAAGCAAAAAACGAAAACTGTCCAAACCATGGTCGGTTTGCCCTTTTGTAAACATAAAAAAACGGTTATGTTAATAGTTCTGAACAATTTGACTTCTAGTATCTCAAACGTAAATGTAAGTAATAAACAGCAATGTTAAAAAGTTCAAAAGAAGCCGTAAACTAAAACGTTTCAAGACAGACAGCCGGACCTTAAAACTGAATCAAAATAAAAAATGCTCATTGATTCTAGGACAATGATAAACAAAGTACAAGATAGCAAGTTACATACAGGAAGTTTGTAGTAAAATGAATAAAATATGAACAGATTTTAAATCAACTATTATATCCAAACTATGAAGTTTTGACCAAAACGTTTACAATTAACGTTTACTTATTTATATCTACAACAGTAACGATGTTCAATACTTTTGAGAGCAAATGAAAGGTATTATAAAATTTTAAATATATAGAAATAAAACAGACACGTTATTAACAAATTATTACAACTGCAGATTACAGTTAATTCTTGTGTACATTGCAGATCACTTTAATTCCAAAGAGTACCCTAAGATCAGTGCGTAGTGTAAAGATGGTTCTTAAAGAAAAATCTTCCTGAAAATATTAGAACTTAATAAAAACAAAAAATATTTACGAACATGAAACTCTCTAATTTATATCCTTGGAATAACTCTGCGAACGTTATTTCCATATTTTTCTTTAAAATTACAAAAAAGCTCCCATACAATTCAGGGCAGTATTGTCACTGACGAAGTACTTCATTAAATACTTCCTGAACTGATTGATAATTTTTAAATCGTGTCGTCAGAATTGGCAATCTAAATTAATACTGTAATAATTTGATTCTTTAATGCTTTTCTGATATTTTGTTTTCTCAGTAAAAAAAAAACCCCATTAAATAATATAAAAAGTCTACACTTTGGGTATAATGTCATTAAATTCAAAAACGTTCGTTTTTTATTATTTATTTTTTTCCCCAGATTGATAAATCTATGCTGCGTTTAAATGAAACAATTTTTTTGTTTTGCAATTTTTGTGGAAAGGATGACTGCACTTAAGGAGATTTAAAAATTGCGACAAAATAAATATTTAATATGGGCATATTTCTTTTAATTGTAGAAATTGCCAATGCCTTAACTGCAACTTTATGTAATTGCATTAATATAAAGTTCATAAATTACAAAGAACGAAGTCGTTTTCATGGGTAGGGGTCATTACATTTTCTTTAATCTCCATAGGATAATGAGGACGCCCACTTGTTTACAGACTTAATACATAGTCAGCGCATGTTTGTCTATTGTTCTCCTTTTAATGGTAGTTGTATATTTATACCTATAAGCTTATGTTAAA
This sequence comes from Magallana nippona, assembly GCA_033439105.1. Lineage (NCBI taxonomy): Eukaryota > Metazoa > Mollusca > Bivalvia > Ostreida > Ostreidae > Magallana > Magallana nippona. The sequence continues at coordinate 5,210,955 of CM065922.1, forward strand.
AGGAGATCAATATACAAACATGCGCTCGTGGTAAAACAGACAAAAAACTGTTTCTTCTTACGCTCGCGTTCTCTGTTGTTAACGATATACTTTGACGTGTTGAATATTATAATTTACCACGTGATTTCTAACCCCCTGTAACTTTGTGAATACAAGACCCCGTCACGTGACGTGTCAGGTAGCATGCATACTGTTAGGCGATATTATTTATCCATGAATATTTCAATTCATTCCAATCGAGTGATGGTTTCTCCATTTCTCTGAGATATCTTTAAGAGATTGTCAGTTCTGAACGTTACTGGTTAATCTATTTGTTAATTCTTTTCGAACACGAAAATTGTTGACATCAGCTACTGGTTTACGATCATCAATGGCTACTTATACTGGCCGATATTGTATGCTATATATTTTCTTTTGAAACATTTCAAATTAAATGGCAACATGCAGAGAGAGAGAGAGAGAGAGAGAGAGAGAGAGATGTTCAATTATAGTACCGCTAATCTAAAATTAGACCACTCATTACAATATTAGATCAACCCTTCATGCATATTTATGAGTCCTATCTTCAATCAAGGGCAGACAAGTCTAAATTCAAGATATTTGCAGAGCAGTAAGGGTAAGAAAACAATGAATTATTTTATTGCAACACAGTTTAAAACCATAATGACATTAAACATCTATTGGAAAATGACTAAACTGTATGAAAAATGATTTGAAGTAAAATTGAGAGAGGAATAAACGTAACAATAGTGACCAAAAAAGGACCCAAAATACTGCGTTAAGTGCAGTCATCCTTTTATAGAAAAGAAAGGTCTATTTTATTTATTTTGTGGATCAAGCTTCATCAGTAATTCTATATATACATGTATATATTTGAAATTGATGAACCTAGTGTAGTCTTGATTGTAGATTTTGAACCTGATTTTTTTTTTAAATTTTGTTTATTACACAGATATAACACTTAAAAGTAAAAATGTATTTCGAGGTCTCAAACAAAGGACATTAGATTACAAATGTGTTGCCCGGTATACTCTGATTTAGAACATCGTTTGGTGAAGTGTTATTTCAGAATCAATGGTCAAAGGCTAGCGAAAATACAAGAATAATCAGTACCATAACTTCTAAAAAGAAATAGGCTGAGTGAACGTTTGATAGTTTTATAGTTAAACAGAATGAATAAAAAAAACTGGATCTCTGATTAGCGTTTATGACACTCTGACACACGATCAAGTTTCAGGTTATACCAATATTACCGGTAAAGGTTTTTTGTCGCCACAATACAATTCAGAATTAGTTTGTTATCGGTTCAAACCAAGGAGGAACTGCAGATACTCTGAATATTTTTATGATTATGCCACGTTCAGAATATTGTTTGGTTTGCATCCGTGTTACCTTTGGGTAGGTAAGTAAAGGAATCCTTTTTTTATTAATTGCGCGAAAAATGTAATTTAAATTTAAATTTACAAAATATGAAAAGTTGAGATTTTTTATTAAAAAAAAAAACAATTGAGTCCGGTTTTTTTCGTTAGTTGGTTGGGAGACAGCAAAAAAAATATGCTTCTTATTTCCTTTTTGTTACAAATATGTTTTCAGAACTGGTAGGTAACTTGATCGATAACTGATTATAAAGAACTGGCGCGATACCTGACAGGTTACTTTGGTCTGGTGGTAGCTGTTCGTCTGATTTTCAAAACAATGTTCATACATTTGAACCATCTAGCTTTACTGCGGATATGTGAATGATGCTGAATACTCGTCGCCTGGTAAGTAGGGATTCTTATTGCTTTGGTAGAAACCATTTATATATCGAAAGCTTGAATTGGAGAAGGTTAAGTGCTAGTAGGGTTTTTTTTAACGTCATTGATCGAACAAACATTATAATGATTGCTAACGAGATTAAATTACATGCACATTAAAAATCAAAGGACACACTCTGTTTGATGTTCATAAAATTTATCCTGAAGTTTTTCACTTTAAACTATTTGTATGTATTTAACGTTTTATGTTGAATACTAGTTTTGTTTTTGAATTTAGTCAACTTTAGTACATCGTGTAACAAGTATTCAATAAGCAAGACGGAAAAACTGTGCCGATATTTAGAATATCTTATTTAATACTGTGGACTTAAAAATAAAGATAGTTTACATTTTAAACAATACAGTTTGAAAAAATACAAATTTAAAGATCCAGTCAGCTAAATGAAAGCATAGCACGTGATGAAAATTAACAGCATCCACAAATAATCTTTATTAGAAAGTCAAAATAAAATATCAAAGACCTATATCTGATTAAGCGACCAGGTACAAATCATCCCCATTTCGGATTCATCAATTAATAACATGATTTTTGCGCTTTTTTTTTTAATCTTAAGTGTTTATTTATGAAATTTTAGGGATTTTTTAAAAGGAATATTTTTGAAGCCAATCTTATAGATGAAAAAGTCCTATTATCTTTTAGAAATTGGATTTAAAGATTTCTTTCCAGCTTCATTGACAATTTAATCTAATGGTAAATGGATAAACCTTGTATGGTCTGGTCTGTAGATATCGAAGCAGTCCCACTTAATTGCATCTTGCTGATTTGTTTCTTGTAAACAAAAGTTACAGATTTAATGCCATTATAAACTTAAGCATTTTCGTTATTCTGGATGCATTGAAGATTCTCGTAGATCAATAAATGACACTTTCACATGTAGTCAATTAGTCAATTTCATAATCCTAACGTCTTTGAATGCATTTGGTACACGAATCAATGACAACCGCTTTTGTGTTAATTAGTCAAATTCATAACCTCAACGTACTGAATCTGAACGCGATTGGTGTATAAATCAATGACCACCGCTTTTGTTATTACATACGATTAGTCATCTTCAAATTCATGTCGCGAGTCAATATCTTGACGTAGATGTTATAATTAACTAGCAGTCATTCATACCAAATTAAACGAAGGCGGCATCTTTCTATGAAATACTTATATCAAACAGTAACTTTACTGCCAGCAGAAATTTGACTGTCTGCTAGATCTGGGTAAAACCAGCGACTGTAGCTCGGCGAGCGAACCAGCTCGTTCTAAACCAATTTTATGGCTTTTTAGTCGTATTATTATGTCATTTCTTAATGTAAGGGGACAAATTTGACATAAGAGAAATGCATGGTTGCTATAGCTACATGTATATTTATTCATGTCATACAAAATTGATATCAAGCGCAATTTAATTACAAAACTGAATATTAGTAGAATTATGACAAATCATTTTAAGAAGTAATTAATCAGCTTATTTTTATTGTTTAATAAATATGTTTTGTACTAAGTCTTGATTTGATGATAAATGCCGTTAACATTTTATTGCAAAACTGATATAAATATATTTTGTTCTATGGTGTTAACAAAACAAGTGATCTTGCCTGAGTTCCATTTCCTTTAGTATTATTAACAAACCACATCTTACGTGCTTCAAACCCAATACTGACTGAAATCACACGTACGTGTGACTGCTGGAAATAGTTCTTACATATGTTCGAAGGATATTACGCCGGCTTTCATGTTTTCATAAAACTAGATTGAGGTCAATTACTTTAAATAAAATATTAGACTAAGTTTGATACATGATACATGGTTCAAAATAAAATAATCCGGTTATATTATTTGTTATGAAAAATGTAAGAAATTGATTCCAGATATGCCAGTTACAGTCCTGTTTTAGTTGGACGCCCTCCTAACGGATAAAGGACGCCCTCCTAACCGTTTGTCCTTGCGATAAACTGATGCAATTAACCACAGCATGAAGTCAATGAAAGTAAGTCCAGAGTTTCCTATGAGGGATGCGCATTCACCGGTTTCCACTAAATCCCAATGTTCGGAAGACCTTCTACAGAATCATTACCTCCAGTCCGGAGGAAGTTGTCGTCGCATATTGGAACACTGGAGAATGATCCTCGTGGTCATCGTCCCGCTCGTTGCAATGATCGTCTTCTCGTCGTTTAACTTATCAGAAGCAATCCAGCTGAAAGAAACAACGGCGATATTGACCTCGCGAATTAACTCTGCTCGGCATCTTACTGCATTCATACAGACACTCCAGCGAGAGAGAGGGAGGTCCGCCACATTTATAAGCTTAAACACGAAAACGAACGAATCTTACGATATCCTTCAAACAGCACAACAAAACACCGACAAAGCTGTCAAAAATTTAGTTTTTGAAACCGACACGATCACCGTGAATAACACGGAATTGACAAAACTCGAAATAATAGCTGACATACTAGAAATACGCAGTAAAATAAACACCTCGTCTTTGTCAGTTCTAGAGGCCTTGGAATTCTTTACGAATATAAATAATGCCTTAATGGAAGACCTATTTGTCAACATAGACATTCCTGCTGGGGAAAGTATACACTCTAAGCTGATGGTTCTGGTGTTTCTACTCCGCCATATTGACCTTGTTGGGTTACAGAGGGCAAGGATTGCCTACCTCTACACCACGTGTGACTTTAATAGTAGGGAGATCCAAGTATACAAATACGTCGAAGGAAAAGCCCAGTCTTATCTCAACATTGTATTCAACTACGATTCCAACATCAAAAAAGCGTACGAGGAAACCGATCTTAATGCAGAGGAATATATGGAAAAAGTCAATGCGGAACTTTGGTCAGAACGTTATGCCTCTGTATGCCAAAACCAAACAGAGAGCGAGCGATATATGAAAAGTTTAGAATGGTTCAGAAATGTAAGCAAGTTAATTGACTTTGCTTTTGTAATGTATCACAATTCAACCGAACTCCTTAAGGAGTCCCTTTCGACCATCAGTGATGCGGCCCACTTTCGGTTTGCTTTGTTCTTGTCCTTGCAGGTGATTTTGACGTTGACCAGTTTTGTTCTATTGGCCTGGTACATCACATGTGTCAACAGAATGACTATACGTTTGACTAAGTACGCAAGCGAGATAAAGTCAAAAACTAAGGAGCTTGCGGTAGAAAAACGCCTGACAGAGAAACTGTTGTATCGCATGATACCCATGAAGATCGCTCTTCAGCTGAAGGAGGAGGGATTTGTCCCCGCTGAAGAGTTCCCCGATGCCTCTGTTTACTTCAGTGACATCGTTGGATTCACTTCCCTGTGCAGTAGATGTCGTCCAATGCAGGTTATAGATCTCCTCAACGAAGTATACTCGTAAGTAACATCGTTAGCCGTTTGTTTATTGGTTTCAGGGGAATCTTACTGACATTATTGGTTTGGTGTCCAAAATGATAATTATTTTATTGAGATATATAGGATTGGTTAAATTAACTTTAAAAAGTAACCTTAGTTATCTAAGCCTCCGATATATTCTCTCTCATTATGACAATAAGAGAATCGAATACATTCTCAGTGAAGATGATGAACCCCAACAACAGGTGATTGGAGTTACCATCAAACTGTAGATAAAAGCTAACTACAATCAGGGTTCTGCAAACATGTTCATCTAGTTACAAATATTTACATTTTTCAGTGTCATTGCCTGTGATAACACTACGAATCGATTTTGTACTATACAGTCCAATAAATTCAAGCGGGGTTTGCATAATTAATATTCTATTATTTAATCGTACAATTGCTGAAAATTATATAAATATAAGTAGTAAGGGATCATTCTTGAATATTATGAAGTTATAATTTCGGTCGTGGCATGATCAAATCTATCATAAAGCCCTTTGGGCTTTTTCCGATTTGATCACGCCCCGACCGAAATTATCACCTCATAATTTACTCAAAGAATGATTCCTTATTCCTTAAATATATACGTGTTCATTTTATTTATCTTTTTAATTATTACTCCCCCCCCCCCCCCCCCCCCCCCCCCGTGAAAGAAATTATTTTGAAGGTAAGAATGGATTTTGACATCCCGTTCAATGGTGTTTCTAAATTATTTCTCCAGATGTCAAATATCACCTGACAGTACAATCACTCCCTTCTGATCCTTTTGCTGATTTACCATTCAGTAACCGTCGATAACTTCTTTGACTTCCGTCTAAATATAGGTTGCCCCTAAGGTACGAGGCCTCTCCTAGCTTGGAGTCCTATTCCGAAGTTTTTCAAGTCAGACAAGGCCATCAAAATGGATTTAATAATGAAATGTATTTAGTAGAGACAAGAGCCTCGTTTTTTTTAAATTAATGTCGATCTAAGCAAAGCTTCCGTGCCGATATTCCAAATACCACTCTATCAGTTAATATCAAATTGCCCTAAATAATTTCAAAGGAAGAATTTTGGTATATAATTTCCTTCATCGCTTTTATTTCATTAAAGTCCAAGGGAAGAACGCCTTTTGAAATATTCATCTAAAAGTCCAACTGAACGATAGTGTGTTCTAACACATCACATATAACTTGCATTTTTTTAAGTATTGGGGATTGTATCACATTAAATATCATAACTGTTTATTCGAGTATAAGGTTTCTTTCTCTAATCGTTAGGAAATAGTTTTCTTGTAAGTGTACACTAATAGATATTGCAGATTGAATAATTGATATGGGATTTCCCATGTTAGTAAATGAAATGTTTTCTATAGTTTCTCGGAACACAGAAATGTATATATGTTCTCAATCTTTTGTTTAAAATGACTGAGTTGAATAAAACTATCTGGATACCATTCAAAGAGAATGCTGGGGAGATACCTCATTTCCTACAAAATTCACTTACACCCATAAAGTACAGGAAAAATAAAGCTTATTATAAACCATTTATTTGATATTGACTGAACTGAACAATGCTATACCGGTATACACGTATTTTAAAAGTAACAACGCAACCAAAAGCGCTGATATGTAAGTTTAAAAGGAAAATATATTTTTATGAACCCTCTTACACCGCACACTGAGTTCGTGGTACTTTTGGGTAGTAAGTATGAACTGCTATTTACAAGTAAAATGAAGAAAACAACTGTAATCTACAGTGTATGCTTTTAAGTTGCAGTTTTAGTTCAGACCAAGACAAAGTTAGATTTAATTTTAAAGTTAAAGAAAACTTAACTTTGTAGCATTTTTCACACTTCAGTCAGATAAGGTGGGTTTTTTTATTTGAAGACTACTTTTTTTTACTTTAAAAAAATTGCAATTACGGTATGTCAAAAATGGGCTAGATAAATTTAACCACACGTCTTTATGCGATATTATTTTCCCCGACTTTTATTATATTCATTATATTGCAGACAATGATATACTCATTTTAAACTAGAAAGATGTTTACTACTTCTAATCATTTTTATGTGTGTCATTGACCTTCCTGCAACACAAAGAATTAGGATTAATGTTATGATAGGATACAGAGCCTTTTATGATATTGCAACCCAGTAGCATCTCGTGAATTAAAAAAAAACAAGAAATCTTTTGTACACATTGTTTACTTTGACTATATTTAAAGTGTTCTGGATAATATTTTGACCATTGTGTCAACTACAGTATAATGGGTACTTTCTGTGGGGGATTTTTTTCTGCGGTATTTTGCAGATAAGAAAAAAATCAGCAAACATTCAAAACGAAAAATAATCTTTATAAAAACCACTAATTTTGACGTAGATTCAGTTACCGATTATAATTTTCAAAGTTTTTAGTTGGGTATAAAATAGAGATAATTTGAAAAATAAAAACAGTTCACAAGCAGTATTTCGTAGATTTGTAAAACATTCAGAGTTAGTTCTTATTCGCCGTGAACATGGTTAGATGTCGATCTCAAGATATGTAAAACGCGGCAGTATTCTTTCAAATCCAAACGGACAGTTACCGGAGACCTTATTCACGTGACATCCGGGAATACATAGTAACCCTGTTTCAAGCTGATTGTTCAGGATATCTGTTACCATGGACACAGTAATGAATGATAGGAAATGGAAAATCTGAGCTTCTTTAAGGTTGTTCATAATTTTAAGTCAGCTTGTATTAGTTGAATGATTTGTCGAAAGATCTAAGGTATACGATATAATATTGAAGTTTGTTGGATTGTCAATTTATGTTAGATTGTCAATTTTCAAATCTTAGAAAAATGTGATTGATAAGGAATTAGCTGAGATAATAATGTTTTTGAAATATAACTATCAAATATTTAAAATTTACCGCCATTGCGAATATGACAAAAGAAGAAAAATACATATTGTATTTAAGGTTAAAAAACATTTTGCTACAAAATACGTTAAATTCGTTATATTTTTTTTTTTACATTTTCATAAAATGCACTATACCTTTTAAAATAAAATAATTTATTTGAATGCCTCGTGCGGTTCTAATAGGCTCAACAATTGATTATCATCAACTCAGTTATGATATGAACAAGTCTCACACTCTGCTCAGAAAATACCACTTAGTATATGTTAAAATCAGAACATAAAATTAAAAAATATTTATCATATAAGAGTAATGCACAGTGTCAAGAAAATATACAACAATAAATAAAGTGCAGGGAAGCAGTGCTTCTTATGTCACAATAAAATTTTCAAAAATTTTACCTAAGGTTATTTTTAAGAGTTGCATGTCTCTCCTAAAAGAAAAACCCGGAAGAAACAGCGCCAGCAGATATTATTCTATTAGAGACTCTTGCATGATCATGTATTTTCTAAGTAAAAATACTATAAATAACATCCTGGTCATTTCTTCTGAATTCTATTTCTGACTGAAAAGAGAAAATTCAAACCTGATGATGAAATCTTCTTTCAAATTTACGGAAATCACATTGTTTGAAACAAGGGTTATCAAAACATGAAAAAAAAAACCAACAATTTCCTGTAACACTGAAGACTAAGGATATTGAAGAAAAAAAAACTCTAAGCGGTAAATTTATGTTTCAAAATGAATCGGTATTACTCGATCTAGTAGTTCTGTGAGCTGCTGCAACACGTTGCAATCCTCAAGTACATTGATAATGTGCATTGTGTAATGTAAAAATGCTAGAAACCAAACTTATTAAAGAGAACTGTTTACGTTCGGTTCAAAATTTTCTGACGTACTTCAAAGTGTCACAAAATCAACAAAAACATTTTAAGGAAGTTATCTCTCTTTTCAGAGTATCTATGAACCTTAAAAGATTGTCAAAATTCATGCTCAAGCTTGAAAAGGTACCTGGTATTGATACTGAACTTTTCATTTAGCCTCTTTGATACTTGCATTGACAAGTATGATGTGTACAAAGTCGAAACTATTGGAGATGCCTACATGGTCACCAGCGGAATTCCTGTCTCTAATGGAAATGCGCATGCGCTTCACATCTGCAAAATGGCTCTGGACATCCGGGACAGCATGACGGACTTCAAATCCCCCGTGCATATCGACGAATTTATTCGCATACGTATAGGGATACACTCGGGTCAGTCCACGTAACTGTGGCTCTAAAAATGTTTTTTTTATTAGAATTTATTGAAATCGTATTATAATTAGCGTGTACGATATTTGACAGAATTTGGATTTTCAATAAGTTAGCGTAGGTTTCAGTAAGCACATATCTCAATAGATACATTTATGCATAGAATTTAGTGTTGTAATTGATTTAGCGGAAGCTACTTTCCGCAAAAAAGATAAATAGAACACACAGCCAAATGTAATGCGTTAACAGTATTGCCTTTACTGTTCAAAAAATAATTATAAGGGGATTTTTGTGTTAAGTACATAAATGAAAAAATTATTATAATATTTCTATCTATGAATATTCCTGGTCAATGTTCTCGCATGGACATATATTTTAATAGAAATACTTGGTTTTGTACTTTTGAATTAATGGCATATTGATATCCATTGTGAATTATTTCATAACTATCCTAGGACCATTACTTTATGATCTATCTCTGTAAACTTGAAACCGACCTTGTTAGTTTATGTAATTTTTATGACGTAACTGTTCAGGTCCCTGTGTGGCGGGCGTGGTCGGCCGGAAGATGCCCAGGTACTGTTTGTTTGGGGACACCGTCAACACTGCCTCTAGAATGGAGTCCACGAGCGAAGGTATTTATAGCATCGGCTCATATTCACATTTATCTGGATAAAAACTGAGAAACCCTGGTCAAATGACGTTAGTTTAGTTATCATATTGCGTAGGCTGCATATTCACCATATTCGAAAAACCAGGTTCTGTGTATCATTTGTTTCGTTAGAGTCCCGTGCTATGCTTACATAATTATATAATTAGAATTAGACGTCTCTGTTGTGATGTTGTAATTACTACCCAAACAGTAAACTGTAATGTACATAGAATCGATTTTCTATTAAACCTTTTTTTTTTTTAATTTTTATAAAATTGGTTTTTCCGTTAATCTTTAATGGAAGTAACGTTTCATTAATATACTTCTTTATATGAACATTGCGTTTATTCAGCTGGGAAAATTCAAATGAGTTCTGCAACATGCGACATCATCGAAAAATACAATCAGTTCCTATACTCTCCTAGAGGCCGAGTTAAAATCAAGGTAATTACTATCCATGTTTACTTAAAACCTGGTCCTCCAGTTTATCACGAATCCCAAGGGATTGCTGTAATTTTTAATATTGATGAAAAATTATTTTGTGATTAATTTGCTATTTTAAGGAATGGTTAAGCATTAAAACATTTATTACGTAAAGTACATGCCTGAATAGATAGAATGTTCTATATCGTTAAAATGGCAGATGCAGCCTAGTCATGGTAAGATTATTCTCTCTAATGTCTGAACGGAAATGCTTTAAAATCAAGTTTAATATGTTTTGGTGGATTTCTTTCATGTAGGGTAAAGGAGAAATGATGACGTATTGGTTAGAATCTTCCGATCACAGAACACGTGTCCAGCTACCTTGTTGTCATGCCCATCTAACCGCCACACCTGGCTATAGGATCCAATAGGATCCAGTACCTGGAATTTTTCTACGGATTTATGCCATCGACTAGAGGACAGAAAGACGTGCATATACAGAGACACAGAGAGAGAGAGAGAGAGAGAGAGAGAGAGAGAGAGAGAGAGAGAGAGAGAGAGAGATTGTCTTATATCTCTATACTCAGAGTCCAACAATTAAGGAATTTATCGATCGACCTTTACCCTAACCTGACTGTCCTTTGAAAATCATTCCTAGCGGGAAAACCCATCAAACTTAATGTTAGTTTGCAAGTCTAGCAAGCATAGCTATTAGCGCAATAGGGAGTAGACGGTCAAGCTTGAAATTTCTCAAATCCGTCCGTACACTACAATTACCACATGAAAACATCTTAATACTTGTAAGTGTCCTCCAGTATCATAATACATCTGTGAGAAGAATGATCGTGTGCACCTTTTTTTGTTAGAAATAAATGTGTTTAAAAACACCTTCAATTCCCTTTTTGTTTCGAAAAACAGAATTTCTTTCTCATAATGAACGAAATTGTTTTACAGCTTACTATGCCAAATTCCTTACGCATCTAAAGAGTAATAGCAATTTTCATTGAAAGACAAATCAATTGACGAAAGAAGAATGGTTCATGTGAAATCGCCTCGTATGCTGAGTTAGGTGATCATTCAAAATGCAACTGTGATAAAACCAGATTCATAAAAAAATGATTTTTTAACATAAATCCTAGTCAATCTGTGATGCGACAGAAGTATCCAAGCACCACTGAGTTTACGTCACCGGAAATGGCCAAACCTTGGTAATTCCCGGGTACCACTGAGTTTACGTCACCGGAAATAGCCGATCCTTAATAGTGCCCAGGTACCATTGAGTTATCGTCACTGGAAACAGCCGAGCTTTCATAGTGCCAGATACCACTAAGTTGTAGTAATCACAAACAAAGAAAAAATTCATAACCCGCGTTATGTAAATTATTCTGCAATGATCGCATACTCGGTAGATGTAAATCTAAACAATAAAATGCTTTCTTTGATGATTCATGCGAGTTATGAAGGTAGCGATCATTGCGGAAAAAATTACATTTACTTGTTATTTACGTGGGTTTTTTTCATATCTCACATGAATCATCAAAGAGAGCATTGTTTAATTGTTAACATTTCTAATCATTTCATCAAGCTTGAAAAAAAAAAGAAGATCATGAAAGCAAGTTGAGAGGTCGTATTTTAAAGAATTTGTACGACTACACAATTAAAACCAAAAAGAATGCACCTTTAGCAGATGCAGGCTTTTGATAGGACGCAAAATAGATGTTCAAATTGTTAAAAGCTTTGTTGGAAGTAAAGAAAGTTTAATAGCAATGACTTGAACGACTCGCTGGATGTAATTCGGATAACTATGAATATGTTTCGATCTCAGAAACCTCAACATTAAAAACGGACTTGCATATTATGGTGGTGCATTTGAAACAGTTCATGTTTTTTTTATCAAACTCTAATAGCAGACATCACATAAATACGTAAGTTTAAATATGTGAAATTTGTAAAAAGCCAACCTTCAGACCCTTTTTTAAAATAACAGTGAAAGCTGATTGGTCCGATTTTATATCAAATTCTGTGACCGCTTTTAAACGATGGTTTTGTCAAGTATGTGTATAATAAAAGACATTGCAGTAGTTTACCTGGTCAATGAAGCCATATTTCAATGAAAAAACTGATGTACAAAATTTGTTTAAAAAACAAACGACACAAAAGGGTACCGCGTTATTTCGCCTCTTATTAAATTTCGCCCCTGAAGTCGAGGCTGCTCTGATTGTATTACAACTTTGACATCGCTATAAATAATGGCCATAATGTTTTGGCAAATCAAAAATAAACCTGTACATTTTGTTCACTAATATTTCTGAAGTTTGTTTTGTTTACAATCGATGCATAACATGCGGGTAACATAAAAATGCGGTTTGAATAAACCTAATCATTCGGGGGACGAAACGGTTCCCTTTTCAAAACATTCCCATGATGCAGTTCGGTTTGTTTTTTGTTTGTTTTTTTGTATGCCCATAAAGAAATCATTATATTTACTTTGAATATTTCTAATTTTGAAAGGAGGCCGATTCTGCTGGTGTAAATAGGCAAAAGTCTACAACTTTCTAAGATAATTGATTTGTATGGAAAATTATTTGATACTGTAACAGCGAAAAAATCGGACCGTGCAGCTTGAACTGAAACAAACATTTTTCTTTCCCCAGTGTTTATTGTTTCATTTCCCTTTTTTAATATAAATGATATTGATGATTTTAATCATTTGATGAATTTCGCATCAAAGAAGCCCCGTCATGCTTTCTGTCTCTCGCTCTTATTCCCTCTTCTTGATTTTATTGTCTCGCAAGACATCGCGGGTTTGTCAGCTCTGAGGGGATTACATCGACCCAGGATGAGGCAAACAATCGTTAATACGACGTACCTTCAAATGTATAAACACACAAAAAACACGTTTCGTCAGCCTCCATTGTCCCGGGCCCGTCTGTTACATGCTTCCACATCACCGATTGTTTTAAGTCGACAGATTCCATTTATCTCCAGTTTCGCTGACCATCACTGCCCCCTCTCCCAAATAGCTAACATCACCCCTAAATACCAGTATATATATAAGATATATTCATGCATTTTCAACTGCTAGTCTAGTGTCTGGAGGTCAAACAGGTTTGTAAATATACTTTCTCACATTTTCCCCCATTTTTTTCATGGTACAGAAATCCAACATATACATTTAAATGGTTACTCTCCTTACATTTATAACAGAATAATATTTAAGATCGGTGTAATACAAAATGTGTCAAATATTGAAGAACATGAATGAAAACGTACATTCTTTTAACAAAATATAGAAGATTTTTATCAACTTATCGTATTCAATACTGATGATATAAAACAAATACATCCCAAGTTTAAGGTTCCAGTTTTATAACCTAAATCTGAAACATTCATCTACAGAAAAATAAAATGAATGTATTAATTGGATTTTGCATTACTCTGACGCTATTTATTAGGACACTAGTTTTACATTTTACTTTCTATGAAGAGCTGCAATGACTGCATGGCGATAAGATTATTTTTAATATGTAATAGGCAACAAGAAAAATTTTAATGCCTTGTCAGATGGCTACGTAAATGGCTATCAAGTATCAAATATTTACCCATTTTGTTTTGATAATTTACTTATGGATGTTATAAGTGAGGCCTCGTGAAAATCATATTAAAGTTTAGTTGCATTTTCGCAGAGATGAAATAATCTGAAGCAAAGAGTCATATATTATAACCGTCACAGTGTGTTCGTGGTTTACCACAAAGAAAGACAGGTCTTCATTTCCGTTACAGTCATCTTTAAACAAGTATCAGAACTTTATCATTATTCCGATAAAGTAATTTTATAAAAAAAAAAAAAAAAAAAAAAAAAATGCACAGAAGCGTTAAATGAAACAAGTTGTCAATTAGGATTGGTGAAAAACATTAAACTCCGGAAACAAACAATGTTTCGTAGTATCAAGCAAGCTTTGAACCAGGATTTATTTATAAAGGCAGATTTTCAATAAGATTATAGAAAAATGACATGAATTAAAACTACAAAAGGATATCAATGAACTAAAGCATGAATTCACCCTGCTATGAAACATTTCAGCTTCCGGTTGCCAACATGTTTTTATGGGCGCTAGTATTCGGTGCCGCACTAATCAACCACGGAGCTTCCCAAACCTGTGAGTACTAAGAGTAGAGAGACAAAATTAGACCAGATTCCAGCTCTTAGTACAACCCTAACCTACTTCATTTGTTATCGACGTTTGAAATGATAAAGCAAATATACAACATAATCAAAGGGATTACAGACCGGTTCATCCTTCAAAGCAAGCAACGTTTCAAGACTAATAGATTTTTATGTCAATTATATTTGCGCTTTTTCGAGCTGATGTTAAGTATAAGCGACCGCAATTTGCTCTAATGGGAATAGGGTAATTATTGATAGAATTATTTTACTAAATTCAACAAAGCTACGATTTTCTCTTGTCTTTTTACTCTCGGATACAATAGACCATATGATATAGCTGATTATCAAATTTGCTGTGCTTTTTTAGGCCGTTACTTTCCAAGCAAACTTGACCGAACACTTTTCCACATACCATTTATTTTATATGTCGAGATATTTCCATTATCTGACGTTCTACAGAAGTTCTTGTTAATTAAATATACTACATCATTAAAAGGAATGAATTTCTGTAATGCATTCTGTTCTCGTTTTCTTTCAGTTTCACAGATTGATCCGTTGGCTACAGGTAAGAGGGCTCTGGGGCAAAAAGTTATGTTTAAGGTGGTTATAAAGGGAAAGCAGTATATGGCCAAGTGGAATCACATTGACAATCAGCACACAGTATCATTAATTCTTCTTCTACTTTACATTTACTTTGCTTTCAGAAATAATTTATAATTCAATTATCATAAGAATTTCCAATCTTGTCAATCAATCTTTAGATACTTTGCCTATTGTTATACTTATAGGATACGACATTACGAGATGTGGACCTCTAGATATTGCTCTCATTGTCGATGCGTCCGGTAGCATTGGTCCTCGTCGTTTCACCAAAATGTTAACTTTTGTGGCCGACTCGCTGAAGGCGGGAGATTTCCAATCTCACCTCCGGGTGGCTGCACTGACCTTCTCCAAACGTTCTGTGGTAGAGTTCCTCCTCAACACCCATGTTTCCAAACCAGACCCGAAACAAGAGGTTCTGAACAACATCGCCGAGCTGGTATACACCAAGGGCGTCACCAACACTTCCGGTGCCCTGCGCGTTGCTAGCGAAACCTTGTTTCAGGAAAGAAATGGCGACCGAAACGCCGTGCAAAACCTGGCCGTCATCATTACGGACGGGAATTCAAACGTGGACAGGGACCCAATACAGGACGCCAACAAACTAAAGGCAGACGGCGTGTACATCGTGGGAATTCTGATCGGGACGGACAAGAGCATCAACCAGGAGGAGATGGAGGCCATTGTATCTAACAAGGACGAGCTGATACGACTGAAGAACTACGACGATCTCATTCCCTTCAGAGAGACCATTGTCAGGAAGATGTGTACACGTAAGAGGCCTTAATTTCAGTCGTGTCGAGTTGTTCTTATTGTTTAAACATTTGGTTTTTCATGCTTTGTTTTACACAAATATCTTTTTCAATTACAGCTTTTTTCAGTCCACGTAAGTTTCTACTTTTAAGCTTCTTTATACTTCTATGAAGTCATTTATAATGCCTGGTCAAAAATCGAAATTCTAGTATTCTAGTCCGTATATCATATTGACTTTTCGTCAATGCATTTTAGCAAATTGTCAAGAGGGAAAAATTGAGAAAAAGGACTGCCGAAAAATGCAGTGTATAAACGGTGACTGGAAAAATGTCGGTTTCTATGGTAAGACTTGCTTACTTATATTTGCTGTCATCAGAATTAGCATCAAATTATGGGGCAATTGAAAACTGATGAATATTGCTAAATTGTACCGCTGCATGCAAGTTACAGAAAGAAGAATTTATGTAATATAATCGATAGTTGTAATACTATGTATATTAGATTAAACATTTTTGAGTATCTGTTTTTTGTAAAGTGACAATTTGATATGTAATTTCTGACGTTTTCTCAGGTTGCTGTTTTAAGGGAAGATTTCTCACCTGGAACGAAGATTTACAGTTTGAGTGTGACACATACAGATGTTTCCAAAAAGGGACGTGTCAAGATGACACATGTGAGAACTTCCAAGTCAACAAAGTCAAAGATGGTACGCTTTTTATACCCGCACTTTCTAAAGAAAGTTCGGGTATATTGTTGTTACCCTGTTCCGTCCGTCCGTCCGTCCGTCACGTTTTACTTTCTCAAACTGCTCTTACATCTTATAAACCAGCAAACTGAGCTCTTGGAGTATGATTTGGGGTGTCATGTTGTTTTGTAAACAGGTTTCAAAAATTCTCTGGTAGTCCTGGGGGTCAAATAATTGGTAAAAAATGACGTTTTCTGACAAAAAACCTTCTTCCTCTAACTCCTTTTACATTTTCAACAGTAGACAAATCATCTCCTGGAATATGTTTTGGGGTGTCCTATAGATGCGCAATAAGGTTTCGGATATTTCAATTTTGTCCTGGGGGTCATTAAATGGCTGAAAAATGACGTTTTTTTACAAAAAGTCTGGTTTCAAAAAACGTCAATTTCTTTTTGCAGTAGCCTAATGATCTTATAGGATATGCTTCGGGGTGTCATGTTGACATGTAATCATGTTTCAGAGTTTTTGTTTTTATCACGGGGGTCTGTGGGCATAAAAAAATGACGTTTTTTTGCCAAAAAAATATGGTTCCCAGAACTCCTCTTACAATTTATGCAGTAGATATGTCATCTCTTGAGATATGATAGGGACTGTCCTATAGATGTGCAATAAGGTTTTAAAAATTTAAATTTCATCCAGGGAGTCAAACAGTAGCTGAAAATTGACGTTTATCACTCCTAAAAAAAAACCTACTTCCCAGAACTCCTCTCATGATTTAATGAATATCCACATCATATCTTGGGGTATGATAGGGGCTGTCATATAGTCATGCAATAAGGTTTAAAAAAATTAAATTTCATCCAGGGAGTCAAATAGTAGCTGAAAATTGACGTTTATCACTCTTGAAAAAACCTACTTCCCAGAACTCCTCTCATGATTTAATGAATAGCCACATCATTTATAGGGATATAATAGGGGCTGAGCTATAGATATGCAATAAGGTTTTAGAAATATAAATTTGATTCCGAGGGTCAATGCTATCTGCAAAATGATGTTCTGTCCCATAAAAAACCTAATTCCTGGACCTCCTCTTATCTCTTGTGATTGAAATAACGTACCATAAGATGCATAAGGAGGAAGAATATATATGCTTCAGGGGTGGGGATCACAAGCATTTTTTTCAAGTTATTTGATCATTTTTGATTTTGGGAGGGTGGGGTGGGGTTAGGGTGACCCCCAGATGCCATGACCTACTAATACAACAAAAAGATTTGCCTTGACATGGTCATGGTTCAAGAAACAAAAATATATATGGATTAGGAGCGGGGATTTCGATGATTCTGAGGATATTTTAAAAATATTCGACTATTCATGTTTTCGGGGGGCAGGTGGGTGGGGAGATTCAGAGTCTCTTCTCACATTTTTACAGTGGCAAAATCATTTCTTGATTGGTTTTTTCTGTATGATGTCAGATGTACATAAAGAGATTTTGGGAATTGCATTTTAATATTAAAGATAAACAAAATGTTATATATATTGTGGAAATTATAAAGTCAGTCAACAAAAATCTTGCTGTAAAAAACAAAGCACTGGGGTCATCATTGGGCTAGGGCTAGGAATTATGATGTGCAATGACACAAGGAGCAAGAATGAATATGGTTTAGGGGTGGGGATCTCAACAATTATTAAAATGTATTATCATTCCCTATTTCAGAGGAGGGGGTGGTGGTGGTTTAAAAGCAACTCTTTTGGGGGGGGGGGGGGGTTTAGGGGGAATGGGAATGACCCAAGGGGCAAGGGCCAATTTGTCTTAAATATATCTTGACATGATCAGCGGAATTGGACAGAATGATAACTATAGGGCATCTGCAGAGTGGAGCCCTAAATAAGTTGTTAATAGTTACAAAATCAATCTTCAAAAAATATTGATAATATGTTATACATGTATTTAGAAATGTCTATATTTTCAAAATGATTAACAAATTAATCAATCAAAATGAGTTATAAATAACCGATTGGCAATTCTGCAATTGATTGGCATTTAATTAAAATGCACAAATTTTCATGAGTCATAAATCTTGACATACCACATATCTCTTGACAAAAAAGAATAATCAAAATAAAAGAAAATTACAGTCATTAACTCTTTTTCTATTACTGGTGTATGATGATGGGGTAGGGGGTTTAATGGGGGTGAAAAAAGCTGCAGCATGCCTTCATTCTCGCTAGGAATGTATACCTAATCCACACATCCTGGGGATGGGGAACGGTTAAGGCCCCTTCCCCTTCCTCCCTATTATAACTCATATAAACATGATATTTAATACCCAAATTTAATACAAAATGTTACAGTATGATACAGTATGCTGGCAAAGGGAGATCACATTTTAGAAAGTGAAAGTAAAACTTAACTGTACGTTTTGTATACCGGTGTCTCATAATATTGCGCTACTACACGTATATACTTACCTATATTGGTCAACATCATAATGATAATCCAATTAGAGCACAATATGAATTCCTTAAGCTGATCACCACAAAAGAAACATTTATTCATGATAATTAATCCTATTCTGCATATCGAAAACACAGATGCATGTACACCACGTGAAACCCATCTAACCAAAGAGCTGGGTAAAACTAGTACCTGCTAATGCAACCTGTAGACCTGTGTTGTATACGTAACTTCGGACAAAGATCATTTACTTGTACCATATTGCATGTATTTTCACAACTTTATTCTTTAAAGCCCCTTGCACAATTTTATTAGGTAATTAATCATGTAAAGCACAATTTTCAGCTTTAAGGTGGTATGGGACACCTACATATTGTGATGTACTCCTTATTGAAAAAATAAAGTATAAAATATAATATTTTCCCCCAAAATAATGTTACCTAACAGCATAGTGCAATGGGTTAGAGCGTTAACAATGTGTCTGTAAGTAGAGAGTTTGAATCCTGCTGGGGCTTATCTTATTTTTACCTTAAGTTTCCAAAAAAATTTAAAACTTATATTTTTGCCCAAATATTCATTGTAAATTTTTTTAATTCTAAAACAGTGAAAGTTATTTTAGCATATAACTACATATAATATAAAATAACGCACTTTTATCCACATAAATATCGACATGTGTCTGATACCACCTTTTAAAATCGTTAAAGCAGTCCTGCAGTGAAAATCATTGCGCAATATGACATTTATTTTGCACTGTTTACAATATTCTTTATTGCAATCAGATGTACATGCTTTCATTGTTATAAAAATATTCTGATTTTTATTTACCAGGTATCCATGGGTAGGGGGTTGGGGGGGGGGGGGGGAATTGTAGCCAGAGGTTTAGTTTTGGTAATTTTACTACAAAAATGATTTTTTTTTTTTTGGGGGGGGGGGGTCTGGACTTCTCACCCCCACCCTTTCTTTAAATCCACGCACACGATGATGTTGGCACACAAAAGCATAAATAAAGCAGGCAACAGCCGGGGGGGGGGGGGGGGGGGGGGGCATGGGCATAGGCATGATTTAATTTTGTTTGTAATAATTATATAGACCATACTTTCTATGACATGAAATGTTTAGATTTTTTATTAATTTAAAATTCATATGCAAACAGTTCAAACCCAAATTGTACATAAAAGTAATATATTTATTATGGGATGTGATCTCATCATTTATGAAAATCATAATTTTTAAAAAGTACCGGAAATTGCATGTGGCCTTCTTTTTGACTAAAACCGGTACAAGAGAATGTTATTTAGAGGCAAACACTTGGTGCGGGTATTACAGTCTAATGACAGCATCTAGTCTTATCTTACTGTCACAAATTAACACTCCTGCAATATTTACCTCGCATGTTTCTTCGTTTTTTATCAGGATGTATGGTTGGCGATAAATGCATTGACGACGGTGCATCTGTCGTTGAAGAAAACGTTTGTGAGACCTTCAAATGTGAAGCAGGGGAATACAAAATGATCCAAAAAGGTATTTGTCAGTTTCACCTTTGAATTGTCGTTTAATTGAAATACCTTCATTAGGATGATCCATGTTGATTGTGTTTATCTACGATATTTAATAAACAATATTCTAACAATTTTAAAGAAATTAACAGATTTAAACACCAACAATACCATACGAAATAAGAAAGTAGTCTTACTTTGAGTTAATGTCAATTCTTTGCTTCAGACTGCTTGGCCCCAAACGGACAATGTATGAAGGTTGGAGCGGGTTACACTGAGCATTGCGTGGTGTATCAGTGCCAGAATATCGACGGAATGGTTGAATTCAGACCCGTCCAAACAGGTAAGGTAACGTTATCGAAAGGAAAAACAAGACAAGACTGTTCTGATTTGCTATATCCTCATCTAATACAGGGATAGTGACACAAGGTCTCATTTGGACGTAATTTAAAGTTATGTCTTTGATTCTGTAGGTTGCTCATACAAAGGTACTTGTTACGATCTTGGTGCCAGAGTGATGGAGGACTGCAACACGTTGGTGTGTTCGTATGATGATGTCTCCCTGGGATATGACCTAATCTTGCAACAACAAGGTATATGCTATGAAGGTTGGGTGCCTGATGACATTTGCGGTTAAATTACTTTTTAACTAGCCAATTCATTAATATCAACATGTTATAAAATAATATACCGTAATAAACGAATGAACTAAGATATATTTACCCGTACTATGTGTCAATTAATGCACTTGGAAAAGAAAAGTATAAAATATACTTGTATTTACTTGTATGTTAATGATCATATATTCATATGTTTAGGTTGCAATGATAACGGGCGATGCCGAAATGAGGGAGATATGTGGGTGAACACAGATCTTTGTATCCGATACAGATGTGTCTACAATAAGAGGAAAGACAGGGTTGTCATAAGAGAACAAACCATGGGTGAGGACCAACTTATTACGAAAAAAAATTACAGTAACGGTTACATAAGACGGTCGATCAATTGATCTTCTTACCCTTAAAATGCCAAAAACTAAGTATACCGCTAATTCATTTAAATATTTGTGTACAAAGGTTGCCAGGCAGATAATGGATGCATTAAGAAAGGTTTAGAAGTAAGCGCACAGGGTTGCATCAGGTATATCTGTAACAAAAAAGGGGACCTGGAGATTCTCTCGGTCGGTAAGTTTTAAATTTTTATATTCACAAATAAAACATACACCTTTCAGTAACATTTTCTCCAGAATATATAGCGGAAATATCAAGTATATTAAGCATTTTCTTAATGTATTATAACAAAAACGAATTGTTTCAAAAATATATACACCAAGAATATAAACATATTTATATTTAATATGAAGGTTGCGAATTCAACGGAGTGTGTAAAGCTGTGAATGAAACTTGGCAATCTCCCACTGATAAATGTACAAACTATGTGTGTCTTAGTGACATTGCTGATGATGGAACGCCTACAGCCTACGTACAGAAGGATCAGGGTAAGGTTGAGGTTTATAGTCATTCTAAATAATGATGTTATATATACAGCCTACCTACAGAAGGATCAGGGTAAGCTTGAGGTATATAGTCATCCTAAATAATGATGTTATATATACAGCCTACGCACAGAAGGATCAGGGTAAGTTTGAGGTTTACAGTCATCCTTAATAAGGACCAGGCAAAGTTTGCTATATATACACTCTACGTACAGAAGGATCAATGTAATTTGGAGGTTTTCATATTAAATTAGGTCAAGGTAAGATTGATGCCTTCTGCCCACGTAAAGAAGGATCAGGTAGATAATGAAGGCAAACTTTGTTCAGAAGGATAAGGTTAAGATTGATATTTACAGGTTTCGTACAGAATGATCGGACCAAGATTGCAGAGGGATATGAGCATCATACTGACGAAATTTGGGTTTGGTGTTTGACATCGCAAAACTATTTTCGCAAGATTTGTCAAGATAATCAAGAGGCAGCTTATGTATGAAAATGATTAATACACAAACTCTAGTAGTATGTTGTTTTCTTCTAATCACTGACTGTAATTAACATTGTCTTTGTCATTCAGACTGTCATGATTTCAACGGAAACTGCATCAAGGTTGGGCGAACAGTGCAAGAGAATTGCAACATATATACATGTGATGCTAATGGACATTTAGAGCCAACAACTGTCAGTAAGTCAATGTAATTAAAAGTATTGGGAATATTAGCTGCTATTGCTCCTATTTACAAAGACGTTCAATATTTATATTAATATAAATACAATAAATTCTTTTTGAACAGAGTGTTCCTATAAGGGAAGCTGCTATGATATCGGTGCTAACTGGATCGACGATGTCGCTTGCAAAAAACTCAGGTGTAGGATGAGGAGCATTGATGCTTACCCACGCATTATAAAAAATAAAATTGGTGGGTCAAATTGAGGAAAATATATTGAATCTGATGTTTGATTATGATCATGCTTTTACAACTATGATAAAAAATAACAATATAACAGTTTTGAAAAAAAAAGATAAAAATAGTTTTGACATTTGGTTAAAAAATTGCTTCTGCAAATAGTGATATATGACAAGAGCTTAAAATGCCACCCCCCCCCCCCCCCCCCCATAATACATAAACGTGTGACTTGTTTTATGTACATGTACATGTGAAGTTCTTCATAATTTTCATTTATGTCTAAATTCATTTTAGAATTACGAAATCATAAAATCAATCTTTTCCCGCTATTTGAAAATACATATATATTTTGCAAAAAAATTTTATTTCTTAGCAGATTTTCTTTCTAAAAACATTGAGCGGAGGCTTGGACCAACAAATTATCGTCATCAAAGATTCATCAGTTTTACTTGTTCAAAGCTGCGCTCTATATTTTGATTTCTAAAAAATAATATAACAATATTATACATCTATCTTTTTAATTGATTTCTTCATTTAATCATATAATAAATGAATATATAAATTAATCACAGGGTGTATTGATGAAAATGGTCGGTGCTACCTAGAAAACGCTACCAAGCGGATTGATAACAGTTGTCTGGAATACAAATGTTACGAAGATCGTCTCATGAGATTGGAGGGTAAGATACATATATAACTTAAATATTGTTTAAAGAGGCTGGGTGGTTAACAAATTAACTATCATTAAGTAAAGAAAAATTCCATATATTTTACCTTTTATACTTGGGTAATTTCCAATATTTTTATATAGAACTCTTCTTCTAAAGGAGACCAATAGAGTCTAAAATGGCAACAACTATCGAGCCCTCTTATATGAACCTCATCATTTTCAAGAAACTGATAATCTTTCATTGTTTGCTGGGTTTCTGCTCGAAATGCCCCTTTGAAATGTCAATGGTCCGGTCGGATATCTTTTGCATAAATACACGTCCGATTTTTCACTAAAATAAATACTAATTGAAATTAATTTTTTTTCGCAAGCCAGAAAAGAGCGTGGATCTCTTTTAAATTGTGAAGCACGTAGTCAAACTCAAAAGTCAACACGCAGATAATCAAGTAAATGTACCATTTAATAAATCCTTTGTTTCTTCGATGCATATGTTGAAAGTAATCACTACCAGAATTTTGAAAAAGAACCTTGCAAAAATGAACTTACATATTACGTGAACAGAAATGAGATTCATTTTTCCAAATCCAAACAATGCCATTTCAGTACCGGTATTTTCAAGAGTTTATTTTCAATTCAGATAAAGATATCATCCATTTATATGTAATTCTAATAAGGATAACTGTAGGCAAAATGTAATCAGTTTCACAAGGTGACAGCAAGATATTAATACAATGCTACATTTTACGCAACCTAGCGTTATTTTTTTTTCAATGTAATGTTTTCTTCTCAATCTATATCAATAAAAAAGATGCAAGTGTTTCGAATTCTAAAGAGTAAGGTACAGAGGATATGAGAATTAATGTTAATGGTATTGTAAATTGTGTGCTGGAGCCTCATCAAAGGTTCAAATTATTTACAAGAATTATTTACAAGAAAGGATTCACTTTTTTTTCGCAGAACGTGATAATTATGTGTGAATAGTTTAATCAACTCGGTAGCATGATTCAATTCATTTATTATAGCCAGAAAATGTGTTTTCAAAGATTGATAAATATTTAATTACTGATACAAAGGTCTACATATAAATAGCCTTTTAGCTCACATGAGCTTAAAAGCTCAAGTAAGCTTTTCTGATCACATTTTGTCTGTCGTCCGTCTGTCCGTCTGTCTGTCCGTCTGTAAACTTTTCACATTTTCAACATATTCTTCAGAACCACTGGACCAATTTCAATAAAACTTGGCACAAAGCATTCTTAGGCAAAGGGGATTCATAATTGTAAAAATTAAGGACCACGCCCTTTTACAAGGGGGGAGATAATTAGGAATCATTGATAATTTTTGAGACATTGTCAAAAAAATCTTCTTCTAAAGAACCATTTGGCCATGAAAGCTGAAACTTATATGAAAGCATTCTCAAATAGAGTAGGTTCAAAGCTGTGAAAATGATGACCTTCGGGGGTAGGGTGGGGCCACAATGGGGGATCGAATTTTTACATAGGAATATATAGAGTAAATCTTTAAAAATCTTCTTCTCAAAAACCAATCAGCCAGGAAAGCTGAAACTTAGGTAGATGCATCCTCATGTAGTGTAGGTTCAAAGCTGTGAAAATCATGGCCCCCAGGGGTAGGGTGGGGGCACAATGTGGGGTAAAAATTTTAAATATTAATATATAGAGTAAATCTTTAAAAATCTTCTTCTCAGAAACCAATCAGCTAGGAAAGCTGAAACTTATGTGGAAGCATCCTCAGGTAGTGAAGATTTAAAGTTGTGAAAATCATGACCCCGGGGGTAGGGTGGGGCCACAATGGGGGGTCGAATTTTTACATCGGAATATATAGAGTAAATCTTCTTCTCAGAAACCAATCAGCCAGGAAAGATAAAGCTTGTGTGGAAGCATCCTCATGTATGGTAGATTCAAAGTTGTGAAAACCATGACCCCCAGGGGTAGGTCACAACGGGGAGGGACAAATTTTTACATAAGAATATATGGAGAAAAACCTTTAAAAGATCTTCTTCGTAAAATCCACTTGCCTAGAAAAGCTGTAACTTTAGTGAAAGCAACTTCAGATAGTGTAGATTCAAATTTGTTAAATTCAAAATCTTGAGGAGTAGGGTGGGGCCACATTGGGGAAGGGAAACATTTTAATTATTCACAAAAACTGAAATGTTATCATATATGGTTTTACTTATATGCAATCATTTTGACATATTGCTGATTCTTTAAAAACTGTTTAGAATCTGGCCTCTGGACGATATTTGGGCCTCACAAGGGGTTCAGAGTTTGATGTAGGTTTATATCCCATAGAAAAACAATTGTTTAGAATCTTTTTGAGAACTGCAATGCTCAACATGTGATATGACTATAAAATCATCCTGTTAGAAAAGGGACTTTATTATAAAATAAGAATACCAAGGGAGAAAAATGGATTTTTATTTGTACAGGATCTACATGTCTTATACCACATTGTCCAGATATTTTGTATTATGACTCCATTAAGCTGATTTTATCATGCTTATTGTTGCTCAGGTGAGCGATGTGGCCATGGGCCTCTTGTTAAACACTTAGTGGTGAGATATTATAAAAAAAGGCCCTGTAAATGTCAGCTTTTTTTGTCATTAATCACACGTCAAGAGAATTGTACTATTTTTTCTACAAAGTATTGTGAATTGGGTGATAGGATTTAATTTACAGCACGGACAAGGAACACTCTTTTGAAATACTTAGAAAAAAGAATATGACCTTATTTGAAGACACGTCAATCCTCATACTGAATATGAGCAGATTAGAGTGAATAAACTGACCTCTTATGGACAACCATAAATTGTGATCAGACATTCAATATATACAATACAATAATGCCAGTTAATAATAATATGGGCAAGCGCTTCTATAAGTGGTATAACGACATAACTCAAAGAGCAGGGACGTCAGAATCGGACTAGGCTATGTAACGATTGGTTTATGGATATCTTCGTCCATGGCTCGGATTCCAACCAGGTTTCATTTCCATTTGCTGGTATAGCCGTTCTAAAAATCCGCAACTACCATTGCCATTACATATAGAACTTTTAAAGGTGTGGAAGTGGCAATAAGGCACTCAAAATGAAATTATCAGATGCGTATGGATGCAGACAAGAACAAAAAAATTGTGAAGCAATCTAGCTTTGCTGTCACATACTTCCGTTATTTAAATTTTCAGCCTCAAATCTTTAGTTTTTAACTCAAATTCATCCACTTTCTTTTCAGGATTTGAGTTGAGGGCTGAGTTTGGTGATATAAAAATGTTGATGGCGGAGCATGTTCCTTTCTGGTCGGAAATTACTTAAATTACTTAAGTCCGTTTTTATGGTGTACTCTCATCACAAGCTAATTTGCTGTGTCTAGGATCTTACAAAAAAATTAACTGCCAATTATATAAAACACTCACTTACATCCTGTCTGTGTTCGGTGCCGAGTGGCACCCCAGCAAGGAAAATTAAGGTGGATATATGGTAAGGTGCTTCATAAAATGGAGCATCAAGTCGATAGCTAGAGAGATTTAATTTTCAATCAACTCGGTGAGTGTAAAGAACACTTGCCTGTTGGATGCCGTGGGAAGAAAGTTGTAACGTATCCAGTAAAAATATCGCTTACCTCTATTGAAAACTAAGACAAAATGTTACCAAAAAGGTTGTAGGACAATACTAGTCCCAATGGAAGTAAGGTGTCGTAGATTTCCCGAGCAAGTAGTGGGTAGAATGACATTCGCCTTAGTGTCGGTGTAGAAACAGAAAATAATTACCATTTACCAAGAAATGAATATAGCAGTACTACAAAATCTCATATATAAAATCGACATAGATTTAACAGAAACGATAAGAGAAAATTGATGACATAAACTGATTTACCTTATTTTATCCGAATTGTTGTCTTTTAGATTCCATTGAAAATAGTTTAATTATTTACAACCAGATCATATCATGTTAGTGTTTTATTTTTACGATGCCCATGTCCTGTTTATTTTTTAGTGGAAGCAGAGTTATCATGGAATCGTTTTGTTGCATTAATGGAAATTTACATTGATTTTTAATATTTATTGTAATATGAAACAAATAAACAAAACCATCGATTGTCAACTGTAGTATCATAAAGAAAACCATGTTTATAACGGTGTATTGATTGTCAGATGTACTATGATAAAGAAACACATGTTTAAAACGATGAAGTAGTCTCAATTTCCGGTTGATTCTAGTATAACTTACATGAACGAGGATCGACATATGCAAAATCGAGAATCGTAAAAATGACTCAAACTCAAAAAAGAAAATGGAATATGTATTTGTAGAATGAACATTTTATACTTATACCTGACCTCTTTAGTTCGAAGGTGAACCTAGAATGTTGATAAAGGTGCTGACAAACTGGACCTTTGTTATACGGCGATGTAAGATGTATAATCTGTTTTGCAGTCTGTGAATACAAGCATGCTTGTTACGACATCGGGTCCAGCTGGGTGGACAAAGATGATTGCGTCACTGTTAGATGTCTTCGTGACCCAGGAACAGGAAATGCCATAGTTGATACCTATCCGTATGGTAATAAATCCATAATAGTTTTCTTCATCAAATTCTTCACAACAAATCGGGAAACGAAAAAGTTTCAATACTCTTTAGCGCATGCGTTGCTCGATTTTCGATGTATATTACTTCTGTTAACTTTTATATATTGCATGGCATATTGCATGGTATATATCGGGTTAAGATTTCATTGACACTGAAGATTTTGTGACATTTCTTTACCTTTATCTTATTTATTTCAACAGGATGTTTCATGGACAACGTGTGCCATGATCCTGGCTACAAAGTTACCAAAGACTGCCAGGAAATCCAGTGCAGGGGTGGCATGATGGGTTTCCAAGTGGTTAAAGAGGGTATGCGTGGATTTTTCTTTCCCTCGTCAACACCGCTTGATTTAATTCAACCCAGCTGTAACTTTAATGTTGAGTGTATGTGGAAATTTATGTTCACTTGCTCTTCTTGTTGGTTTAGCTTGTACCTGGAAAGGCGGGTGTAAGGAGAAAGATGAGTCATGGTTCGATCCCCAGACATGTACGAAGTACGGCTGTTATGAGGATGAGGATGGACTGGACGTCAATGAAATCACTTATGGTAGTGATTTATATTTCATACAACTTAATGCACCCTGAACAAAGATGGCGTTTGTCTTTCTATGCTTATATTCTACATAGGGATAGATTAAAGCTTGCTGAGTACAACTTTTAACCAATGCAATCCTTGTATATTCTATTGAGATTTACTTGTGATATTGTGCATAGAAATTTCGTATTGATATCAAATCTGACCAGCTTATATTCATTGCATTGTTCAGGATGTACCAGTGATAGCAACAAGTGTATTAAAGGTGGAGCTGAGCACAATGAGGGCTGCAACAAGTACGAATGTAACAACGGCAAACTGAAGGTCATCTCAATGGGTGCGTTGTTGTGTAAATCTCGAGTTCGTTTTAGACCAAGCTTTATGATTTTTTTATGTTTGTTAATGATAAATAACCATGTATTTTTGACGTCCGACGGTGTTGAGGGAAATATAATGGGGCGGTAAGGATCAGATGAATTCATTTTGTATTGATGATAAAATTGGCATATCTTGGATTTTAGTTCCACTATAATGCTGCCTCCTAGTTGTAGTGATATACCTTTAATTCATCTATTTGACAAGTAATGTTAACATTTGTGATAGCAGCTTCTTCTTTAATTTTCAACCAAATATTGTTTTAATCTACCAAACATTTAGGGTGTGAATTTAAAGATGGTTGTCTGGCGGCTGGCAAGAACTACTTTGATAAAGAAAACTGTGTGTACTATTCCTGCATCGCAAAAAACACGACGGATGGCTCTATAACAACCAAACTTAAGGAAAGATGGGGTGAGATCAATCCCTAATCACCATGGAGTTTTCTATGTTAAACCTTCATAAAATAGTACTTTAGATATCTCCTATCAAATATTCACTTTGAATCTCCAATACAGGTTGTTTCGACTATGACAGATGTTACTTGCCGACCTGGAAGAAAACAGAAGACTGTACGACCTATCGTTGTCGAGGGAAGACCAGGTCTTTCTCCATTGTTAATACGGGTAAAATCCAGCTCTTATCAATTTCTGTCAATAATACTCCAAAGTCGTCGCCAAACACTTCAAAGACTTCGTTATTATAAATAAAAGTTGCAAATAATTCATATTCGTCTATGAATATAAAAGTAACAAATTTTCTGTGTTTTAAAAAAGGTCATACAGCTCGATATCAAAGTTTGAGTTTTACTGTTGAACTGTTTTCATGGGAGTCGATATTTTTGGTAGTCAAAATACCGGTACATATATAACCGTTCAAGGAAACATTATTTCGTCGACTATTGTCATGATACGAAAGATGACTGCATATGACTGCTTATTTCAAGTTTATGAGCTAGTATATTTTGTTTAGCTATATTAATTAAATTGTAGATTATCCGCATCATCATGAACAAGGATTAGCCCATATATTTAAATAGAATGTGTATATCATTCGTCGGGGAAATATGTCTATCTCTTTCAAAAGAAACAGTTTTTATAAATGCATGTGTTTATTAACTGTGCTGTTTGATATCATTCCTACTGACATCTGGTGACTTACTTTCATCATTATTTTTTTTTCATTTCCTGCACATTTCCTTTTCCTGTAAATGCTTATCTTTCTTTTCTTTGTCGCCCTTTGAAGTGTATGTCAATTTTTGGCACTAATTAATCTGTGTCACTGTTCTGTTTGGTGTTAATTAAATGCTTGGATGATGGTACGTTTGTTTCATCGTCCCTGTTTGCTTTTTTACACGTCATAACCATTGTCAGAGAGTTTTAATGGCGTCTCCCAAATTAATCATAAACACGATATCTCCGATCCTTGTCAATATATATTCTGTGTATTTAATTTGTGTAAATGTTTTCAGTGATCTTCAATAACTAAGTGTGATGTTCCAAAAATCTAATTGCAAATCTGGCATATGCAAATTTTTGTTACTAGGGTCCTCTGTTTAAACAATTTCTATAGAGATAATAAAAATGCTGCAGTACCATGGGATGAAATGTTGCCTTCATTCAAAAACGAAAAAAGACTTAATATTGTGTACAGATAGTAGGAACATACATGTAACATAACAGCATCAATAATGGAATTCGGGGAAAACTAAAACTTTGAAATAGAGAAAAACGTTTAGACTTTAGTTTTTAATTAAAAACTAGATACTTACAACTTCTGTTCTTATGGTAACAAACATTAAAATTCTTTTGAATAATTGAGTTTAGAGTAATTTTTGCCTTCTTTTTTTAACTTTTGATAGAGTGTGAGTGGATGGGGAAATGTATCTCTGTTAACACCACGTGGGACCACCCTACACAGTGCCTGACCTATAAATGTGTTCTCGAAGAGTCCACCGGCATCGCCCGTGTTTCCAGTGACTTATGGGGTAAGTCGGGGATGAAAATATCTACTCTTATAAGACGTTATGTTATTTATTTGATAGGTCATTTCGTTGAGAAATTAGACTCAGACGCAGAAGTGTTTTGTTTGTAGGTTGTAAAGATGAGATTGGGAATTGTCATCCATTCGGTAAACAGCGTCAGTCAGACAGGTGCGTTACGACCGAGTGTCAGATGAGACCCGAGGGACCCGTGTTTTATCCGGTGGAAATAGGTGAAAAAATACCTCTTATTCATATTGATTAGTGAAACTAATTAAATTAAAAAAATATATGAAGCTTCATATCATATGTCGATTTGATGTTTTGGGGTTTTTTGGTTGGTTTATTTTTTGGGGAGGGGGATAGCATACCATTTCAAGGTTTACCTTTATTGCTTTTATTACGTATAGCAAACCAATGATAGAAATAATGACGGGAAGAAAAGGAAAGCATAAATATAAATATCATTGAACAGGGTGTAAATTCAGAAAGAAGTGCAAGAAGGTAGATTCCTCATGGAAAAACAGAAGGAGGTGTGTCCTGCAAACTTGTCAGTATGCTCCTGGGGCCACGGCACCAAACGTGGTCAATTCACCTTACGGTAAGCGCAATCGATAATCATTTGATTGATATGAGTATTCTCTGCTAACATTAACACGTAAATTACCAAACAAACGTACTATAAGAAATACTTAGTATTCTAACCGATATCAGGTACCCTGACAACCAAAAACTTTAATCGGACAATTTTTTTTATTAATTTAAGGATGTCGTGATATGAGAAACCGTTGCCGGCCGTTTGGTTACGTCGCCAGATATCCCGAGAACGTTTGTGTCTCGTACAAGTGTACAGCTTTTGAGATATTCTCAACAATTCAGACAGGTAAATACATTTAAATACATAATACAAGATTATAAGAAAACAAAATTTAAGATCTTGAAAAAGCAATTAAATTTTGACAATTCCGTAGGTTTTACAAAGATAAATATACATACCAATTCACTAAATCTCTTTTTTTCAGGCTGTCCATGGCAGGGTAAATGTATGCAGGAGAATGATGTCTGGTACGATAAAGAAGGAACCTGTGCCCTCTACAAGTGTATCCGAGAGAACGTGGGACCCAGCAATGTCAAAATGCATACTTTGTCTTACCCAGGTAAGACAACCTGATACATAAGTATTTAAAGTACAAGAAATAGTTTATTTTAATGACGGCATTTATTGGATTTATTACGTTCGCTCTGATTTAGGGTGTCGTGGAGTTGATGGAGAGTGTTTGAAGGAAGGACAGATGGTCACCAAAGGTTGCACCAAGTACCAGTGTATCCCTAACAGTGGGGGTCTAGTTATCGTCCAGGAAGGCAAGAAATCCTTTTCTTTTCATTAAACCATTGTTCAATATCATACGTAAACATATTTCTTCATTTATCCTCAGACTCCGATTATGTGCTTATATTGAACCAAACCCTAACAAACGCATTTCTACATATGTAATTGTATGTTTTATGTGTATGGTATCAATGTTGAAACTATCTATCTTTGATCAGGCTGCTCTTACGGAGGAGAGTGTAAACTATTGAACTCTACTTGGTTCGACACGGAAACATGTACTGATTACTCATGTATATACGACACGGAGGCAAAGGACATCTCCATCGTGGAGAAAACAGGTTTTCCAAATTTCCTATTTTCTGTATCATTTAACAAATGGTTTGCAAGTGACTTCTCAATCGTGGGAAAAAATATCAATTTGCTTCAACACAATAGCCAGCCCCATCAATATTGAATGCTCGCATTTAAGATCACATTTTAAAGGACACAATGATAATGTCTGTAAATGAATAATGCATGACAAGGTTGCAAAGACGACGATGGTAAATGCTTTACGAAGGGTATGAGAAAGAAGGAAGGGTGCAACAAGTTCCTCTGCAATGCTGCCTCCAACTTCCGTCCAATCAAGATGAGTGAGTATTTCGTATTGAATCTCAGACAATTAGATTTCGTATTAAATCTCAGACAATGTTTTAAATAGTCATTTGTTAATAAAAAGTTAGGATCTTTCTCCATGTAAATCTGCTTTTGTGCATATTGGATTTTTCTAATGTGTTCTCAGGGTGTGAGTTTCGGGGCGAGTGTAAGGATATTGATGCAACCTGGAAAGAGGGCTGTGTCACGTACACGTGTAAACTGATTGGCAAGGGACCTAATTTTGTTCAGACCAACATTGAGGAAATACATGGTATGGTTTTGTACAATTATTTTTATGAATGCCATTTAAAAGATTAACAAAATGCTGCTTTTATAGATATTTTAAAATAGCTGTACCGAATTACAGTGACATCAATTGTGGATAATATCCTCTACCTGTTTTAAAAGTTTGCAAGCAATTTTTAAAAATAATT
The DNA here is from genome assembly GCA_033439105.1 of Magallana nippona. Lineage (NCBI taxonomy): Eukaryota > Metazoa > Mollusca > Bivalvia > Ostreida > Ostreidae > Magallana > Magallana nippona. The sequence continues at coordinate 5,244,483 of CM065922.1, forward strand.
TATGAAACTCGAAAGTTATTTAATTAAGATTTTGCAATTTAGCAATCAGATAAAGAATTTAATTTTATAATGCTGTATAACAGATACAGTTGTACATGTATGTAGTTGTATAAAACGACCAACAAGACAAATATAAAAAAAAAAGCATCGCTAATACTTGATTTCGTGCTTCTTGGTTGTTAAGTTGTACAGTCCTAATCCTGTTGTCTTTGCTACAGGATGTATTGGAGATGATGGCAAGTGTTATGACATTGGTGATGAGCTCATTGAAGACTGTTCCAAGTTCACGTGTACCACGGGAGGAGTTATGCAAGAATCAGAGTTTGGTAAAGAACCCAAATGAACTTCAGTACTTGAAGAACCACTGTTCCATGTTATTCAGTGTTATCACAGGATTTTGTCCTTCTTCTACAGGTTGTAAGGGATTTAACGGCCAGTGTATGAAGCCCGGGGACAAGTTGGAGGTGGACTGTGTGAATTACGTCTGTGACGGACAGGCTAAGAGCATGGTACCTGTAGAGAAAGGTACCGTAGCTTCCCTTGGACACCATGCTAAAACTAACTCATAGTTCCTTAATTTCATATTTATGGTTCCTTTGATTTCAGGTTGCCTTGTCGATATTATTAATCCTAACCCCCATTCGTGTAACTTATTTAATCTTTTTACTTGTCAACCAGTATGCAAGTTTTTCTGTTAAAATTTCATCATATACTATAGTATATAACATAAAACAAGTTCGTTGACTTACTGAACTGTTAATGTTTACAAAATTAGAAGTACTAAAGAGGTCACCAAAAAGTACCGTTGTTATGATATTACAATTCTTAAAGAACTACTGTCATTATGTTGATCTACTTAGATACAAAATCGTTGCAAGTGATACTAGTACCTTTGTCTTTTCGTCTGGGAAGGGCCGAACTTTTTTGTGCTTATTTATGAACAATTGTTAACAGCATGCGTCTGGAAGAACGGGTGTAAACCTATCGAGTCCAAGTGGTTTGACAAGGAGTCGTGCCGAGGCTACTCCTGTGTGTTGGACATCACAGACAATGACGTGAAGATTACTGAGAGAACTGTCGGTAAGTCGTCAGCAATCATAAACTATGATGTGTTTCCCGCCAAGTTAAATAAAAAAATGATTATGCATTATCAAAACGTTTTCAGCGCTATATTGTCATTAATAAGAGTCATTAATTAAGGTAGTGATATTTTGTTATTGTAAGGCTGTAGTATGTCCGGAGAGTGTAAGCGCTCCAGGACCTACCAGATGAAGGACTGTGTTCAATACAAGTGTACCACCAACGGTCAGCTTATCCCCAAAAAGATCGGGTGTGAGTGGGACGGGGAGTGCGCGGACCTAGGGATGGCCTGGACCCGGAACTGTACCCACTACAAGTGTGTCATAACCCAGGAAGGACCGGACTACATCCAAACAGAGGTTCAACAGCAAAGAGGTACGCTGGGTATTTGGTTGTTCTTAATACAAACATAAATAAATACATACATATAATATAGTTTTGATTCAACAGTTTCCTGTCGAACACGTTAGTTTCATTTATTATATGAGACTATGTACTTCATAGGCTGCTTTGACTCTCATGGAAAGTGTTATGACGTCATGGATGAAGTGAGCTTTGGATGCAATAAATATCGATGTTCGATGGGAGGGAATCTTGATCTTATCGATTCAGGTACACTATTGGCCACGTGATTTAAATTCAAGTGTGAAATAACACCACGACAATCTTTGCAACTGGTGAAAAAGGAGAATATGCATTTCGAATACAATCACTTTTGAAACTATATACCAGGAACTTAGTTGACTTTATGAACTGTCGCAAGATTTGGATTATCGGTTAGCATCTTTGTTGCTACTATGTACATTTAATGTCGCATTTTCAATGTTGAACAAAACATTGTGACTTTTCATCTCCATCCACTAGAATGAATGATCAGTTTAAAATTTATCGTCTGAAGGTTGCATGGACAGGTATGGAAGGTGTATGAAGCCCGGGGAGATAGTGGAGGAAGCTGATGGCTCCGAACATAAATGTGTGTGTGACGGTAGCTCCTGTCTTGTGGTTGTTGAAGGTAAGCCTCTTCTTGAAGGTACTCATACTTAGTACACTAATTGAAAACGTTTGATTAAAGGCGCATCCGCAAAAGTGAACAGTGGTATAGCAATTTGGTGTGTTTATCAGGGTAAGGATTAAGAAATTGTCTTGTATTTCAGTTAAAGGCTGCAGAATGAATGGCACGCTTTACCCCTTTGGTGCCAGACTTCGGGACGGGTGTACTGTGTACGAGTGTCAAAACCGAGACAATTGTGGAAAGTTCGTCCCTATTGAATGGGGTAAGTTCTCCAAGAGTATGGAAGTATTCAATCTAAAAACATCCGTCGGCATATTTTTTTTATTTCAGATTTGCCTTGGAAGTTTGGTTTTTTTTTCAAGCAAACATTTTTTTTTTACTAAAAGTAATTTTTTAACTTTATTATTTGTACAAGGTTGTTACTGGGTGGATAGATGCTATGGACCAGGAGACAAATGGAAATCAGAACGAGGCTGTTCTATTTTTACCTGCAAAATGTACCAGAAATCAAATGGGGATGTCGACATGGTAGTAGCAAGAGACATCGGTAGGATGATTATTTACAACAAAGAGAACGAATGTATTTCTATTGTAAACTAGATTTTTATCAGATTTCTAGTATATGAAACTTCATTTGATCTGCAATTTTCGGCATTAATATTACTACTAAAGTTTTGTTTTTGTGCTCATATAAGCTTTTGTATATGGTTTTGAATCAGGTTGCCCATATGAAGACGAATGTAAAGAGGACAACGAACAATGGAGAGATGGATGTTTTGAGAAGAAGTGTAAAGTTCGAACTACCAAAGATAATTCAAAAGAATCAACCATCAAAATCGTGAGCGGAGGCAAGTCTGCATTAAACCGATTTAATTAAACATAGTTTTATTTCCTTCTTTGTTATTTCAGAATACTTTTTAGATACAGTTCATGACAAACAGTATTTATTGCTTGTGATAATTCCAACAAGTTGCAAGTCAACACAGTCCGTCATTTATCTATCGTTTTCATTGGAAATCAATATGATAACCATTTTTCTGTAATACAGCATTTGACCACATTCCTTTTTTCTTTCCATATTCTGAAAGTAAGCAAGGAAATGAATACTTTTACATTCCTTTTTTCCTTCTCATTTATCACGCGTTATTTCTTTTTTATTTTGGGAATATGTAACAATACCATACACTGTATTTTTCTTGGACTGGAGTAGTAAGGAAGAAGTTACTGTTTTGTATTTTTATTGGGGTAATATTTAGGACTGTCTTTCCACAGGCTGTCAGGAGGGGGTGGGTGACGGTATGATCTGCCATGCTGTTGGTAGTATCTGGGAGGAACACCACTATGACGGATGCTTTAAGAAACAATGCTACATTGACCAAACCACTGACAAGTATACCACTACCACAGTGGGGGCAGGTAATCTATTGTCAATATAACCCCCCAAAAAAACACACCAGTAGAAGATGAAGTTGTTGATAAAAACAGAATTTTATTAAAAGAAATATCCCTCCCACTTTTCATATTGCACGCATCTTTCTTCTGTTCAGCTTGCCGGGACGCCTACGGCTCGTGTCGACCTATAGGCTCCTCAGGGTTCGATGCCTATGTCAATGGACAGCTCAGAAAAGACTGTAAATGTTTCTCAAAGGGAGTCGGGGTGTCCGGAGTTCGTTACACGTGTGGTGATATGGTCAACCCTTTCCAATGTGAAGGATGTTAAAGTTGTTTTGTATTTACCAAATAAAACCAAAATACGTTATATATTGCATTAGTTTTTCGAACTCTTGGTGTTGAATGGAATAACTGTCATAACAAGGCCTTTTTTAGTATTATTGAATTCTTGTTTTGTCAGAATGGTCTTGTTTTTTATCCAGTCCAGCTTAGGTGGGTCTGGTTTGTCAAATGTCTACAACACTGTTCAATGCGTCAATCACTCTCTCGTGCATTATTATCGAAATTCATTAAAGAATCAATGCGTAACAATACGTTTTTCAATTCAACATCCCAATTTGCCAAATAATCCCAGTACCCAATTTTATGATGTTGAAATCTGCTACAAAACCGGAAAGTCTGTCTGGTACACTTGAATGGTACTGCAATCCTTTTATAAGTACAATAGACAGGAATATTGTCCACTGTATTTGCGTGGGTTTTTTTAATGTTCGATTTGTTGAGTATAATGCATACTAGTAACTCTGGGTAAATCGACCGGTATTGTAACACAACGAGTGAATGTTTATGGATACATGCCTCCATTTATTGCTGGTTTTCTGCAAATTGCTTTCTTGTACTTATTTTTTATGGCAATGATAATTAAATAACTCTACCTTTTTGACATGTATGATACTAGTAAATGACTAAACGTTACTAAATTTGATAATTCTTACACTATACAAATAGTTCATTTGTAGCTGCTGAAATTTAGGTATAAATAATGATGAATTGTTTATTTTTTGGTGGAGGGTTATGCTGGAGGTAGCGAACATTGCAGAAGAAAAGTATAACCAATAGTCCAATACTGCATTGATCGTTACCTTAATTAATAGCCATCTGAAATACTGAAAACCTCCTTTTTTATTTCCACTGGACACTTACGATGTTTTTTATTGTTTAATTCAAGGTTTGGTTGATTAATTTTCTGTATCACAATGAATAGACAGGTTTCAAGCAGTTTCTCTATTTAATTAAAATTGCTTCTCTTTTCCATTTTTTTTAAAGGGATTATTCGATTCAAACGCCTCAATTCTAATTTGCAAAAAAAAACAATTTTTCAAACATTTCACAAAGAAATTTCTTAGGATTAATTTGTTCTAGATTCGGTTTTGCGATCAGTTGCAGAGTTAATAGTAATCGGTTCAGTGGATGTAAAAAAAAAAATAAATATACAATACTGTATATGAGACGATTATTACACGACAAATAGCGGACTCGGTTGTTACGCAATGTTCATCTGATAAATCCATTTATGGATCCATTTGTACAAGCATATCCTCTAATTTTCAAAACCATTGTAGTACATGTATAATAAAGATAAAGAAAAAGAGAAATTTATCTCGGATTTCGAACAATTGTATTTGTTCGTCCGAAAAAAAACAGATCTTGGGGATCTTATATATTGTACCATGAGGGTATTGAAGGCAATGATGATGTCAGCAGAATTGGCTGTAAACAATGTACACTCTGTCACATAACTTGAATGCTAATCAACTTTTTTTTTCATTTTGACTGCACATTTCCGATGTTCTGTTGATTATTTAATTAAAGGTTTGGTTGATGAATTTTCAGTATTAGATGTTTGGGCGTGAATACAAAGGGAGTTGGAAAAAATATGCTTCTTCATTCATTTTTTTTACGGTGAATAGACAGGTTTCAATGATTTTCTCTAATTTTGAAAATTACCTCTCTTTGTCATCGTTTTTTCTTTATTTAGAAAAGGATTTTTCGATTCAAACTATAATATATATATATATATATATATATATATATATATATATATATATATATATATATATATATATAAGTATTTGAGAATGCCGCTTCAGGTGTCGACCTATAAGCTCTGCAGACTTCGATGCCTACAACAGTTAGTGAACAGCTCTTGGGACTGTGTACAGGATCTGTGATGATGCTAACTCTATCCAGTGGGTAAATGTATAAATAACACAGAACACAAAATATCACAATATGCAGATGACACTTCACTAGTCCTTGATGGTTCACCCAAATCTCTTTTTGCAGCATTAGATACTATAGATTTTTATTCTAGTTTTTCTGGTTTGAAGATAAATACCTGTAAGACAAAAATAATTTGGATTGGTTCCAAAAAAAGTCCTGACCAAGTTTATCATCATACAAGATGGAAGTTGGATTTGGGATATACAACTTTTAATCTATTAGGTATTTAGTTTAGAGTTGATCTTAACGAAATTATAAATATTAATTTTGGGCTTCAAATCCCAAAAATTATCGCACTTATTGAACAGTGGAAGCGAAGAATTCTTACTCCTATTGACAGAATTACTGTTGTTAAAAGTTTGCTTATACCAAAACTAAACCATTTGTTTATTTCACTGCCTACTCCAAAAAGGGAGACATTTTATACCTATATAAATGTATCTTTGAATTTTTGTGGAAATCTAAGGTAGATAAAGTTAAGAGATCAGTTATAACACAAGACTATTTTTCAGGGGGTATGAAAATGATTGATATAAACAACTTTATTACATCCCTTAAACGTTCATGGATAAAAAGGTTAACAAAATCATATAAACCATGGATGGATATTTTTTACCATTAATGGACATGATTTTTTACAGAAATTATATGATTTTGGGGATACTTTTGTATTGGAATGCCTACACAAAGAAAACAATGTCTTTTGAAAAGATGTTCTCTATTCTTGGTCATGTTATATAAATACTATTAATAACCATCCAACCATTAAAGACAATATTTTTAATGTTCCAGTATGGTATAATTCCAATGTAAAAGTTGCCAACAAAACAATTTTTTATAAATCCTGGTATAAAAATAGGGTAAAGGTAGTGCAAGATTTTTTTTATAAGGATTGTAATCTTTTAGTTTTTGATGTGTTTAAACGCATACATAACCTCACAGGTATATGTATTGTGCAATATAATAGCATTACAACATCAATTCTTAAATATTTGAAATAATTATCTATTGATAGGACTTCTGTTAAAAGAATTCCTAATCCATGTTTAGCAGGGGTTTTTTTCATCTTGTTTTACTTTCAAAAAAATGTACTAAAATCATTTACAAATTATTGAATAAGAAAGATGTTGTCCCAACTGCTATAAATGAATGGAAGACAGAACTAACCCCTTATGGTATTGATGATATTTCAGTAATTGATGTTTTAAGTTTGTTTTTAAACAACCAATGATTCATCTGTCCAATGGTTACAGTTTAGAATTTTGCATAGAATTCTTCCAGTTGGGTATTATCTTAAAAAAATATATATATATAAATCTTTTGACAGCTGTGGGTTTTGTAAGAATTATGTAGAAATCATAGCCCATATTTTTTTTCTTGTGATATAATTCATACTCTGTGGAGTGAACTGTGTCTTCATATTTACAGAGAGACTTCTGAAAGGACTGGATTTAATGTGTTAAATATCATATTTGGTGAACTTCCATTGACATGTCATAACAAAGTTATTTATTTTATTATTTTATCTATGAAACAGTACTTATTTTCATGTCTGATGTTAAAAAAGGTGACAACTCTAATTAGTTTTCTTGGTCATTTAAAAGTAAAATTTAATGTTGAAAGATATGCTGCAATTCAAAGTTTCAAAGTGCATAAATTTGAAAATCAATGGGAAAGATATATTTGACTGATAACTTTTTTCTCTGATGTATGTTTTTGGTTTTCCCCTTGTTTATTTATTATCTTTACAACTATCATTCCTTTTCCTTACTTTTATTGTTTACTTATATATATATATATATATATATATATATATATATATATATATATATATATATATATATTACTCTTCAAGCAAGTAACCACTGCTTAGCATTATAAAACTATATGTAAATAGAGTTTTGCTGATGGTTATTTAAAATATGCAGGCGTGTGCGTGAGTTGATGTGTTTGTGTTTGTTACATGTGGGTGAAATTGTGTGTATGTTTGTATTTTCAAAAATAAAAATTTTTAAAAAAAACAAAAAAAAAACCCTCTATCCAGTGAGATGGGTATTGAATAATTGTGGTGTTTTTACTTAGTAAAGCCAAAATACGTCATCTTTGTATTATTGTTTGCGAATGTTCAATTCCATGATTGCGATGACCAAACTTCGATCATGTGAAGGCATTATTTGAAATGTTCAAAATATTTTTTGTACTAATCTGAATCACGGTATTAAAATAGCTTGATGTAAGATTTATTGGAAGACATATAGCTGCAGTGTAATTGTATTGCTTAAAGTGACCCTCTTTTTCTCATGCTTTCATTTTGTACATTTTATAAGTTTATATTGTTCGTTATTCCAGTAAATGTATCTGGTATTCGAGAAAGGTTTGAGGACATTCTTTTATTAGACTACTCAATGTCTACAAACAAATGTAAATATTGGTTGTTAAACAACTCTAGAATTTTTTTTCTTCAAATCATCTTGTAATCGACAAATTGGTCCTGACTAATGTCAGACTTCTTGTATATAATTTAGATATGTTTCATTAATCCTGTTCTTAACAATGTTTGTCATAAGTATCAATATGGTATCAGTTTAATTATTTTTGTTTGAGATAGACACCATACTGTATATCTCATCTTGATCACTCATGCCATTGACGTAAAAATGACAAATGTTTTCTTACCCGATGTGTCAGTTTGTCGATGAAATGAGTGAAGTTCGTTGGTCAGAGTGTGATAAACTGTGATGATTACAAAAATGTAACTTTCATCAATTTTGATTGTGATGAATCAAGAACCTGTCTAATAGGCCTCTGAACTATATACAGATTTTAATAATTTTGCTTAAAGTAAAACAAAACCTCATCATTGATGAAAATCTGAATGAACTGGGTTGCTTCCCTTTTTTATCCAAAAGAAAATTCGCGTTATTAGATTAGCTGTTGGATTCAGAGAATTGCATAACAAAAAGTATAAACCAATAATTAGATATACTTGTAACAACTGAAACATGCCCAATTGTAAAATATGTTTGGTTACTTAATATAAAACATTAATTACTTTTTTGGAGTTTGGTGAAGTTTTGTATTGTCAATTATTACAAACAAAAGACTGTTAAAACATTTTTAAACAGAGACTTACTGATTGTTTTCAACAAGAATGTGATGCTGGGTTTTGTTGGGTTTTTTTTTTGGGGGGGGGGGGGGGTACATTATCCTCAAAATGTTATTTGTATAGACATCTAACAAACAAGTTTTGCCTACAACCTTACTTTTCGAAACCAATATCAGCCAAGTATGATTAATTAATTACATAATATTTACTAATGATTGAGAGGAGAGGATTTACGCCTAGAGAACAAAACCTACGTCACTTGTTGAAGACGAGTATCATTTTATTTTGTGATGTCCATTTCATCAAGAATACAGAAAATTGTATACATGTATTATAAAGAACTATTTGTATAGACCATCATCGGGGATGAGTTTCATTATATTTTAGAATGTTCAGCCTTTAAAAAATGGGGGAAAAATACCTAAACACGAAAGACCAAAAGACCAAATGTTTTAAAGTTCTCTGACCTCATGTCAAATTATAATTCTAAATCCCTGAGAAAAGTATGTGTACTATAGTATTTATTTCAAATATCTTTTATGCTTTTTGTTTTCCTGATCTTATTCTTTATACCAAAGTCTTACATAAATATTGTATACGTTACATAAATATTGTATAAGTTCATTTTTACTATCTTTTTTTGTATAACAATGTACGCATACCTCTGACGATTTGTATTTTTTTTATTCTGTATAATGCTCCTCTTATATCAAATTATTTGGTTTGAGTGAATAAACTGAGCTTGAACCCAAGCATGTATAAATTGGTGTAACTACTGTCAACTGAGAATGTAAATGAATTAAGTAACTTAGGGAAATCCCGGATGAGTTTTAACGACTTGTTAACCGATATGTGATGACTTATTTTAAAATATAAAGTGTGAAACCTCTCGTAGGATCAAATGTCGTGTATTTCTTTTTTCTTATTTCATTTGTCATAATCAAAAAGTAAAGCATCTTGTTTGAGTCACCGTGTCACTTTAAGAAAGTTTTGTTGAGTTTTAATTGTATTACAAGATAATGATGTATTGCTGTCATATTATACTGTCTATGTTTCAAATTCCTTACCTTGTATTATAATACTATTGTGTTCATAATGATCTGATAAACAATACAATAATTTAATCCTCTACGACATTTGAGGCTTGACCCCTTGCACTAACACCGTGACAACGAGTTACATTATTATGGTAAAGTTAATTGTTGAAATTGTTTAAATAAATCGTTGTGAAATATATATAGTTTAATTTTTAAAACATTTAATCGCGAGCAATCAATGTTACCAATATCAAGAGACGTAATATTTTCCGCGGTACGAAGATTAGTGGAAAATAATTGTCTTGTTTAAAATTCGAGAGAAAAGTTGTCCGATGAAATACAGAGTTACGAGTCACGTGGTGACGAGTGTATGAGTGGTGTTCGAGTAGTATCTTCTTACAAAGACACATCAAATGTTATTAGAAATCAAAATATATATTTTTTAGTTATGTAATTATTTGTGGTTATATTTACATATTTTTTGTTGCAAAGTCCCTGCATATTCCTGGAGACGGCGCGTACATTTATGCGATTTTGAAATGGTATGGGACACAGGTTTCCAGAGGTTTTTTCTTACAATAAGATTTTTTTATTTCTGGTTTTTCCTGGTCGGTCACGTCGTCGTTGAAAGGGACATATCAAGTTATAACAATAAGGGTGCGAAAATATTTGTATGTGCATATTGTTTGATGTGATATTTTATAATTTTGTATCAGTACAAAAATAAAATTCCGGCTTTCCCGCGTGCCTTCTGGGCTAGTCGGCAAATTTATTTATTTGCTTGTGGTTTTTGTAAGATTAGATAAGACATGCAATATGAATTGGGCAAGCGAATCTGGCTGCGCGGAAATCAGATAAATCAGGTGATCGAGCACTCACTCATGCTAAAAATATATCAACTTTTATTTTACTAAAAATTTATTTCATTGAAAACGTCAAGTGTTTTATTTCAGTGGTGTTCTGGTCTCATTTTTATCAAATTTTCAAGAAATTTAAACTTTTAATGCATATTTCATTTACATTTTTAAAAAATATATATTGAATTAATTTCTGACAACTCATTTGTAAAACTTGGTATTTCAAACACAATATTAAACTGAATTCTTAGCTATTAAAATCATATCTCTGACTCAAATATGGCAGATTGGGCAAAGATTTCTTTTAATATGGAAAGGATCATGGTACATTCCATATTTATAAATTAGGTCGTAAAAAAAAAAGGAACCGATAAACAATTCTTCGAAAAATACTGGTTTCTGAAATACATGTATATATATTTAGGCCTAGCGAAAATAAAAGAAAAATTGACCGTAACACTTTTGGCAACTAAGTGTAGCTTATATAACAACCATAACCCAGACCCACACCTTGGAAACAACTGATAACTTATGGTAATAAATTTCATTATTGAAACGTGGCTACGCATAACACTGAAACTGGAACAATGTTCAATGAAGATGTTCATAATGAATTCCATTTCCGATTATCATATTCAATGATGAAAATTACAAGTTGTTACCGAGGTGTGGGCCTGGGTTATTTTAAATTAAGTAATGCGCCCTTTCTATATGATATCAGCTATCAATGTGGGAAAAGTATCTCCTCTCGACTTTCCCTGGTACGAGTTATTCACCGATAACCGAAACACAACGCCATCTGGCGAGCTTATTGACAAACAAAATAGCGGCATCAACACATGTAAAATCTGATGGAAAAGTAAAAATATAAGCACAGCAGTAAACCATGGCAGCTGGACCAATAGCGGAGCGTAATCAAGGTATGTATATTATCTGAATTTATGACAAAACTGCATTTTATCAACAAAATCCTTATACGTCGCTAAAACGTTGCTGAACTCGAATTTTCTCAGATAACAAAGTGCTTGAAGAGAAGAGTATTCTTGATGTGAAACATTTGTGATAGAATTTAAAAATCTCGATTTGACACATTCTAGAATTTAAATTGTAGATGCAACTGTTTACGTGGGCAGTTTGGATGACAAAGTCACTGAAGCAATATTATGGGAGTTATTTTTACAGGCTGGACCAGTTGGTAAGTTAAGTTGAGGAAGAATCTGACTAAAATGGGTAGCGAAACCCGGGCCGGGCCGGTATTTTCGAAACTGAAAACCGGGTTTTGCTGATTTCTTTGAAAATACTCTTTTGTTCTGTACAAAATTTCCATGATTACTTTATTACATCGTATTTTGTATTCGCTGAGATTTTTATCATCAAACAATACATTTTCCAGTGATTATTACTGATTGTCACTATTCAGGTGTCTAAAATAGGTAGCAAGCCCGGGTTACTCATTTTGGTGGTGTATGGCTAATTGCACTGATTAAATTGAAAAGCTATGTGTTTTATCATTGCTATTCAAGTTTTAGAACCTAAATATTACCACAATTACGACATTAAATATCAATATTTAAAATTATGACCAAATTTTATAAACCCGGGACAGAACAACACCGGACATGTTTACCCGGGACAAACTTATAATTTCCGAATTAATGTACTTGTTTGTCATCGTTCATCCGTACGTGTAAACTATTAAACCCATATCAGATCAAATTAACATTCTGGTTTTAAAAAAACCCATTTATCATTAAACAGTTTATATATAACTATATATAAAACATTAACTTGTCATCATTAAAAATTATACCAGATTACCGGTACTGATTCTATGTTTCCTTTGCGATGAATTGGAAGTCAACAAACATACGATATCCATATCTGCAGGGACGTATTTACTAGTATACGTCCCTGGTATCTGGATATTGTTTTTGTGCATCTTATTTTAGCATACTTCCTAATTTAGTAAAGTATAATTTGTGAAAATCTTAAAAGTGTCAGCGGCTGTACATCACAGGATCGGGTATCTGTAGATTTAGACACTATATTTTTTAAAGACCTTTGGAAAACTTTCGTTCAACATTAAAATAACTTTGCATATGGATTCACTTTCTTCTTCATAGAAGCCGGACAATAAGCAAACTTTCAAAATTAAACTAATTGTTACTAATGATTTGAATTGGAGCATATTCCGATTACATGACTGTATATTGTAGCTGTGCAACATGCCTTAATTAGTTAGTACATGTGTAATTACTATTTAAACCTGAATACCAAGCTAGCGGAGTACATATTTTATTCTTTCCATCTCATTGAAAATTCAATATGAATTTCGAAAAATTTAATTGTTAGTTCTTGCTTGTTATCGCGATTTCTGTGTGCATGTGTAGATGAATGACTACAAATATTTCCTGCTCGTTGCTATTTCGGAAATATAATGCTTGTCCCGGGTAAACGTGTCCGGTTTTGTTCCAACCCGGGTTTATAAAATGCGGTCATAATTATAATTATTGATATTTAATGTCGTAATTGTGATAATATTTATGTTCTTAAACTTAAAAAGCAACGGCAAAACACACAATTTTCTAATTTAATCAATGCAATTAATTATAAACCACCAAAATGAGTAACCCGGGCTTGCTACCCATTTTAGACACCTGGATATTGACAATCGGTAATAATTACTGGAAAACATATTGTTTTATGATAAAAATCTCAGCAAATACAAAATATGATGTAATAAAGTATTCGTGCAAATTTCGTTCAGAACAAAAAAGTAGTTTTGAAGAAATCAGCAAAACCTGGTTTTCAGTTTCGAAAATCCCGGCTCGGCCCGGGTTTCGCTACCCATTTTAGTCACACTCGTTGAGGAATGTGATAGAAATGTCAATTCACTAAACAAAGCATTCCAAACCACATGAAAGCCTAATTCTATACCTTGTTTCAAGATGTTTTGTGCAGCACATTTTCCAAATAGTCTTGGTCTGTCTGGAGATTTTTTTTTACATTATATATAAAATGTTAAAGAATGGGAAAAATAATGATGGACCAGACTGGGATTCGAACCCGGGCCCCTTAAATCTCTAGTCAGGTCTATGCGAATGGAGCTATCTGGCCTTGGCAATCAAATCAGTATGACCATCACATTGCTCCCTTCCATAAAACCCAGTGCTGTCCATTAGTCATGTTTGCTAACTGTACTGTCACATACCTACATATTTTGAAAAGAAAGGTATCATTCTATTCTTATCAAAGATAAAAAGTTGGACTTAACAAATGTCAATTAAAGCATCATTCTTGCAATACCACACACACTAACAAAGGTTTGAAATTACACTGAAAAAGAACTTTTTCAAATATCATTGAATATTAAAATTACATGTTTTTTAACAAACAAATATTTTTTCTCCTTTCCAAGCCATGAGGCTCATAAAGACCAGAGCTTATACCCATATTCTATGGTGGTAAGCCATGTGCTCAATATATTGTTGTTATACATGTACCGTAAACTTTCATATATGTGTGTAGTACACACTTTTTTCAGCCAAAATTTGATCAAAAGTGGAGGTTGCATTTTTGAGCCAACTTTGGGGATGGGTATAATTCATAAGTGCATACTATACAGTAGACTTTTGGTAGTTTAAGAGCTCTAAAAGTCTATAACTGGGGTGCTTCATTACCCTGTGGGGTTCTCCGTATGGGGGCTCGGTATGCCAACCTACAAGTTAAAATTTTGTGTTTGCTTTGGTGGAAATTGACTCAGACTAAATTAGATAGTCTTTCCAACCTCAGCTAATATGATTCTTAAAAGTCATAGAAAGCATAAAATGTTTTGAATATATGCTATATAAGGATGTTTGCATATTGTTATCACAAAATAATTTAATTCTGGTTGTTACGCGCTTTTAGATTGGCTAAAAAATTATTTTATATCATATAAAGAATGTTGCCTACGTCATAGTGAGACTAACGTCAAAAAAACGTATCAATCCACCTGATGTTACGTTTGAATTTTGAACAATTTGATGTCATTCTAAAGGTCAAATGACTGTTTTTATCTACAATTAATAGCAAAAAATTAAATTATAAGCAATGATTTCAATATTTTTTATTTATTAGTTTTATACAATATAAAATTGTTTGGAACAGTTTACGCTTTTTTATAAACCGCTTCGCTGTTTATGAAGCATAAACTGCCCCAAACCATTTTATATCGTATAAAACTAAGAAATTTTGAATTCATTCCTTAATTATGACATAATTATTGTCGAGAAGATTTAAAACCCTCCTCTCCTTTTATGGTTGTTGTGAGCTGGTTTGTCACTGGTACACTGCACAATAAACTTGTCTCCAACAAAGTTGGTTTACAGTTTTCTATCAATGAGTGAGATGTACCTGTAGGACTGCCATGCAGTCCTCCCTGTCTTACATGATCGTGTTTTCTGCTAATTGCCTATACCCTGTCATTATAGGTGTTTATTTTTGACTTTATTGTAAAGTTGGTTTATTTATGAATGATGTGGTCTGTTTTCCTAACAGTGAATGTCCACATGCCAAAAGATAGAGTAACACAGTCCCACCAGGGGTATGGCTTTGTGGAGTTCATGGGAGAAGAAGATGCAGATTATGCAATCAAAATAATGAACATGATTAAACTGTACGGCAAACCAATCAGAGTCAACAAGGTAAAGAGTATACCATTCTCTCCTATACAACATTTGTTACTTCTAAAGTTCTAGAGAAATTATGTTAAACATTAAATTGAAAAGTATTAGTTTTCAGACTTCAGAATGAAAGGAAGTCCTTAAACCAATGCTGATATTTCTTTGTATTAATGTGATTTATGATAAATTAGGATAGACACATTGATCCTAAGATATTTAGGATGTTTCCTAAGTGATTATTTAATAATTAAATTCTGGTTGAAATGCGCTTCTGATTGGCTAAAAAAAAATTATTTTATATCGTATAAAGAATGTTGCCTACGTCATAGTAAGACTAACGTCAAAAACGTATAAATCCGCCTGATGTTACGTTTGAATTTGTACAATTTGACCTCATTTTAAAGGTCAAATTACCGTTTTTAACTACAAACCATTTTATATCGTATAAAACAAATAAATATTGAATTCATTCCTTAAATAATTTTAGTGTTAAATTGAAAAATATGGGTTGATTCACAATGATGTTATTTTATCATCTTTGCAGGCCTCAGCCCATCAGAAGAACTTGGACGTGGGTGCTAACATCTTCATTGGGAACCTGGACCCTGAAGTAGATGAAAAGTTGCTGTATGATACATTCAGTGCATTCGGAGTCATTCTGCAGACACCCAAGGTTTGGAAAATTCTGGGTTCTAAAGTAAATTTCTCTCATTTTTTTCAGGAGAGAGAACACCAAGATCTTCCACATGCTGTTTTGCTAATAATGTCAATTTTTCTATGGTTGTTTGCAGATTATGAGAGATCCAGACACAGGTAACTCCAAGGGTTATGCCTTCATCAACTTTGCCAGTTTTGAGGCAGCAGATGCAGCCCTAGAGGCCATGAATGGACAATTTTTGTGTAACAGAGCAATCTCCATCTCGTTTGCCTTCAAGAAAGACTCCAAAGGAGAGAGACATGGCTCAGCAGCAGGTATGACAACTCTGTCAATGCTTGAAATAGACTAATTAGGTACCCTTTAAGTTTAATGAAAATTTTATTCTTAATTAATGTTAGTTTGAAAATCTTTATTAACATCAGTGCATTTGCATTTTTTAAGATTTCACATTTATACTATTTTATGTGCAAGTATGCGTAATTAAAACCAAGATGATTTTGAAATATTACCATTGTAACATGTGAAACAGTATTTGAAAGTAAATTGAAATCATTCTGTGTTGTAATTAATATTTTTCATTGGTTGTAAATTCTGTTTGTGTGATTTTCTTGGTGGATACTGTTTATTTTTAGGATGATTAATTACCTTTTTAATTCTTATTTCAGAAAGATTTATGGCCAAACAAAATCCATTGTCTCTCACTGATCGGCCTCATCAGCTGTTCGCAGATGCCCCTCCCCCTCCCCAGCAACCTCCCACACCAATGGCTCCCTCATCCCTGGCCCCTCCCCCTCCTCCCCCGTCAATGGGTGGAATGTCATCAATGCCAGGTAGGTGTAAGGCCCCTCAGTAAGTTACATATAAAGTCAAGATGTGGTCTCTAACTGCATTAATATGTTAGTAGCCCTCTCTAACTGCATTAATATGTTGGTAGCCCTCTCCAATATTATGATCTGCCATTCCTGGTAAACAATATTGGGCCACATAAAATTGAAATAATGGTTCTCGGGCTGCACGCATCCCTTTTTAGGGTGCCGCATTGGAATTTTTTTTCAATAAAATAAAAAGTTGGTAAAGCGGTTGCCTATCTGGAAAAAGAAAATTCCGCTTCCACTTTTTGCATTCTTCGGAACACCTCTTGCCTAACCCTTATCTATCACATTATCGTCAAAAGAATACATGTACCTATTAGTTTCACTTTTGCTTTCACTTTCTCTACTCCTGTCATGCACAGTAAAGTCTTCCAATGATATGATATGAATGAAACTGAACCATGTCTGTAGTATTGATAAGTATTCCTGAAAAAGCGAAAAATTATGCTACCATTGACAATAATAGAAGGGTACTCTTAGGGTTGTACATTCCATGACCAATAAAGAAGGCGTGGAATCATTGAAATTTGATTTAGAAGGTTGGACATTCGTTCTCTGTCGCCATAGGAACTACGCTGCGATTATAACGAACAAATTGCATCAACAATACATGTTTTCGGACATTTTGTAAGATATATGCTTTTGGAAACAAAGAATGAAATGTTTATTTTTAAAAATGCCTCCCTCATCTATTTTATTACCAATAAAAAAGGGGAAAAAATGGTGCCCGCCCTCATCTAATTTTGAAAAATTTGGCCTGAGAACCATTATTTCAATTTTATGAGGCCTAATGTGAGAGTGCTACATTATTGAAGAAATTGTGTTTTCTCCATCTTTGCAATCAAAGTGTGAATATAATCAAGTTGTATAATTTTTGCTATTACACAAAGTGTCATAAGCAACTGAAAAGTAATTATATGTTGCTAAAATTTCCTGATAAGAATTTTGATTTCGTCATATGGTGAAATATTTGAAAAAAAATGTCAAAGCTTGTCAAAGACTTAACACACTTATGATGTGGACTTTAAAACTGTCTGCTTAATTGTTGTATAAGATATCTATAGAATAGATATTTGCAATTTTCAGAGTTTTGTATGTGACATTTTTCCCTGTTTATCTGGTAGATTCACAAGACACATTGTTTCAGAAGACTTTTTTGAAATTTCTTTATTAGGTATAATGAGGTTTGTAATATGAATTATGTTTGAAGCGAGAGAATTCCCATAACTTTTCTGTACATGTAGTTGAGTTTCACTGTTGGTATATTAATCAGTGATGCATTGATAAAATCTTGTTTGACTGTACACTTTTAGAGATGCCTTCTGTAACATGCCTCCAATGATGTCCATAAAATAATTGTGAAATTTGTCATATCAATCATTAATGTTGAGTTTTTCTGTACATTTTGTAGGGATGCCCCCTGGAAACATGCCGCCTCCAATGATGTCCATGCAGCAGCCCATGCCTCCACCTCCCATGCCCCCACCCATGGGCAACCCCCAGTACCCCCCTCAACATGGTAAGACTGTTCAATTACTGAGATCATTGCAAAAACTTTAGAATATTCTTTCCACCAAAATGGAGTGGTACCGTTACCAAAAGTATATTGAAATAGAAAAATTAAAAATTTTCTATTATTTTAACAGACAACATTTATTTTAAGATCAACAACTGGTTTGGTTTTTTTTTAGATTACCGGTAAACAAGTAATCATTGTATTAAAAATTAATGTATAGACTCATCTTTATTAAGTTTATTTTGCATTTTGATATTTTGAGACAACACTCAATGACAGACTTTCTATAACATACTTTTGGTTTCATTTTGTTTCCTCCTCATCTTTGATTTTAATGAATTAAAAAAAATTAGTTTACTTCTTTTGTAAGCTTTATGATAAAGTGTAAAGTTTACAGCAAGAAAGTAATTTATAATGATAATGCAGTGTGATGTTTTCTGTTACAGGTCAGATGCCATACCCCCCTCCTCCCCGATCTGGACACCCGGGAATGCCTCCAGTGTCAAACAGTCATTCCCAGGCTCCCCCTCCCCCTCCCTCATCACAAGCAGGTCAGTAAAACTAGTGACCAGATAGTTAAGGTGGTATGGGACACCTCCATATTGTGACATACTTCCTAATGAAATAAACAATAAAATCAAGTATGATTTCATAACTTTTTTCTTTCCCGATATTGTTACCTAACAGCGTAGCGCAAAGGGTTAAAGCGTTACCTACAAATCTTTAAGTCATGAGTTCGAATACTGCTGGGGCTTTTATTATTTTTACCTTTCCAAAAATTTTTAAAACATATTTTTTAGTCAAATATTGTAAAATTTGAAAATTCTAATCCTGTGAAGGTCTTTTGATTTTGATATATTTTTATCCACATCAATATTGACAGGTGTCCCTAACCACCTTAAATGTGATTGAGTGATTACTTATTAGGGGAATAAATGTTCTCCTTATATATCTTTAATGAAGATATTTTCATTGCTTAATGATTTTGATAAACCGACAAGAAGATTTTAAAATTTTCTTAAATTGAACATATTAAAGTTTATATTGCAAGAACAATTTTCAATGTTTCAATGAATAAAATGTCCAGGTATATTTTAAAGTTATATTTGAAATGTGTGTTTTTTGCAGGATCACAGATGCCCCCTCCTCCAGGTGTTCCAGGAATGGGTATGCCCCCTCCCCCTCCTGGTATGAGACCACCCCCGGGTTGGCGACCCCCTCCAGGAATGAGGGGTCCTCCTCCGCCTATGTATGGTAAGCAAGAGATGCTTTGACTGTATTGTCAAAAGCTGAAGGTAACATATAGGTAATCTTTCTCATCAGTGTCTTGCTTTATTGTTGAGGATACAGAATTTTTATATTTTTGTGTTATGGAATTCAATCTATTGGGGCGGATTAAGACTCATCCCTTCTGTGAAATCGTTTTACTGAAACTGATTTCCTTTTAATCTATCCTGATGTACCTTGTAACTAAAGACTCAAAAATTCATTTCTACTCTAAAACTTATAAACTGGTGCAGAGTTTTTTATATGGAAAGTAATTGTATGTATTTGACTTTGTAGGTCGGCCCCCACCTCCAGGGATGAGGCCCCCGCCTCCTGGTATGAGGGGACCACCCCCACCCCCAGGCATGAATCGCCAGGCCCCACCCCCACCACGACAGCCCCCACCCCCTGCCCCTCCTGCCTCAAGAAGTTATTGAGTGACCCTCTGAAAGGAACCAATGAGGAAACAGCATCCAAAGGTCAAGAGAAGAATGTTGGGGTTGGGGAAACTTTCAGTGATGTGTGGGAAGTTATAATGTGCAAAAACATTAACATCATGATCATTTCATCGGTCAATAAAGTAGTTTTCATATCATATTCATTTATCATGTTAAAACTTGTCCGTGTTTCATTGAGGAGCTTCAAGTTCAGATCATGAATGATTTCTTGTTCTGTACATACAAAGAAAATAAACATTTCAAATAAATTCATGAAACGACAATCTTTTCTCTTATCTTGCTTGTAAAATCAATGTATATGTACATGAAAGGTTGTCTTCATTTAATTTAAATTATGGGTTGTTAAAAACACAATTTGGAAATGAAGAAATATAATGCTAGATGG
This sequence comes from Magallana nippona, assembly GCA_033439105.1. Classification (NCBI taxonomy): domain Eukaryota; kingdom Metazoa; phylum Mollusca; class Bivalvia; order Ostreida; family Ostreidae; genus Magallana; species Magallana nippona. Next base: position 5,265,069 of record CM065922.1, read on the forward strand.
AAATGTAGAAATTGAGTGGTCAATAAGAGAGTTCTGTATTACTGCAAGCATTACGTCATATGCTGTGTTGTATCAAAATTATTATTGAACATCCTTTAAGATCTTCAGAATTTGATTAAAAAACATATTCCACATTGAAATAATAATAGTATCAAAATAAAAATATCAGGAAGACTAAATGAAGTCTAGAATGGTTCATCAAGTCACAGTTATTAATGGGGATACAGGTAGCCAGATTTATTCTTGATTAGTTATAGAACAAATATATACATATATTCAGAGTACAGAAAATAAAAACTAAAGAATGTGCGATTTATATTCCTGATATCGATATTCCTTAGATAAAAATTTCAAGTCTGTATAAATAAATAAGTTGGTTGTTTTGGAATCCAAATATCTGGATAATTTCTAGGAGGTTATTTGAATGGTTTTAAGGAATAAAGAATCATTCTTTGAGTATTATGAGGTGATCAAATACGGTCAGGAGTGATCAAATCTAATAAAGCTTAAAGGGCTTTATGATAGATTTGATCATGCCTGACCGTATACCCCCCCCTGCGAACAAAGTTTGGGGTGATATACCGGTATAGGAATCGCCTTGTCCATCTCTCTGTCTGTCCGTCTGTGCAATCGTGTCCAGTCCATATCTTTTTTATGGAAAAAATTGGAAGTTCTTACTTCATGCAAAGATTGCTTATGGCCTGAGGGTGTGTCATGATTTTGACCCAAGGTCATTTGGGCAAGTTCAATGTCACTGGAAGGAAAAGTGCAAAATTTGTGTCTGGTCTATTATAAATGTTTCTTATGGAGAATTATTGAAAGTTCTTGCTTTACACAATGATTGCTTATGACATGAGGGTGTGTCATGATTTTGACCCAAGGTCATTTTAGCAAGTTCAAGGTCAATGGAAATAAAAAGCTCATAATTTTGTAACGTCTATACCTTTCTTATGGAGAAACATTGGACGTTCCTACTTCACATAAAGATTGCTTATCACCTGAGGATGTGTCCTGAACTTGACTTAAGTTCAGTTGTGCAAGTTCAAGGTCATTGTTAAAAAAAATGCATAATTCCTGTCTAAGCGGCATATCTTGTAATGGAAAATGATTAAAACTAAAATTTGACACAAAGGTTGCTTGAGACCTAATAATATGTCCTCATCGTCAGCTTTGCTCATTTTTGCAAGTTCAAGGTCATTATAAGAAAATGGTGCATCCATTACTTTCCAATAGAGAAATACCTGTACTTGCTTGAGTTAATATATTTTCTTTTCTTATGCAAAACAGTATATGTGTTGAATTACACTAGAAGTTTTATAGTGCATGTTGAATTACACTAGTAGTTTTATAGTGTTGAATTACACTAGTAGTTTTATAGTGTCGGAAATACTGTATGATAAGTTTTATTGATTGGAAACATGTATTCTAGCACTGCCACATCAGGACTAATAGGCTAATAAATATTCTCTACATCTGGACCATGTTGCAAATTATCCATTGTATTTAGAAAACTTGGTCTGATGCAACTCACATAACGTATATGATCGTTAGAGATCTAAAAGCAGTATTTAGTATGCGTGTTTTGGTGCAAAGTATTTATCCTTTTTGTCCAAAAACATGCAGAATATGGTATTTAGACAACTGTTTTTGTATTGGTGCACATGCTCATATGACTTTACAACCATTTATACAGGATTCTGAAAAGTAACACGATCAACGCATGGCGACACGCCAGTCAACTCGATTCATCGTGATTTCAGTTCCTAAAATCGTGGAATATAAATGAAGCCATGACTACAAACAACCACACTCAAGTATTTTATGAATTATTATCTTGGCCATGATTCTCATAGGACTGATGCCTTCACCCCGATTCCGTAGTGAAGTGGGTGAGTACCGTACGTAGTCTCCTCTGGGTGGGCAGGCTCGTTTTTTGGAAACCAGCATAAAGAAAAAAAAATTAACGATCGTCCCTACACCCCTCCCCCCCCCCCCCCCCCCCCCCCCCCCCCCCCCCCAATTTTGGGGAGATTGTGTTTGAAATTTTTAGCTCACGTATAGATCGAATTTTGAGATACGAGTCAGACTGAGGCAGCAACTGACAATGACGAGGTCTTTACGTTGTCAGTTGCGGGATTTTGGGTTAGGCCTGCTACGTCATTAGTTTAACTCCCAGAATAAGATACTGCCCAGTGTCACCTAGATGGATGAGATAATAAAGTATCTTGTCCGTGTATACAACATCAGTACATCAGTACTCTTGTCGGATTTGAACCAGCGAACTTTCATTTACTGAGTACTTGTCGTAAGCTACTATGTCCACTAAGTCACGGCCCCGGTTTCTTCTCTCTGACCCCCCCCCCCCCCCCCCCCCCCCCCCCCCCCCCCCCGGGCAAATATGCTTGAAGTTGATGAATCTTGTGTAGTTCCTTAGGTCGTCAATTCTAATTACGTCTAAAGTCTAGACTCTAGAACACGAATTAGCATTATCACACACAACAGAAAGTTGATACCTTATTTAGTATTTAAAAAAATACAGTTTTTTTTTCCAAATGGATAAGAGTCATCGACACCCCGTGGCTTTACTTATTATGACAGTACGTCACAACATGGCGAATTCAACCCATTGTGGAACTGTTTGTATCGTCAAATTTTGTTGTCTTTCTCTGTGGCGCAATGGTTTAAGCTTGACCCGCAGGTCCCGAGTTCGAATACAAAAGGGACTTTTGTTTTCATGCATAATTTTTTGAGTTGGACCTTTTTTCTGTCATTTTCAAGTCAAATGCATGGTAAACTAAAATTCCTTATTTTAATTAATGGAATAAAGATGTTTAGGTTTGTATTTAAAACTTTTTCAAAAGATGTGGAGGAACCTTAAAAAATATGTCTATAAACAGAATAACTCATACATAATAAAACGACCATGCGACAGTTTTATTTCATGCAGTTGCATAAATGTTCGTACAATACGTGTACTAGTATATACATGTAATTCTCGAAAGGACGCTAAACATCATCGGTCGTTGATATGTAATATGTTTATTCACCAATCAAAGGCTCTCAGGGGGCATATACATTAAAAACAATAATAATATAATCATGATTATAACAAATAATGGATGAAATACGTGGAAAGAATTAATGTCCAGGTCTACATTACAAGCTTTTAGTCTACTGCATGTAAAATGATTTCTACATACAATGAAGCATATGTGTCATAAGGAGCAAGGCTATTAACTGTAGCTATACAATAACAAGAATGTCGAAGAGCAGTGCATATAAAAATATTGTACTGGGTAAGTAACATAGTCAGTTACTATGGGAGGTATACATCTGATATGTTTCTTATTTGTATACACAACTATTTCTAAAATAGATTATGTATTTGATGTTGATGCTATACCACTAAAAATATATTTGGTTTAAAACTGTTTTAGAGCCTCGTGTTATTTCATAATTTTTTCAATCGTCTCAAAATAATTTTTAAAAATACAAACTATTTACGGTTTTTAATCAATATCCGGGGCTTTGGATAAACACACGTGAGATATTTTTTTTTCAATGGGCTCACATTTTAGTAGAAAACATCTACATGTGCTTTGTGTATCTTACACAGTACCATGAACACGGAATCGGGGGGGGGGGGGGGGGGGGGGGTTGGTTGGACCATCAAATTTTCACGCTTGAAGAGAGAACATGCACTGAGTCATATCTTGGAGAGAGCACCTAATTCTGCCGCACACTCACGGAAATTTATTATGATTGAATTATAATTTTGCGTCAGTGAAAAATGTTGCAATGTTACAACCATAATTATTCCACAAGTAAATGACCAATGTCCATTTTTTGTTTATAATAAATAGACACATGCATCTAAAATGAACTTCGTTTCAAACATCTGAACGAAAATGAAGTCAACTGAAATAAAAAATTACATTATTTATATAAATGCTTCCGAAAAATAACTTATGTAGATATTTTAGGCAAACTTTACTCCTAGTGAATAACAAAGTAAAACATTATGTTTAACTTAATAAGTTTTTAGCTGTTAAGAATATAAACATTTATACCTTAAGGAACTTTCCAAGAATAGTGTAATTTCAAATGCAAATGAAGGCTTAGAAAAAAAAACGAACACAAATTTAAAATGTGGTGTTTGTGGTCAAATTATCTTATGATCACTTTTCAAAATCATTAATTACAATTTGATTCATTAATCTTCAATCACTTCCTTTATTTCCAACTCTAATTGTGGGGGTGATTATTTTCTAATCAAGCTACCTATAGGAGGTATATGTTATTTGATCTGTTAAAACCGTTCAGTTCTATAAATGGAAAGAGGAGTATAGTTTAGTAGTTTGTATTGACACAAAATTTGAAGCAGAGTCAATGAAAAAAAGGAATACCCCATAAAAAGTATTCGTTTAGGAAGTGAAATATGTACACAAACCGTGTTATATATGTACATATAGAAAACGTGTACACATAATTACCTGTGTATACTTGATGAGTCTCTTTAAAATGAAATTCTTGATTTGTGTACACGATCTGATAACTATACGGTCCCCACCCCAGCCCTAGATGAGAAGAGTCGTGTATGAAGTCGGCTTTCTATGCTGTGTCACACGTACCATACTTGGGCCCCCAGTACCTGTGTCATAATAAATGGTGTCAAGATGGAACCACTATAAAAGTTACATCGCGTTGTGTGTAGTTTACAGATGTGTTTATGTATACACAACAAAACTCCTTGTAAACTCTGATGAATATAGTTATTAATCAAACACCCAGCTTGCTATTCCATCAATAAGAATAGTGCATGTAGTTCTATTTAGATCATATTTAAGACTCGGAGGACAAAGGTATCACTTCAATGAATAATCTGGACGTGCCTATTGATCAAGAAAAGGGGTGATAGTTAAGGCGATAGCCTCAACTACGTGGGTAAAATACTTATTAACAGCTGTTTACAATTTTAAATGTTTGAAAATGTTATCGAAGTTTTATTGTTGATAAAATTTGATAGTGTAGATTACGTATTTATAATATAAGTTGAATACATGATATTTTTGATATACGTACACCCCCTTTCGGAGCAGTCGATCATAAATCCATACCATAGATTGAGTGTCGACTATCTCCTCCATGTGGTGAATGAAAGCAGAATTTGGACCCAGAAAATCATCATTTCAGGCCCATTTTAGCGGATTTCACCCACAGGTAGAGTTACTTTGTTAAATAATTTTCCTAAAGTCACGCGAGGATTGCCTTGTTTCGGTCAACTGTGAAGGTTTGAGAGGTTTTATTTACTTTCGATAATGACTCTTATACAGAGAAGTTGCATCTTGCCCGAAATGTCGTCTGTGTTTATATGAAATAAAGTTGGGTTTTATGAGCAATCAAAGTGAAATAAGTGATCAGAATTGTTAACATATGTACTTGGGGTTGTTTAAATGTTAATCTGTTGGACAACAAACAAAGACGGGGTTTTTAATCTGGATGAATCGCTCAGTATCTGTGTGGAATGAAGAGCAAGGAGCGAGTTAGCGCTCCTAACAAGGAAAATAATGTATAAACATGGGCATTAAACGCATCATTCGGTGGATGCATTGTGGTTTTCTATCATGAAAGGAACTAAACAGCCAAGTTTGACTTATTAATGTTTTGGCGATCGAATAACTTGCATCGACTTTGAAAGCTAGGTCGCCTTGTAGGGTTGCAATATGGCCGCCGTGTTACATGAATGTAGGATAAACTACTCCACGCTACATTCTCTTTGAGTTACATAGGTAGAAACAGGAAGATATGTAAACTGAAAGTCATCTTCAGTTAGAATATGCCAACAGGATACTAAAATTGACTTTTGTCTCTCTCTAATCATTTTCCAGGTAATTTTTGCATTTGCTTAAATGGCAGTGTATTTTCAGTGTTAAATACACACAGGGCTAGATGGGTTGGTTTATCAGAGGTAAAATAAAGTTCCGCAATCTTTCACACAGATAAAAGATTCTGTTAAACACAGGTATTCTCTCCTGCTCTCCGATTTTGTCAACTTTGCTATTTTTTGGCTGACATCCTTTGTTTTCGGAATTTCTTGACAAAAATTAACACCTTCAGTTCGAGCACACAGTTTGGGATGCAAGCATGGAGAAGTCAATTTATACAGTGCTATTGATTTATAAGCATGTGTATACATAGAAGTGGTAAGGAGTATGGATTTTATTGTCTCCATATTTTATCCAAAGTGGTCAAAAAAGTAAATGTTTACATTTTCGTAAACCAGCTTTCGTCTCCTACTCCTAAGAACTTTGGTGTTCAACAAAAAATATTTACATCATTTAAAGATTGCCAAATTTTTTTGTCATTGTGATGAAGTTATTGCCATTGAAATTTTTTAATTTGTACTTAAAATTTGCAACTTAACCCACCCCCCTTTAAAAAATAAAAATGGCCAAAAAAAAAACACATCAAAATTTAAAAATAGAAATTGACTCATAAAGTTTTGTTATATAAATAGAGATAAAAAGTTTGAATCTACATCAGTATTTTCCATGAAAGAATTGAATTAACAGTGATTTTCCATAAAATGCATGGCTTTTCAACCTTTGGATTTGGTTTTTATGAATTTTTACATACAGTTTGAAATGGGAATGAAAAAAAAAATGATATATATCTTTAGATATGGCATAAGATAGCTATACTATTGATAATAAATTGTGTAGCCAAAGTTGAATTGCTAGATCCATTATTTAGAATAACTTTCTGTGATTCAGAAGATTGGGTATAATGGTATGCTATCAAATCCTATTAGATAAGTATGCTCATTTAGTACAAAATACATCAATTTTTGTCTGCAGTGTATAAGTAAAGGGGAATAACTTTTTTGCTGGTTAAGTTGCATCATAAGAAATGTTAAGATTAGAATTAAACAAAAATGCATATATGATTATGTACCAATCAATTTCTCTTTGATACTGTTTATTTTACAGTATGCTTTGTTAGTTTTACCTAATAATATAAGGGTATATATGATAAATTCATCATTGTATTAACTGTAACTCACATCTCGTTGCAATGAGCAGATCTTCAGATTAAACTTGATTCTTACGTACTTCTCGTTTGATCCACCCCTGTTTCTTAGATTTGATCTGGTTCTTGTGATAAAGTTTGTGTTATAATTATATATTTACATTCCACATGAATTTTGTATGAAAAGTTTGTGGAAAGCTATAGCATTCAAAACACCATAACATTGTTGGGATTTTAAGAAATTAATCACGTTTGCAGACAAAAAATTGAACAATGTATAAATTATAAGCATTAAATTATTTTTTTGATAGATGTAGTCTTTTTAAAATATATTTGCAAAGGTGTGTACACATTTTTTTGTAGGATGCTTATGCATATTACTCAGTTAGCACACACCGTTATGAGACTATATCTTTCAAAATATAAGGATTCAATGCTATAAGTATGTACATATTTATTACAACAGTAACTTGATACAGAGATCTAGATGATGAGTTGATAGGGGGTGGATCTTCATATTGTATGCTGTGTTATTTTCGCCCCTGTAATTTTTGCCCTTCTTCACTTGCGAATGGTTTCGCCTCATCTTAAATTCGCCCAGACAAAGTTGGGTTTAAAGAGAGATAATATGAGCAATTGGAATTCGCCCAGTTTTAAATTCGCCCTTTGATAACGAAGGTGAAAGGGGCGAAAATAAAACAGGGGCCAATATTTCCCTGTATACAGTATCAAAGGGGAGTGTTGAGTTCGCATGAGATGAGGATCTTCTCCTGGCACCAAAACGTGATCAGCTCCTAGGATCAAGTGACTGTTATGAATCTAAATAAATTATTTTTATACTATTTAATTATAAGGTGAAAATAACAAAACATTTCAGATAATTGTACCACATTTGCTTATTGAACATAAACCATTTTAAAGAAAAAAGAAATTTTTTTATTGTGTACAACATCATCAGTTTTGAAGAGTGGTGATATACATTAAAATAAATGCACAATGTGGTGGTAGGTATAATTAAATGACACTGTAAATTATGAATATTAAAAAAAAGATTGATGGATTTTTAAAACTGTTATTTATTTTTAGCCAGGAGATCTAAACATGAATTTCCATCAGTAATAGAATTGATGAAGATCTTTGTCTTATGTACTTATTGAATCATTTGTTGGCATCCTGAACAGGAAAAGTTCCATTTTTCAAGTTTTGGATATATGGCAGAACTTTGTAGGGGAGAACATGGCCCAGTGGTCAGTTTGTCTACTGACATAAAGGTAGTTAGTTTCAAATCCTGTTGTGGGTACTGATTGTTTGTGTTCTGGTCCTGGAATGGACTGGGCTAATGATCATGGAGTAGTTTATAACCAAGCACCAGTCATAATTCAGAACTCAGAAGGCTTTAAATAGGACTGAGGCAAGTTCAGCAGAACAGTCCTCGGGAATGCTCGCCAAAATCCCTATACCCGCAACTCCAAATTGGTGAGCAATAGCGAGCACCCACTCTGCTGAACATGCCACTGATTAACTTCCTTCAGCAGCCATTGTGATGTTCTCAACTCTGGATGTTTGCGAAGGTAACTTACTTTTCTTACACCTGGTATAGAGGTGGGGACTCTTTCCAGTTGTTCTTTTGTCTTCAGACAAAGTTTGAAAAGATTTTTTTCTATATGAAAATAGGAATTTTTTTTTTGGGGGGGGGGGGGGGGGGAATGGGGCTCAAGTTGGGGGTCAGTTAGGTAAAAGAGCTATGAAGTTCAACTCTAAAAGACTAAGAAATGAAGAGGTTATTGTAGTTGGCTTAGGTACCAGAGAGTTGCTTTAGTCCTTCAGCAGGTAACCATATACCTGGTGGTCTATGATTCTTGCCGTCAGTCCCAGCCTCTCTGTACTTACTGAATGTATTTCAAGCTCATTTGGAGACCAACAGTTGCTATTAATTAGGAATGAGTAACCAGTTATCCACAAGAATGGTGGTTATAGTATGACTGGGAAACTTAAATTCATTATTGCATATAAAGCATGAAAAATTCTTGCACATTTGTTGAATTTATAGGCTTTAAAACTTTCTACTATCAGTTATAGCCTTTTGACATTTGCAATGATATAAGCCCTAGTTCCACAGTTGTACTCTGATGAAATGTCTGAAATGGTCTACATAAGAAGAAATCTGTGTGACATCAAGTAACCTCCTGCCCTCTAGCCAGCCCTCAGATTTTGAGAGGGAGTCAACATGGACCATTGGTGTATTGATAGAAAAAAATGAAGCACTATAGCTTTATATTATATGCAAGAGGTGCATGAATACGCATGTTCTAGGCCGGTAGAAGAAGACTGGATCAATAGAGAGTGTGTATATGCCAGTCCTAGTCATTTAAACCTACAGTATCTGTATATAGGAGCCAAGTGATTGATAGATTAATTACCTGAGAAATTGTCGCCCCCTTATTACGAGGACCCCATATGTGTGTCTTCATGTATGCTCTTTGATTATCAGTAGAATGTACACATCAGATGTCCTAGAATTCTTAACAAAAAAGTTTGTCCAAGTCATTTCTTGAGTGACTACAGTTTTCTGTTTATTTCCTGGGGATGAGTACAGATTGTGTATCATTTGCTTGCTGTTATGCTTGAGCAGATGCATCAGCGTAACTTGAGTGTGTATATGAGGTCTTTGTGTACAGATTATTCATGAATATTCATCAGTTGTGACTAATTTACAACACTTTAGTTTAAGAGATGTGCATAGATTTCAGAATTTGCATCCATGCATTTAAAAATTTTCATATAGTTTAATCATCCATGTGTCAGGTGGTAAAGACAGAATTTTGATTTTTTTTTTCCATATAGTTTACTAAGGTTTATTGGTTACATTAGCATAGATGATCACAGTACCCATTTTGTGAGATCAGTCTTGAATGCTGGAAGTTTAGAGGGACAGACAGACAGATAGGGTCTGTGGAGTAAGCCCAGGGTGTCGGGTACTTCAGAAAAATGGTAATGTGATGTGAACAGACTTTGTTCCTTAGTTATTGTAGTGTTATATGAGAAAGTACCCCTGTAGTTCAATACCAATTGTTTTTTGTGTAGCTAGACATGAAGATATTAGGAAGGGTCAGAATAGAAATATTGCTTATAGAAGAAAGTCAATCAAAAAATGTGCTTTATAGGTGGGTCACTATAACTGAGTTCCTAGAGAAACATCCAAACAGATGGGCATGTACATGGACAGAGGTTTTTCACAGTTTACCCGTTTCATACATTTTTGGTCAGGCATTTGGTAGTAGATTTTGTCTTTGTAGTTGAGGGAAGGCATTACATCTATAATTTTTATTGATGACAATGGTCACATGGTTGACAGAGCCTAGGACTCACTAGCTCACTCCTTCACTCTGCATAAAGAGGTTTCAAACACCAAGGACTGCATGGAAATGTGAAATAACAGTAGCTCCTATTTCTATTACCGGTACTTCATTTCACATGGTTGTTAAAACTGAGCTTGATCAACCATTGCCAGGGATTTAAATGTTTAAGTATGAACACCCTCCAATCTTTGTCACTGATCTGTTTATCCTGGAATCATTTGACCCAGAAAGTTTAGAACTGTGTCAAACCACTGTACACATGTGTAAGTCCAATTGGACACTATGATTCTGTGGATGTACACTGTATTTATCAATTATTTAACCACACACACACACACACAGATTCCAGGCATGACCCTACCGGTAATTGACCCCTGGTTATTCACAGAGCACACCTACATCTCTGTACTGTGAGTGACAGTCAGAGAAGCAGTAACAGTTCCCAGCCAGGAAATCCAGTTTATTGCATACAAGGACAGTCTCGTATAATCTTTAATCTGGTATGTAAATTGATGTGGCACACGTGGTGAAAAATTCAATCTCTTGCCATCTGAATCAAGTAAAATGTACCACCAGCTAGTTGAGTACTTCCACCATTGGGATTTCTCAATGATAAGCCTCCCTGTTGAAGCCAGTATTATATTGGGTACATCATGAGATCACTAGGTTACCATTTCTGTGAGGTCTTCCTGAAGGCCTGGGTAACTCTCTGCTAACTTCCTGAATGAAACTGCTGAGACAATTCATATTAAATATTGATACGAGTGTGACAGCCTGGCATGTTTATCTGTTTGAAAAATGGTTGTTTAAATGAAAGGGCTAAAATATTATCTGATCTCTTTACCTTGTTATTTTGAATGAGGTAATTTTTATTATGAAGGGTTATTTTTTTAATGGTAGATTCTTTTTAATATGCCCTATAATTTCTTCATAATATATATATATATATATATATATATATATATATATATATATATATATATATATATATATATATATATATATATACATCTACATATTTTTTTAACGAGGCTGAGTCTAGTTATTTCTACCCTAGATATTTTGATGAAATTTCTTGCATGTAATACATGTATTACTTCTATATCAATTATTTTTAGATAAAAAAAAATTATTTTCCACCCCGATTTCTTAAGGGGTCATCTCAAAAGTTATAAATTTTTACTATAGGACCCTATGGGAATTTGTTGAAAAAGCACAAATTTTTCACATTTTCCCCATATTTTTTGTATTTCTGCCCTATTGATTATTTTTTTTAGCTCATCTGAGCTGAAAGCTCAAGTGAGCTTTTCTGATCACTTTTTGTCCGGCGTCTGTCTGTCTGTCCGTAAACTTTTTACATTTTTGACTTCTTCTCAAGAACCACTGGGCAGATTTCAACCAAATTTGGCACAAAGCATCCTTAGGTAAAGGGAATTTTATTTTATTAGAATGAATGAAGGGCCATGCCCTCTTTCAAGGGGAGATAATTAAAAATCATTGAAAATTTGTTGGTATTTTCCAAAAATCTTCTCAAAAACCATTATGCCAGAAAAGCTGAAACTTGTGTGAAAGCATCCTCAGGTAGTGTAGATTCAAGTTTGTTCAAATCATGATCTCCGGGGATAGGGTGGGGCCACAATGGGGGGTCAAATTTTTACATAGGAATATATAGAGTATGTCTTTAAAAATCTTATTCTCTGAAACTGATTAGCCAGAAAATCTGCAACTTGTGTGGAAACATCTTCAGGTAATGTAGATTCAAGTTTGTTCAAATCTTGATCCCTAGGGTTAGGGTGGGGCCACAGTGGGGTGTCGAATTTTTACATAGGAATTTATAGAGTAAATCTTTAAAAATCTTCTTCTCTGAAACTGATCAGGCAGAAAAGCTGTAACTTGTGCGGAAGCATCCTCAGGTAGTGTAGATTCAAATTTGTTCAAATCATGATCTCCGGGGATAGGGTGGGGCCACAATAGGGGGGGGGGGGGTCAAATTTTTACATAGGAATATATAGAGAAAAATCTTTAAAAATCTTATTCTCATAAATCGATAGGCCAGAAAAGCTAATACCCATATGGAAGCATCCTCAGGTAGGGTAAATTCAAGTTTGTTCATATCATGATCCCTGGGGGTAGGATGGGGCCACAATGGAGGGGGTCGAATCTTTCCATAGGAATATATAAGGAAAAATCTTTTGAAAAAATTTTCTCCGAAACTGATCGGCCAGGAAAATTCTATTACTCATGCGGAAGCATCCTCAGGTAGTGTAGATTCAAATTTGTTCAAGTCATGATCCCCAGGGATAGGGTGGGGCCACAATGGGGGGGGGGGGGGTCAAATTTTTACATAGGAATATATAGGGAAAAATCTTTAAAAATCATTTTCTAAAACACAATTTGTCTATAAAAGCTCTAACTTTAGTCAGTTCAGAGAAGAGACAGATAGTGTAGATTAAAATTTGGGAGGGAGTTCCAATTTTACAAAGGAAAACATTTCAATTATTCACAAAAACTCAAATGTTATCATATATGGTTTTACTTATATGCAATCATTTTGATATATTGTTGATTCTTTAAAATAGTTTAAACTCTGGCCCCTGGACAATTCTTGGGCCTCACAAGGGGTTCAAAAAATTTTATAATTTATAATCCATATATAAACAGTTCTTTAAGTCTGATCATCTTCTTGAGAACTGCATTGTTCAATATGTGATATGACTGTAAAATCATTCTGTTTCAAAGGGACTCAATGATAAACATAAGAATATGCAAGGGAATTTTTTTTTATACAGGATCTATTTTATGACATTGTTCAGATATTTTGTATATGAGTCCATAAAGCTGATTTTATTATGTCTATTGTTGCTCAGGTGAGCGATGTGGCCCATGGGCCTCTTGTTTTCAAATATATGAAAAGTATTGTAAAAAGTCACCAAATGCTTAGAATTTGTTAAAAAAAAATGTTTACACCATGGTTATGCTCAGGGATAATATCTATCATGATTTTCTCCCAAATTAATTCTTGTTTTAAAAATCTATTGCCGCCCAGAATAGAGAAGCGAATCATGATTTTTTCTTCAACTTTATGCATATATAGTTTTCAGTACAGGGAACTGATGACACTTATGTGCCATTTTAGCATTATACCTTATCAAAGTAATAAAATCACAATTTCTCAGCTAATAAACGTAACTATAATTTCAATTTTGTGTAAAAACACAATACAAAAGAAAGTTATAAATTTGCACTTACGGCTCCATGAAAATAAAAAGATGCGCAAAGTCATCACACTCGAACTGTACTCGGCCTCGTTAAGATGCAGACTATGATTATGTAGTTTTTAGGTAGGATGATTATGCTGATGACAAGAGAAAATTTCTCGTCTTGAAACTTTTCAGGCAAGATACAGACTTGGTTCACAGATATGCTGATGGCAAGTTTTGAATCTCAGTTAACTTCCCTTTTTACAGAATCTAACTGGAAGTATTATGTCCTGTAATTCATGTTGAATGTTGCTGAGTTGGGGGAAATTTATATCCCTGTTAGATATATATGTCACACAAGGATCGAGTTGCGACAAATGTTCCAGAACATTTATGAAGAAATTTAAGTATGGTAACTTTTTTAAGTTTCTTGAAATTGAATCTTAAGTAACATTGAATTTTGGTTGAATTTGAAATGATTGTATTACATGCACACTAACTGGAATTAAGTCTGACATAGATGATCACTGGAATCATGCTTAAAGTTCAGTGTTGGGTTAGAAGGTTTCATGTGTGTATATGTGTCTCTGGTAGACTAATGATGGGACTGTTGTATTAATTTCTAGAATAGCTGATTTACTGTTGAGAGTTAATATAGTATGTCATTGTCATAATCTGGAAGGCAAGAAGTAGACCCAGCCATTCTGATTTCTTGAAGTCAATGAGTTGAGTTTGGGTGAGGAGTACCATGATTTGGTTAACTAGACAACTACAAATGACCTTCTATTTTCTGTTTGTAGGATGAGATGACCTATAGTCATGGTGTATGGAAATATTCCTGACCATATCAAGGCACCTGAGGGTATTGAACTCAAACCCTCCAAGGTTGACCGTCGGATAACTGGTGAGTATCTCTACCATACTGCACTGTATACTAAACATGTCAAACTGGTTCACACTGACCAATACACACTAGGTATTCATGTTGAACACCCATAAGTGTTTGTATACTTACTGCAGCAGCACCCTATATCTTTATGTACAATGTCTGTATACCAGTGCAAATATATACATTACAAACACCTTTGGGTTTATTTAAAATTTGGTGGTTCATGCGGTATGAGAGTAGTGACATTGCAGAAAAATACATAACCAGCATTTGTACATGTGTATAAGCATACTTCTTGTCTCTCTGTAGGTGCCTGGTGCACAGCAGATGTCAAGCAAGGGTCGTTGTTTGGTCCATTCAAAGGAGAAATTGTCAAAGAAAACGAGAGAAAGAAGATTGATTTTAGATATGCTTGGGAGGTCAGTGGTTCATATTGTAATTGCATGCATATATAATGTAAATATTTTGATAAAAAGTTTTAAAGTTTTAAAAGGATAATCTTTCAAAAACTTCAGGAACTGGTTTATTTTTCTGTAGATACTGGTAATACACATGTATAATTAAAAACTTACTAGGAAACAGATACACATTGGCACTTAAGGGGTTATATAACAATATGAAGTTTTTGTCTCGTATTTTTTCACTAAATTAAATGTGCATAATGATTCTGAGAAAAAGATTGATTGTGTTCTTACAACAACTACTGTTGCTACAGGTTTATGACTTGGAGACCAGTGAACTCATCCACATCATTAATGCCACAGACCCGATCAATGGAGACTGGACCCGCTATGTCAACTGTGCACGCTACCTGGAGGAACAGAACCTGGTGTCGGTCCAGGAGGGCACCCAGGTCTTCTACAAGGCCATCAGGGTGAGTTCTGGTCCAAGGTCATGTAAAGGTCATGTAGGATTTTATACCCAGGTTTTCTACAAGGCCATCAGGGTATGTTCTGGTCCAAGGTCAAGTAAAGGTCATATAGGCATTTTATACCCAGGTCTTCTACAAGGCTTTCAGGGTGAGTTCTTGTCCAAGGTCATTTAGAGGTCATGTAGACATTTTTTACCCAGGTCTTCTACAAGGCGATCAGGGTGAGTTCTTGTCTAATGTAATGTAGGGGTATCTGATCAGTTCTATACTCAGACCTACAATAAGATCATAAGGGTGAGTTCTGGTACAAGGTCATGTGAAGGTCTTCAAGTCAGTTTATACTTAGACCTTCTACAAGGCCATATAAGTGAGTTGTAGTCAAATGTCATGTGAAAATTATCTAGTTAGTTCTATACTGAGATCTTCTACAAGGCCATTAGGGTGAGTTCTGGTCCAAGGTCATGTTGAGGTCTCTTGATCCAGGCCCTATGGCCATAAATCTTGGATAAGCTTATTTTTGATCTCAGTCTCACTATTCCAATTAGACTTTGATCTAAATTGAGCAAGTCAAGTTTTATGGCCCTGGGGCCTGGTTAGTTCAACAATACTTAAGCCCTCAGGGCCAGTTAGTTCTTATCCAATGTTGTAAACCTCGAAAGCTGATTTTGAGATGAACTTGCTCTCTGAGGCACCCCCAAGAAAAAGCATGTTGGGACCAATAAGTAAGAATCATACTTCCTTATTATTTAATTATGTCAAGTATATTCTCAAGCGTTTTCTCCAAGGTTATATTCAAGGTCATCATTGTTTCATTTTTAAAAATCACTTTGCACCAAATTAAAAAAAAAGGTAAAAAATTGCATTATTTACCAAATTATTGAGCATAATAGTTTTGTCATTGAATGTGTCGACTCTATTTTGAGTTTTCTTAGAAAATACCACCAGCTGTAATATGAAGTGTTTTGTGTATTTCACAGGATATACCATCAGGCGAAGAATTGCTGACCTGGTTTGAGAGAAGTAAAATCAAACGAAATAGTAGTGGAGACAAGAAAGAGGAGAAGCCCATCAAAGGAAAAGGTGAGTGAGAAATCATTAAGTTTAGGTGGTTTTATGGGTATTTCTGATAATTATCCAGTGTCCATAGTAACCTTTATCCACACAGCATTTCTTATGCATGTTGAAACTTTTTAAAGAAAATATTGTCAATATAAACCTGCTATTACAAAGAAATAATTCTGTAATATCTATTCAAGGTACGCCTAGTCCTAAAAAGAAAACAACAAAAAGATCTCGCTCAGACTCAAGCCTTGGGTTGGGAGAAAATGTTACTATTGGTGAGAAGCGACAGCGCAAGAAGAAGAAGATGTTTGGAGAGGTGGAAGAAGTGTCACTGGCAGAACTCATTCCAAAGAAGCGAACCAAGCGAAGTGTCGATTCCAAGGAGTCTTCAACAGATGATCCATCGACGGAAGCCATCACCACACAGATCTTCAACAGCCTGGATGTGGACACCATCAAGGTCTACAGTAACAGCACATCTCACACTGGCTCCTTGTTCCTGGAGGACAAGAGGAAGATAAAGGAGATTGAGGAAGACTGGAGGTACCCCCCAAAGTGGCGGGAGTATCAGTTTGGCTTCCTGAATCGCATCACAACCCGTGTCAACAACCGACGCATGTACAAGTGTAATATATGCGGGGGATTGTATCGGCACAAGTTCAGTCTTAAAAGGCACTACTTACGCAATCACATAAACTGTCAGTATCTCAGTAAGGCTGCTGTTACAAACTGTATGATCTCGGTGTCCACACAGTATCTCTCGATGGTCGCAGAAAATGGAGAGGAAATGGTGAACAGGATACAGAGTCTGATATTTAACAGTACAAATGATAGTGACACAAATCCAAATTATAAATCTGATGATGCTACCAACGATACAAACGAAGAGGAAGGGCTCAATGACACGGCCAGCAATGCTGAGGAAACTCTGGAGGAGTCTGCCTCTGACATTAATCCTGATGAAAAGTATTCTGAGACAGGCCTGTTTCCTGGTTTATACCGTTGTAACGCATGCAATAGATTGTATGACAAGGCACCCGAACTTGCAGACCACTTAAAAGAACACTCTGAGGTTCCCGATTCCAAAACCTTCGCCTGTGGTCTCTGTAACATGACATTCAAGTTCAAAATGAACCTTGTGCGGCATCAACTTGTCCACGAAGGGAAAACCTCTGGCAGTGGTTCTCTTGGAACCAGTAAAGAGAAAGTGAAGATAGAACCAGTCAATGACAGTGGGGATCCTAACCGGCCCTTTATGTGTTCCCAGTGTCCAATGAAGTTCAAGTATGCCACCAATTTGGACAAGCATGAAATTGTTCATTCAGGTTTGTATACTAACTGTTATGAAGCTTAGAATATTATCTGCAAATTGAATATGTAATGAAATTTGAAACAAACAATGACTGTTGAGTAAAGAGACATCACAAATTAGTGAACTACTGAACCATTCACTATTTTTTATCATAAATATTTATAAAATATTAAGTTTGTAATTTTATTGAATTGTAATGTAGTATAAATAACACTGATATTGAATAATTTTGATTACTGAGAAATTGATTACCACACCTGTTTAAAAACCAATTGTAATGTTTCCATGCTTATTTGCAGATGATCGTCCATGCAAGTGCACTGTTTGTGACAAATCGTTTCCTTCCATGACTAACCTAAAGAAGCACATGAACATCCACACTGGCTGTAAGGTGCCCTGTAGGTACTGCGAGGCGGTCTTCTCCCACGTAGGGGCACTCAGGAAGCACATCCGACTCCTCCATCCCACAATTCATCGGGAGCGACTACTTAAACTGTTAGAGAGGCAGGGAAAGCTAGGCACTAAGGCTCACAAGTACCTCGATAATAGTTACGAAAATGAGAACAGTAAGTCGTCCGAGCATGGAAGCACCTACAATAGTTCCAATGAGGGTGAAAAAGAGATCAAACCCAAAAAGGAAAAGAGGACAAAGACAAGGATTGAGGATGGAATTGACTCCAGATTCAAATTTTCTTGCACAATTTGTAAAAAGAGATTCACAGAGTATGTCAACATGTGTCGACATCGCCGCATGGCGCACGAAACTCCAGACGATGAAAACAACAGCAATGCTAACTCAGAAGGAAGTTCCGAGTCGGCTAACATTATGGTGGAGAATCCAGAAGCAATCGCAGCCTTCTTTGCCAATGTGGCCTATAACATTGCTGAAAACTTGACCTGTTACTTAGACGGGGGTCAGGAAGCACTAGAGGCCTACAGTAAGAGAGAAGATGAAGAAGTGGATGTTGTAAATACAGACGAAGACAAACAAGTGGAAGATCCTCCTAAAATTGCCCTGGACCAGTACAACTTTCCCCACAGCTACAACCCTCGGCTGCTCCAAGAGAACTTTGAATACTGTCCTTTGGATCCATCAGAACTGATGAAGAAGTATGAGAAAGAGGTACCTAGTTATTTTGATGTGAACATTGATGAGAATTCTTTGGATGATCGAGGACCTGCACTCTGTACACGCAGAAGGAACTCCAAGGACAGCAAGGATGACAGCAGGGATAGTATCTGGGGAAACAGGTTTGATGGCAGCTATACCAACTCACCTGCCAAATCTGAAAGGAGCCAATCTCCAATGCTAAAGATTGCATCTGTTTACTCAGGGAAGGAGGCAGCCTTGTTGATACCAGGGACACCAAAGAAGGATGCACCTACCGAGGAGGGTGGTCAGGACCCCAAGGTCATTACTATTGACCCATTGATGACACAAAGTTCTAGTGCAGGGAGAGAGGAGGAATCTGAAAACGGACCTAATAAGGAAGAAAAACAGAACAGTGTTGCAGTAACACAGGAGGAAAATAACACTGAAAATGAAGTAGAGAAGGATGAAGCAGATAACAAACAGGCCTCTGAACTCTCTCAGAAACAGACTGATGAGGAGATGTCAACAACAAAGAATGCTGAAAATAAATCAGAGCAAGAAAGTGAAGAGAAAATTAAAGCAACACAGTCCTCTGAAAGCAAGATTACTCCAGAGAAAGTGGAGAGTCAGGACCTTGGAGACAGTAACAGCAGTCCCGGGGACATCAATGGAAACAGGAAGCAGGTGAAGGTAGATTCCCAGGAATCTGAGAAGCAGAGTCGGTCTGAAAATCCTGAATCAGAGCCCAAGAAGGAGGAGAGTGAACACACTCCCAGGAAACATATCTTTAAAATCATGGAGTACAGCAAACTCAAGAAAGGAGGTCTAACAGTGATACGTCATGGTGAACTGGATGAAGGGAAGAACAAGTGTGCAGAAGTGAAAGATAAGACTGTTGAATCCAAAATCTCTGCCAACAATGAATCATCAAAGACAGTGCCATGTGATAAGGCTGCCTCAAATGCTGAAAACAAGTTGCAGATTAATGACATGTCCAGTGATGATAGTAACTCTGGGATTCTGCTGGTGGACTTGTTCACAGACTCAGACTCTGAACAGACAAATAAGGATCATGAGCTGATGCTGCAGGGTCTTGATTTGGCAAGAGGAGCAAAGGATAAAATGGAAAAGAAGGCCAGGTCTTCCAGTGTAGGGAACTCTCCTCAGAGGAGCCCATTGTATAACTATGAGACCATAATGTTTGGAAAGCTGGGAGATACAGCGTATGTGTGCTCTGTGTGTAAGCGACATTATCCAGACTTTGACAGGTTGATTCGTCATCAGTGGAAGAAGCATCCTTCCATATACTGTGATTTCATGGAGGTTGAACAAGGACACGAGATAGAGAGTCTATACTACTCCAAGCCCTGTCATAGAGGGCTCCTGGGGTCGTCAGGGAAGGCCCTGGAGAGAGCCATCAACAAACCATCCTACACATGCACTCGGTGTAGAGGTTCCTTCAAGAGTGTGGACCGCCTCAGAGTCCACATCATTAACTGTGCCACTCCTCAACCCTCTCCCAAAAAGAAGAAGTCTTATTACAAACGCAAAACGCCAGTAAAGACAGAGAATGGGGAGATTGAAAGTCCATCCAAACTGGCTAGTCAAGTTAATGTGAAAGAGCTGAACTCTAGAATGAAGGAATTGTCTTCCAAACCGGACAAGAAAGAAGACAGTGTGGTACAAGAGAATTCATTAATGGAGCAAGAGGAGAAGTCCTCAGCTCGGAACAAAACTAGTGAAAGACCAAAAACACCCACACAGAAGGTGGTAACTGAGAAGAGAGTGTCAACAGAGAACACCCCTGAGAAGACAGAAACAAAAGGGGAAGAGGAAGGAGACACAAAACAAAGTGAGCAGAAAACAACTAAATCTCCCTTCAGTAAATCAGGCAGCAAAAAAATCACAGTGGAAAAGAAATTACAGACCCCTGTCAAAGAAGATCAGTTGTCTGGAGGGAAAAGTAAAGGAACAGCAGTTAAAAAGGCTGTTCAAAAGAAGTCAAAAATAAAACTCAAAAGTGAGCAAAGTAAGACGGGAAAGATGGCCGACAGTGCTCAGCAGAAAAGAATGAGGAGAGGTCGTGACATTGTGATCTACAATCCCAGAAATCACATCAGGCGACGGGAACTGTCCGAGGTGCTTGACAAGCAGCAATGCAAAGGTTGTGGGGTCAAATTCAAAACTATCTCATTGTTAGAGAGACATGTTAAAAAATGTGATGAAAAGGACAAGTTCAAAGATATCAAAATGATTAAATCCAATGTGAATGAGGAATTTCATCAAAAACAGAGACATGTGTGTTTTTATTGTAATAAGGGTTTCATTTATCCCAAATCTTTAATGAATCATTTCAAGGCTTTCTGTATAGCGAAGAAAGACCGTGAGTCAAATGGAGGGTTGTCAGAGGAAGATAAATCAACTGAAGCCACGATGATGAAGCGACTCATCCAACAGGAAGAGGATCGCAAAATTACAAATGAAGAGTTTGATGCCACAGAAAGAAAAAAGGGAGGCTGGCCACGTGGAAAGAAGAGGAAACACAGACGTAAGAATCACTCCTGGACAATAATCAAACAGAGAAAGTCTTCAAGCAATGGACAGGATATGATGTCATCAGTGAGTGATTTCACTAGAGAGCAAGAGGTTGGAAATTCTGAGAATGAAGAAGATCAACAGTCAGTTTCCGAACAACCTTTAAACTCTGATGGAAATACAAAACAATCCATGACAGAGAAACCACAAAATATACCTAGAACTCCTCAAAAGCCAGGAAGTAAGAAAGAATCTGGCACACCTCCAACAGGTGACATTGTTGAAGAAATAAACTCGGAACCTAAAGGAAAAAAGGGGAAAGTTCAGGCTGAGAAGACAGATATCACAGCATCTTGTTCAGCGCCTAGGAGTAAGAGGAAAACTGAAGCACTGACCAAAGCTGAAGTCAGCGCAGAGGAGAAAACAAGTGTAACATCCTCCCCTGTAGAGACGGAGAATGCAGAGAAACCGCTGCCAAGGAAACGAGGACGGAAAAAAAATGTAAAGAATGGAAGTGAAGATTCACCAAAGAACATGGAGGAAGAAGTGAAAGCAAAGATGTCCAAAGTGGAAGATGCACCAACAGCATCCAATGTGGCACTAACTAGAGAGGCAAAAACAAAGAAGACCAGAGGTGAAAGCTCAGCCAAGGACAATGTTCAAGTCACAGAGGGGAAGGCAAAAAAAGCCAAAGATGATACACCCCAAGATGAGGAACGTTCATTGAAGGAAACATTGCAAAATCAATCTGGTAAAACGAAAAAAGGCAAGCTGTCTTTTGACAACCCTGACATGAAGTTTGTGACAATGAAGAACATAGTGAAGAAAAGTGCTAGTGGGGGTTCCCCGGCAAAGACTGCGGAGAAGGAAGTGGATGAGGAGAGCGAGAGAGCCATGCCCAGTAAACTTACATTCCATATTTATGACTCTAATAGCTTCAAGAAAAGGAAAACGGTGGCTGCCACTGGCCCAGGAGTGGAGAAAAAGTTTCACATAATACAGCCGGGGGATTTCGTAGGGAAAAATAGCAATGAAGGAGAAAACAACAGCAAGGTAGGGGAGAAGGGGAGGAAAAGTGGGGATGGGAAAAAAACAGCCCAGGGAGGGAGGGTGTCTGAAATGAAGGGGAGACAGGAAAAGGGTCAGGTTGCTAATAATGGGGGTCAGGTAGGATTAGAACCAAAGGGGGATGGGGGTGAGGGCGTAGAAAAGAAATCCACCGGATCTAATAAGATCAAAGGTGTTGTGAACAAAAAACATGATATGCTGCAGTTCCATCAAGTGGACATGACAGCAATGAAGAATAAAAAAGGAAGCCAAAGGCTGAAGAAAAAGTAAAACAACCCTGTGATGTGAGAAGCTGCAATATCCTTAAATCTAACAGTTAGTAAAATGTGTTAACTCATGTAGAATCAGTTTAGATGATTTCTTCTTCTAATTCCTCTATTTGATACAATTATACTTGTGTTCATTAATATTTTGGTGCTTTGTTTTAATTAATGTGTGATGTGTCTCTTAGAGAATCTGCATTGATATCATTACCATATCAAAAATGTTAACAGAAGGGGTACTGAATGTTTTAATGACATAAAAATGAAAAGCAAGCCTGCAAGAGTAGTCTTTCTTGTATTTTGGTAGGATTTTTTTTATCCCAATGTATTTTAAGGATGTTTTTGTTTGATTAAGAAATGTTTACAAGCATTGAATGTTTATGAAGATAAATTTTATATTTCCATCAAACATTTTGCCACACTTGGTATTAATTTGTTGTGGTGTAATTCTTGAAAACTGTGTATATCTGTTGAGAGATGATTTTATTTTACTTGAAGAGTATGAAAATATTAAATGTGTAAAATAATGCAGGTGTAGTCTTGTCGTTTAATTAAAATGTTAGAATATGAGTATGAAGGTACCTTGAGAGCTGTTAATTTACCTGTAACAATCATCATAATGATTGGAGACCCCCTCCCCATTTGACAAATACAATGTAATCTCATTGAGTAGTAGGACACCATGGGATTACCGTAGGACAAAATTTATAGGTACATTACATAAAGAATGGCTTCATATACCGGTAATTCTGTCATCATGAAATTTTGATTGGGGCTGACATCCACTGTTCAAAAAGGACACTTTATATTTGGCATTGCCATGAACAAACTTCATCCATGGATGATCATTATCAGGGGATAACTTCTCTTTCCTCCCAAGTAACTGGCATGAATGACCCAGTATTGTGGATATTGACTGCATTTATCAAGGTTAAAATCTCTAAGGACTGATACTGTTTTGAAATGAAGAGCAGGATTTAGCGTGAGGTATTGTTTAATGTCCCCATTCCTTACAAAAATGGTTTTGAGGCCCTTTGTAGAGAAAGAAGAGACCAAGATTAATTCCACTGTATTTTATTCCTTATTCAATATGGAATATAGATGAAATTTTATGATGTTGAAATATTCTTTAAAAAAAAAATAGTATATTTTTTTTTAACATGTGATGCAGGTATAAAAAATAACAAATTACAAAACTGCAATGACAAATTATGTTTAAAGCTTCTGACTTGTATAGCTAGGGTAAAGGGAGAGATTTATGGCTTACCTTGATCCTTGAATAAGTCATTTAATGGAGAAAAGAAATGAGAAGATTGTCTAAACAAAATGATGCATCTAAAACTCCCCATTTCTGAAGATAAGGGAAGTGAATTTTTTAAAATGAAAGAAAAATATCTGAGGTTGTCTGCCTTTGTCCTTGTTTGAATGATCGTGTACGTGCTCTAAGATCTGTGTTACAACTGAGATATGTCGGTCATCTATGGCATATTAATTAGAAACACAAACTTTAAAATAGTATTTTAAAATTTAAATCAATGTTTTTTTTTAAAAAGAATAAGTACTTTGATTTTGTATGATGAACATGTAATTTTTATTCTAATTTAAAGACCTTTTGCTTAAAGATTTAACTACAGAAAAAATTTTGTTGTCTTTTTATATAATCATCAAACAGCCCCTCTGCCTTAAACCCACCTCTTTAATAAAAATCCAGTAATTTCATCAAAGAAAAATACTTGACCAAATTTACCAGATTCATGGAACAAATTTTACAATGATATTTAATTGTAGAACCTGTATCACCAATACTTTTCCTTTCATCAAGAAAAGCTACAATAGTGTTGTTTCCATTACATGAGAATAAAAAAAAAATCATGACAGTTTTTCTCAGTATTCTAAGTAAACAGGGAAACATCAAAGCGATCTACTAATTCACTTAATCTCGTAAAAAGAGAGCTTATGTGGTGTTTGTTTTAATTGGATTAAAAATATTGACATGGACAAGACAGAGCCAAGAATTTAAATCCACTTATCACTGGTCCCCTCTATTGAATGTCCACTCACTAGCCGACCCAGAGACTGTAACACCGTTATGTCATCAATAATTCTGTAATCACAGTATCGCACCTCTGATCACCTAACTGCTGTTTACTGTTAAGAATGGAGATTTCTTTTATTGAATTTTGTTTGGCTCCATTGTCTGGGTTCTTGGGATTCTCTGTGACACAGGTAAATGGTCATTGCTGGTGTGGACCAAGGAATCCTGAGGTCCTCCTGGGAATGACCAGGATCAGGTGCATCATAACTGTGGAGGAATATATCACCTGTATTTATTATCTGTGTTTTACTCATATTTCACCTAATATGTATGACAATACACAACACTGGACCAGCTCTTAGACTTGTGATGCAGTTTGTTTGACTAGTCTTAAGTTTTGTACTGTGCATGTACCTGTAATACCTTCTCCAAAAGATTGGTTACAGAGTGGAATTGAGTGAGATCAAATACAGAGGGATATTTGTAGTGCAGTGATGGAGTTTGAATGAAGTTTCCTGAAGCATCAAGAAATGTGAGTAAACATATCACCTTATGAAGAAAATTTAATTTTTTACAAGTCTTTTAAGAAAGTATAAATTAAGTAATTTAGCCCATTCAAACAATTACTTTAATTTTGTATGTAATTTAATACAAGTCCCAATATTTGTTGTGAAAAAGCGTTTATACTGTCTTTTGCAATAAAGAAATTAATTACTGTTAATATGACTGGCTTTATATTACAGTAGAAGTTGGCAAAATAATTCTAGTTTCATGGTTCATACAGGTATGCGAACAACCCACAAGCTAAGCAATTCACTTATTCAAACCATGAGTAGTGCTTTCAGAAGCTAACAGTTGATACTTTTGTCATTCATTCATTCATTCTTTATTTCTTTAAGCTTTGCAGCTCATCAGATTTTACAAATTTAAACATATTAAAGTACAGAAGTGGGTATTTTACAGGAGACCCTATTTCATTGTACATACATAATTATGAAAAATTGACATAAGTAAAGGCGAAAAAAATGAAAAGAACAACATCTACCCTTAATTACATATATCGTTTCTTAATTTCATACTATAATAAATGTATTTGCCGAGGTTACACATATCTTTAAAATTTTCGTTATTAAACAATTGCAACAGCTTGAACATCGATGGTTTCTCATAAAAATACTTTTTAATGTATTTTTGACGGTATTCAATATATACTGGACACACTAAAATAAAATGGAATTCATCTTCAACATAATTTTTACATGAAAAGCAGTTCCTTTGGGCTCTTTGTGTATTATTGTACCTCCCAGTTTCGATAGCTAAACGATGTGAGGACAGTCTTAATTTTGATATACACTGTTGAAATTTTACAGGAATTGACTTTCTAAGGTAATATTGAAGATAAGATCCATCCACTAAATATTTATAAAAATGACATTTCTGCGAATTTTCTATTTTACCAAAAATATCTTGTTTAGCCAGGTCTACGATTCGTTGATTTATGACTTTTAGAGTTAGTGAATCAATTGTTTGTTTATTCCAAATTTCATTGAACCCAATTTCATTTAAAATTTTCTTTACATCAGAAGCCCAATTTTTGTGTCCATGTAATTCGCAGTTAATGTACATTTCTTCGTAACACTTTTGTATAATACAATTATTACTACACAACACATCCTTCCAAAATGTTAAAATTGAACAAAACCTTTTTGTAATAAGAGGTATTCTACCTAACTCTGCATGCCATTGTCAATGCCATACCAACAAAAACCAGTCATACTAGTATTGTCTTAGATTTTGAATTGATTGACAACACTTTTTTTTAATACATGATGTATAATTATATAAAAAGAAATATTTCAAAGAAAATAAATTGCTGAGAGTTAATGAAGATTTTGCTAAAAACACGGAGGTTGAGGATTTGGGTCCTTTTTTAGTACTGCTGAATTTTTATTTGAATTGAGGGAATAGTATAAAAAAAAAAATATTTTCCCGATTTGATGCTTGAAGTGAAAATTCCATTGCATTATTAATAGGATTCTCTACAGTCTACCAGTTGCAAGAAATATTAATTTTATGTATCATTTTTGGCCGATTTTCTTCTTGATTTTCAGAGGATTTTTATGTTCACATTATTCAGTCAATAAAATGTGTTTTATGGATAAAAGATGCAGTCATCACATGTTAATTTTATCTGCAATGTTCTCAATGATTATATAACTTGTTAAACCACAAAGATAACGTTTTATTGTTTTATTATATCTTTCCTTCGAATATTCATATAAAGGGGTGAAAATGTGTAAGATATTACATAATATTCTGGATCCATGTTTAAAATGTTGATGGAAGAGCCATTACACATTTGGTTGCGTTATTGCCATTTAGTTGAATTAGGACCTCTTATTACTGGGTACTATAACAGCTATTTGTATGGTGTCAGTGTCAAAAGAAATAAAAGATTACAAAAATCCATGAATGTAAATTTATTTATATAACTGAAATCGGTTTCACTATTGCGAAAGTAGAGAGAAAAATAAGCGTTTATCAAAAGTTTTGAGTTTTTAAACTCCCAATATTACTGCGGTATTTCATTTCTATCTATGCCTCTCCTATGTACGACACAGCTTAAATAAAGGAATTTGTATTAAAAATTTGGAGAGTTCTCCATAAATTGTCAAAATTTCAGAGATTTTTAGTTAAGTAAAGCCAGTATACAATTTAATACATTTCTTTGTGTTTCTGTAAAGGAATGTTCAAAAGCTCAGATTCTTGTAGAAACCAGTATACAATTTAACACATTTCTTTGTGCTTCTGTAAAAGTATGTTCAAAAGCTCAGATTCTTGTAGAAATATTTTGTATAAAAATCGGATGAATGACAGGTTTGTTGTGATTTTGTTTCATGGAGTAGTTCCGCACACACTCGCCTGCCTTTCTCTTGTGTTTTTGCACCTCTGCAGTCCATGAGCAATGCTCAAAGAATGAAGTCGGAGTCTGTTGTTCCATTCTAAGAGCTGCATCATTTTTTCTAGGTGATTAAGTCAATGAGTTTATAGCATTTACATGTAAGAGGGATGGGGGGTAAGAACTCGGGGTCACAGGGACAAGTATTCCCCTTGGAGGACTAGGGAGAACAGCGCCTGTGAATTACGGAGTTAAGGAGGTGATGAAATCGGTTGGCTCAGCGGATGCTGTGGAAGTTAATGTGTGGAGTTATCATAATACATGTTGTTGGAGACTTTGAATGAAGTTTCAGTAGTTTATTGGTGAACAGTTTCTGATACAAGTCTTATGTTTCCTGGAAGTAATTAAGAATTGTGATTATTGGAAGAAGTGCAGTTCATTCAGGCCAGAAAACCATTTTATTTTATAAGACACAAGTAAGAAACCAGTTGTCTAAGTTGTTATGAAATATTTCTCATTCATCTTGGCATAGATTCATTACATCTTATTCTGGTGTACAATGTATTTATGATACTGAAATATCAAGTTAAACCAAGGAAGAAAGGAATACTAGTATTGAGTATTTTGGCATATGTGTTATTCAACTTTTTCAAATATACTCAGAATGTAAGACAATATATAAATAAGAAGTAGATCTGTATCTAATGATTCAATCATCACTAAGGATCGGCTTCAGAGATAGAGTCTAAAGTGTAGTCACATTCTTTATGTCACAATTAGATTAAAATTACTCGTATTAAACTGAAAAAAGAACAATAAACCAAGACCCCTGGAAATGACCGGCAGTGATAAGGGGAGAGAACTCGGAAGTTGGATTTTCCTGTCTAGATATCTGTAGATAATATTAATTTGCCTTAATCACATTCCATCCTGTGGAAGATTGCTTTGTGATTCTTGCTTTCCTCCTCCTTTTCATCTTTGTAGATATTCAGTCTCAGAATTGCTATTTCAAAGAGTTTTGATAAATCAATGTTAGGAGGGTTAACGTTTGTGAAATGAATAGCCTTTTTTTTCTCCTTTTTATATCAGACTTTGTTCACAGCAATGATTCATTGTGAGGGATTAATGACAGAATTATAATCCCTTTGGATGTTAAAAGTCTTTGTTGTTAGATAGATTTTGAGATCGTATTTCTGGTAATTATGCTTTGGAACTCATAAGGGTAATATTTTGTAAGTTTTTCAATGGAAAAAGTGGGCCAGGTTCTTGTCAATTTCATAATGAAATAAATGTAAAAGTAATCACAGTGAAGTATGTCATTGAAATGCCTTTTTAACACCCTCAAAAGAGTTAATATAACTTATGCTTTATGATTAAAATTTTTGCAAATTGACACATCAATATCAAGTAGACAGCAGTATTACAAAAGGGTGGTATCGAGTTCCTTAAATAAAACACAGATTGGGCGGTTGAATGTTTGGACTGTGTTACCCAATGTCTACAAACTATCATTTTATCATAATACTTAGGACTCGCATGTTTCCTTACAAGGGGAATTATCAATACCCGAGGAATGTGAGGCAGTTCTCTATGACTTCTCCCCTGTCATTCTCTTGGTGACACCTCATGCATGCACTGAATTGTGGGAGATTTTGTGTCTGGGATACATCAGTGGATGATTTTAAGGAGGATGCTGATCAGATCCTCCCCAGATCTTTGGTATGTAGCTGATTGATAGTCAGATTCTTCTCCTTGTTTTCTGGCATCCAATGTAAACATCCGCTAAATTTAATCTTCTATTCGCAATTGGAATCCGAGAGATATCAAGGTGCTGATTTCAGTTTCAATTCCATGTTTCCTGCTGAAGGACTGAATCTTAGGGATATCATTGAGGATTGTTCCTTTGTTCTATGTACCTTAATCTATCCTCCCCCTGGTATGTTATCAATCTGTGACATACTGGATGAATTAAGTTCTGTGCAATAAAATTGAAAAATTGACTTCAGCTGTTAAATAGAGAAAACATTTTTACAGAATTTATAAAAATATCTGCAATGCACAGACAAAGAAAACCTCAGTACAGCAAGAAGCTACGGATGAAGCTCTGTTGTGCTACCTGTTAGTGGGATGTTGCGGTTGCATAGACTGATTTTTGAGATTGGAAGAGACAGCTGATGGCATCCTCCAGTGAGTGCTGTAAATAAACCCCAGCACTCATCTTACTTCCTGAATTTTTACTTACTACATTTTTAGCATTTATATGTAGGTTAAATCCTTAAAATATTTTTGTACGCATATAATAAGTACTTATATTCAACTTATAATGAATCCATAGTTACTGTGCAACAGAAACTCTCTGCTCTCTTCAGTTAAAATATTTATAATGACATTGGTTGACCTTGAAAAATAAAAAAAGACGGACTCTTTATGATACCAGGTATTTTACTGGGTGTCTTTTCCCTCCATTATTTCTTCCTTAGTTATAGTACATATATATGAGTTATGAAAAACAGAAGTCTTTCCACAGAAATATGGTTGATCAGTTCTCATATATTACAAAGTGAGACTTTCGATGATTTTCAGGACAGGTCTTGCACTTTACTTTTTTTTTTTTAGACAGTAAGTACATGTATAACAATAAACAAACCAATAGACTTTAAAGTTACTAGACTTTTTATAGAAAATATGCTTTTCCCCCAGTGTTTCTTTGTTCTAGTTTTTTGTTTTCAAAAATATAGCACATCGAACGAGTTAAAGCCTGTGGTTTTCTCCTCTAGTTGCATGAGTCTCTTAATGGTAATGGACTGGTTAAGAACTGTATAATTGGAGTGGAGTCATAAAAACCTTTCTCTGGATATTTCAGTGTTGCTCCTCATCTCCTGGGTGGAAAGGTTTCCATGGGAACTAGTTAAATCCTTCAGTGTGTCCCAGCTGAGCTAGGGGGACATATGATGTTTTTTCTATCAATAAAAACTGCAGTGGGGAAACTGATGTTTTTGTATCAATAAAGAGGGGGGACCAGGCAGAGGGAGCGGCCTGGTTGTGAATGATTAGTCAATCGTAAAGTAACGAAAACTGATAGGTTTATGTCTCGCTAATTCGCTGATGGAAGTCTGTTTTTGTTCATACAGTTAATTATTAAATTCCCTTTTTATACTTCAGCTGGTGAAGCAGAGAGTTGGATTGTGTGTAGTGCTGTAGCTGTGTTAAGGTAGGTGAGAGTCTGAAAGGAACAGAAGCACCCAACCAACAA
The DNA here is from genome assembly GCA_033439105.1 of Magallana nippona. Lineage (NCBI taxonomy): Eukaryota > Metazoa > Mollusca > Bivalvia > Ostreida > Ostreidae > Magallana > Magallana nippona. The sequence goes on from CM065922.1 coordinate 5,295,937, forward strand.
CCCTGTTGTAAATTTACTGTAAATGCATCAAAAGGTTTAGAATTTTTGTTGACTTTTTTAAATTTATAACTTTGTCCCAACACCACAGGAATTATGACTGGGGTTTTGAAATTTCAGAGGTGATGAGTTATTCCTTTTTGACTCGGTCCAATTCATCCATGATGAAGGAGTCATACAGCTCGGAAAAATACCGCTTCACGGCGGAGTATCAGTCTGTGTACAGCTATAGTTACCATGACGATGGTCCACGGACGTACCCAGACCAGTCCCCTTACTGGAACCAGTACGACAGTCTCTCTCTTGGCAGTGACCTTCACTACGACAGTCTGGGTCAGGGGTACCAGTCTGACTGTCTACCACCCTGTAACGAAGAGGAAGAACTCTCCACTTCAACACACTGTAAGTGTTTGGAAGGGAAATGTGTAAAATAACTCAAAATTACGTCTGAGTGACAATTTTATAATACTATGAATGTTCACTTACAAATTATTTATAATGTTAGAATTCTTTTTTAAGATATCTTCTTTATAATCATGAATCTTAAACATTTGTATATGATGTGTAATATTTTTAATGATGAAACTAATTAGGACAAATATATGGGTCAAGGTCATATATTTTTAATTGTGGTGGAATATTGGAATGGCACCAGATATACCGGTAAATGTTTTCCCTCCCCTGAACAAGAAAAGTGAGAAATAACTTACATGCTATGAGGCTATGACCTGGAGTACTCAACTGTTATACTGTTTGAGAGGTCTGTAATACACAATTGAGTATATTATAATAACGGCAGTATGGACTGATGAATGCTGGGATTGTTGATCGTCCATTGAAATCGATGTGATCTAAGAGGCTTTGGTGTTGGGACAGGAAGACGAACATTACAAGGCAGGAAAGCGTCATCTCTCGGCTATCCTCAACCTCCATACACAGGCAAGGAAGGAATTTCCAAGGGGCATCCTAGGGGGACTTCAAAAGTATCACCTTGTATAATCCAACTGCAAAGTCAACACACATTGGTTAATTTTAGTTTGGCTTTCTGAATGGGGCACAAATTGTCCTGTTATTACCTGAGAATTTTAATCACATACATTTCATCGGAATGTTAATGTCAAAAATAATGTTAGTTTCATTCATTTTCGTTGAATGTATTACATGTATTGGTATTGTTTCCAATTGCACAAAATTACCATTATTGGAGTTTAAATTCATAAAGTTGAAGTATGAGTATATGTAGAATTGAATAGAAAATTGATTATAAGTGACAATCTGCGGCATTCTCAGGTTCTTAGAATTTTCAACAGACATGCAATTTTCAGAATTTACATTTGAAGTTGTTTTTAAAATTAACCTTTCTTCTTTTAAAATTGCCTGATATAAAGGCCTTCCAAATTTCAAACTTTGAATATACAAAAAATACAACACATAACATGTGATAGATAAAATCGGAATTCCTAAATATAACCAAAAATTTGATCACTAATTGTGACATCAGGTACCAAAAATTTCTAAGAAGGAAAAATGACGAAAATTATCACTTAGATCTATCAAAAAAGGAAAGCAAACTCGAAGTTTCTGTTTTGATAATACAACGTGGTGAATTTTTTTTTACCTTATTACAAATAAAGCTATACTTATTTCATTAAATTTAATGAATTATCTTTTAGGTAGATAAACATCTATGAACCTTTTTTTGCTACTTTGAAGGAATTATGATTTGAGTATTAATGTATTTCTATTCATGCAACACAAACACTTTGAATTTTCCCGTTCATGGCCTCATTAAATTTCTGTCAGATGTAAATGTTTTGTACATTTTATACATACATATATGTACAGGGTACTTATGTCAACATAATCTGATTCAGGTTCACCATTCATGGCAAGGTTTGATATGTTGCAATAGATACAGATGAGCAGATGACATATTATTCAGTCTAGAATTGGATTATAAGTTAATCATGGATATAAGGAAAAGCAAAAAGCTATTCCATTCAGGTAATACAGGGTTTTGATGCATGTATTTATGTGTGGGAAATTTGTTACATCCTTTCCCTCTATCTCTCAACTACGGACAACCGATTCTTTGTTTATGATACTTACAATGATGTTTAAATTTTTAGTTAGATTTGTAATTACATTGATAGTGCTAAGGAGATCTCATTATTATAGATGAATCATTACGTTGCAGTTCTTTGACAAAAGTTGTCACATGCAAAAATGAGAATAAACTCATACCAAGTCTAAGTCAGATAGTCGGCCATTCTATTAAATTTGAAATTCAGTCTATTGTTTGAGTTAATGTGAATCCCAGTGGCAGAATAGTACAAAAGGTTAATGTATTGATACTATTATAAAAAACGAAAGGGGATGGGTTGATGAAACAAAATCACAGTCTGTGTGAACGTTATTCACCTAATTGTATTCACATCCCCTCATAAGAAATCTGATTGTGTCCACACTGCACTGACAAAACTGAATCAAGGTTCAACCAGTTTACAGGGCATATTTTCAGTGTCAATGTTCCCAAGCAAATGAAATTTTTGTGATGATAAATTCCTGATTAAAAGTAAGAAATAAACATTTGCATAAAATCTCAAGATGCAACCATTGCAGATTTAAAATTCTCTCTTTTATTTTTCTGGCAATTTTTGATTATATGAAATTATAACTATAACAAAAGTTAGGGACTCACAATTTTATATTCTTGTGGTTTGATACAGAGTGGTGAAATTGCGGAATTAAGTACTCATGTAAAATAAGGAATTTACTGTTCTCAAGGTTTATAAGTAAGGAATCATTGAAATTTGTGCTTAAAGGTTTCGAGGTTTGAAATCATGTAGATGATTGGTAAGAAATCAGTATCATGTTGATGATCAAAGGTTCAGGTGCATGGATTTAGCACACTCTTGATGTTTTTATGTATTACATGAGTGTTGGTGTTAATGTCAGTGATGGTCCATTCAATACAGCAAAAGTTGTGTAGGATTAGTGAAGAGATGTTTGGTTTGTTAAATTGACTGTCAAAAACAGGATTACATTGTTACAGAAGTGTCACTGCTAGTCTATTGAATTCAGGGTCTGTCTCAATTGAAAAACATGATGGTAATTTCTTGAAAGAAAGGACACAACGTTATTACAGCTTTTGGTTAAAGAGATACACATGTCAGACTCCTAAGGAGTCCAAATATTTTCTCTCTGATGAGGAAATGATCAAGGTAGTCTTGTGAACTGACATACACCTATCAGTGCTGGTATTTGTAATAAACTACCTGCTTGGAAATAAGCATTACATAGTGAGCTGTGCATAACTCTAAGTGTAAGGTATTTGTACGTGGCAGGTGAGTGATGGATACAACTACTAGGGTACTTGATTTCAGAATTTTTTTTCAGAATCTTTTAGACCAGAGAATGTTGGTTGTTAGTACTTTTTGCTGGGGCAATTTTTGGTCACCTGACCTTTGATATAACCTGCTTGTACCTGGACCAGTCACATGATGTAACCCTCATCCCCCCAGGCCTGACCCACAGTTCACTTGTCCATGACATCACTGGGCAGCCATTAAGTCAATACACCTTGATTGATCTTTAAGTTGTTCTACTTATCTTCTTTATTTTTCGTTTCTCCAGGGGAAGTTTATGATCCTGAAGCATATCCATCTAAAGTGAGTCTCCGTCGTGTGGTATCCCACAATCCTCGGCCCTCCACCTGTCCCCCTGATGATCCTGCCTACCTGATATCTCACCTACCGAAGCCAAGCAGCCGCTGGGCTAGTTCTAAAAAGCCCGCTACCTGCCCCCCAGATGACCCATCTTATTTGATTTCCCGACTACCAAAGTCCAAGGATAGCTGCAGCCCGAGTAGTTCCCCTTCCAAGAATGTTGTGATGCCAGCTCAGGTTTCCCCTGTCAGCAAGAGGAAGAGTTATTCCCCTTCCCTATTTCGTCGGAGCATTTTTAATCGCCAGCCCAAGTCCCGACAGGACCAGACCGAGGTAGAAGAGAAATGTGAAGTGTGTGGATTCTCCATTAAAGATGAAAATAGAGTCTCAGTGGTGCGTGAGGAAAACAAGAGGGATAATTTTCACAAAACCTGCTTCAAGTGTTGCAAGTAAGTGTCAACAAGGATGAGAGAGAGAGAGAGAGAGAGAGAGAGAGAGAGAGAGAGAGAGAGAGAGAGAGAGAGAGATTTTTTATTTTTCTTTAAGCTGCTTAACTAGTTGGCTTTCTCTTTTCCTTTAATAATCATTGATATAGAAGCCTGCTGGGGTTACCTCCCTTTTATCATGAATGAATGTTGGAGAATTTCATTAAATCACTACCTGGTTTCTAAATTTAGAAATATTCATTTTCCTGATGCTCAAAGTCAATAGGAAGAGTTATCACCATAATTGCCAGCAAATTATGTAATAACTTGCTAACACAAACATTTCAGTGATGCAAACAAGCCTTTGAAAAAATTCTGAAAACTTATATTTTTAGTTTTATTAATTCAACCTCAGATAACAAGAATAAAGCTAGCTTAAGTTATATAGATGACAAATTAGTTTTGTGTATGGGGATGTATATAAAAAGAATCAAGTTAGTGCAAGTTGTTAAATCCAAAACTGCTGAATTGATAAAATATGTAATATTTGGAGGAGAGCTCAACACCCTGTGATTTGATCCTTCCATTAAACATACCTAGATTTATATAACATATCTGTATCTTATGTTGATGAAGTGCATGGATTATTACACTATTGATCTCTTTTGGTCAAGTCGAGTTGAGATCAAATGTGAAGACATCTGTAGGTGTTGTTTTTGACTTGTTTTTGCTTGTCTTTGTCTTTTGTTTTCATGTATATTGTATAACCCATGTATTAAAAAGTAAAGAGCAAAAAATGACACCACAGAATTGACTTAAATATTGAATCATGTCACAGCCTCACTTATGGACTTTATTTAATTGTATTTAGAGCATATATAATTTGTTAAAAGTAAAATCATATGTAATCCTGATGGTTATTTCTCTTACTTCATAAAAGTTTCTGGATGAATCTATGAACTCTTTTTTAAAAAAAGACCCTGGACAAGTAATAAAAAAAAATCATGTTGTGTGGCAACACCATGGTCATAGAGCTAAATCTTGCATTTGAATTGAAAGCAAAATTATTATATGTTTATAATTATTTCAAAGCTTTTTTTGTGAACAAAAACCTTTTAAAATTCTTTAATTACTGTAAACCAACTTTAATTTGTGACAACATTATTTCCTGATTTACTGGAGATAAACTGGCTTGCCGAAAATAATTTTTGCAAGTATGCCTTATCCAGATCCGTGTTGTTATTACAACCATACGACAAGGGGTGGTTCACAGCGAGAAATATTCGAAACGACGATGCTCACAAATATATCTCTCTCACTCATAAAAGTAGGTTTACAGTAACTTGGCTTGACAAAGAAAAAATTCATTCAAACCACTTTTTACTAATTAAAAAACAAATATCAGTGTGTGTAGAGTCGTGTACACGTAATTACATGTAATCACTATATCAAAATTAGGGTGAATTTAAAGAATCAAATCTTCAAGGATTGACAAGTGAATACATGTATTTGAAACATCACCTGAGAAAATCTTTAAAAAAAAAAAAATTCTTATTCCATATATCATTTTTATCAGGCAAAATTTACATTTCTGGAGCTTCAGTGGTCAGTTTCATATAAATATTTAATGTCTATTAACTATACAGTTATGTATCAGTCTCTTGTGTTATAAAATTTAACTTCTGCATAGTGCTGGGAAGTCTCAATCAAAATTACAAAGAAAAGAGAGAGAGAGAGAGAGAGAGAGAGAGAGAGAGAGAGAGAGAGAGATTGTGCAATATTGGAGGAAATCTCTCAGAAGATCTCCTATGAAGTGTCAGATCAGATATGCTCCTAGCTGATGGAACATCTTGCTGCTATATGGGCCTGGGAAATGTGTGCTTATACTCTCATCAATCAGAGCTGTTCCTGCTGTCCTGCTGTAGCTTATACTGGAGAATTACCAGCCTCCTAGTCAGCTGACTGATCTCTCTTTTATAACCAGTTTCTGTAACAGGGTAGTGGAGCCAGGGGTTAGTTCTTCCCACACATGACAAACCCAACAGCAGTCCCTATCAAGGGAGACAATCAGTCTGGTGCCACACCAGTTGTCCCCCTTGACTATAATCTTATCTATAAGCTACCATCAAATGCTCTTTCTGATGTCAAGCTATAAAATGCTGAACAAATTGGCAGATATGATACTACACAACAAAAGATACTATATACATTATCCAGACATCCCTGTTTGATATTTTTGTTCATGTAATTCATAAATGTTTGCAAAAACTCACCTGCTTTTCAACCATGTTTTTATTTCTCCATTTTGAGCATACTTAACACATTTTTTATTTAAAGATTCTCTTTAATCCAGATGCTTGTTTATCATACCATATACACATGTTGAGCTGTTAATGGTTGACTGTTTACTACAGACTTTGACCTTGTGCCGTGACCTCTATATTAAGATGTACAGAGGGCACCACAAACACTGGAAGCAGGGCTCGATGATAGAGATTTGTAAACAAGCTCTCATCTCCAGCAGATCTGTGGTGAGAATCTGTGAGGGGTCAATAGGGTTATCTGACTTCTGTGTTACATGGGGTACAGACTCTGAAGTAATTAATTAGCCTTATCACTATCAGTCTACTCCATTGTTCTGATACAGCTCCCCAGATAAAGTTCAGAGCTGAAAGCAGAAAGCTGTTTTCTTGAAGGTTTTATTTTAATCAGGTTATAAGAATATTCTTGGTTATCAAACAAAAATAGTTTTTATGGTTAGATTAAGGGACAAGGTTGCTATCAACTATGAAATCAATTTGGATTGATTCTGAAATTATCTGATCAGGTCTCAGTATCTTCTTTGGTGCTGTTCAGCTAAAATATCTTGAAATTAACCCATTATGAAGTTGCTCTGGCTACTTTGAAACGAATTTGGCTACTGTGTGGTAACAAATGGATGTGGCTTTTGTGCCATGTTAGAGAATCCGGCTACTTTTATATTAAATCCCAGGCTACTCTGAAATGAGTGTGAGATAACTAATGATCTTTGTTTTAATTACTGTAGTTCCTCAGACATTTAGTTGTCTGATATTTGACTGCCTTATTCCATTATAGGTAGAGATGTAATTACCACTAACTCACTCTATGACCTGACCTGACCTGTGCTAATTTGTCACTAATCACTCAGAACATTGGGGATCACTGGTAGAGGCCATTCATCTGTCTGTCCAATATTTCTAGATGTTGTTACTAATACATACTGTCTTTGTCAGTGATTTTCTTCAGAAGTTTGACAGATTTACAAATCTCATGTCTGACAGTGCTGAGGACTGATCAGCCTCACTATTGACTCTGTATGACTTAACTAAGATATGATGTAGACCTGTTGGTATTTGGATTTGGTTATACATGGCCATATTCAATAGATTTTGATACAAAACTTAAAAGCTGTAATTGAAATGTCCTGCATTGTCACCTTTTATTTGTGAAGAGATAATTTTGTTACAAGGAAGATATTACATGAAACGATTACAATATTCCACTACTGGTATCAGTATTCATCGGCCATATTGTACGGTTATCAATTATATAAAAAAAAAATCAATTTTTAATACATATATTATTAAATCCTTATAGAGAAGACAGACAATAAACCTTTGAAGTAATATTTGCAAACTTTTATTATTCAGGAGTGTGCAATTTTAATTTACCATGGAACATCAATATTATTTTGCCTTTTTTCTAGAATATGGGTTTTTGAATAGATCAGATTTGATTGAAGTTACATTAAGTATTTTCAAACAATAGTTAGTTACGGGGGTGGCTAATATTCTGTCTCACTTTGGGATGTAAGTTTAACCTGAGTAGGTGTCAAATTTCACAGGGATTATCTGTGATCAAAAGCCATTGTATGAAGCCTGGAGAATCATCCATATTAGGTTACAAGATGCAAGCTGTTCGACTGTGGTATTATGTAATTTTTACCAAAGTTTTTTAGGAAAAGGAGACATTTTGTGTTTTGTTCAGAGGAAATTTCTGACTCACAAACTCAATGAGTCATCTCGAGACCAGGTGCTCAGACAGATCTGTCATTTCAAGGTCACTCTGAGGAACTTCTACAAGATAATAATAGAAAAAAGAAACCAGTCATTGATAAAACCCATCACTCTCTTGATAAACTTGCAGGGTGAGGATGCCTTATTGCATGATTTTTCATAGAGATATCAAAGAGATATCTGTGAATGGTATTACAATCACATTATCACTGGATATTTTTATTTGCATATAAATATCCCTGTGTTCTGTAATTATCCTTTTCCTTATTGCTTGTCATTGTCCTGTCAAGTCTAGGTCATTTCCTGTGTATAGAAGGAGGCTTCCTGTGCACTGTAGCTCAATGTCAAGGTCAAAAAGACTCAACTGTAGCAGTGACTGAACTCGTCTCTATGTAAATATCTATAATCGCTCTGTGTGAGATGTCCACATCCTGTCTCCAAGCATGCTGGTGCAGTCTTTATGATTGTTTGAGTTTGCCGCTTTGTTAATTCTGTGTCAATATTGTTTGATTACCTGAAGTAGGGTGCTTTTTCTCTCCCTCTGTGTTTTTATTGTTCAAAACATTTCACTTAACTCTAGTTATATCTTAAGAGAAGGAGGCTTTACACAGTTTTATTGCATTAGAGCATTTTCATTCATTCTTTTGAATAGCATGGATTTGCAATAAAACTCATTATGTAATAAAAGCTGATTTATAAAACACCATAAAGACTCAAAAATAAAGAAATTTAAAGGGATGGATTGCCCCCCCTCTGACCAAACATCCAGAAATCAGCTGCAAATTATCCCCACATTTTCTTCTAGATAATAGGGTATAGAAAAGACATTTTTTTTCCATATATATGATAGGAATATGAATTCCATAAAGAACATGGTTAAATGCAAAATATTATTTTTCTCTGTGTCTTTAAAAAAGTGTTGAAAATTCTCATTGGGAACTGTCACCACCAGACACTGGGCTGTAAGACTAATCTATGAGACTGCATCAATGGGCTGAGATGTGTGACTTATCAGAGCCCTGGTTGTCTGTTTTGTTAGGGTCCCAACATCAGACAGAGGCTGCCACGGTATCACAGGAAATGGGTGACGCACTGAAAAAAGACAATGGAGGATTAGTGACACTAATTGGACGCCAGACTGAGCCAGATAATTCTAGGCCTCAATGTTCTATGAATAATTTCTTTGTCTCCTTATCACTGACATAGCTATGTCCCTTTTTAAGCCTCAATCAAGCTCTCATCCCAAAGTCACCAAAGTTACAGATGCAACAGGTTTGGTTGATACAATGGGTTGGTTGCTGCAACAGGATTGCATCATTGCTTGTCTTTATCTGGGTGGAGAAAACAATTCAAATACATGCTGATTTAAATAATTTTAACCTTTTCCAATCAATTTTGCATGATCGCTTATATTATTTTCTTAAAAACAATGGTGAGGATTGGGAAATCAGTTTGTATGTAAATTGACTTGCTGGTGATAAAATATCAGCGTTTGAGGAAAATGCTCTTTGAACAACACCTGAATTAAATAGGGAATTACTTGTATCAGGTTTATAATTGCAGATAAATCCAACTGACATGGAATAGTGTGCAGAACTTGGTTTCAGGGAATTGTATGACACTTTAAAGTATTGTAGATTGTCTTTGAAGTAGGAAAACATCACCTGAAGTTAATACCGTAAGTGTCAAGTTCCGCGTTGATCAAACAATTAACCATTGGTGGGTGGAAACAGACAATGGTCTCATCTAAATTAAATCACCTGATGATGGTTGTTGTATCTGGTAGATGGGATATAATAGTAACTGTATATACGCATTTAATATAAGGAATGAATGGCTGAGGACATGCTAAATAAAGAAGTGGAAATAAATATGATCAATACAATTATATGATATGAAAAGAAACTTGAAAATGTGTAAATTTCTATAGAAAAATTGTTGTTTTATGATTTGAAATGGCTGTTTCCTGTAATTTTGTAAATTTGCTTGCAAGGGTAAAGCCAGTAATATTCAAAAGTTCCATTAAGTTAGTGACTTACTGCCATTATGGTTAAGCTAGTGACTTATTGCCATTATGGTTAAGTTAGTGACTTATTGCCATTATGGTTAAGTTAGTGACTTATTGCCATTATGGTTAAGTTAGTGACTTACTGTCATTATGGTTAAGTTAGTGACTTATTGCCATTATGGTTAAGTTAGTGACTTATTGCCATTATGGTTAAGTTAGTGACTTACTGTCATTATGGTTAAGTTAGTGACTTATTGCCATTATGACAAATGTTTAATATAGAAGTGCACTGATTTGAATTTTTACAAAAAAAATGTAGGGTTATTTTGCATTTATAGAATATTTATAATGTTTTGCATAAGGTTAAGACATTTTTATACATTTTGAATTAAAATACAGATGTATGTAAATTTTTATTAATCTTGAACAAAGGAAATTTTGCATATTAAAATAGAAAAAGAAAAAACATTTGCATTAGGTAAGAAGTTTCCTCAACAAATTTACGACTCCGACTTCCAATAATGTAAATGATTAGGCTACTATGCTCTGTCAATCTCCATCACGCTAGATATCGATACACTAATTGTACAGTCACCAGGCAGAGAGCAACAGACTCCACTCATGCATCTAAATGGAAAATATCAGGGACAAAAAAACCTGTTGTGAAATTAATTAAATCTAAAGTCTCCTGGGCCAGTAAATTCAGTTTTCTATTGTTTGTTTCTAAAGAGGTTTTGTTTTTTTATCTTCCCTTTTCCATTGGAAAGGCTTCATGCTGAGATACTTAATGAATACATGTATACATACTTTTAACGATATCTAGTATCTAGATAAATGTATTTAAGGAACTGCTGGTTAGTTTTAGAACTAGTTTTTACTACCAGTTTATAGAATAAATTAATACTCCTTATTCTAATTGTTAATTCTAAGTACATGCACATCTTTACCTTAATTACTTTACATAGACATTTGCATGTTTAGAAACCCACTCAAAAAAGGTTATTTCAGCCAGAAAGAAAACTAATTGAATATGCAATATGCATTAAAGTTGTAGCCTTTGACCTAGTATCATTTAAAAAAATTTTTGATATACTTTTCTGTGTTACACACACCTTAAACTTTTGAAAGGGGAGACCATTAGTCAGGGTAGGGTAGGGATAAAGGTGTGACTCTCGACCCCTCGGGACCCAATTCTACATCCCATGTTTGTCACCAATTACCAGTCATTACAAGGTACTGACTTCACCTTAATTGCACCTGAGCAGGTGAGCTGGTTCAGCTGGCCATCTTGGAGTGAGGCTGTGTTGTTGTAGTTCATGCCAGGTATCAGAAAACAGAGCTCGAGCAGACAGAGCTGTGTACATGTAGATGCCGAGGGACAGCCTGGTAGAGGTATTGGGGGAAGGTAGAGATTCTGCAGTCGCTGGTCAGAGCCCAAGGAAAGTGATACATTCTGTGTGTGAGGATATTCCACAGCAGCTAGGAGAAGGCTTGTATCTGGTGCTTCGTCTCTGTGTACTGATCGGGCCTGATCCGCTGTATAATCAGTGGGGGAGGATTGACTGACCCGACGCTCTCTGAGGACAAAATTTAAATGATTGGGCTCATCCCTCAATAAGACCCAGGCTGACAGGGTCTTCTGGTGCTGCAGCATTATAGGGTTAGTCACTGGACTGGTGTATCAGAAGTGTGCTCCTGATAATTCAGATTTATTAAAATTATACAACTGCTTGACACTTGGACTCAAGGACCCTAGCAGAAAAGTGATGTTTGCTTTTTGTGTCCTTTGACAGTTTTGTTCTTTAAGTAATGCTTGCAGTAAAATTAGGAGTGTGTTGTATTGGGATCTAAATAAATTTCATTTTGTGCTGGAACAAGGGATCTCTCAGGAATTATATCCGGAAATTCTGTGATTTGTTGATTTGTCCTGATTCTGAATTCTGAAAAAAAGTTCAGATCTTCCTGTTTGGTTGTGCCGTCAGATGGATATAAATCTTGCCGATCAGAAACTCGCTAATCAATGAACCTGACAGGTGAATTGTTTAATGACGATTAACCTGTGAAAAAAGGCACATTTTTAGCATGCATATTTAAAGTTGTCTTTAGTGAAGATTTTTTCCTTGAATTAATTAATCCAGAATAGAATGCAGTTCATGTTCTGGTCTTGCTTATATCACTGAGAGTCGCTGTAGAGTCAGCCATGATATAATAGACAGATACCCAGGACAATTGTCTCGTCCTGTAAGAAATCAAATTAACAACTTTGGAGTGTGTTGATTGGGGGTTCTACTGGAAAAGATCCACGTGCCTGGGGGGACTCTGATAGTCAATACAGGCAGACGGGGAGACAGAAATAGGAGTCCGGGTCGATGGGACAGCTTCTAATCAAGTTAGCCAAAAATGATGGCTTAAGGTGGACACAGTGCATTGCTGGTGACAGAACTTGGTACCTGATTATACTATAAGATGTGTTTGTGGAAATTCTGAGGGTATCCATTACTTGACATCAAGGATTTAAGAAACGCTGTCATCATGCCCAGAAAAGGAAAATATGAGATTAAGGATTATCGATATGAATATTGGAATTGCCTGTGTTGTTGGAAGACTCAAGAAAAACCGTAAGTATAACTGTGGTACTTGATCATTGGTGTCAATCAAAAAACATACAGAAGACCTGGACCTTTATCAAAACTTTTGTAGGGGGTAGGTAAGTGCGAAAGCCAAAAATTATGAAGACTTCTGGAAGTAGCCTCATGCAATGTATTGATGGGATGTATGGGGAAAATTTACTTGAGATTTCTATCACACCGGAGAGTATAAAAATGTTAGTAATTAATGTATATTTTTCAAGACATCAGTTCCCAGAAGAAATTTATTTTATTTAAATGGATCTGAGAGTTTATTGATGTTTCAACTGGTTTTACCCTGACATAAACATCTCGCCTATTTCTGTTCTGTGAACTAATTTTCGAGGAGACTAGATGTTTGTTTGAGTGTCAGTAGGAAAATAAATTCCCAGATATCTACTGATTTTTCTGTACAATTTTTGATGTTTGAATCATTTGGTTGAGAAAGGTTCTAGTATGAATCGATCCACAGCCTGTGATGTAGTAGAAAATGAATGTACAGGAGCTATAGTTTGCAGTGCTTGTTTATCTGTAGAATATCCGTGTGATAGGTATATATCGGCATTATTTGTAGTGATTGAAGCCACATGTCTGTCCAGGGGCCCCGTTATGTTATCTGATGAAAACTACAACAGAGGGGGAGGGCTAATTCCTGTTGATAAAAAAAAAATGGGGCAGGGGTGTTCTATCAAACACCGATACTGACCAGGCAGGGAAAGTCACCTGAAGTGGGTTAATTTGATGTGTATTTCTACCTATGGGTCTTTATAAGGCTTATTTTATGAAATTCTGCTTATTATATAATAGAACTTGGTTAACTTATGACATTGCAAAGTTCTGAGGATATACGATAATGAATTCATCAAATCATTAATTAAAATGATTTCCCAACATACAAGACTATCTTAAAGAACTACGGCCTTGATTTTTAAATACCAACGAAAATTAAATTACCGTAATGTCAATTTTTTTGTGAATCATTTGAATTAGTGGGTGCCAATTTTCATGAATTGACAACTTTTTAATGATTTGTGAAAATTAATGAATTCCATGGATTTTGCTTGCTTATACCAAGTACGGTATACCATTACACATGTATGAAGACTATTTAATTCTTTTGAGATGCTTATTTATTGAAGAAGCTTATCGGTATCATTTTCAAATTCAAAATTGAGCAACCATGAATTCCTGTACTTATAAGTATTAATTATTTGTACCTTAAGAAGGTGTGAAATATCTCTTTTTTGAATAAACAATGACATTTTAAATAATCTTTTACCTTTTTTTTCTCTTTCACAAACTTGGTGACAGAGTAATACAGTCCTCTTCTTCTGCATAATATGCAAGACATGTTCAAAAACAGATGGGGATTTTACAGTTTTTACCTTCTTTGAGTTTTAAAAAAAAAAATGCAACCAATTTTTGGTCTAATGTTGAACAATTTGAAAAATTTTAAGTAGTGATTATAATTTGATAATGATTTACCTTCATCCACACTGTGATGGAAGTGAAGGGGTAAGAACTTATATACATCACAAGCATTGTGTAAGAAAACTTGCTGCAAGGGAGATAAAAACTGTGAAGCAAATTAATTGTTCAGTGATTTGATAAGGGGACTGAACTGTCTATTTTAAGCCAGCTGTGTTCTAAAAAAAAAGAGTTAGATTCTACTGATCCATGCTTAATTTCACTTGGCAAATGATTTTAATTACATTTGACTACTTAACATCCTACATACATTATTTTCACGTGGGTTTTTTTCATGATTTTTTAAAGTTTTTGCAAATTTATGAAGTTTATCTCAGTCTCTGCCTTGGCAGAATAATTAATTTCAGATAAAGTCCTGATTACAACAGGGTTGCCAGAAAAAGATTTAAATGTGTATTCAGAAAAAAGCAGTTTGGCATGCAAAGCAATTGGAAAGTGATAAAGGAATTAAATTGAAAATTTATCATTTTGACTCTTGGTCTTTTTTATTTTATGAACCTAACATATTTGCATACTGATGACGTCCTTATTGCAATACACAGTAAATTGTATGTTAAGTAATTGATATTCATCCTCTACCACCTCTATATTAATATGTATATATAATTTTATGAAGCTTGTTAATATAAGGAATAATTTGTGATATGTTAGGTCATTTGTAAAAAGGTTAAAGAAAGAGAAATGAAGAGTTTTTGAATCATCGAAGTGTTTGGATGATCGGGCCCATCACTGTGGTGAGAGGTTTCCTGAATGATTAGTGGATAATTCCTGGATATAAGATAATTAGCTGGGTCAATAGGGGGAACAGTCATTGATTTGTACTCCCAATCAATGACATTCAGGAGGAAGGGTCACAGAAGGGCAGCTTCGTTAATCAATTCAGTAATTGTTATTGTTAATCTAATCAAATCCTCTACTTAATTCCAAGATGCAGTACATCCGGATAAAGAAATTGATGTATGGATTAACTTAATAAAAGACAAATAATTTAGAAGTTGATAATTAGCGTGGTTACTGAAAAATTCAATTTATTCAGTTCAACTGGGGGGAGACTATTATATATATATATAGGATCTCTCATGATTTGCGATCGCAAATCATGAGAGATTCTTTTTATCACATGTTTTACCACGTTTTTTGTTAATCTCATTTTTTTCTGTACAAATTATAATTGTGAGCCGCACAACACGTCAACAACTTTACGCTTGGAAAAAAGTTCCTTGAAGTTTAACAAATAAACATTTCATTTTCGAACAATTTCTTTATGAATTCATGAAAAATAAATAAAAAACATTAAATGCTTCACTTTTACAACTCAACACTATTCAACTGTATTATTTTTTAGCTATTCATTATACGTCAATCAACCTGCTAAACCTACGTAATGTTTAATTATGACGTCACGTGGCGTAAGAACACACAGTGGAATATCAAAAATTTATCCCATGAGTGATATCCACCGCATATTGAGATAAACATGTGATAAATATTTTTTAATCAATCAGAATATGTTTGAATTTAATAAAATGATTCAATTGTCGCATAGCAAAATGTAATAGTTAGTTTTGATTAGTGAGTGATGAATTGATTAAAAAAACTCAAAAATATCTCTGTCCTAAATCAGACAGACATAGAGATGCAGTGGGTGGTGATGAGTATAAGTACTACAGATATCTGTCAGAACAGTTCAGAGCCCAGGCATCAGAGCATGCTTGTACACTAAACATGCTGGATTAGCCGTATTATGTCATCACATTATGCATGTTACATGTCGACAACCCAAATGTCTTCTCCAATGAAGGTCTTATACCCTGCAGAAATATGTCAGCTATATTTGGCCGATACACCAGTAGTTAGTACAGGTAACTAAACACCAGGTACATCTCTGGGATTATCCCACAGCCTATCAATCAGGGACATGGGCATTAGGACAGGGGGAAAGGAGAAAGGAGGCCAGAGAGAGAGTTCTAAGACTGGCAGAGTTATCTCTCTTAATACATCTTACCAGCTTCAGCAGAAAATAAAACATTAGATATTGAGAAGGGATCACTGCTGTTGATGATTGCCCTGAGAAAGGAGGCATGATTTGTCAATGTTATATATTGAGAGGCACTTGGAAGGTTTGTCCTCAATTGTAATGATATTCAGAGTCTCTTTTGGCAGTGGACTTCATAGTATGCCAAAGGAAGAGAACAAGAACCCAGGCATCAACAGATATACCCCACCAATGTATCCAAGTCATTTAACATCAGAACTAAATGATTCCAATGTTCTAGTACTGTATTTTAAATAGTGCATATCTTGTATATATATTTTTCTGCTCAATCTTAGTGCATGGGGAGGAATATTTTAAAGCTCACTGAAAGGTGCTAGGTATTTCATTTCACAGAAATCAAAGCACCATGTGTAATAGTTAAATAAAGTTTAGCATTCCAGTTCTGTTTATTCTGATTTAAATGATATTAGGATTAAATGGATAAATTGGTTACAAAAGGAAATCTGCTGACCTTTCAGGAATGATAAATGGGATTAGGCACTACAGGGCCTCCGAGTTAAAGTCAGGATTACCCAGGCACCACAGTCAAATAATCCCACATTCAGGGCCAGATTTTCCTGACAAATATTTATGATGTGCACATTACAAACCTATAGATATAGTACTCTTTTCTGATCGGCTTAAATCCAATCAGGATTGGTTAGGATTTCATTTAGTACAATGCTTCTGTCAACAAGATCAACAACAGGTGAAATTGTCCAAAGTTTTGCGGTGAAGTTTGTGTGGTGTCTCACAAAATTATTTTTTGGTATCCTGTAATTTTGGAGCTCAGTCAAATTTCCAATACCTCTCCATTGACTGCAACATGTGGTGTGATTACAGTGTTACTGTGAATTACACGGCAGAAACACAGCTGACTACACTATTCTCCCTCGACCAGCGAGCCTGCCAAAGTTTTTTTTATCTACTAATTTAGATGCAATTAAGGAGAGGAAATAAATGGATACCGACTCTTTTCATCTCTCTCTCTGCTGGTCTCCCAATCAGAGTTCCGGTCCGGATTCTGATACTCCGTGTGTTATAATTGTTACTCTGGGCTTCTATCTTGAGAGATTGTGAGTGGGAAATAAGTTGGAGGACTAAATGAGGACAATCAGTGAGCGGGATTATAACGATGATTGTAGGATGATATCTAATGAGATGGGTGATGATTCTGTGATGATTTAGAAGGATTAGGGATTTAATGGCTTACCTTTGGCAAAGACTGATGAACCAGTGGAAGAAGGCAAAGTAAGCAGGCTGTATAATGTAAATTCATATGTTTTATGAAGGAATTTATATTCAAGGTTTGAAGAATAAATTGTCTCTTTTTAGGGTTTTACTTCTGTGTTTTACATATAGTCAATAGAAGATTATATGATAAATGTTAACAGTGCAGTATGCTAGTATGATGGTTTGTGGGGTATTATATGTTAATGAAAACATAAAAGAAAACAATTTTTAAAATCTCCAATAAATGTTGATGCATTAAACTATGAGTCACTGTGTATGACAACAGTTATTATAAAATATCATGACCATTAAATGCTCCAATGTTTTCTTTATATCCAGCTCATTTTATTGCAACTTGCTGCACTTTGATGAAACATAAATTATATTGATTTTATACAAGATTCATGCATAGAATAAGAATAGCTCATAATAAACAGTTCACAGATCTTTTTGAATGTATAGATTTCTGATGACTAGAAGTCAATATGATTAATTGATGTATTGGAATTCTATGAAATCCCTCTAAAACCATCAGATGTCTGTCAACTAACAGCTTTATAAAGTGTTTTCACCAAATCTTCAAATACCTTTGGCCCAGAAATTATTTTAAAAGATTTCACACTTTATCCTAGACAGGACATAAATCAGTTTGGATTACACTAATTGAATTATAGATTTGCCATAATCTCCATACTTTTTAATGCAAGGTTTCTTTTTCATGATTTAAACCAAAAAATATTGCATTGGGCACTAATTGGATATGGGAAGTTTTAAGCAGGCTAATGAATTGATTTTTCACTCATAGAGTCACTGACGGAAGGAATAATTCAGAATAATGATAAGTTGTTATTACCCAACTGCCAGCTGAACAGTTTCCTTATAGCCTGAAACCTCACTTGTTTACTTAGGAAAATTCAAAAAGCCTGAGCACTGGGTATGTCAGCTCCCCAGCCCTGTTGATTTGAAGGGAGAGGTTCTTATTGTGGTCTTTTATCATCTGATCTCCAGCCAAAATATTTCAAGACCAGCTCTGAGCTGACAGAAACATTGTGTGAAAGTCTGCGGTCAAAGACTGGGATCAATAGGACAGTGTAAGGGATACATAGCCAGGGAAATACTGGAATCGCTGTCTGTATATATCATAAAGTGAGGAGTTCTAGTATAGAGTCTGAATTCACTGTAACAACAGGCAGTATGATAGGCGATATTGTATACCTCACTGAGTAAGTAATCGTCTCTCATCGCCGCATGTCATTTGTTGCTTCTTGTTTTTGTATGATAATGTGATCTAAGGAAGCAATCCATATTCAGAGTTTTAACAATCTGTTGATTATGTATAAAGAAAAATAATACTTCACATGTATATGACAAAATATATATATGTGAATTACTTCATTGTTAATTATGATGATGATGAAAAGCGCCTGTGATTTTTAAAGCACTCCATTGTTTTTTATAGTATATAATATTCACATGGATCAGGATGGGGTCTGGTTACACCATCCTGTTGCACATGCATGCATTGATTATGAGTTAGATTTTTACATTTGACTGCATTAGACCATTTAGACCCCTGTGACTACATCCTGTTATTTTGTCAATCTCCGATTTCTGCAAATAGCAGTGGGTTTATATTTATACCCTATACAAAATCTCCATAAAGGCCTTGAGGTTTGTTCATTAAGGAAACTTATCAGCACTTATCATTGTTGGTGAAATTTTATCGGGACATTTTACAAAGTACATGTATTTATAGGCCAAGCATTATAACTTGAGAGTCCTTTCATGTGTAGATCAGTCCACATTAGTAAATATCAGATGACCACGACCTGACGACCTGTTGATTATAACTTTTGAAATGTTTATGTTTATTTCATGGTACCAGTTTATCAACTTCAAGTGTTCATTTTAATATATGCTACAAATGCCTGAAAATCATAGTTTATTTTTGTCACTAAATTCATCTTTCATAAGAATGTGTATCTTACTCACTCTGCAGTTGTCATAGGAGAGAACATATATAGGCATTGTGCCTGCTGTTCAATCCGATTGATGTATTCTTATATACTTGAATAAAATACTTATTAAATTAATGTGTATCTTTATTCATTGCATTCACCCTGTCATTCCCTGGAGCATTCTATCTCTATTTATCTCTCTTTCCCTCTCTCTCTCTTTCTCTCTCTATTATTGATCTCTACATGGATTTCAACTTTTCCCCACTCCAGTGGTCACTCTGCAGTTGTCATGTACAAGTCCCCCTCTACATTTGTCAGTACACCCACAGTCCTGTCAATAACATCACAGTTTATTAACTAGAGCTCTACTCTCAGGTGACAAAGCCTGTCCTGTGGGTGGGCTGCTGATGGAGACAGACAGTATGTAATTGTCTATTCATCCATCTGTGCATCTGTCTGTCCATCCATTGCCTGTCTGTCTGTCTGCCCATCCATTGCCTGTCCATCTGTCTGCCCATCCATTTGTCTGCCTGCCTGCCTGTCTGTCTGTCTGTCTGCCTGCCTGTCTGTCTGTCTGTCTGTCTGTCTGTCTGTCTGTCTGTCTGTCTGTCTGTCTGTCTGTCTGTCTGTCTGTCTGTCTGTCTGTCTCATAAAATATTATAGTTTTATATAAAGGCAGGTTTGTATTGGTGTCAGCAGCTAAGATATTGCTCTGTAATCACAATTTGTTTTCTCCTTAATCCTTATCTTGCCCCAGACTTTGACGATACATCTATTACCATACAAATCAGTTGTCAGTCTATCCAATAAGGGGAGAAATGAAAAATTCATATAGTGTAAAAAGACAACAAGACAATTATGTAGCTTTATCTCCCTCTCATGGAGCCCACACAGTATAATGGATCTATTAAAGAAATCAGAGTGATGTACTGCCATGTAATTACAGTCGGAGGGCCCTATCTCCTCCAGATGCCACAGCTTACCACTCTCTTTATGAAATGAATTGCAGGATGTGTTTTATATGCATACTGAGGCATTTGGAATTCATTAATTTCCTGTAAACTCGGAGTGTAATACGCCTCACTTTAAGAGACAATGCTAATCATACTTGGTAGGTACAATGTACAGTACATCTCCTGGTCTGCCAGAAAGATTTATAACAACATTTAGTACCTGAAAAAAAAAACTGACTACAGTAAAACTTGGTTATAGCGAAGTCTTAGGGACCAATGGATTTACTTCGTTATATCTGTTCGTAATAATAACTATAGTGAATTCACTATATACATGTTCTTTTTTCACCAGACTACAATTTTTGCTAATTGAGGCTAATAGAATGAAAATACAGTCTCTTGATACCTTTAATAATTGGATTGTGAATTGACGAATTTATGTGAAAATAAATTCATTGAAACTATTATGTTAAATGGTAGTGCAAATTTTTTAAACTGTAAAGAAATTCATTATAAAAGTGTTAAATTTGGTCGTTATTCACCTCGATCTACAGTACTCAAAATCAATTCGCTATATCTGTAAATTTGTTATATCCGAATTTGTTATAACCATAAAATTTTACAAATATTTGGTAATAATTATACCGGGGACTCAAAAATACTTCGCTATAACCAAGATTTGGCTTTATCCATGTTCGCACCAAACGAGTTTTACTGTATCTTGTAATTTGTTTTCTCATTTATGTTTGTCTTTTTATTGGGAGTTGTTTTGGAATTGAATTTATAAAGGTGTGACAAATATAACAAAATTTTGATCCATATGTAAGTTTTCCTATTATTTTTAACAGTCCCCAATACGTGGGGAGAACTTTAATCAAATCTCTATTAGCCCAAGACACCTCCTACTATGGATCTCTGAGTAATCAAAAACTAATGATAATAAATCATCAGGTATATCTGTAGTGTCTACGTTGTCCACAGAAGTCATAAATTAGATCACAGTCCAGAATAAATGCCAGCATCCATTACAGGGAAGCCATGGATGTTGATAATCAAAATCTCATCAGGGTCTTCATTAGATATTGAATGATTCATGAATACAATATAGTAGATCAGATTTAAAAGTTCAGATCTAATTTTATATCACTGTTGGGAATGTCTTCCTCATATAGCTGACAGTAATATTACATCTTGAACATGATCCTAGCTTCGTTGTGTGACTTGTGACCCCACACCAGTCACCTATGACCTTCAGGTAATGTCATACAGAAAGTGGGAGTAGCCATGGGAATTGAATTCATTGTGATTCTGCTGTAGCAAGCATGTTTTGAGGTGGGATGCTTTTAACTTGGCGCCAAGATATAAAAGTCAACAGGGACCTCATACCATGTTATCTGTCCGTCACAGGACCATGTTTCACACAGAATGTGCTTTTTTAAATTTTCCTGCAAGTATGTATTGTATGTTTATGTATCCCCGGAGACAGGGACAAAAAGCGATAAAAAGAACAGTTTAACATCAAACAGCTCATGCCAGGTCCTGCTTGTCACATTGCATCAAGATAACTGATCTCTGCTGTTACAGGGCTGATAACAGTTACTCAATGCAGTTGCTAATGCATAACTTTACCAGCAGAGCTAAATCTGCATAACAATGTTAAATTCCTACATATGTAGGATTAAATTCAAATGAAATATTTTAAGTATTAAACTTTTCTCTGGTTTGGTGATGTATCTAAGATTTAAATCCAAACCTCACTCTACCGACTGACCAGGGCCTTCACAGTGTTACATAATAAAAATAAATAATGGAAGGACTACATGCGTTATTATGCATTTCTAGCCCCCAAAATTAAAGTTTTATAGAGAGCTTTAAAAATAAGGTTGAAGATAAAAAATGAGTATGTAAAAGGTTATCACCACAGTGACGTCATAAAGTAGAAATGTTGTCATGAAGATTGTCTTATTTTGAAAAATTAATGTTTTGGAGCAAAATAGAGGTGTATTCCGACAGGTTTTTTTGACTTGCAAAAATCAAGTGCATGCTTGCTCAAGTATCATTTTTAACTATGATGTGTATAATTATATGAACAAAAATATATCTAAAAATTGTACTTGAGCAGACCTATGCTCTATACTTCCAAAGGCAAAATGTGAAGAAAATATGACAATATTTTTATTTATTTGCAAAATAGTGGGAATTAGCCCATTTTAGTGACATCACAGATAACAGCTATTGGACATTAATGACTGATATCAAGATTAATATGATAGCCCTCCTCTGATATCAAGATTAATATGATAGACCTTCTCTGATATCAAGATTAATGTGATAGATATCCTCTGATATCAAGATTAATATGATAGACCTCCTCTGATATCAAGATTAATATGATAGACCTCCTCTGATATCAAGATTAATATGATAGATATCCTGTGATATCAAGATTGATATGATAGACCTCCTGATATCAAGATTAATATGATAGACCTCCTCTGATATCAAGATTAATATGATAGACATCCTATGATATCAAGATTAATATGGTAGACCTCCTCTGATATCAAGATTTATATGATAGACATCCATTGATATCAAGATTAATGTGATAGACATCCTGTGATATCAAGATTAATATGAAAGATATCCTCTGATATCAAGATTAATATGATAGACCTCCTCTGATATCAAGATTAATTTGATAGATATCCTCTGTATAATGTTTTATGAATATTTGATTTTGTTATGATACTATTTGAAAATTAGTTAAAATGGGGGCAGATATTTGACCATATCAAATGTAGTCCTATGCAATAATTCTTTGTGTTTTCTGCCACCTTGTATTTTGGTGTCTTACAGCACAGATTAATTGATTAAAGTACCAGCTTTTGATATGTAAGTCATGAGAGCAATCCAGCTAGGGTTTTTGCTATTTTTACCTTCATAAGAAATTTGAAGTTTCACAAAATCATAATTTTTTTCTTACAATTCAACCATGAAACATATTTTTAAGTGTTGATTTTTCATCTACCCTACAGTGAAATATCTTGGTGTCCTATACCACCCTAATTAATGCATTAAGTAGGTCAAAATCATACATGTATTAGCAAATGCCTGAAGCCCTGACTGCCACTTTAGGCATTCCTACGCCCTTAGCTGCAATACTAAATGAAGTCTAATTTGTGGTATTTTACCCAAAGCCATATACTTGATTGAATAGTGGGAGTCATGAAACTGAGCAGTCACAGATTATACTTGGACTGTAGCAGGTCAGTACATAAGTACTGATAGAAAGTCACAAATTAATCCTTGTGACTATCTGCAGTAGTTGTCCTGTTTGTACAATTTCAACAGACTTGGCTTATGTAATCATAAATTTTCCAGTGTGAACATTTTATTTATGATTGATGGGGCCCTGAATTCAGCGGCAGATTGTGTGTGGGAACAGTGATGGGTATGTGGTGTCTGGGGGAGGGTTAGAATTCCTAGCACCAACTCCTTGTGTGTCTCCAGATGAGGATCAAAGTTTATTAATTCTCTCATTAGAAGGAATTTTTCATGTCTTAAACTCTAAGTTAAATAGTGAGCATCTGATGTAAATATTTATCAGCAGGAACCCCACAGAGGAGCTGGTTCTGTCAGTGATTTCATTGCTGTGCTTTTTATTTACAGATGTGATACTGCCCTGAGTCTGAAGAGCTACAAGTGAGTACTGTCTTAATCTATTTTATCTCTCTTATTAAAATCTTAAACCTATCATGTGTCGGTGCACTCCATTTTAAATTGACAGGCATCTTTAATTTTCAAATAGTCTTATTGTTTTTAATTGCACCAACATTTAATAACCAAAAGGTAATGTATAGTAATCTAGATCTGTAATAAAAGGATTTTTGATAAATTGTGTGATTTAATTACTCGGTAAAGCTGATTTTCATTCACAATATTTCTCAGAAATAGCTTCATTACTAATTATTAATGTTTGTTAATTTTGAAAGGTTGCATTTATCGTCTTTCAGAATGTACTGATACTGTATCAATTCTTTATTATGGAATACATTTACAGACATTTTTTCAACAGCTGCAGATTTTAAAACATGAGTTTTTGCTATTAAATGTACATGTAGAGTATATCAATTTTTAAACACCAGACAATTAACTTAGGTAATTATAATGACAGAACAGATCTTAATATATTAAGGCTCAGTCCTTGGGTCTATGACATGTTGTAAAGAATGAATAAAGTAAATGTTGGGGTTTCACTTTGTCATGTAGTATTAATTCTTCCAACTTTCTTTGAGGTATCTTCCTTCTTTGATTTTTTTCTTGATTCTTTAAATTGAGACATGTAATTGTCCATTGTAATTGTCATAATGATAATAATTAGCATTAGGAAACCACTCGGGCTTTGACCTTGTGAAGTGTCCACAAGGTCGTTGTCACTGGACGCTTGAGTCATGATACAGGATCTCACGCTTCACCCTTGCCCCCAGAGTGGCCAAGAAGTGTCATTATTGTATAAGGTGAAGATTGATCTTAAATTAATATTGCTGGAATTCTAACAGACAATTCTTCCTCCAATCTCCAGTAGACATGCTATGAGGGGAAAAAGTCAGAACTGATCTAATCTATTGTAATTATTGGGCAACACTCTTGGATTTTGGCCTATCACACCTCTGCACTCATTGCATAACTGACCACAATGAGTGACCTCACTGAGAACAGGTCATTATGGAGTTATTGTCATTCCCTTGTTGTTGTCATATTCTGTCTATAAAATCTAGTACCAGAAAGAACAATAAAAACCTACATCATGTACATGGAAAAGTGCAAGACCTAGGTCTTTGATGTATCATTTTTATTAGCAGATTGAGTTTTGCAGTGAATCGTGGGAAGTCGGTTGTTTTGATTCCCAGACATTAATCCGCAATCTGTGGTAAGGTGAGACAGTTCATGGGGGGCTACTGATGGTTCCCAGATTGCTCTAATTAAATCTCATGAGTGGTGCCATTCCAGGTGGTGCTAGGAGATGTGTGCAGTACCACATGATGGAATCTACAGGTGTAGTATGATCCCCAGAGCCTCATCTGGTCAGTGACCTCAGACTCAATTAACTCCCTGAGTCTGGTGCCCCTGACTCCAATGTGTTTATATTCACAGCTTACTTCATGGTTCTGATGGTCTGGTAGAATTTTGATGGAGGTAATTTAAATGAAGTGTTATTTATTCAGTCTTCAAAAATAGCATGAAATAGGATTAATTGTCTATGGATGAGATATGATGACAATTTAGAGTCCCCAGGGTGGGGATTTAATTAGACAGGAGGCCTCTGGTGTGTGATAGGACCCCATTTCTTTATTCAGGTACGACTCATTGTCAGCATTGATTGTCAGAGTTCTCTGGATGGGATCCATTTGCCTCAATGGTGCTTTAGTGTGAGTTTTGTTAGGCACTCAGACTATGACATTTATTCGCATTTTTTAAAATGTCACACCAATCTTGTTCAAAGTATGTTCAGGATCGTTGCATAAATCAAATTTGCATCATAATTTTGTGCACACATTTAGATGTCCTGGGGGCTTTGCTTGCATATCAAACTGTTGGTTGATTTAGCAAGGATTCTGTGTGTCACGTGAGTGTTTAAGCTTATGCTCTTTACAAGTATGAAAGTATTGTGATACATTGTTTTGTATACTGTTTTAAATTAGGTGCATTCACTTTTTTCAACTTTACTTGTAATAATCTACTGTAGGATAGCTAATGATTACTGATGGGTTAATGAGACAGAAGATAGGTAAATTTCAAGATGGCATAATGTCCAAACTGATTGCAAAATTTCATTTTCTTTATTGAGTTTTGTGATCTTTGGTAAGATTAACAGTTTTCAAATTCCTAATTGATTTGCCTGCTCTAAGTGTATATGCATACTTTTTGTCGACGATAAGAACCAATATATTGTCCCTTATGGTCAAGACATGCTGGTCGCTGGTCACTGACTGGACTAGCATTCCTGCTCTGATCGTGACAATCTGTCTGTTGGTGACAAGTTATGAACAAGAAAGCTGCCTGGACTCTGTGTCTTCTCATTAACTGTCACATATAATGTAAACTCCTTATGGTTACCCTTCATTGAACATCGATCAGGATCCCATAATGACCCAAGCAATGATCTAAATGGTGATCACACAGCTAGTCAAAGACATGCCTCCTTTTCTGTCTATGATCAATGCAATTGCATTAATGGAAAGAAATATTTGTAATTTTTGAGCAATTATTTCACATTGCAATAATGGAGCTTGAGCTGGTATTAATGAGAAAGTAACAGGTCAAAAAAGTCTTAGGATTTATCGATTTCTGGAGCAAATAAATCAGCAGGAAGTTGGACATTTATTTTTCTCCATTTCTGCATGTCGGAATTGTTTTGGAATGCAATGAAAGTGGTGGAGTGCAGGCTTTATAAAGCATTAGGTTTTTCTGATCGCTAGATATTGGATTCTACAGAGACAAAATATTGTTCAAAAAATAAATCTCAGAATGTGTTGGAGGAAACAGCAGAAATGCATTGTGACAGACCAATCAAAGTCAACTATTGTTTGAGGGATTAATTTATGATGCTTAAAAACAGGTAAAATTTGATAGACACTTTAATATATATCATATCTATTTTGACAGTGTACAGTTAAGGATTAATGATAGATGAATGAATTCAAGATATTTCCTGTCTGACATTTAGAAACCAGTATGAATTGTCATTTGGTATAAACAGTGATGATTTGAGTGATTGTTGCATGAAATGATGAATATGCATCTCTGTTATATTTAAACATTTAATACCCCATGAACAGACTTGTAATCATTGATGAATGAAGATGAATATGTTTAGGTCCCAGTCCAGGTAATGTGGGGTATACCTGTACACTACACCTGTATACTGCTGAGTAACAGCCAACGTTCGTGTGCCCCTCAAACGATCGCGTCCCTCTGTCCCACGCCTTTCATTGATTCTCAAAGATTTCTGTTTATCTTATGACTAATACATGTATTGATTTTTTGTTACAAAAGTTATAAAAAAAAGTTTTGACAGTTCAAAATCACAAATTTAAAGTTCTGTGTGGCTGTTCATAGGCATTCAGCCTGTGCCAATGTGTGATTGGATTTATGAATTAAAAGGGATTTTTATAAATTGAATGAAAGAGATGTAACTGTTTGTGCTCCCCAGTTCATTCTGCATAACGTGAAGGAGACAGGTTTTTAATTGAGTGTTTAAGAGCTGAAATTGAACAGTTGCTCCACTAAATATTAGATACTACCGATACTTAATCAGTGAGCATCTACATGTAAATGGAGGGATGAATAAGATGAATTGTGTGACTAGTCCCTGGCCATGGTAGTGGATACACCAGCTGTTGGGACAATAAATTTCTCTGGTTCAAACTCCGGTGGAAGTTAAAATATTGCCTATTATTTTGTGGATAATAATGTTCAATTTCTGAAATGCTGTGTTGGTCTGGAAAATCTAGAAAAAGCCCAAGGTAAGCTCTCAATTCTTTTAAAATATTGAAGAATCAGGGAAAATGAGTCATAAATAATAAAAGCTGATTTTAAAAGTTAACCTGTCTTTATAACCTTTAAAACTCCAAAAAAAAATCTAGTAGGCTTCTAAGTTTTCTCAGAAACAATCATTAGGTGGGAAATCCTGGCCTCGGTCCATCATATCGTTTACAGACTAATTACACCCCTCTTCTAACGCAGGTGCTGTGCACAATTCACCTGAAAACTCTGGTTTTGTCTCAATGAGGGCCCTATTTTGGACATGCCTTTTTCTGTTGGCTCAACCTTTGATTGCATGTTTAAAATCTTACGATGATAAATTCCATCATGCTGTTTGTATGGTGGTAGCAAAAACTTTGAGGAAACTTTTTGGATATAAAGTACAGTTAATGGCTGTGTATCATGCAGATCAGTGATAGACACTGATATTTGAGAGCCTTGTGGGAAGAGGAAGGGTTGTTATAGGATCATTCTGTAAAGCTTGGGACTGTCCCTACACAGAGGACTGGCTGTTATATAACCCAGTACTTTTACTCTTCACTGATACATAATGGAGAAATCCCATCAAATGATTGAATTTCTTCGCTCACTTTCCCATGACGTTTTAATTTTTTATTATTTGGAGAAATTATCCATTTACTGCGGAATGTGACTTTCAATGATCCGTGCAATGATTTCAATTTGTCATACATATATATTGCAGAATTAATAATGGATCTGTATTATGGATAAAAATAGCTGTCTGAACTATTTACAATGTCTACATTTTGATCTAGAATAGTTATGTACACAAGGGTACTGTTCATTTCCTTTTCCAATAAACCTGAGGTTCATTTGGCCATATGTAGATTAAGTAAGGAGATGGGCGAGATTTTCCACTTCACATTGGAGTTAATTGGTTGAGATGAAAGTGCTCCCTAGTTTGTAGACTCAGATAGTCATCTGTGCCTTCTTATAGAAACTTTGTCCTAAGGGGAAACCATCCAGAATTGGATGGCCGTCCTGATCATATTCATGGTCGCTTAAACTGTTGTTTTATTTTTGCTTTATATCTTTGAGCAGTGGTAGGCGTGTCAGTGCCTGAAAAAAATCTATTATAATTTCAACACATATTCCCTTCTAACTGATACTCAGGGTTTTGATTGTAAAAATTTGAATTTTAAATTATGCTTTTTTTGATTTGCCAAAACTAAATCAAAATCCTTTTGCATTCTATCCCCATAGATATGCTGTTATCTCAATGTGTAGGATGTTAGCTGGGAGATACCCCAGAATGGCCATTATACTGTTGAAAGAAATCAGTAATAATGCTTCCCAAATTCTTCCTGACTATTTGATATATACCATTTATTCTGTAATTATTTCCCAGTGTGTTTCATTCTTTTGTAATCAAAGACATAACATTTAGTTGATAGCCCATTGTAAATGATTAACCACTGAGCTGGATCTATCATACTTTACTTGTTTTAGGCTAAGTACTAGCTGACATGATGCACATTCTGTAATTGTTTCACGACCCTGAGACTATAGAATTTCAGAACTTCCTGTTTGTTGAGACATTTCTTGCAATTAGGATTTAGTGATACATGTATTGCTATTTGATTTATATACATTGTATGTCTTCTTGTATTATATAGAAGGTACTAAGATTATTAAGAATTGACCACTGCTGTTGTTTCATCAATCATAGCTTCTTTAATAGGTGTCAGCTCTGTCTTTGATAAAGGTTGCACTGTGTGTCTATTTTTAGAAATTAACAAACGTACTGGTGGGTACATGTACAGAATCAGGTTTTGATGTTAGCATAACTTAATAAAGTTGTTGAGCACATTTTCCATACAGAGCTGTATCTGGTGGCCATTACTCTGTCGGATTTTATCCACCCAGTACAATGCTGTACATTTCTGAGGGCCGCTCTCAAACAATTTTCCAGCATCTGTAGGAGTCTCCTTTATATTGACAACTCGCCTGTGAGTCTTGTGTACACAATGGAGATGCTATTTTACACTTAATTGAGAGGACGGGAGATATTGTTTGGATTTTCTGTATTTGTTATTCTGAGATAATGCTGAGGACTGCTTAGCTTCCCAAAGCCATGGTATTGGTGGAGTTATGGAAATACCACAAAGTGCTTTTATCCTCAGTTGAACCTGGGTAGCAGGTGGTCAGTTAAACAGCCCTATTGGTGTCTCTAGTAGTAGCACTGTGCTAAAAAAAGTTTATCCACCAAATTGACATTGATTTTTTTCTTGTCGTCATTTGTCAAAAGAAAAGTGATGAAGTAAAGTAGACTGAATGTTGCGAGGTGTTTTAGTGGTGCGTGATTGGAGAAGCGTGATTGGAGAGCGGGCGAGTTTGATAAGTTGTCTGTAACAAGTGGCTCAGTCTGTAGCTCACTCGGTTCTCTGGTGGAGCTGTTTAAATCTATGTGCAGTGGTCAGCTGGGCCTCAATCACTGAGTTTTCTGGGGAGCTGTCTGTCTCAGATTAAATCCATGGACAGTGGTCAGCTGAGGTAATGAGTCAGTGAGGGAGGACACAAAAAAGAACTTTGTAGAAAGTAAGAACTTTGTAAGAGTCATTATCATGTAGAAGGTAGATAATTCTGTGTATGATTTAAGGCAAGCAGCCTCTGAAGAAGTGACTGTCTGCTTCCTCTCAGGCTTTCACTTTCCCCCCCCCCCCCCTCTCTCTCTCTCTCTCTCTCTCTCTCTCTCTCTCTCTCTCTCTCTCTCTCTGAGTTGATCTGCCAGAGGAATGCATAAAGTATGTTTGTATATTACAACCTGATATAATAATGAGGCTATTAAGGGGTAATTACAAGGAATGAGGTCACTGACAGGCTCACTGTACTCCTAGAGATAAGGTGACTTATTAGTACTTCAAACCGGACTGAGAGGATATAAATAAAGTCCATTGACATCTTATAGTGAACATTTAATTGTGTTGACTGAGTGAAAGTGTTTTCATGTTAAGATAATAAACTCTGGGGAGTGCTCAAGTATTTATTTACTTAGCTCAGTCTTCAGTACTGACTTTACTACTAGAAGTACTATTAGGGAACATCTCACAACAGAGATTACAGAGTCTCGGTATCCCCTCGATTCAAGGAGATTCTGTTATAAGTGATTACCCTTATATCAATTTGGACAACTGTTAAAATGAAAATTTAGTGAAGATTAAAGATAAATTGATGTTAGGCTTTATGATGTGCCTTGTATAACCATTGTTTTTCTAAGTTATTTCAACAATTACATTAAGATAAATTATTCGACTATAAAGCATGTAACTTCTCTGCGGCTATGCTGCACTGGTGGTGACTTCAGAGTGAGTAATCGGGGTTGTGGGTTTTGAGACCTTCCTGTAGATTGTGTGATTATGGGCCGTATGAGAAGATGACATTTGGTGCAGTACTAAGTCAAGGCCTGAAGTAGAGCCTAGAATCGTAATCGCTTACAAGAGGGGAAGTATTGACGGATGTGTGACGTCCCCTCATCCGTCTCCCTGCCTTCGGACCTCAAGGTGTAACGGCTCTAGTGACCAAGGAGGCAGAAAATGTGTCAGCTACTCTGAAGTTCACAAGTTTTTTCACTGGATGTACACATTTGACATATATTTTGCCTCTGGGGAATTTTTCTATGTTAGTGATGTACTAATTTTGTTGCAAAAATGGATATTTTAGACAATATTATCCGTAAGAGTAAGCGTCACTCTGAAAATCTACAAACCTTCATAAAAGAACATATGTAAGTATGATTAATGTAGATGAATTAGTTGAATACTCTTCTAACACTTTGTACTTCTGAAAATATGCTGACTACAAAGATTTGTTACAGTGAAAGAGTCTAGAAATGTATTACAAAATCAATATCTTAACTCTTATCTTCTGAAATTCAAATTAAACTTATTTTAGAATTTATTTTAGTACTGCAAAACCTATTTCTTATTTCCCCCACCAAGTCTTATTCAAGGATTTCCTGTGTTGTTCTATGTTTATAGAGGGGAGTAAGGATCCAGTTTAACATTGAGTAACTATCATCTCTTAGTCAATAATGCAGAAATCTTTAATCTGACCCCCATTTATAAACTAGTACATGTAGTGACTGCAATAGGTCTTATTAAATGTATAGAGTTGTGCCCCGTTAAAATAGAAATAATCAGATGCATGGACTTCTGGGCCATAATGAAATGGGTAGCTCAGAGATCATCAGGTAAAAGAGCTTTGGCCTATCTAA
Organism: Magallana nippona; assembly: GCA_033439105.1. Classification (NCBI taxonomy): domain Eukaryota; kingdom Metazoa; phylum Mollusca; class Bivalvia; order Ostreida; family Ostreidae; genus Magallana; species Magallana nippona. The sequence goes on from CM065922.1 coordinate 5,328,148, forward strand.
TGTTTAGAGCTTTTGCCCATAATCAGATGTATAAATTTTTGGTCCATCAGATGTATAGATATGTTGCCCATCAGATGTATAGATTAGTTGCTCATCAGATGTATAGAGTTGTGGCCCATAAAATCTATAGAGTTTTGGCCCATCAGATGTATAGAGGTTTAGCAGATGTATAAAGTTGTATTTCATCAGATGTATAGATCTATGGCCCACAGAAAACAGAATGTGCCAGAACTTCGTGATTCTGTTGAGGGGGTGGTCTTTATGACTGGGTTTGTTGAGCTGTCATCTCCAGTAACTGTCTACAACAGTTATTGAATTGATCAAATTTTGCTAAATTTCAATGTTTACAAAGGGAACACATGTTCATACCAACTTCAGACCCTGTTCAGGTTGTTTTTGACATTTTGTTGATCATCAAATTTTTCTGATGGTCACATGTGGCCACACAGTGTCTTTAACATGTCTAGAACTGACACGAACTGTAACATCAAAACACATTTCTTTGCATGTCAATTGTTTTCCGTCTACGAACAAAGAAATTGATATTAGAAGTCAACTCTAGATCTGAACTTGACTCGGTTCAATAAATCAAAGTTAATGTTTGTTATGAAGGGTTAAATATTGCTGAATGATAGCAAGCAAGGTCTGATTACGATGTTTGTACAAGTTATTAAATACTGTCATTAAGCTGTGAATTCTGATTAGCGTCTCTCAGAAGATCCAAATGTCAAATTCTCCCTTTATGTGTCTCTGACTGAACTCAGTGAGGACTCTGTAACAAGTGATGACGAAGGCAGCTAAATCTCGGAATCAGTGGATGCTCCATCTCACATAGAGGGACGCTCACCTGTCACAGGTGTCGTTACCTGTACAGGACCCAGCAAGGACACTGTGACCTCAAGGTGTGTTAGCAGAGTTAAGTTTGTATGGTACATCATTTGATGCTGGGCTCATTGGTTGGGTACAGTCAGGAGGTACAGATTCATTGTCAATGTTATACTAATGGTTATTTTTAGCTCTTTCTATGTCCAATTTGGTTTTTGATGTACAGTTTAAGGCAAAAGTTTAAATTTACTCTGACTGATTTAACAGAGGAATACTGTGAATTCAAAATCTAACACCAGTACCGGTACTTTATTTCATGATTCTGCCATTTGCAAATTGCAAGAATATGAATCAAAAGTGCCAATCTTTTGTTGTAATTTCATATAATTCACAACAGAAAAGTAAATTAGTTATAATTGTCAAAAAATATAAGCAAGCTCTTAAAATCTGCAAGGGATGCTTTACGATTTTACCCGAATTTTAATTCCTTGCATTTAATTTGGAATTTACGGTTACCTTGGATATGGTCATGCAGTTAAAATGCAACTTCATGGCTGGGAGAAGGATTTAACTAAACTGAAATGAAGTTAAAAATCTGAATTTTTAATATATAAAATAATTAGGTAACATTACATAGAACTTCGTGTCAATGTCTGTGATATAAACCCAAGGAACTTCTGGTATCCCATGGGAAGTGTTTCCAGTGTCGGGTGAAGTGCCCTTTTCCTGGCTTGGGTCAGAGGAAGGAAGCGCTTTTATATAAACTCCCATCGGATGCAATAACTATAGTGAGAAAAATTCGGTTTCTTGGCCCCACTTGTTAATGTATTTCATTAACTTGTTGATAAATGAGCAATTTTGTCGGTGGATATTAAGGACTGGTAGATAGGGAGGGTTTTTATTGGTTTCGTATACTGGTCGGTGAGATGGTTCTCATGAAGGCTGAATTTGGTACGAAGTGGTTCTCATTCTCATCACGGAGAAGGTAAGAACCGGAGTCTTGAATAACCAAATACACTGCTGTACTGATGGAGACTGTATTAGTGATTGTAAAACTTTGTACTGTACTTCTATGTATGATGGCTATGATCATAACTTTGATAATAATATCGTTTTGATTTTCATTAATATTTTTTTGCTAGATCTCTAAAAACAAGATAAATTTATTTGACTGATATGTAATTATTTTCGATCTTAGTATCAATTATTGAGCAATGGAGGTTCTATTGACTTTTCTTGTTGTTTTATCAGCTGTTTTCTTTATGCTTGTCCCCTCTTTTAAGAGATATGGAGTTTTATTTTACTGAAATAATAAATGTATCCTTATCTTTCTGTGTACACCAAAGTCAAAATAGAGCCTTTCTCTGTCTGATTAGAATATAGAGCCACTTAATCTTCATGTTTCATTCATAATTTTGTGTCATAATTAAGCAGGGTGAGTCATTATTTTAACATGACGATTCCAGGTGAATGTCATTTTAAATCTCTCTTTCGTGTCGAAGTCAATAGTCAGATGAAGAAACGAGACAATATTGGATCATATTTCGGTTGTTTGTATCGGGATTTTGAATTTTTCTGAACTTTAAAGAAATAATTGGAAAATGAGTGGGGTTATACTTTCTGTGTCATAAAAAGTTGAAAAATCTCGTGAAACAGTGTGTCATTTAGCAACTTGTGTTTGTGACGATCCAATTGATCACTGATTTCAGAAGATTCTTTATTAAAACGGAGTTTCATCATTAACTATCGGTATTAATACAAAACAATGAGCAGTCCTGCTTATAAAACTGATGGGTATGGCACTGTTCGCATGTCAAAGATAATGAAGATCTGGAAAAGCTTGATGAATCGGAATCAGTATGTAGTGCATTCTACTTGTGTCAAGTAAGTTATAAGCGGACACCGTAATTGCCTTTGATGGAATTATACTTTCCTTTACATTTTAAGCAACATTTTATAGAAATTCATAATAAATAATACTGGTCAATAAATAATACATAAATCATAATTTTGAATTTTAAATGTTTTATGATATTGAGAGCAATTCCAATTTATTAATCTGAAGAGCGGCTCTAGAGTCATGGTATGTAAACAAATTGGTTTTATTGGCCTCTTATGTTATGGGAGGGAGGGTGGTCAAATCCATTACCTTGCCTAATAATGGGGTTATTGATCATTAAGTTTTATGATCCATTATGTGGCCATCAGTGGGTTTACTGTTCCCCTGTGTCAATCTGGTCACAGTCAAAGACTGTTGAAATGGGGAAACTAACATAGGACTAACCAACTCCAAACGGACTGATGGCTTACAGAGTTAACATGGACTGATAAGCTTTGTTTCTGTGGACCAATAAATTCCCCAACATCACAAAGGACTGTGAGAAGGCTGCCAGATTTTAATGAGAAGTGAGGACTGATCAGACCAGTCAGTCTGTAGTAAACATGATGATGAGTACAATGAAGTAGCAGAATACTGATGACCATGGTTTGTTACAGAGTGGAATAGGAGATGTTCCATGTGCTTTGAAAGGGTAGGGCATTTTAGAGTACTGTAGAAGAGTTTATAAGTGTACTGTAGAAGAGTTTATAAGTGTACTGTAGAAGAGTTTATAAGAGTACTGTAGAAGAGTTTATAAGTGTACTGTAGAAGAGTTTATAAGCGTACTGTAGAAGAGTTTATAAGCGTACTGTAGAAGAGTTTATAAGTGTACTGTAGAAGAGTTTATATTCTTGCAGCAATTTTCTTTTGCCTAGTATAGGAGAAATGGATTTTTGTAGCCAAAATTTTTGTCCAGAAGAATTACTGTTAAATTTTTGTGGCAATTTGTTTCACCTTCTTTAGAAGAGTTCTAAGTTTATTTATGGATTGTTTAGTGATGTCTAGTTTAGGAGTGTATACAGGACATGATACTAGTTCACATGCACACTGGGATGACTAAGGCTATTTTGGAAGCAGGAACTTCGCTGTGACAAACAGTCATATTAATATGTTAAAATTCATAAAGTCACTGATCAGATGTTTTAATCTATGGAATGATGTAAGTGAGGTTTCTATTCTCCCACAATGTCAGACTCCTAAGACTCAGGGAGAAGGGCAGTGAATTATGGTTAGAAATCTGTAGAGATCATAATTTTATGTTAGTAGCCTGATATGAGGTTCCTATTGAACTCTGATGTAAGATTCTGTTCTCGGCCCACCTCATAATTTAACGCTCCTTGCTATAATCACCATGCTACTCCTTTTATTATTGTATTAGATTGTAGTGTACATTGCATGTTTTTTTTTTCTAACTTGGTCATTGTGGTTATAGCAAGAAAATTAATGGCAAACACTCTCTTCCCAGTGAGTCCCACGACTATGACTGTAGGCAATTATAGCGGAAGTGAGAAAAAGACACTGACATTCTATTACACCTTATCTTTTTAACAATCTGTGGAAGATCCTAATGAGGCCTTAATTAGATATATCTTTGTTGTTCATAGTGTAGAACAAGACTTATCGTGGATGTGTATAGAGACTCGATTGTCTCTCATTTCCTTATTCAGTATAGTCACAGTTTCATAGAATGATATGAAATTTCAGTCAGACCAGAGGGTTTCTATATCAGCCATCTTAATATTCAGTTATCTCTGATCTCGTTGGTTGCTTGACTGAATCTAACTCTCTAAGTTCTTGACTTTGATAACGGCATTGATTGTAACAAAACAAACACTGGTACATGTAATATCGGTCTCCCAATGATGAACCAGGGAGCGGGTGTTTATGATCGTGCACTCATAAGAGGACTGTATTGTTGTGGTTTGACAGCTTAATTCAGCCATGATCAGCTGATTAGAATTCGTGGTCTGGCTTGCCAGGGATATTATTAACGATTCATTATTTATCATTCTCTCATTAATAGGCTGTATGTCACAGGTGAGAGGCTGGGGGCAGGTAGATTTATTACCTGTTACATTCTGTTAATAAGTATCATTTATACTCTGTTAATGACCATCATCTTCTATCACTGATGGGACCGAACGTGTAGTGTACCGGTACCGGTATATGGAGTCTTGTTACCGGTATATGGAAATGTCGTATTGGAACTCTTCAGTAGCCTCCACTACATTGTATGTAAAATATTTCATTTACAAATGGTGGCATTCTTAAGCTGAGGAAAACATTATTGAAATCTGTTTGATGTGGGCTAATTGTAGTTGTTTTAAAGCTGTGTCAGCATCGTTTGAGAATATGTAGTAAATCTTTGTGACAAATTAAGACTTTCTCTGATGTGTCTCCTCCTCTTTCTGCAGCTGTTGTGTTGTTTTTTAAGTAACCCTTACATTAGATTGTTTGTACTGGATGGTCCCACTTGATGGAGTGTGATAAGGCGGTGCCCTGACAATTGAAAGTCAAGGAAACTGTCGGAAGTTCATCTCAATTTATCCCGGCTTATCTCTACGCGCCATAAAAGTTTGGCTATTGTTAAGATGACAACTTCATTTTTGTTATTTTAATTGAAATTTTATTTTAATGAGGTATTTATAAGATAAAGTCTTGTAGTATCCAATTGAAAAATTGCTTTAATCTTAGGAAAGAAAACAATCAGAAAGAATTCTTTTCTTATTCAAACTGATTGTGGGCTGTGAGTTTACACAAACATCTCTGTGAATATGGTATACCGGTATTACAATATGAAAGATCTGTCATTGATCTATCTGTATGTCCGCTGGACTGTATAAATTTTATTTACATAGAATTAACACAAGATTGTATAGATAACATAGTAGACAAGACCCTATCTTTAGTGTCGACCACTGATATACAGGACTCTGACAGCAAACATGGACGGCAATGACCCTCATAGACCGGGCTGTCCAACCCCAAACATCACAGGATAACTATGGACCATTATTACCAGGACTTTCTGAGGCATCATCCTCAAATGATGAAAATTCTGTTTCTTTTCAGAAAGCAGAATAATATGGAGGGCAGTTTATACTGTGATAATCACATCCCAGCCATGACCAAGCCTCCTCTGACGCCTGGGAAATCTCGGATCCCCTCCTCCCCGGAAGATCACGAGGTGAGTAACATGTTAATGTTGAGGAATTGCTATCAAGTGTTTGTATTGAGGTAAACTTTTCACAAAGTCAGAACAGTGTATATCATGGATGACTTGTTTCAAAAAAAAATAAATGTAAGTATGCTTTTGTCATTAAACCATCCTGCCTTTGAAACCATTGAAAGCTTGGATATATTGATTCAAAGCTCAGTTTCTTGTAGAATTGCTGATTATCTCTATACTTATTGAGGAATTTTGCTATTTTTAGTCAATGCATGCCTTTGAGATGCTGATAAATTACCAGGAGAGAAGTCGAATAGATGACCAGAGGTGTGACATCAGCTCGTTCATTCCAAAGGTAAGACCCCACACCTGTCTGTCAGGTCAGTACATAAGTACCTTAGTGTACATGGTATCTTAAGGTACTCTGCTATATTACTATCTATGTCCAATACATAACATCAGATGGGACTGTCTCTGGTAACCTCTGTTGTGTGTGTCCTGACACACCCAGACCATTTAATAACCCCCTGGGTGTTTTTATGCCATGGGTACTCCCTCCCCCTCTCACTGCATGATTAAATTCCCCCTTTTTAAATGAACTAACTTGCTTGAGGGATTTGACATAACTACTGTATGATTTTCACTATAACCTTTAACAGTGTAGAGTGTGCAAGTTTCTCCGCTGATAGACAATAACAATGTTGTAGGGGGCGTCCGCTGAGTTTTACGAATACGTCCTGAATTTCCAGAGTCGGGGGCGGTTGGAGGACCAGCGGTGTGCGATGCCTGATAGCCCTAAGGTTGGAGGCTAAAATCTCCAGTGTAGTAACCCTTCTGTTGTATGCTTACCCTTAGTCCTATTCAGCTGCTTGTTTATATACATATCATTTTAATATTTACATTTTCTTTTCCAAGTACCGGTATTATTGTGAGCTACTTGCAATATAGGATATTCCATATCATGTTGTTGTCAGTTTATTCTTTGGTTGCTATTGCCAAGAATTTTTTCAACATTGATTTCAGTTTATGCAGCATTCCTAATCCTGCAATACTTATAATTGTTCAGTTTCAGATTTCTTTAAATACTCAATGTATTCTTTTCATATTGATGTGTGCTTATAATGCATGTAGAACAAGTTCTGGGGAAACAAGTACAGTTAATCCAGCATGGTACATGTCAGAAAAAGTACGTGCAGAATGTCACAAAGTCCGCTGAGCAACTTTTCCAGTGAAGTTTTAGGCGTGACTGTGACACGGATGTAGTTGTCTTTGTGGTGTGATTGTAAGAGATTACGGTGGCTCCTTCTACTTTGTGTTGTCTTTATTTTTGTCTATCATGTTTTCATTTTTTAAGTACCGTACTTTTAAAAATGTGTTATACTCAAGAGCTGCTTATTGCGTTTCACAATATATACACATGTATAATTCTGCATGAAATAATTGTCATTTAAGATGTATGATTTAGTTAAGGATCAGAGGCGAGAAGATTATGGACTGTTCTCTGTGGGTTTTTAGACCTGAATCTCCCCTGTAAGTGTTTGATTAAAGCCCAACAGGTGGCACTATCTGAGTGTGACACTGTGGCATAAAGTGACCTGTGGCAGACAGTCAGTGACGTGTGTCACACCAATACGTCCATACGTCACTGACCGACACTGTTATGTGACAAGAAGATGACAGACCGCTGTATCATATCAATGACAATATTCAGCTGTGTTTGATGTTGATAATGACAGGTCAACAACCGCAGTTCATGTTGGGAAGTCATCACTTAAATGTAGACTTTTCTCTCAAGCTGCCTGTTTAATGGCAATCTTTATCTGCCAGTCTTATTACTGTATACAGGGCTAATTTCGCCTAATGTTTTCTTCAACTTTCTACACTTCCAAATAGTTTCAGTTTATCTTGAGTTTGCCCAGAAAATAGAATGTATGATGGAAACTCTTTATAATTAACACAGTAATTTAAAGATTGTTTTAAATTCATTTGGCCCAGTTTTAAATTTCCCTGATTACAACGAGGGTGAAAAAGTTGAAAATAAAATGGGGGGGGGGGGGGGGGGGGGGGTTATATTTTCCTGTATACAGTTTTTATATTATGAAGACAAATGTCTCCAACTTTGACCTGCTCACACTTCTGATAAAAATAAAAAAGTGATTGAAGATTGAAACTACCATAGTAATTAAAACTCTTGAGAGATGAAATATCAATTCTGGTGTTTATATTTTAGGCTCCTCTCACGCCCACACAAATTGAGCAGAGGAAAACCATGGAGCAAATGGAACAGGTAATTAACGCAGTATCATTAATTAACTCATTACAGTATATCCACCCAGAAACAGGCTTCAAACAGATTCAGATTATCAATTCATACCGCATCTTAAGTCAATATTTTCACCACTTCATAAATTTGATATACAGCATCTTAAGTCAATACATGTATATTACCCATAGCTGAATTATCTTTGAACATTCTGAAGTTTTAGCAATGATATTTGAGGTTTGATTTGTTTGATATCTCAGATTCTGAAGGACCCTGCCCCCTACCCTATGGTCTACATCCCCCCTAATGTTGGATACTGGGAGGAGAGTCTTAACAACACTAACCCAGAGTCTGCTAGTCGAGTTCTTCAGGAATCCACAGATATCTATGAAGATGAGGGCAATACAGCCTACAGGAAGTACTTCCTGGGTCAGGTGAGAGTCAAGGTCAATGTTGAAGGTCAATTAGTATATGACAACCTTCGGAAAATGAATTTGAAATGACTATTGTGAAGCACTATTTAGTTTTGTTTGTTACTTTATATTGATGGTTACTTGGCTGTTTTCAGGAACACTTTAACTACTGCGGACAAGATGTCACCCTGGGCCCTCTACTTCTGTCACTGAAGGAAGAGACCACTGAGAATGGAGAGGAGGCGATCCGATGTGTTCTCCGGTAAGTTTAGTGCATGTGATACAAGTAAATGAAAATATACCCACAGGTGGAAAACGTGTAAGTGTTATACAGATAATTACTATTGACATGTGTATATGGAATACAGGTATTGAAGTGCATTTTGACAGGTGTTAACATCTTAAATGAAGCATTTTATAAGGTATAAAGATGAATTAAAGTATTGATAGAAGTTTAGATTTTTATGGATTTTTGTAAAAGCCTAAGGCCTTTTCATGGATAGACCAATTTTAATTCATATACATGTATCAAAAGATTTTTAATTATCTATTTTTAATGTGTAGGGCATTTAATAAAATCATCTTTCCATTTCAGAACGAAATCCCTCTCCCAGCACAAAGTTGTTCTGTACAGTCAGCTGGATAATATTCCCAACCCTGTCAAGATCGCCAAGGTAAGGAAAGATAACTCCCAATCTGTTTGGAGTCTTTATACTCTGTGGATCAGTGTTTCTGTTGTTTTGGGGATTGTTGATGATCCTGCATCTTGTTTTGTACGACAGTGCTTCTATGAGGAGATATCCTGTGAGAAGTTGGACCCTGTACTTACCACCAAAGGTTCAGCATCCATCATCCAGTTTGACGAACATAACAGGACTAATCTGTACAAGTTTGGAGTCATCTGTCAGAAATTCAGACAGGTAAAACTGACAGACATAAATGTCGCCCTCATTATACTCAAAACACAGTAGGACCTATATAAACAAGGTTTATTTCTGAATTTCAGACAAAAGAGGAGCAGCTGTTTGGGAATAGAGGTCACAGCGACAGAATGGAGGAATTCCTGGGTCTGATTGGAGACAAGGTTCCCCTCAAAGACTTCCAAGGGTGGGTCACATGTCTTATGCTTCAGACTTTAGTGTTTTCAATATACAGACCTGTGTGATCAATTTCACCATGATCATGTTTGATTTAAGTTATATTGAGAGATTAATCACTCAAATTTACATGAAATCTTTGCAATATTTTATCAATTTGAAAGTATACTGCAACTGAATGTCAATTTTGTCTTCAGGTATCGTGGAGGGTTAGATACAATGTATGGGCAGACTGGGGACAATTCCGTGTATGCCAACTACCAGGGGAGAGAAATCATGTTCCATGTGTCTACACTGCTCCCCTATACTGACGGGGACCCACAGCAGGTAATTAGAGGAAACAATAATATACGCTCAGCACATAACATCTATTTGAGGATTTTTTTACCCTGTCCACCTAAGCAGAAGTAATAATGTACATATATCATAGTCTACATTAAATCCGTTTATCTTTTTACAGTTACAGAGAAAGCGACACATTGGAAATGACATTGTAGCCATAGTTTTCCAAGAAGAAAATACTCCTTTTGTGCCAAACATGATCGCCTCCCATTTCTTGCATGCCTACATAGTTGTTCAGCCGTTTACAGAAGATGGAAAGAATAAATACAAGGTAATACATGTATTGCTGTCTTTTGACTGGATTGCCATTATTCTGATGACTTGTTAATTGAGGGTGTTTGGATTGTTTTACCTTGATCCAATGGTTAGACTTGGACATGGTTACAAGTGACAATAAAATATCCTTGGTGTATAAACAGATTAAAAAGACACCTCTAGCTGTCCGCTTTCATTTACAATTCAGATGACACGCAGCTTGCATGATTCTGGTTTATATTACAGGTAGCAGTGGCTGCACGTAACGATGTTCCAAAGTTTGGCCCCCCTTTACCCAATCCAGCTGTTTTTGAACAGGTGAGATTTTTAACTAAATCCTTTCTTTAATTAAAGCCCCACCCAGTTTGTTTTATTAGATACTAATGTGAGCATTTGAACATTGTACTCTTTAGGGGCCAGAATTCAGAGATTTCATCCTGACGAAGCTCATCAATGCAGAAACAGCATGTTATAAAGCAGAACAGTTCTCTAAACTTGAGGTAAATTATTGCACAATTTGAGAATTTCCACAAACCATTTAATAAATAAAAGTTTTTGTCCATATATTGAATACATCAGGAGGATTGGTATAACCTGCTTGTTTACAGGAGAGGACACGCACAGCCCTGCTGGAGGTTTTGGTGAAGGACCTGGAGAGGAAGACAAACGAGTTGTTTGGGACCAGCTCACCCGGTCCGATCTCCTCCAAGGACTCACGGAACTTCATGGACAACATCAAGCGAGCTCTTAGCAAAAAGGACTCGCGTCCACTGGATTCTAGCAGTCGGAAGTCAAACGGGTCTGCCTCATTGGCCCCGGTGGGAGAGGATGATAAGTTGTCTAGTGTAAGTTCCCATCTTGATGTAATAGTAAAACAGTGTCTGAAATACCCAAGTAAACTGTGTGTAGTTCAGGGTCAGAATATTATGAACTGTTGTATCAAAGTAATATGCTCTTAGACTATCAGAAGGTCAACATGGCATAACATTAAATGAAGGTTCTATTGTAATTGATTTTTATAGCCCAGGAAATCCCCGAGTGCCGGTAAGAAGGTTGGGCGACACAGTTTGGAAAGAAGATCAGTGGAGAAACACCAGTAAGTCCTGATCCTGTATAGGACAATCAGTCAGTAGACAGTCAATATAATATCATCATATCTTATATCATAAAAAGCTATTTATTTTAGGAATTGGGTAATACATAATGTATGCATGCATGGTATAGCTGTGTTTGATAGCCTCCCTTGATTTATGCATGAATAATCTCCCCTGCTATATAGGCTGCTGTTTTAGATTTCAGCGCTTTGACAGTCACAGTACTCAGTCATCCTACAGAACTTGTAGCACACCCAACAGTCCTCAATCCAGCCCTAGCTCCACCGCCTCGGCCCCAAGGTAGGGCCCTAGACACGCCTCCAACTCAGGCCCTCAGGGCAGAGTGGGGGCTAAAATCTATCGTCACATATGCTTACCTATTCTGATTCTTAATCTTGTAACACTGTTGTGGTATTGAATCTTTTTTTGCCAAAAAAGCCATGTAGCTTGCATCATTTTAACATGAAATGACATATCAAAATTGATTTTTAATTATGATTTTTAATAAGGAATTTACCATATGATTTTTATTTTGCTCCCCTTAATGTGACAAGCTATAAGTTCATTTTGAATTTGAGCGTCGTACAGTTCTGACAAGTAACAGTGCTCATCCCTTTCTCTGCCACTGTGTTGAATTCATCTAACAAGTGCTTGCTTTTTACATACTGTTATTTTGCATGACTCTATATATATCCATCATAGCCTTTTGAATTAGATATGTTATACATAAGTTTGAGTTACCAAAGGACAATATAACCCTAAGGCTTTATGATATATAGATATTTCTGTTGACCTATTATTAATATTTTTCAATTAAGGACGACAGACCCAATTCACTTTGCGCAGATATATCACGCACCTAAAAGGAGCGATTGTTATGAACATCGAATTCTCAATATTACGTCACAATCACTAAAAACTCAATGAAAAATCACTTATGACGCAATATAGAGCTGTTCTACATCATTAATACACACTTTCTATAGTGAAAGTAGTGGCTGACCTTGCTATAATTTAACATGCTAAAATACACTTTTCAACATTAATTGACATGCACAAATAACTTAAAGGGATGTCACAGTACTGTAGTGAGTTTTATATTAGCTCAAGTTTTTTATAACCATCTACATAGATTAGTTAACAAAGTTTGAGCCAGTGAACAAATCACTTACATTCCGACCTGCTTCAATACTCGTATTGAAAATAGAGTAAAGCTGTCCCTGTGCTTAAGTGTTGAAGAATTTTATCATTAAAAAAAAATGTTTAGCACACTCTGATAGTTGTTTTGTTTCATAAATCAACCTCGAAATGATGTACATAACCTTTTTCTTAGAGTTTGCGCAGTACTTCTCAAAATTGAAGAAAAATAACGACACACCACACTTTGACATGTGCTCCCGTAAAAACGAGGTCAATGACATGGTCATTTTTTAAATGATATTAATTTAAAATCATCATATAAGTATCATATTTCAATTTGGATAGAAAATCTATTGCAGAATATTTTTTAGAATTATTTTTTCTCTCACAAGAAGGCTTTACCCCATTATGTTCAATAGAAAAAGAGAAGTACCGTATAATACAAACATTTTTTGAAATTGTCCCTACGAAAAATCTAATTTGATTTTTATGTTTTTTTTTTTTTTTGATTTTGATATATCTTTTGTAACTCTAAATCATATAAAATTTTCATGAAAATCACTATTGTAGAAGAGAATTGGGTCCGTCATCCTTAAAAATTTCCATATCAATAAAACAATAATATCATTATCCTTGCCTATTCATGTATAACCAGCAATATGTACATGTGTGCCTGGTGTAGTTTAATAATGATCTACCGGCACTGGTAATTCAGAGTTAATTTTACTCATATTCTGGAACTGTATTCAGCTTGTATCTTTCTATCTTTTTCTATCTATCTTTTCGTCTTTTGTTTTTCAGGCTTGCGAATTTTCAGCAGTTGTCTCCCTCTAACTCTGAGAGCTCGTTTAACAGCATGGAAGATTTCTCTAACGGTCCGGGTAGCGGGCCACACAATCACGAGGACTCCGATACAGGCATGGTGAGATATCTATCTTATAGATAGGTTCTATATCAAACATACTGCTGAACAAAAAAATGCTGTATAAAGGGATTTTAAAATGTAGTAGACTGAGTAGAGTGATCAGTTATATAATTAAGATCCATAATCTGGCAATATAATACATAGGAATAAACCTTGAAGCAACCTAATTCATTAATTTTGTTAAATATAAAATTTCAGAATTTCTAATCATAATAGACAAAAGACACTTTGTTGTGTTTGTCTTGTAATGTTATAGTGAGAGCCTTTATTCTGTTCTGTGTGTATGGTTCATTCTCTGTCTTACAGGAGAGCATGTCATCAGCAGGTACCCCCTGTAACCCTCACATGAAGACGTCTGTCTCCAACAGCCTGAGTGAGGACAGCTGTGGATGTGTGTTTGTTCCCCAGGAGGGAGAAGGTACGCCCACAATCTGTAACCTCACTCTATAGCATGTAGTCGGGCCATGTCAAAGGGGTTTAATTTTTGTTTTCATATTGAATCTTTTTAATGATAAAAAAATTACTGTAAAATTAGCAATTTGTGGTGGCTTAATTCTCATGGAATTCTGAGCTCTCCTTAGTTAACATTCTCAACAAAATATGAAACTCGCCCTTAATTCATTATTTGAAAATTGCTTGTATGAATTTTAATTTCCCTTCCCCTGGATCTAAATGATTCCATGGTAGAAAGAAACATTGATATCATGCACAGTGATACTTTTTAGGAATTGTTTGCATTGCTGGGTACATGTGCATGTAATAATCCTGTGTTGGAATCTAAGGTCATGAAAATGTTAATACCTGAATGTTATGTCAGTTACGATATTATGAAGACATCTATTGTAGACATCATTAACAATTTCTGTATGTACTTTCAGGGTACGAGAACATAAACAGACACACTGAGCACCTCAGTACAGAAATTCAGAAACTCAAGAAGGAAAAGAAGGTAACCCAGCCTGATCAATGTTAGGCGTTCTACTCTTTCTTGTGTTAATCTTTTAATTTACACTTCTATGTCATTTCTATCCAGTGCTTTAGATAAGCAATGTAGAAGAAATTGTTTTGATCACCCACCCCTATTTTTCAGTTGGATCAAAGAGAAATCCAGTTACTGAAGGACCGAGAGACTCAGCTCATGGTTGAACTGCGCAATGCTCAACAAGAAAACCAGAAACTAAAACTGAACCTCATAGCAGGGATCAGTCATTATGAGGCCACGGTTTGATCCCCTCCTGAAATATAGGGATGGGGATCAGTCGTTGTTGGCCTACCATTCATTATCTGTATTCTATACAGAGAGTGGGGGCACTGGTCCATTTGGACCCTCCTGTGTTATAAACAGGAAGTCAAAAGACACACACCACTTCCATATATCTTGAAATGATTGACAAACTGAAAGTAAGAAAAGGTGGATCCGTCTAGCCGAGGCCTAGATCCCCTGGAGGTGGGAAGTGGTCATTACCAGCAGACATAACAGGAGTCGCTGCAATAGACAGAGGCTGGAAACATGACACAAACAGGACCTATATAGGGCAGATCAACCCTGTCAGTGACCTCAGCAATTCCCTGATCATCTACATCAATTCATATACCACTCGTGAGAGCGCAACTCACTCTGTATAATCTCACACGATCACCAGAAACTCGCTGTACATTTCTGAGTATCTCGGGGTGACTCGCGAGATCTGTAAGGATTTCTACGGGTTTTGTAGGATCCTTTATTTTTATCAGACAATGTTCTTCTAGTCGTAGGCTAATGAACTATTTTTGTTGGATGTGATTTTGTGCATCGACCTGTTACTCAGCTGTTGAAGTGTTGTTAAGTTGTTGACTCTGTGACAATCAGATCATGACCTAAACAAGCAGATGCTTCTGGTGATGCTGTTATTTTTAATGCTTCATGCTTAAAGTGTGAATAATTGTTATTCTGTACATAGTTATCAAATGAATGCAGAAGTTTGGGATGTTCATTTGAGTGAGAGTGTTATTCTGATTTCATAAACAAAGTCTGCAGATTATGGCAGAACCATGGCACTGTATAGGTTATACAAGTAGTTCAGAGAAAGTGTTACAAAGGTTTATAATGTAAATAGGTAAATTTTGCTCTCAAGCATACATTGAATGATGAGAAAGTGCTTTTGATGAAAAGAGACTTAAGATGTGAGTCTGAAATGTATTTGTTTGAGATGTGATTGTAGAAGTCTGAGATACTTTCGTGAGTTTGAGATGTACAAGTCAATATGTGTAGTGTTAATGTGTAGTAGGTGTTCCTAAGATGTTAATTATGAATAGTAAGATGCAAGAGTACACAACAAATAATGAATGAATGTTATCAATTTGATCAACTTCCGAACTTAAAATCGTTTCGCCTTTAAATTTACAATAACAAAACTGTGCAGGTTTGTTTTTAACATAGCAAGTTCTTTTATATACGTTAAAAAATGTGAATGTGTTGGTGAGATATATGGATGATCTGAGATCAGTGTGGATGTCTGAGTTATAATTGAATGTCTGAGATGTTAGTCAGTATGAAAAAATACTTACCTTTATGTGTGTCTGAAATGTATATTTGTGGCAGTTATACATGCAAGTAAAAAAATACATGTTGTATCAAGTGTGTCCGAGATACATATGTTCGTGTGTCTGAGATATGTATGTGTATGCATATGAGATATATCGGAGTGTATGTCTGCCAATGTGTGTAGACCTGTGATGTCTGAGATCAGTAGCTAAGCCAGACACTGGAGCAGAGGTCCTGGATGTGGTTGTGTATGTTGGATATAAGGGTGTGTGAGTTGGGGAGATTTGTCCGTGTGTAGATCTGAGTTGATAATGATTTGTGTGTATATGTTAGAGGATCTGAGTGGGTGGAGACTAGATGTACAGTGTGGTGACTGGTTTGTGTGGATGGTGTATCCATGGCAACTGGTTTGTGTGGATGGTGTATCCATGGCAACTGGTTTGTGTGGAAGTTGATTCCATGGCAACTGGTTTGTGTGGATGGTGTATCCATGGCAACTGGTTTGTGTGAATGGTGTATGCGAGGTTCTTGCTGTGACTACCTGGTGCTACTCTGGTTATGTTTGTGCAATATTTTGTATCAGATTCTATTTGATGTCAACAATGTGTTCAATGACCCAGATTCCATGTTTTACCAAAAATTGGTAAATAAATTATCTTTATGTCAAATTTGTTTTGTTTATTTCTCTGTAAATTCAACTTCAGATGACTTATTCTCTTCACTCAAAAGATAAGTGAACATTGGACAAAATTTGGACATCAGTTTTGAAATAAAAATATTCTGTGTGCCATGATACTCTTAAATATCATTAACACATTAAGCTTGTGTCTGTTGGTCCAGTCCCACTTATCAAATCAATTCATGATTATTTACCATTTGCAGCAAATACAAATATCTTTCTTTCCAATGATGATTTGGAAGTAATTGTTACCAGTTGTAACTGTCCATTAATTCTGTCTTGGGGACCATAGATTTGTATAATATCTTGACACAATGAGCAGTTGGAGGCTTATTTAAAATAAAAATGTTTTTTTTATTGCTCAATAACATTTACATATTTGACCTTCATTTCATTTACCTGTTACTATACTATAAGTTAACCATTGGGTCAGACGTATGTATAAACTTTGTCTGCATTAAGACAAGCATGAGTAAAAGCTCACAGACAACTGTCATCTACATGTATGTACAAACAATTGGAAGAGTATGGTCATGGTCAAGTAGGATTAAATTTTCAATATATGAATTTGGGAAGGTTTCCACCTGAGTAGTTTTTCCTTTTTCAACCCAATATCCATAAAAGCATTGAGCACTTATAAAGGAAAGAATTTGTTTAGTATTTCTGTACAGTAAGGGAAATAATCAGTACACTTCGTTCAAAACAGGCAATAATGCTGTAATCATAAGCATTTATTTTTTTTTCAAAGATAAAACTTTGAAATAAATATAAATTTAGTACATATTGGAGCACTTCCCTATACTTAAAACAATACACCATAAGTTAATAAGTCACAATATTCCATGGTTGAATGACCTTTCATTCTTAATATAATAAATCGTCCATCTTAACTTTCTTCCATCAGCTAATAAAAGATGTCCATGTAACAACACAATGGGAGTAAATGAAACTGTGAGAGAGGACACGTCCATTTGAAACCCCTCCCCTCTCAGCAGGGGGTGGGGGAGCTGTCTCAGTGAAATAGGACAGTCTTACACGGTGAAGTTTTGTTGGTCACTGGTTGTAACCCAGAGAAAAGAGTTCCACAAATCACAGCTTGAATTCGGGTCCTCAGAATAAAATGAATCCACACACTGAAGATTTAATCTTCCAATAGGTCCTCATCCAAATTAATGTCCTACAACAGAACCAGGAGTCATTACTGACACATGTAATAATGATAAACCATTTGATTTCTGATCTAAAAAGATTACAAACATTTACATTGGGCATTCACCATTACATGTATTAGTCTGCTTGGTTTGTATTCAGTTATTCTCATCTCTGTTTTGATTTTGCCCTACTCTAATCATACCCTCAATCGAAAAATTTGAACAAAGTTGATTCAAAAGAAAAACTATAGGTACTTTACATGAATTTTAAACTAAACAAATTCCTTAATTTTACCTTATGATTACTACCACAATAAACAATATGTTTCAGTGAACATGGTGTTATGAACTGTGATTGCTTTGCTGGCATGTCCCTTGATTCACATCACAGTAAATAAACAAGCATAGCAAGTGTAATTCACAGTGCTATGATTACTGGTAAACTTGTTCACTATTTGTACTTTTTGAATTTTTTAAATTTTGATAAGACCAATTTTATGAAGGTATGAAAGCTATTGTTTTAAGAAAATTACACGGTACAATAGACATGCAAACATATGCTTATGTTCTGTGAAAATCTTGAAACAACTAACAGTTTCTTACACAAGAATACATTTGGGACATTAGTAAGTAATGGTAAAGATAATAAAAAGCACCAATCATAGTAATGATGTATTTAATAACTAATCTATAGGGGAGTGCACACCATAATCTAAATTCATTAGTTTTAATCATGATAACTACCCGGTATTTTAACCCTATAGGACATTATAAAACATAACTGAACAAAGATAATTCAATAGCTAGTATCTATCTAATTGTTTTTTTCCAACATGAAGATTTATCTTTAAATTGATCTTTCTGTTTGGTTTCAGACACAAAATTTTACAAATGGCTGATAAGAAGATTGACTTGTACATGAATTTCAATCATGTTTGTAAGATTATCAAAATCTAAAAATCAATGAGGTGAAAGGTCAGGTAACATGCTATAAGGTCACCTAGGATCAACAAACCAAAACCCCAAATCCACAGATCATCAAGATGCTCTTATTTACCTGGTCAGCAGAAGGGTCCTAAAAGGTACAGACAGAAATGAGGACAAGGTCACAAAACCAAGTACGGTATACTTGTGTACTAAATATTCTAAAATAAGGTCAGGGCTCTCTTACAAGGTCAAGGCTATACTATATAAATCTGTATGAACTATTCTGTGATGTACACCACTTACTGATGTGTCCACATTGTCAATGTTCATGTTTTCTAGATCTAACTCTAACTCCTTCTCTATGTCGTCCATCTCTGTTTTACTCGGAACAGGATCTGGGGGTGCTGTTTCCTTTTTCTGTGCTGGGGGAGAGGGTGCCTAGATAAAATAAAGATTTGGGTGCATTTTAAATTTCAAAATAGACTGCATTATATTTAGCAGTAAACAACTTTATATTATCCACTATAGCAAAGTCACAAAGCAAGGACAGTGTATCTTGGTTAGTTCTGCATATAGCATAGTTTTTCTACGTGATGGACACTAACTCACCCTGACACTTTGTTCAGTCGTGTCTGGGGCCTGTTCAAAGTCATCCCCTGCATCATCGTCATCGTCGCCCGGTCTGTGGACAAATGTAAATGAGCCTTGCTCCTCAGCCTGCTGCATCTCATCCACAGGGACCCTCTCATGATTTGGCTGAAAACACCACAGAATATCTTCATACAGAAACAGTCAACAGAAAAATAAGAGGGTTAGAAAAGATTCAAGCCTTTGTATATTTAATTTTTATGTGTAATGAACCAACAATTTTCTTATTTCTCGATGTCCATTGTTAACCTCTGAGGCAAAAACTTTTGTCACTCACCGGGACACGTGGAAATTTGTCGGCCGGGATTGCACGCTGCCTCTGTGGTTTGAGGTAAGCCTCCGTCTTGAGAGCATTCTTCCAGTCGGGGAACAAGTTCTCGTATTCCTGGGGCTCAGCCAAAGAGTTGGCAGCCTTCTTGTTGACTTTAGCTAAATGTTCTCTCCACAACTCCACCACTCTGTTACAAAAAAAAAACGTCTCTGATTGCATATGATCATCCCAAAACCTCGTGATTTTCAATTTTGCAATCTTGCTGTGCATTTTATCTTTCCATGTCGTGCAATAAGACTACTGTAGTATATGTATTTTTGACATTTTATGATAAAACACTACTGTTTAATTGGATATCTGCAATAATTTAGAGACTTTTCACCCAATCAATGACTGCTTTACATCTGTACACCAGACTGTTACTGTACATGGTATACAGCGATTTACCTTGAGACTTGACTAGGAAGGTAAGTTCTGGCAAAGAAGGCGGCCTCCGGGAGACGTCCTGTGTTAATTAACACCTCCAAACATTCCTCCAGCCTACAACAGCCAGCAGACATTGATATATTAAGCAACATGCTCACAACTGGGAGTTCATTTATCATAGTAACAATAGGGACAATTTATAGTCTACACATAATATTAACAATAGGGAGTTAATATTTCATTATACATCACATCAACAAAAACGGAGTGCGTAAAAACCCCTAAAATTATCCCCTACTCATTAGTTTGAGAGTAGTTATAAACCGAGGTTTCATTAATATTTGACCGTGGACATAAATATTTGTGGATTTAGTCAAAATTAGCATTTCAAGCTTTGAGGATACATAAATTCCAACAATAAATTTTTTTAACAAGTTTCTAAGCACTCTGTTTTGTGGATTGACTCAATAAGGAAACCAATAAAAATTGGTGTGCAACAAATAATCATAAAACCACACTATTACACGCATCATGTCCACAACAGGGAGTAGTTATTGTATCAATCACGATAATAACATGGAACAGTTATTTTGAGCTTTGAACAAGAAAATGTGCACCTTACAAAGTATTTCAATTGATTTGTATGCAAGCATCTCATGTGATGAAAAATTCATTTATTTTTTACTATATTAGAAGTGTACAAATTTTAAAAGTTTCATTGATAAAGTTACTGACTTTCCAAGAACAAAATGTGAGATGAAGGCAACATTGTTCTGGCCGGCTTTTTGAGCTGTATCTCCGAGCTTGGCCACCATCTGGGCATTTCCAGCAGAGCTGGCAAGCAGCAAGAGACCCCCAAAGTCACTGGCTTGATGGAGGCACTCCTGGGCAAGACCAAACTCACACTTGCTGATCGCAAGTTCTGCAAGTTGCTTCCACTTCTGCTCTGACTGTCAACAACAAAGTCACAAAAATAGAAGCAAAATCTAACCCAACATAGGAAACTATTGTAAGAAATTTATCAAATATAATAAGTACAGTAAAACACAGTTATAGCGAACACGCTTATAATGAATTGACGCTTACAGCGAAGTGTTGTAAATGAATTATGCTTATAACGAAGCAAATTCGCCAGTCCCTGGCACTTCATTATAAGCGTGTTTTACTGTAGATACTGTATCTAAACATCTCAAACATTACATGTTATTACTATCAGTTTTCTTGGTGTTTTCTAGATGAAAATGAAAAAAAATTCCTCACCTCTGCTTCTTTGGCGATCTGGTAGCAGGTTTTTAGATCTCCCAATTGTATGGCCAGCTCAAACTTGTGCTCTGGGTCACATGTCACAGCTAATGCTTGGGATTTAAAGCCCTAAAACATTGAAGGACAAAAACTGGTCAGGAGTACTGGAAAAAGACTTTTTACAATAGATATATCCTCTTTGCAGAATTTATTTTCCTGACAATGAATGTACTTTACCTCCTTTCTTAAACATGAATTAGCCATGATTATACACATGTGGGGCCTTACCTGTTTCTCCAGGAAATGGGCAACCCTTGATCTGTGTTCTTTAGAAATCATGGGTAATATTTTGTCTGCGGTTTCAAAGTCTCTCCTCATGACAGCCGTCTGGTACTCCAGCACCGAAACGAGGAGTGAGAAACTGACAATATTGAGTTCCTTGTCTCCAAGGTACAGGCGATTGTCTTTTGGAATGTAACCCAGCAAATACATCATTCTGTGAATTGAAGAAAATGGACAGTCATCACTGTTTGCAATCATATGTTTATATTCAAAAATGTTAAATTTACAGAGGTATAGAAAATTTACATGGCAGCACCATAGACTGAGATATTGACAATAAGAGACACACCTATCCAGGTGAGCTATTGTGACGATTTCCCCGCCCACATAGTAGTTGAGTCGGTTGACACTGTTGGTGTAGATGAAGCAGTCTCCCACCCACACACCGGTTTTCACCGTCTCATCAATCTCTCCCACCACATCAAATGCTTCCTCGATCCCGTCCTCACCGATCTCTTCCTTGTTGCCCTGGGCTTTTTCCACGGCCTCTGAGTTATATTTCAGGACAAAGAACGACTCGTCTGTGGTGATACAACACAGTTCTCCATTCTCACTCCAGTATACCTACAAGTCAACCAAGTTCTCATCAAAAAGGAAAAAAAACTTCAAAGTAATCAGAACTAAATCAATTTCTTTTGTCTGTACAAATTTGAAGGAATTAATTTCACATGAAATAATTAGTAACAGACTTACATTTTTGGGTGTGATTTCTATTCGTCTAATAAGCTCTGTGGACTCCCAATCATAAAATGCCAGGCCACTCACAGACCGTGTTCCCAGTAAGAATCCTCCATAAATGCCTGTAAATAAAACAGCCAAGTTATTTCCGCAGTCACAGACAAGGCCCAAAAACTATAAATTCATATAGCTCTTAATCGTACAGTGTGACCCAACATCAACACAATCACAAGTTACAGTCAAAAATATTTTTTGGGGTCTCAACTTCAACAAGTGTTTAGATATTGAGAAGGCTTACTGAGTACTGGCTCATACAAACATGTTTTCATCCTTACCCTCAGCCCCAAATTCTGGTTTAAATGCCTTCTGTTCCTTGAAGTTTTTGAAGATTTTTACAGAACTGGTGGATTCTCTGGTGGCGTACACTGAAGAATCACTGCCCCAAACAAACTCCTGAGCAGACCCAAAACTTTTGTTCCTGAGGGCCATGGCTGTGTAGATGATGTACTCTCCATCCCCACACACTACCACAAACCTGTAACACAACAATTATATACTTTTCATCATTTTAGGCCCAAAACCAATGCTTGGGTTTCTAGCATGTGTATACATTATATCTGATATCTGATAGTCAATAATAACACACTGACCTGCCGTTGGGGTTGTGGGCGACTGTCTGGGGGTAGATCTCGCAGCTGCCCATGTCCTTCACCGCCAGAGGGAGCCTCTCTCCATCCTTCACATCCTGGTCTCCGATAGCCTTGATGTTGGCCTGCTGTATCTCCGAGTGCTTGGCCCAGATAATCTTTCCACTGCTGTCCATAGACATGGCTGGTTCCTCACGGCCAAGCTATACAATACAAACATAACATGCTCTAGGTAAAACATTATCACAAATCTTTGGATTAAAATCATAATATACAAGAGGAATTGCTCATTTAACACTCTTCTATAAATTTGTGATGTGTTACCTTAATGATGATGCTTCCTTCGTCATAACCCATGGCAACATTATTGGAGCCTTTCTGGGCAGCAATGGCCCATACCCTCTCCAGCCCATAATTCAGCGTGCTTTCCAGTCGGTATGTATTGGCGTGCCAGATTCTTACTGTACCTGTTAAAACAGACCAGATTATTATTCATATGCAGAAAAGCATTAATGTTTCATTAAACAGAATGACAAACACATTTAGAACAGTAAACAAAGTTATGATAAGCAAATTCTGATAATGATCTTAGGTATTTAAACGAGTAGTTATGATCAGTTGCTACAAGTGTTGGTGTGTTTGTATGTCAGATAAATATCATAATAGTTATGATCAGTTGCTACAAGTGTTGGTGTGTTTGTATGTTTATACTGACCATCTTCAGACCCGGTCATTATGATGGGAAGCTCGGGGTGGAAAGCCACAGCTGAGATGTTCTGGGCATGTCCCTCCAAAGTCTGCACACAGGTCTTGTTCTATAACAAAAGAGACAATGCAATCATTACAGGGAGATTTTCTTATTATTTAATGATTAATATTCCAAAGAGTAAAAATTGATATATTTTTTTTTGTTCACGGATAATTATATTTTAAGCTAAAAGTAATAAATAATCCCGAAACAAAGCTACAGATATTGGCATCAACATCAACAAACAACTGTTACAATACATGGTATTGTTCCTTCACCATTTTTCTAACGGAGTTTAGAACTGTACCTGGTAATCCCAGATTTTGATAAGTCTGTCATCTGCTCCAGAAATCAGGTAAGGTTTGTCTCCCCCTGAATAGTAGTCTACACAGTTCACTCCCTTTTCATGTCCCTCCAGCGTAAAATTAGGAGTGTTTGATCCAAGCTGCCAAACCTACATCCACAAGAATAAAATAACACTGAAGGAGCTCCTGATCATCCTCTTTGAGATCAACCAATTGAGATAAAATGGAAAGGAAAAGAATAGATGTTCATTGCTAGCTATGTTGAGATTTAAGTTAACTTAAACAATCTCTTGATAACTGTAGTCCAGCATGCAGTCATACAATATTGCCAATACCCCTTACACAATTGAAAAACTTTTTGGTAACTATAGCCCAGCCTGCAGCAAGCCTATATTGCCGCTACCCCTGACACATTACCTTGACTGTTCGGTCTAGTGAGGCACTGGCAAAGGTGTTGTTGTCCTTGGGGTTGATGACGATTTGCATGACGTAGTGGGAGTGGCCCTCAAACACCTGGTTACAGACCCACTTCTTGTCCCAGTCCCACAGCTTGATCAGCATGTCATCTACAACACAGAACAACCTGTAAGTCTACATGTCATCTACAACACAGAACAACCTGTAAGTCTACGCGTCGTCTACAACACAGAACAACCTGTAAGTCTACATGTCGTCTACAACACAGAACAACCTGTAAGTCTACGTGTCGTCTACAACACAGAACAACCTGTAAGTCTACATGTCGTCTACAACACAGAACAACCTGTAAGTCTACATGTCGTCTACAACACCTGGTTACAGGCTGTAAGTCTACATGTCGTCTACAACACAGAACAACCTGTAAGTCTACACGTTGTCTACAACACCTGGTTACAGGCTGTAAGTCTACACATCGTCTACAACACAGAACAACCTGTGAGTCTACACGTCATCTACAACACAGAACAACCTGTAAGTCTACATGTCATCTAAAACACAGAACAACCTGTAAGTCTACACGTCGTCTACAACAAAGAACAACCTGTAAGTCTACACGTCATCTACAACAAAGAACAACCTGTAAGTATACACGTCAACTACAACACAGAACCATTGCAAGTACGAGGGCTGTCCAAAAAGTTCATGGACAATTGCGTTATAAGCGAGATATAGAGCTCACAATTCTTTGTTATGTAAACAAAGCTCAGGTCTTGTTTTTGTTTACATTTTGAATGTTGACGAGAAAATTCGAGGTTTAGACATAAAATAAATCTCACAAGGAACTGTTTATTTATGTTCAAAATGAATAAGCAGATAGAAAAATAAGCTTGAAAAAGAATGTTTACCGTTATATTGAACCAATGTAAACATAACCTTGGCACAAACCTTGTTTACATAACAATGAATTGTGAGTTCTGTATCTTGCTTAAAAATCCATGACTGATACTAAAATTTTGGTTGATCATTAGAAATGCATTACTAAAGTTTGTAAACAAGAAAAATAGGAAAATAAAATTTGACCAAAATTGTGACCATGCCCCTTTAAATACAAACAAACCTGTATATTCATATAACCTATCAAAATTTACTTCAATGAAATAAAATGGTTCCAATGGATACAGTGTCAACAGTATTCTTGACTCTGTTGATAAATCAACAGTTTACCACAGGCTGATAAAGACCTGCTTAGGTTGTACAGATTAACCCTACCCTAAGACACACATACTTTTCTTCACAGACACTATTACTCCCAGACTCACCGCTGCTGCTGAGGATGAATGGCTGGGTGGGGTGGACAGCAATGCTTCTGATGTAATCCGAGTGAGCCTCAAACTGGTGGACACGCTCCAGCGTGTTGTAGTTAAACACTCGGATCTGCATGTCATCCTGATAATCAAAAGCATGAATTAAATACATCCCATTGAAGCAAGTTTAGTTTATCTTATTATCATCTAATAGGAAAATATAAAAATTAGCTTTATATTATTGTGCAAAGAAATATATCTTACTGAGCCGGTGATGACCCAGTTTTTTCTGGGAACAAATCTGGAACATCTCACAGGTAAATCGCAAACCTCAAAGGATTTGATAAGTTGCTGAAATTTAACCAAAAAAAACAACAAATTATATAAACACAGTCCTGATTGGATATCTTATGTAATACATGCAATGCATAAACTGTTGGAGTCAAACAGAACAATAGAAATGATGTTAACTTTTAATTTTTAAGTTTTAATTACTTAATTCAATTATGGTACTATCATATTGATTCCCAAAAAACAATCATTATACAACACTTTAAAATTTTACTACACCTACTTTAAAAAAAATTCAATAAATGAACCACTTTGTTACCTGAAGCATTCACAAAAAATAACTGTATAATACTGCCATATTATCAAAGTCCATCACCTTCTAATTACTAGTAACTAGCAAATCACACAACTCATTGAAATGCTTAATCCCATACCATGAAGTTTAAATAAACATTGAAATGACAAAAGTAAATATTGGATCTTATTCATTTAAAAGATGGCTACATGCATTAAAATAATTGCATCATGTGTAATATCAAGCTGTTGTTTGCCCAGTCTCAGTGTCGTTTTGGCAGTACAAAAGTATTCCAGTAAAACCTCAAAACAGAGTTTCCAAGCTTTCTAGCAATATTTTTGATTCACCCTATTGCTTTATTGATTAGCAACGATAGCTTCAATGCTTGATTCAATACTGGAGAATGAATTCATAACATTGCATATGGAGAGGAACTTATACAGAGTGCAGCGAGAGGTGGGCGAAGTCTGCCTCGTGATGCAAGGCTTAATGATAACACGTATATATAAGAAAATCAGTGAAAAATGAAAGTTGAATCGGGGTACTAAGGACTGAAAAATTTTCTTCCAGTTCATGGGCACCGCCAAATTGGCAGCCACCAAGTTAACTCGATCATTAAATGCCTGGCGCTTGTCGATGTTTTTTGCCCATAAACTCTGCTAAAAACTTTCCAAGGTTTCACACTAAAGTAATTTAAATGAAAATAATTTACTTTACAAACCAGATAAATTACACCAGTGCTTTAATAAGGAAATACGACTTGTTTCACGTATGTCTTATTAAATTATTTGATGAAAAATAAAAACATTAACATCAAGGTACTGATCTTTTAGATACTAAATAAAGTATTAATAGAAAAATTTATCAACTTATGAAATGAATAAGCATTGAAAGAAGAAATAACAAAATTCTCGGAAATACATACTTTTCTTCCGCTATTTCCAAAAACAAAACTTACATTTTATGTATGAAACATGATGTCATAATGTAGACTGAGTATGCAGCGTTTAGTTTAACTTTGGCTTATTATTTGAGAAGGCAGGCGGATCCTACTACTGTCTGTGTTTCATCCCATAAAAATCTGCCCTCGACTCAACAGTTTACATATTTATTGCAATAGCTGTGATTAACCATTCATTTTAATGGAAGTTTTACCACACAATGGATGCGCAAAGTAACATAATTAAAAAAATAAACAGATGTGTTCTTCTTAACTCTGACAATATTAAATGTGTACAGGTCGAAACATCATACTGTGTTACTGGTAAACCAAGCATGCAGGATATAAGGGAATGCACTTTCTACCTCAAAGCAGAACACTATACAAGGTTTACATAGGCATGCAAATGGACATTTTTTACCTGGGACTCATGATTCCACACATGGACATTTCCATTGTATAAACTTGCCAACATCCATGGTTCAGTAGGATGTAAATCTACACTCTTAACTCGATCTGACCGTGCTGATAATTTTCGCTTGATATCAAGTCGAAGAGGCTGTAAGTAAAATAAGGATTCACGTGATTACCTGTGATTCAATACTCCAAACATGAACCTTCCCATTAAATAGACTGGCCAACATCCACGGTTCTTTCGGATGCAGCTCACAGCTTTTCACTCGATCTGAGCGTGCTGAAAGAACTCGTTTTACACCAAGTCGTAGCGGCTGAAAGTCACACGACAACATCCAACATACAATTACAAATCACATTTTAATACATTTACTCGTTTCATATGATGATATGTTACATGTAACTCGTGTTGATTGCCATTTGCACCACATATCTTGTGTACTAAACATAAACCAAACCCATATATCGTTAGAAATAATCAAAAGAACAAATAAATAGTATATTCAACAACTGAACATAAATCTAATAAGATAAACAGTACCATCTTGACATTCAGCCGGCTTCGACTCCCAAAAGTTGATTATGTTGTTCCACAATACGTGGCCCTGGTCGATGCGCATGCGGTACAGGAACCGCATATCCGGAAGTTGATTTTTGTTTATAAATGGCCGCCAAACATGCACAGACAAAAAGTGTCCTGATAATCAAATTGTTTTTAAACATGTTCCCCCGATGAAGTGTGCATTCCTTGGCTCTATATTGACAGAGAAATTTTTACTTCATCTTCTAGAAAAGTTTCAAGTGTTTAATTTTCTATGTTCTTGACATAAATAGTTAAAATCCTGTCTACATAGAACTACAACAATGAGGATAAGTGGTATTGTCCCAGCGCGTTTTCTGACCATCGTAGCTCATGTGATTATACTCATCATCCTCTTCTGGGCGAAGGTATTTAATAAACTGAATGCTTTTACGGTATCTCAAATTTTATTGGCAACTTGTTGGTAATTATGTTGGTTTTTTTAATGGACATAAATATCTGTAAGCAAAGCTATCATTCAAAGTTGCTTAGTTTTCAGGGTTTTTCTAAGTACAATATTTTCAGTTTTAATTACAATAGCTATTGTACTATCTGATTTAATATGTAAACAATGTGACTGTTGGGCCGAGCGCAGATTTACGCAGACAGTAAGATCCGCCTGCCTACTCAAATCATAAGCCAGCCCAAAGTTAAACTAAATGTCATGTGCTCAGTCTACATTATGACATCATGTTTCCTACGTAAAAGTTGTGTCTTTGGAAAAAGCTGAATAAAAATATGTGATTCTGAGAATTTTTATTTAATCTTCTTTCGATGCTTATCCATTTCATAAGTTGATAAATTTTCTATTTATACTTTATTCAGTATCTAAAAGATTGGTTCCTTGATGATAATGTTTTTTTTTTCCATCTAATGATTTGATAAGACATAGGTGAAACAAATCTTATCTCCTGATTAAAGCACTGTTGAAACTTATCTCAATATCTGGTTTGCAAAGTCAATTTTTTTTATTTAAATTACTTTCCATTGAAATCTTGTAATTTTTTTAATAGAGTTAATGGACAATAAACATAGAAAAGCGCCATTCATTTAATGAATGAGTTAACTTTGTCTAACAAAATGGCATTCAATATGGCGGCGCCCATGAACTGGAAGAAAATTTTTCAGTCCTTAGTACCCCTGATTCAACTTCAAATTTTCACTAATTTTCTTATAATTCTTATTTCTTATAATTTTCTTATATGTGCATGTTACCATTAAGCCTCGCTCGGTATAATCGGATTTGTATTATTATTCCAATATGTTAATATTGATATGTCAACAAAAAGTAAATTAACCAAAAGTCAAACCAGTGATTGAAGTTGCAACATATTTAGATAAGGCCTAGTTAACACAAATTTCTCCAAGGTTCTCTAGGCTCAAGAATTCACAATAATAAACAGATTTTATATAGATAAATGTTATTAGCTATAGCCTATATGTGATAATATGTGATATTAATTTAGTTTGATAGATTTATAGCACTGCTCTTCTTTTTCAGGATGACAATATCAAACAATGCTTACCATCAACATACACCCAATCTGAATATGACTCTAAAGACACAGAGTAAGTTATGTTTAAATAACAATCAGAATTGATAGCTATCTGTTAGTGAAGTGCAATTTTATCGGTAAACAGGTATATTGTGATTTTTTTTCGTGTGATACATAATGCGATACAGTAACCAAAATATAGCGATACAAAATTTTTGGCAATACCCATCCTTACTATCCGTTGTTTATGTATGTGTAATTTGTGTAGAATATTTCCATCAAAAGAAGTTAAAGACTGCTTCTATGAAGTTAAAGACTGCTTTTGATAAAAATAAATATTTGTTTCCATAAATTAACATTTTTATAAGTGCTTCAGGTATCTCAGATTACTTTCATTTTATAGTAGAGTTGCCATCGATATATATTCATCCATTTGCCTCATTTATTTACACTCACTGGCAGTGTATTACATATCAGATAAGACTCTATTTTTTTCATCCAATCAGAATGAAAAGTTATCAATGAAACACTTCTAAATGTGAGACAGTCATTGAAAGTCAATAGGTATGAAATAAGAAATGAATGATTTAGATCATGCTTGTAAATTCTGTCAGACAGAGAGATAGAGTGTTAGAGGTGGTACATATAAACATACTCTCTAACTGTAAACATGACTGTCATTTTGGTCTTGTCTGTAGTCCTGGGGCATGTTCAGCAGAGAGAGAGCCCACAACTTCTCTCTTTATTTTGTGTTAATGTTATAGAGATGGAGAATTCTGGCAAAGTTTCCTGTACACCAATTCAACTGATCATGTCTCAGATATAAAATTATTGTTCTACTAAATATATACATAGCTGAACCTATAATACATTGTACTGGTACATGTACTTCTGTATGCTAGTTAATTTTATGTCATAAAAACAATGAATAGCATTAGTAAGAATTGAGTACTGGTAAATCAATGGATGACAAAGCTACTTTGGGAAAATTGAAGATTCTTACGGGCCACATCTTTATAATTATATATGCTTTAACCATAAAGATATAGCTATCCAATAACTTGCATTCTAGGGAAAAATTCTGTAGGGAGACTTTAACAAATCAATGTTTTCTTTCAGAATGATCATTGGTCTGTCTGTTGGACTGGGACTGATGCTTATAGAGCTCATCGGATTTATCGGTGGAATCTCCATGTTCATGCCATTCCAAAGCATGCTTTGTATCCTTATGAAAAAGTTCTTCAAATCTATGTGATTTGTGCCCAGGCTATCATTTATAGGTATAGCATGAGAGAAATAAACATACAGGTAACAGCCTCCACTGAAAAAGTTGAAAAAATTTAAAGTACCGGTATGTGTGTGTAATGTTGAATTTTATCCTAACCAGAATATTACTGCAGTAGTTATACTTTAACTACTAGTAATATTATTAAGTTTAAAAGCATTAAAAACAAATATGAAATGAACCTTGATATTTTGGTCATTTTAAAAAATGTTTGCTGTTAGGTGTTAACATTATCACAAACACGATAATAGAATATTAAGCTTAAGTATGTAATTTAAAAAAAAGAAAATTTAATATTACACGGACAACCAAACTCTGAGATTTTGTTTCTTATGTGTCCTTGACCTTTAATAGCTGTTTCTGCCCATGGTGGTGCTTGTGTGTCATTAGCGTACTTTATTTTATGGGAAATGCCTTGTCACCGGTATTGGTATATCTTTGGATTTTCAACGGCTTTCCCAGCTCTGACTGAAATCATTACATTTATTCAGATTGTCTGCTTAAGAAATGGACAACTGTAAGAAACCAAAATATAGGAATGTTTAATAGATAGTGCTTCAAGAAATTCCAAGCAATTCTAGAAATGACCTTGACCTGACCTAGCTGTTGCCTGTCATGCGGGGGCGGTGATAGCCCTGTTTTTCTTCTTGTTTGAGTTTTGGCCATGTTCGTATTACTGGTACATCTTTGGATTCTGCAGTGCGTTTCCTGCGGTGACGGAGATATTGGTGTGGTTAGGAGTGGGGTTCTTTCACAAAGGGCTATAGACCACGTGTAACGTCAGTAGAGTTTGTGATGCCTAGACGTAGCAACATATCTGTATGCAGTCAACTTACGAATATTTACAAAATTATTTTTTATATTTACTGACTTTGTACAAGGTTGTGAAAGAGAGACCGGTTGTAAAAGATCTTGACTAGTGTATGCAAGACTTTATATACATGTACAAGATCTGTGTAGTGTAAATGATTTTGTGTAGTTTATTAATGAATGAAATAAATATTATTAATTATTTATGTTTCAGTCTTTATTGTTTAATAATAATAATCTATCTGCAATAATTTAGCCTTATTATTATTTTACTCTGAGGATTCCCCCATCTCCCAACCAAAAAGAAAAAAGAAAAGAAAAATGGTAGACTCAGGTCTATTTTATTGGATTACATAATTATACTTAAATCGTGAAAAATCTCAAGTCTTTCAACTGTAAAATTTGTGATCTTATCATGCAAGTATCATGTTATACTGATATAGGTTAGCTCAACACCGAGACAGGGGGGGGGGGGGGGGGGGGGGAACTTATGCTCTACCTTCAGCGTTGGCATCCAGACCTGGTTAAATGTTTTGGAGCAGGTCCTGTAATATAAGTTATTATTTGTCCTATCTTTACCAAACTTGCATGGATGGTGCATCAATGCATACTTATGGACTAAAAAGATTTGGATGCTGTCAGAATCTGGGCCATGGATTTCAGATGCTGGAGGAGGTAAATGTTTTTGGAGCAGGTTCTTTTTAATGGCCATATCTTTAGTTTTATCTTTACCAAACTTGGATGGATGATGCATATTGTGATACTAATGCACTCGACAAGCTTGAATGCTGAATCTAACGTAAGGTTTCAGGTGCATGAGGAAGTTTTTGGAAGCATGTCAGATATCTAGGTAAATAACAGTCCTTACCTATTCAAACTTGCATGATTGATTTAGCTAGCTAGCTTCAGAAACAGAGATCCAGATGCTTAGGCAGCTTTAAGATTTAAGAATAACCCAAAGTGTGAAAGGATCATGGAGCTGGTTACAGAATGAAGTAAATTCTGTCCATATGCAACCAGACTTGCACAGTTAATAATACTATTGATGTGTAATATAGAGGTAGATTCAGATATATAACTTGATCTGGATTATTTGGATGCTGGGGCAGGTAAAATTTTTTTTGTGAAGTTCAAAGCGGGTTTGAAATGTTTGAAGAAAATGCTGCCCTGTCAAACCTTTATGGTTCAAATAATTTTGAATTTGAAATAAAAGGCTAGCGTAAGATACAGAGCCTGATCTCCATTATGAAGGAAACTAAGAAAACCTGACGAGTGTTCCTACCTCACCTAAACTTGCTTGATGGATTTGATTATTCGTAATTGATTTTTATTTTTTTGATATGCATTATATGTTTGCATCCTATGTACAGTATCACAATGTACCATATGAAACAATATTGTATCATATGATACGATATGATATTATACCATTTTGTATGATACAATATTGTGATGCATGGCATGATACAATATGGAATCAAATCATATAAAACAATATGATATTATATACAATATTATATGATTCAATATTGTATCGTATTAGATATTTTATCATATAATAAACAAAAGTGTATCATGAGACAATACAATAAAGTAACATGATATGATACAATATTGTATTGTATGGTATGACTCAATTTCATATGATATTAATAGTTATCATAAAGGTGATGCCTCGTTTGGCGAACTTTATAATCTTTATCTATGTTTCCACGGGACACTATATCACTGCAACACGTACAATTTTCTTCAAATGTTTAATTTGCTAGAAAGTATTTTTATTTTCATTTTGATCATGAAAAAAATTGCCTTATTTCTCCCTTAAAGTGATATTCTAAATTTTAAAAAACCAAAAAGGTAGCTTCTCTTTATGTACAAGTCAAGGTCATATAATAGTAAATAAGGACACACTCGGGCCTTCAATACTAATATTCAATTTACATTTAAATAACACAATCATTGACAATGACAATATTTTGTGTTCCCCGATGACGAGAAGCAAAATATCAGTTCTATAGTTTGTCCCAGGTTACTCATTCCTTCCCTTTTTAACGAATTTAAACGAGAATACACATACCTGTCAAAGAGTTACAACTGAAATCGATAAATGGGCAAGAACTAAAAATAGGTGTAGCCCAATTAATATACAATATAGCACTTTTGCAAACGTCAGACCAACAGCAAGAAGGACAGAGAACGATATATCTAGTCAGCGAGTGGAAGGTACCTAGGTGTTACTTTAAACAACAAGCTGAACTGGAGAGAACAACATCTGCAATATACCAGGGAAATCATGCCAGACCCTACTGGCTTTCTTCGCCACAATCTCAAGGAATGTAAAGCTGACGTCAAATCTACTGCTTACAACACAATGGTCAGACCCACCTTGGAGTATGCAGCTATGGTTTAGGATCCTTATTTACAGACCCAAATACAAATGCTGGAGTGTCCAGAGTAGAGCAACGAGGCCTGTTAAGGGCAATTATTATGGGAGAATACCAGGATGTGTAACATCTATGAAAGAGGAATTACATTGGGAACCCCTTGAGTAGTGCCTACTAAGATCACGGCTTATCATGATGTACAAGATCAGCAAGGACCTAATCGATATCCCAGCAACATCATACTTTACACCAGGGATAATCGGACAAGGGGCAGCAAATACGGTCAGCCACCAACATATCGAGACGTGTACAAGTTTTCCTTCTTCCCAAGAACCATCAGGGACTGGAACAGCCTGTCAGATCAGGTCAAAGAAGTCAGTACTATCGAGGGCTTCAAGAAGCATCTAATTAGCACCATGGCTGTCTCCAATCACACTTAAGAAAACCTGCAGGACATTAATTTTTATCCGGTTTTTAACTTGAAAATAAGTGGCTTTTAGTTGTGTTCGACGTGCTACTTACACTCGATACCGAGGTCAGCACAGAAGAAGAAGAAGAAGAAGAAGGAGAATAAGAAACAGAACTCTTCACTAACACAATAATCTATTTATCAACGAGTACCCAAACTCCGCCACCATAAGCAGAAAACATCCCGCGTTTCTCTGTAAATTATTTTTTGTGGTTTTTGTCATTTGCAATCGCTAAATATAACCTGAAACAATATACATGTAATTAGTAAAATTATCAACAAAAATAGTTTTATTATTATTCAAATAAGCCCACTGAATACGACGTTTATCACACGTGCTTATCATGATTAATGAACCTAACTCCGTCAGCCACATGCTCTATGATATATCAGGGAATGAAGACACCCGGTGCATTAGCTATCTATTGTTAAAACTCAATTGTATCTATAGGCCAATTTAAATGGTATTTAATTTCATCAAAATGAAATGATCGCCAGAATAAAAATGGGTCCTTGTACCAATAATCACAAAGACCTTTACAGAATGTATGGATGCCGTTTGATTTCTGTCCTTATATATTTCAAATATGTTATATCGATCACTAATGAATATATTAATCAATTATAATTTATTTATTACATTTTTGTAGCATATTCTAAATGGCGATATATCGTATATGTCTTTACCCTGTGCCGGTATAAGGAAAAAATTAGGCATGAGCTATTTGACGTTATCATCAAGTGTTAGTGCATACTGAAAATGTATTATTAACCTAGATCAAAAATGTATTGCATGTGAAATGTTTCACCTTGACCTCTCTAGAAATGATTGACCACCGTTAATGATCGCATGTAAGAGATTTCGATGTTTTAGTGCACCTGTGAAAAAGTGCTAGCTGATTTCACGCGATTAATGGTGTATAAAATGAACAAGGTAACAAGGTGATATTTTGTTATGTTTTAACAAATTCTTGAATTTAACCGTTGTAAATTGTTGATTTGATTGAAGATGGACATGCAAAACATGACGTCATAATCGCACTTGATTTCAAACGGCGAGGAGTTTCCCGAAAGTGACGGAGTTAGGGTAGTGACGGAGTTACGGGGCTATGCGATACACTTACATACATCATTGAATTAATATTTTGCCGGAAGTTATCACGGTTCAGAATATCAACTGACTTTATACACAGACTTCTATATATTCATTTCTCGATGCGGGCTTCCTGAATTCATGATAAATCAGTGGTAACAGACACCATTATAAATATAGTACCATATTGCGACAGGTACCTGTATCTATTTTTAGTAACAGGTACTTTCCGTTCAAATACGGAAGGAAGACGCTATACGGGTCATTATCGAAATATGCAGTCTTTTGCGTCAGTGTCAATTTAAAGGGGGGAAAATAATGTTTTGGGGAATATATGTACAGTACCATTGGATTTTAGAAATTTAAAGCTTTATTGTTGAACAAATAAATTGACAATTTTACTGCTTAAAAAAATATTATTTGTTATGAGATATCAGTGAATTTATGTTGTCATTAAATTTTTCCAACGTCTTTAACATACAATATCTTCAATAATATTGAGGTTTTATTCCAAAAATCACCGTTAATTTTCAAAACAACATTCATATTTTAATTTCTGCTATGCTCCTTAACAAGTTCTCTTTTAAAAACAATGAATTTGATGAGATATATGCTTGTATAAAATAAATTTGTCATTGGTGTAACAAGGCAAATTATCTAAAAATATCTTAAAATACATCAAGTAAATGATATTGTACTAAACTTGGAATTCCCCAGATCATAGTGACATCATTCACTGCTGCTAAAAAGATAAACGTATCGGTGATGACATTATTGTGAGAGAAAATATGACAGAAAATGTTAGTATGCTCAGAAAAATACAATGCAAATTGTGTCAGTGGGATAACGTGCTATTTAAGGTTTTCTATTATGAAAGAACAAAAAAGTTTTTCACATAAATGATGAATGTTTATCACATTATAACATAGGCTATGTAGCTTTGTGTAGTATCTGTTCTCTTGGGTCATACTGCTACTTTTACTATGGATACATCAGTGGTATAACGGTCAGTGGTGTAACCAAAAATTGTTGTTACACCACTGACAAAATTGTTACACCACATCTAATTATTTTACTTTTTCTTCCATTTCATTTATATTTAGAGCATTTTGAAAAATGGTTATTTATCAATTTTACAATTTAGACACTGTCATAATAAAGAAAGCTTGACTATTTAATTGCAATTGTGTTTTCTTAAATCTGGAAAATGAGACGTGTTACACCATTGACATTATTTGTTACACCATTGACATTTTGTATGCTTTCGTTATTTTCTACCCATTTAAATACTTGATTAAAAGATCAAAGTAAAAACAAATTTATTTGAATAAAGAAATGAAATTATCTACATTTTATTTTTATAAAAAATATGAAAAAAAATTAATGACTTATAGTGTCTTATAAGATATGTTATTCCACTAACATTTCACATTCCCTTTTATTTTATACTAAAATCTTTCACATGTTTAAAGATAACAAATGCTAGTTGAGCTTCAACAAACATATAGACAAAGAGGAAGTGTATGTGTGTTGTATGCATAAATTTGGGAGAAAATTGGAGAAATTTCAATTTTATTGTCCAAAATGTATGATTGATATGAGCTAGTATAGTATTGACGATGTTGTTTGTGAGATTGATGAGCCAAAGAAAGTTGGAACTCGGTACAAGGTGGATAAAAGTGTGTGGATGCCGATAGTAAAAAATATAACATCAAAGAATGAGTGAATTCATATAAATAACATCTACATGCCATTTTTTCTGTCAGTGGTGTAACATTGATTATAAGTGGTGTAACAGTGTGTGTGTCTTCAGATTATGAAAGAATGAGGCACGAAAACTTTTATTTAAGATCAAATTTATCATGTTTTAAATGCAATCCAAACTAGAAATTACTTTATTTTACAAAATTTAACACACTTATCTCTTATTTATTATCGCTGGGTCAGTGGTGTAATTTTTATGTCAGTGGTAAAACAAAATAATCAGTGGTGTAACATGTACATTTTTCTCCAAATAAAATTAACTGACAATAATACATGTATATTTGAAAACACCAGTGCATTTATAGTTATGTCTTTTTTATGTTCCGTTAAAAGAAAAATCCTGTTGTTTTCTTTTTAATGCTCAAATTAAAAATCTGTTGAGTAACATCAAGACTTTGTCTCAAATGGTATGTTGGTCACTATGTAAATGTGTCAAATATTTTCTTCTGTTATTTAATTCTGATAACTTTAAATGAAGTTTGTTGATATAAACTTTATGTCCATCATTTTAAAAGAACTACTTTATTTTATTTAAGATTTTTTTTTCCTATTCTATATGAATCTATATAAAAATGAAGTCTTCAAATTTAGACTTTTGTTATATTTCTTTTCGTGAGTATACTTAAAAGTAAAACAATTGTTTACATATTTTAAAGGTTTGGAGATTTAAGACCTGCAGTAATCCCATCCAAAACCTCTGCCTTGGGAAATGTAAAGAAACATGTCCTTTTATTTTTATGGGGGTCCAGGGGGCGAAGCCCCCGGAAGCTCCTGGATTCTAGAGATTATGCAGGATAAAATTGTATGTAGTCTTCATATTTAGACTTTGATATTATTTTTCGTGCTTATACTTAAAAGTTAAATAATCATTTATAATTCTAGAGGTTTGTAAATTTAAGACTTGCAGAAATCCCATCAAAACCTTATGCCTTAAAGAAATATAAGATCCATTTCCTTTTTTTCCCCCTCACGAATGGCTGTAAATTAATCATTTTAAAAAATCTAGTTCAATGGGACGATGTAAATGAAGTTTTAAAAAAGATAACGATGCCAGCTC
This sequence comes from Magallana nippona, assembly GCA_033439105.1. NCBI lineage: Eukaryota > Metazoa > Mollusca > Bivalvia > Ostreida > Ostreidae > Magallana > Magallana nippona. The sequence continues at coordinate 5,366,740 of CM065922.1, forward strand.
GTATCATAATAACACGAAAGAGTAGTTAAAAACTCAAGCTAGTACAACCAATTACTTATGAGTGGGTGACTGGTCACATTTGAAACCAAGGAGAGCGTAACTGACTAAAATGAGCTTTCTACTGTACGTTACACCACTGAACCAACGGGTTGTCTTCATACTACTCCGTTGAAATTAGTTTAATGTAGAGAAATCCCATGAGTTTCCAGAAAGTTGATAATTAAAACTCGCAATTCGTCCATTCTTTATTTTGACAATTTTAGGGGGGGGGGGGGGCGCCGGGGGCCGAATTCTACTTTATACGTGTCTAAGTCATGCGTAGCACGTATTAAATCCCTCTATTCACCCATAAACACCCGTAAACAGCCAATCAGTATGCAATATTGACACGCCCACTTAGTTCATAAGAAACACTCGTGTTTTCTGTAACTTTTATAAATATATAAATCATTATGTTTAATAGTGGCATTTTCCGGAACCACAACGTTTTGGACCTAACTTTCATATAAGATATATTATTTCCGGTTGTGTAAACTATGGAATGAATTTATGAATGAATGTCAAAAGCATGATGAGAAACATTAGTGCTTTGATGAATAGCAGTGAAATGGAATGTTTTAAAAAGTAGCATTTTTAGGTTACTTGAGACGTTTCAAAATGTCCACAGCGAGAGAAAAGGCAAAGTCTATTGTCGGTAACCTCGTATCAACTCTGGATAAGAAGGGCATTCGTGTGTTGGCAGTCGATTTTGATCAAACTTTAATAAAGATCCACTCAGGAGGAGTATGGAAAGATTCCACGGACAATCTTGTCAAGCATGTTCGTCCTTGTATGAAGGATCTTCTGGAGGTTGCCCTTCAGCGGGAAATGATCGTCTGTATTGTCACGTTCCATTCCCAGCCCTGGATTATTCGAGAACTGCTGAAAAAGCTGCTGAAAAAGTGAGAAAATCTGTAGTAATCTTGTACCATTCAGATATTGTTTTATACTATTTTTTCTGTCATTTTCTTGACAATTCATTTTTGTCCGTAAATCAGGACATCTTTATTTGGATTTTATTATGCATCTACTTAAGGACTTTGACATCTCTAGCATTAACATTTCGCATACTACAGAGAACACATTATGTTGACAGGCTTTTAAGTTTTAACATATATCTCAAATCTTTGAATACTTGGCCCTATCTAGTTTGTGATAGGCCAAATGAGATGTTAGTATCTGAAGTGTCAAAGAGCAGGCCATGTTGAAGAAAGACCCAACTTTGATGTAATTATTTTGTATCCCTGACTTCTTAGATGTAAAAAATTGTCTTCATATAACCAATATACATGTAAAATATCATTATATACTGTGTATATTTCCATCACCTGTTAATGCAACTTACAGCAACTGTTAAACAGTTACAAGCAACACTGCATTGGTCACCCCAGCTCTGAATTATTCAATTTGGTTAAACATTCTAATATCTCAACCTTCACATGACATTGAATAAAGTTCAAATATGATTTTTTTTCTTCAATTTTTTCAATATGTACCATGAAAGTACACAAGTAAAACCTTAAGAACCAGCCATGAGGGTCCCAATTTTACTAATTTTGGTAGTATTTCGATCACTATAAATGATAAATTGATTAACAATTTTTCCTTTTCAAAAATGATATTAAATTCTTGTATGTGAATATATCATTGCACATTATATTAAGTTAAAGACAAAATTTAAAAACCACTTATACTGCAATATACATACATTGCACATTCACCATGAATGATAATGATTTATGGCCATCAAAAGGATTTTTATAAAACAATGTTCTAAATTATTAGTCTAGTATGTATAAGCTTAAAAAGATTGGGTAACAGGCACTCTGCCTATATATAAGTCCTTTCCCAGGGTATTTATTAGTGATTCTGCAAATGTTCTAAGTTCTCTTAAGTAGGGGATGAGACCCTTAAACTTTTACCTCCCACTGGAAATCTACTTACATTTGCAAGTGGTTATTTGTATTAGAAGAGTGTTTATATTGTAGCTTGTCATAAAGTTTACAACCCATATAGGCATATTGCATGTGAGATACTTACAGCATTTAAAGCAGTTAAAACAGCTTTTTGGGGGCCACTTATTTTTTTTTTTTTAATTTTGAAATGACAATTACATGTAATTTTTGTGACCAAGCTTATGTACATAATTACAGTTCAAAACAATTACATGTACAAGAGTCATAAAAAGGGACTGCTTTACATCAAAAAATATTTGTGACAACCAAGTTCTTGGGAATCTCAAAAAAAATCCTTGCACATATATAAAAATATGTTTACAATACCTTGGAATAATTATAATTTGTGATGATTTAAATAGCTTTTTTGGGATTTTATGGGTATCCCATGCTTGCAAATTCAAATTTTTATCAAAATACTTCTTAGTTCTTTGAAAATTTGGCAATCAACAGAAATTGGTTTTCATAAGCATGATAAATGCTGTCATGTTGCAGAAGTTCAAAAATAATTTTAATTTGTCAGAATAAGTAAATATTTACTGGATTTTTCTGCAAGAGCAAGTTTTAGTGCTTTTATTCCAAAGTAGTTACATTTAATTTATGAGATTTCTAAATTCACAATTATCAAAATAATGTCAAACACAATTTCTCGCAATTAAATTAATTTTGTTTGAGATGATACAACAAAATTTTACAACAAACAATGCCTGCAGAAAAATTTAGTGACACACATACCTAACTTAAAGAATAAGAGTAACTTTGTCTAAGTCTCAACTTTATTCAAGACGTTCTATGCTGTGATCTATTACAAACTTGTGTTATTCTCAGTATGAACTTACGAGTCATAAGAATTTGTATGCATTGTCTGCATTGCAGGGATTCAGAAAAGATTTATGTACAAGCCAACACAATAGAGTTCCGTGAGAGACACAGCTATGAATATCTTGGAAAAGAGGCCCACATCACGGCGGTCTTGACAGAAGTTTACAACCGGGAAAAAGTCATCATTAAACCTCATGAAATTGTGCTGTTTGATGATGACTCGGATAATGTAGATACAGCACTCAAATTTGGACATTGGGCATTCCAGATCAAGGAGGATGTTTCCTATCAGACATTTGAGGAATACTCCCAGACGCTAGCACTACAAGACAAGCCACCAGGGGCTAAAGGAAAGACAAAGTAGGAGAGGCCGGAGAGATTGTGCAGTGTCGGGCTGGGAACTTTGTTGTACTGCTTTAGAGTTTTTGATATTATATAACTGTTGATATTGTACTCACTTTTTGCCCTCGTTGTTAGCTATTACCATGGTTACAGGTTGTCCATCAGAATAAATCTGCTGTTTGGGGGTTTTTTGTTGAAAATCACACATATTTGTAAACCTGTTTTTGTTGTAGATTGTTGTCAATTTATTGATTACAATTTATTGGAAATAAGTGTATAATCTAATTTGCATCCTAAAAACCCACCAGGAAACAATCGTGTATGAAGTAATTGTACCGGTAGATGGGGTTTGTTCTGTTGTTCAGATCAAAACTAAGGAATTGTGGCTCAGTTAGGTCATCTATAAACAAAAGATGCTGTTTATACTTTGTGGTTATTATATGTATTGTTGAAATATCCATTGTGAGTTGTTGCAAATGTTAAAGGTTGCTCCTTTTGGAAAGTTGTTTTCAAAATTTGAAGGAAGTGAATCACAACCGGTGAGGTTTTAAAATATCTCTCTCTCTCTCTCTCTCTCTCTCTCTCTCTCTCTCTCTCTCTCTCTCTTCTCTCTCTCTCTCTCAGCACTACATGTAAGTTGCATATTTTTTGGTTTTATTTTAAAAATTGTTTGCATCTAATAAGAACAGTCATTAGGTTTTTTTTTTAAAATTGTAAATGTACTTGAATTGAGTTGAGAGTACTTTGAGGCATTACAGTACTTAATGATTTTGAACGCTTGTATTAGTGTTTCATGTCCGCATGTCAAATCAAAAAGTTTTCCCCTTGACATCTCTTTAGAGTTTAGATCACTGCGTGTATTTTTCTAGCTTTGTTAATTTTTTACCTCTAGAAAATCATAAACACATATAAATGCAGATAAATGAGATAATATAGATCCTGTAATTTCCGTATACAGAGCTGTAAGCTATTTGGCTAGCAATCTCATATACAGGTATCATACTTGTGTACCAGCATTTGATCAATTATATACTTGACAAAATTAAGTCTCAGCAACATAACTTCAGCCCCTCCCCTTGCAATTTGCTTTGAGTATTTCATTTTCATAAGTATTGTGTCCATACCTACATTTATAAGTCAACTGATTAATGATAACTTTATGATTAATATCATATGATCTTTGATATTTTAACAGGAACTTTTCGCTTGTGGTAAAGCCAAAGTTCACAATAACCAATTTCATTTTGTGTGCCAATGTTTTGTCTAGTCAGAAATTTTTAGTTAATTTAGTCTCAGTGTAAAACATCTGAAAATGTTGCATTCAGCAATTTTTTTTTTTTTTTAATCAGATGAAATTATCCTTTCTCAGATGAAAGTGTGTCTAAGTTATTTGTAATAAGTAAACATTATTTACTACAGAGTCATTTTGAAATTGTCTCATCTTTTAAACTAGTTTTCCTTCAATGAATGTACAAGTATTAACCATAAACTGCAGTGTATTTTAATTAAAATCCAGGGTACCAATGCATTACAGGTATTAAATTATTTTCACTCGAATAAAAGGTTTGTGACATTTTTCAAATGAATGTAGATGGAATTTTGCCTATTTTATCAGTCTGTGTGTATTTGTTGTTATTTAACCTTTTGGTATTGGAATCTCGTGGTTTTGATAACTGCTGTCATGGTGTGATTTTTGTGTAGTTTTTATATAACAACTCTCACGTAATATATGTACACACTTGATATTTTGTTTTTGTTTGAAAGAGGAAACAGGTGCTTGGTATTACAGTAAATGTCCTAATCAGATTTAGATCAGAGCTATTTTAAAAGAAAGGTTGCAGCAGATGAGGACACAGGTTAAAGAAGGGGAGGAGGTGCAGGGTTGCAGATATATCCATTCTTTTTATTTCTTCTAATATCAACGAAAGCAAAGTCTTGTATTGAATCTCTGGAGGAGGAATCTTAAACTTCTGTTGGTTTAGGGGGAGGAATTATCATCTTGTTTTGATGGATACTTTTCAACTGTTGGTTTGTTTGTTTGTTTTTTTGATCAATTTTGTTATTTTCATAATTAAATTTTCTAAATTCAATACACTGTATTTTATACCAATTTAATTAAATATGCATCACATGTATCTTTAATAAATATGAGTCCTGAGTGTTAAAAACACCTGCATTTTTTTTAGTCCACTCTGCTTCCTATGTATGAAGACATATCCACTAATCATTGAAAGAAATCCTGATTTTGATGTTGAAATGTTGAATAATGAGAGAGAGAAAGAGGCAATTGCTTAATAAGGAGATAGAAGAGGATATTTATGTAGTTGTGTGTGGACTGATCTATGACTGACTTTTTCCAGATTTTATCAATACAACTTGCAGACCTCTTTGTAGTTCACTGTGTAATGAATGTGTCTACACTCATTGTTCTAAATGTCTTGTGTGCCAAACGCTGGGATATGTACATCCAACAGACCCAGCCTTCTGGACTTGAATCATTTTTGTGTGCTGGTCTTGTATCATGAATAAAAATTTGGCTTCTTTTACCAAGGTTTTTTTTTATCTATTTGCATGCCAGAGATTTTCCCCTCTCTGCTCCTATCAGTGGGATGCGAAGACCTCCATATCATTAATTCGTTAGAGAAACAAAACAGAAAAGATCCAGCATTTTAATGAGCGAGTTATTTTAACAATACTGTGAACTTGGAGTAGTGTAAACAGCAATATGAAAGAGACAGACAGTTCATCGATAGAAATCAACATTTGTTTGATTCTATGCTCACAGTTACTTCACACCAAAACCACACAATGTCATGCGTGGATCTAAGGAAAATTAAAATTTTATAAATTTATAGTAAAATTATCGCGAATATGCCTCGGACACCCTCTGGCAAACACAATTATCCTTCGGACCCCCCTGGAAAAATTTTCTGGATCCACGCATGCAATGTTGTTAAAACAGCTCATAATTTATTTATTGTTGTTGTTTACAAACTAAAGTATACACCACTTATAGGACTTCATACATATGCAAGGATATATATATTTGTTAGATTTCATCTTTTCAAGAAAAAAAATTTTTTAATCTGTCGCACCTACAAATTTTTATAAAAAGCATCTTATGGACAATAAAATAAAAAAGGATTACTAATGAATACAGATAAAAAAAAAAATCGGTGATGAAAGCTAGATTCTGTGCATCATTGACAATTTAATCTCCCATTAAAGAATCGATTATAGATATACATGTACAAATAAAATACATCATTTCATGCACTCCACTGGTGAAATGAACGTTTGGATGACTCACAGTTTCTACACATACATCAACCACTCCACGCACAGGTAAAAGGCAGGTAAAAAAAAAAAAATAACCCACGACATTGTGGCACTTGGGATGAGTTTGGATTAAGTCCCGTAGATGCTCTTACATTTGTGATACTTTACATCTATGTACCAATAAAACAGTTTTGATTTTCATTACACTCTTTAAAAAATTCCTTATAAAAGCACGCATTTACAGTACCGATGAACTATTTAAAAATAGTCAATTTGTACAAAAACGCGTCACCATCACGAGCTCCAGACGATGTTAATTTGTTCTCGTAACGAAAAATATACCTCATACTTAATAATACACACGAGTGTAGAATAATTGAGGTAGGGGTAAATTTTTCACTTCAAGAAAAATAAATTCTATGCCTTGTGCATGTGGTCATTACTGATACAGATGTAAACCCTCTACAATCTAATATTCATGTGGATTTTAAAAATTTATATATTAGACTAACTTTTCTATATAAAACACAATAAAAATAGTAACAATGCAAGGCTTGAAAGATGGATGTTTGAGGAGGAATTTAACTCGAAGCTGCGCATCACCTGCCGATTTCTGAGAGGCTGCACAGGCCGGAAGTTGTTTACTATCACGTGGGTACCATTCGTCATGTTATCCTCTTGAAGTTTTCTGAACATGGCCATCTGTTAAAAGAAGAAATACATAAAAACACATTTTTTAAGCATAATGTTTATATTTTATTGAATAACATTGTGCCGAATAATTATATTAGTGTCATATAATGAAAAGTACTTGATATAATTGCCTGTTATTTTATGGGAAGTAAAACTAGAAAATGTATGTAATGTCCTGTATAAAGACAAACTACCTTTTTTTAATTAAGGAATGTTTTTAATTTTTGCCCAGATTATCCGATATAACCTGGTTTGAGGCAGTGCACGCTTTATTCGGACCAAGCTAAGTGTGGATTCCAAGGAGTCTTCAACAGATGATCCATCGATACAAAAAAGCTTGTACTGCCTCAAACCAGGTTATATCGGATAATCTGGGCAAAAATTAAAAACATTCCTTATAATTTAATTAAAAAATAAAAAAAAAATTATTAAAGATAGAAATTATTTATTTTGCATAAAATTTGAATTTATAAAAAAGTAGTTTCAGAGGGGGGTTGTCAAGGCGGCGTGGCTACAAAGCTAACCAAGTTATATAAATTATTTTTTTTATGTGTGTTTAGCCAATCAAATTGCTTGTTACAAAAAAATGTATAATTAACCTTAAGTAAATAAAGTTAAAAGATGATCATATAATCTGTATTTTAATATTAATAACTCAAACCAATCTGATGTCTCAGCGTACTGAAATTGTATAGCGCAATAAAATGTTTTCATATGCATTTCTCTCAAAATGTATGTCTGGCTCTTCAAAAAATTTGAACTTGATTCTGATTTTGACTAATTATTAATGAAGATAAACCCTTGGAACTTTTCGGTACATATTCTTATTTATCTGTTTTTTCATCGCCAACTCGCAAAATGACAGTTGAATTATACGATAATAGCATCATTATAATTCCATCCTTCGTGAAAAAATTGCAAAATATATCACTAATATGTTGATAAAGGGAGTAAATCATGTGCGTAGATAAGTTGACGATATGCCAGTCTAGTGTGCAAACTCTAGACACTAGTAAGGTTATTCATTCATAATTTTTCTGGATGGTTTTCTCTTAAAAACCAATATAACAAGACGTGTACCTGTTGCTCTGAAATCGAAATAGTATTTTCAAATATGGTCCAGACCACGCTCTCGTAACACGGCGGGGTGGTGAGACTTCCGGAATATCGATAGAACCGATCCGAGTTACCGCCAGCAAACGGCAGCATGGAATCAATACTGAAGCTTGTCAGTTCTGTCATTGCTCCTGTAAAACAATGTTTAACATCAACCCAAACATTGGTGGGGTAGGGGGAGTACGCCCAAACTTACTTTCATAGCTCCTGTAAAACAATGTTTAACATCAACCGAAACATTGGAACAGACTTACTGGTGGGATACTACGGGGAGTACGCCCCAACTCACTTTCATATGGGGCAGTGTGACCGCAACCCCCCCCCCCCCCCCCCCCCTTAACACACACACAAAGGGACGCTTTTTGCATGCGATAAATGTAATTATTATTTAATGCACCTTCTTCATTGTATCTGTTCTCTAATTTCACTTTTAGGAGTGTCACATCCCTCACTGCCTTACTAGGCTAGATATCTGACTATGCCACTGACTCACAATAAAGGTACAAATAAGTTAGGTATAAAGTATTCATGGTCCCTATTCTATATGAAAAGTACTCATAATCTTCGGTTGTCAGAAAACACTAGGTCTCGGTGCAGTAGCGCCTAGCTCAATGGATCTTACCTTTGGTTTTGACATCAATGAATTTGTTCAGCAAAATTTTAAGTCCACTATTTTCTTCATTCGATACCTGGAATAGAAATCATAGACCCTATCAATTCATTAAAAATATGTTAATGTTGCATCCAAGTAGGGAGAGTGTATGCTAGAAAATTTGAATCCGTGTCTTATTTCATGTATGCTGCAGGAACCCGTATACATATACCTTGTTGAAATTATTAACAATGAAATATTTGACCTGCGCCATATTTGATTGATACAATTATCGTCCATAAGACACAGAAAGCCCGGGAAATCTCATCGTATAACACAAAAAAAAATCATCGTACCACGAAAAAAAAACCCAACGCACCACCAAAAAAAAAAAAAAAAAAAAAAGAAGAACAGAAAAACCTGAACGTACCACAAAGAAGAATCCGAGTACGGCCAGACCGTCGCGTTCCTTGGAGACGGCATTCGACAGGTTCCCGTATTTTTCGTTGTAATTCACCACATGGAGCTGTCAAATTAGAATCTTGTTTGTCAATTGTATCAACGTTACTGAGAAAAAGGCTTCTAGCTGTTTACTTTGATAACAAGATCGGCAGCGATAGTTCCTTCAGAACACGGAACAGACTAAGTTTTTATGCATTAGTAGATAAAGAAATTATCTGGAGTAAAATGTTGGTTATTATACATTTCAGATAAACGTTCAAATGTGCAAATATAGGTAAAACTACAGGCACCTGACATAATGCATTTTCCTCGTAATGAAAAACATACCTCCTCTTCTTAAGAATACGTGTATCATTAGGTAACCGGTAGTTTTTCATTGCGAGAAAAATATACATTGTCATTATTAATTAGGTAGGATGTGTGTGTTTTCTTACGAGAAAAATATAGTTGCCTGAAAATTGAATGATGTTCGTTCTCTTTTTACCGGCATTCAGCGATTGTTACTATTTTTGGAGGTTTACACCGGTGCAAACACATTTCTTGTCAGTTTTAACTCTTGGATACAGTTCCGAGATTTCGAGTGATTATTCTGAGTAAACTATTTAAAACACATTGCCAAGACCGTTTACACAAACCGATTTGTTTAAATTCCCTCCCTCTTCACTTAATGCATTATAAACGCCCCTAAATTCTTCCTGTTCAAAAACCCCTCTTGGGTGATTCACCAGCAACAAGCCACTGCCTGTAATATGTTTATAAATCTATTTCCCGCGGACGATAAGTACTGCTTTGTACAATGTATTGCTATGTACCATGTGTCTAGATCTAAACTGTGGTACGATAACAGTCACCATCGTGGAATGTTTTTCACATTCATTTTTGTTTGTAAAAACTAATATGGCACAATATTGTTGCATCAGTATTTGACACTGTATGTCAGTATACATTAATTTTGTTCTATGTGTGTTTCGTGAGTTGATTTTGTGTGACAGTGGTGGCTTAGAGCAATGCATGTTTCATTATTTGGATAGATAACCAAGAAATGCATGACCATTCTGTTATGAACGTGTACAAAATCCGAAACATTACTGATTACTAATCTGGAAACTTGTTAGGTATCGCTGACCAATTGTCCCTATGTTTTAATACATGTTTGCAGCTTGGTGACCTTTGTACACTATATGTGTTGCTCGGTGACCTTTGTGCACTTTGTGCTCAGTGACCTTTGTACACCGTGTTGCTCAGTGACCTTTGTAAAATCTATGTATTGCTCGGTGAGCTTTGTACACTGTGTTGCTTAGTGACCTTTATACACTCTGTAAGTTTCTCATTGACCTTTGTACCGAAAGTGTTGTTCGGTGACCTTTGTACACTCTTATATCATACCTCCATGGGGTAACTCTTGCCACCCGACAGGTGTTCGGACCCGTGCAAGCTGTCGCTCCCCCAGTGGAAGTGGAACTGGGCGGTTCTGAAACGACCAGGAAGTCCTCCGCCCTCCACAATCAGGTTCCCCTCCTCCACATTCACTTGTACTAGAGAAATAATAGACCAGACACAATATCTATGTCAGCTACAGGTCACTGCAGAAACAATATATCATACACAATAACTATCAGTCAGCTACAGGCCACTGCAGAAACAATATATCAGAAACAATAACTCTGAGGTTAGTCATTGGAAAAGCAATACTAGTATATCAGAAAGCTGAAGCATTCATGTAAGACATGAACTCTGTTGTCAGTCAGCTAAAGGCCACGCCTTCTCCCTGCAGGAGTTTAGGACTTTGATTCCTGTGTTTTCGAAATGTCTATCTATGGGCGTTGTAATATATGAATAAAATAGTTGATGAATTAAAGTATATATTGTTGGTTTTCTTTATTTTGCACCCTCTTATAAGAAACAAAATAGAACAAATACCTCATCACAAGAAGAGTTTGATAAGTGAAATAATTTACCTGTGTGTCCATTGTTGAGAATCTTCAATTTGTAATCCTGTGGGTTCATAAAGCCTTTCAGCATGAATGGTTTTAGATCAGGACCGTAGACCATATCCCGAGAGTTTGGGAGGTTGATAGGGGACTGGCGGGTGAGGCCACAGTTTGGGTAGGTGTCCCCCCAATGGGTGGGTCCTGAAACAGAGACCACAGTGATATAAACACACCTGTCCTGTCACGCGGGCGGGGCCAGGGGGATTATAGTTGTTTTAGTGTAGTTGTAAAAAGAATATAAAGTTAATAGTAAAAGAACAGTTATGGTATATCTTAGTTAAGCATATTGTTTTTATATATGTATAGTTAGAGTTAGTTAAAAGTTTAATTGTAACCATAAGTACAAGTTTCACTCATAGTTTAAGAATAGTTATAAATGCCAATATGAGGCACACTTTTCGAATTGTACAATACTGTAAAATAAAATAGATTTTAATTTCTTTTTTTAAATGTAAGAGTTTTGAAAACACTAATATTGCTGTTAGGCATCAAAATTATGAGAAGATAGTGTGTTTATGGTCATGCTGAATATTATTAAGTATTTCCGATGAAATAAAATAAAATAAAAACAGTATGGCAGTGTCCCATACCCCCTTTAGTTCACTCGGAATTACCTTGAGCAACGTGGCTTCTAATCACATGTAAATGATCACTTCATAAAGCGGGTTTGTATGATTAGTTTCCGTACAAATTTTAACCTCTCGTACAGACATGAAATGACTGATATTCATGTAAAAACAATGGCATGACTAGTACACATGCATGTATATTAGAAATTCGGAAGTAAATGAAACGTGCCATTGACCCAAGATCTGCTGATAGTGCATCTCTAGAAAAAGATCGCGTCCTTTGGTTACAGGTTTACAGATATATACATGATACACATACTCCAGAAGACGTCAGGACAAAGTCACCTTCATACCCCAGTGGCGGGTGTCGGTATCGCGGCCCAAGCTAACCTAAATCGGTTACAGATTTGTCCAAGAATGCTTTAAGCTGCTTTATCTGGCACAGCAAATCACGATGGACTGCACACTACATGGTCGACACGGTCTGTTTCACGAAAAGCAGTCTTGTCATCTTTCCGACATTTCTCCCGTTTTCTATTATATTCAGTAGTTCTGAATTCCACTTTAATTATTTTTGTATTCTTTTACAACCTTTTTGTATTTTATTATAAAAAATACAGATGAACAAGATAATGATTACCAACAGTGTTTAAACAAAATGGAACAAAGTGTTGCGGTTAGAATGCAGGTACATGTACATACTGCAGTGCAAGACCATAACAAGATGTTAAATGCATTTTAGAATAAATGAAATCATTAACACTTAGAATCACTTTAATTTGTTAGTTTTATAAACATGTAGTATTGGGTTTCATACGGTATCCACTATCAGTTTATTTCATAGTTATGTATTCTTTCGAAGTCTGAAAATAAGCTTTAACTTTACGAGTATCGAGATATGCAAAATTTTATATTTCTCACGTTTCAGAGAAAAAAAAATATTTGTACATGTATGATATACTAGTATTTATAGAATACACCAGGAAAATATCCACAGACACAGGAACATTTTCCAACATTAGCAAATACAAGGAAACCATGCAACAAGATTTGAAATATAGGATATTGTATTGATCTTAATTAACTTAAGCCTAAATCCTGAAAACCAGTACTTTGCCATGTGTATCTATGTAATGGACGCCATTGTTATACTTTTCGCATGTGTGAAAGACCCGAGAAGATGCGAATGACGCATAAAAACATGTAATAAAATTTACAATATGACAGGAGTATAAAATACTCTAATCATGTTAAAAGCAAGATCACTTATGGCTGTCCACTAGACGTCTCTAAGCCAGTGCTTACAAACGAGTGTTCTGTGTGAATACTTGTTAAGTCAGTGCTTACAGTCGAGTGTTCTGTGTGAATACTTGTTAAGTCAGTGCTTACAAACGAGTGTTCTGTGTGAATACTTGTTAAGTCAGTGCTTACAGTCGAGTGTTCTGTGTGAATACTTGTTAAGTCATTGCTTACAAACGAGTGTTCTGTGTGAATACTTGTTAAGTCAGTGCTTACAGTCGAGTGTTCTGTGTGAATACTTGTTAAATCAGTGCTTACAGACGAGTGTTCTGTGTGAATACATGTTAAGTCAGCGCTTACAGTCGAGTGTTCTTTGTGAATACTTGTTACGTCAGTGCTAACAGTCGAGTGTTCTGTGTCAATACTTGTTAAGTCAGTGCTTACAGTCGAGTGTTCTGTGTGAATACCTGTTAAGTCAGTGCTTACAGTCGAGAGTTCTGTGTGAATACTTGTTAAGTCAGTGCTTACAAACGAGTGTTCTGTGTGAATACTTGTTAAAACAGTGTTTACAGACGAGTGTTCTGTGTGAATACTTGTTAAGTCAGTGCTTACAAACGAGTGTTCTGTGTGAATACTTGTTAAGTCAGTGCTTACAAACGAGTGTTCTGTGTGAATACTTGTTAAGTCAGTGCTTACAAACGAGTGTTCTGTGTGAATACTTGTTAAGTCAGTGCTTACAAACGAGTGTTCTGTGTGAATACTTGTTAGGTCAGTGCTTACAGTCGAGTGTTCTGTGTCAATACTTGATAAATCAATGCTTACAGACGAGTGTTCTGTGTGAATACATGTTAAGTCAGCGCTTACAGTCGAGTGTTCTGTGTGAATACTTGTTAAGTCAGTGCTTACAGACGAGTGTTCTGTGTGAATACTTGTTAAGTCAGTGCTTACAAACGAGTGTTCTGTGTGAATACTTGTTACGTCAGTGCTTACAGTCGAGTGTTCTGTGTGAATACTTGTTAAGTCAGTGCTTACAGACGAGTGTTCTGTGTCAATACTTGTTAAGTCAGTGCTTACAGTCGAGTGTTCTGTGTCAATACTTGTTAAGTCAGTGCTTACAGTCGAGTGTTCTGTGTGAATACCTGTTAAGTCAGTGCTTACAGTCGAGTGTTCTGTGTGAATACTTGTTAAGTCAGTGCTTACAGTCGAGTGTTCTGTGTGAATACTTGTTAAGTCAGTGCTTACAGACGTGTGTTCTGTGTCAATACTTGTTAAGTCAGTGCTTACAGTCGAGTGTTCTGTGTCAATACCTGTTAAGTCAGTGCTTACAGTCGAGTGTTCTGTGTGAATACCTGTTAAGTCAGTGCTTACAGTCGAGTGTTCTGTGTCAATACCTGTTAAGTCAGTGCTTACAGTCGAGTGTTCTCTGTGAATACCTGTTAAATCAGTGCTTACAGTCGAGTGTTATGTGTAAATACTTGTTAGACAAATATTATACTTATACGTATATTATACATTTATATATATGCGTGTGTATGTGTGTTTGGACTGTATCATTTACTCGTATATATATTATTGTATTTATGTTAACCCTTGTTATCCACAAATAACGAACAAGACTGTTAGATAATATGCAGTTCTGTTTCATTCCGTAGAATGAAAAACAAACTCCTACCGAGTGTGGTAGTCTTACCATTGGATTCTCCATAAGACCACGAAGATTCTGAAAAATAAAGAGGAAAAGGTGAGTATAATGTATTTGCGTAGCATTAAGGTGGCTCGACACACCAGTGCATTATCTGATGGATTGATAACGAATCATTTTTGAAAAATGATCGCACAAAAATGACACCGATATCGACCTTCAATTATTTTATCTGAATTGTTTTGTATTCTTTAAGGTGGTATGGGACACCTGTCAGTATTAATGTGGATAAAAGTGCATTATTATCAAAATACTTTCACCGGTTTAGAATTTACAAAGTTTGCAATATTCGACCAAAAATATGTTTTAAAATTTTTTGGAATGGTAAAAATCATAAAAGGCCCAGTGGGATTCGAACTCATGACATACAGATTCGTAGATAGTGCTCTAACCTATTGCGCCACGCTGTTAAGTAACTATTTTGGGAAAGAAAAAAATTATAAAATTATACTTGATTTTATTGTTTATTTCGATAGGAAGTACGTCACAATATGGGGGTGTTCCATACCACCTTAATAAAAACCGGAAACATCGTTTCAGCTGCGAACAGGATAATTTAAGGGCAAAAACTTTGGTGTCAATTTATGCACAATACAATTTTCTACAAATACATATCAAAGACGGCCAAATAAACTTTATAATACTTTTGGAAAAAAAATATTTATGAAAATCAAGAATTGTGGATATTTTTTAAACCCATGGATAAAAACTACAAATCAACGATCACTCGCGTTAAACAATTGCTATACAATCATATTTTAACAAGAAATTGAAACGAAATGGTGAAATTAAAGGAAAAATTCTAAATTTCTTAAATTCGACCTGATGCCGATTATAGTTAAACTTAAAGTATAAAGTTGGAATATATCGCAATAATTTAATCGTGGTTGTAACGCTGCATTGGATTGGATAAAAAAATTAGTTAAATTTGTATAATCTGGTTTGCACGTCACAATGCACCAACGTCAAAAACGTACTAATCCGCTTGACCTTACGTTTGAATTTTGAACAGATTTATATCATTTTTGAAAGTAAAACGCACTCAATTCGTACAGTAAATTACATAAAATTAAATTATAAGGAATGAACTCAACATCTACCCAAGTTATAC
Organism: Magallana nippona; assembly: GCA_033439105.1. Classification (NCBI taxonomy): domain Eukaryota; kingdom Metazoa; phylum Mollusca; class Bivalvia; order Ostreida; family Ostreidae; genus Magallana; species Magallana nippona. Next base: position 5,382,652 of record CM065922.1, read on the forward strand.
TCGAATAACCTGGGTTGGAGCAATTTACGCTTACATGAAGCGGATTATAATGCGTAAACTGCCCCAATCCAGGTTATACTCGTATAACTTAGCTAGACAATGGGTTCATTTCTTAAATTAATTTTGCAAAACCCATAAGGTTGTTTGGCCGTAAAATGGTTTGATTATTTACTGATCTTATTATGCATATTATCAATTACTCGAAATAAACTGCAGTATTATTTTAAAATAATTCTGATCAAAATCAGGTTTTTTTTCAATCGGGATCGGTTCAAATTTGATAAATTGCAATTTTTCTTTAGCATTTTTGTTTCAATTTGTTTGTAAAATATTATCGACTGATAAGTGCTTTCTGTGACTATTTGTTATTTTTTAGATTTTGTCCATAGATTTAAAAGATATAAAAGAATAACAATTTTAGTTTTCAGAAATATTCCTTTTTTAAAACTTGAACAAACATCTTTGGCATGTGTTTATTCAAAATAATATTACACATCAATTGAGACCATTGAGACTAAAAAAAACCTGTTTGCTGTCAAAACAGTTTTTCCCATTTCATTGAAAAAATACAAAAAAACATCATATAAAATAATTGAAAGCCAATATTGGTCTCTGTTTTGGAAAAATCATATTTCAAAAAAGATTCTTTATCGATCCATGAAATAAAATGTTGGTGTGTCGAGGAACCTTAACTACTGGGGATATGAAACACCCGTGGCTTCAATATAACGTTACTTGTAATTCGTTAAGAGACTGAGTCGAGAAAAATTAAATTAAAAGGCGAAATAATTTTGAGATGAAACAAGTCTCTGCTTTAACAAAAAGAAGAGGAAATCGGAAAAGCCATTTGCTTCAAAAAGGCTCTAAAATCCCACTTAAAACCCATTAAGGAAGCAATACTTGACGAGGGGCATAGCGTCATATCTTATGACAATGTCGTGATGATGCAATTCAGAGTGATCAGTTTCTGTAAGGACCATAATCAATGTAACAAGAAAGCGAGATATGTCGACAAAAAAACTGTCAAATGACAAAGAACACACCCAGTAATACGTTTACGTATGGGATAAAAAGATATTCGAAACACGAATTCTATTAACAGCTAACTGGTAAAACAGTGGGGATGGTGCACTTCATAAGTGTATGAACCTTTTCCCCCATGAAACAAATGCAAAAGATCAGTTTCTTTATTACACAAAAAACCCGTTCCTGGGGCTGCAGACTGGGAGATATATCAGTGTTTGAGGCAGTAATCGATTGGTTTACGGGAGATCGTTACTTCCTTGGAGCCTGTTAGATTACGGGAACTGTTTGGGGGCTATCACGTGTGATAACGCTAATAAAGAAGTTCAGTCAGTTTTTAAGCTTTTTAGCCATGTAAGCACATTAAAATCGCAACGATTACATTTTAAGTTTCAGTATTGTGTAACAGCGTACTATGATTAAATACTTATTGAAACCGAATTATTAAATTACAGTTTTTTAAATATTAGAACCCTTTAAAAATGAAGGTCACGGAATTTTTTTAACGATGACCTTTAAAGAACAAGCACCACGCCCGTAATGCCGGAGAGGCAGCTCGGTCAGGGGTAGGGTGCGTGGGCAAGGAAATTAAAGAATGTGTGCATACATGTAACAGTGGGCTTGGTGCAGAGGGACAAGGCCCCTCTATTGTGTTTTTTAATTTACTTTTTTTCTAATATTAATATGTAGAAATATAAACGTATATGCCAATGCAATGACACTGGCCTCTCCGGTTTGAAAAAAGATGCTACGTGCCTGGTGTGATCGAGTATTATAAGGCAGGAAACTAGAAAACTTCTTAAAGCGTTGATGAATCAAATGAATCAATACACCGACGAGTGGGGTTTATCAACTGGTAGGGAACATGTAGGGAACGTGGACGATCTGGCATGTTACAATGGTCGTGACAGACGTAAACCAATGCTGACAGCTCCAAGATCCAGGCGCTCTCGAGAGGAGAGGCTGAGTAAGCACTGGGTATTACCGAGAAATCAAAGGTTGGATCGCTTATCATACATAATTGGTGAACCATAGGAGAATGTAATCGCAACAAGTCGTAAATTCGGATACGGAATTTATAATTGAACGAATAATGACCTCTTGTATAGTAAAAAGGTGACAAAAAATTTTTGGTAAAAAAATTATGCAAATTCAATTGTTAAAATTATCAAAGTCAGGATCATTGGCCTTCTAGCATCACATTACATGTTAGATTGAATTTCGGTGAAGTTAAGATATTAACGTATATATTCCGGGTTTCTTTTTAAAATGTTTTAATTTTTTGTGTATTAATTTATTAACAATTGCAAAATGAATAGACAAATTATTCTTAATGAATTAGTTCAGCGTCGATTTTGAAAAACTTATTTAAATTAAAAAAGAAAAATAATAATGCATAATATATTTTAAAATCTAAAAATGAATTTATGCAAATAATTTAAACTGTGGACAGACTTACCCGGTGATCCTCCATTGGTGCCGAGAGCTAGGGACAGGAATGCAACAAGTAAAATCCCAGTCATTGTGATGTACTGAGTGGTGAGGATCCAGTGATGCAGTTATATAAAAGGCGCGCACCGAGTCAGCTGGTTAGAGAGGATACGGAGACACGTTAGTGGCTTCAGTATAATACTGCTGTCATGTTTAAAAACTGTAAACTGACTCCCCACCCACCCCCGCCGGAGGGGTGGGATTCTGGGGGTCACGTTTATAAAGAATCCGTCCCTGCATGTTTACTTTACTAGTATTCATGGTCTTTTTTTGTATAGCAAATTTTGACAGTTTTTATGTGATATTTTCTAAAGGAATATATGTACATATTTGTTTTCCCATGTGTGAAATATTGCTACTTGTACTGCGAGTTCACGTCATCTATGTGTATGATTAATACTAAGCTAAATTCTAATTACAGCATACACTGAACATGTACGTGTTATTCAAACAATAAAATACTTTCTTTGGTGATTCATTCGGGATATGAAGGTAGCGACATTGCAGAAAAAAATACATATAACCCGCGTTATGATCGCTACCTTCATAACCCCCGTGAATCATCAACGAAAGTATTTTTTGTTTATATTTACATCTTTCTTTTAAAAAATCAATAAATTGATAATAAAAAGTAAGAAAAAGTTAAATTATTGTAATGTACATCAGTACATTAGCTAAAAGAAACAGACAAATCGTCTCCTATGGGAATTTGATTCTGTCATCATCATAATTATTTCGTGCAGTCCGTGATTTTTCTTATAGGTTGTTGTAAGTTTCGACCAATCGATAAACGGGGCTTGTAGATTTCAGTCTGGTTGTTTCTATAGAGCTATGAATTAACTATAAGTTACCGAAAGAAATAGAGGGAATCATACTCGGTAGATGTCAGGCGCGTGGCTAGGCGTAAGCAAGTACACAAGTGCTTCCACATCATTTTCACCAAAAAAAATAAAATAAGACTTAGATATTGCTGATTAATTAAAACTTTGTTTTATGTATAACAATTTAACTAAACCATATAAATAAATCTGGAATTTTATTATTCAACCGATTAGTCAATGTAGCAGCTGTTATCTCAGAATTTGATGAGAAAAAGCAAAGACGACTTGCCTTTCTTTTTCAATAAATAAAAGAAAATAATAAATTGCTCTTCTGATACTTTCAGTCTATTATTTTTTACATACAATTCCATAACCTGAATGACAGGTTGACAATGAATAGGAATAGATTATCAAGAATTAATGGAATCTTAAAGTTTAAATATATAGTTATTTTTTGTATTATTAGAAAATTTTTGAAGACAAAAATGTTATAGACCAGTAGGAGAGAAAACACAAGACTTATTAGATAAAAACTAAATTAATCTCATCATAAATCAGGCACTCCTTTTTCTTTTTTATTGTTAAATTTATGATGATGATGAAGTAAGCATTTTACACATTAAAAACTGGGGTTATTTTGATGAAACTTCTTTTTCTTGATACTCAAATTTAAATGTCTGAAATGCTGAAAACTCGCCAGCTTTCCGAGGCTTTGCCCCTTGAGCCTTTTGGGGTATCAAGGCAGCCCCCAAACTCCATTCTATACTCTGTCCCAAGATATCCTTGATTCACAGTTTGCTTAATCACTCAATATTTATAAATACCTCAGGGTTCAAACGATGTTCATTCAAAAGTATGAAAAATTTCCAAGATTTCTTCTTTGAAACACCCCCTCTAACTCATCAGGTTTCAATACACAGCTAAAAATGTGATGTCTACGGGGATTTTGTATTGCAGCAGACCCGGATGATAACGTTGAAAAATTGTGCGAGGTATTCCGAGTGACTCCCGAATGGAGAAAAGATGTAAACATTCCCCACTATAAATCTCCGTAAGAAATCGGTTTTCGTTCCTGTGAATCTTTACGAGTGAAAAATAATAATGTGTGAATGAAGTTATCATGGAAAATTTCCGTTTCATCTATTTCAATTGCATTTAATTCACAGGTGTGTGTATTTTTTTTTTATTAAAAATCGTCCAAATGTGATCCATAAATATCTTGGGACAGACTATAGGCAAACCGTAAGGAAAAAATACCTTGTGAGTACAAATATAGTAAAACTTTACCAGAGAAATATTTATCATAAAAGATTAACATATAAAAAAGGAGTGAAGTGAAGTAAAGGTGAGGTAGATAAGTAGATAAATAACTACAAACAAGAAGCATTTAGTTAAAGGTAGAAATTTTACAGTAAACTTTTCTTGGAAATGTTTGTTTACAGAATGTATACTATATGCCCGTAACCAGTATAAACATCAACTAGCTAAATCACACAAGCTATACACGCACAAAAAAAACCTCAGCTAAGCACACGGTGCATCATTTATACATTCAAACAATATCAGCTATACATATAAAGTACAAAAGATACAGTAAATACACGCACGATAAAACGTTTATGCGCACACTTCATTAGCTGTAAATATACAGTACACCCACTTTACACATACGATACAACAGCTGTATACACAAGGACACGAACTATAAACTATTACAATAACATATGCATCGCACAATACTAATTGTTACGCACTCTATAACAGCTAAATACGCACAATAAAAACTTTAATCAATTATACAGGATACTACTATACTTATACGCACACACTACAACAACTATAACACAAAATACAACAGCTAAAACACAAATACGACAGTAATACACGGCACTAAGACAGTTAAACACGGCACAAAGACAGTTAAACACGGCACTAAGACAGTTATACACGGCACTGAGACATTTATACACGGCACTAAGACAGTTATACAAGGCACTGAGACATTTATACACGACACTAAGGCAGTTATACACGGCATTAAGACATTTATACACGGCACTAAGGCAGTTAAACAGGGCTCTAAGACAGTTATGCACGGCACTAAGACATTTATACACGACACTAGGGCAGTTATACACGGCACCGAGACAGTTATACACGGCACTAAGACAGTTATACACGGCATCAAGACATTTATACACGGCACTAAGACAGTAATACACGGCACTAAGACAGTTATACACGGCACTAAGACAATTATACACGGCACTAAGGCAGTTATACACGGCACTGAGACAGTTATACACGGCATCAAGACATTTATACACGGCACTAAGTCAGTAATACACAGCATTAAGACATTTATACACGGCACTAAGACAGTTATACACGGCACTGAGACCATTATACACGGCAATAAGACTGTTCTACACGGCATTAAGACAGTTCTACACGGCACTTAGACTGTTATACACGGCACTAAGACAGTAATACACGGCACTAAGACATTTATACACGGCACTAGGGCAGTTATACACGGCACCGAGACAGTTATACACGGAACTAAGACAGTTATACACGGCATCAAGACATTTATACACGGCACTAAGACAGTAATACACGGCACTAAGACAGTTATACACGGCACTATGACATTTATACACGGCACTAGGGCAGTTATACACGGCACTGAGACAGTTATACACGGCACTAAGACATTTATACACGGCACTGAGATAGTTATACACGGCACTAAGTCAGTGATACATAGCATTAAGACATTTATACACGGCACTAAGACAGTTATACACGGCACTGAGACCATTATACACGGCAATAAGACTGTTCTACACGGCATTAAGACAGTTCTACACGGCACTAAGACTGTTATACACGGCACTAAGGCAGTTATACGCGGCACTAAGACATTTATACACACACAGTTAACAACATTTACACGGTTAATACACAGCTGTTCAGACAAAACAGCTATACACGAACACACGCACACAACTACAGGTCTTAATGCACATCAGCTAGTCACGAATACACGCATACATTAACATGAACACATGCACACCTCAACAGGTATAAACACACACACCACAACAGAATAACAGCACACCACAACAGGTATACCCACACAACACAACAGATAAACAGGTATGTAGATATACACGCAAACCACAACAAGAATACACGCAAACCACAACAAGTAGAAACGTACACTACAACATGTATACACATACACGACAACAGATATACACGTGCATCACAACATGAAAACACACGCACCACATGTGTACATGTATTCATGTACACTATATGTATACACGCAAACCTCGAGCTCAACAGGTATACATTAATTAAGGTACATTGAAATGCATTATTTTAATACCAAATAATTAGCTTTATATGTATAAGAAAATCAAGCATTTTCTAATCAGAGAATTGAAATTGTGATGTAGAATTGCAATCGACTTTACTATGATTATGTACAAACAGTAACTTCGAACTGTCAAAACGATGATTTAACCAAATCCCTCGTTATCAACTCTTGGATATTTCTGTGTGTGTGTGTGTGTGTGTGTGTGTGTGTGTGTGTGTGTGTGTGAAGGGGGTGGGGGTGGGGGGGGGGGGGTGCGTGCGTGCGTGCCTAAAATAAAAGGATGTAACGTTTCTCAAATTGATTTTGTTATTTTTGTATAATTCGTCCTTCCTTATGCAAACAAAAATGATTAGAGTTGACTTTCGATCTGCGTGGGGCGGGTGTGAAATAACCTATTTCCCTGATTAAGGTACAGATATCAAATTGACCTTCGGACTTAATGTTCTAACTAAACACGAACATACGGAAATAGTTCTATAAATTAATGCAATTTAAAACAGTACAGTATCCCTTTTTGGACAATATCTGCAACGTCAATTAGAATTTGACCTTGGTTACACTGGACCTTGTCCCTCGTGGTCTGGCCAGGGGTTAAATACCCCATCGGCCACTTGAGTTTTGACTGGACAACGTCACTCACTTTAATAGGTGGCACTATTCTATATTACCCAAACTAAACCCCACTGGAATGTTACTATGTTGGTCTGTAACTGATGCAACAATACTTAGGAACCCTCCTTCTTAAACTTCAGCCTGATGGGGTTTAGAACTTGCTCTGTAATGTAGCTACGTGCTTATGTGAGGTGTTTAGAACGATATAATTAAATATTTATCAACTAATGTTTATGCATGATCAGTTAAAATTCTGATAAAATCAGAATGATAGGTGCAACCTAGATATATATTTTTTCTCGTTGTGCGTTGCGTCAACTTTTTCTTCTTCTCTTTTTGTAACGACATGTTTTTTATCTTCAAAGTGTGCGCCCTACCCTTTTTAATCTTCTGAAAACATATATAGCATATGTGCACTTTTATGTGAAAGTACGGATTTTTTTTAGTGGATGGACAGGCATGTAAAGTCATTTTAAGGCGATATGCATAGCTCAGCGCTTTATTGTTGCTAGACTTCTACTTCTGGTGCATCGAATAACCGCCCCCTATGAGCAGAAATATACATCATTTAAACTGGTTAGGGAACCAGTTTCAGGGGTTTGAGAATCTAATGAGCGGGGCTTTTCATTGCATCATTGCAGGGGCTGCTACGCAGAGATGAGGAAATATAGTGCGTATACGGAAGCTGAGATGTAGAAAAATCAAATTGATTCTTTGCAAGAAAATGTCAAAAACTATTATGAAATAAGTTTTAAAAAAATCGAATATGTGACATTTACATATTTTTTGGGCGAATTCGTAGTTCTGTAATAACACTGCGAAGGAATACATTGAACAGCGCCAAAAGATAACGTGGTTTTGTTTTGTAAAAGTAATCTTTTCTCATTTTGTGTCATTTATTATTGATTGCAAATTGTTACCACACTGTTGGTAATTTTATTACATATGTTTTAAGAACTGTTTTATTTTAACAAAATTTTCTTTTTGGGAGTTCAGCTATGCTAAGTAGCCATTTAGCGATGCTGCAAAACAGTCACTCAAATTGGCAGTAAATTAATTGAATATGAAAGATATCATGATAAATAAATGTACATATGTCAAATAAGCAAAAAACAAATACAATTTGGGGGTAAAAAAAATGAATATATAATAATTCAGTACGAAACAGCAAAAGCCCCATAGGGATTCAAACTCGGGATGTATGGATCATAAGTCGTTCACTCTAACCACTAGGCTACGGAGTTAATTACATTTTACTGTCGATAAACTCGTTTTAACAAAACTAAATGGCGTTAACGTTTCGATCAGAGGTCAGCAATTTTGTGACAATGTGTTATTCCACCTAAAGTGCTAGAGACAACTTGTAAATAGCCATAATTCTTGGTACTCGCCGCTCTCCCCACAGCACGTATATAAGGAACTGACTACTTAAAACACTTCGTTTGCACTTTATATCTCACCTGTGTGGACGTATATCCTACCTCGCTTACATTTGTTACTTAGACGCAACAACTTACCAGCTAAATGCAGTACATATGCACAAGAAAATTCAGAACATCAATCATAATGACCAAATACATTTATAAAGAAAATGTACGTATAAAAACAATGTAAAAGTGCAAACATTAGACAAACAAATGTATTTAACACGTCGCATACAAGATCCAGGTGTGAAATCAAGTGTAACAAAATCAAAGGGTTTTATATACCAAGTTTCAGGCAAGTGTCTATTTACAAGTCGTTTTCAGCTTTAATTTACATTAACTTTAGTGTGTATGATAAATCATATTTATTTAAAGAGAACATAATTTCGACCAAATTTAAAAAAAAAAAAATTAATTGAATAAGGATAAATATGGATGAGTACAACTTCAACGCCATTTTGACCCTTCTGGCCTTGGATGCTTTCAATTGATATAAATTAAACATGCCAAACTTTCCATAGGTCTCATGCACAAAGTAAATTTCCTTCAGAACAAAGCTAGGTTAGCGCTTATCAGTACTTTCGGTAATTTAATTCAAAAGGGGACTACCCCAAAAACTTTGAAAAGCTTAACGTTCCTCAATTTTATATAATTTTCCTTGATATATTATTCATTATTTATTAACATTTAAACCTGTTAATTCCCAAATATTCAGGGTATATTACTAGGCTATTTTTGGAGCTAGAATATTAAGAATTTTCCATAAAATAGCATGCAATGCAAAATGCATTTGAGCGCTGATCATAGTATATATTTTCAATTGAACACTTTATATCTAAATGAAAAAAAGAATCATATAACATGAAAATATCATTATAGAATTACTTAGTGGAAATCTTCACATTGTGGAGATAGGAAAAAATAGAAAATAATGGAAGATAGGTTGTGTCTGACCTTAAAGAAAAGAAATTAATAAAACATAAAAACCCAAATCAAATCTTATAATGAGATGTTGTATAACGTCATGATATATAATATTTGTATCATAAATATTTATCATAATTGTATTTGTTATAAAAAAGTGAAAGATAAAATCGGCTTAGAATCGAAATTATTTTTATATGCTCATTCACGTTAAAGAAAACGATCGATTTGTCAAAGTAGTAAGATCTTAGAAGTAAGTCTAACGCTATGCAGTAAAGTTAATTGAACTATTGGGCAAGGGCGGGGCGGATATCTTACACTGTAAGTAATGAAAAAAACCAATCCATACTGCTCTCCAAGTTAAGCATTGTTAATTGTACATCTTAAATACATGTAGTATGTACCGGAAAAGCTATCAAACGTTATTTAAAAAAATGCACGATGTCAGGAAATGACTTCAAAGTTGCATCGTTTTTTATTGAGTGTGCGATACATTAAATGTATTCATCACGTGATCTGGTGGAGTCACTCAGTACTGAAGAAAAAGGGGATTTTTTTTGGGGGGGGGTAAGTTCAGTCGGTGCTCGAATCCGGCTACCTGTATTAGTGGCGTGTTTTCCCGAATCCGGTTAAATAGTTGAACCAGCTTCTAAGTCGACATTTAAACTATTAATTTGATGAAATAGTTTTAACATTTGCTTGATTTATTTTCAATGCATAACACTGGCATAGTTTGAATCATATTTTGTTTCCCGGTTTAAATTCACGGGATTCGGATATAACGTGAAACTAATCTTGAAATAATTGGAGTGAGCACTTTTCAATCAGATTCGCTGCACGCTTTATGCAACAGACCGGAATTACTGGGTTACTTTTTCTAGATGTCTATCGAAGCAACTAATGAGAAAAGACGCCGTTCGAATGTTTTTTAAATTACTACCTATTGCTCTCTAAAATAATATGTTTGTAATACTAGTATATACGGCATGCCTCATGCAACTTTACTTCAATAACAGACAAAGTCATTGAAATATGAGTTGGGTAAACCCATATCTAATGACCAATCAGAAGTTAAATATGCATGTTAACAAACAGAACCATCCAGAGACACAGATAGCTAACATTTGAGCCTTATACTATTGGCCAACAAAAATCTTTCAAAAGGACCACGAAACCTATAATTTTGGTGAAAAACATTAAGATCATAATATAGTGCATGACCTGATATTGAAAAAGGGCAAGACTCTAATAGGAAATAATTTTTCCATATTTGTTAACTTTCAAGATAGGTTTATGTGTATGTGTAGATAAACTAAAACAAGATAGCTAGTACCCGGTATACATGTTTTATTTAAAAAAAATATCTCATCCCCCATCCCCAGGGGCCAGGCAGAAACTCTCCCCATTTAAATGGGGCAATTAAACGACAAAATAAAACCCCACTGCTTTCTTCAATTTCAAATTCCTTCACATATTCTAGCTTTTCAATGTTCAACCATTGTTTTTGTATCACCATCTGGCATTTTACATGTACCGCTAATCAGTGATTTTGGCTAGCCAATTATTATTTTTTTTATTAGCAAATCTATTTTTTATTTAGAAAGTTCAGAAACTCTTTTGGCTGTTTTATTTTAAATAACAAAATACTTGTGTAACTCTTTTAATCATTCAACTTCTTAATTACAATATTTTTTACTGATTAATTACTGAATATGAACAAGCAAGAGAAGTTAACTCCATTATGAACAAGCAAAGGAAGATAACTCCATTAACTTGTTACACCTCCTATGATATAAAATATAATTAAAGATGACAACTTAATGTTTTTTTTTTCAAATATGCAGTCAGTTTCTATTCCATGTCAGTAAACAATTTTTTAACATTATGTACATTAACACTATATGAACATTTTGGCCACACCCTGCAGTAAGAACCCCTACCCTATAAACTATGACTGTTTTAGCCCCACCCTAGATTCAAAATCCCTACCTTGGGGGACTTAAAATTTACAATTTTGGTAGAAGGCTTTATTTTCTTTCTTAACATGCAGTCAGTTTTTATTCAGTATTAGCAGAAGTAAAGAAAACAATGTTTTAACATTAAGTGCGTTAACACTATATGACTATTTTGGCCCCACCCTCGAGTCAGAACCCCTACCTCGGAGGACAGGAAATTTACAATTTTGGTAGAGGGCTTCCTTGTCTAAAAAATTATGAATACAGTTCTCTTTATAGGAGTGTTGGAGTAGAGAAGATAATTTTTAAACATTATAATTTGCATTAACACTATACATCCCCCCCCCCCCCCCCGAGTCAAAATCCATACCCAGGGCCATGAAATTTGAAATTTTGGTAGAGGGCTTCCTGGTCTACATAATTATAATTCAGTTTTCCTTACAGATGTGTGAGAGTAGAGAAGTTGATTTTTAAACATTATATGCATTAAAACTATATGGCTATATTGGCGCGCCCTAGGGCCTGGACCTGACCCAGGGGCCATGAATGTCACAATTTAGGTAGAGGAGTTCATGGACTTCATTACCATGCATTCAATTTTTTCCCACATGTGTGGGAGTAAAGAAGATTTCCTAAGATTTAATCCATTTCTATATATATGGCTATATTGGTCCCACCCTAGGGCCTGAACCCCTGTTCCAGGGGTCATGAATTTCACAATTTACATAGAAGACTTCATCAACATTATACCATGCATTTAGTTCATAACAAATATATATTAGAGTAGAGAAGAAGATTTTCTAAGATTTCACACAATTTACTATATGACCATATTGGCCCCACCCTAGGGCCTGAACCTCTGACTCAGGGGCCATGAATTTCACAATTTTGGTAAAGAGCTTCATGGACATAACCATGCATTCAGTTTTTTCCTCACGTGTGTGGGAGTAGAGAAGAAGAACTTTGAAAATTTGGCTTTTTTGCATATTTGGCCCCACCTATGACGCCCTGGGGGTGGTAGAGCCATGAATTTCACATTTAGATTCCTCTGACCACAGAGATGCTTCACACCAAAAATGGTAACAATTAACCTTGTAGTTTTCAAGAAGAAGCTAAAAATGTAAAATTGTTAAAGAACAACGGACGAAGACCAATGGCAATAGGTCACCTGAGTGACTCAGGTGACCTAAAAACCAGAAACAGACAAAGCAACTCAAATGACAAAAAAGCCAGACACAAACAAAACACCACAAAAGATAAAATAGCCAGATCCAAACAAAGCAACTCAAAAGATAAAATAGCCAGACACAAACAAAACAACTTTAAAGACAATGTAGCTGGACACAAACAATACATTATTCAAAAGGAAAAATTGATGGACACAAACAAAACAGCTCAAAAGACAAAATAACCAGACACAGACAAACAACTCAAAAGACAAAATAGCCAGTCACAGAAAAAACAATCTAAAAGAAAACATAGCCAGACACAGACAAAACAACTCAAAAGACAAAAAAGCCTGGCACAAACAACATAACTCAAAAGACAAAAAAGCCAGGCACAGACAACATAACTCAAAAGACAAAATAGCCAGAAACAGACAAAACAACTCAAAAGACAAAATAGCCAGACACAGACAACACAACTCAAAAGACAAAATAGCCAGAAACAAATAAACATTACTCAAATGGAACAATAGCCAGACACAGACAACACAACTCAAAAGACAAAATAGCCAGACACAGACAATGCAACTCAAAAAAAAAAAATAGCCAGACACAGACAATGCAACTAAAAAAAAAAAAAATAGCCGGACACAGACAGAAGAATTCAATAGCCAGTCACACAGTTTTTTCCTCACGTGAAAAAGTAATCTTAGTAATTGTTTTTGAATGGGCATTTACAATGTCAATTACAAGAAGTTCAGTTTTATGCCATTCTTCAATGATCAATAAAATGAAAAAAAGGCTTAGATGGGTCCGTTATAATTATTTCCCTATCTTGTCATGCTTTATGTTATGACCCTCATTAGACAGTGTTATTAAAGACACGGCAATAACAACTTTAATAAAATTGGTATTTATTAATGTTTCACAGTATAGCAGTTCTTCAATACAACTACTGCAAGGACAATTTATAATACCAAATAAATAACATATCACAGTTTGACAAAAATTAATTCCTAGTAATGGCTACTATCAGCTAAGTTTGGAGAAGCCAGGAGGGGGTGGCACAGGGTCCCCAAATCCTGAGGGGGGTCCACTAATATTAAATCCAGGGGGAGATTTAAGATAAGTGGCCCCTGTCTTCCGTTCACTAATAGCACCAGAAGTACTTTCATTACAGCTCAAAGTTCTGTCAGAGTATTCTTTTCTAGTTCCTGATTTCATACCATTGTTTTTTGTATTCCCTTTGTCAGTTTCCTCTTGATTGGAAGATGTTGATTCCTCTCCTGATCTTTTGTTAGGCCTCTGGTTCTGATCTGAAGTATTTCTACCCATTTTATCACCATACTCTGTCAAAAGTTTGGTTGCTCCTTGTAGATCTCTTTTTTCCCTAGGACTCCTAGGTTCCAAGTCTTTTCTGCTGTGTTTTCCACCTGACATAGGCCTCGTTCCATTCCTGTCTCTGCTTATCCTTTTGTCACTTGCTCTTGGTGGCTGTCCAAACCCTCTTCTCGAGTCCTCCTTCCTCCCCATTCTATCTCCTTTATCATGCTGGAGTCTTTCAGGGGGTTTTCCAAATCCTTTCCTAGTCTCTCTTTGTGTAGATGAATCTTTACTGTTTTCAGTGTCTTTCTGATTTCTTGGTGATCTTTGCTGACCAGACTCATGGTGTCCATGATCAGCTTTCCTGACCTGACCAGACCTTGGTCTGCCGAAGCCTTTTCTGGTGTCTTCATTGTTTCCTTTTTCATTAATGCTATCCTTTGACATTCCTGGTGCAGCATTTTGTTCTGCTCCTCCAGTGTCCTGAATTTCACTTTGGTTTCTCTCTGCCTTTTGGGATGACTTGGGTTTTCCAAATCCTCTCCTTTCTTGAGACTTGTTTAAAGTTACTTCATCCACATTCTTTTCCATTAAGGGGTCAGATATTTTATTTTCCATTTGGGATTTTCGCAATTGACCTTCATCAGAGTATTCTGGATTCCCTGGATGAGACTGTACGTCTCTGGCCCTACCCGACCGGTCATTGTCCCCTGGTCTCTGGCTGACTGGCCTACCCCTGCCACGCCCCCTGCGGTCCTTGGGAACAAATCTGTGCCTGTGAGCCTCCCCATGGTAGGATTCTAAGGTTCCCTGATCAAGAAATTACAACATGTAAATACCTGTACATAAAATATACATCTGAATAATATACAGGTGACTCTCGTTGGCTCGAAGTCCATGGGACTGAGGAAAAACTTTGAGGGATTAAGAGTTTTTTCAAGAGTTCGGAATTTTGTGGGTTGACAGACGGGTTTTAAAATTAGTCTTACCTGATGTTATGATAAAGCCATTTATTTAGTGCTAACCTTACGCACATGCTTAAACACGTTTTTATTTTCAGTTAAATATGCAGATCTGGATGTTTTGAAAACTATAGAAACAAATATTGAATAAACTCTTGATAAAACTTTATTTCATGCATCCTATTATGACCAGATTGCTCAGTACTACTGGACTGCTTGTAATGCTTGTCTATACACAGCCACTTTGAGGTATAGAGAGTAAAAAACAATAGATTATGAATTACGGGACTGCAGTCTGATTTCGAGGGATCGAAGGATTAGAGAGATCAAGAGTTCGAGAAATCAAGAGTAAATTTGCCAAGTTAAATAGGGAAAAAATTTGGGACCCTAGACTCACTTCAAGCGATCAAGAACTTCGTGATATCAAAGTTTGAGCCATCAAGAGTTTCTTGTATAAAATGTATATACCTGTATATATCATATATATGTAAATACCTGTATATAATATATACATGTAAGTACCTGTATATATTATATACATGTAAATACCTGTATATAATACTGTGGAATCATTTAAATTTGTGGGGGCTAATTTTCATGGATTGTTGTTTTTTTTGCTTATTAGTGGGATGTAATTTCGTGGATGCGTCGGTTTTCAGTATCAATAAGAAAACCCAACTGTTTCAAAATACCACGAAAATTGAGCCACTGCGAATTCTAACGATTCCACAGTATATACATGTAAATACCTGTATATAATATATATCATGTAAATACTTCTATATAATGTCAGACAAACTAATTCTTGTTCCCGAGTGTGAACTTGGATATCTGATTGTGCATCTAAAATCTTGTACAGGCTGTGATGAATACTTTTCTTCTTAAAATGACAAATTACAGTAACTGTAATTTACTTTGATCATAAATGAAACAAAACTTCCAAACAAAATTCATTCTAGCAGCAGTTAGATGCACATGCATTTTGTTACCTTTTACAAATCACCATCATGTTATAAAAAACAATGTTGAATTTACTGGGAGAAATTTTATAAATATGTGTGTACATCAATGTAAATTTTGTTCATAAACCACATGTACACAGAGATTCATTGAGGAGAATTGTGTCATGTTAGTACAAATCACTTCTAGCTCACCTGCTCAGGTGTAAATCCAGGTTGAGACTGTAGATAAGATAGAAGAGCTTTATAAATAAACTTATACTGGGGCTCAGTCTGTATCATGCCTGGGCGCTGCGACCTGACCTTCAGTACAGTCTTCTGAATATCAAGGTCACAATCCAATCCTACAAAAATGCATAACATTAACTTATTAATTCTTCAGCATTACAACAATTTAACAAAATTCAGAATGATATTGTGCAAACCTCAGGAACAATAAAAATAATTGGCTCACCTTCTTGCTTTATTTGATGAATAAGTGCTTCTATAGCCACCAAAGTTCCTGTCCTACCAAGTCCAGCACTACAAATATTTCTTAAACAATTAGCATGACCTAATACCAGCCACTGACCTACATTACCTTGTCACTAAACTTAGTTAGTTTTATCGTTGATAGAATACTCAGTCTAAGATCTAAAGTCCGACCATGAGTGAAGACAAGCATTACTGATTATATGGGTTTGACCATGATAACTTTGACCTTGACCCTAGTTAATTTTGACCCTGATCCTTGATAATCCTGACCCAATATAAGTTTGACCCTGACCCTAAATCAAGTTGACCCTGACACGGGATAAATTTGGCCCTTATTCTAGATAAAGTTGACTCTAAATAACCCTTTCTTTAGGTAAGTTTGACCCTATATAAGTTTGACCCTGACCTTAGATTAGTTTGACTCTGACCTTAGATAATCCTTACTCTAGATAAATTTGACCGAGACCCTAGATAAGTTTGACCCTGACTGTAGATAAGTTTGACCTTAACCATAGACAAGTTTAACCCTGACCCTGGATAAGTCTGACCCTGACCTGCAATGGATGACCAAGGGGCCAGCCTCTGTTAGCTCTGCCTGCTTGCTGTTGACAGTTGCCAAGAAGTTGATAATTGCAGCAGGGTTTTTAGGAACACCAAAATCTGGCCATGCTGTGAAGTTATACTGGTACACCAGTCTGGATCCTTCCCCCTGTGAAACACGGCAATACTTTTAAGTTGCAGGGGACAAAATTCTATAAACAAATACTAACAAAATCAACAAAATCATAGTTACTTATATACCCTAAAACCTTGAAAATAAGCCGCGGCTGATTTTAACTTTTGGTAAGAAAGTGGGGGCTTATTTTCAAAACCGTCTTATTTTCAAATCGCAGCTTATTATCAATGCAAAAATCCCGTAAACGATGAGATCATAACCATGGCTTATTATCAAAACAATTTAAATTGTAATTGATTGTGAACTATTTCACTGTTCTAAAAATGGTATATCAAGGTAAACCCATGTAAGAGTAAAATGAAAAGTGGTAAATTGTTTTCAATTCAATTTTATTTCATTTATTAGAATATTTATGCATTCTGACCACTGTTCCTTGCATCTAACAAGTTCTAGCCTGTGTATTCGCCATTACATAACCAGCCACCTGTTAACTCGTCGCGTGGTCAATGTTTGTTTCACAATTTCCGGTGTCAGAAGCATGCACTGTCCTGTCAGACTTCAAAGTTTATATGAATATAGGAAGATAAGCAATAATTATGATTTGATTAAAAAATTTACTTTGTCTCGTTATGCCGTGATTGGTTTGCATACTGATGGACACTTTAAAAATAGACAGATCATTTGTACGACTTGATAATGACGATAAACGACATACATGTATTCAGACGTTTCTTCACAATGCTTATTTTACAATAATCAAATAGTTGGATTAATTAACAATTAAATAATTACTGTTGTTGGTTTGTTGGTTTAGATTCACAAATGTATGTTATTACTTTTACATGAATTGAATAAATTATGTACGCATGCATATCGATGACTTTTAAAAAATGTTCGTATTTTTGGGGATGCATATAATGCATAGTAACAGTGGGGTTCTTTTCCCAGCATATAATACACAGGTACATGCTACACATGATACTTTACGGTAGTCTAAAATCTTTCCAAACTGTCATGACTGGCTTATTTTCAAAACAGGCTTATTTTCGAGTAATTTTCAGTGCAAGAAATAGGTGGCTTATTTTCAAAACAGGCTTATTATTAAATCCAGCTAATTTTCAAGGTTTTAGGATATGTACATATAATTCAATGGTATACAAGATGTATTAAAATACATTAACTGTTTATCATTTTTTGGTCAGGAGTAGATAATGTAAGATTTATTAACTCATAGCAATATCCTGCAAAAGTTAAATAAAAACTAATTCACTACAAGAATGAAGAAGTCTTGAAAGGATATCTCTTACAGAATTTCATCTAAAACTACCACTGACATTCAGTAAGGTCCGTCTATTCAAGAACTTCTATACTGTACTAACCTGCCCCTCCCCTGACAGTCTGGTCACCTCCAGCTCACGCAGGATGTAGTCTTGGTGTTGAGTGATGGATTGACCCTTGACCCGGAACTTGTAATTCTGTCCTACCAGGAGCCTTTCTTCTCCCTCCTCAGACCAGTAACGCGACACCTTGATCTAAAAGTTAAATTCACTGGTTAAAAAAATGTTATGAAAGGGTCTTATTTCAGTTTCACAGGAAATATTTTCCTGAACACTCTCCATCCATAACTTTCTCTTGGTGTATCTAGACCCGAATACATTAAACTTTTGATTAATTACCTCATCGATGATATGACACTTTTTCTGATATTACTACAGAAACGATAATGACCATACATATTTTTGATAACTTTCAGGTTATCCTGTAAAAACTGAAAAGTTTTTTGCATAAATAAAAGCCATTTTAAATTTTACAAAAGAATAAACACTAACCCTGTCGTCCTCCACAGCCTTGGTTGCCATGATGATGACCTGTGACCTCTCCTGCCAGACCATCCTCCAGAAGTCCCCCACGGTCTCGGACAGACAGCCCTGGGTCGCGATCAGCTGACCTCCGTCTGCTCTAGCTGTCTCGCTGGTAATCTACAGGGACACATAAGGGGATAGATGGAAATCTATCATATCAACTTGAAAAATACAACTGTGTATTACCTGTATTTATATTTTACATACCTGTATGTATGTTGCACAGATGTAATCTGACCCTTTGACCTCCGAATCTCCATCCTTCAAAACAACTCTGGTGTCATCATCTGCAACCAAGCAAATGATCATTACAATTAGCTTATTTCCCATATCATAATTTATCAACATTTGACTGAAAGGTTTTGATGATTTCAGGTGTTATTAGATGTAGATGATTAGCGAGTCCCTACTTTAGATCTGAATGTGAACTGTACTAGCAATTAACTCTAACAGAAAATATTACATGTGCATGACAACACCAACTATTCTAGGCACATTTTCAAGCTCTACAAACATTTGTGTAATAAGAATAGAATATTCTGGTGAGCCTCATAGGTGTCCACCTAGATGAACAAGCCTCAGATGTAAATAGGTTCTACACCTATACAAGCAACTCACAAGGCACCAGGTGCTTGACCCTGTTCTTGTGTCGGTTTTCTGGCCGCTGACCCTCTTTCTTACTCCCCACAGGAGCTCCACGCCTGTTCAAGTTCTGAAAGACAGGGAAACACTCAGTAAAATTACTCTCAATTACATTCTTCACACTGTATTCTTGAAACCCTAATGATGTACATATAAATAACATTTAATGTTGTCTCTTTGTTATTTTTACATTTAAAACATGCATTCCAGTTCATAATCATTTTAATTCAAAAGGGGAGAAGTAATATATTCATAAAATTGAAACAAATCAACATCTTCAGTTACTAATAAATTTTGAGAATCTTACCAAAAATTTATGAAGCTGTCAAAATTTCAAGGGAAATTAATTTTGCAAATACATGCAACTGGTCAATCTTGTCTTTTTCTGTGGTTTGAATCTGTCCCCTCTGCCTTACAAAT
This sequence comes from Magallana nippona, assembly GCA_033439105.1. Taxonomy (NCBI): domain Eukaryota; kingdom Metazoa; phylum Mollusca; class Bivalvia; order Ostreida; family Ostreidae; genus Magallana; species Magallana nippona. Next base: position 5,402,774 of record CM065922.1, read on the forward strand.
TATATGTAAGAAACAAAAGAAATGAGTGAACTGATACCTCAAACTCTTCTGAGAACCCATTCCATCTTCTGTCAAATTCTCTCTCAAGCATCTGGATTTGCTGTGGTAGCCTGCTAGCTTTAAAGGTAGTCTGTAAGAAAATATATACATATATCAACACAGATTACAACATCCAAGCATCACTCCTTTGAACAAAAATATTTTATAGAAACATATAACTTATTACTATATTGGTACTAGTACATACTGTATGTAAAACAATACGAGTAGAATTCATCAAACTACTGTAATTTGCAAAATATAATATACACTTTTTTTCTAGAAAATTTCTTTACGAGAAAGGGGTGCGTATTATACGCTCAAATGGAATTTTGACCCTTTTTTTTAAACAGGTAAAACATTGGCTATGGTAGTTCAGTACACAGCCTTTATACAGAAACGCTACTTCTGTTTGTTTACTGCATTTTTTAAATTATTGAAAATTGAAAAATGGCCATTAAAAATTAATTAAACTGTTCACTCAACAATCAGAGCTGTGCATTCACCATCTCTGTGTACGCCGCCATTACAGATGTTATTGACAGATCCGTGTAATAGATCACAATTGCGGGCCTGATTGAGTTAGCCTACCACATGTTTTTCGAAATAAATATGCATTTTAAGCACATGAATAATTATTATTAATTAAAATAAAACAACTCATCTTGAAGATTCGTTTCACCTTTATTTTTAACACCTCTGCAGCCCTATCGAACCATTGTTGTACACACGTACTCGTGCCACTTATTCATGCAGATTATCTCAGGCATACAATGTACCCTTGGGGCAAAGAAATGTACCACCTTAAGTGAATACCCTGTTGTCTGTGATCGGTCACACCTTCGAGCTGTTTGAAGATTGCAGCAAGTCAAGACTTTTTTAAAATCTGCATCAAAAATGTTACAATGTGAATGTAAAATTTTTCCCTTTTCCCTGAATTACTATGACATTTTGGTCCAAAGTCTTAGTGCGTACTATAAACCTGAACTACATTTTCACAAATTTTCAGCGCTAAAGTTGGGGGTGCATAATATACACAACTGCTTATTATATTTGGCAAATTACGTTACCTTTGGTTTATTAAGTTTTCCAGTGTTTCTGGATTTTCCGGAATCTTTGACAGTGACATTAGTTCCATGTTCTTTAGAAAAAGCTTCCATACTTTGTTTAGTTGAAGATTCAGTGCCGTGTTTAGTTGAAGATTCAGGATCAATATCTTGGATGGAAGTCAAATTTAACTCCACAACATCATCCTAAAGTAAACAAGAAATGTAAAATTATCAATTTATAAAGGCAACCAAAATCTATATGTTGTTTTAGAAATTAAAATTTGAAGGGAGGAAACTAAGGATATCCTATTTTTAGAACTAACCAAGAGCCTTGGTCTATATACCTGCGCTTTATGAATATTTTACTTTAATAAGCAAATTTATTCTACTAACACAAAAATACTGAAATAGGTAAATATATAAACAAATCTACACTGTTTATGATGATAAATATAATAATTTTAGGATTGTTGGAACTCTAATTTCAACTGAAATGTGGGAACAAATAGAGACATAGAACCTGATAGTAGTTTTCCACCTTCTTTGCCAATACAGTTATAATTGTAACATTAACACAGTACCTTCTAAAGTACAAGTTTATGGTGGGCCCTGACCTGTGTAATGTGTACAGAGTACCTTCTAAAGTACAAGTTTATGGTGGGCCCTGACCTGTGTAATGTGTACAGAGTATCTTCTAAAGTACAAGTTTATGGTGGGCCCTGACCTGTGTAATGTGTACAGAGTACTCCCTATAGTACAAGTTTATGGTGGGCCCTGACCTATGTAATGTGTCCGTATAGTACAAGTTTATGGTGTGCCCTGACCTGTGTAATGTATACAGAGTACTCCCTATAGAACAAGTTTATGGTGTGCCCTGACCTGTGTAATGTGTACAGAGTACTCCCTATAGAACAAGTTTATGGTGGGCCCTGACCTGTGTAATGTGTACAGAGTACTCGCTATAGTACAAGTTTATGGTGGGCTCTGACCTGTGTAATGTGTACACTGTACTCCTTACAGTACAAGTTCATGGCACCAACCTGTGTAATAAGGAACTTGTTCCTCTCCTCCTGTACATCAATCACTCCTCCCTTCTCTCTCTGTCTCCTCAGGAGCCTGGACATCTCCTCCTGCCACCTCCTTAACTCAGCTGTAGGGTTAAAGTTCAAAGACTGGTCCTCAGGGGTTGTTTCCCAGGTGAAAAGGTCAACATTACACTCCATCTCCTCCCGACACACAGGACAAGGAACCTAGACAAGCACATAGCAGGGAACATATCAAACAGAAATATGAACATCTCAAGCATATTATTAATTGTATAAATGGAAGAATATGTGCATTAATTGACTTTGTCAATACAAAAACATTAACAGATTGAATTATTAACCTTTGTCTGGCCTCCCTCGTCTTGCTGGTGGGTGGGTCTAGACTGGCTCTCCTGGTGGATGGAGTCCAGTACATGTCTGACATAGCGGGCCAGACACCGACAGTGGAAGTAGTGGTAGCAGTTAGTCTTGGTGAACTCCTCACCCTCGTGGAAGTGTTCATAACAGACGGTACAGGGGCAGTGCGGGATGTTTCCCTCGGTCAGCTTTTCTTTGGCAAACTGTTTAAGTAGTCATTAAATGTGCAAGGGTCAATCAATGTCTAGTGTTAAAAAATGTCTTCAGTGTTTCATAAATGTTAAAAGTTTAACAGCTCAGCAGACTTACTTACTCTCAATGATAAAAAAATCATAATGTATGTTTAATTTCTCTTGGCTTTCAAAAAGAATTTTAAGATAATTCAATCTCTAACCTCAATCAGGTCATACAGCATGGGTCCTCCCTGGAGTTCAGTTGCCAATGTAACCAATGATTTCTGTAACCTGTAAAATATTCAAGGATAATTACAACTTTCACCTTCTGAATGACCAATTTTGCACTGTTTTAATTTATACTAAAAATATACTGGTTGATCAGGAAAAAAGCTTCCTCTTTAAACATTTGATATGAATTCCTTAAGAAGTATATTTGTAATTTTTCTCATCATTTATTTCCTGTTATTAAATGACTGGTCGTGTAATGACTATTTTATCACTGACCTATCAACCTCTTCCTCCCCAATGCCTCGAGGATTCTTGATGTTAATGGCAGGAATTTCATGAGGATACTAAAAAACAATCAATAGCATGTTCAACATCCAAGAAAACCGCTACAACAAACTGAACATATGTGCAGAGATTTATTATTATCTGTTTAATCTCAGCAACTGGCTACATACCGTATATCAGATTTTTATCCACGAATTGGAACCTAAAACACTATATGAAATTTACGTGAATCAAATTTCATTATTTCAAAGTCAATGTGAAAATATAATTCACGATTGTTTAAAACTGTGAAGTAATTGAGGGAAAAAACATCTTAATTGTAACTTTTAATTTTTAAATTCATACAATGATGAAACGATTTACACGATTTCTGACAACAGACACAATTTAATTGAGTCCCACCACAGATGATATTCCTGCCTCCTTGAATCCATTTCTAACAATTTCTGTTTCGTTTTCATGTAGCCATATAGCTTTGTCAGCCATTTCGCATAAAGTGGCTTCATTCGGGTTAGCGAGAGGACAACCTTCAATTTGTTAATATCGGCAGACCCGCTCAGCTGATCACACACCTGTGTTACGTACCAGATGTCAATTTAATTTTTCAGAAACGATTTCGCACTTTTGTTAACACTCAAATCCAATGATTGAAGTAAATCTGTACAATTTGGCCGACAGGCAACGTAAATTAGATGATTTGCAGAAAGTTTTGCTGTGAACTCCTTGGTAATCTGCCCACGAAAACAGTCGAAGATCACCAGGGCACACTGACCAAGTAGTAAATCTAAGTCATCCTTCACTTTGTTTAAGTAAGGAAGAATAATTTTGACAATGTTGTCGTTTATAGCATTTCTACCCTTTGCCAAATGATTTTCTGATTCCATAATATGAAATTCATCTGGAAACTTGAATTTTGGGTGACATTGTGTTGTCTTCCCCTGATATGTCAAATGGAAGGGAAGGAATGATCCATCTAAAGTTCCAGCAAATGTAGCTGTAAAGTAAAATAATTACCGATACTTATTTTCAGAGGTACAAACAATCATAGATAAGTAGATCATGTACCGTTACATATACTAGTAGCTCAGGAATAATTAGACATCGGTTTATGCAAGGAATTTAATTAGCTTGTCAATTTTGATTATTAAATAAACAATGAGGCTTACATACCTGTTATCTGGCGCTTGTCCTCCGATCCCGCAATTTCTGCCCTCTTTGAGCCTTCTTCAGCCATAGTCCATTGCGAAACCGGGACGTGTAGACCAGTCTGATCCCAGTTGATAATCAACGAAGGGAGGATTTAATACTCTGTTACATGAGTTTGAATTTTCGTAAGAAATTTTGATTTCTCATAATCAAAGTTGTCTACTCTGAGAACTTTTTTTTATGTAGTTCCCTTGCGTTTTACAAAGTCCATACGACCCATAAGGGAAAGGGCCCAAGCACGTGATCTCAATGTGTCCCCCATTTTCCTGTTGAAGGGAGCAATCCATAGAAAGAACTACCCCACCTCCAGCGACTTTCACTATGGCAGTATTGACGACTCCGCCAGATTTTCTAATTTTTAAAACAAAACACTTAACTTTCTCACCTTCAGCGGTGGCTTCTTTAAATTTGTCAGTGTTAGATACATTCTTATTACTAACAGTGATGTATCTAAGATTAGACATCTTAAAATATTGATTTACTACTGGGTTTTTCTTTATATAGGGGGAACAAAGCACATTGAACAAAACTAACTGAGTAGAGTTCACCGTACATTCATTTACCTGTTTACTTTATAAGCAAAGAAGATAACTCTATTACAAAAATGGAACTATGTATTAAATTTACACAGATTTATTTTCTGCGATTCAGAAACCGTCACGGAAAAAGAGGAAATTGGATACAAGCAGAAAAAACCTGATATACGGTATATTGATCAATTGTTTTAGACAGAGGGATACTGCTTTCTATAGGTACCTGTTGTGAAGGCTGTAGCTCCAGTGTAATACACACATACTTTTTCTCCACCTCATCTCCAGTAGATGGGTGTAACCTCAGACTTATCACCTCGGGCCAGCCCCTGCCAAACAGTTACATTGTGTAGATTCTAAATTTTATGAAAGTACTAATTTCAAAACTTGAATCAAACAAACCCAAAATTGTCTCGGCCCTAATGAATGATATTTACCTCTCAGAAAATGATAAATTCAGTTCTTCAATGTAAATTGATTTCAGCACCTCTAACTCTTCATCAATTCTACTGGGAAATGAAAATTATGTAACATTTCAAAACTACACAATCTTACCATTAACGTAGTACATAAAAAATTGTAGACTATCTATTTACGTTACATGTGAGTTCCAAGACTTAAAGTTTTTAAAAAATCAAATAAGTATAAAATGGTGAATAGGCCCCCTATTCATGTTTTTCTTGACAGTTTTCCTGTTCTGTATTTTAAACCACAAGTTACAACAGTACAAAAAATGTTTTTAGCCCTTCCTGTTTTAAATTCGATTTGAATCAACCAATTATCACCATAAATATATGCAATTAAGTTAAACACCACCAAAATACTGTTGATTTAAAGACAGAAAAAGACTGTATATCAGACTTCACATGCCTGCTTTCCCACACATCGACGTCGTCAGCCATTTTCACCAACACGGATCTCGATCCCGATGAAATATTTAACTTTCTTCCATCAACTCCCGATGAATATACATGTATACAGATCATTTATTTCTAATTCAGAGTCCAGAACAGACAAGTACATGACATATATACAAAAAATGAATAGTATGAAAATTTTTAAAGTATAACAATTATAGCAAATGACAATGTTAATTCCAACATTTCACTTTAAAGGAGTACTATAGCATGTTATCATTTATAAATTTGCCCACAAGATTAAGAATTTCCTTGTCTTCAATATTGAGTTACCAAAAAAAAATTTGTTCATCATCTCTGAAAATTTTGGAAATTTGCTTTTAATTAACTGAAATATTTCTTTTCTTTGGTATATATCAGAGACATAAATAACATATTATGTCTCTGGTATATATGTTGCTTTATCTTTCGTTTGTCAAGTTTACTTAACACACAGCCAACACATCATACCAAATACACGATAATTCAATGTCAGTTTGTCGTCCAGAATTCGAACAGAATAGGTTCTAAAGGCTCTAATAGTTTTTACGGTGCTACCGTTGGGGCGAGCGCAGCAAGACCCCCCCCCCCCCCCCAACACACACACACACACACACACACACACACACACTTTTTCTCGCAGCAAACATTATTTTTTAAATTTACATATAAAAAAGTAAATTAAAATGGGGTCCCCCCCCCCCCCCCACTTTTTTGGGGGCATGTAAAAAATTTGAATTGAAAAGAAGGATATTAACAGTAAAATTGATGTGATATGAGGTTTTTTGGATGAGTTTGGCCCCTCCACTTTCAAAAACGATGCTATGTGCCTGTGTACATCAGCTGCAGTTTTAACAGTGATCTCGCGCTATATTTCCCGCGATAAATTTAGAGGTGGATCAAACATCTGTAATGCGTGTATTAACTGTAATACCTGCCTTAGATGATTAGTTTTTATTTTTTTGACTTAGATAGAGAGATTATATATATGCAAGCAAGATCCATACTTTACTGTCATATTGATCCAATTTTAAGCTAATTTTGCAGACAGTGAGTATAAGTAAGGAACAAATTAAAAAATATATATTTTTAACTGGCTTATCTTGCACTGTCAAGATTCATTCTTCATAGAGGATTGATGTACATGTACCTGTTTTAAAAACCATCAATTAACGCGCTTCCTTTGTCTTGATTAAAAACCCACATAGATACATGTACCACGTGCGCCATGATAATCATTTTAATACATTACCGATGGCAATTTCTAAGTTTAATGGAATACCTTATATCTAAAATATGCCATTAAAACTCATTTTGAAGGTAGATCTAACAATCTAGGGATGATTCGGATCATTTTCCGCCGTTGTTCAACCGACATTTTAGTTGTTTAAAATCAGTCCAAAGTAAATGTACGACGTTTGTGGCGTCTGAGAAATATTTATCTTTTATAGTTTAAGTTTCTGAAAGAAAAACAAAAATTGGCCCAATATAGTGACTGATTTAATAGATCTCTGGATTTTTAAAAAAATATCAAAATAATACGTAGACTTCTCGGCTGTTGATGAAATGAAAACAATTGCAATGCTCTTATACACATGCACTAGAATATGTTAGAAATAGAAATTTTGTTCTTCACATAGAAATTGGGTATCCAGTGCAAAGAGTAAACAATGGATCAACATACAACAAACATACAGATGAACGGTATGGGAGAACTATATATAATGATGGATCAGATCAGAATTCGAATAACGGAGCCGAATGGCTCGGTTGGTAGAGCACCTGGCTAGAGATTCAAGGGGTCCGGGTTCGACGGTCAGACCTGGTCGAATACCGAAACCAGACAGCTCGGTTGAAGGATCACCTGGCTAGAGATTCATGGGGCTCGGGTTCGAATCTCGGTCTAGCCCGACATTATTTCTCCCATCCCGTTACACAGATAAAATTCAAATGCAAATTTAATTATGTGGCTGTAATATCCCCACTGGTTGTAAATTTTGCTCCATATCCAACCTTACTTTTGCTAAACTATTTAACACTTTTAATATGAATCTCCGGATACAAGTAATCGTGTCAAATGAATTTCTCTCGATATCTTTAGTTATTTTCCAAGTCATTATTTCACCAGTTCCTGAAACCTACTTCTATGACTTCTTAACATTTTTACCTCTTTTCCACCTATCTCACATCTCAAGGTTCTGATATCAACGAGGTCTCTACCGATATCTCACCACTTTCCACAGATCTAATTTTTCGATATATTCTCCTGATATCTTAAAGGGGCATGGTCACGATTTTGGTAAAAAATTATTTTTCTGATTTAAATGTTTACAATGCTTCAATATATAAGGCATTTTTAATAGTGAACCAAAAATTAAGTGTCATTCGTTGAGTGATAAGCGAGTTACAGAGCTTACAATTCTTTGCTATGTAAACATTTTTTTACGTTTCTTACTTAATACTCAAAATATCTCACCACTTCTCCTGATATCTTATAACAAATATCATACTTCACAAGATATTTTACCTCTCCTGATATCTTTTGATTAGAGTTTCTTTTACAACCACAAATCCAACACCTTGATATCGTACCACTTCTCCCGTTACCCTGTAATTACTGCTTCTTTATTAGGCATCACAAATATCGTACTTTTTAAGATATTCAATTTGCGTTCAGTCCCAATTCTCTCCAGACGCCTTAATTCTATTTATAGATACATGATAAACCCTTGACTGGTCATCGCTTACAAATACAACGAATACTGGTTTTTGTTTACAACGGAGACGAGAAAACATATTTAAGGTTATTATGATCACCATTCGTTGACCTTCTACAAATTATTAATGAATGAAAGAGAATTATGATAAATCCATACGACAAAAAAGAGAAACTATTTAACACAAAACGTATAATTTTAATTCCAGATATAATAACATACACAATAAATATTTTCATGAAGTTAATTAAAAAAGTAGAAAAACACAAAAAAAACCCACTGTAGACAATGTATCTAATTTGTGAAAAAATGTTAATGTACAAATATAACTTTTGATAATAGAAAACACTTTGGATTTGTGGTTATGATCTTTTGATCAATTGCGTATAAACCTGAGAAGAAATACACATAAGTATTTAGAAACTGTAAGTTTCACCCGGATATTGCAATCATTTTGATAGACAAGAAACAACAGAGAGTTAGAAACATCTGGTACAATGTTGGCCCCCAATGGGCGGATCCCGAGACAGGACAGGGCGTGGCAAAGTTTGGTTGCCCGGCACAGAGTGACGTCACATTCCCGCCTGATGCTGTGTACAGTTGGCGCGTGAATTCATCGGGCTGAGCAACAAACCAACTGGCCCCAACCAAACTCAAGGAATTATCAGATGTAAAGCTCGAAATATCAAATAAGTATCTGGAAATACATTGAAGAATTAAACACAATCAAGCTCGAATATGTTTAAAAAGACACAAAAACTGTATTGACACAATACATGTAACAAGACACTTTACACATACAACTACTACATTGTACATGTACTACACTATATTTAAATTTTCAACCGTTTTTGTCTGTGATAACATTATGAATCAATTTTGAAGCCTATAGCCCAATAATTTCATAAAAGATGAGCGACACAAAATGGGCGTGTCTTATAGCATAACCGAAAAACGGCATTGGTTGCGCCACGTAGTATAATACATAGCATGCGCTACATGAAAAAATAGTGCTTTTAAAATGTTGTTTTTAAAGTGTAGAAATATAAGCAATAATGAATCATTCTTTGAATATTATGATGTGATAATTTCGGTGGGAGCGTGGTCAAATCAAATTATTGGATTTGACCACGCCCCGACCAAAATTATCACCTCATAATACTCAAAGAATGATTCCTTATTCCTTAAGTATATTGACACCTATCCCATTCGTAAAGTTACAGATATTCTGGGCCCTAATCATTTTTAGTTCTAAAGTAAACATTGATCACATGGAATACGGTGGGGTGATCAAATCCGATCAGGCCCGAGGGTCTTTATGATAGATTTGATCACGCCTGATCGTATTTGATCACCTCATAATATTCAAATAATGATTCCTTATTATATTTATATAATTTTCAGCAATTGTACGATTAAATATAAAAATAATCATTGATGAACTGTATTGGGTAATACATTACAAAATCGATTCGTAGTGTTATCACAAGCAAAGGCTTTGGAAAATTTAAATATTAGTATGTACTTGTACGAGTCTCGATGACTTGACGTATATAAGTTCATACATGTAATTTCAAAGAGTTTGGCCGATGTGGGTAATTTCTCACTTTAAATATTATCTTGAACCGATTTATGCATTTTTTTTTAGTCCCTATCACTTGTGTATAGTATATTGTATTGAATCTGGAGGACTTGTGTAATTTCTTATTAACTAGTTTATTTCACCTTGAGAACGGAAAACTAAAATACTTTATATTTATTCTTGAATAATTGTGTATTATGAAAACGATTGTATAATTTTACATCGAGTCTGGAATATAATTGTGTAATTTTACCTGGAGTTTGGCGGACTTGTGTAATTTACAGCATCAGTAGTGTTTATTAGGTTGCTTTGTTCGTACAACAGAAAATAGTAGTAATGGGCAATATCCGGCGGCTGGGGCCCTCTATACGCCATCACCGTGTCCCCTTCCGCTACTCGACTCTCGGGGATGTTCACAACCATCCAGTGAAGTAGGGGGCGGTCCTGTGTCCCCGCTGTCGCTCGGGGAACATCTGGGTCTACACACAGCAGCGTGAAGGTCTTACCTTATGAGTGAGACACGTAAAATAATATAGAGGTAAACGTGGCCATGACTTACTTTCCTGTTTCCAAGCATAGTATAGCTAAGCCATGGTTTTTGCAAACAACAACAAGGGCAAAAACTTTCAAATCATAACGAAGGTCAAATAATATTTGTTCGTCATTTTTTTTTCAAATGAAAATTTAAATCATTTTGAAAAAAAGCAAACAAACTACGATGCCCTACTCCGGCTTAAATCATAAAGCGCATTAATTTAGACCAAATTTTTGACTCAACATAATTGTATTTGGGACGAGGCGTCACAAAACACATATGTATTCACTGCTCATCCAGGCGAGTTCACGAAAGAAGGGGCAAAATTTAAGAAATTTAATAGAAAAATTGACGGAAAACTATTTAAAGTGGAATGTTTTAGAAAGTTATAGTTACAAAATGTTAATGTTACAAAACAAAGATTGACAACTATTCACCAGTAAAGTTTTTTCTTTGCATGTAAAATCCCAGCACTGACAGTTCAGGGACAGGGTTGGCGTCAGAGCGGACATCCCAAGAACCCACAGAAGCGTCCCCTAACGGGTTCAGATGAAAGGACCGTTTTCTAAAAACAAACAAGTTGGAGTGTAAAGATGCACATTTTGCATCCAAAATTCACCGATGTTCTTAGCTATGTCTACTTACGGTTTGGAATACGTGGTACAGCAGGAGGTAAACGTAACGGCACTCGGCGAGAACGTGACGTCAACAAAAACTGTCATTGAGGCTCCATTGGGGATAAACGTCCGGTTATGGTTTTTCAATGCTGTGGGTAGACCAACACGGAACTTTCACATATTAAATGTTCGACGAATAAAACTTGCAAATTGAAATAAATCAGTTATTGATAAAATGGATCATTAAATATTGTTTAACATTAACAAGTCCTTAAATATTAACATCCAACTGCGTTGCTATGACGATGAATAATATAATATTAGTTAAAAGAACTGATCATAAAATAGATACCTTCCGACACAAGGTTTGGACAAGCAAACAGGATCCCGTCATTTATCATCAACTGTACAGCGTAGGCGTCAATGGCGATACTCATCCAATTCATGGCCACCGGACCTACAGTCAGAACACAGGCATTTACTGGATTGTCAAAGTCTCTAACCCCCCCCCCCCCCCAAGAATTTATTTTATCAATTATGTATCTTAATCTTCAAGTCATACAATTCGATCAATTAAGTCGCCGTGGACTGTTAGCGATATCTGTGAGATATTGTTACCCTTAAGATGATAGAGCGGGTTGTGAGTTATCAGTGTTACATGAGTCACTTCAGTATATCAGAGACTGAAACTGAACTTTATTTATTTTATTTAACGATTAATAAACAAGCTCTATAACTTTTATTAATATCTTTCGTTGGCACGGATGTTATAACAGGTGCTTGAGGTCCTTGAGGTCAGGACCCCCCCCCCCCCACCCGATTTAGAACCCTGGGGTAGTTTACGCTTTTTTAAATAGAAAGTCCTTTAAAGCCATGTACACAAAATGTTCCATGTCAAATTTCTGAAAAATCAATGAAAATAAACGATTTTTTAAAAACAACCCTAACCTGCATATAAAAAGAGGAAAGGTAAGCCACTTCGTTATAGTAACTGTGACGGTAGTCCGAAATATCTGACGTTTTCCTGGCTTTTTTAACGATTTTGATATTTTACATGCCAAAATATCAAAATCGTTAAAAAAGCCAGGAAAACGTCAGATATTTCGGACTACTGTGACGGAAGTAAACATCTGTCGATCCTTTTAATAGAATAACATCCGAGAAAATCGATTTAGTTGTATTGGCAAAAAGGCTCCTCGGATTTTATCTTTCATGAATGTATATTACGTCACTGAAAGATGTTGACTTCCGTCTCAGTTACCTAGCTTGTCTTAATAAAAAAACTCGTTTGACATGGTATAGTAGGTTTACAGAAGAACGTATATTCATTTTAAAAGCACGATGAGGAAGAAATATATTTATTGCGATAATATCACCCCGTCCTTGTTGGATATATAAAGCGGATACATGTTTTATAGTCCCAAATTGACGAAGGGGTAGTAATGTAAACAAACCGGAGTGGCATACCTTTCCTCTTTTTCATATGCAAGAAGGGGGGTGTCTTTTACACAAATCATTTATTTTGAGTTAATTTTTAGATATTTGAAATGGAACATGTTATGTTCATGACATCAAAGGAGTTTCTATCAAAAAATTCAACTACCCCGGGGTTTAAATCGGGAGGGGGGGGGGGGGGGGGGACCTGGGTCCTGTCCTCAAGCATCTGTGGGATGTTATATCAGAGATATCTGTGCAATATCTTAATTATTTTTGTAAGGTGTTGGGTGTTATGATAAGATATCAGAATTACTAGTTTGATGTCAAAGTGCTACTAGTTTGATATCGGTTTTATTAGAAAGTGTTTCTTGTAATTACCCAGTATGCTTAGTAAAAATATATTGTTACTTGTAAAACACATCTGTGTTATTTTTAAGATATCAGTTTTACAAGTTAGAGAGTAAAATGTAACTTTGTTTATATCACCTTCTTACTACTCAGTTACGACTAGTATTGCTATTAGTTAGATATTATTTAGTGTATTCTTTTAGATATCATAATTTTATCAGTTGAACACGACAACATTACTAAATGTAGCAAAATATTAAAGTTACCTTCAGAAACAAACCTTGTTACTTTTGAAGATATCAAATTGGTACTAATTTGATATCGAACTGTTACTAGTATTGAAGAAACCATAATGTTACTAGTAAAACATGATAATGTTACTTGTAAGTTATCATAATCGAACCTTCAATATAATTATACCTGTAAGATTGAGGTAGTTTATTGCGTCTGTCATGTTATAAGCATTAGGTCCACTAGAGGTCATAGAATTCCCCAGTTTCTGCCTCCACTCCTCCGAGAGCTGGATCCTTCCAGCTTGTTTAAACAAAAGAAAGGCATATACATTTGGTGTGGCCCGTGTTGGTCGAGGGCCATGGAAGTCCTTGAAAATCTGACGAACGGAAGTGGACATGAGTTAAATTTGAAGACTAAAATTGAAAAGAAGTGAATTCTCCATAAAGATTTTGACAAAGTTTTACTAAAAGACATTCGTGTATATTCTTGTTAGCGCTGCTTTGAAACATTTTAGTAATATTTACTGTAAGAAAATTATAAGTTTAATTGAGATACCTCAGATTGGCTTATGTTATTTCCGGGTATGTTCAAGAAGATCCCGTGGTTAATCAAATAACCCGTGTCAAACACAATAAGAGTGAACAGCTCACTCTGATTGGCGGACCACGTCATGGTCGGCCGATTTCGGACGCTCCACGGTCTATTGATGTTGATCACTGTTGGGTCTAAATCAATCCTACGGTTCTCCGTCACCGTCCAGACGTTCCCACAGCCAGAGTAGGACCCTAAAGAATGTAGGGGGAAAAAACTTAAAGTGACCCATTTGTCTGTATCCTATTAATATGAAATGCTAAATTCTTCGGTGAAAAAAACCCTATATGAAATCTAATAAATTGATAGGTGCCAAACTTTACCATGCCCCGGGAGGCAAAACCTTACCCGATTTAATCATGAATGACCGAGAAAAAGTTGTTTTCTTTTACTGAGGGGGCGTTGTTCCTTAAATAACATAGGCAACACCTATAAACTCTCTATCATAAATTTTAAACACGAGTTTACCTGTTCCAGTTTCAAAATTCACGCTCAGAAACGTTGTAATCAAAGAATCTTGGAGGACATATCCGGGGCCAAACACACGGGAGACGAGGCTGTCCGCCCGGTAAGGGTTTGGGTTAAAGCAGTCCACGGATCCCCAGGGGTTAGGACACCGGACGGGGTAGCTCGTGCCATACCAGAATCGAGTGTTGTCTTTGGAATGGTTGATAATCGTGGACAGACATTGTGTCAGATCAGAGGTTCGGTTGTCCGGGGAGCACGGTGAAGCAATGGCACCTGTGTGAAGGGAGAGCAATTATAGTGTCCCATCAAAGCTTTGTGATTCTCAAAACTATCAATAAATAGTTAGGAATTTCTTGGATTTCACAACTCAAATTTGCAACAATAGCAACAAACTGACAAATAAATTCTTCTATATGGAATGTACCAGACGCTTTTAAATACCAGAAATTAATAATATACTCGTACATATAATATATAAAGTTGTAACTTTAAACGTATTTAAATTTGTATCAAAATGTGCTAACTGAAACCTTATTGTAAATTATTTTGAATCTCTATATATTTATATACACATGTATGACATTTTATTTGCATGTGAAAAATTTGCATGTCAATTATTGTATAGGGAGAGGGCTACATAAGTTTTAGAACTTGTGCCCAATCCCATTGTAATTATATTACAATAAAATAAGTTCAAACCAAATTAAACTATATATATTTTAAATACCAGTACTAAGCTACATATTATATAAAAATAAAATACAGATTGCTTTAAACGGACGTAAACAAGGACTTCTGACACAGTCGTACCTTGTGTTTTATCAACTTTGAGACAATATATAAATACGAAATCACCATGCAGCAAGAAAACTGTTTTACGGAAGGGTCTGTTTCTTTTAGCTAATCTTTTCTGATCACGTGTTGTCCAGAGTATGTTCGTTCGTCTGTAAAATTATTGCAACTTTGACTTCTCCAGAACCACTGAGCCAATTTCAACAAAACTGACCATAAAGCATCACTAGACAAAGGGGTTTTGGGTGTAAGTTTGATGAAAAGACCCCCAAAGAAGATTATTTTAAAAGAACTAATAAACAAAAGTGGGATGTTTTGAATCTTTAATAATCAAACTTTTCCCCGAAAACAGCGTCCAAACATGGTTTGGGGTGGAAAACTCGATTCAGTCGACGAAACACTATGTAAAAGTTTCGGGCAGAGTGGAATAATTCAGATCAAAGTGTTAATTTTTTTTAGCTCACCTGAGCTGAAAGCTCAGGTGAGCATTTCTGATCACTTTTTGTCCGGCGTCCGTCTGTCCGTCCGTCCGTCCGTCTGTCCGTCTGTCTGTCCGTAAACTTTTTACATTTTCGACTTCTTCGCCAGAACCACTGGGCCGATTTCAACCAAAGTTGACACAAAGCATCCTTAGGTGAAGGGGATTCAAGTTTGTTAAAATGAAGGGTCATGCCCTCTTTCAAGGGGAGATAATAAAGAAATCATTGAAAATTTGTCGGTATTTTCAAAAATCTTCTTGTCAAAAACCATTTGGCCAGAAAAGCTGAAACTTGTGTGGAAGCATCCTCAGGTAGTGAAAATTCAAGTTTCTTCAAATCATGAACCCCAGGGGTAGAATGGGGCCACAATGGGGGATCGAATTTTTACATAGGAATATGGAGAGTAAATCTTTAAAAATCTTATTCTCTGAAACTGATCGGCCAGAAAAGCTGTAACTTATGTGGAAGCATCCTCAGGTAGTATAGATTCAAGTCTCTTCAAATCATAATTCCCGGGGGTAGGGTGGGGCCACAATGGGGGTCGAATTTTTACATAGGAATATATAGAGTAAATCTTTAAAAATCTTCTTCTCTGAAATCGATCTGCCAGAAAGGCTGTAACTTGTGTGGAAGCATCCTCAGGTAGTGTAGATTCAAGTTTGTTCAAATCATAACATTGTTATGATTTGAACAGTTTGTTCATTGGGCCATTGGGGGGGGGGGGGGTCGAATTTTTACATTGGAATATACATGTATAGAGAAAAATCTTTAAAAATCTTCTTCTCAGAAACTGATCGGCCAGAAAAATTGAAACTTGTATGAAATCAATTCAGATTCAAGTTTGATAAAATCATCATCCCCAGGGGTAGGGTGGGGCCACAGTGGGGGTCAAATTTTCACATCTGAATATATAGAGAAAAATCTTTAAAAATCTTTTTCTCAGAAACCGATCGGGCAGAAAAGCTGTAACTTGTGTGGAAGCGTCCTCAGGTATGGAAGATTCAAGTTTGTTCAAATCATGATACTGGGGGTAGGGTGGGGCCACAATGGGGGGGGGGGGGGGTCAAACTTTTACATAGGAATATATAGGGAAATATCTTTAAAAATCATTTGCCTAAAAAAGTCAGTTTAGATAGTCTAGATTAAAATAAAATTTGTCAAAATCATAATCTTCAGGACTAGGGTTGGGCCACATGGGGGGGGGGGGGGGGGGAGAGAGAGGGGGAGGGGGGGGGGTCCAATTTTACAAAGGAAAACATTTAAATTATCCACAAAAACTCAAATGTTATTATATATGGTTTTACTTATATGCAAGCATTTTGAATTATTGTTGATTCTATTGTTTAGACTCTGGTCCCTGGACAATTCTTTGGCCTCACAAGGGGTTCAAAGTTTGATGTAGGTTTATAATCCATATATAAACAGTTGTTTAAGTCTGATCATTTTCTCGAGAACCGCAATGCTCAATATGTAATATGACTGTAAAATCAACCTGTTACAAAGGGGGTCAATAATAAACATAAGAATATGCAGGGGAATTTTTTATATACAGGATCTATTATACGACATTGTTCAGATATTTTGTATGACTCCATAAAGCTGATTTCATTATGTCTATCATTGCTCAAGTGAGCGATATGGCCCATGGGCCTCTTGTTAATGTCTGTGCTTCAATTGAATTATGGCCACTGTACGCTTCGCTAAAGAGTAACTGCCCAAAGTTAGTGCATATAGTAGCATTTCCAGGTGTGAAACCTCCCAGTATGTGAGCATTCTTTTGAAGATATTTGTAAAAACGAATAGGGAGCAATAAAAGCAGGATGCCATAGACGATTAGTAGGTAATGCCCGCTGATTACCACAAAAGCGAAAATGACTGCAATTCAAGGAAAGACTCGACTTTACGTAATTTGGAGTAGGATAGTTTGATTATTATCAGACTTTGGGGGTAAACTTCATAGCAGGAGCAAGCGCCAGTGATAGACAATAATGGTTTCATTTTTATGATTTTTCCCGTTTTCTCAAAAATATGAATAGAGATTTTCCTTAAAATTTTAACCAAATATGATGTTTTGAACATGAAAATTTTAAAAAAATCGTTGTAATTGAATTGTTAATGCAATTAAGATTTTAGAACTGATGGAGTGCATATTCATATTCACCAAAGTCGAACAGTTATAAAGAGTCAGAATGTAAAAAATGCAATAATTCTGGTTTTCTGGGGATTTTTTGTGTTTTTTTCCCTTTTTTTTGCAATCGCCTTATCTTCCAAAAACTTGCACCTAAAACAATTTTGGTTAAAAAATAAGGTACTAAACAATGAAATGTTAAAACCCATACTGTTTCTAAAGATTATGATAGAAACCATATTTTTTTCTACTGTTTTAATTTGCAGAAAAAACAATTTAATTCAAAGACAAAAATCGGACGAGAGAGAGAGAGAGAGAGAGAGAGAGAGAGAGAGAGAGAGAGAGAGAGAGAGAGAGAGAGAGAGAGAGAGAGAAATGGTTACATGAAATTGATTGTATAACCTTAAATTTACGTATTAATCAAAATTCTAATTTATCATCATTCCTATGCTACTCCTAGTGTTTAATTATATTTGGTATACAACTGACATAATAAGGAAGCCATACAGACTTAAAAATTATATATTTTAGGTACTTGTTACTTTACACATAATTATTTGTGTTTTGTAACTCTGAACTGTAGTGGTTTCAATATGGATACATTTAAGCATTGAATGCTTATTTTTGGATGTCGTCGGTCCTATAACACACCAAGCGGTGCAGACAAATTGACTCGCGGTATGATAATTTGTCTGCACCGCTTGGCGTGTTATAGGACCGACGACATCCAAAAATGGCATACTCTAAAACCTGGCCTGGCGTGGCCTGGCCTGGCCTCAAAGTTGGCCTGGCCTCACTTTTGGCCTCAAATTTGGCCTGGCCCCAAATTTGGCCTCTTCAAAAAAATTTTGGCCTCATATTAAAATTTTTTTTCTCACATTTTCAAAGTTTTCATTGAATTTTTATTGATTTTTAAATGTTTAAGAGAATTTTTTTATGATAGGTGACCTGGCTTATTGAGATTTAATTGATTTTATTCAAGTTTACACACACAAATGCATGTGATATGCATGTGCAACAATGCTCTTCTATTGCCAAGGAATGGATTATGCCCAATACTGAAGCTATCGGCATTAAAATTCAGAGAAGCAACCCCCTACCTCACTTCAAAAAGTAGAGTAGAGATATCAGAATAATAAAGTAAAACATCATTTTAAAAGAGACTGACCTGTTTAAAGGATAAATAAATATCTCAAACATTTGTAAACTGATTCATAACATCAAATCTCTATCCCCATGCAATGCACTTTAAAAATGCCAGACTGAGTTCGCTTACATTACCTGTCAACACCAATCAAACCCAAATTTCCCTCCCCAGTAGAAATTCGATATCAGCCTCCTCTGTCGCTTTATTGGGGTCAGATTAATTGCCTGCACTGCTGTTCAACATTTCACACGATCTAATTTAATTAATGTCATTTGTGAATGACTGTAACATTGCATCCTCCGATAACTTGATTCAGTGATGGTCATTAATCATCACCCCTATATTAGAGTAGTTTCATGCATGTATTGTTTGTATATTTAGGAAACAATTTTTCCCCTGTAGGGTAACTTCGATATCAGAATTTGAACACAGCATAACATGTTGTGACCTTTAATGCTGTTAGAATAAACAAATTGGTCTCTGCCATTATTTTTTTTTATCTCACACAAGTATTTTATATAGGTATTGTCCGATCCTGAGAGCAGTTAAATTAATTAAGTACATTGAAAAAAATACGCCATGTTGTAATACAATGGCAGAATTACATTCTTAAAGTACTTTGGAATTTAAAAACAGGCTGTATCAAAATCTACTAGAATCAATCACTGACATACCTGTAGTCATATATACATGTATGTTTCAATAGAACTATCACTATAAGACACTAAAAGCCATTTAGTGTGATGTTTCAAGTGTATTTAACATAAATCAATAAAAAATCAATACAATCAACAAATGTGTAAAGAAAATAAAAAAATAAAATTGAGGCCCAAAATTTTTGTGGAGGCCAAATTTGAGGCCAGGCCAATTTTTGAGACCAGGCCAAAATTTGGGACCAAGCCAAATTTGAGGCCAAAAGTGAGGCCAGGCCAACTTTGAGGCCAGGCCAGGCCAGGCTAGGCCAGGCCAATGGGGCCAGGCCAGGCCAGGCCAGGTTTTAGAGTATGCCTCCAAAAAATAAGCATTCAATGCTTATATTTATATTTTCATACTGATGTCTATTTGTATGAAATATTGCGTATCGTCGCTATAAAGCCATTATATGCGCTCTTAGTCATGAATATGAAACATACATGGTACAGCCATATTAACATGCTATTTTGATCGCTTCCGCGACTTTAAATATAGTGCCAGAAACTTTGTCAAAAAATTCTTTTTTATTGACGAAAGGATATTATTTAACGAATATTTTCCATTTTCCATTAGTACATAACAAATTGGTTATGTAAGTTTAAACGTTTCAATTAATCTTACAATAGAAAATATACTGAAAACGCGTGCTGACGTTTATATTTGTGCTCCTGGCGCATAGATAACCGAAGTGTATTCACAGGAAATTGAACGTCGCATATTTCCAATGCAAACATAGGGGAAACACACACTGAATGTAAATATACATGTATGTAATTGTATCAAATTGATTATTTGGTCAAGAATGAGATCAACTTTATTTACAGTATTGAATTACTAAACCTGGTACCTATTTGTATGGATATATTCAACTCTTTCTAAACATCCTAAATCTTTAGTCCGTCTCTCAAAATCATCCGTTTCCTTGAATATGACGGCTGTGATTTTTGAAGCAGTATGTAGAAATTCACCATGTTATGTATAATTATGTATACTACGTCTAAAACGCCTTTAATTAAGAGATGATGTATCATTTTTGGTTAACTTTAGTCTGGCGTTAAGATACGCTATATTTGCTATACGCTACGCAGAAACTCTGATATGCGTCTAGCTAATCCAGAATCGTTCAAGACGAAACGAGAAAAACGTGTCCATGTATACATGGTATACATGTAATTACGAAATAGACTTTTAAAAAAACCTTGTGTATAATACAATTTGTTTTTCCAGTGCCAACAAAGCTTACGATCGTAGAAAAGTGGTACGGTACACTACGGTACTTACAAATTATACTAGTAGAAATCCTTAATACATTGTACAGAGTGTTTGTTTTCAATGCAAACGCGCTTACGCAATTTTTTTTTACATGCGTGATAACTACTCAGATTGCCACAAAATGGTTCATTTATATACTGCTTTATATGATTTTGTAAAGACCTTTTTTTAGAGGTAAATAGTGACGTTCGTTGAATATATAAAGGTTCATCAATCAACATCATGCAGATCAAGGCTGGAGAAATCATTTGGCCTTCAATTATTTCCTACTTCACAAAAAAGTTATGAAACCTTTAATTTCATGACTCGGCGCGAACAGGTATCTTACCTGGGCGTCGGACAGGTGAAAATATATACCTGGTCTACCAACATAAAGCACATAAAGTTTTTCCTTCGTTTACTTACCTGGCACAAAAGCC
Organism: Magallana nippona; assembly: GCA_033439105.1. Classification (NCBI taxonomy): domain Eukaryota; kingdom Metazoa; phylum Mollusca; class Bivalvia; order Ostreida; family Ostreidae; genus Magallana; species Magallana nippona. Next base: position 5,424,045 of record CM065922.1, read on the forward strand.
CACAGAGACAGAAACAGCACTAACCCTCTCAGTACCATCTTAGTATTTTACCGTTCCCAGTGAACGCGAACTATATAATGGATTGTTTTCTTTACTTGACCTAGATCGAACGGGTGCGGATCTCTTAATAAGTGATGTATTTTGATTGACATTGAATCACATTCAGTCCTGTGTATAGGTGGGATTTAAACATTCATTGAAATGTACCTATTTTACAATGCATTCCGTGAGCATGCGCCTTATTCACTTCAGTGATAAGCAGTCACACAAACATTCTCTCTTCCAAAAGCAAATTTTGATTTGCATTAACACTCTTTCTCAGTGTTATTATAATGGATGTAAAATTTTGATTATACTTTATAAAAGTAATTACAAATAATATTATTGAAATATTTTTTATCTAAATAATTACTTTCAAAATTGACAGAGAGCTAAAAGGATATTTCTAACTGATATTGGGAAAGATAACTCCAAAATTTTCATGTGAAAATTCAGCTGAATAGTCCAGTCAATTAAATTGATCATCGGTTGATTTACATGTACTAATTTAAAACGAGGAAAACGCAATTTAAGATCATTAATTTTTCGATTTCTCACAGATATATAAGCCAGGTACTTTTGGGGAAAATAACCAAGTTCACCATTTTACATTTCATTTCTTCTGACCATGATTTTTAACCTAATCTAATGAGAAAAAATTCACCTGTCCATTGACATGGCTCATCATATTTCATCTCTAGCCGCATATATAAAGCCATTTGATGCAATCTTGCTCTCTTCATGGCGCATAACAGTTTTATATTTTATTATCTGATGTTAAAAACTTCAAATCTTCGATCGATAAAAGTAACTCTCTAAACATGTACCTTTCTCTAAAAGTTCTGATTCAGCACAGGTAACATCTGGCCCGACGGTTCGAATTTTGGATCGATTTTATTCATCAAAAGAGGCATCCCTAGGGTTATAAAGACATGTACGTTAATTGTATAAAATTCACTTAAACTTATTTATGTTGAAATTATACACTTGCATTCTAAAATGACACTCCTAACACGATAACTTGATAAAAATGTAATCGATGCGGTCATTGCAGCTCCAACAAGAGAAGGGCGCCGATAGTCCCTCCTGGTGCCTCTCGAGGGGAAAGCTTCAGATGGAGAGAGATAGGTAGTCCTTGCCACGCAGTCCACGAGGAGAAGATGAAGCAGACGGACGGAGGGCATGCTCCTTACAGAGAATACGGATGAACTGCCCGGGGGACACGACGAACTACGCTGGGGACCGGGGGACCGACACCATCCCACTCCATCTAAGGTAGGGTGTGCCACTCTTTAAGACTTGTGACTAATTTTATTTGTTCTTATTGTTCATTATATTAAGCTTAGCAGAATCTTGTGAAAATAAAATTTCTTAATTGAGTTCTTTTCATAGTTAAGTCAAAGCTTGATCAGATCCTGGAACAGAAATTGAGTTCAAATTGAGTTAAACTTTGTATATTAGCATACAATTCTCAAGATAATACTAGGAACTGACTGTAATTACAATAAAAAATTATTTATATCAGTAAAACTTATTACGGTTGTCAAATTGATTAAGTTACGTTTGAATGACTTGTTGTGTTTTCAAGTTGTCAGAATCTTGGATTCAGTTTTAAGAACGATTGTGAGGACACGAGTGGCCTCCCTTTAGACTGACGACGTGTTACCTACAGCTGTCACACAGGGAGTCACTACTTCATCGACCACAGCCTTCAATCCAATTTTTCATCAAAGGAAAGCCTCGCAATATGTGCACACCAATTATTCTTTTTTCCAATATAGACAAATTCATTAGATTAACAATGACCGAGTATGCAGATATAGCGCGGTGAGTCCGATATTGAGGCACTGCAAAGCCGTCCCATCCACTGAGTGGACGGAGGCCCGGATACCCAATCACCACTGAGTGGAGGGAACCCCGGATATTGACGGAGCCCCAAATATGGACGGAGCCCCGGATACCCAATCACCAGCATTGGTTTGTTATCTTATTTGTTTTCAGGTTTAGTTTAAAGTGGTATGGGACACCTCCATGATGTGACGAACTATTTATCGAAATAAACATTAGAATCAAGTATTATTTTATAATATAGTTTCTTTCCCAAAATTGTTACCCAACAGCGCAGCGCAGTGGGTTAGAGGTTTCAATACAAATTTGTAAGTCCTGAGTTCGAATCCCGCAGGGGATTTTAAAATTTTTACCTTTCCAAAATTTTTTAAAACGTATTTTTTGGCTAAATATTGTAAAATTTGAAAATTCTAAACCGGTGAAAGTATTTTAATTATAGTGTACTTTAATCCACATTAATATCGACAGATGTCCCAAACCACCTTAACTGTTCAAATTCAAGTATAAATTACAATTTCATAACGTACATAATGGGATTTTATTTGAGAGAGAGAGAGAGAGAGAGAGAGAGAGAGAGAGAGAGAGAGAATTTTATTAGTAATTCTAATATACTTTTACTCCATGTTTACCGTGATACAGTGAATTCCATATACAGTATGGCAATATGACCCATTGTTGCGCTCGTTCGGAAGCTCAACAAAGATCATTAAACTAAAGATCGGTGGGACTTTCGTTCGATTGCAATGATCGGGCTCGACATCCACTCCAATCTATGGAGGCCAATGAAGACTGACATGGTATGTACAATTATTTCAAAGAGAATAAAATGTATAAAGACAATGCTTGAAAATTGCACGCAGTGACTAAACAAAACTCAAACTGAAATGAATCAAATTTTATCATGAAAATTATTTGGTGTTTTTCGATGTTCAGAACAATAAACCACAGGGGCTTGTGTTGAAAAAAGCATAGTTATAAAATTTGGGTACCTCGGAGAAAAATAAATGCTTGTGCAGGTTAAAAAAGTGGGTACATCGGAGAAAAATAATTTATTTTTCATCCGAGTACCCACTTTTTTTTAACTAGGCTTTTTTTCACACAAGCCCCTGAAAATAAGCATTATTTTATCCAAACTTAATCAAGGATGTCATTGATACAGAGTAATAAAAAATTCATTCATTAGTTTTGTCTACTAATTGAAGGTAGCTTTGTTAATATTGTTTCTTAGTAGCCATACATAACAAATGATTAAAAATACCATGCTTTACAAACAAGTATTTGGTACATTAAACCAGAAGGCTACAATTTTCAGGTAATTTAACAACTAATCTCGTGTGTACATGTAATGCATCTTACTTGTATCTGGTTGAAAACTGTTTTTTCTAATCATTTATGTTAAAGACATTTGACTGACTTTATCGCAGATTATTGAAAATAGTATTTTAAAAGTCTATTCTTTCATGTATTGATCCCACCGGCCCTTAAAAAATTATACAAAAATTTGAATAAACAATAAAGATGAAAACACATTTTAAAACAAAAGTTTTAAAACCGATTTTTTGCCCATTGATATGCGGGCAGATTTATTGAACATTTTCATTCATCTGTTTTTGTCGTTTGTTAGTTCATAACCTCTAACTGCCCATCTTGTTTTAAGAAAAAAGAGAATGCACTAACTGCATATATATGTAAATATGTTGATACATGTACATTTAGTAAAATAGATTACTAGCCGTAAATAAAACAAGTCTTAACAATTTGATCAACGACAATTTTGTCTTCATGGAATAGGCCAACTCACTGACGATTAAATTCAAACGTTTTGTTTACGAACAGAAAAGGCATGAATGCACGGATGCCATGAATATCACATCATCTCCAGTGTATTAATCGTTGTAATGATCTCATGGTTGGCAAGATCAGTAAAGAGTTTAAAGGAAGGATTGATGTCTCAATTGTCTTTATTACTGATTAAAAGTCACACCATTTTACATACTACACATTACTAGTTATTCAAGATTACTTATATATGAAAGTTTTGTTTCTTCAAAGACAGGTCCATAGCGATATGACAGAGGTGACGAGAGATCCAGCGACAGTAGAAATCGCCACTTTGGTGCTAGTGGCAACTCCCACTGCTCCCATGCTCTGAAGCACGGCAAACAAACCTCCAGCTGCAGTGACAGGGGCCTTTGAAGAATGAAATAAAAAAAATGTTCTATCAATTTCAATATGAGGTCTATATATGGGCCATATCGCTCACATAAAAAGCTATACTTTCGTTCAAATCAAATACGGTACCAACAGATGTATCAATAACATTAACGTCGAACACCCTTAAATATTAAGTAAAGAGCTGCAGCTCTCTCTCTCTCTCTCTCTCTTTCTCTCTCTCTCTCTCTCTCTCTCTCTCTCTCTCTCTCTCTCTCTCTCTCTCTCTCTCTCTCATACACACAATACTGACTTGTCAAAAAACCACTACAAAATTAATTCTTCATACTACTAGCTTGCTTCCAACTAATAAGTAACAATCATTTTCCATACTGATCACAGAATCTTTTAAGACATCTTGATGCTCTGGGTTATAGGGTATTAACTTAAACTAAGTTGTAGGCAACTTACAATATCCCCTGTAAAAAATTGTTCAATACCTGCATGCCCGCCGCAATGGATCCAGCTGCCACACCTGCCTTAGTAAAGCCCACAGCAGTAAGGACAACAGGAGTTCCCATGTAGGCACTGACTGCACTCGTTACTCCCCAAATAACTGCTGGTAGAACTGAAACATACAGAATAAGGAATGAAATCAAATTCTGTTATTTTACCCGAAATATTGTTCTTTTTATATCAATTTAGTACTTTATAAATAATAATTTCGCTTTCTTTATCGCTTTGTCATTCACTCATTCATTTCTTTCTATTGTATATTTATAATTCACTCATAATCATTTCCGTTTCCATATCACTTTGTCAATGCACTTTGCTATTTCCCTATCTTGTTGACGTTGCTACTCCTTAATGAAAAATTGAGGTAATCGCAACTGAATGCACCATTACACACAAGGAACAATAATGTGTGAGGTTTCGAGGGGGAGATTTCAATGAGTTTCATTGTATCAAGAAGGAGTTTGGAAATTACGTCAGGGGTCGGGTTGTATCTTCCTCACATTATTGTGTATAACACTTAGTATATACACGTATTTCCAAATTCCCTATCTTTGTGATATTTTTTTTCTGAAGGCACAGCGATCAAGCGTCATCAATTTCCCAGGATTCAATCTTAACGTTAGTCTTCGCGCAACTTTGACCCTCTAAAGATATGGCAATCAACCCCGTTAAAAAATTATAAAAGCAAGGTGCAAAACTACAAAAAAGGTTTTATCCTCTGCTTGAGTTTGAATTTTTATTAACTGCGATTGCAATGCACTGTTTTGGTTGAATCGGTAATAAACTAAGATGTTGAAAGACTGACTGCAAGATGGAGAGATTTAATTGGGACTTAGACGGAACCTTAAAAGTTAGACTGAAGTGACAGTCCCAGAAAGAAAATTTAAGATGGCGGCAATGTGTACCTTGTGTAGCATTAGGTAGTGGTATATATATTTTTTTTTATTTCGAAAATAAATAACGTCTTATGCTTGTTCCTGTAAATCGAATGGCCCCTCTGTAACGAAGAATATTGAACGGGTTGAAAATTGACCCGGGGGTCATTTTTTGACGTTGAATATTGATCCGGGGTGCTTTTTCAACGTTAAAAATTGAGACCAAAAGCCATGAAATTTATACCCGGGGTAATTTTTAATTAATATGTGTTTATTTGCTGTTGAATTTAGAACGGTTTCATGATCGAAATTCCACGGTGCGGGTCAATTTTCAACGGACTAGGGTCTTTATTCAACACACTTGGCCTCAATATTCAACGTTTAAGAATGACCCCTGGGTCAATTTTCAACCCGGGTCAAAATTCTTCGTTACATCCTCCAGTTTGTAAAACGACGCTACGTGCCTGCATTATACATTGTACAAATGTGTAATGCAGGCAAAATGATAAGCTGAACAATCAATATGAAGAGTTTCTACAAAGATCCTTTCTCCTTTTATAAAACAACGGATCATTACACTTACTAATCCCACATTTTCAGTATCTAGTGGGGAAATTTGAAATAATTAAATACTTGGACCTAGTGCATTTTTAAAGATTGTTGAATATATATGTAGATATATAAAGTAAATTGATGAAAAAAAGGACTAGGATTCAGAACCTTTCAAAGATAATATCTTATAAAGTGCATAACAGATGGCGAAAAGAACCATGAACTGTCATCTGGCTTCGTAAAACTTGTATGCTTAAGGCTCTCCGATCCTCAGCCTCAAAGTATGTTTTTCATCATTTAATGTTATTTGTCCTTCAAACTTTATAAATGAAATGAAATAAAAAGAAATTTATTGATGGTATCCATGCATTTTACAAAGTTATTGGAAATTTGCCAACGATGGATAAAATGGAATAAATATACAAGTTGGATCAAATTTAAAAAAAAAAACCTTTACCTTTATGTAGTACATTGTAGATTTCCATGTATCCACTAAGCCAAGCATTTCGTTGAGTAACTGATCGTAATATTAACGCTAGAAGACTAATTAAATTTGTCTATATATAACAGGCAGATTTATGGCACGAATAAAAAATATTCTTGATAATTTAGAGTTATCCAACATGACTAAGGATCGGAGATCGTCAAGTTCAAAAGATTTTCACCATATGTCAGCACGCATGTTCTTTGTTTTATTTTTCATGATAAGAACTGTTTCCAAAAATACTTGATGTTCGGCTAAGCGAAGTTTGAATTGGAAACCAAGGCATGACAATCAAAATATCAAGGAAAAATGACGAAAGTAGAACCTGGGACAGAGTATTATGGTGGCATATTTCTGTTACCTACGTGCACGATGAAGTATATCAACGCGCAAGAATACTTTGTCAACATGCAATATCATTATGCCTACATGCAAGATTATTTGGTTGATATGCACGTTACTTATCTTTTTTAGAGAATGTGATTTGAATATTGGCAAAATGTACTTATGCAAGTATTTGCATCATGCAAGGTGCAACGTTATCATCTAGGCATGAAACAAGAAGAATGGGATATTAAACATGTACATATAAGATATAATGTTTGTTAACGTAATAATATTCCGTCGATGGGAGAAATAATTGGACGGTGCTCCAAGAAATGCTTAACCCCATCTTGAGCAGTTTGTCTTGTGTAGCAGACAGTTTTCCTCTTTATATCTTATAAAGACATGCAACATAATTATATAACCAAAATTCTTTTTTATTAAAATAAATATTTGCACTGAGTTGCGATAGATTCAATCTACGAAATAAGTTTCATATCATCTCGAATGCAGTTAATTTTAAGGTAGTCCATCCATAACTGAGGTGAATTTAACAATTTTGATTGATATAAACTATATTAAATACATATTTTAAAATAATTAGGAGGCTGACATGAACCAAACTCGGGAGTATGTATGCAGTCGATAAAATGAACTTTTTGCACATGAAACTTTTTTTAAAGTGTTGTCTCTCCTTTGCAAAAATTAGGAAAAATCAATTTCTAAAAAGATGTACGGTAAATTATGAATTTGTTTTGGCATTTTCAAAGAAAGGGAAAACTTTTGCAACTTTTTACCAAGAGATTTGTGAGAAAATTATTTGTACAATAAAGATGTATTTAAAAATGCATTTTTTCCATATACTTCAATGTTAAATTCAAGAATTGATAAATTTGTTAATATTCATTTTTTTTTTAATTTTAAAGAGAAATCTTTATTATTTTTAAATTAGCCCCTTAAAATCACAATAAGATTTTAGTAATCAAACTTGCAATCTATTAGATATGAAATATGATAGTTATGGATGGACTACCTTAAGTAAACAATTATTATAAATTGCATTTTTATAGTGTAAGGTTAAACTTTAAGATGGTTTAAATATATTGAACTTAACACAAATAAAAAGATAAAAGACAGCTTTCCTCCTCACGTCTAATGTAGTCAAGCTTAAATAAACGCGACATCAAATGCAGAAAAATGTGATTATTATTTTTGGAAATATAATTAGAGGTAAGTTTAATACTTTTTCACACTATAGGGGAATATAAAAGATAATCTCTTTTTCCTTATTTACTTACGATGATATGAAATTGTACAGTTTCATCGAACTTACCCATTTTGAATATGATCACGTAGGCTTCGATACCGCAGTAGTCTGAGTGTCTGTCAATTTTCTGGCCTTTATATACGCGGAAAATGCTATAACCTGTCAATGGATATCATTGTCGCAATTTTTACTTTCTGATTCCATGAATCTTATTTTCACTTTCTTCACAACATTTAAATATTTCAATTTGTTCATTTTGACCTTGCTGTAGGGAGAGGGCTAAAATAGGCTGTGCCTGCTGCCTAATCCCATTCAATATATCATATTGAATAAAATATTGTTTAAATCAAATTAAGTATGATTCCCTCTATATTTCTTACGAAAATTGATTGTATTTCATAGCTCTATAGAAACTAACGGGACTGAAATCTACACGCCCCATTTATCGATTGCATGGTCGAAACCTTCAGCAACCTAAGAAAAATCACAGACTGCACGAAATAATCATGATAATGTCAGACTCTAACGCTAACGCGGGTTATGTAATTTTTACGACATGTCGCTACATTCATATCCCGCATGAATCACCAAAGAAACCATTCTATTGTTTAAACATCTTGCATAAACTTTTGTGTTCTTTCCAAATTTAGCTTTAATATATTAATGAAAAAACCAAGGTCTTTTTTTTTTTTAAATTTTATGCCCCGACATCTCTGAGGCATACAAATAAATATATGTAACATATTGATGCAAGTGTCAAAAGAACGGCCTCAAATAATTATACCCGCACTTTCTAAAGAAAGTTCGGGTATATTGTTGTTACCCTGTTCCGTCTGTCCGTCCGTCCGTCCGTCTGTCTGTCACGTTTTACTTTCTCAAACTGCTCTTACATCTTATAAACCAGCAAACTGAACTCTTGGAGTATGATTTGGGGTGTCATGTTGTTTTGTAAAAAGGTTTCAAAAATTCTCTGGTAGTCCTGGGGGTCAAATAATTGGTAAAAAATGATGTTTTTTGACAAAAAACCTTCTTCCTCGAACTCCTTTTACATTTTCAACAGTAGACAAATCATCTCTTGGAATATGTTTTGAGGTGTCCTATAGATGCGCAATAAGGTTTCGGAAATTTCAATTTTGTCCTGGGGTCATTAAATGGCTGAAAAATGACTTTTTTTTTTTTTTTTTTTTACAAAAAGTCTGGTTTCAAAAAACGTCAATTTCTTTTTACAGTAGCCTAATGATCTAAAAGGATATGCTTCGAGGTGTCATGTTGACGTGTAATCATGTTTCAGAATTTTCGTTTTTATCACGGGGGTCTGTGGGCATCAAAAAATGACGTTTTTTTGCAAAATAAATATGGTTCCCAGAACTCCTCTTACAATTTATGCAGAAGCTATGTCATCTCTTGAGATATGATAGGGACTGTCCTATAGATGTGCAATAAGGTTTTAAAAATTTTAATTTCATCCAGGGAGTCAAATAGTAGCTGAAAATTGACGTTTATCACTCCTAAAAAAAACCTACTTCCCAGAACTCCTCTCGTGATTTAATGAATAGCCACATCATATCTTGGGGTATGATAGGGGCTGTCATATAGTCATGCAATAATGTTTTAAAAATTTAAATTTCATCCAGGGAGTCAAATAGAAGCTGAAAATTGACGTTTATCACTCCTGAAAAAACCTACTTCTCAGAACTCCTCTCATGATTTAATGAATAGCCACATCATTTATAGGGATATAACAGAGGCTGAGCTATAGATTTGCAATAAGGTTTTAGAATTATAAATTTGATTCTGAGGGTCAATGCTATCTGCAAAATGATGTTCCGTCCCATAAAAAACCTAATTCCTGGACCTCCTCTTATCTCTTGTGATTGAAATAACGTACCATAAGATGCATAAGGAGGAAGAATATATATGCTTTAAGGGTGGGTATCACAAGCATTGTTTTCAAGTTATTTGATCATTTTTAATTTTGGGAGGGTGGGGTGGGGTTAGGGTGACCCCAAGATGCCATGACCTACTAATACCACAAAAAGATTTACATTGACATGGTCATGGTTCAAGAAACAAAAATATATATGGTTTAGGAGTGGGGATTTCGATGATTTTGAGGATATTTTAAAAATATTCAACTATTCATGTTTTCTATTTAAGAGGAGGGGGGGGTGGGGTGGTTGTTTAAAAACAACTCCGGGGGGTGGGGGAATGACCCAAGGGGCAGGGGCCAATTTGTCTTAAATGTATCTTGACATGATCAGCAGAATTGGACAGAATTATCACTAAAGGGCATCTGCAGAGTGGGGCCCTAAATAGTTACAAAATCAATCTACAAAAAATATTGATGATATGTTATACATGTATTTAGAAATGTCTTTATTTTCAAAATGATTAAAAAATTAATCATTCAAAATAATTTATAAATAACCGATTGGCAATTCTGCAATTGATTGCAAGATCCCTAGTATAATATCACATGTATTTTTTTATATATAATTATACATGTATGGTAACAATCAGGATTAAAATGCACAAATTTTCATGAGTCATAAACCTTCACATACCACATATCTCTTGACAAAAAAGAATAAGCAATTTAAAATAAAAGAAAATTAGTCATTAACTCTTTTTCTATTACTGGTGTATGATGATGGGGTAGGGGGTATAATGGGAAAAAAAGCTGCAGCATGCCTTCATTCTCACTAGAAATGTATATCTAATCCACACATCCTGGGGATAAGGAACGGTTAAGGCCCCTTCCCCTTCCTCCCTATTATAACTCATATAAACATGATATTTAATACCCAAATTTAATACAAAATAGGGTCAATATGGAGTCAACTCAATAGTGTAAGTCTGACAAATGAAAAAAAAAAATTCTGCAATTCAAATGACAGAAACTATAGATAAGCTTATTTAAATACAGATGATGATACGTCAGTATGCTGGCAAAGGGAGATCACATTTTAGAAAGTGAAAGTAAAACTTAACTGTTTTGTATACCGGTGTCTCATAATATTGTGCTACTACATGTATTATACTTACCTATATTGGTCAACATCATAATGATAATCCAATTAGCACAATACGAATTCCTTTAGCTGATCACCACAAAAGAAACGTTTATTCATGTTAATTAATCCTATTCTGCATATCAAGAAAACATATGCATGTACACCACGTGAAACCCATCTAACCAAAGAGCTGGGTAAAACTAGTACCCGATGCAACCTGTACACCTCTGTTGTGTAAGTAACTTCAGACAAAGATCATTTAATTGAAACATATTGCATGTGGCCTTCTTTTTGACTAAAACTAGTACAAGAGAGTGTTATTTAGAGGCAAACACTTTGTGCGGGAATTGCATCTAGTTTGAATTATGTTATAATACCTTTATTTAAAAATATTAATACTGGGAAATCCTTATGTTCATTAATGTGTTGTAGAAGCTTTAATTTTTTTTATATGCATATATTTACATTTTCCATGTATTTGTCTGTGATAACACTACGAAACGATTTGGTAACGTATAGTCCAATACGAAACGGTTTTGAAAATAACGTATAAATGTCAGAAGAATGAATCTTCTTCTCCTTTGAAATGTTCCGATAGAAACATTTGCGATAAAAGACATGAGACGTACATTATCGCAGTTTATTGGGAAAAAAGTATCGGACGTTTGCTCCTTTGTCTCACCTTACTCCCACCCCTAATGAAATAAAATTAAACGTATTTTTTTGAATAGACAATGAACAATACAGATGAAAGCATATTTTAAAACATGTATCTTAACGAATTTTTGTCTGTTTGTGACCACATTGTTAATATGCCGGCAAACTAGATTAGCTTTAACTACTTACCGATTTTCGCCAGAAAAAAGGAGAATGTACTAAATGCATATAAATACATGACGAAAAATGATGAATAATTACTAGCCATGACTGGCATGAGTATACCACGGTCTTAACAGTTTGATCAAGGACAAAAAAGACATGAGACTTTTAAATAAGGACAATACAAGTTCAGTAATCTTAGGCGGCATACCCAATCACCAAAATAGCAAAATATACCAACAAGAAGAAAGTTTAGAACAATTAAAAATGTGTCCTTATTGTTTGTTCATTGTTACTCAAATTCCTATAATCAGTACATAACGTTTATATTCTGTCTTGTTTGATACTAAAGTTTACTCAGTCTTGAGGGACTTTTTCAAGATCTGACACCATACTAATATATATATATATATATACACGCCTTCTGTCAATACAACTTTTCATCGTAAATGCAGTACTTTACTCACTTTCAACAAATATCAAAACAGATTTTAGAAAAAATGTAAATATAAAAAAAATCAATCCTTTTGTTGATAATTACATGAAATGTTCAGGAATGGCCTTTTTCATGAAGAAAAGGAAACTTATTTTTAGAAAAAGCATGGATTGATAATAAAAAAAAACTATATACATATAAAGATTTCTTTTGTTCGATCATAAACTTATTTCATTGTTTTGCAGTGCATATAGCTTCTGAGACGCAGCAAATTCTACGATTTATATAAGCAACCACAAACTGCCCGAGTCTTCAAGAAGCGGGCCTACTCACTAACGATTAAGGTATCTCTCTCGCCGTTCATAGCGCACATGTTCAATTTATTTTTAATTTATCTACCGCTGAAAGACTATTTTTTCTCATTTTACACAACATTCATAAAATATTTCATTTAAAATTAACAATCAGATTATTAAAGCGGGAACTTTATTTTTGTGTGGCTGGTTTCTAGAGAAAAAAAATTTAAAATCTTGCAATTTTTTTTGGAAATTTATATGAGCTGAATATTTAATTTAACTTTTGTATGTGTGCAAACTTTTAAACTGTGATGTTTGTAACATAATATGTAGGTCCTGTTAACCTTTTTAAAAATTTAAGAGTTTGACTTTCAAGCGCAAAAGCATGCAAATATATAGAAAAAGAAATTTTTCAGTCAAATTTTGCAAGGATTTTACTTTTGAAGCCCTCTTTTTTAAAACTTACATCAATGGTCCCCTTGTTGTATAATGTCATTTAATTAGTAAAGACATATCTAGACCAAATTCACCAAATTCAATCTGTCATTCAATGTATAATTTTAAACTATATTTTGATGTAATTATTCTGCTTATTATAAAATACTGGTGACAACTGTCAAAACAGCGAAATTGCAATTTAAGTGCAAAAAGGTCAATTTAAATGTGCACTAACTCTGAGCGATGAACAGTTCACCACTCTCCCTTTTAGTAGTAATTTTGAAGTATGTTTATTGTCTACAGATTTCAATTAATGATATTACACCCATATCGACATATTCTTTAAATTCAAACATAATTGTGTTTATTTAAAAGACATGAATGCACGAATATTGTTAATATCATCGCATCTCCAGTGATGTCGAGAACAAAGAAAATAGTGTAAAGGAGGCAAAAATCAAACAAACTTTATCTTTTCGAAGCCTCATTTGAATTACTACTGATTGAAAGTCACAACATTTAGCATACAAATTAATTTTCAAGAGTATCCATATATAATAGTTTGTTTCTTAAAGGAGTAAGCTCCATGGCCATACGTAGGCAGCGACTGATACCACGGCTCCAGCAACAGCAGAAATCCCCGCCTTCGTGCTTACAGCCAATCCCACTACACCTGCACTCTGACACAGGGCAAAGAAGCCTCCGGCTGCAGTGGCGGGGGTCTGCGAAGAATAATATAAAGAAATTTTGTCCAATTAATGTTTATACGAGGCCCAATGACACCAATGTATCCAAAACTTTAATACAAATAAAATACAGTACCGACATGAACTAATGACATTAACGTTGAGCACGGATAAATGTTGACTATAATATCTCTCTCTCTCTCTTCTTGTTATATGGGATTCCCCAAATATGGCCATTCTCTAAACTATTAAAAGTTATGGTAACTTGTTCTTGTACACCTTAAAAAATGTGTGTTATAATAGGTTGCTTCTATATTTTCTATACTTTTTTCTATACAAATGTACGTTTGAATTCGCTTATGAAAACTTGTAACTTAACGGAATATGAAGAAATCTCGATTATAAGAAAGTTTAGTATTTTTCTCATATTTTCTAAAAGTCTGCCAATATACGCTTTAGAAGATCAAAAAATTGTGTCCCTGTGGTTTTTTATTAGCAGGTTTTATAGCCTGTATAAATACTATAATGCAAAACGTTTTGTAGCTCCTTTCTGACATTCAGGGGTACTGGTTTAAACAAATGTGACCCCGCTGTCAATGATAGAGAATGATTTTTTTTTATATAAAACGTAGAGATGAGATATATATACGGTGCCAACATATGTTCTGGTCAGTTTTGTATATCTCCTTTATCAGTGATAAAAAAAACCCTCTTAATAATATATGTTATCTTCAGTTGATGTTCTTAAGAATGTCTATCGATATGGAACATATCTTAATCCACGTTGTAGGCAACTTTCATCAATATTCCTCAATTCATCACCTGCACGGCAGCTGCCATGGATCCAACTGCCACGCCTGCCTTAGTGAAGCCCACAGCACTAAGAATTGCAGGAGCTCCTATGTAGGTGCCGATTGTACTCAGTACTCCCGCAATAACCACTGGTAGTACTGAAACATACAACATAATGAAAGCAATCTATTAACATTTATCTCATTTTACCTAGTAAATTGTCTTAATTCTTATATGTTATAGGATAATTTTGTTTGCATTAAGCAAGAGGACAGTACTTGCTAATTTTGCCCAGGCTTGCATCAGAAGCAAACATTACACACTAGAGGTACTCCTTCACTTATACCATGATTGCAAGTAGAGTAACTTTTACTTGTTTGGCCAGTTTTTTAAAGGAATATAGGTTTAAACAAAATGAAAGAAAAAGTGAGCAAGCTCAGATACCTCACGCTCCCCCATTAAGTGACAATGATACACATAATGAATGGCAGGGTATGCATTAAATAAACAAAATAATTTGGTTTTAAAAAGAGCACAACTCCCAAAAAAATCTTCATATTAAAACTTCCTGCAAGTGTGCACATCTATACTTTTGTTTTTAACAACAACAAAATTCTAAATTCAAAAGTGCCAAGTTTTGCAGAAAAATAATAGTATCAGAATTTCCTGGTAATATGCACATCTACAAATTATGTCCTAAATACCTACATAGCTTCACGACATTGCGTGCAGCGGCTTAATTTGAGTTGTGCTTACAAACTGTTCATTACTATATTCAATAAATGGCGAAACTTCTATGTTCAAAAGGGTCGAAATTCCCGGCAAAAAATTTGAATCGGAATTTCCTGTTAATATGCACATCTACAACATTTACACGTTGTGTCTTAAATGCCTACAAAGTTTGACGAGATTCCGTGCAATGGTTTAGGAGGAGCTGTGCTTACAAAAAACAAGACCGACGGACTAACACTGACGGGTCAAAAACATTATACCCCTCGCAACTTGCGGGTTATTAAACTTTAAAAAAAAAAGAAATTAAAAGGAAATAATCCCAAACATATTAATTGTATGAACCCATGAGTCGGAAAGGAAAAGAAGTGGCAGAAAATGTTAACTAAGAAATGTGATCAAATCTACCATAAAGCCCTTTTGGATTTGATCACCCCAACCGTAATCAAATTCATAATATTCATAATACTAAAAGAATGATTCCTTATTCCTTAAATACATATTTCTTTTTTATAGTTTTCAGAAGCCATAGCAATCAAGCGTCATCGCATTTGTTCGAAGGAAACTAAAGCTGTAATTACACCTGAGTTAATATAAGAATTCCACAGGATTCAATTTTTGTCTTCACACAATTTTGACCCTCTAGAGATATGGTAGACAAACGAGACCGTTTTAAATCATCTACTATGTTCAAAATTCATAATAGTCTTGTTCCTTCCTATTTAAATGACATAACTCCTGGAATTAGAAATGTCACTTCCCACTATAACACTAGAAATTCCTCAGAATATTCTTTGCCTAGATGTATATTAGAAGTTTTTAGCTAGTCATTTTTTCCTGATCCTATTCGTAAGTGGAATAATCTGAGTACTAATACAAGGGAAGCTACCTCATTAAGTATTTTTTTTAGAAAAAACCAGAGCGTTTTTACAAAGCCTCCTAAGTATTTCTCCTTTGGTAGAAGATTTTTAAACATTATTCATAAAAAAACTAAGGCACACTTGTATTCTTAATTCCGATCTTCATTGATGTAATACAATAGCAACCCCAATGTGTTCATGTGGAATTTTAGACGATGCACATCACTTGTTTTTCGTGTGTGAAAATATTCTTTAGCAAGACAATCCTTTATGTATGATCTTTTATCGTTGAATTTTTTGAATACAATTGATGTACATTTAATACTTTAGGGTGATAAATCTTTGTTTTATGATGGAAATGTGAAAATATTTAAAGAAGTTCACAGATTCATACAGAGGTGTGGAAGATTTAACTAAATTATTCAAATGTATTTGCATAATTTTCTTTTCCAGCTTAATTCGTTATGCACAGTATTACAGCATTTTAAACAAGATGCATGTATGTTAGAATACTATGTTGTATTTAATTTCTGTTTCCCCAAATGTATTACAGTTGTTATAAATGTTAACTGTATGGATTGTAAAATATTATGTATACAACAGGAGAGGACTATCTAAGTTTCTTTAGAACTTGTGTCCAATCCTTTTGGCATCTTATAGTCAATAAAATTTGTTCAACTCAAATCAAACCCAAAAATAAAACGATTTTTTTTTTTATAAAATGAAGGTGCACAACTCCAATTTGATCTGTTAGAGATTTGTAAAATTTCACAGATTCGTCTCTGTGAAATAAGACGAGAGGGAGGGTCTTTATTAATCGCAAATGCAATGCGCAGATTTGGTTGAATCGGTAGTAAACTTAGATGTAGAGAATAGCAAAGTAATTTTATTATCTAAACTATTAAGTTTAAGACGGAAACTTTAAAGTTAGGCTGATATGACAATCCTGAAAAAAATCTAAGATGGCGGCGATGTGTACCTTGTGTAGCATTACATGTAGGTATTGGTACATGTATATAGTTATTTTGTATTCCAATAAAAATACATAACGTCATGTGTCTGCTCCTTTTTAAACCAATATTCATTAGATGAATGGGATGAACATTTGAATATGAATAGTTCTTGCAAAGAACTATTTTCTCCTTACATATACTAAGTGCTCTATATATTTAAGATACTTTCCTTCGAAAAGTAATGAGGAATAATAGTCTCTTGATTTTTCACCATATTACTTGAAAATCTTAATATGTGACTTTCATCTTTAAAAATGCACTAGGTCAATGTACTAAATTTTTTGAAACTCCCCATACTATACGTTTAAAATATGCGAGGATTTAGATATTTGTACAATGTCACAACGAAGAAATGTATCAGATAATCTGTATTTGGTTGTATTTTTTTATGATAAGAACTGCTTTTAATAAATACATGATGTTCGGCTCAGCGAAGTTTGAATTAGACACCCATGTATGATAATCAAAATATCACTGAAAAGTGACGAAAAGTGGGGTCACGTATAGAGTAATAAGGTGGCATAGTTCTGTCCCCTGCATGCACGATGAAGTATGTCAACATGCAAGAATACTATGTCAACATCCAAATTAATTTATGTTTACATTGAAGAGTATTTTGATGACATGCAAATTACTTATCTTTTAAGAGAATATGATTTTTAGTATTGGAAAAATCATAATTTTATGCAAGTATCTGACACAATACATAAGGTGCAATCTGATAATGTAAAATTATAATAATGAGGATGTAAAATTGGAATACTTTGCATATAAAAAGTATAAATGGCAGACAATAAATTGATAGGCTTGCTATGGGAGATAAAATTGGACGGTGCTCCAATAAATTCTTATCCTCATATTAAGAAGTTTGTTTAGCAGACACGAATGGAATCAATTTCTTTTTATTAAAAAGTATATTTGCAACGAGTTAAGATCTATAAAATCTATGAAATACGTAAGTTTCACATCAGATCGACTGCACTAACTTTTTAAATAAAGGTTTATTATAATTGTTTTACAAATAATTTTATGATGTAATTTAAGGTATAAACTTGAAGGTAAATACGTTCAGGTAAAGTTCTAGTAAATGAAAGGATTTATGAAATTTGAGACATGAATACTTACATCGAAACTTCATATCAAAAGCTTGGTTTTTAAAAAAAGAAGTGTATATGACCTTATTTTGAAAAACGTAAGTTTAACATTTATTTCATATGAAATACAAGTATGAAGAAATCAAGTAAGAATTTCAGATTTTATTTCGATTTTATTTCGATTGTAAAATATATCTAGAATGCATACAGTATCTCAAAACCGATTTATAATGTGTTTTTTTTTTAACAGTAATAAATAAGCATTCTTTGGCGTTTATGGTGTAAACATTACAGTCGGGCACGTGATCAAATCCGATACACACACACACACACACACACACACACACACACACATATATATATATATATATATATATATATATATATATATTTAACAGGAATAAAGAAGCATTCTTTGGCGTTTATGGTGTGAACATTACAGTCGGGCACGTGATCAAATCCAATAAAGACAAGGAGAGGATGTACATAATAGGCTATGCCTGTTTTTTAATAAAGACCGAATGACTTTATGATAAATTTGATCGCGAACAAAATACCGACTGTTATGATCACACCATAAAAGGCAAACAATGATTCCTTCCTACTTATATTTACTTCATTTTTCAATATACAATGTATTGATGTTTTTATCCTGCCAACCCCGTTTATGTCCCTTCAGTGTGGCATACTCTAAAACCTGGCCTGGCCTGGCCCCATTGGCCTGGCCTGGCCTCACTTTTGGCCTCAAATTTGGCTTGGCCCCAAATTTTGGCCTGGCCTCAAAAATTGACCTGGCCTCAAATTTGGCCTCCACAAAAATTTTTGGCCTCAATTTTATTTATTTATTTTCTTTACACATTTGTTGATTGTATTTTTTTTTTTTGATTTATGTTAAATACACTTGAAACATCACACTAAATGGCTTTTAGTGTCTTATAGTGATAGTTCTATTGAAACATACATGTATATATGACTACAGGTATGTCAGTGATTGATTCTAGTAGATTTTGATACAGCCTGTTTTTAAATTCCAAAGTACTTTAAGAATGTAATTCTGTATTACAACATGGCGTATTTTTTTCAATGTACTTAATTAACTTAAACTGCTCTCAGGATCGGACAACACCTATATAAAATACTTGTGTGAGGAGAAAAAAAATAATGGCAGAGACCAATTTGTTTATTCTAACAACATTAAAGGTCACAACATGTTATGCTGTGTTCAAATTCTGATATCGAAGTTACCCTACAGGGGAAAAATTGTTTTCCTAAATATACAAACAACACATGCATCAAACTACTCTAATATAGGGGTGATGATTAATGACCATCACTGAATCAATTAATTGGAGGATGCAATGTTGCAGTCATTCACAAATGACATTAATTAAATTAGACCTGTGAAATGTTGAACAGCAGTGCAGGCAATTAATCTGACCCCAATAAAGCGACAGAGGAGGCTGATATTGAATTTCTACTGGGGAGGGAAATTTGGGTTTGATTGGTGTTGACAGGTAATGTAAGCGAACTCAGTCTGGCATTTTCAAAGTGCATTGCATGTGGATAGAGATTTGATGTCATGTTTACAAGTGTTTGTGATATTTATTTATCCTTCAAACAGGTCAGTCTCTTTTAAAATGATGTTTTACTTTATTATTCTGATATCTCTATTCTACTTTTCGAAGTGGGGAAGGGGGTTGCGTCTCTGAATTTTAATGCCGATAGCTTCAGTATTGGGCATAATCCATTCCTTGGCAATAAAAGAGCATTGTTGCACATGCATATCACATGTATTTGTGTGTGCAAACTTGAATAAAATCAATTAAAACTCAATCAGTCAGGTCACCTATTATAAATTTTTTTCTCTTAAACATTTAAAAATCAATACAAATTCAATGAAAACTCTTTGAAAATGTGAGAAAATTTTTTTTAATATGAGGCCAAAAATTTTTGAAGAGGCCAAATTTGGGGCCAGGCCAAATTTGAGGCCAAAAGTGAGGCCAGGCCAATTTTGAGGCCAGGCCAATTTTGAGGCCAGGCCAATGGGGCCAGGCTAGGCCAGGCCAGGTTTTAGAGTATGCCCTTCAGTGTCTTTCAAGTAATGCATACTGTGTATTACTACGCGACCTACAAGAATGCTGTGCCAATAGTGAATTTATTGAAGAAATAAACCCAGACATTTGATTGGCAGTTTTATTACAGACAAAGACCCCTGAAAATGTAATATCTCCTCTTTTAACTCTACGTAGCAAATAAAACATGAGGGAAAAGCCCTCGTCAATTCTAACGCAGACAAGCTTAGATGTACACAAATGCATGAGGATGTGTTTATTATTAGAAAAATGACTTGCAGCAAAATAAATGGTAAAATGTGTCATAGCGCTAGCACTTAATGAGAGTACAAGAGTTTTTCTTTTAAAATCCCAATTTACTAAAGACGACATGACTTTGTAGAGCATGCGTATCGAACTTACCCATTCTGAATATGCTTACGAATTCATCCTTCTGCCGAATAATCGTAACTTCTGTAGTCTCGTTCAACCGACGGAGTTTTACGGAGACAGCCGAGCGTCTGGTTGAACGAGACTATAACTTCTGGGGTCTTTACTGGCATGTGAAAAAATGTGAAAAACCCCGGATGTATTTGTACGATTAATGCTATTTGGTACCGCCTGCAGATAGATTTATCTGTCCTTGATTATTTATTCAACCGTTCTTGAATTAGTCGCGAACTTTTGACTCTTCTTTAGATGAAGATAGAAATCAAAAAAATTTCAAAAGCGGCATGATTCTTGAAAAATGCCCATGTGTGTTAGCAGCATGCATGCTGCTAAGCAGTTAATAATGAAATATGAAGTCGATAACCATTCCCGCTTCTGTATAGCTCGCGAATCTAAAGATTTTAGGAAGATCGGTAAGTAAGTACAGTGTACTAGAGACATAGTATAGTATAGTTAGTATATACGTCCGTGAGTGTACTATGGGCCTCTAAGTAACGAGTTGGCGAACTCATCTACACACAAACTAGAGTCTACAGATAGTCAGATATGTTTTGTGTTTACAACTTTATAGTAATTTATAATTAATTGTGCGATTGTTTGTAGTTATGAATAATTAGTTAATAGTCGACGTTTTCCTGTTTTTCTAAGGTTTTGATATTTTACTTGACCAGGAAGTATAATATCAAAATCTGTATTTAAAAAGGCCAGGAGAACGCAAGGTATTTTGAACTATAGTCTATCCCAAGTTATTTATGCAGCACATTTGGCCCGAATTTTAATAAAAATACACATACCCATGAAAGAAATGCAATTGAAATTGATGAAAGGGAAAATTTCCAAGATATCTTCGTTAACATACTATCATTTTTCTCTCGGAAAAAAATCACAGGAACGAAAACAGATTTCTTACGGAGATTTATGGGGAATGTTTACATCTTCTCTTAATTTGGAAGTCACTCTGAATACGTCGCACAATTTTTTAACGTTATCATCCGGGTCTGCTGCAATACAAAATCCCAGTAGACATCACGTTTTTTAGCCCTGTATTGAAACATGATAAGCTAATGGGGGCGTTTCAATGGACAAATCTTGGAAATTTATCATACTTTTGAATGAACATCGTTTGAACCCCTAGGTATTTATAAATATCGAGTTATTAAGAAAAACGTGAATCGAAGATATCATGGGACAGAGTATAAATCAACAATAACATGTATTTATAATTGCTATTTACACTTTATTTCAAATCAAAGCACATTTAGCTTATACCAATTATGGCCGTTAACCATTTTTTACTTATAAATGGAAGTGAACAATTGAAAATCAATAACTTTCTGATATAAAATACAATTTTTAAAGATATAATACAATAAATCAGGAGAATTGTACTTTTATTAATAAAAAAAAATATGAAGAACGACATGTTTGTCTTTTTGTATAGGAAATTAAACATTATGATATTTATCATAATGTCAACATTTTTTCCCCAAAAGATCACAATACAAAAGGTGGTGCCAAAATCTTTTGGGAGGTGATGGATGAAGGCAGAGGCCATGCACTGCCTTTTGATGGAACCCCTTTTACCATCTTGGGGTTCCAAGTAAGACAG
This sequence comes from Magallana nippona, assembly GCA_033439105.1. Lineage (NCBI taxonomy): Eukaryota > Metazoa > Mollusca > Bivalvia > Ostreida > Ostreidae > Magallana > Magallana nippona. The sequence continues at coordinate 5,446,388 of CM065922.1, forward strand.
TGCATGCACGGTCCAGATCATCACCAAAAAAAGTCAATACAGGTAAGGTTTAATTTCTTTTTTGATACAGATAAAATACGAATCATGTTAAGTAAAATGGGCAGTCTGAAATTTGTATGAAAAAATAGGTAGACAATAATTGTTGTATAATTTTTAGGAAACTTCTGCTGGGAGACAGATGTTACAGCCTACAAAAAAAAATGAATTGCCCAGCCTCTATTCATTTAAAGGCTGTTCTGAAATTTCCTGAGTTTAAGGTATGTATAAATGTAAAATATTTCTCATGATCAGTCATGTATGATGCAAATTGATAAGTTTTGTATTGTGTTCTTTCATAAATATTTACAATGGTAGATCCCAAACTACCTGGATTTCTAGTCAGGTGCTTCTAAATGAGCTACCTATGTTGGTAAAATAGGTGCTTCCAAATGAGCTTCCTATGTTGGTAAAACAGGTTCTTCCAAATGAGTTACCTATGTTGGTAAAACAGGTGCTTCTAAATGAGCTACCTATGTTGGGGATAACAAGCTTGTCAAAAAAGAAAAGTATCACTATGACTTGTAGATTTACATGAATCTGAAATAATTGGTAACATTAATTTTTTCCAGATGGAAGGAAATGATTCCTCTTGGAGGAGAAAATGACTATCAAAAGTCCTCCGCCTGAGGCTGTCTGAGGAAGAGCCTCTTGTGAAAAACCTGGAAATTTACATTACCTGACCTGACCCAGGAGATCACAGAAACCATTTAACTGGAGAGGTTAAAGTCTGTTCATTACTTAAACATTGGTTAAAAGACTAAAATATGTTTGATATGGTCAAATATCGATGCCCTCATACCCCCTCCACCTCACCATTTTTACATATTTTTAAATAGCATTGCATCAAAATAAAATCTTCATAAAACATTATACACAGGATGTCTATCATGTTTATCATGTAATTAGTTGTTATTGTCCAATAACTGTTTGATAAAATGTCATTAAAATTGGCTAATTCCTGCTATTTTGCAAAAAAATAAAAATATTGTCGTTCCTTTATATTACATAACTACTGCAACTCATTCCCTCACCATGACTGTACCTATGTAATCCATCTACCGGTAGTATGCGCTTTTATTTATTATTTTACTCAATTTATAAATATATATTATTATATAACAGTAACTTGATGGAAAGGGTTGGATCACGTTGAGTTGCCAGGCGTGGATCATATCAGATCAAATGAGATGCAAATCATCAAGTTTGATGTGATGATCCGCGCCTGGCAACTCAACGTGATCAGGCTCCTTGGATCAAGTTACTGTTACAATGGTAAATTTATTATATATTAGTAGGCCCTTGTCCACTTAAAAATTTTAATTACAGAACTATATTTTAAAATCAATTGTATGATGTTTACTTACACATCACTCAGTATAACAGAGCTATTTTTAAACGAACTCTTTATAAAACGTGTTAAAATACAGACGTTATTTTATGTGTACTACTTGTACGTACATCATCAGTTTAAGAGAGTGGTGATACGGAATTGGAAACCCACAGTGTGGAATACAGAAAATCGGATCACACTCTGTAAAATTGACATTATCAAGAAAGGAAATTCATGGGTATATAATAAAAGTTGATACAATAAGCCTGAAAGTAAGTAATATCATATAGACTTTTTTTGTACCTCAACCTTTGTAATATAAAGTATGAAATGTTTGTAGATTTCTGGACTAAGCCAACCTTTAGATGAAGCTATAATCTCGAAAATTCATGGCTTGGTACATGATGTTGTCAGAAGCATTGACGAGATGAAGAGACACTTGCGTCTCTTTGTCCAAGAGCATATCCAGACAGAGGATACTATAATATCAGAGCTTACCAGGAGATACTATCCCACAAACAAAGACATACGAAACCATATGTACAGGGCACTTCGATTTTGTCAGTCAGTTATAGGTCACTTATTTTTTCATAGAGTATTGAGAACCATATATGATTATTTGCCCAGCCACTACCAGTAATTAAAGGAAAATTACATTTATAAGTGTGTTTGTGTGTGTGAACCTGTACAGTTTAAAATCCCCAACTTGTTATGTTACAAATGTAATGGTCAGGCTGGTTATGTATGTATGTGTGTATGTGGTGTGTGTGTGCGCATTAAACACTTGAATATATTTTACAATGAAATGTATTTGATTTAATACATCCAGAAATGTATTTTCAATAATATTGTACATGTATTAGGTTTTCCACTGAAGATCAAGAAAATATTCAGCACATGGTAAAGGAGTGGGAGGCTGCCAACCCAGCTGATCACTTTTATTTTAGGCCACAGTAAGTAGATCACGTTTTAGGGATCATCAAATCTGTTGATAAATTGATCTTTGAAGTCCCCATTTAATGTTCCCAAAGCATTAATATTAATTAAATTTATAATGAAACACAGTTTTTAATGGAAAAATTGTAAAATTTTGTTTTCACTGGATATGCGCATGCTAATTATAAAATTATGTGATAAAGCAAAGAAAAAGTTTATTTTGAGAAATATAGAATTTGTGCTAAATATGATAATAATTGTTTGCGGTAAAAGTTAGTAATCCACATGAAAGAATAAAATGTAAAATTGAATTGTTAATTCGTGCAAGAAAATCTGCTTTGTACTACATCTGCAATGCCTGAACCCTTAATTACCATGATTATACCCCCATTCCGGTATGCTTTTTTACCCTTGTGTGTCTGTCTGTCGGACTCTGTCTGTAACAAAGATTTCTCAGCAACTAGTAATCGCAGCTGTTTGGAATTGAAATTTTAACTCGCTTTTTGTTTAGGCATGCCATATTATGGGATTTATTTTTGAACAAATGAGACGTCAACTTCCTGTAAAATGACGACTTTGCTTATTTTGTATATTCACATCAGAGCGGGGGTATCAGTAGTGAGCATTTACTCACAGATATCTTGTTGTTTCAGTTTTGCAGGGGAGGATGAAGAATTGAATGGAGTAGACTCTACAGCAACATCCAAGTCATTGCTGTGTGTTCATCAATCTAATTGGCAACAAGATCTTCTCATGAAATATGGAGATAAAATCTGTTTGCTTGATGCCACTTACAACACTTCCAAATATGACATCCCTCTTTTTTTTCTCTGTGTTAACACAAATGTAGGATATTCCATCGTCGCTTCATTTGTTGTTGCCAATGAGAATAGAGAGAACATAAAAGATGGCCTGCAGAAGGTGAAGGAATGGAATCAAGAATGGAATCCCAAGTACTTCATGACGGACTTCGACGAGAGGGAGATTTGGGCTACATGTATTGAAAATACCTTTGAAGGTAGCTTAGTATAAAGATCTTGGAAACAGATGATGTTTTGCTGCATGAAATCATAAAAAAATAAAAACTATCATATTTTATTTTATGGAAATAAAAAGATATACATCTGGTACATGCATTATATTGTTACTCAGGGAGCAGATAAAAATTATACAGACGATGATCATATTACAGAAGATGATCATCAAGTATAAGATACATGCATGTATACTCAATCAAACACTATATGTCATGTCATTTTAAATGTCGTTATGCAATATTACTCATTTTTGAAGTTGCATTGATTTGATTGAAAACATTAAGGAATCTATTTTAGATATAATACATTTATATTTTAAATGATTCAATGAAATATTCATTATGTCAAATGAAGATTGATTCAAACAATACACAGACTATTTATTTATTTTTTTCCAGATTGTGAGAGTTTACTCTGTGATTTTCACAGGGAGCAGGCTTGGACCAGGTGGATGAAAGATGGGAAACATGGTCTGACTACTGTCCAAATGGAAGTTCTAGAACTGTAAGTTGATCTTGGTACATATATGATTACATCAACATTGAGGTATATTTATATATGTTTGCTAAATCATATTTTATTGTTATTGTAGGCTCAGGAAAATAGCTCATTCAGCTACCGAAAATGAGTTTCATGTTCATGTGCAGAATCTTAAGGCATCTACTCACTGGAAAGAAAGTACTCTGCTACAGAAGTGGTTTGAGGGGAAATGGCTGAAAAATGCAAAGGTTCATTTAGCTCCTACAAATATTATCAATTTATACAATGCAGAGTATATATGATCATTGTTACAAGTAAATTAAAATACAGGTACATGATTTGATTATAGAGTTACTGATATCTTGTGAAGAAAGAAACTCTTTGTTTAATTGCTTTAACAAATTAGATAACTAATTAAAGTACAATGAGATATATCGATATAGTTATGTGATGCCCAGGTGGGGTTAGTAAAAAAAATCAAGGATAACATGATCACATATAATATACAGAATAAACAATCATCAAATACAGTTATGTACCATGGTATATATATGTAACTCTTGATAAACATTGTTTCAGAGGTGGGTGTGGTGTTTTCGCAGCTCACGATTAAATACTAGAGTCACAACCACAAATGGGTTAGAAAGACAGCATCATGAGTTTAAGAAAACACACTTAGCCAAATACAGAGATGGATCTCTTTCTTCAACCTTGTCTGTGTTGATTTCAAAGTATTTGCCAGAATCACACAAATGGTAAAAGATTTCCTTAATTCTATATTAATTTTATAATAAAAAACATTGTTTACTAAGAGCAAGCCAATTAATTCTAATATTACCATTGTTAGCTTGCTGTTGTAGCATAAAATGATACTATTAACTCATCTGCAAACATAATTTGAATGGTTGAATGTTAATTATCATCATGGTTAATAAGTTTATGTTGTGTTTCAAATTTACTTTCTAAACTGAATACACTTATGACACATGATGTATTAATATGACTTGAGGATCAGAGGTATTATTGACATTTCACAGTATGACATATTTAGCCCCATTTTTAAGCAATTAACTTTAGGATTTTCTATCAAATTAATAATAGTTCAATATAATAGTATTGAAAAGTTGAAATTGAAAAAAAAACCAATTTGTTTCTCATTTGTTAATTATGAGTTTTTTCTGCAATGGTTTGTTTAATTGTTTTTGTATTGCATTATAGATACATTCAGTACAATATTCAGAGCATGGGAAAGTACAAGAAATACTCAGCTCATATTCCTGAGTTTTTGCGCAACAGGCCAAAATTTTTCTTGGAACATTGCATGAAGCGAATTCCACCAAAATGTCTATATCTGCCTATCACTGCAATAACATCATTGCCAAATGGAGAATTTCGTGTCCCAAGTTCTGATGGTAGGAACTTCTACCTTTTGGATTTGGAGAGAAGAATGCCGAGCTGTTCGTGCCTAGATTGGAGTAAATACCACCTTCCCTGTAAACCTCCCTGGCCATAGTTGGGAGTTTTTACACCCAGATTATACAGAAAGTCCGCACTTTCAACTTGACAGAGATATCCTTAAACAAGCCGTAGAGATTTCTCCACCAAGAAGTTCTAGACCAAGGACTGATGAAAATAATATTAATGATGTTGAGGCAGAAAGAGAAGCAGACAATGATATACCAACACCAAAGTTAAGTACATGTACCAAATCCAATTTAAGACTGAACTGTATTCAATTGTTAAAAAACCTCTCATTTTTGAATATATCTTGTCCCCGATCAAGAACAACTGGTTCATATATATATGAAGGTCTGCAAGACAGTTGGTCTTCAATCCAGAAATTGATCCCCAAGCATAAAGGTCTTCCAGTGAGGACAACATCTTTGAGGGTAAAAAGGCTGCAGCAACAAAAATATAGATCCCTTCCATCAAGAAGGAAGAAAAGGAAAAAACATAAACCTCAGGGGACGAAGAGTAGGAGAGGTATTAAATTTCATATCATGATGTAAATGTAACATAAACCTTCTGATATTTTTTGAAGAGAAAAACTTCAAGCTAGAATAATTTTCTTTAATTGCTAATGTCCAAGACTTTATAGCAAATTTAAAGATTAAACACATAAAACAGTATATATTAATGCATGTAAAGTTTTTAAATTCCTATTTCAAATTAAGATTAAAAGTGTCATTAATTTACTGCAAACTTTTATGATTGTTTTTTCTTACAGAAAATGGAAAAGACCAAAAGAAATCTAAAAAGCCCAATGCTGATGAAGTAAGGTGTGATGAAACACTGGTATTTGAAAAAACATCATCTAGTGAGTACACTGTAAGTAGCTAAAGTGAATTTAGTATTTAACGCAATCTTTATTGAATTTGTATTACCATACACTTGTGGAAAGAATATTTCGTAAGTTAAAACTATGTATATATATACAGTTTTATATGAATCTGCAGTGCAAGAAGAAATTCTGATAGGATCTGGATCAACAGAAGATGCAGAAATATCTGGGGAGGGTGTTATTGATGGGAGAACTGAAAACCCACATTGCAGTGAGTATTTTTTAACAGTGTTGCACATCTTGTATGATTTAATAACCTCAAATAGTTATATATCATTTTAAAAAAATAATGTCAATCTCAACCATAATGCCCCAGATGTTATTTTGCTATAATATGAAGCCTGTCTGACAGCTTGTCTTATGTATAAATGGCATTAAAGGCCATATTTTGTTGTACTAAATCAATGTATTGAGCACCATTGGCACTGAGTTGCAAGGCATGAGTCATCAAGCAAACTTCACTCAAAGGCAATATGATATAATGCATGTCAATCATATCAGGTCATTAGTGCTTGCTCTGTGGACAACCTATAGTGATCAGTCTGTCTGTCTGTCCATTCGAGATATTTTGTCCAGAGCATATCTTTTCTCCCTTTGGCCCAATCTGGATCATACTTCACCCAAAGGGTGCCTTTGGTCAAAGTGTGCAGTGATTTGATAGATGTTTGTAGGTCAAGGGTCAAGGTCATATTGGACCACACAAAAAGTCCTTTTTTTAGAGCATATATACTCCCCACTTAGTGTTCTTTGACTCCTATTTCACATAAACAGAGCTTTTGGGTAAAGATTGTGCAGTATCCTTGAACCAAGTTTCAAGATCAAATGTGAAGGTCATAGCAGATATTTTTATTATCTAGTTTTAGATCATGAATTACTTCCCATTTGCTTAATCTTGCTTAAATAAAAAAAAGAAGGTATAAAGGGGTAATGAGTTCTATTTCTAAACTAAGGTCAAAGTCAAAGCAAAATTCTCTGAAATGCTTTTCCTTCTATTATCCATTATTTGAGCGGGGCCCTTTGAGATGATCACCATCTCAATGATGTCTAGTTTTATTAATAATGATAAGGGGAGGTAGGTTAAGGGGACATAAATTAGAACTTAAGATTTATAAACAATTGTACATGTATATTTAATAGGAAAGAATGAATGAGCATATAAATACAAATGAATGAAAATATATGGCTGGACCAGGATTCGCACCAGGACCCCAGCAGCTCTAGTCAGGAGATCAACCACTGAGCTACCCTGGCTGTTATCAACTGTTCAAATAGCCCTAACTACTAAATATCCTATTTTGAACTGATGATTTTCTTTTATATTAAATGACTATCATATTATTTTTTAGCAGAATCTAATTGCAGTAACATGTCAGTATCTATTTAATGATGCCTAATGTGTGCTCTTTACAATTGTAAAATGAATGTGTTTTATAACTAGAAAGATTAGTTTGAGTACTATTTAATACATTTTTACTTCTCAGTTGATGATATTTGGGCTCAAAAACCAGTTGGTCATCTGTATAGCAAGATAGGACCATACAAACTGAGTGACAGGTCCTTTTGCTGTTTAAAAACCATGCTTCCAGATGAGGTAGAGTATTAAAATTGATATTTTTTTTGGTTATGAATTAATGTATACAGATTTTATCAGCATGAAGCTTGCTTGAAAAACTGAAACAAATGCCAAATTAGAATATTCTCTCATGCAAGTGATACATACATTTCAGATAATTGATGCATATACATATCTGCTTGCGTCATCACAAGAGGTAACTGTTACTGGTTTTTTATTAAAATTTTGATACATTCATAGTTTTTGGTAGCTGACAATAACTTGATTGTAAGAAAGGACAGCAATCGTAGGTTATTGCATATGTTGCATAGAACCAGAGTATGCTCTGTCCCAAGATATTTATGCAATTGATGTAACTATGTTAATAATTAATAAACATTGTTTTAAATGTTTTTTTTTTAATTATCAGATTTGTTGATGTTATAATTTTTCAGTATCTTTAATTCGTCCTTATAATAGGCATTTCACATGCTTTATTCACCCATCTACTTTGATATGTTTTATAGAGCAAGCATGTGTAGCATGTCAATTGCACACTCATGACTGCAATATTCAATGGAAATGCTGAACTGCACAATTACCTTGCTGAGGTAAGAAAATACACAAGATTACTCATATAATTTGAAAAAAAGAAATTTGGAAGATGCATCATATGACACTTATTATGCAATAGATGTTATTGTTTAATTGTGTACATTATAAATGCTAAAATTTATATAAATAATCAAGATATGTTGAAATGTTTGTTTACTCTAAGTGTTGTACTTTATTGCTTAGTTGAGCTGCTTTTTTCTTGTTCATTTGGTATTGAAATTTTGTTTATATACCATTCTCTCTGTCAAGGTAAGAAAATTAAAAAAAAATATACTTTTTAAATCTGTCCTATTTTTATTGTAGGTGCCAAAGTTGGATGACTTTGATGTGATATGTGGAGCAGTAAGTGAAGGATCCTGTCACTGGTGCCTTGTTGTGGGTTATATTCATCATTACTTTGAATTCATGCAATGCTTTTTTAAATGACATGTAGAGAGATTGATTAAGAATTTAAATATACATGTAGCAGAAATTGTCAGGTTTTTCTGCAAATTCAAAACGTATTTAAAGAGATTTTCAAATGGAAACATTAATTGGCTGTTTGAAATTTCACAATGAACATATAATACATGTATACTAAATATAAATAGGAGAGATATGGCTCATACTTGAAGATAGATAATCAATATGACTAAAACACATAAAAGGATATCCTGGTATTTTTTGCTCTGCTTTAAGTGGAATATTACATGAATACAGTGAGGAGCAATATATAAGTAAAAGCTAAGATAGCATTTAGAAAATTTTATGCCTGCATTCAATGTCACAAGATTATGTTGTAGTACATCTTGCCAAAGGATCACATCTTGTACTACTTCAATCCACTTGGAGAATCATTTCACTGATTACAGCGAATTGAAGAAAAGTGGAAGTAAGTTCCCTTTTTTAGCTCACCTGAGCTGAAAGCTCAAGTGAGCTATTCTGATCACATTTTGTCTGTCGTCCGTCCGTCCGTCCATCTGTCCGTTAACTTTTCACATTTTCAACATCTTCTCAAGAACCACTGGGCCAATTTTAACCAAACTTGGCACAAAGCATCCTTAGGCAAAGGGAATTCAAAGTTGTGAAAATTAAGGACCACACCCTTTTACAAAGGGAGATAATTAAAAATTATTGAAAATTTTCGTGAAATTTTCAAAAAACTTCTTCTCAAAAACCATTTGGCCAGGAAAGCTGAAACTTGTGTGGAAGCATCCTTAGGTAGTGTAGATTCAAAGTTATGAAAATCATGACCCCTGGGGTAGGGTGGGGCCACAATGGAGGTGTCAAATTTTTACATAGGAATATATAGAGTAAATTTTTAAAAATCTTCTTCACAGAAACCAATCAGCCAGGAAAGCTGAAACTTATGTGGAAGCATTCTCAGGTAGTGTAGATTCAAAGAAGTGAAAATCATGAGCCCCGGGGGTAGGGTGGGGCCACAGTTGGGGGGGGGGGGGTCGAATTTTTACATGGGAATATATAGAGTAAATCTTTAAAAATCTTCTTCTCAAAACCAATCAGCCAGGAAAGCTGAAACTTATGTGGAAGCATTCTCAGGTAGTGTAGATTCAAAGAAGTGAAAATCATGAGCCCCGGGGGTAGGGTGGGGCAACAGTGGGGGGGGGGGGGGGGGGGGGGGTGGGGGGGGTCGAATTTTTACATGGGAATATATAGAGTAAATCTTTAAAAATCTTCTTCTCAAAACCAATCAGCCAGGAAAGCTGAAACTTGTGTGGAAGCATCCTCAGGTAGGGTGAATTCAAATGTGTTCAAATCATGATCCCCGGGGTTAGCATGGGGGGGGGGGGGGGGGGGGGGGAGGACACATTTTTACAGGAATATATAGAGAAAAATCTTTAAAAATCTTCCTCTAAAAAACCATTTGCATAGAAAAGCTGTAACTTCAGATAGTGTTGATTCAAATTCGTTTAAATCAAAATCTTGAGGAGTAGGGTGGGGCCACATTGGGGATCCAATTGTACAAATATTCACAAAAACTGTAATAATGTTATCACATATGGTTTACTTATTTGCAAGCATTTTGACATATTGCTGATTCTTTAAAATTGTTTAGACTCTGGCCCCTGGACGATTCTTGGGACTCACAAGGGGTTCAGAGTTTGATGTAGGTTTATATCATATTTATAAACAATTGTTTAGGATCTTCTTTAGAACTGCAATGCTCAACATGTGATATGACTATAAAATCATCCTGTTAGAAAAAGGATTATAAACATAAGAATACCCTGGGGGAAAATAGAGTTTTATTTATACAGGATCAACAAAAATTATACCACATTGTCCAGATATTTTGTATTATGACTCCATTAAGCTGATCTTATCATGCCTATTGTTCCTCAGGTGAGCGATGTGGCCCATGGGCCTCTTGTTTGTTGATCATACAATTTTAAATATGATGTATAAAATCATGAATTGCTAAATTCTTTGTCCATGTACGTATCTTACCAACGCTTTCTCATTTCCTTAGAGATCTGTTATTTGGGAGAGAAAATTTAGGCATATCAGAGAATCCAACAGAGTGGTTTGTTCATAGAAAAGAGCATGCTCGTCAAACAGATTCCACATCATGCGGTGTTTTTGTCTTAAAGGTATTTTACTATGGTAAAGTGTATTCACAATGACAACCCATGTTTGTGCATTTGTAGACCATTTCTGGTTCTAAAAATAAAAGCAAACCATTGATTATTCTGAAAATTTGCACATTTCATTTATAATTAACAATTTCAATATAAAGATAAGTGCTCAGAGTCTTTAAAATAGGATGTTTTTTCAACAATTTCCATTAAAACTGTATAACATATAATTGAAAACTTTTCCTGTTGTTGGTTCCAGTTCCTTGAATGTATGCTTGCCGGGAAGGAGAACTTAGAGATTGATATCTCGGGAAGAATATAAAACACAAGAAATTCCATCGGACAAGTTCTTTTAAAGAACAGTGGTAAATGATGAACCTAAAGAATAATATTATGTTAATCCATGTAAAAGTGGTTATTTAAGCTGGTGGTTAAGTACGCGTTTTCTATGGTCAAACAATACGTGTGGGTATTGAATATGCGGATGCGTGATCTACCACTCTAAAATTTTGATTTTTTTACCATACATGCGGGGGTATTTTACGCGATTTTAAGCTTACTGCGTAACTAGTGTAAATTTTCCCCATGCGTAAATAACAACTTTTACAGTAACATAATGCTGCTAGCTAGTACATAACATAAATTAACTTAAAAAACTTAAACTAACTGCTAATGAATTTATTGAGATTAAGCTCAAAGTACTTTCATTGCTTTTATTCAAAGTTATAAGTGCATTTAATGAATGATACTTTAGGAAATATGATAGGGCAGTAGTTGAATTCAATGCAAATTAACATACTAATACCTCTCATCTTTTTTCACAGATGATTTAGAACAGTACTGCAGATATTGTTATACAAAAGAGTGTGAAGAAAGAGGGACACTGTTATTCTAAAAAATCAAAATGTTAATGGTCCTCCACACCCTCTGGAAAAGTTTATCATACAAGTCCGATTTTTTTATTTATTTATTCTTTACAGATATGAAATTCAATCATGCATTTGACTTGAAAATAATGGAAATAATGTTCAATTTTGGGGAGATATCAACTTTTAAAAATGTATTGATATTCATAAAAACAAATGTTCCAGCTATATTCAAACTCAAGACCTGCGGGTTATTAGACCAAAGTTATACTCACTGCGTGCGCTACAGAGATAGACACCAAATATTGCATACATGGTGACATAAACAGTTTCACAATGAGTTAAATTCACCATGTTATGACAAGTAAAAGTCACGGGGTGTTGAGGACCCTTTATGTTCAACAACCAATATACATCTGAATATAAAAAATTTTAATTCAAATGTTTGTGCATTTTGTTCAAATACTAGAAAAAATAAGATTAAACCAATGAAATCATTTGTAACAAATCAAAATATATATATGTGTGTGTGTGTGTGTGTATATTTAAAGCTTTCTTTTTTAGGTTTGCTGTAGGCAATGCACTGGATCCAAATACTTCCATGTCAAATGTGAATGCTCCTTGCATCCGGCTGCAAAAGGAAATAATGGCCAGAACAATGTATTTTTTTTTTCTATTTGAGCATGTATGAACTGTTATTATTATCTACTATAGTGTAGTGATAATCATTATATACTAGCATAATTTTTTCGAGTGATATCGATAAAAAAGATTTACTGACTTGTACCCAATATTATGTTTCAGTGTAACATGCAGTCATAAAAGGGCAAATTTTATAATGGAGTATATAGTAATAGAAATGTATAATGCAATACTGATTATTTTGTTTTCTTTATTTCAGTCCAGTATGGAATACGAGTTGAGAAAAAATCCCACTAAGGTAATTAAGTATAATAAATGTACTAGTAGTTAAGTTGTTTACAGTATATGTATTTACAAAGTTGTGCAATAATTAAGGACATGCATGTATCAAATAAATGATAGGATCTCTTTATTTTACTCTGCGATTGCATTCCAGAAAAGAAAGAGAAGTTCATATATATATTCTGATTTAAGAGGAAGGTATAAAAAGTTTATGCATGTTGAGGTTATGTTGAGGCAGTGGTCCATAGTACGGTACCAGTTGCAGGGCGGTGGTCTATAGAACGGTACCTGATGCAGGGCAGTGGTCTATAGTACGGTACCTGTTACAGGGTGGTGGTTTATAGAACGATACCTGATGCAGGGAGGTGGCCTATAGTATGGTACCTGTTGCAGGGAGGTGGTGTACTGTAAGGTACCTGATGCAGGGCGGTGGTCTATAGTACCGTATCTGTTGCAAGGCAGTGGTCAATAGTACAATACCAGTTACAGGGCGGTGGTCTATAGAACGGTACCTGATGCAGGGCGGTGATCTATAGAACGGTAATTGTTGCAGGGAGGTGATCCGATTCAGGGCGGTGGTCTATAGTACGGTACCTGTTGCAGGGCGGTGATCTATAGTACGGTACCGGTTGCGGGGCGGTGCATATAGAACGGTACCTGAAGCAGGGTGGTTCTCTATGGTGCAGTATCTGTTGCAAGGCTGTTGTCTATAGAACTGTACCTGATACATGGAGGTGGTCTGTAGTACAGTATCTGTTGCAAGGCAGTGGTCTATAGTACGGTATCTGTTACAGGGTGGTGGTCTATAGAACGGTACCTGATGCAGGGAGGTGGCCCAAGTATGGTACCTGTTGCAGGGAGGTGGTGTACAGTAAGGTACCTGATGCAGGGCGGTGGTCTATAGTACCGTATCTGTTGCAAGGCAGTGGTCCATAGTACGGTACCGGTAACGGTAATTGTTGCAGGGAGGTGATCCGATTTTCAGGGCGGTGGTCTACAGTACGGTATCTGTTGCAGGGCGCTGGTCTATAGTACGGTATCGGTTGCAGGGCGTTGATCTATAGTACGGTAACTGTTGCAGGGCGGTGCATAGAGAACGGTACCTAATGCAGGGTTGTTCTCTATGGTGCAGTACCTGTTGCAGGGCGGTGATTGTTGCAAGGCAGTGGTCTATTGTACGGTACCTGATGCAGGGAGGTGATGTACAGTAAGGTACCTGATGCAGGGCGATGGTCTATAGTACCGTATCTGTTGCAATGCAGTGGTCAATAGTACGGTACCAGTTGCAGGGCGGTGGTCTACAGAACGGTACCTGATGCAGGGCGGTGGTCTATAGTACCGTATCTGTTGCAGGGTGGTGGGTTATAGAACGGTACCTGATGCAGGGAGGTGGCCTATAGTATGGTACCTGTACCTGTTGCAGGGCGGTGATCTATAGAACGGTAATTGTTGTACGGAGGTGATCCGTACCTGATGCAGGGCGGTGGTCTATAGCACGGTATCGGTTGCAGTGCGGTGGTCTATAGTACGGTATCGGTTGCAGGGCGTTGATCTATAGTACGGTACCTGTTGCAGGGTGGTGGGTTATAGAACGGTACCTGATGCAGGGAGGTGGCCTATAGTATGGTACCTGTACCTGTTGCAGGGCGGTGATCTATAGAACGGTAATTGTTGTACGGAGGTGATCCGTACCTGATGCAGGGCGGTGGTCTATAGTACGGTATCGGTTGCAGGGCGGTGGTCTATAGTACGGTATCGGTTGCAGGGCGTTGATATATAGTACGGTACCGGTTGTGGGGCGGTGCATATAGAACGGTACCTGAAGCAGGGTGGTTCTCTATGGTGCAGTATCTGTTGCAAGGTTGTTGTCTATAGAACTGTACCTGATACATGGAGGTGGTCTATAGTACAGTATCTGTTGCAAGGCAGTGGTCTGTAGTACGGTACCTGTTGCAGGGCAGTGGTCTATAGAACGGTACCAGTTGCAGGGCGGTGATCTATAGAACAGTACATGATGCAGGGTACTGATCTATAATGCAGTATCTGTTGCAGGGCGGGGATCTATAGTACGGTACCTGTTGCAGGGCGGTGATCTATAGTACGGTACCTGTTGCAGGGCGGTGGTCTATAGTACGGTAATTGTTGCTGGGCGGTGATCAATAGAACGGTACCTGATGCAGGGTGCTGGTCTTTATTATAGTATCTGTTGCAGATCTATGGTACGATACCTGATGCAGTCATCAACACGCACGTTGCATCAGTATTGTGGTACATAGTACTTCGAGTATTAAGACATTAGGTACTTTAGAGTCCAATTATACCCGTTAGTGTTCTTGGCTGTGCAAAAGACGCTGAGACTGATGTTTCCAGTAGCGATGGTACTGACATTTATTTACAATTTTTACAAAGATGTATTTCTTATAAAGAACGTTGTTCAATTCAACCGCATATTTGTCAGAATTCTTTTTGATTTTTTCAAAATTAATAGATGCTAAATATAACAAATTCTAGAAACACACATCTGATAAATAATTATTGAAAAGGGATCTCGGAAGTATGAAAAAAATATCCTTTGTCAGGCGTTTTCTTTACAAATGCCATTTTGTATTTAAAGCGTACATTTTAGTTCAAAGATTTAATGTAATTGCATTTAATAATTTCAAAAATATCTCCTAAGTCAAGCACTTAAATCAAAACCTTAGAATTGCCAAAAACTAATGTTTTAATTATATTTTGTCGGTCTCAAGTCTGAAAAAGTGAGTTTTCCCCCTAGATTGTTTTCGTTGGTATCCGGTAAAGAAAACCCTCAAACACACGCCAATATACTCATGCATACTATCCGCACTCTTGATTGACGTCCGGCCTTCTTATTCAAATAATACAATGACCTACAATTTTATTTAACTGATATGTTATGTTCATAATGAGTCTCATTGACAATTTTTTTAGTATTTCCATCCCGGCAGACCATGCTTGAAACTTTTAGTTCAAATATCTCAATATTTTTGTTTTAAAGGGTAAATTTCAATTTCGGTGTTTAAAAGTTGCGAGATCGTAGTGTTTAGATATCGATAATTCACTCTTTTGCAATGTGATCTGCTAATACACTATACAAGTATACGTTAACCTATTACTGACAGTTGGTTTATGCATTTTAAAACTGCAGAGTTATAAAAAACATAAAAGGATACACATTTTATTCAAAGATTTTTCTGCATTTTACAAAATGATAATTCACAGAAGTGTTACTTTAATTAACAATTTTTTTTTCTAGATTAACATGTACATGTGTAATATATACGATTGAAATGCTTAGCCATTACAGAACTAATTTGTGTACGAGTTAATATGTAACAGTTTGTAAGCGAGATAACTCATACCAGCACATGGAAAGATAACTCCTGCCGGCCTCCCTCCCTGCAAGCGGTACCGGATAGCCACAGCCTATTTGTACGTAACCAGCGGTGCATTTGTCTCCTCTCTGCCTCAGTTGGAAGTTACATGGCAATTATGGCGGGAAAACAAGGTTGCTAGGCTATCAAGAAAATTTCTAGAGCCTATCAGACGGTGTTGGATTATTCAGCAAAATATAAGGTCGTTATATGACAATATATTTACATTTTCAGTGCCTTTGCCTGTGATAACACCACGTATCGATTTGTATTATATAGTCCAATAAATTCAAATAACGTATATATTTATATTCAAATATTTAATCGTACAATTGCTAAAAATTATATAAATATCAGTAATAAGGAATCATTCTTTCAAATTTTGAATATTATGAGGTTTTAATTTTGGTCAGGGCGTGATCAAATCCAATAAAGCCCGAATACTCAAATAATGATTCCTTATTCCTTAAATAGATCAATTTATACGGATCTTTAAATATCCATTTTTAATGGATCTGGTGTTTTGTCCTTGACATTGTTAGAATAAAAAAAAAGACGATGGGTTATCAGTTATAAATTTTAGAAAAACAATCAACAAAAAAATCAAAAGAATCTTTGAAAAAGGTGAATTTATTTCATAGTTTTATTAAATAGTTTTTTGTATTGAGAACAAAGCATTGATTTTTAATTGAAGCTCAATAAATTTAACAGGTACACAACAATTTGATGGCAAGACAATATCATTATAATAATTTTTCGCACACATATATATCGGAGTATTTGTCTTCCTAGAGCAGTGGATTATTACTTAAGGATGGCCGAGATACCCGCCCCCACAGCTCCAGCTGTGGCACAAATCCCCGCCTTCGTGCTCGCGGCCAATCCTAGTACACCCGCACTCTGACACAGAGCAAACACACTTCCGGCAGCCGTGGCGGGGGTCTGTCAAATATGAAAAATGGGAGTTTTAATAAAACATTTCCTATGTAAATATGAGAATTATTTGAACATATCTTATTTACTCAGAGGAAATATCTTTAACGTTTGCATATATTCATAGTGTACAGTGTGTGCTTATTCAATGTTTTGGTTTTTTAACCATCGTCGATTTTATAACAAATATACCTGTATAATTTCTGTGTAAACCCCATTAAATACTACATCGATCAGTGTTGTTAACATACCAATCATTGACTTAAGTGCCGCCTTAACATTTGGTTAACTTCTCTCTTTGATGTTAAAAATACTATTATACATGTAAATATTGCATTTACCATTTTCATGTTTTGGACGTGTATTAGGGATATTCATTAAAAAATGAGACGTTTGCTATACACCGTAAAACTAAGTACTTTTCTCTAATATTTTATTCACATTCTCTCAATATAATGACCCTATATTTCATTACATGCATCAAGTCTTTCAATCCAGCTTTAGAATGTGCCTCTGTAATCCGAATAGGTTTACTCCACGGTCACTGATACATCTCTGAAACAAGTGCGGAAGAAATGTGTACACGCCGTTTAGACGGCAGGTTTTTTTCAGTTTGGATAATATTTAAATAAAGTCACATGGTTATAAACCTGGAGAAAACGGAGAATGATTTACACCACCGATGCTTGACATCAAGTGGTGATATGACTTGATGTATACGGAAGCGTATCGGGGCCTACACTTGTTGTGTTATAACTTATACATTGTCATATTTTTTATCGTCCTATTGACATATAATTTATTATGTCGTATTTTTAATGCAAATATTTTGCATTGTATTGAGGTAAGTTTACATAATTTAAATCACCTTATTGTAATTGATCAGTTTTCTTGCAATCTGCTATATCGACTAAACAAAATATGGGGTTATAAATAATAACTTAAGAATGAGTTTTAGTCATATCGAGAAAGAAATGTTGACATAGAACAATGAAATTGTATACATTATAGGTATATCGACATATATATGTTTCATTTCTTGGGAAAATTTTGCGAAAATATTGTTGTCGTATGAATTTCGCGGGAGCGGGAGTTCTGATGGTACGACACTTCATCTGACTCTAGCTCTGAGAAACACATGTAGACTGACATTTGTGGACTCATTGGAATTCCTATGCTCGATTTTCATGGATTTCGATTATCCTTTCATCAATGAATTTAAATCCACAACGAATTATGAGTAATAGTATTGATATATTTAGCATACAAATTATTCCAAGAAATATAGTACCCATTAACCTATGAAAAAATAGTAATCTACGAATATTGGCTCCACAAAATTCAATCCAAAATAAAGTAAATAAATTTAAACTCTAAAAATCAGATACTTCTTTTATTGTCAAGCAATTAACAAAATATTTGCATTTGTTGTTGTAGTTAGGGGCGATAGATGTGAGCAGTGCTACATATGTACCCCAAAATTATGACCATGTTTCAATAATCATGTTTTTACAACGGTCTCCCATCGAAGAGGCTTGTTTCACCCATCTGTCTTGAAGCAATTTGATTGGATGATAACCCACCCTCTCAACTACAATGTAATCTAACCACGATATCAACTGTTATTATAAATGAATTGACTGAACAAGCGTTGCATTTTCTCATTACCATGCCCTGATGTGAGTCTTTTCTTTATTCGCGTGGTGAAAAGACTTGCATCAAATCATGATAGTAAGAAAAACGCAACGCTCATGCAATCAGTTCATTCATACTATTATTTAAAAGCAAATACACTAATTTTATAATTATTTCGACGCTTTGGTAAATAAAACATTTTTAAGGAGGGGGGGGGGGGTTAAATTAATACGTATAAGTAAATGGGTTCTACCATGTTTTCAAAACTCATATCACATGTTTAATTGAGAGTAACCCAAACATAGAAGATCATAACTACAATATTAACTACTAATATGATTGATGCAATTAATATAAAGTAATTACTGTTCTTTGTTTTTTATTTATATGAAACTGCCAATGTCAGTCTACATGTGCTGTCTACAGCTAGATTCAAAGTGAGGTGACGTACATGTACATGTACATGTACCTTCAGAACTCCCGCGCCCGCAACGTGCATTCAATAGTATCATTTTCGCAATGGGTTCCCCAGAAATGAAAGCATTTTGATATCGACATGACTTTAAAGCATTTATTTTATTTTTCTTTGTCTCAATATAATTAAATTACATTCTTAAATCAACATTTCAAACTCCATATTTTGTGAAGTCGATAACGCAGATAGCAATAAAACTTGTAAAATTCAATAAGGCGAATTAAATTATATATAAATCACAAGATGCAATTCAACAAATTTACATAAATAAGAGATCACAATGCTTTATATGTTGACAATACAATAAAAAGGACATTTTATAAGTTGAAACACAACAAGTGTAGGCCCCGATACGCTTCCGTAGATGTATGCTTGATATATATTGGGCTGTTGTTGTATTTCATTTTCAAGTAAAATGTAATTTGTGTTCCTTGCAAGTTGTTTTGGGGCATTATCATCTAACAGTTTGATCCCTACCCTGCATGACTTTAGTTTTCTGTTCTTCTATTATCATTGTGTTTCAGATAATTTATGAACAAAATCGACATTAAAATATTGTAATATTTCTGGCTTTTTTTGTTGGAAATTGAATTAACTACACCATAAAAATAAAGAATATTGTTCGAAGAACCTTTTTTGTCGTCTTATCGTGTTCAGCAATTGTAGGATATTGCTCTGTTTAGTTAGCATTACTTTATTTTATTTCAATATAGAGATAAATTCTGTCAACATGCAGGATAATTATGTTTACATGCAAAATAATTATGTTGACATGCAAGTTACAATTCTTTTTAGATGATCAGATTTTTATATGGGTAAAATGACTTACTAATGCTGAACTCTGACATCAAATATGCAACATAATTATGACATCATGCAACTTATTTATGTTGACAATATGAAATAATTATGTCGACATGCAACATACTTATGTCGACATGCAACTTATTTATGTCAACCTGTGAGTTAATTATGTTAACATGCAAGATATTTATGTTGACATGCGAGTTAATTATGTCGACATGCAGGTTAATTATGTCGACATGCTACTTATTTATGTTGACATGCAACATATTTATGATGACATGCAAGTTATCCCCACATGTTGTCATAAATAATTTGCATGTAAACATAATTATCTCGCATGTTGACATAGATATCTTGCATGTTAATAAATTAATTCGCATGTTGACAAACAAGTCGCATGTCGACATAAATATTATGCATGTTGACATAATTATCTCGCATGTTGACATCAATATCTTGTGTGTCAACATAATTTACTTGCATGTTCACATAAATAAGTCGCATGTTGTCAAAATTTTGTTGCAATATCTTGTGTGTTAACATAATTTACTTGCATGTTCACATAAATAAGTCGCATGTTGCCAAAATTTTGTTGCACTTTACATCTATGATGTCAGGTACGGGCGTAATTAAGTTATTTTAGCCATATAAAATCAGGTTCTCTTAAAAGATTTTTAACTTTCATGTAGACATAAAATTCTGCATGTAGACATAATTTTCTTGCATGTTGACATTTTGTCTTGCATGAAGGGGGCCAGAAATAAGCCACCATAGATATCTTACATTGCTTTCGTTTTGGCTTATCATTTAAATTGTTGGAAAAAACATTGAAGAGCCTTCCTGACACCTAAATATTCTTTTAAAGTCTTAGAAACAATGCCCGATGAAATTTCATCATCTTTGCACTCTTCCGCCTCTGTCAATGGTGGATTTCACTGCTGCGGTTAAACGCTCATTGAAAACTAATTAAGGACTTCCAGATGGTTTCATATTTTCAATTACTTGTAAGTCTCAACCTTATTTGAAATGGTATATCAATCCCTCAATGGTTTTAATAGATACAACATTTAACTGAAAGATTTCTTCCATTTCATACCCGTAATATTCACTAGAAAACGATTTCTTTTTAAAAAAAATTTAAAAAAATTATTCGATTGGCTCACAATATGGTACATAACATTTAATTTAAACATTGTACAATTGATGAAATAGATCACACATCACACTCGTATTATATAGTAAATATTATTGTAGATATCTCTTTCAAATACAAAAAATATAAATAAGAAAAAAAAAAAAAAAAAAGCTACTTGACATAGAAAAATGAATAATAATGAATAAAGAGACGGCTAGACAGACTGGTCAACAATAAAGAAATTATAATCTGACCTAGTAAGCCTAAGAATTTAAACTACAATTTTTCAGACTATTAAAAAACTATAATTCACATGTACTATTTTTATGAATGTTACAACCTGGTTAGTATTGGCTGTTAAATTCCCCCTTCCCCCCCCCCCCCCAAAAAAAAAAATTGCATTTCGTTTGTTGAACATAAGTAAATTCATGTAACTTTCTTTGGAATGAATCTTATTTTTCAGATAATTTTAAAAACAGTAAACTAAACTTGCCTGCCAGGTGATTTTGTGTGAGAATAAAACATTTTCCAAGTGAAATACAAAAATTCAGTGGAGTATTGTTCATATCATAACAATCCAAAATAACATCTTTCATTATCAAGTAATTAACAATTTCTATTTGTTGTTGCCAGCAATATATTAAAGGGAACTATACACAATTTGAGATCAATTTTTTTTTTATTTTGTATTTATAAAATGGTTTAATTGTGCATTTTGAATGATTGACCAAAATGTGAATGTTAAAAGTTAAGTTACAAGCGAGATACAGAGGTTAGAAATCATTTTTATCCCAACAAAGCTCCAGTCCTATATTTGTTTACAATTTATTTAAAGTAAAGAAATGACAATTTCTTTGACAAAATGACTCGAGGCAAACAAAATAAACTGATTAAATGTGTTCATAAATAACATTATCAACAAAAGGAACCAACAGTTCATTGAAGCTTATTCCAATTTAACATATATGTAACAATAACAAGACTTGAGCTTTGTTTACAAACCAAAGAATTTAAAACTCTGTATCTTGCTTGTAACTCAATATTTGACTCTCAAATTTTGATGAAGCATTCAAAATACCAATACCAACCATTTTAGATATTGGAAATGGAAAAATAAAGTTTGAAAATTTTGAGCTCAAATCTGTCTAAGTCACTTGAATTTTACCAAAATACTTGAATGCTAGTACATAAAAAAAAACATATAGTGTATTCTGTCAATTTCATGACAAATATTACAATTAGGACTTAAGGATAAGTTTCATATTAAAAAGAGACTTGTTATGTACTATTATTCTGTGTGCATAATATTTTTAACTGGAAAGATGTATACTAGTTGTATGCAGCACTGAAGAGTAAATTTAATATTTTTTTGTAATCCGAATTTCTAAATTAAAAATTTCAGACAATTTTTGGATACAGAGGGTTGAATCTTTGCAACTGTTGAGCAAAATTCAGTAAATATCTTTGCAAGTTAGCTTACATAAAGATACAAGCTTGTGATGAATATTCAAAGTGTAATTTTGGTCCCGTTCATGGAATATGTGTTGACCTTTTAGCAATTTTTTTCCGATTACTTGGGATTGAAGAAAGAAGGTTAGTGTATTACAAAAAGGATGGTATGAAATTTTTCAAGAAATTCGTCTAAAGTTTAAAAAGTACTATTGCTGTTAAGAATATCCTCTAAAAACATTATTCCATATTTATATCACTCTGAGAAAAAGATTGGTTTGCTTTCAATACATATATAATTGTTAAACCAAAGACATTCTGTGAAAACAGGAGGATTCTGACTGATTTCATTCATTTAAGCATTGAATGTTTATTTTTGGATGTCGTCAGTCCTATAACACACCAAGCGGTGCAGACAAATCGAATACCGCGCGTTAGCACGGTATGATAATTTGTCTGCACTGCTTGGTGTGTTACATGACAAACGACATTAAAAAAATAAGCATTCAATACTTATATTTATATTCATACTGATGTCTATTTTTTTTTTTTAAATATATGTGTATTGTCGCTGTCAAGCCATTATATATATATATATATACGCTCTCGTTCATACATGGAACAGCCATATTAACATGGTATTCAATTCGCTTCCGCGACTAAACATATAGTGTCAGAAACTTTGTCGAAAAAACCTTTTTATTGATGAATAAATTTTATTTAACGATTATTTTCCATGTACATATCAAATTGGTTATGTTTGAGTGTTTTATTTAATATTACAATAATAAATATAATCAAAACACGTGGTGACGTTTATGTCTGTGCTCATGGTGCATGAGTTGGCTAAGTGTATTCATAGGAAATTGAACGTCGCAGATTTCAATGCAATCATAAGGAAAAATATACACTGAATGTAAATATATAGTTTCTTAATATTTTCCATGAAGTAATAACATTATGGTAAAAGGTAATTAGCCCAATTATATACTGTAGCTTGACAGACTACACCTTGCTAAGAAGACTCTGAGATCAGTGATATCTCCAGTTCCTGTGAAAGCATTTATCAACTTTTTCCACTTTGCTTCATTTGCACTAAAATATTTTTGGATCCAATTTAATTGGAGTGACTTAACTTGAATTTCAAAATTAAGGAATTTAAATCCACAATCTTCAAAACTTTGACAACTAATTGTGTATTTTGTGTTAGGGATTTCTGAATTCCATATAAATCTATTTATTTCTTTATGAACCAAAATTATATTATCTGAAATTGGAATTAGAAAAACAAGATTTGATATGCAACTCGATGTTTAACTTTCAATTCGGGGTTTTCTGTAAGTCTTCATATTCGCTTTATGAATACACATACATCATGGTCAAACTCGCTCTGATCGACGAGATTATGTTTAATAAATAGGTGTTTGAGAAAACTAGAACATGTATAATGGAATCAGACGTTAGATAAATGCTTTCTTCTGTAAGCACATTCTTGGTGGTGAAATGAGTCCATAAAGTAAGAAATAAGACAAAAATCAACTCTTGACCCCCTTTTCGCCGATTCATGTACAACATAGTATTCATTCTGCATATTGTGGTATACATGGCCACCCAAAACCTATATCATATACGTTGGATGCAACATTATGATGAAGGATGTATATTTACTATCAATATGGTAGATATCCCGATTACTGTCGCAAAAATCCCCTACCCATGTTTCAATATCTCTTACGTTTCATACCTGCAGTGCAGCCGCGATGGATCCAGCTGCCACGCCCGCTTTAGTGAAACCCACGGCTCCCAGAACCAGAGGTCCGCCTACGCATGCACCCACTGCACTCGCTGTCCCTACAGCAGCTATCTTCATAGCTGAAGCAGACAATTCATCGAAATCAAAACAGTGTTAATGATGATATCTCGATCATGACAAAGGTCAGCAGCCTCGTTTTGGCTGCTTTAAGAGGGTGTGTGTTGCAGGGGTTGGAATTCCCCTTCTTTGGGATATATATGAAGAGTTTACAACATAACAGAGCTTTCGTAGACTGGTTTTTGAAAATGTATTGTAAAGCTAAAATAGGTATCATAAGTTTATTAAATTAACATTTTGACAAAAACTGGCTTTTTTAAACATAAAAAAATTAAAACATTCTATAAGGTACCTGGAGGTGATCGATTTTTTGTACCATAGCTTGACGTATTTTCTATTGTTAAAAGTGTGGGTTATCTGAAAATAACCAACAATATTACATGGGGTAACTACTTCCTATCTACACTGCCTGTTTGTTAAATATCATGATGTTGGGCTTCATTTCATTTGCTTTCGTTAGGTTTACAATAATCACATTTAAAGCTTTATATGCCATATTTAACGCTGGTTTTTTTTTTTTTTTTTTTTTTTTTTTTTGCTGTGTTGGACAGCAGACCCAAAGTTTATCAATATGATGAACTGCATAAAAGAAAACATTGTTACAAATGGGACAGGTTATTCATTCGTATTAATTGTATACTACGTTATTTTATGTAAGGAAATTGAATATTTTCTGTTGCATATTTATAAACTATTCACGTATATGTATATCTGCTTCTACTCATATTGCGTAAATCAGAACATGAAGTAGGTCTTAAGTATACTGTTGTATAGACTTAAATCACTTAAAGAACCATTACCAAAAAAATTAGACTCATACATGCTCATGAATACACGTCTAAGAACTTACCGGAATAAATGTCCATGAGCGCTTCAGCTTCAGTAGAGCAATAATTTAAACAAAGCGTTTACCGCACAATGTATTAGTTATCGTAACGCGATGTCTGTTTATCCACATATATATGTTCTATGCTCGGAAGATAACAAGTCAATTCGGCATCTGGTGAATTCGGAACCTGCGTAAATAGTCAACTTGGCATCTGGTAAATTCGGCACCTGGTGAATTCGGCATTATGAATTTGGTTAATTCGGCACCTTGTTATTTTTTGTTATAACTAAAGATCGGGAAATATAGAAAGAAACACAAAACCATAATTACCTCCAGTATGTTGCCGGGATGACCAGGTGCCGAGTTGACCAGCATTCATATATATATATGTGTGTGTGTGTGTGTGTGCGTGTTTTTACACACCGATCACATGGGAATCTTATCCGTTCTGCTCTCTATGACATATATATAAATATTTACATTTTCCAGTGTCCTTGTCTGTGATAACACTACGAATCGATTTTGTACTATATACAGTTCAATAAATTCAAATGATGTATTGTTGGGGCGCAAGCGGGGTTTAATCGTACAACTGCTGGAAAAAAAAAAAAAAAAAAAAAAAAAAAAAAAAATATATATATATATATATATATATATATATATATATATATATATATATATATATAAGTAATAAGGAATCATTCTTTGAATATTATGAGGTGATAATTTCGGTCGGGGCGTGATCAAATCTATCATAAAGCCCTTCGGGCTTTATTGGATTTGATCATGCCCTGACAGAAATTATCATCTCATAATACTCAAGGAATGATTCCTTATTCCTTAAATGATACACAAGGGAAGAATCGAAAGTAGGACACGATTTGTAAACAATGTCAGAACCAATTTACTTGACAAAAGTTACGCAAATCCTCCTACGCGAGTTGTACACGCAAATCCTCCTATGCAATGTTGCAATAATTATTAGGAAAGTGTTTTTCCAAACCTGTCGGAAAGGCCCGAGAAGTTGCGATTGGCGAAAATTAGAATATGGAGTCTTGGTAAAATGGTTAACATGAATAATTAAGTTTGTTCTCAAACAAGTCCACAAACACGGAAAATGACGACCCCAGATCGCCTACCCTTTTAACCACTTGGAAATCAACAATCGCCAATAAATTTCAAACGCATTCTTGTGCAGCAATATTTACAGCGAGTACAAATATACCGGTCTGTAACACATTCTGAAAATTTCAATGAGATTTGCCGATTATTAACGAATAAAATTGAAAAATATCGATCTGCCCCAGCTTTTATTTCGCCCCGGCACGGGTTTTCCTACCCATTTTACCAAAACTCTACAATATGTGGTGTAAAGTAGACTAAGTATTTAATTAGAACAACATTATTATATTATATCTGGACTTTGATTATTATCCTCCAAAAAATATTTCGAAAAAGTACATAATTAGACATCTCTGGGTCATCTCTCCATTTTTTTCCTAAAAGCGATATTTTTATGTTGAAATATGTCATCTTTACACGTTTCATAGTAATGGAGAAATGACCCAGAGACAACAATATCGTTTAAAAACAGCTGTAAGTAAGTAGGATTTTGCATCAATTGCGTCGCGTTGCTATATTTAGAACCATATATTATGATAAAACCTTTTGCATTTCAAACATTTTTTCTACCCATTCCACTCCCAAAAGAAACCAAATAACGGTTATAATTCGAAAAATGTGTAAAATTAATCGATGAAATTTAACTCTCCTTGTGCGCCCATATTCCTGTCGAATCTACATCTTAAGCGCCCATTTTCTTTATGTATTAATTAAGTATATTGCAATGTTTATGCAAATTTCTTGCAAATTAGGGAAAAAATGTTTTAACCTATTTAAGATGGTACAATATTTAAGCTGTCAAGTAAGTCTGAAGTGCAAAATACTAATTTTGAAATAGTTGTATATATTATACATTAAGATATGTATAGAACAGTGGAGTCCGGATTGACATATGGAAGCATGGTACATGTGGTACAAAGGGAGGCAACCATATATGAATATGACTTGGAAGAGGACGGTTTAGCAACTTTAGCCAGTGCACAACAGTTACTCCATTGCTGCTTCTATAGCCTTGAACAATCCCTGTTGTAGGACCTAACCGATGCCAACAAACAACTTGTAAATCCTTCAACATGAACTTTAACTGCACTGAAGCCTATTTTTTCTCCTTTTTAAACATACTCAATGTTAACCAATACATTCCTGGCTAGTTTGCTTTTTTACTTCCAGATATATCCTTGGTCACGTCTGAAAGTTCATTCAAAACACTAATAAAAACTCACTTAGATATATATAGGGTCCCATTGCGTTTATAGGTCAAAATTGAGCTTGTTTACAACTTACAGCGAGCCGCAGCAAATGAATCCAAGTCTCTAAAATGGTATACTTTAATTCATTATCATCATCATCATCATTGTCCATCACATCCTTGTGGCTGTTGTTCACTTGTTCACTGTCCATCACACAGTGGTTCTGCTTGGGGCCGTAAGGTACCAAATTTCCATTTGCTACCTAGAGGAGGATCCCATATCTTGGCTACATAGGTCTAACTGTGGAGAGGCTATACCTGGCAATAAGACTTATAAATAAAATTCTGCTTATTTTTCACAGCAAGCTGCTAGCCAGGGGTGGAACTGGAAGCGAGAGTGACAAGCACAGACAGACACACACACTGTACGCATCACACAGTCATTTAGCAGACATACTTTAATTGTATATCAAATAAGTCCATAAAATATTCACTTGGAAAAACTGATAAAAAGATTAAGAACATCTAGATCTTCAATCCATATCAGGTAACAAAATAACTTGTTTTTCAATTCATTTTTACTTTTTATATGTTTTCCTGTCCTAAATAATGTATTGGCATAGGAAGAAAATTACAGGCCCAGGAGCCACAACGCTCACATAAACATTAATGGCAGACTGACATTATGCATAACGCTTATTGAAGTCCACTTTGCGAAGCTGAGAGGATGCTTTCTGCAAAGTGTTGATGAAATTAGCCAAGTGTTCTAGCGAAAATTTGTTAAAAACTAAGCAGTTTATAACAATAAATTATCATTTTTATTTTTTAAAAATGGGTTTTTTCTACAAATAATCAAAAAGATGGTCAATTATTTATCAATTTAAACATATATAGAAGTCGCTATGTATTTCGTCTCATATATAAAATATTCTCCACTTTTGCATATACTGGACAAAGAAGTTGTGCCCTCCCGAAAGCCGGCGTAGATTTAAATGCAAATTTAGCCCTGACATAAGTTCCTCCTTTTTTGAGAAGGACAGATTTGTCGGAATTTTGTCCGCGATTTGGTTAAGTTGAAGGATACACCTTGTCCTCAAATCCAAGTTGACTATTGATCCGAGATATACTTTAACAGAAAAAGGTTTAGAACCATTTTAACAAGAGCTTGGACTTTGGGTAGTGGTAATGCAAGAAAAGAAGCATGATGTGACCTAATCAAAGGCCCAGAGAGTGGGCACTGCATGATCCGAGATACAATCATTCATGCACGAAGAATTGGAAAGAAAATGTTTTCGACCAAATTGCACTCACTCTAATATATATGATTTTGATTTTACAAGAACTTATTAAAATCCTTGCAATATGGGCATCCCTGATATAAATGTATGTACAATATTGATCTATATAAAAAAAAACTTTCTATCTTAAAAACTGAATTAGTTATCCAGACAAACGGGGTATCATTTTGGCCGTCGCCCAGCCGCCCGCCCACTCGCCATTTGCAACAATTCAATAATCCAGTGTACGTAACTCAGAAAAAAAAAATTACGTGAACCTGCAGGGCTAACTACTCAAAACACTTGTCTACCCTGCTCAAAACCTGCTAGCCGGCAGTTAAATGTAACATGTTTTTATTTGAATTCAAATATATTTTAAATGTTTAAATTAAAACTACTACACAATAAAACTTGAGTTTCTTATTTTATTCACAAAACAATTATATGGATATTTGAATTTACCCTATTTTACTGTGCACATGGAAAATACCAATCTGACTAAAGCACAGACCTCTATATTACGCTATCGCTCTATGCAATAGCGTAATATAGAATTATATGCCTTAGTCAGATTGTGGAAATTACGCACTTTTTCGTAGAAATTTACTTTTTACCACTTTTTTCAAGATAAAGCGTCCATTGAATTTTGAAAATGCACTCCCCCCCCCTTTTTTTTTTTTACAGCTTCGAGGTTTTCTCCGCTTTGAATAAAAACTGGCCTTTTATTTTAGCAATTTATATTCACCTTTCCATAAGAATGCTTTGTGCCAAATTTGGTTAAAATTGGCCAAGTGGTTTTAGAGAAGAAGTTTAAAATGTGAAAAGTTTACAGACGGACGACAGAGAAAATGTGACCAGAAAAGCTCACGAGCTTTCAGCTCAGGTGAGCTTAAAGGGTAAGAGTTTGTTGGACTAAGTGTGGATAATCTGAATAACAAAAAGTTCTTATACTTAAGTGACTAACATCAACACATTGAATGTTATTAATCATACATGTATTAAATAATATTTAATACCCGAGTCAACAGAAATAGAATAAATTTCAACATAACTCTTGATTATTGCTAATTTTCCCAATTATATAATAATTGAGAACAAAATACTGTTTAGAAAATTTATTGAAATTAAAAAACACCGAATAGTGAACACACAACAATTAATGGCAAGATAATATCATTATCATAGTCAATATCATTTTTGGCACACACATTTCAGGGTCATTGCCTTCTGAGAACAGTGATTTACTTCTGAATGCCCGAGATGCCCGCCCCCACGGCTCCAGCTGTGGCACAAATCCCCGCCTTAGTGCTCGCGGCCAATCCCAGCACACCCGCACTCTGGCACAAGGCAAACACACTCCCGGCAGCCGTGGCGGGGGTCTGTCAAAATATGAAAAAATGGGAGTTTTAATCAAACATTTCTTAAGTGAATATGAGATTTCTATGTAGATTTATATATTTGTATATATTTTCATATTGTAGTTACACATTAGATCCAGTTGTGATAGATTTATATCCATCCATCCATCCATGCATCCATCTATCTATCTATCTATCTATCTATCTATCTATCTATCTATCTATCTATCTATCTATCTATCTCTTATCTTAAACTTTGAATATACCCTTATTTACTCAGAGGCGATATCTTTAATGTTTGCATATCAACAGTGTACGTTTATAGTGTGTCTTAAGTCAATGTCAGGATGCTCTGTCTACTATCGTCGTTTTTATAATATAAATATCGTATACTTATAGAAACTATACCCTTTTCCGCCCTGTGTGATATAAACAGAAAATTCGCCTACCCGTATGGTATAAACCGTAGGGTTGTGATATTAATAGATCATTCATTATTGCGAGTGTGGGATAGTGAAATTCCACCAAGGGGACAAGATTCACAGTCTAGGACGAGGCTCTGCCCCGAGGTGGAATTTCACTATCCCACACGAGTATATAATGAATGATTATTTTTCTCGCATTATTTAACATTAAACAAGAATAGATATGGGTTACCCCATATCCAAGATATTCGACTTCTAAATTACTTCGAATGTTCACTGTGCTCAGCCGATCTCTGAGTTAAAATAACTGAACTTGTTAAGAAACTGGCGTATATAGTTCTTCATGTCCGTAGCAAATACTGCCACCAGTCGCGCGTCACCAGCAAACAGTACACACATCTGTGCTTAAACAGAGTCTACACGAGTGCGATCAGAAATATGGTGCAGGTGTTGCATAACCATTCCGTCATTAAAAGAAAAGAAAAACACACACTCATGCACAATAAATTATTAAAAGAGATTGTGTGATACCTAACGAACAATAATCATGAAAACATAATTATTGTAATAATTTATGCAATATTCATTAGTGAAAAAATTGTCAATCGAAGATAGTGAAAAAGACTGAGGAGGCAGTTAGCGTAGTAATATGAATACTTCACATTTACATTTCTTGGGGAAAGATGATTTTTAAAATAATTTCGTTAATTTTGTTTTCTTTCACATATTACATACACATCGATATTCTAAAATTTGTTGTAATGTTATATTTACATTCACTTTCTTTCCTCCTATTAAATTGCATTGATTGATTTGAGTGATATTTACGCATAACACAAAAGACCCAATCACCAATTCTGATGCATATGAATACAATCCTACTCGAAGACTCTCATTGCGACTGCAAACCGGATCACGACCTGATATTATACCTACGATGATAAACATTTCATTGATTTAAATATTTGTTAACAGTTAAATGAATCCAATTTATTAATTTCTTATCATACCAAAGGTAATATCCATCGGTTAACAGAATGAAAAATAAAATTGTGTAATTAGATTTTATAGAGCTGTGCACTATTTTTATCAGCCATACTTCGGCTGTTCCAATCGCTCTTCCGTTAATTGCGCATTACTCGTAGAATAAGACAGAGATTTTTAAAAATAAATCATAATTGCGGAAAGGGGAGAAAAGGTAGAAAACGTAAATATATAAGCATTGAATCATTCTTTTTTGAAAGATGTGGTCTCATAACTGCAACGGTGTGTGCAGTTATGAGACCACATCTTTCAAAAAATAATGATTCAATGCTTAAGTATCTGCTGATCATAAATGGAACTACATCTTTAAGCGCTATTGTGTAAAGAGTATCTGACTTTAGTAATATATCCTGAATAGATAATAAGCACTGATCGAATATATTAAAAACGATGTCTGACAACTTTCTGTTATGATGTTCAAAAGATTACTTTCGGATTATCCCTCCGCGTACTTCAAATAGTGCAAGTCAAAATGAGAGCACATGACAGGTTTTTTTTTCAATAAAAATATGATAAACTGTAATTAATTAAGCTAAACAATTGCTTAATGGATAATCTCAATCCATCACTTTGCATTTCCCAACAGCAGACAACGTTTGTTTACGTTTTAAAGTGGGGTAGTAATACACAGTGTAAAACAGAAAAATCTCACACTGATGTCTCACACTGGACAAACCGAACTCACACCGGTGATAATTATGCGACAAAAGATTTTTATCTCATACAGGTGGTGTATACTACCTGTATGATAAACCTTTGCTTTATCAAACGGGTGATGCTTTATCAAATACTTCCGGTCCGAACTATTTTTGACACAGCCCCTCGCTTCAACGCTTCAGTGACCTATTTTCGAAGATTTGCTAGTACTTAGAACATAACTATATCTACTACCAAAAATTGATATAAAATGGATTTTGTCAAAGATTTAAATTATAAATATGAAGGAAAACACATAGTTGTGTAGTTTATAAAACTGCAAATCACGTTAGCTATCAAGGAGTACATCCTGACGACGCGATGAAACCAGAACGCTTTACATGGTTGTGTTTCTATACAAGAACTTACCGAAATAATGTTTCTTAAGACTTTTATTCCACCACCAGTAAGCATCCTTATTCAATATTTTCAACTTTGAATCATTAGGCTAGTGTTCGTTTTATAAAATATCAACAACTGTTCCTCGTTCGAGTCAATTCAAGCTAACGAGCATTTGCAACTTTGTGTATGTCAACATTTGCTTTAACCAATGAGTTGAAATGCTGTATATATTCGCGAGGCTTGCCGAGCGAATATAACCATTTCAACGAGTTGGATGAAGCAAATATAAAATTACACAATTATAGATGTTCTATTTATCTCAT
Organism: Magallana nippona; assembly: GCA_033439105.1. Lineage (NCBI taxonomy): Eukaryota > Metazoa > Mollusca > Bivalvia > Ostreida > Ostreidae > Magallana > Magallana nippona. The sequence goes on from CM065922.1 coordinate 5,479,385, forward strand.
ACAATTTGATTTATATTATGAAGCTTTTGAGACAGCCCCTTATATGACCCGAATTGATTTTTTTTTTTAGCCTAATCGATGATGCAACGTTGTGTTATGCGGTTATTGTGACCTTGCGCAATACAATTTAGTACGTCATTTCAGAGATAAATATAACTGTTTTAATGTAAAGTTTCACTGAAATAAACCTTGAAATAATTTTTTATCTCTAAATAATTTTTCTTAGAACTTTATCACTTAATTAAATGGAAATACTGATCAGAAGACTTGAATAATCAAGTTTGTTGACATACACGAAGTTGCGAATGCTCGTTAGTTTGAATTGACTCGAACGAGGAACAGTTGTTGATGTTTTATAAAACGAACACTAGCCTAATGATTCGAAGTTGAAAATATTGAATAAGGATGCTTACTGCTGGTGAAATAAAAGTCTTGGGAGACATTATTTCGGTAAGTTCTTGTATAGAAACACAACCAATGCATTCTGTTGTCATTGCGTCGTCAGAATGAACTCCTTGATAGCTAACGTGATTTGCAGTTTTATAAACTTCACAGTTATGTGTTTTCATTTATATTTGTAATTTAAATCTTCGAAAAAATCCATTTTAAATCAATTTTTGGTAGTAGATATAGCTATATGGAAAATACTAGAAAGTCTTCGAAAATAGGTCACTGAAGGCTGTGTCAAAAATAGTTCGGACCGGAAGTATTTGATAAAGAATCACCCGTTTGATAAAGCAAAGGTTTATCAAACGGGTAGTATACACCACACGTATTAGATAAAACATCCGAAGATTGCCGGAGAGGGGTGTGATATATATATATATATATATATATATATATATATATATATATATATATATATATATATGATAATTTCTTTTCATATCTTAATTATATGAAACACCAATCAGTGTTGTGAGCATACCAATCAATGACTTACGCACCTACCCCCTTAACATTTGGTTCACTTCTCTCGTTGGTGTTAGAACCATTTTAACAAGACCTCGGACTTTCGGTAGGATGTAATTATCTTTTTCTTGCATCAGAACAAGTTAAAACTGACGCTGGTTTCAAGTGAAATATACGCAGATTGCGTAGTCTCAACTCAAAAGCATGACAAATCTTGTTGATTTCAAAGAGCCATGGCTGAGTGGCCAGCAATGAAAAAGACAGGCCTACGTCACATTGCTGTTTGACAAGTCCAAGCTCCTGTTAAAATGGTTCTAAAAACACCATACATAATATATTTACCATTTTAATGTTTTAGATATGTTATCCATTTTATTGATATCATTTATATCTTCCAAAAAAGTTAGAGGTACGGGTATCCCTTTTCATTTAAGAGAGCTGGATGTTAATGCCCAATATTAGGGTATCATTATATCAAACTGCTCTGTATGAAAATATAGGAAATATTCATATTTTAAACCTTAAACTTTTGGATATTTTTTTAATTAGATGACGAGAGCTGGATGTTAATTCCCAATATTAGGGTATTATAATATCAAACTGCTCTGTATGAAAATATAGAAAATATTCATATTTTAAACCTAACACTTTTGGATTTTTTTTTAGAATTAGAGGTTTTTGGCTGAAAACCAGATTTAAGATTCTAAGGTAGATCCGATGGGTGATTTGGTGAGCGTCAATCCGCCTTAAGCAAACAATGTCCACCCTCAATATGGTCGATATTTTGATCTAGAATTCGTTATTTTGATATATATTTACATTTACTGAGTATGATTCCCTCTATTTCGTACGGAAACTTTTAGTTAATTCATAGCTCTATAGAAACAGCCAGACTGAAATCTACACGCCCCGTTTATCGATAGGTCGAAACCTAAAACGACTGAAACTGACAGGAAACTGATAGGACTGAAATCTACCAGCCTGTTATCGATTGGTCGAAACCTACAGCGACCTAAGAAATCACAGACTGTAATAATCTTGACGATGTCAGACTTAAATCATTTGTCTATCGCTCCAGGAATGCAACTATATACTTCCATTAAATGTATATACTCATAAGTTGAAAGTAAAATTTACTTGTAAGCATGACATGTACCATGCACTTTTTGCTGGCGTATTTATCATGATGTGCTGACTCAAAGAATAATTGCAGTTCTTTACGCAATGTTTCCTAAAAAACATTTTGTATTTTGAAAATCAATGGCCACAACCTACATTATATGTTGAATGTTTTAAGCAATTTAACGATGAAAACATTATGATGAAAGATGTATACTCAGTATGTATTTCCTATCAATATGGTATATATGTTGATCAGTGTAGGAGATATATCTACTATCTGTGGTGGCATATTTCTGCCATCCACATATAACTTTAGGTTAACATAATTATCTTCTTAAGTCACGTAAGCTATCTTAACAAGTCAAGATAATTTTCATGTTATTTCGAAAAAAATCCAACTTTTACCTTCTCTATTCAAGATGAGTTATCATTGTTTGAGGAGAAAGTTTTCTTGATTCTACAAGGTTACTACACATGTATCTCGGATAAATATTGTTGCCTTGACCGATGTTTCCATTTGCAAAAGATTTGGAAACAGTGTCTACCAATAAAATTAGTGGCTTCGGAACTTCCTGTTTACTATTACTTATTAGGTTTGTTTCTGACTGACTACAGAAATATATTGAGTTGATCGGTCTCATGGACGGCTCAGCGAATATATCAACCCGATATTTTTCTGTAGTTAGTCAGTAACGAACCTAATAAGTGTTCTGTTTTCCTGAGGACATTTGGACATTTATATTTCATTTCACAAGAAGCAATGATCTCATCCAATTTATGTTGTGATATCCCTAACGTCCCATACCTGCAAGGCAGCCGCTATGGACCCAGCTGCCACACCTGCCTTTGTGAAACCCACGGCTGCAATAGCAAGTGGAGCACCTATATATGCACCCACTGCAGTTGCTGTACCCACGGCAAATGCCTTCATAGCTGAAATATACAATTCAATATGTACATTTGCAAATATGTTGCCTTGTATGTACGTATAAAATAGCAAAAAGGTTCATTTCTGTATATTTACATTTGCAAATATGTTCCCTTCGCGCTGATTTGATCACGTGACCAAGCAAGTTCATATCTTTTTCACTTGCTGTTTATTTCTTAAGTGAACTTTTTAATGACGATACACTGATTACCACGCGCGCTTATCGTTTAAAGGTGGTGTTATTGTAAACATAAAAACAGAGTTATGTTAATAATTTGAACGATTTGCCTTTCTCAAACGTAAATATGATAATAAACAGCAATGTTTAAAGTTAAAAATTCACCGGGATATGAACATGGTTGATACGTAATCAAAATCTTCTGAGAAAACAATCGCCGCGTTTAGCGATTTGCTGCGATGAAGGAAGAAAGCCTACGACTATCTCTACGATGAACCCCGAATAAGTGCGATTATTGAATTTGTACGCCAGTATCGTAGTTCAAAATCGTGACACTGTGGCAAGGGCTTAATAAGTTTAAGAGAAAATTAAATTTAAGTGAAAATCACAGTTCCATGGCCAATGATAATATCAATACAATTGTAATTAAATATTACTCTTCAATAAACATTAAATTTCGTAGATCAATTGCAACTTTAAATTAAAATCCCTCCCCGAAAAATTGGCATTTAGCATTTCAAATCAGTTTACTCATAATTACACACATTGCCGAAACATTCTCTTATACTGTAAATAAAACATTTTATTTTTGTAAAATCACACTCTTCTCTCTCTTCCCCTTCCTCTCTATCCCTCTTTTTCCTTTCTATTTCTTTCTATATTATTTTTTTTGCATCTTCGGGGGGGGGGGGGGGGGGGGGGGGGGGGGAGAGAGGAGATCTGCCCTGCCACTAAATATAATTTCAATACTTAACTCTTTACTCATTCTTATGATGCATTTAATTTGCATGCTTAATGCCAGTACCAGATAAGGCGAATTTTAGATCGAGTCTGTAAACTGTTTGAGTTAATTGTAAACACAATTTGAGCTATAGCCATCTTGTTTGTCACAACAATATGCTTTGTGTGCCTGCTGAATGCCCAGTAGTTAAGAAAAATATTAAAAGAAGTAGTTCATATTAAATGTCTAAATGAGCACTAGAGCAGTGCCCTAAGAAACACCACAGCCTCTAGCTCTGTGACCACAGTGTTTGGTAGAGGTTACTTTGCTCATCATAGCTATATGTGCTGCTTAGTTTATCTGTGAGTGTCCAGTAATAGAGGAGACGATTTTAAAAAAAAAAACTCCTAAAACTTATCTGGCGCTAGTTGATTGAGTGACCGGCGGATATAATTATTTTGCGATCTCAATCGCCGTTTTTCTAAATTGACATGTATATGACGTCAGTATAAAATGATGCCAAAAAACCCTGCAACATATTACACATAGAAAAGAACCATGCACGTATTGATTTTTAATTTATTAGATCTTTAAACATTTAAAGTATATACCTTTGTCTTGACACCCTATCTTATTTTGCTTATTGTCACACAGCTCATAGGTTTCTGCTTGATTGAATGCTCAGATCTTATTCAGATTTCAGAATTTGTTCAGAATATTTACTTCAACTCTTTGTAAATTAGAGTATAGAAGTTGATTTCTATTTCCACATAGATGCCGTTTAATCATAAAATGACATGTTTCCGACATTGTGATAAAACGGAGACATTATTTCTCAGACCACTCCTTCCTGATTTTACCAATAAACGACTTGATGGGAAAAAGTTTATAACCCATATTTTAACAATCACATAACTATGGTACGTACAATAAAGAGTGTATTTCTTTTTAGAAATCTTAATCTCGCAGTCAATCACTATAAACAATTCTCTTGTGTTCATACAGAAATTATTGTTGCCGTAATTTCATTTGAAGAAAACACATTAATAAAAACAATACCGTCGAGAACTCACCGTCATATATGTCCATAATCTCTTCAGCTTGTAGCAACAGTGTTCCTCAGTCACACCTTCTCGGTCCTTTTCAGCAAACTCGGCAATCGCAACATCTCGGGCATTTCCGACAAACGGAAGTTGCGATTCGACACAGCTTGTTTTTCCGTAGCTGAAGGTCTGCAGCTCTTCGGGAAAATTCAGATTGACATGCTGTGGAGCTACAGTTCCTCCATTAAAAAAAACTTGCAATTTACAGCGCCCAAAAAATTGCAATAGTTTTGGACAAATTAACCTTATTATAAAGTAATATGGGTGTGTATGGGAAAGTTCAAAATCAGTATAAAAATACATGGGGAAAATCTTTTTATTGTTTCAAGAACTGCAATACATGCAACGCAGATAAATTCTTATTCCTGAAACTTGATTGTTGAAATATTCCTTAACATTGAATATGAAAGCTTTTTAATGCCAGTCTTTATTTTATTTTCCAAACAGTGTCCTCTTCAATCAATATTGCTTATTTGTAGAATGGTTTTTAAATGCGGAAAGACAAAACTTTGCATTATCGATAAATGTTGTCTTTATGAATTTATTTCAAATGAATTTCTTTTAATTCAATTATAAATAATTTAGTATTTCATCGTCCAAAAAATACAGTGAGTTTTGCCTATGCTTACTGAGTATGTGCAAGGGAGACTGGCCTTTTCGACGAAGGAAAATAAACCAAATCCACATGACTCATATAAGAAGTCGGCCATTTTGCACCTTAAACTCTTTTGAAGAGTTATCTATCCTTGATGAAAATTTCATATTTTAATAAGTAGATTATTTATGCATATACATATGTATTCACCAAGAGATCTGTATGAATTTCAAGTCACTTTTTGCAATATTTTAATATGGGTTTCCAATAGACTTCAATGTAAAATTCAAGTTGCAATTAATTTGAAAATCATCAAAATCTTTAAAATTCCTTTGGTGGAGTATTTCTATTTGATCGCACCTTCAAAAACGATATCATGATTAAGAATATCGGACCCATGCGCGGATATAGAGGGGTGGGTGGGTTCAGACCCCCCTGGAATGGGACCATTCATTTACATGCACGGGTCTAGAGGAGGGTCGGGGTGGGTGGGTGGGGACCCCCTTGAAATGAAACTTTATTAAATTTACATAGTAAAATTATCGCGAATATGCCTTGGACCCCCTCCCCCGGCAAATTTAATTATCCTTCGGATCCCCCTGGAAAAAATTCTGGATCCGTGCATGATTTATTAGGTACAAAATATGGTCGTGTTACATTGAATACCTTAAATTATGTTCCTTCTGCTCAAGAATGATAACTCAAAAGAAATAGGATGCTAAAGATGGATTGGATAGATGCTGAAGGTTAAAGCGGTTGCCTTGATTTGTATGTTTCATATCCTGCATGCATCCACTACAACTTAATTCAAATATCTAACCAATTGCCAAGTTACAAATATAACAATTGTGTGTAAACTATTGTTCGTATTTAACTTAAACAGCATTACTGTATAAATGTTATTGGCACAAACAGAAAAACAGTATTTGGCAAAGACCTGATTTACAACATGTCAAGGCCGATTGTCACGCCTCCACACTAACATTACTGTTCAAGGAAACAAAAACACTATAAGACTTGACATGCACTGACCGTGAAGATGGGTTTACATATGAGTAGCAGAACTTTTTATCAATCACTTACCAAATTCAAGCGTAGCATGTAACTTTCTCTGGATTAATAATTTTCCTTGTTATATTAAACATATTACTATGATAGAAATCTATTTTCCAAAGTGCAATTGTTCATTTAAAAAATCCTGTCGCATAATCGGAATCGTTTTCATTTAGACAGTATATTCTTTAGAATTCAATATCTAATATTTAATGAACTTATTTCAATTAATTTCATTCTTCTATAAGTAAGTGAGTAAACCAAAGTCACTTATTATAGCGACATGTGCATATCATTTATACCGAGATCTTTGCTATGACTAGCCTATCGGACCACAGGCACCTGACGTTATGAATTTTTCTCGTAATGAAAATAAATACCCTATACCTAATAATATACAAGGTACCCATCGTCGCCATCTTGAATTTATTTCAAACTGTCACATCAAGTGGAAGTTTCGCTTGAAACTCATCGGTAAAATTATTTTGCGATCCTCTCCGTCTCCCTATCGGTCATTCAACATCTAAGCTTACAACCGATTCAACCAAAACGACGCGTCACACCTGTCATTAAAAAAAATTGCCCCTCAATCTGCATCTACTGCCTTAGATATTCGACAAAAGGCTAAAGGGTGGACGGAAATTGTCACATTTATGCAAATGAGATTTCCCTGCACTGTGTGTTTGTGTCAATATTTCAAAATATATACATTTATAAACATGTTTATATAAACTTTGTGTAATAAAAGTTATAATCAACAGTTTATATTATCCACTTTCTTAATTTTAACTTGCATGTTAATCGAATTCAAAATTGGCACCTTCTGAATGGGGGTCATTCGTCCGAAGGCCCAGTACTGTAGTTCGAAGGTTCATTAGTCCGAAGGCCCGGTAGTTCGAAGGGTCATTAGTCCGAAAGCCCACTAGCCCGAAGGTTCATTAGTCCGAAATTCGATGTAGTAAATGTTGTGAAGGTTAAAGTATCTAAAAGGGCCAGGTTTGATAAATTATTTTTCACCTTAACAGGTTCTTAGGGGTTAAGAACACAAAATACTATGAAAAGAGAGTACTTTAATATGAATTGTTATCTCTATAAAGATCTGCTAGATTATTTTCGTAATAACTTTACAGCATTGCAGGTATAATAATATGTTTTTTCTAGATACCAAAACGTCTGCAAATCAAGAACTTGCAAAAAAGACCGAAGCACCCAAATATGTAGCTGTAGTGTCAGAAGCCGGGAAAAGGGGGAGAAAAATGACCTCAAAGATGGACGAGTTTTCTACAGTAGAGATATGGGAAATTAAAATAGACATACTGTTGAAATATGGGAAATTAAAATAGACATACTGTAGAAATATGGGAAATTAAAATAGACATACTGTAGAAATATGGGAAATTAAAATAGACATACTGTAGAAATATGGGAAATTAAAATAGGCATACTGTAGAAATATGGGAAATTAAAATAGACATACTGTAGAAATATTGGAAATTAAAATAGACATACTGTAGAGATATGGGAAATTAAAATAGACATACTGTAGAGATATGGGAAATTAAAATAGGCATACTGTAGAAATATGGGAAATTGAAATAGACATACTGTAGAAATATGGGAAATTAAAATAGACATACTGTAGAAATATGGGAAATAAAAATAGACATACTGTAGAGATATGGGAAATTAAAATAGACATACTGTAGAGATATGGGAAATTAAAATAGGCATACTGTAGAAATATGGGAAATTAAAATAGACAAAATGTTTGTTGCTCTCGTGATATATACCTGTATTAGAGCTTTATGACATTGAGATAGGATTTTATCTATCAAGCCTTACCTCAGAACAGAGAAGTGTTAATTCTACTTACTGAAAAATGACAAAAATAAAACCATTTTAACATCATCATTAAAAAATGTTAAATTGTAAATATCCTTTCGTATACCTGTATGTATAATAACTTTTTTTTTGGTATACATATTTCTGCCTCATTAATTTAACTTTTGTTCTCATGAACGTTATTTCCAGTAGGAATGATATGTTTTCGAAATGGAGTTTTTCGAATAGGAATAACAAGTTATTTAATTGCTTATAAATCATAGGACTAAAAAAAGAGTGATACAATTTGTTGATAACAAAGATGGAGTCATCGAAAAGCATCTCCTATTTTGAAATAAGGTTTAAAAAATTATTTAACATTAATAATTTCTCTCTCTCTCTCTCTCTCTCTCTCTCTCTCTCTCTCTCTCTCTCTCTCTCTCTCTCTCTCTGTGGATAACAAAGATGGAGTCATCGAAAATGCATCTCCTATTTTGAAATAAGGTATAAAAAATTATCTATTATTTTTTTTCTCTCTCAAAAAAAAAAAGACCAAAAAAAATAAAACCAAAACTACATTAGAAACTCTTCTACGTTTATTTTATGATCTATTTGTAAGCACGTCAAATATTTTATGATATATACTAATGTGTTGGAGAGTTGCAATAAAAAATAACATCTTTTGGAATTAGAATAATGATTTTTTGAGTATCAGTAATTTTTGCAAAAAAACATCAACTTATCGAATAGAAATCATGCTTTATCATGTTTTATCGAATAAAAATTGTATGTTAAGATAAGAATAGTAAAGATTTGAATAGAAATAACAAAAAAAGTTAAATGATGGAAGGTTTTACACGCCTAAGTACCTATTAAGTGCGAAACAAAATCATATTGAAACAAAACCTGATGGACTTATTCAATGAGTTTGTGTCTGCCACTTGGCGTGAACGTTAATTTATCTCCCGCAAAAGAAGGGGTAGTGGGTTGAAGTGCTTTATCAATCGGTTAGAAATAAAAACTAAGTAGGGGTCAGGATTTTTTTATCTAAAAGTTCGTTGTAAAATTTATAATTTATGATAACCGGAAATGCACAAACAGAATGACACACAGACGAACGAACGGACAAAGCTAAATTTATATTCCCCATTTAGAGTAAAAGCGGGGGACAATATACAACATGGAAACAAAACGAATTCTAAAGAATCTGCATGAACTCAAGTCGAATAGAAATAACTAAAATAATAAAATTTAAAGAAAGTGAAGAACAAAATAATAAAAAGAATGTACAAATGTTTAGAAGGGGAAAATATACATTGTATTTTAGAAGTAACATGGGAGTTTGTTTATCTTAAAGCAGAAAATACAGATTTCAAAGGGGGGGTTAAAACGTCGTTCTACATGTACTTTGAGACTCTTAAAGTTATGGTATTAAAAATATACTTAATTCAATATTAACTGGTTAAAACTGAATCAGTTTTAAATTAGGTACTTTTCTGCATTTGTTTAGGACGAATTCTTACGTGAAAAATTGCTGCATGGAAATAATTCCGAAAAGATTTCTCAATCTTATCACATGTGATGCATTCGAACTTATGAACCTTCGGACTAGTGGGCCTTCGGACTAATGAACCTTCGGACTACTGGACCGTGACCTTTTGAATATTCGCAGCAGTGGTATATTTGGAAGGGATTACCTAAAGTATGACGCAACTATGTCAACTTCCGTCGACCCTTTAGCATTTTATCGCATATCTAAGGCAGTAGATGCAAATTGATGGGCAATTTTTATTAATGACAGGTGTGACGAGTCGTTTTGGTTGAATCGGTTGTAAGCTTAGATGTTGAATGACCGATAGGGAGACGGAGAGGATCGCAAAATAATTTTACCGATGAGTTTCAAGCGAAACTTCCGCCTGATGTGACAGTTTGAAATAAATTCAAGATGGCGGCGATGGGTACCTTGTTTATTATTATATAGGTATAGAGTATTTATTTTTACTATGAGAAAAATTTATAACGTCAGGTACCTGTGTATTGGACCTATAAATCACTGTTAAACTGAATTATCACATTCAAATAATTCAATACATGCAATGCATTTAAAAATGGTATCATTCTTCTTAAATTTAAAAAAAAATAGTGAAGAAGTCATTACCCACCTTAATAACCCGATTAACATCACAACCGATCGAAGAGATGGCCATATTTTCTTCCTCTTGTTATAACGTGTATTTTGGCACTTGCCTATATCTTATAATTAAACCCTTATCAATTATATTGCCCCCACACTTAGTATAATACAACACATGCAAAGTATTGTTTATTGTTGTATTTTTCTCTCTGATTACAACATATAATCTGGTAAATACCCATACATCCTATATATAGATCCTAAATTGATCCTAATCAATTAAATTGCCCCTAAAATCAGTGTAACCAACCGCTGTTGTTTTACTCTCTCTCTCTCTCTCTCTCTCTCTCTCTCTCTCTCTCTCTCTCTCTCTCTCTCTCTGGTTATTACATTCCTACATCTTATAGCTCCAAATGTCATATTGCCTCTAAGCTCAATATAAAGCAGTGCATTGTTTTAATACCCTCTCTCTGGTTATACCCTGTTACATGACCCATGTCTAGATCCTAATCAAACATACTGCCCCTAAAACTCAGTATAACCAAACACACTCTTGTATTCCCTCTCTTGTTAAAACCTATACCATCCCTATAATCCATAGATCTCGATCAGTCATATTGCTTCTGCACGGAATAATGTTTTACTCTCTCTCTCTCTCTCTCTCTCTCTCTCTCTCTCTCTCTCTCTCTCTCTCTCTCTCTGGTTTTTACCTGTTTTATTGACCTCAATCGTAACATTGACCCTAGTGAACAGCACGACACCTCAAATAACCCCCCACCCCGTGCTACTACCCCCCACCCCGTATGTCTGTTAACTGTTAATTGTTCTCATCTCCTGTTATATTATCATTGTTAATACGAACGGTTGCACGAAGTCAAAAACGTTTGTTTACTTTAAGCAAATGATTAATAATTAACAGTAGATAGCTCGGATAAATTTTTCCCTCTGGTTTATGCGAAATGTATCGAATTTCTCATCGATTTTAGTCTGTATATAACAAGGTTGTTGGAGTAAGCATTGATCCCAGACTACGGGAGGATCTAGACCGTGTTGGAGGCTTACCGATAGTTTGGAGAACCCTTCACAGGGTTTCACAGATTAATTGAACTCGTTTTTTCGAAAACTTTTTTTTCGATGTTAAAAAATGCTAGATTATTTCTTACTAAATTGAATTCTTATAAAGTTGTGCTCCTCTGACAGCCCTGGGACATGCAAGAGGTTTTAAAGACGGGGACCAGATCTACATAACAACGAAATCTTGTAAATACGGGTAAGTGATCTTTGAAATATGTAGTCAAAGGTTCATCTTCTGTCCTACTTCTTACAAGATTCAAGATTTTAAATCGCTGTCGCATAGGGATGAAGATATGTTTAAATAAATAGAATCTATAACTTTTACATGAACTATATATAGATTTAACAATAACCCTTAATAAGTCGACCCATTTTATCTAATTAATTGTTACTAAGCACATGCTTTATTTAGATAAATCTAGTTGGTTATGGTATCACATTGACAAAATTTCCAAAAATACATTTCTCTAGTAAACTCTGATCAATTAGTTTAAGTTGCCGAAGTTGCTGACATTCCTTGATTCGATGCAATGCAGTACAGCGACCAAAAAAGATAAAGCTGATAGCATCATTACTTAAAAAACACGATAATAAAGTTGAACAACATGCATAACTTCCCCGAGTATTGTGTGAAAGTATAGAGACTTGTGAGAATAATGACAGCTTCTCTGTTACATTCAAACACAAAAAATGCAATTCGTCTTTGAACACAAGAATTTTCCTTGTTAACTATACACGTTGATCCGCAAATTTTCATTGATCTTATTTTTTTTCGACGCCCTTGAGAACGGGTTCTCCTGTTATGGATGGTGTATGGTCTTTATGAAAATTTCATTCTTATGGTCTAAACTAGAATGCCCAAAACATCACAGGGCCATAATCCACTCGGCCCTTGCTGTTAATGGCGCCCGGGGGACCGGAGTTACTGCAACACCTATTGATTAGTGGGAGCTCGGTGTAGATTTCACCTTATCATGCCATTCAAGCGAGAGTCCATGTCATTGATTTTAACCAAGCGTTCAAATTGTATGATGTTCCGATGAGTATATTAATGAATTAATCCATTGTGTCCATCAATTAGGGATCATTTAAAGATTAATGGATATAAACCAACAGCGTGTCAAATGGCACTGTGTGTTAAAAGAGTTGGTCTATTCAAGTAGCACCGGCTCCCGATGGCCATTCGTCGATTTCTTTGCATGTAACTGCAACAAAGATCTATCGTGAAGAACAGTGAAAAATACCAACATCATCCTTTGTCCTTTTTCAGATCATGGCAAAGCTATTCCGAGTCGTAAAACTCCAGGACAGGTTCAATACAGAGGTGTTCACATTCCAACTTCCGGCCAAGCTTATGAAGGACAGCACCCAGACGTCCTTCTCCAAAGACTTCATCTACGGCTATCAGAAATGGACAGCAAGCTTTGTGAAGAGCGAGAAGCACCTGGGTGCGTTTCTCAGACTTCGAACAGCCAGTCCTCACGTGGTGTGCAATGTGGACTACGCTTTTACTATGGTTAACACTGAACATTTTACTAAGAATGAAACTTTTATAGAGAAAGGGTCAGAGTTTATGAAGGAAAACGACACTCGAGGCCGGCAGACATTTATATCGCTGGAAGACTTGGTCTCACGGACATTTATACAACAAACCGGTGAGTTCCTGGTGGAGCTAGAACTCCGTCACATGACGACCTCCATGGAGTGCTTTGTTAAGATTCCCAAGGACTACCAAGCTAGGTACGCCAGTAACATTAAGCTGGAAACTCCCTATTTCAGTTTCGGGTTATTCGACTGGAGTATATCCTTATATCCTAATACTCCCACTCAAGATTCGGAGGGCAACGTGGCTGTTCAGCTCCACAGACACACAAACTTTGACCATTTGTGCCGCGTACAGTACGACATTAAGATTGGAGAAAACCAGGCATTCGAATCAGGCACCATAGAACAGTGGCTTGACGGAGGCGGAAATGGTGAACCGTATATCATAGGGTCTACGATACACGTTCTCTCCAGGGGGCGCTCCACGGTTCGTGTTCGCGTGAACATGTACTCTGTAGTCTCCATCGGTGAGGCGGTACTTCCGGTATTGAACAAGAACCGGAACCGCGTTCACCTGTACGATAAAGACAAACAGGCTTGGATGCTTGAATCGGACATTTCCGGAAAATATCTGGCCTTCAAACTTTACTATACAGACGTGTCTCATGTCCCCAGGAAGTGTACTCGACTGGTCAGCTTTGATCTGGCAGTGTTGTCGGTCGACCTGGAACGCCCAACAATCAAAGCTAGCAATGGCCCTTTCAGCCGCTACTACGTACAAGAAGACTTAGACGAAGGATTCAAAATGCACACTAATATTCTAGTGAGAGAGGTATGTTGGAGAGAGAAATGCATATTTATATGAATGTATAGTATTTCAATGATCTATGGTTATGACATTAACATTCCTCGTTGCTTTCAGATGATGATCAACAAGGATCTTAATAAATTTGTTTTTCAATTCTTTTTAAAGGGACATAGTCACGATTTTGGTCAAAAATTATTTTTTACGATTTTGATGTTTGCAATGCTTCAGTAAGGCATTTTTAATAGGCAGCCAAATTTGAGTGTCATTCGTTGAGTTATAAGCGAGTTACAGAGCTTACAATTATTTGCTATGTTAACAAAGCTTTTGTTTACATTTTGAATGTTGAAGTGAAAATTCCAGTTTAAGAGCTAAAATGAATATGTTAAACGTTAGGAACTGTTTATTTATGCTTAAAATGAATAAGAAGATAGACCAATCAGCTTGAACGAGATTTTTACTGGTATATTGAACCAATGTAATTAAAACAAAAACAAGGCACGAGCCTTGTTTACATGACAAAGAATTGTGAGTCCTGTATCTTGCTTATAACTCTACGACTGACTCTCAAATTTCATTTGATCAGTAGAAGTGCATTCCTAAAGCATTGTAAATAATAAAAACAGAAAAATAGAATTTTACCAAAATCGTGACCATGCCCCTTTAAGTCCAAATTAAAGAGGAAAGTACACAATGGCTCTGTTTTGCAACGATAGGTTTAGACTCACTTGTACTTGTTAATACATGTATGCTACCGTTATAACAATTTTTCTTCGCATATTCCATTTGGTCTATATTGAAGAGGTCACTGATAACAATTACTCTGCAGTAGAATTATTAATTTAATCATATTGAATCTCAATATGATTGTGCAATACTCTTTACCAGCTCTCACTCAAGCACGAAATCAATTGAAATTCCAGGGAATCTTCTATAATTGCAACTTGTAATTCAAGTATATATTACAGATTTATGATGATTTGTTGTCGTTTCACGCCATTTATTTTGATTGCCAGTAGGTAGGGCGGAATGTTTGAAAGCATATTTTTCCGTTTAGACCATTGGGTTGACCTCGCAAAGGGACATTCGTTGGTTAATTATTTGCAAAGTGTATAGATAAGATAATTTTTTTGTTCTAATTTTGGGCCCAGAGGGCATAAAAGATTACAAGTAAACAGAAAGTCCTAAATGAACGACAATGTAAAAGAAATACAATGAGCTCCACCCATGTGTGCAGATGCAACAGCTGTGGAAATCATGTGTACATACTGGCACATATAGTTGACATATGGTTATATATAACAATTTACACAAATAAGTGAACATTTTAATATAATGTAACTTGTATGAATACACATTATCAAGTTTTAAAAGTTGTATTATGCAAATTCATAGCAGTATACCTTTTTAAAAAGCTTTGGTAAAATACAAAATGTATTCGCTAACTGTTATAATTATTTTGTTCTCATTGGTCATCAACCATATAAATTTATCTGTTTTTGTTAATAACATGAAATATTAGACTACCAGCTGAGATAGACATCTCCTCACGTGACAGACACATGCGTGCACATGTTGCTAAAGTTTTTCAAAATTCATAGAGAAAGAATAACTAAGCAATAAAAGTGTATTGCAACATTGATAGCTTCATAATTTATTTATTTCGGGGTTTCATGCACAAGACAGCAGTTTACTGAAGTTTTTCAAAATTTATTGTTATAATAAGCAATAATTGTGTATCGCAGAATTCTTATTTAACGAATTGCATCATATTTTGTCATGGGATTTCATGCACATGACAGCAGTTTATTGTAACAATGTACAGACGGCTTACATTGGGAACAATAACAGCTCACGTGACCTCTGGGAATAGTTGTGTGGAAAATGGTTAAAAACGATTCTCCTGATGACGTGTCACGACAAACATTATCTGAATGTGCATGTATAATATTTCTTTTCACTTTTATGTGCCTAAAAATAAATTCCGAATTATTCCAACATTTTACTGTTCGTCTGGGAGAAGTATCAAACCAAATGGACACCAAAACAGTGAATGGCTGCTCATTCTATTATAGAAGCTTGTATCGACATCTGAATGCACTCAAAAACAATCCTAATGCAATGGCGTGTAAAGGAACTTTTAACCAAAAAAAAAAGTTCCATTGATCTTTGCCTAAAACCCTTAATATTTTAAACCTTCTTGAACTGTGTTTGCTTTCTTAGAATATTAAACATTGATTTTTCTGGAAAAAATGATTACACCTTTTGGCTGCTAGTCTGCTCAGAGTAAATCAGATCTCGGTATGACACACGCTGATTTCTTACACAAAAAATCCCTTGCTTTTGTTTTGTTCAGAGTGAAAGTGTGTCCTGACATTGTTCTGTTAAAAGTAACTGCAACACCTTCTATGTATAAAAAAGAATGTTGTCATTACTTTACACCTTTCATTTAAAAAAAAGTCCTTTTGTTTTGTTCATCTTCCTAAAATTAATTGAATTTTTGTGCTTTAACATATTTCCTAATTGAATAATTTCCATCGTTCTACATGTATATCCACGGTTGATCACGTCCTATAAGTGATCACGTCCTATAAGTAATTAAGATGTGAACATCCCTGGGTAACTCAGGATGAATAATTCAAAACAATTGTTCTTTCTTAATTAACGGATGGTGTAATTACAAATACTGTGATGACGGGGGGCCGACTTTCCTGACTGTTAGTGAGAGGTCCGTACGGATCAAGTTCCTCGCGACAAGTTTTTCATCCTCTGGGAATCTGTGAGTAAGAATGTCATGTGAACCAATAACTCTCGGTAATTACTCTCGCATTAAGCGCCTTATTTTCTCTATGCTGTAGGATCAACTAAAATACCCCGGAGATTTCCCTTTTTTGTTCTTATATCATTCAATTAGAGTTTCCATCAAGGGAAATAATCCGTGCTCAGAATTGATTTTATACATAATCCGCATATTATGTTCGGATATACTGGCTTACATTTCAGACAATCATCTAGTCAGTATTTGGTTACATGCAGTCATATGGGGTATTTCGATTCACCCTGCGTTTCGTGTTTCGGGAGTTTGAGGTATCACTGTGCAATGTACGAAACACCAACAAATGAAACCACTCTACAGTCATCATCGGCATTATATAAGTTATCCGTATACAAACTTTAGAAAATGAAATAATTTGTGATTTGATCAATGTAATCGCTATCCTCTATGGAGGGGTTTTGCATGTTGAAAACGCTGTTCAGTATTTCCCATTTATATATGCTGTAGCCAACATATTTAAAGAAAATTGACTAACAGTATATTGATAAGTCGACGACATCATAAGCTTGCAGAACCTGCACTGATATGTGCTTAAAAAAGAAAACCTTTCAAATACAGACTCAGTACTGGGGTATACCGAATCACGAAAAAAAACGAACCCGAATAAATAAGGACTTACCCCACACGCCATGCGTGTGTTGAAATTTTTTCCCGTTAAATTATTCTTGTTATTGCAAAGCAATGATATAACAATACTAGGACTTTGTACATGTATATGATGAAGGATCAACACTGGTCTCATCACGGTTCCACTGTGTTTCTACAGATAGCGTGTACAGGCGATGCAGAGGGATATATTATTACTAAATTTAAAATAGTTAAAAGCATGGACTAAAATAAATGATTTCTGTAGACTCTAGAGAAATTATATGAACTAGCTTGTTAATAATGTTATTTTTTGTCAAATTTATTTTTGCTAGTTTAGCTATTGATTCGAAATACCGGAAGTGACCAGCAATACACTAAAGTGGGGGTGTTATATTTAAAAAGAACCGCTGTCAAAGTTGCTATTTAAAGATAGAAATATACTGTAATGCAGATCTGTTTTTGTCTTAATCTTCTTTCTGTTGATACCAAACAACCAAATACATGAAATATAAGCATGCCATTTACCTATGTTGTTACCAGATTGTAAAAAGTGATTCGGAATACCCTAAGTGACTGCAATGTTTTACACAGTAAAGAAACACTCAATATTGTTTAACGTCCAGATGAGTATAGATATAACAAAAGTGACTTCAATTTATGAGATAAATTATATTGATAGCAGGCCCAGATGTCATCAAACATCGACGAGCTCACTCTTGATATCTGTGTCAATTTTCCTTTCTAAAGTGAGATTGATATCAAAAGTGAGCTCCCTTAGTTTCACGACCCTTTGGGACTCTCAGTTTACACAGCCCCGTCAAACAATGTGTGCATGTTTTATGTCAGTATGTATGTGAAGACGAGGTAATTGGGGTCTCACAACTATAGAAGGCCCTTGATTGGTGAATATAGTGTGGAGAAGGCACTAGCGTCATATCTCTTGCAAAGTATTTCGAAGTTGAATGAACTCAGTTGTGTTTTTTATCCTGAAGACAGTGTGGCGGCATTGCGGATATATATATCGTACCTTTTAATTGCAGAAATGTTTTAAACAATTTATTTTTACAACATTAGTTATATCAATGGTGTGTTTGTTTGTATTAAATTTGAGATAAACAGAGTATAAAATGTGATTATTTGAAGGTGCGTTCAACTGCTTGTGGTCAAGTCAGAAAGAGATTGCTCTTTATTTGGCTAATTAATATGAAATTAAATCTCTTTGTTTAGTTAACACTTCAATTATGCCATTGGAAAGAAAAAATACTTGTACGTTTTCTAAAGTAATGAAATGAAATTTTTTATTTCAGTCAAGTAAATATCGATGGGATCATTAACATAGGCACCTGTGTATATATTTTTTCATAAAATTGTGAATGTAACTTTATTAGTTCTTCCCTGTACATTGTATTTTATTCACGTCCGTTTCAGTGATTGGTAAATCTCCTTATACAATTTATTTCAGCTTCAGAACCCCCGGTGCGAGTTCCTTTCTGCAGACGACCAGAAAGTGACGGTGCATATCCATTGGATAGACTCTCATCTCTTAACCACACCCACCTACCACAGTCTTGATGACGTCAGCAGATTACATAAACACCAGATGATGTAAGAGTTATGCCACTATTAATTATAGCGAGCGCAGCGAGCTCTAAGAACCAGTGTGCGCGGGAAAAAGAACGAACTAAACCTACAGATTCATCAAGAAATTTTTTTGTCTACGTCCCATATAGTCCGAAATATCTGACGTTTTCCGGGCTTTTTTAACGATTTTGATATTTTACATGCCAGGAAAACGTCAGAACCGGCGCCATTACGAAAACTGGAAATTCGCCGCCTCCAACTGGAGGCGGCATTTTCGGCTCGATTTTAAATAGATATATATTTAAACTCAATAATACAGTATATAAGTATAGATGAAATTTAAAACAAAAAGGTCACTTTGAACTAAATAATAAAGAAAAAGAGAAAAAATAAACAGTTAAAAATCTATGCAGATATTGCATATTGCCAAACCATTAAATTAGTGAATGGGAAATTACACACCTACAAACATGCAGAGACCGGGGCACGGATACAACGTACATGCAAAAATAAACAAATTTTAAAAAAAATTATGGACCAGGAAAAAAAAGAATAAAAGTCAGAAAACAACAAGGTATAAAAGAAAAATAATACTGTATTTACAATTTACACTTTTGACCAAATTAAACACAAATTACATTTTACAGACTGGTCAATTTTCTCCAAAAGTAAAGAACGGTTTTAGGGGGAAGCAAGTCTGTGTATTTTGTAAGAATATTTTTTAACTTAGAAATATTATATAATTCTCTCTCTCTCTCTCTCTCTCTCTCTCTCTCTCTCTCTCTCTCTCTCTCTCTCTCTCTCAAAACTTCTTTGATGTTAGTTGATAACTGTCAAAATATCACAAGGTTAACAATGATGCAAGGTATGTGTAATTCTTGCTGCGCTCGCCAAAACGGTAGCACCGTAAAACATATTATTAAAGAATATATCAAGGTTTCTGTTGACATCAAAAGATGCTAAAATTTAAACTCTTGCATTTATTCTTTTGATTTGATTGAGTCAAAACAGAGTCCTACTGAAATATTTTACATCTTATTAGTCATATGAGAAATAACTCGAAGGGTGTGCTTATGTGGACATTTACTCCTCCTCTGACGTTACAGTAGATGACGTCACAATGCTGAATATAGTGCATGTTGTAAGGTGCCCGTGCCCCCTCCCTCTCCGGTTTCCACCGATATTTGTCTAGGTGACAGGGACACTACGAATGGATGAGATCCGTCCAGGAAAGCGATAAAACACGATAAAAGAGATTGATGAAGAACGAGGCGGTTAATCAAACAGCGGGAATCCGCTGTCAAACCTCGGCATAATGATCATATTGATTGGGGGAAGAAGATCGGAAATGTTTAGTATTAATTGAAATACGAGTCCTTTTCCCTCGCTTCCTGCCGTCCGGAGAACCGGGATCGCAGCAGCCTCTCTCTGAGTTCTGGCCATCGTGTCCCACTCAGTCATCGGGGAAAGGATGTATGATATAGCGAGTATCTTTCTGTGGGACGTATTAACACGAAAATTAAACAATAAAAGTGAACACTACGATGTTCTCAAGCAGTGTTATTGACAATACGTTCTGTCATGTGGGATTTAATATTCTCTTTCTTTAGCATTCAAAGATTCTCGTCATTGATGATATATGAGTAATATCAGTTTCTTCTGTTCTTTAAGTTATTTCATATCATCATTTTTAATGTCAAGATTTTCTTTTAACTTGGATTATTTAACGACTGAGTGTTAACACTCGTAATTCCGATCGAATTTTCTGAAGCGCTTAAATTAAAAACCCACAAAACGCTCAACACATGCAAGACACAACTTGGAATGAGTCGAGCGATTGCTGCTAAAGTGAAAAACCTCCATTTATAATGTATACATGTTCATTTTCTCTGTTAATGGTAAGCTTTCCATCCAGAAACTTTAATTATCAACCGTGTATAACACAAACATCGGCCATTATAACAACAGGACAATTTCGGTAATGGAATTAGTTCTTCATTTGACTGTTCTAATTGTCATGTCTCTCTGAAAGATTGCTATTGGTACAAAAGCGCGAACAAAATTCTCTCTCTCCTCTCTCTCTCTCTCTCTCTCTCTCTGAGAAGATGAATATTATAGAGATTTCTACAGGCTTTGCCCAACAACTTTTAAATGGCTTTGAAGACAGAGGTTTGAATGTTTATATTGAAATTGTTAAGGAGAACTTTTCATTAAATGAAGAGTTGAGAATATGTATCGCTGCTAGTGTCGGTTACACTCGAGAATTCGTTTCGTTGTACGTGATTTTTTTTTCTTTCAATGTATGTCACTTTGTTAAATTGCGTATTATTTTTTTTCCTTTTTTGTGTGTGCAAATTGAAGTATTAAGAATGACTTAACTTTTGACAGACAATATGTTGTAGCCGTTTTTCGATCGGCTTAATGTAAATATTTTTTATTACTGGTGGATGGGTTAAGAGGGCGTTGATAGTGTAAAAAAGATATTGACGATGTAGTCTGAAAAAATATATTTAAATGCGTATTTAGACAATATGATCATAGATGATACCTAATGTTTTTTTTTTTATCGTTTCAGGCGCGAGATACTTGCCCTCCAGTCTGAAAACTACGCCCTGGAAAAACAACTATACAGCTACCAGAAGTCGATAGCCCGGACCCACTCCCGGGGTCAGTCAGAGTCCGAGGACTACCCCCTGGACCGGAACCACTATCACCGCTGAAATCTCTGGAACCATCACTATTACCGATAGAAAGCCTCCCAATACTCCGTAGTTCAGCACCAGATGGATTCACCGGTGTCTGTGCAAACGTCGTCTGCATGGCATTGAAGACAATCAAATGGATATTGTTAGTTAGACACTTAATTTAAATAATTATAAGCCTATTCTTTTTCCCGCGCTATACCGCCAACAATTTTTGTGCCTAAATGGTTTTGCTCGATAGTGTTTGATGATTTTTAATTTTTTTATGAATAATAAGAACATTAATAGCGAAGATAATTAAGACAATTTGCACAAATTGCACTTATATCATAACGAATTCAGAAGGAGGATGTAATCCATATCAATAAACTGAACGTTTCCTGTTGTCGATGGTGCAATTAAAGCAATACGAGTTCCTTTTTTTTATTGCAAAATCGTAGTTTTTCTTTAACATGACGAATATAAAAATGGTTTATAATATGTATCTAGAGATAAATATTGCAAACTTACATTACTGTCGCTTGCTGTACATTTGTTAATTGATTTGCTACATATTAGTATTCCACTGTGCAGAAATCTTTCTCGACATTTTAGGATTTGTTTTAATCTTAAAGAATTAAGCTATATTCAGAATTATCATAATAGCACACTCTTGCAGCAAAATAAAATTTTGAAAAATACAACTCATTTTCTTTCAAATGACATGTGAATAATTGCATATGTTGTGTTTAAACTGTAACCAAACTTGTATATTAATTAACATTCAACCTCCGCACATCTTCCCAGCAAAAGGGGACAACTTCATATTTTTCTTAATTTTATATACGCTTACAACGAGGCATGTTAAAGAAGACTGTTTTGTTCCAGCAAACCCAATTGCATCAAAATTGAGAGAAATCTAGAACAAAGATTTCTGGGCATGCCCAAAAAGTGAAATACACTGTACAACCCTGTAACAAACAAACTCAAGTACAATACTCAACCATGTACAATTGTCTTCAATACAGAATAAACTGATGTTTATGTAATTTCACTTGTCCAAGATGCAAAACAAAAGAAAAATGAAGACGGTAAAGTGTAAAAAAGAAAAAAACAAACCATAGAATTTTTAACCTTTTATTGTTTATGGTTTAAATATATGTACTTGCACTGTTGTATGCTTAGTATAATATGTAAAAAACACTCTTCTTGTTTTCCATTATATTTGGAAAAAGAATGTAGAGGCAACAAATTCACTTCATTTAAAATAAATAGTGTTGTATACAAGAAAAAGAACTACAAGTGGAGTATAAATTTAGTGGTATAAAAAATATACATGTAAAAATTCCATCACAAATTTTCCAGGGATGTTTAATCTTTCAGAGATACAGTTCCTTTTCCTTGGAAACTGCAATACATAATGATGATAAAGGTCATTTCAGCTTTGAAAAAACCTGCCATGGATACTACAGTCACCCCCCCCCCCCCCCCCACCTTTCACAATTTTTTTTTATGAAGAACATTATTGTTACAACTGTGTAAAGACTCATACTTTAAGGTCAATAAAAAAATCTTAACACATATGCACAGAGTTTACAATAATAATTCTCTTGTTGACTTCAGAAGTAAAGGGGAACAAATTTTACTACATGAATGAGAACTGTGAGGAGAGAGAATTCATAAAAAAAATAAGACTCGCTAAGGGATACATAACAACATAAAAAAAATTTTGTGATCACTTTTAAAGTGCTAATATTCATATCGTGTTAGCAAGACTCCAAGTATAAATCTATGCAATGTAAGCTACAATTTAGATTGTAATACAATACAAATTTTCACAATGATTGAGTACAAATGTTATTTGTGCCATAAATAGTTTCACTGATAAGAGTTTCAATAATTTGTTCAATATAAGAGCCATAGTTCACACTCAAGTTGTCCCAATCCTCTAACCACTTTGTTCTGTGTTTACTTCCATTGTGCCTTCATGGACCATATCTTCATCCATCTTTTCACCTTCCTCCACCTTCATATCCACACCATCCATCAGGTCCTCTGTACTATCCAAGGTGGAATCTTTTTTGAAGGAGACCTCCTCATCCACTTCTTCGTGTCCATCATCCACATCTCCCTGTACATCATCCATTCCCTCCCCCTTTACATCCTCCCCAACTTTCTCAGCTTCTTCCTCCACTTCTGGCTGATCTTCTTCCATCTCCACATCAGACATCTCCTCACCAAGAAGATCTTCTTCCTCCTCTTCACTCAGTTCAGCCAGCATCTGGACTTGGGACAGGTACTCCTGAAATATAGCAACACTCAAAAATATAGGTACATGTATATAGAATTACCAGAAGAAGTGATATTTACAGTTGCAAATATTATAAACACATAACATAGAATTCTTCTCCGTTTTAAACAACAAGTTTGACTATAATTTAGCTTTCAAAAAAGTAAAATTATTAATATTTTTTCAAAAGACAAGGGATGCTGACAAACCTCATAGTTGTTTCCAACTAAGTGCTGCATTTCATGTTTGACAAGAATATCAGAGGCTGAGAATTCCCTCTCACAATACTGGCAGATGTATTCATTGCTATTTGGTTCTGTCGCACTGTGTCCTGCTTCAGTCCCATTACCCTCCTGTTTCACTTCACCGTCTTTTACTTCTGTTTTCTCTACATCAGTTTGGTTATTTTGATTGGCTTTATCATCATCATCAGGTTTCTGTTGAATTTCACCATCAGTCTGGTTTTCTTCTGGTTTAATTTCCGACTTGTCAGTGCCCGAGTCATTCACTGGTTGACTCTCTTCCACTTCAGTTGTTGACTTGTTTTCTGCTTTGATATCAGTCTGATTTGGTTCTGTATCTCCTTCTCTGTTCTTGTTATCACCACTACCACTTGCTTCCTCAGCCTCTGCAGAATTTTCTTCACTGGAGGCCAGCTTTACCTCTTCCTCTGCAGCCTCTCCTTTCTCATCCTCTACTGTCTCTGGAGTTGTTTTTGCAGCGTCTTCATTGCTGGTATCTTCTGTATTTGTCTTGCCACATCCGTCTGCTCGATAAAGTTCAGCTACAAAGAGAGCTTCTGAGAGATCTGGGTTCTTTGTTTGTTTAACTCGATCCATCTCACCATTCTGAGCAAGCCAGCTGGAGAGCTCAGGTAGAGGACAGAAGTGAACCCCAATGTGTTGAGTCAGGAGATGCTGCTTTGATACTGAGTAATCACAATAGGGACAGGCAAGCTCACTCTTGATCATGTGGAATTTCAAATGAGCTAGAAGATGGTCTCTTCTGACATTAGCATAGGGGCATCTGTCACATCGATACAATTTCTTTGGCTCTATATCAAGCTCTGATGAGTTTTCATACAAGTCCATATGGTCATGCGTAACACTGACAGAAAAGGTTCCTTTCTTGTCAATAGGAGGCAGGGCACTGGACAAAGCTACATCAGCAGGAACATCAGATAACATCTGCAGGTTGGAGAGGGATTGTACAGCCAGTAGATTCTGGTTTGGAGTCATGTGCAATTTCTGGTGCTGGTTTAGCAAGTTATTGGAAGGTACACTATAGTCACAGTACTTACACTGGCACCTCTGCTTACTGCCATGCAAGGCAACATGACGTTCATAGTGGGACTTCTTTGCACTAGCATATGGACATTTCTCACAGCTGTACTTTTTCCAGCGGGCTATTTCATACAAAGAGTCCACTTTATTATCATAGGAAATTTCTCCTACATCTGAGCTTGTGTCATCCATCTCCTCCAGCATGGTTGTATTTTCTTCACCATTCTCCAGCTCCACTGACAGGTCCATAGAGGTGTCTGCTCTGTAGCTAGGCTGGTGGACCTTCAGATGATGGGAAAGCAATCCCTTTGATCCCACATAATAATCACAGTGGGGGCACTTCAGCAAGAGATTTTTGGACTTTCTGTACCCATGCATAAGCTGATGAAGACGCAAGTTTCTCAGACGTAGATTCATGTAAGGGCACTTGTCACAAGTATGCATCTTCCTGTACACACCATTCTTCAAAGCATATCCTGGTCTGTTTCCAACAGAACATGCAATTTTCATCGGTGACATGGCTGGTTTTTGTGAAATACTTGGAGTAATCTTGGAAGAAATCATGCGTTGTTTGTACATGGCTAATGTAACTGTGTCTTGTATTGCACTGGATTCTGTGATATCAGATTTGCATGGAGATGAGGACACAGGGCTGGCATTACCAGGGGAATGGCCTGCTGCCTCATGCATCTTCATATGCTGATTGATCAGTCTTCTATGAGTGACCCAGTAGTCACAGTAATCACACTTGAACTCTGAGGTGGACTTCTGGCGATGGAACTGCTTATGATAGAGGAAGTCATTCTTGCTGTTTGTCGTGTAGGGACATATGTTACACTTGTACCTCTTTGGTGTTCCACTGGGTGATTGGGGAGGGAACATGGACATCTTCTTGGTTGGTGTAGACTTAATGGAGGCTGCCTCTTTTTGTCTGAGGTACATGTCCTGGAGATGGAGGCGCATGTGCTGGTGAAGCAGACGTTTTGCAACAACATAGTATGGACAAAATTTACACTTCTCCTGCTGGGCACCTGGCTGAGGTTTGTGACAACTCATGTGGAAATGAAGCAGGTTTTGTTTACTTGTCTTGTATGGACAAATAGTACACTTGTGTTTTTTGGGGTCAACTGGAGGCTTGAACTCATCTTTCGGAGGTTGCATTTTGTCGGAGGATGTGGAGTTTGTTCGTTTCTTCTCTTCAGGCTGATAATACTTGTGGACTATGTCTATTAGGTTTGAGTAGTCCTTTGTCTTGTGAGTCTGGCGAATGTGTCTACACACAGAGGACCTCCAGTTTGCTTGAAACGTACACAGTTTGCATCGGAAGGATTCAAGATATCTCATAGAGTCACTCTGCTCATCAGACATGTATTCATTTTCATCAGACTCATTTTGTACTTCATCTATAAAGTCCTCCTCTATCTTTGAACTTGTTTCTGTCTTGAAGTCCTTGATATATTTGATAGAGACTTTACATATCGACATACTTTCTGTATGATGTTTGGCCTTGATGTGTCTGAAAGCTGAGCTTCTGTAATTGGTTGCATAGCCACATTCACTGCACTTGTATGCCTTCAAACCATGAGAAGAAAGATGCTTCATGACCAGAATCTTGTCTTTGTTGCAAAATTTACACTTAGCACATTTCCAAATCCTTCCAGATTCTCTTATTTTTATTTTTCTGCGTCGATTCCTTGGATTATAATCATACTCAGTCAGGGACTTTTTAGCTTCCTCGGTTCCCAACAAAACAATCTTGGCTCTGAGTGGTCCATGTTTTCTCTTGATGTGACGAGCTAGGTCACTTCTCCAGTTAGATCTGTAAGGGCAAGCTGAACACTTGAACTGTCTAAAAACACTTCTTGATGGTATCTTTTCCTTTCCTTGTTTCTCTCGCTCAGGAACGACTGTTCGTGGTTTTTCTTCAGATTTTATGAGAGAACAGTGGTTTGCTGCTGCCAGCTTTCTCATGTAGTCATGGTAGGTGGCTTTGGCCTCTTCCTCATCCATAGTTATCACTGAAGCATGAGTGTTAGGATGTTTCATTCTCATGTGTTTGTTCAAATCCCACTTCCAGTTGGAACGATGACCACAAGCAGAACATTTAAATGGCTTAATGTAACCAAAGACTTTAGGATTGGCTGATCCCAGGGGTTTGTTTGGAGGAGTTGGCATGGGCTTTCCATTCAAAGGATCATCTATGTTTCTAGGGGTCGTTTCATTTTTGTAGTAGAACTTGATCTCTGCATTTGGATGAATAAAGCTGTAGTGCCTCTTGAGGTCGCCTTGACTGTTAGTGCGCTTCTCACAGTTGCGCTCTCCGCAGCGGAAGGGTTTGTGAGCCTCTGCAGGATTCAGTTTAGACAGTCTCTCCAATTTGTTCTGTGACTTGGGTTTTAATTCATCAGGGGTAAGTAATGTACCACTAGAACCTTCAATGAAAATAATCTTCACGTCCATGTATGGGTGAATGTAATGATAGTGCTTCTTCACATCAGCTTTGAAAGCACATCTCTTTCCACACTCAGCACACATGTAAGGTTTTTCAGTTTTAATGCTCTCTGGTGTATTTGAAGATGAAGCAGAGTTTCCAGACTTGTTCTTGCTTTCTTCATCACCTCCATGATAAATGATATCAATAGCTTTACCATTGTGTACAGTTCTTATGTGTCGACTGACTGTCCAACGCATGCTAGATTTAAAACCACATGCCCCACACTTGTAGCCTTTCCACTTTGGACTGAAAGCCTCAGAATTCTTTTTGTTCTCCTTAGATGTGGAGTCAAAATTCAGGTGGTGTTCTCTTCTTACCACAGGCATAGTGTCCATGTATGACTTGATAGTGGCCTCGGCTTCCTGCTCACTCATCTTAACAACATCCAAATCACTGTCTGGGTGGTCTCGCTTGATGTGTTTACGAATGTCCCACTTCCAGTTAGCCCTTCGACCACACACGGGACACATGTACTGCTTCAGATTGGTGTGTGTGGACACATGAGCCGACAGCTTAGAGGGAGCATTGGTAATGAAGGGACAGTATTCACATTTAAACACCCCGTCCTTGGAGGGAGATGGAGACACACTCCTTGAGTTTCCTCTAGAACTTGTTCCATCTATATTTCCAAATGATGTTTCGGTGTTGGAGCTAAAATTGCTCTCTTCATTATCATTATCCAAATGTCCATACATATCGCTCTGCTGCAGGCTGGGATCAGAGAGATAGGAGTCATTGTCATCTGACATGTCATCTGCAAATTTTCCACTACCACTGTCTCCATCTCCAAGGCTGGAACGACTTTCCTTGTCCTTCAACTTGTCATCCAAGATAGTGATAACATCCTCAATTTTTGCTCCATCTGCCATGACTGCTGGATGGTGCTTGAACATGTGTCTTCCGATGTCACCTTTCCAGTGGGATTGATAGTTGCAATAGTTACACAAGAATGGTTTGTCATCCTTGTGCTTCTTAGAATGACGGTCCAATTCTGATTTCCATGGTGATGCAAACGAACATGAAGGGCATTTAAACATGGCAGGAGAAGATTTCCTGTTTGGAATCATGGGAACTCTCAAAATAGGCACATTCGATGGCTCCAATTTGTGATCCCTTCTTAAATGCACATTCAAGTCTCCAACATATTTATACTGCTTGGAACATTCAGGACATTTGTAACGTTTCTCTACAGCGTGCACAGCAGAATGCTTCTTGACATCACTTGGCCATTTTCCTACAAAGCTACACTGCTGACATTTGAGGTCCTCTGCAGTGAAGGGCATCTGGTTTGACAGTTCGCTACTGTTCAGGTTGGAAGAATCTGAATCCTGGTAAGACATGTCCTCCATGGCCTCTAGGCTGTCATTCTGTTCTTCCTGTAACATCTGTAACAAGTGGTTCTTCATCCTCTTGTTGTGCTTCAGCTTCATGTGTCTGTCCAGATCCCAGGACCTCTTGTATTTAAGGCCACACCAGGGACAGGCATAGGTTCCGTCTGGTGCTTGCAGTTTGTAGCTGTACTTGGCAACAATATGTTCTTTGGGTTCGACCCCTGCAGATGATGATGTTTCCAAGCTGTCATTTCTATCATAGTCACTCTGTGACTGGTCCATGGTATCGTGGTTTGATTGATCAATCGTTCCTCTTGTAGTGTCTATTTCTACAGCAGCTTCGTCCTCTTCCTCAGGAGCATGGGGGATCACCACGGTGATGTCTTCATGAATACTGGAGTGACTGGTGGCCATATGTTTGATGATGGCTCTGTCATTATCACTAGAAAATGAACAGAAATTGCATTTGTTGGCAAAAGAATTTGTGTGATTATTGCGATGTCTGTCATAATTGGGCTTGAAGTCTGTGCTGTAGTCACACTCCTCACATTGGAAGGCTGCTGCTCTATTCTGCTCCATATCCTCAGGGTATTCAGTTGGGTCAGCCTGATCATATTCACCATCACCATGGACACTTGTATCCCCGTAGTAACTTGAGTATTCTGCATCAAACTGTGGGCTTTTTGCAGATATTCGTTCTACTCTGTCTTTCTGTCCCTTCCCCTGATCTCCAACATTGCCATGTTCAGCTTTATGAGCAAAAAACTCTATTTTCTTAGTAGTTGTGAAGTTACATATAGTGCAAGAGAACTGTTTTGCATTCAAATGACTGGAATTGACATGCTGTTGCACATAGCTCCTATCTGGGTTACTGAAAGCACACTTCCTACATTTAAAGTTGACATGCCCAGTGGAGCTGACCACTTCCTGAATGTTATTGTCCCCATCCCCCGTAGACCTGATGTTCCCTTTGGACACCGGTATAACTTTACTGCTCCTGTTTGGTTTAACCATGGTGGGGGGACCCTCCAATGAGTCTCGGGATCCACTGGACAGGGATTTTGGTAAGGAGGACCTGCCACTTTTAGCCTCATACAAAGTCACAATATCCGCAGAGTCTATGTCTGTCTTGTGCACCATCTGGACATGTTTCTTGATTTTCTGCTTAAATCTTGAGCAATATTCACAATAGGAACAAGCAAATATGCTCTGAACATAGCTGTGAACCTCAACTTGGTGAAACAAGAAAGCCTTAGACTTTCCAGTACTAAATCCACAATCTGTACAGAAATAACTCCTGTTCTTAGCTTTCCCTGGGACAGCTGGGCTAGGGGTCACACTGCCCTTTCTGTCTGGTTTGGAAGAAGACTGACCATCAGAGGCCGAGTCCTTGGGTCGTATCCTTGAAATGGTGATTCCTTTGGCAGTTGCAGCTGAAGCAAACATGGGAATTGTTGTCTTGGCTTTGCCTTTTGTTTTTTTTCTTTCCTTTTTGCATCTTACTCGGTGCCGTTTAAAAATATAGATGTTCTTGGTGGCAAACTCGCACAGGTCACACTTATGTAGGGGGAGATTTACAGCTTTGGTTTTTCCCATGTCAATTCCTACAGTTTTGTCCACCTGGAAAGTGAAAAAAATAGTTGTAAACAAATATCTCAGTAAAACAGATTTACAAGTTGTCTTAGTGATCACTAACCTTCTGAATTTTTAATCACAATGCTGGTAGTGGTCTAAGACTAAATTGATATTTGTAAGACTGTGCACCACATGTCCTCACTGTTTAGCCCATATCCTAGCATAGCTAGCTGCTCAATTGTTTGTTATAAATTAATCTGTGTAAGATTTAGGATAAAATACCACTCTACAATGAATAATTAAGTATTTTTGCTTCTGAATAACAGTCAGAATAATTTTGCTGTTTCCTGTTGGTTTGTCTAATCCTTTCTACCGGTACTCTAGATTTCTTCTCCTTAGCTGCATTTCTTTTTAAACCATTTTGGCTGAGGGGCTGTGCCAAAAATATGTATCAATCTGATTTAACTTAATGTTTAAACTTTGTATAATTTAATGTTATTTATGACAACATTTTGTCCCCAAATCTGTTTAAATGATAGAGAACTGAATTATAAAATGAATTCAGTGGCTACAGAATTCATACTCATATAAACTGGGTATTCCGTTTATTAAGCTTAAATTGTCTCATCCAGATTTGGGCATAAAAAATCAATTTCTTGGTTTTCAGGCCTATGCTGATCTGATTTAACAAAAGAACTTAAACTGTATCATACAGTTTTTCGACTAATACTTTAACAGACAGCTCTCTCAATCTCACAACCTTAAGGTTTCTTGAAGAACATGATTTCATTTAGTTTGGGTAAACAAATTGAAAATCGACTACTTGATATTGTAAGGTAACCATTTATATGCATTCAAAAGTCATTTTCCAATCAGCATTAAAATCAAACTAAAATAATGAATCCAGCATTTGGTTTTTTTTATGAAATAAAACACAATGTTACATCTATTCCAGACAATAATGGCCTGGGAACCATGTAATTAATACTTTATGGCCTTACACTCAGTATCTCAAGAGTTAATTTTTTGGAAAGTAACAGTAGGAAGATGAGTCCAGCTAAGATGTAAAATGGATAAATACTTGTTTTTCCTCCTTTAAACATGGAAAAAAAATTGTAAATTGATAGTAAATTGCCATTATAAATGTTGATACAATGCAAAATTTCAAATGTGTTCTATTTTCACCTATGCTCTCTCTCTCTGTCTCTCTCTCTCTGGCTCTCTCTCTCTCATCTCAGACCATTGAAAATTATGTATACAATTGAACAAACTTTGAGAAATTACAAAACAAACTAAACACTTGATTACCTTGGACGATAGTTTACTTGATATGGAGTAGTTTTTTCAGGACTGTGGTTCAACCCATTCACAACGGAATTGAAGGCTCTTCTCTCCACTCTGCAAAATAATATGTCATTTAAGTAGAATATTTACTTTTAAAATTTGAACTGCTGCAAATTATTAACAATTAATAATGTGTTCAAATTACTAACAGCCTAACTATATAACACATTGTCAACCAGACCTGAGACAGATTAAAAGTGAATGTTTATCAATACTGTCAAAACTTTTATTAAATCTAAGTTCGCACATTGTTTTTGAAGATCAAGTTAAATTGTGGAGCACTGTTTATGAATAGCAAGTTAAATTTTGCATTGATTTTTGTTGAAAATTTGGCCTCTTTATAATCAAATAATCAATTTTCTATTAAATGACATTAAATATGATATACTCTTTATTTTAAGGTCATGGTCAATAAATGCTGCTATTATTTCTTCTATACATAGCTTTAAGATTATTTTGCCTGTTGTTCATTAAACAGGCTGGCAAAATTAGCCTGGCATTGCTCTAAAGAGCAATAAGCCCAGCTAAAATAAATCATCACAGCAATCATTAAAGTTTGGTAAAACTTATAAGAAATATTATCATAACTTTAAATTTATAATTATAACAAATAATTACAAGAGAACAGCTGTCAATGTGACAGCAAACCAGGTTTTCTTTTGTGTGAACAGAATCCATAACTCATTTGTCAACCCTGAATTTATAAACAAGACCTGTCCAGAGAAATGGGGTACTCTATATGCAATATTTTGCAATAAAAATAAGTTCAACAGGTGGTATTTTATCCCCATAGATTATCAAAAATCAAAATCCAAGTAATATGCACATCTCTGATATATGTACAATTGATCTGCAAAAAATCAAAATCCTATCTTGAACACTGTAGGAGTTATCCATACATATAGGGGTACCTTTTTGGCCAATAATTTTCACCATTCCAATAACTGGATTTTTACTTTGGAAAACCGGTTAATAAATAAATAAATAATTATAACAAATTAATATAAATTTTGCTTCAATTTTCTGTATGAAATATACAAATCACATTTATTATACTGTGAAACGAAGACACCCCAAGGAAATCACGTTTATTATACTGTGAATCAAGAGACTTATAGCTCAATCATGTGCCATTGCAAAGAAGAGCCCTTTACTACATTTAGCATTTAAAAACTGCATGATCCATTCAAACAAGCAATTTAAATGTTGTCTGAATGGGATGATAATTATATTGCTTTAGAAATTTAGCCACTAGGTTCACTGAACAGGAAAATGCTGACAGCTGCATTTCTCTGACAAGCCACATCTGTCTATAGAGGTGTTGAAGAATCACCTTACAGGTCTTAATTTAAAACCTGATATCTGAACACATTTACAAACTATCAAGTTTTCTATACCCTGTGAGTCTACCCTGTGTAAAGGAGTTTAACCTCTACATCTCAACATTATACACAACAAATTATACTCCATCTGGTCCACTGTATACATATGAAGTGTACATGCAAGCCCAGAACTGTACTGACTGAATGTAAAAACATCATCAAGTTCACCCATGGTATGCAGTCAAAATGAAAAAAATAATGTCTTCCCATACAATGAATGAAAATGATGCCATGTCAAATACTCTTACAAATGTATATCATGATGTGGGTGTAGTATTAAGATACATTTTTCTATGTTTACGTACTAGATAGATTTTTATAAAATAACCTGACCATCTGATGGTGCAGAATGTACCTGATTTCTTCAGGGCTTTTGAATTTGGTGTGGAACTTACCCATGGGTAAAGTCTATTAAGACTGCAGGTAATCATTGTACCCCAACAATAAATTAAGGTGAATATCTTCCTCGTTATCAATGAATACATATATTTCAAATAATAAGTACAGTGTATATATATGCAAAATATAATAGAAATTAAAACATTTACTTTTTGTCAATTTACTGGGTATCATATTTCACGAGGTGACTCATGTTTTCCCCTAGATGCATCAGCTGACAATATTCCCCTTTCCTTAGCCTTACCTGATTGACCTGGAGAGCAAAATGCTGACAGAAAGTAAGAAAAGCCGACAGTCAGAAAAGCTCAAACCAAAATATTGCCCATCAAAAGATAAGTACTCATAAAATTTAATAAGACAGCATTTAATCATAACATAAACTACCAATATGTTGCAAAATCACAACATATTTGATGGTCAAGATCAGGCTCTGTATCTGAAGCTAGCCTTAAATAAAAGATTTACAGTTAACTTTGAAAGTCTTCATTGGTAAAGGTAAGTATTTTCTTCTCCAAACTCTCAAACCTGTTTTGAACAAATCCCAAATCTTTATTGTGCTCTAGCATGAATAATAAATGTTACATCATATATGCACATCTGCATGGGTTAGGACCAGTATTTACATCACCATGTAACCAACTCTAAGATTATAACCCACTTTAACTGCTCCAAAAAAATTTAACCTGATAACTAGATAACCAGATAATCAAGAGCATGCTCCATATCTGAAGCTACCGCTGTACTTCGTACACATATTTAAATTGACCATTCAAGTTTGAATTGGTCTTAGGTCCAGTATTTTTTCCAAGATATGTGACCTGATAAAAAAAAAGTTCCCCAGCATCCAAAACATATGACTCAGGTTCAGCATCCAAGCCAGTCAAGTGCATAAGTATCACAAGACGCATCGTTCATCCAAGCTCGGTGAAGATGGGACCAATGATAACTTCGCTATGGCCATCACAAGCACTTGCTCCAAAATTTTTAAACCTGCTTCAAAAGCCTTTAAAAATAAATAATTTCAGATTCAACATCTTCATCATTTAAGCTTTTAAGTATCCCCAGATGCATTATCCAAGCAAGTTCGGTGAAGTTAGGAGCAGTATTTACTTAAAAACAAGACTGGTTACAAGGGTTGTAAATATTTTCAGTCTCATGGAATAATCTTGAATGAACAAAATTGATATAAAACCGTTTATTTTCAAATATTTACATTTTCCTGTGTCTCTGTCTGTGATAACACTACGAATCGATTGTGTACTATACAGCCCAATAAATTCAAAAGACGTATTGTTGGGGACGCAAGCAGGTTTGCATAATTAATATTATAATATTTAATCGTACAACTGCTGAAAATTATATAAATATAAGTAATAAGGAATCATTCTTTGAATATTATGAGGTGATAATTTCGGTCGGAGCGTGATCAAATCTATCATAAAACCCTTCGGCTTTATTGGATTTGATCACGCCCCGACCGAAATTATCACCTCATAATACTCAAAGAATGATTCCTTATTCCTCAACTATTTTCATTTCCACAATTATATATTACAGCCATTTATAGAATAAAAAATTGATTAGTATGTAATTAATTAGAATTCATTAATTTGATAGCAAGTTGTGAGTTCTTTTGTAAAACGCAGTCCTGCTCTGGATGCCAAAGGTATAGCATAAGCTCTCCAAATTTCATCTCAATGAGCTAAAAATCTTTTTTCCAATATGAAATCATAAATAATTCTTTAGAAATTTTTTTTTTTTTTAATAATTTTGATAAGTGTTTTAGAATCCAAATAAGGTTAAATTATGCATTGCAAATTCAAGAATTTTAATCTTCATAGAAGAAATCACATTTACTTATAAGAACCAGTGCACATAACTAACCCATTGAGAGAAAGAATAGGAGTGAGAAAGAGAGAAGAGAGAGAGAGCATTAAAGTATTCAATAATGAAATAAAACATTTGTTTATTTCTTTTTTTTTTTATCTTGGACAAAGATGGGGGAGTTTTTTTCTATTTCAAACAAAATTCAGTCCTTATTCAATTTTAAAACATTGAAAAATCCACTTCTACACTTCCAGTCAAGTTAAAGGGTGAAGATAAGTAAACACAGCAACAGGTGGCTAATAACAAACAGGTATCAACATGTACAAGTTTAGTTGTCCAGAATAAAGTTTGCATACTTGCTTATGTATCATCAAGTAAATGTTGATAGCACACAGTCCAACTGCCTGTATGATTATTTATATATATCCCCCCCCCCCCCCAAAAAAAAATTGTTTTTCTTGTAATTTCTAACAGCATTACTGCTCTAGCATAAAGTAAATACATAAATACATAAACTGTACATCTAGTCATTAAACTCAAAGAATGTTACATCCTCCCATCCAAAGTTGAAAAGCCCCTCCCTACCCCCCCCCCCTCCCCAACCCCACTTCATTGTAAGGGCACCTGTATACAAAGAACTGAAT
Source organism: Magallana nippona (assembly GCA_033439105.1). Lineage (NCBI taxonomy): Eukaryota > Metazoa > Mollusca > Bivalvia > Ostreida > Ostreidae > Magallana > Magallana nippona. Next base: position 5,515,631 of record CM065922.1, read on the forward strand.
ATTGTTACAAGATATCTTTCTTGGTATTCCCTTACAATATTGCTGTTCACTGACAACACACATAAACATGTTCAGTTGACTGGTCGGTCTATGATGATGAAACAGCTGACACCGAGCAAGGGTCTGAGTCATGACCATAGCTGCCCAGAACAATCTCTCCCTCAGTTTAAATCACCCACACCTAGGAGTTACATCAGTCAAGCCCAGAACGCTGGAAGCTACTAGTTTGTGTAATTTATTACTGACACTACCTACTGTATGGTTACCATTACTTGGAAATGACTTAACTTTTATCTGTTTCATTCTATAAACAATATGCAGTTTCAAAGGAGGTCAAGCAAAATTTCTGATAATTTGCCCCCTTGTCAACTCATCTCCAAATAATTTGTAAAAGAGTATTAGTTTAATTAATATTTATTCAAAAAAAAATAAAAATAAAAATCAACTTGTCAACAATTGAAAAATTATTATTCAACTTGCTTAATTTACCTGGTATATCCAATCTTATGATTTTTTTTTTCACTATCCTTGCAGTAACAAAATACCCCACCCGTTAAACAAATACATGTTTATCCTATGTATTAATCATTTTCTTTGATTTCATTTTTTAAATTTCCTCTTAAAATAATCTATTGAGTATATAGAACAATAGATAAGTGCAACCATTGAAAGTAAACGATCAACACATATGCATGTTATAAACAAATCTTGTCCCTAAATTTAAATAGTTTAGAATCATGTCATTCAAATAAAGATATACATGTATTAAATATGAATGTAGGCAAGAATTTTTGAATAATAACATAAAAGAATTTTTACTTAGTAATTCATGTATTTTACATTATGAAGATGACACTTTCATAACTGCATATAAAAGTTAAGCTCACTAAGACACTTCAATTAGATCTATAATATACTCCTTGCCCTTGGCAGAAACAATCAACTGCTAAAGTCCATGATAAACAACTTCAAGAAATAGACGGTGACTGTTCAAAAACATTCACTGGACAAGATTTTTAATATTTTGGTTATCATATCCATAATAATTTATTGTTTATTAATTATGGTAATTGGTCAGGAGACAACACCCTTATCGTAGGTCATGATCATAGGCATACATGTATATAAATTGTTCATGAGAGTTACATCTGAATCTTTAATTTATACATTCTTCCTCCTATAGTATCTTATCAATAATGAGTCCTTCCTGTTTCATTTTCATTGTTGGCAGTTGGCATCATCATGAACTGCGTACATGGAGTATGTGCTCTTGAAATACACGACAAATTAATCTGACATGACAATGTATAACAAAACTGTAAGTTGGGCAACTGACTGATATCATCCCAGTAAAGTTTCATACTCTAGAAAAACGTTAATGCATGAAAAAGATTAGCACGTTCAAGACACTATTTTGTGACTGTAGGTCGATATACAGGGCCTCGGCAACGTAGAACTCGGGAGATTACAAATCGATGTCTATAGATAGCGCACAAAGAGGGCGTCTGCTACAGACGAAATATACAATGGAACGAACAGACACTGTTTACACTCAGATAAGTCGCTGTCCTCGACCAGAACTTTTGTTTATGAATAATTATAAACAATTTATTTTCACATTAAAAGTACATAGTCCAGTTCATTTCGAAGGTCACGACCAAACAAAGGCCGAACCAAGCAAGTGGACAGCAGCCATCTTGGTTGCGTTGTACGAGTCACCTCGACAAGCGGATCACAAAATTCCGTAAAATATGGACCTTACTGGATATTTGTAAATATAAAGGCATCACAAGCTTAAAGTACTTACTTTGTTGATCTAATTAGTTGAAATCTTACGCCGAAAATTCTTGTCATTCATCGGTAACCGCCCCAAGAAACACGTGCGGAAGGCAACTGCATTCTAGAGAGCTTTACAGCGAGCAAACAATAGAGGGCCGCTTAGGTCGGCGCAGAATCGATTGGGCATCCGTCCAAAGTGTCACAGACGGCGAGTCGTTAACTCGCTAAGTGGCGGTCGGAAGGGGATCGGCAGATGGTCATACAAATCCTGTTTTAGACAAACTCTTGCAATTTAGAGAAACGTTTGTCTCTACAATAAAAGGTTTTAAGACAGTTCGTTTTTAATCCCATAAAAATTATTTTTATTCATTGGGTTTTGGTGGGATTTGTGATGGGATAATCTCAGCGAAATTTGTCGAGACTGAAAAATTTTTACAATTCAAAATTCAATTTCAAAATTCCGAAGAGACATCAGTCAAAATTGTTCAGTCTCGACTAATCTCGCTGATCATATTAGTGATGGGATGGAACCTACACTGATGATGTGAAAAAACGAAAAAAAAAATCAATTTCAATTTCTTTATTGCAGAAGATATACTTCTTATAGAAGTATTCACATGATCCTGCAAAAATAAAAAAAATCTTAGTCTGAATATCAAACTTTCAGTTGCTCGTTTTATTTTGATTGTCTCTTGACGAACAAAATAAAAGGCCGGGGGGGGGGGGGGGGGGGGGGGGGCTCTACTGAATGTTTGGTTTTATAATACAACTGGCAAGATATATATCTCTTAAGTAAACGTACCACAATGTGTCCACAATGTATCTTTCAGCTTAATTAGATCAGTGATGGATTATTACACATGTTCACCGGGAAGCGAAGAGAAAATGAGATTACTGTAATTTCAGTTTCACAGATCAGTAATTTTAAGTTCCTGCATAAAGCTGTGTCATATGCATGCAGCATACAGGTTATAAGACAATCTTAGTTAGAATTGCCATATTCAAGTACATACGAAATTCCTTCGTTATCAGATTAAAAGGGATGAATGGCCGTGGCCATATTGAGACTAAATTTATCAAAGAGCTCGGTATAAAGATATAGATTAAGTATTCAAAATTAGATCTTTTGATTTTTTCTTGACTAAATAATATATTTTGTGACAAAAAACCCCCATAATTTGAATTTGAAGTGATGAATAGTCGAAGCTTTTAAGATAGATCAGATTGGTAATTTTTTGAGCATCCAGCCACCTTAGATCTGATCGACATGCTATAAAAGATCACTGTTGATTTTGGTCATATACTTCTGTGCAAGATCTGTATGGTTTGGTAACATATTACCCAGGGTGTGGATCGACCGGTATGGACTTCTTTAAAGCAGCTGTTCAAAGTTGTCAAATGAGGAGCAAGCATCAGTTTTACACGGATTTCAAGTGAGAGCAATTATGTATACATAATATAAGGACTAAATATATGCAAGCATGAAATTTTCACTTGAAAATCGATTGTGTGATCTTTATTTAAAACATGAATTTTCCCGACGCACACTTAGAAGTTTCCTATTTGAGGAAACACATGAGGGAGGAAATCATTTTAGGCCATCAGTCTTAATAATTATAATTCCAATGGCGTTTTGATTCCCAAGGAGATCAAGGTACTTGAAGTCTGATACTGCTATAAAGTTTAATGTCACTTTTTCTCTCTTAAAAATCTCTAACAGATTTGTATATAAAAAAAGGAGCTTTCATTTCATTTCATATGAATTCATCCTTCTGGCTGTTACGATAGCAGCTATAGACCACAAGACATTCAGTTCGTTAGATGTTCAAATTATATTTTCTATGCGCAAAATTAAAAATGATACCTGACGCAATCAGTATTAATTATATACTGATTTATCAATGTATTTAAATCCTATACACGAAATCGATTTGTAACATTATCAATGGTACACATGGACCACTATACAGTATATTTATCTGATGAAAGTTTTTATCTAGATCAGAAACGGATAATTTATTTTGGGCGTGGGGTAGGGGTGGGGTGGGAGTATTTTCATAAAGTAATGAACATGAATGAATTTTCTCTAAATAAGAAATTAAAGTTTGATGAGGTTTTGCAGGAAATGAATTTGTTTTACAAGGTGGCTTTATCTCGGACAATCGTTTGAAAACCCATGGTCAGTCTCGCATACTCGCATAGACTAACGACGATCTCAGACTCAGTATCTTAGGCTTCGAAGCTATGATTTATAATACTGATCAACACAGAATGCCCGTTTATATATATATATATATATATATATATATATATATATATATATATATATATATATATATATATAATGGTTTTGGGTTGGGTTTTTTTTTGGGCGAATTAGATATTTGCCTGAATTTTTAAGGATCATAGAGCACTATTGAATTTTAAAACAAAAACAAAAACATGTAGGCCTACTGCATTCAGTTAATACCATACATGCTCTTTATTTTAATTGTAGAATAACTGCGTGTAAATGTATATATATGCATCAGCAAAAATTCTGACAGACAGTGATTTATATGTGACAGTGTAGTTTGTATCCACCCACAATATTGACCCGGGGCATTTGCTTCTGCTATGGCTTTCGTGGGGAACTCATTGTACGACATTTTAAGCCTAAAGCTATGGAAATACTTGCGCCTTTTTTTTTCTTTTTTTATGTGTTGGTCGGGAAATTTTGATTTTTTTTTATTGGGGGTGTTATATAGGTAAAGGGGACTCCGATCCTCGGGAAAAAATCTCAAAAATAAATCATCATAAATAGCGTAACTTCAATTTGTATATAAGATGTCTTTTGTATAAAATAAATAATCTAAAGCGCGTTCGTTGTCACGAAATCCCATACGGTACACGAGTTATCGCTCGTGGCCGCAAGGCGTCGCTCTCCTTTAACGTCACGTCTATTCTTGTGTAAAGACCTCGTGAAAATGGCAGACACAAAGCTCTATGACATTTTAGGCGTGAATAAGAATTCTTCTGAGGGAGAAATAAAGAAGGTAATACCCTTGTATTCATAGATAAATATTTTCCGTTAAAAATAAGGGGTATATAATATGATTTAGGTCAAGCGGCCCAAACACGCGGTGGAAGGAAGTTATGGTTCTTGGTACATACATTGCTAACAGAGGTTCTTTTCTAGAAGAATCTCACTTATTTTAAATGACGAAATAACTAATATGAGAGAGACTTTTATAATCAGTATTTTGTACCTATGAATTTTTGTTGTGATTGAAATGTAAACAGCCAGGTAGGAGTCTCGGAAGTGAATCCCTAACACGCTAACCTTGGTGTTCAAATGTGCCCCTGCTTTCATTTTGAGTAGGGGGGAAATCAGTTGAACAATGCTATTAGCGAGTATTTGTTTGTATTGTAACATATTTATCATTTAAATGTGTTTAATTATGCTAATAAGGGTTCTTATTGAACTCTTAAATGACATAAAAACGTCAGATTTAGTCTTGGTAACAGTTTCTTTGATATGTTTGAGATCAGCTGTTTTGGGGAATGGAATTTTCTTTCTAAAGAAGTGGACAGACATAGCCTTCCTCCACTTTAATTGCAAACCCCAACATTTCTATTGGTAAATGTTATTGTTGGAACCAATTATGTTCCAAACTTCAACAGACAAACCTTACATTAATGCATGAGTCTGCACAAGGAAATCAGTACTCATTCTGATTTTTGAAATTTTTAAGATTCTTCAGAGTATTTACTTCTGATGTTGACACAGTCAGTCACCTATTTGCCACAGTCAGACCTTCTTACTTTGAAAGTGAAGTATACATGTGTCTTAAATTAATGTACAGTTACCATTGTTACCTGTAAACAGACCACACCTGGCTGGTGTGGGGTTTCTAAAAGAATTTCAGAGGCAGCATAACAGCATCTGTAGTAAAATGTCTGAAGATTTTTAATGGTATAAAATTTTTAAGGAATGTGTGTCATAAGAAATTAGGCCAGAAAGTCCAATTAATGAAATCCAAAACATTTTTGCAAGAATTTTACTGTAAAGCTGCTGCAGCTAATGACTTGCTTTACTCCTTTCAAACATTCTTTTACAGGCTTACTACAAGTTGGCAAAAGAATATCATCCAGACAAGAACCCAGAAGCTGGAGAAAAGGTATCTACTGCAAGCTATTTGCAGAAATCAAATGCTGTACTGTATTATTTAGACAAAGGAAAATTTAGTATTCTAATTATTTTCAAAAATAAAACTCATTACTTAATTTTCTTTACAGTTTAAGGAAATTAGTTTTGCCTATGAGGTTCTATCCAACCCAGAGAAGAAGGAGACTTATGACAGATTTGGTCTTCAAGGCCTAAAAGAAGGGGGTGGGGGATCAGGTATAGAATGATTCTGTTATCATTGATAAAGATTATCATTGTTGTTGAAGGAGATATATGATGTATATTGTGATCTATTGAAAGTTAATGATTTTGAAAAGAAACTGATAATGCAGACTCTTGATGATGTGAACTTATGGCCTCGAGGTGGGTATTTCATTAGACATATGTTTGAGTTTTAATATGGTAATGTTATATGCCATAGATAACTGATAATGTTTTGATTTGTAGGAGGGTTTCCTGGAGACATTTTTGGGGACCTCTTTGGCGGCATTTTTGGGGGCGGAGGAGGGCCATTTGGGATGGGAGGAATGGGGGGTCGGAGAGGGAGACGTAGAGGGGAGGATACCCATCACCCACTCAGGTAAATCATGCCCTTATCATAAATCTTTTTTGACTTTTTGTTACTTTGAAAAATTTTTGCTGGCATTAACCTTGGTATTATCAGATAAAGCTAATTTCTTGCAGTTGAAACTATTTTTTTTTGTTAGGAGCTTTGTTACATTTGTGTTTATTAGGAGACCTGATGACTTTTGTAAGTGAGCCAAGATTTGAAAATTTATTTATTTGCTCATTTCCTCATGTAATGAAAAAATAGTTTATATTCTTATGAATATATTGAAAATATTCAGGTGTTCATGAAGATTATTTCATATATTTTATTTTAAATTTCAGAGTGTCTTTAGAGGACCTTTATAATGGGAAAACAGCAAAGTTACAACTAAGTAAAACAATTATCTGTTCCAAATGTAAAGGGTAAGTCCTTATGTTCACTCAAACTGATATTTATACATGTCCTCGGAATAAGGTTTTTTGTGCCCATACATGGCATAGTTAAAAGTTAAGGCATTATTTTTCCTGACTTTGCTATGTTTGCTGACATTAGTAGGATTTTGATATTGATCTCTACATGTATTTTAATCAGATTGAAATTGTGACTCAAACATCCAATAACATTGTATTGAGGATCATGTCAAAGGTCAGATTCAATTTATCCATAAAACCTGGGCTTCTTGAATCATGGCAATTAAGTCTTCAATAAGTTTGTCATACTGAAAAAATCAGAAAGAAACAAGAATACAGATGATAATGATTGAGGCATCAGTAAGATGTTTAAGTTTTGGAAACATTGTGTGCTGGTTTTCATATGCCAACACTAGAATTAAACTATTGGTGACTTAGATACAGACATTGTTCATCCTTTAACTTTCAGTTTCATATACTTTCATATATATTTCAAGGATGTTGACCACAATTATAGATATTTAAATAAGTGATCAGTTTTAGTTTGTATCTAATTTTGTGCTATTTTACAGTGCTGGTGGTAAACCAGGAGCCATGCAGAAATGTAGGACGTGTAATGGGCGTGGTTTGAAGATAACAATGCGGCAGTTAGGACCAGGAATGGTGCAACAAATGCAGTCAGTGTGTCCAGACTGTCACGGAGAAGGTAGGGTGTCACATGCTAAACAAGACAAGCTTACTGAAGCATTAGCATTACCCTCTCTCTGACCATTCAATTTATATATTAAGGGTCCTCGACACCCAGTGACTTTTACTTTTTATGATAGTATGACACAACATGGCGATTTCAACCCATCGTGGAACTGTATATCGTCAAATTTAGAGGTCTATCTGTAGAGCCCCAGAGTTCGAATATAGCATGCAATAAATTTAGAGGGTATAATGTTTAAGTCCCATCTGTCAGTCCGTCAGTCCGTCAGTCCTGTTTTTTGTCAGCGCAACTCCTCCATGTAATTTTTGGAAACTTTGTAGGTATATAGGTATATAAGTGCGTAGATGCATATTAACGGTACTAGGAAATTCCATTATTTTTCTTTTAAACTTAGAATTTTGACCATATATTGAATTAAGCACAAGTACAGGTGATGAAAATATTTTTAATATTGTAAGGAAGATTTCATTAAGGACTAAACGTATGATATTTTGAGTATTAAGCTTAATAGAAGCTGAAAGTATTTGTTAATCTGTTTAAAATTTAAAGTGGAGAGGTTAAACGTTACTTTATATAAGATTTTTTATTGTGTCCAATTTCCACTTAATTATGAGTATGATCATATTCTGATCTCAAAATATAAATAATCATAAAATGGTACAAACCAATTTGTAAGATTATCTAATTAAGAGCAATTACATGCAATGTTCAAATGGTGTGTTTTCATATTTGTGTTTGAGAATAAGGCTCTTTTTAATATGATAAATTCGGAATTGTCTTTCGTGATTGTAGGTGAAATCATAAATGAGAAGGACAGATGTAAAGAATGTAAGGGGAAAAAAGTTACAAATGAAACCAAGATATTGGAAGTTCATGTGGACAAAGGAATGAAAGACGGCCAAAGAATCACCTTTAGAGGGGAAGGAGATCAGCTGGTAAGTTGTCATTAATGATAAAGCAGTTTATGTTTCATCACCCTGAATCAAATTCATGAATACCAGAACATTCACTTTGGTCCCAGTGAGCACTGATGTACATCAACTCTTTTTAAACATGGGATATGTTTTGAATTGAAAACTATCCATATCAGTATTTACATCTTTCCTGATATTAACCTTCATGAACTTTCCAAAAGGTCAAGAGGTCTTATTCTGACATCAGAATGATCATTGCATGATCTTATAATTTGACTTTTGCATTATTAGGCACAGTAAAAAAACATTGTTGCATTTATATTTTAAATGATCTGATTTTCTCAAATAAGAAATGAATGTTTCAAATGTGAATTGTATCAAAATTAAGTTCATTTATTTAATATGTACAGTCAGATGCATGATCTGAACATGGGTATATGAAAGCAGATTCTTTTCTCGATAGCAGTACCGTTAAGTGTTGTGTATAACACGTACTTTTTTTCACCCAAATTTGATCAAAAGTGGGGGATGCCGATTATACATGTATATATAGGAACAAAATTTTACCCCATTTTTTCAGAGCATGTTTCTGGATACCGCGGGAGTATGACTGCCGATACCGCATTTTATGCAAGTTGTATGAGTGTAGACTAATTTTATTATGTCAGAAATACCTTATTCTTAATTTAATTTTCATATACAGTAGCACCTGTTTTTACGGCCACCTTCAATCAGCGGCCACTCGTCATGAGCGACCAGTTTCAATCCCACCTGTTTAGTTTTTCACTATATTTTAAATCATGTAAGCGGCCACCTGTCTAAAGCAGCTAGCGGCCAGTAATATTAGGTCCTGTGCTTTTAACATGCCTGTTTTCAACGGCCATTATTTTGTCTGATTTGACACATGACTTCTGACTCTGACATGTGACCCCATATCGAAAGAAGCCAAACTTAGACAGTTGATAATGAGTTAATGGCAAGTAATTGAGTGTGTAATTTGAATTCTGCTAAGATTGAATGAGATAATTTATTATAACACCTGTTTTGTGTTTTTTATATATCTATTTATATACTCAATCCATTACAAAGTTATTAAATGGTCAGTCTTGCGCTTAACAGCTGAACATGTACCGCAATTTGCCGAATGTTATACACACTTTTTTCTAGATAATTTCTTTGTGAGAAGGGTGCGTATTGTACACCCCGATGGAATTATGGCACTTTTTTAACAGGTGAAACATTGGTTATCATAGTTCAGTACATAGCCTTTGTACGGAAACGCTACTTCTGTTTGTTTACAGCATTAAAACAATTTAAAATTATTGTGTTGGCGTATTTAGCAGAAAATGTTTTGCTCTAAATCTGTTCGTAGATAAATTGAATTAAAATTAAAATTAATATAAACTGTTTATTCAGCAACTCAAGCTGTGCATCTGCCATCTCCGTGTATGCCGTCATTACAGATGTTATTAATAGATCTGTGCAATAGAGCCAAAATGAATATACTCGGTGCTTTTTCTTCATTTTTCTTCATTAATTTCAAACCTGGAATAAGAGGCCACCTGTCTTAACTGACCAGTTTGTCACTGCCCCACAAGTGGCCTCTTAAAACAGGTACTGTATTAGAATATTTATCCTCCCAGACCATTGTTTCTTGCATCAAAGTGTGAAAAAGTTCTTGCCAGGAAGATTAGCAATAATTATGATTTTATTTAATTATTTACTCCCGTTATGTTAAACATTATTGCTTTACATAGACACTGTTAAAAGTAGATCGATCATTTGTACGACTTGATAATGACGAAATACGACCTACAAACATTCTTTACAATGTTTATTTAACAAGTATCAAAGAATTGGACTAATTATCATTTATCAATTAAGTCATTACTATTGATTTTGTTTGGTGTTTGATTTGCAGACATAATTACTTTTAAGCGCTATGAAAACATTATCAACGCATACACATGGGTGATTTTTAAAAAAAATCTCAATTGAAAATTTCTTCGTATTTTGGGTGCGTATTATACATAGGAACAGCTGGGTTTTTTTAGCATTTTACATCCAACTTAGGGGGTGTGTATTGTACACAGGTGTGTGCTATACACAAGACTTTACGGTTCTTTCTTTTATGGAAAATGAATTAAAACTTGCAGTGATGCTACCTTTAACCAGATAAGCATAGAATTGGGAACCTTAATTTCATTTTTATGTGCTCTTGTTAAAGTGCTTTCCTTTTTTTGTTTATCATCAAGCTTGCTTGTTTTTGACAGCCGGACATAGAACCAGGGGATGTGATCATTATCTTGCAACAGAAGGAGCATGAACTGTTTACACGCAATGACAATGACTTATACTGTACAAACAACCTTTCTCTGACAGAGGCTTTGTGTGGTTTCCAGTTCACGTTAAAGCATCTAGACGGCAGAGATCTAGTGATAAATAGTCCGCCAGGTGTAGTTGTTAGTCCAGGTGAGTCAAAGCTTTGATTGTCACTGGTCAATGAACATGACAGAGAGTCAAGTTTGACTTTTGTACAGAAACATTTCTGTAATCTCTAATTTTAAAAAAAGATGAGAAAACTGAATTTTACATTTATTTGTTTAAAGAAATACATTTGCATTATGTATTCAATTTAAAATGTCTTTTTAGGGTCAGTACGATGTGTTATGGGGGAGGGAATGCCATTTTATAGGAATCCCTTTGAGAAGGGAAATCTCTTGGTTAGATTTGACATCACATTTCCACCACAGAACTTTGCCCCTCCTGAAGACTTGCAGGTATATGGGACCCATATTATATAATACAGTTCTATACTTCAGTGCATATTTTCATTGCCATTAACTTTAAGTTGATTTTGTAAATTAAATTGCGACAAATTTTCTTGACAGAAACTAGAGAAATTGCTCCCACCGAGACCAAAAATAGAAATTCCAACAGGTGAAGATGTTGAGGAAGTAGATTTAGTGGAGTTTGACGAATCACGGAGTCAAGGAGCCCGACGGGAAGCTTACGATGATGATGATGATGACGACCATCCTGGTCATGGACCCAGAGTGCAATGTGCACATCAATAACGACGGGATGTTTTAGGACAACTTTTTAACCTTCTATTCAATGGGGATAGTTTTATTGTTTTTTCGAACAATTTTTCGTTTTCATGTAATAAGATTTGATTTTAAATTAAGAGCAGTTAAGTACACTGAAAAATCATTTTATCAGAGAAGGAATAATCATTAGCCCTTAACCCAGATAAAATTCTTTCTCTAAATGTCTCCTTTTCATTGTAAAGGCTGAATTACCTCCCCTTTTGCTGAGCTTTCCATTGTACTATAGTTGTTGTATTGAATTTTGTGAGCATTGTTTTATTATCATAGACATTCTCTTAAATCAGATATTGAACGACTCATTTATATCATAATATAATGACAATATACAAGATACCCAGTCTTATTGTACAATGAATTCAGACCAATAACGGAGTTCATTGGCTTTCAGACTCAACAACTTGCATACATCTACAGCAGCTCCTTCAAATGACATTTTTACAATTTTACCATTATATGGTGTATAGTAAACAGCAGTATGAAGTGAAATTGAAGTGAAGTTGCCTAATTATGCTTGTATTTACATGTATTACTAAAGTGTATTGTCCAATGTTATAAAGTATTGGTATCATGTCTTGATGGCTCTGCATGTTAACACAGTATGAGGCATCTTCGTATTAAATAAGGAGATAGAGAATCATTTTTTCTTTCATTAGCATTTTGTATGATAAACATTTTAAGGGAAAGAACATTGAACACTGAATCCCTGCTGATTATTGTTATATTTTTGATCTACAGATAATATACATAACAAGTCCAATTAGATAATTTCTAAGTCTCAAATTTGTTTTACTTCCAGTAATTGAACAATGCAGTTTGTGCCTGGGTTTTTTTTAATTGGCCCACCTTAAGCAGCCCAGGAATTGAGTGGGTTATATGAATCATTCTTTAGAACAGCTGAGAAGAGCCACATTTCTATGTATGTCATACATTGTACGTTGTGACTTTCTACAATGGCAGTGTTAATAACTTTTAGAACAAAACAAATAAAAACAAATTTTTCTAACAATGTGCTGTATTTGTTGTGTCTGCGATAAAAGGGAAAAGAGGTTAAGTGTATGATTAGGCATTAGAAACCCAGATTACACTTATTCTTTCCCTGAAGCAATAAGAAAATAAACAACTTGAAGGTGAGGCAGAATACAATTTGGTTGATTTGATGTCCATGAAATCCTTTTTGAGATCATAATTTTCCTCCTCTGATCCAATCGTGCTCAAGACTAAACCAATGGAGTGCCTGCAGATAAGGTGCTCAGTGATTAGGTTAGTCATAAATCTCTGAAAAAGTATTGTCCAGATGATATATTCTTGCTCTCCTTGGACCAATCCTGCTTTGACTTTACTGAGGGTAAGGGTTGTGCAGTGACCTTGACCAAATTCTCTTTGTCTATTGTCAAGAACATAGCAGACCTTGGTGTAAAAAATTTGACTGGACCCTTGTTTTCTTTCCTTTGCCATATCAACCTTATACATGTACTACACCCATAGAGTTCTAGTTGGGTTAGGCTCAAAGCAAACCCTCTGGAAAGCTTTCCATCCTAATATCCTTTATTAAAGTGGGGCCCTGGTTCACCATCTCTATGGTGTCTAATTATATGTATAGAATAATTGAGATCATTTGTACCTTTATTATCAATGTTTGTGTGTACCTGTACCTCTAACAAACGTTTAAGAGAGGTGGACATGAAAGTTGACATTACATGTATTCTGACCATCAGAGGACACTGACCAAGGTCAGGTGATTTCCATCTTGTAATAGTTTACACTAGTAAAATCGGGGGTACTCATGCATGGTAATAAATTTGCGATAAATAAAAATGATATCATACATTGATTAATTGAAATTGCACCAACAGGATGCATTGTTTGTTTCCAAGTTGTGTTGACTGCTTTGCAAATTATTTATTATCTCTGTCTTTATGGTGTATTATAGTAGTGCATTTGTTAGTCCCTCCTTGTGTTTATAATGCACATGTAAATCGCTGAATTAAGTTACAGACTGTGTACTGTTTGTGGTAGGATGGTTATACTTGTACACAGGTCAATTGATGCAAGGGTTATCTTTAAACTACATGGAAAAAACAGCTCATTAGAAGCTCTTGTTTATTACTAGTGGGATGAAAGGTCATGATTTGCTTCTTTCTGAAGATTTTATCTTACAAAGAATGATAACAAATTCTTGTGATGCACTAGATGTAAAATTGATAATACACTGTACAATGAAGGGTAGTCAAATAGGCATAGGCATGACCTTTTGGGTCAGGACACATCCCCTTCTAACATGCACCATCCTGCAAGAATGTAGGCCCCAAGATGTGTAAGATTCCTCATTATTTATAGTCCTAAAAGTCCAAACTGAGGTTATTAACTATGGCCTACCTGTTTTAAAGTCCCCAAAACACCTCTATTCCAAGATGGAGCATCTACGTTAGCAGGATAATAACCACAACATGACTTTATTGTATACATCCATACGGTATATATACTTTTATGACCAACTTAAACCAAGGTGCATCACAACTTCTGATCAAAAAGTTCAGACTTCTCTAGACATTGACTGTGTATTTTCCAATCAACATCATATGAATAAGAACCCTTTGTTTGAAGAGCAATGTGTTCTTGAGATAGGGGGACATAATAAAAAGGCAACATATAGTACATGAACATTCTACCATATGGAACTGAAATGAGATGAGACTAAATGTGTTTAATACATATATTTATAATATAATAATTGACAGTACATATAATTGGTATCACAGTTTGGGTTGGAGAGATTCGGGAAACGTCTGCTCAAAGTCAGGGATGACTTGACCATCCCCAGCAGAAGTGTTGACCCAGTGGTGCCCAGCCACAACCATTCTGTTCATTGATGGATATCTTTTGGGAAGGTCTTCCATGGAACATTTCACTGTTAAGATTAGACTCTCTCCACTTCTGTCCGGTTCCTCGGGGTATAATTCATCACCTGAAGTCAAGAAAACAAAAATAGATATCGCATGGAAATTCAGATAGAAAGAGTTACCGGTATATTAAAATCTAAAATCAGTGATCTTTTAGGATTAGTCTCAAAACACAAACGCTGTCAGTTAAAATGTACATATTTTGAAAAATCTAGGTATTCCACCAAATAAAATGCAAAATACCCTGTGCATTACTTTTTGTGTGCAAATCTACCATAGTAAAACTGGTTAGCAGTGACAAATACTCATAACCAAAGCCTTTTCAGTAAAAATGGCAACTAGTAAAATGTTTTAAACAAAACACGCTGGTTCATGGTTACTTGAACTATAAGGTTCTCTCAAAAATCGCGAACACATCTTGCATGCGATTAAAAGTTGATCAAAAGAATTGTGAAGGTGAGAATGTAGGCTGACCTGGATACACAACAACGATACCATCTTCACAGCCGACAAGGACAGGAAAGTACTGTCTGACTCGATGTTTGAGGGCCCTATCCCAGTTAAAACGATGGAGGTCCTCAACCTGCTGAAAGTGGAGGAGTCTGTGAATCTCATACACCTGGGGAGGGGCCAGAAGGCCCTTAGACCGGGAGTACTCGCTCAGCAGGGTGTCCGGGGATATCCACTGGAAATGGAAATATCACATAAAGGATAGAATATAGCATGCATTGGCAGAACAATTGTCCACAAATTATGTAGTCCTAAAGCTTTTTGTTTTTAGCATCTACAAGCAATGTACAAATAGATGCCTACAAATACAGTCAAACTTTGTTATCTCGAACTAGATGGGACTATTTTAAAACATCGAGATATCTGAGTATTCGAGATATCGAGGGTAAAATACTTATAGAATAAGTTGTTGGCACTTACAAATCACTTCGACATATCCATTGTATTCGAGATATCAATGTTTGAGATATCGAAGTTCAACTGTACCAGGTATTGATAAAAGTATTCTTATTTCGTTATCGTCCAAACTTTTAAAATACTGGTACCCATTTTCATAAGTGAAGTTTGTGTACCTGTAAATGCACGGTTTCATTGTTGTCGTGCATAGCCTCTGGAAGGTGGTCCACTACACACATGAAAAAGGCTGTGTCATATCGTCGCCTTGCTCCCTTCCCACTGCTCGATAGAGTCACTGGGGTCAACCAGTTAGACCACTCGGACAAGGACCACACGTCTGGAATCACATTGAGAGTACGGCACATTGTTATGAACTCTAATGGGTTTTTGTCAACACGTTTCCTCCACTCATCTGCTACCTGAGTTTCCATGGGAACACTTGTGCCCCAAACTGGCTTCCTTGGATAATCTGAGTTTAAGTTTGACTTGTCCTCAAAACTTCTAGCAATGAGTACACCAGATTCTTCAAAAGTTTCACGTATAGCACATATCCTGAACGCTAGCTCACTGGGAATGTGCTGGAACTCTTGGGCCCTTGTTCTGCTGAACATTGGGGGGCCAGTTCCAGCCAAAGTCAGAGATGTAAGCAGCTCTTTGCTCTCCGATTCGCCAAATTTCCTGTAGAGGTCTAGCCATTCAGCCGAAAAGTCAGCGTCCTCCGCTATACCCCCAGGAAAAACGTACACATTGGGCATGAACTTGCTTTTGGTTGACCTCTTCAGCATTAGCATCTTGTAGTTATATTGCGATAGCTGCGAGTTTGTACCTTCCAGATGCAAGCCACCGCCATTTACACCATTCGGTATAAGTTTGGAAGTCTTTGCTACTACAAGCAAAGTTGCCGCTTCTCGCCAATGCTTCAAAGCAGCTGCCATTGTTGAATAATAATGATAAATCTGGATTTTGAACCTTTCGTTGTTTACACTGCTTGTATACAAATTCGAGGTCAATTTGTTCCTTTTGAGGAAACAGTAAATCATTTCAAGTTTGAGTTATACTGTGCACGATTAACATACCTAAACTATAACTCAGGTATGTTCAAATCTTTTTTTATTGAAGGAATTATTTTTCTTGACTTACTTTCATTTTCACGTACTTTCACTTTCTTATTTTCAGTTTGTCCTACCTCCTCTACTGTCTACGTCGCCGAGTGGTCTTGTGATTGATCATTCATCTCCATATTAAACATGGCAGCCTATCGAGTCGAGTAAGAGAAAGTAGCCATTAAGACTTTTATCTTTGTCATTCATGTTCAGATTAAGACTAAAACTATTTACTTTTTTATCAGGCCTGCATTTTGCCGCGGAGAGCACACATTGAGAGTTCCCGCTGAACTATTCACGGAGAACAGAAAACGTTTGGCTGAAAGACTGAGAGCCACCAACAAGGTTCCAGCAGGGGCATATGTACTCCTCCAGGGCGGGGAATCAGAAACCAGGCACTGTTCAGATCATGAACCCATTTTTAGACAGGCAGGTTTAGGATTTAAATATGAATTTGAACTGATGTAGCCTTAGTTTTGAAGAAACAGTTCAAAGGAACTAAAATGCAGTGTTAAGTTTTCACATTTTCATCTAGTAGGTATTATTGTATCAATTAATTTTATCTGAAATGACAGAACTAGCAGTAAGGTATACCCTCAACAACCTAGTCTCTAGCGTAGCCTCTCTACTATCTTGAATGCAGCCTAGATATGGTGAAATTTAAAAGTCAAGTGTGTAAACCAACTGATTATACTTTTACTTAATTTAGACCAATAATGTAAATATTACATAACTTGCTCCTATGAGTTACGGTATACAGGGAAATATTCCCTACCGTTTCATTTTTGCCCCTTTCGCCCTCATTGTCAGCAGGCAAGTTTTAGGCAGGCGAATTCAAATGTCTCAAATTATCTCTCATTTAAGACTACTGTGCCAGGGCGAATTCAAGATGGTGTGAAAGCGTTCGCAAGTGAAGAAGGGCAAAAATAATAAGGGGCAAAAAAAAATCCTGTAAATTTTTTGTTTAAATGATTGCTCATGGTGCCATTTTAATAAAAGTGTAGTCTAGAGCGAGGGTGCAGAAAGTATTCAAAGACAAAAGTTTAAAATATAAAAGTTTCATGAAAAAAGAATCTCACAATATAGACTTTCTGTCAACAGGAGTCGTACTTTCACTGGGCGTTTGGGGTGGAGGAACCTGATTTTTATGGTGCCATTGAAGTAGACACCGGGAGAGGAATTCTCTTCCCTCCTAATCTTCCTGACGCCTATGCTGTCTGGATGGGAAAGTATGTTATGGTTTTTTTTCAAGTGATACATTAACAAAACATCTTAGTTGCTTTATTCAGACCATCCTTAAAAAAGTGTTTATTTGGAGTTGCCACCTTGGGGGTTTCAGACCCAGAAGGGAGGGAAGGGGATTTTTTTTTCAAATAAAGAGAAGTTTGCTTCATCAAAAATTGATAAAAAATAAAAATCTCAATAAACAGAGGAAATGTCTATTTCTTTTCTTTGATCAGATCTAATTCAAAAAAATATTTTGATGATTGAACTAACATGTAAGCATTGTACCATAAAAAAAAAACAATAAAAAAGTTCTTTATTTTTTGCTAATAAAATTTTATCAGCAAGAGGTATTTAAAGGAGGCGGGAGGCGATTCCAAACAAACAATAATTTGGATTTGGTTTCACACAATTCTGATGTATTTGAACTCATTGAACTTTCTTTTAGAGATAAAGTCACTTACCTGGTAAATCTTGATTTTCAGGTTGCTGGATGTGAAGGACTTTCAGGTCCGATATGGTGCGGATGAAGCCTACTGGGCAGAAGATGTAAGAATTTGATACCTCAAATTAGTTCTCTTTTACATCTTGAAAAAATGTCTGTTTATTGTATTAACTTCAGAGTACAGAATATGAACTATATTTATTCCACAGTTAGCCAAGGTATTCAAGGAGAAGAATGCTTCCCTCCTCCTCACATTGGTAAGTACTCGTTCAGTAGCTGA
Organism: Magallana nippona; assembly: GCA_033439105.1. NCBI lineage: Eukaryota > Metazoa > Mollusca > Bivalvia > Ostreida > Ostreidae > Magallana > Magallana nippona. The sequence goes on from CM065922.1 coordinate 5,534,132, forward strand.
TTCTCAAACCAGTGCTGGATTGAATGATTTACGACCAGTTTAGGAATGTATTAATCTTTACAATATTTACTAATACAATTTGACCAATAATGAGCAGCTCTTGTATCATGGTAGCACCACTTTTTCTTTGAAATTGACTGTACAATAACTGGAGATTAACCAGCAGTGGGTGGAGCTTACACTGTACGTTTAAATTATTTATTGTACAACCTCATTAAAAACAGGACATTGCATCAGACTTTATTCTGTGTTTAATATCTTTAAAATTGTACAAAACATTTTCTTCTTACTAGTATTGTTACAGAATAAAAAATGTGCATAGGAACACATATTTAGAATAAGAAATTTCGTAACCGCTTACATCTTAGACAGTTTCAGATGTTTCCCTCACAAATAACAAATGAAATAAAAATTTAAGCTGCAATTATTGAAGCAAAGAAATGCTGCACCGCCACTCGAATTGCTAATACATGTATCACTCAAATGCCAAGAATTTGCGACCACATTGATGCTTGATAGGAATACACAATACATGTAATATTCTTCTTAACCACCTAACGTTGTCATGAGGGTGGAACATTTGGACACTTTACACGCAATATTTGCATTGGATCTTTTGTATGCCAGGACCCACAGCTCCGATCTGTGCTTATCCTGCCCATAATGTCTTGCTCATCAATTTAACTTTGGTACAATGCATTTGTGCGTGTTTATTCCCCAGAATGATTAGTGTAATTTCTCTTCAGACCTGCATGATTGCATATTATTTTCATCATAGATTTAAGTTTATTAACTCTGACAGCCTCAATGCCATACTATGGTGGTGACCCAACCAATGGTCCTCGGTAGAACAGACCTTCATTCCCGAGGGCTGCGAGGTACACTTGGAAGAAATCCGCCATGCAACAATCTCCTGCAACACAAGAACTCCAGTTAAAATACATGATATAAATGGTATCCAATGGGAATACTTTTCATGTTGAGGAACTTTATAAGATGGCATGAGGGGATCTGAAAAGCTCAAACTTATTTACTTCACATAGTAAAATGACCAAAAATAGGCTTTTAGGACACCCCTTCCCCCTCAGAGGAAAATATTCTGGTTTGTGCATGCAGGGAGTAACCAGGCAAGCCTATAAGTAAATGATGAGGTGAAAGGGGCAGATCCAATAATCTCTACAGATAAAGTAATGAAAGAAAAATACCTGCAACAATTTTATATACAGAATTTGACTTGCCAGGCTGACAGTAATATTTGTTTGTTGTAAAGCTCTTAAAGTGCCAATCCTCCCTTGAAAGTTTTGGTAGATCTACCTGTGAACTTGATGTATTTTCCATGGCTGTCTTTGGCCACAACAAACTGGTAGCACTTAAGAGAATGATGTTTATTGTGTCCTCTCATACCAAAAAACTTGAAATCGGTAAAGCGATAGAAGAAAAAAGTGCACTGTAGTGTCTCTGCATTTTTCAAACATGTCCTACTTCTGTATTTTTTCTTTATCCTCGTGCAGCATTAGGTCGGCTTGCTTCCACCAATGCTGTGACAATATAAGCCCATTTTTCATTGGTTAATATATCTCACCTCTCCTCTTTTCTGTCTTTTATTATGTTTATTGAGTTAACATAAAATTTACGTACAATGCTAGGTTTTGTTCGAATTGTGATTATTGTGTTTCTGATATAATGTTATGGATTCTTAAACCTTGATAATGATTCTAATTGTGATTTTCTAATTGTTCTTTATTCTAGAAAGGATTGAATTCAGACAGTGGGAATTATAGTAGAGAAGCAGCTTTTGATGGAATCAGTGAGTAAGTATAATCAATCAATCAGGAATCAGTGAGTAAGTATAATCAATCAATCAGGAATCAGTGAGTAAGTATAATCAATCAGTCAGGAAAACTTTGTGAAGTTTATGAAATTATTTTTATAAGAAGGGGACGAAAGGGCCCTTTAATTACTACACATAAAGTTTTGAGTACTTTTGTGTGGTTAGAGAAATCTGCCACTTGATGCAATGGAAATAAATTGCAATCTAATGTGGTCAACATCATTATTCACTTAGTTTCAAGACCAACAAATATTTTTTATCAATGTATAAAGACTCCTTAAGATGCAAATACATTTCTCAATAGACATTTTTAAATATATTTCATCCTGAATTTATTTTTATAAGACTAATTTAATCTGCTTTAAATCTATTTGATTCATTCTTTTTGCAGATTCAAAGTTGACAACGCAATTTTACATCCGGAAATTTCTGAATGGTATTTTTAAAATCCTGTCATTATGTTATTCTCTTAAGTTAAAAGTATTTCAATCTGTTAGAGTTAAATGATTTGATAAGAATATAAAAAAAATCTTCAAACTTTTCTTATTTTTCATTCGTTGACAGTCGTGTGTTTAAGACGGATCTGGAGCTTGAAGTCATGAGATTTTCTAACAAGATAAGCAGTGATGCCCACAAAGAGGTAAACTATACAAATTGTCGTTTTATTAAGGCCTCCAAAAATGTACTTCTTATATTCAAATAATTTAATTCTGGTTGTAACATGCTTTCTGATTGGCTAAAAAAAATATTTTATATCGTATAAAGAATGTTGCCTACGTCATAGTAAGACTAACGTCAAAAATCGTATCAATCCGCCTGACGTTACGTTTGAATTTTGTACAATTTGACGTCATTTTAAAGGTCAAATGAACGTTTTTAACTACAATTAAGAGCAAAAAAATTAAATTATAAGCAATGAATTCAAATATTTATTAGTTTTATACGATATAAAATGGTTTGAAACAGTTTACGCTTTTTTATAAACCGCTTCTCGGTTTATAAAGCGTAAACTGCCCCAAACCATTTTATATCGTATAAAACAAATAAATATTGAATTCATTCCTTAAATAAATAAAATATTAAATGAATAACTATATGAAATTGACACCTACATTAAAGTTAAAATAATGCAAACACACCAAATAGATACACTGTCATAGAAGAAATATTTGTATAGAGGATTAAATTATGTTGATGATATTTATCAGTGTAATTCTCATAGAAACTTTCATATCATTGCAGGTTACCATAATAAATCTGCTCAAAATCTCAAATGAAAAATTAAGCTTAGGTACATGTATGTAGTGAATACTGTACATGTTTGTGGTAGATTGGCTTGACAAAAAAAAACCATTAGAACATTTTATATATAATGAAACATGAGGGCATCAATATTGTTGATAATCGCAATCTAATATAACTGTTCCAATGTTATGGATTCCAAGTTACTCCCTGTGTTGAATCCCTTCGTCCGTCTGATTGCAGGTTATGAGGTGTGTCAGACCAGGGATGTACGAGTATCAGATGGAGAGGTAAATCTCAATTATCAATGTATCACTGGTATACTCAACTTATTACAACCCGGAAATCTCTCTCTCTCTCTCTCTCTCTCTCTCTCTCTCTCTCTCTCTCTCACACACACACACACACACTGAGCACCACTATAGTGAAAAATTTGTTTTCCTGAATGTTACCGACCCAATGAAATCCTGCCAAATGACAATGTTATTTACTATGCACACATATGATTTCTGTTTGTAGCATCTTCAAGCATTACTGTCAGTTCAATGGTGGAGTCAGACTTATGGCCTACACATGCATCTGTGGCAGGTACAAGTCATATTTGATGTCTTATTGTTTTCATCCAGATCAGAGTTCATATAAAAAATGAATGCATGATAGCAGGACAGTTGTTCCCCATTGTGTCTAAATTTGATTATATGCTCCCTTAAGTCTCCTTGCATAATATATATATGAACTATTCCAGTGGAGATAATGGATCTGTCCTACATTATGGACATGCAGGTGCCCCAAACTCCAAACAAGTACAGGATGGAGATATGTGGTTAGTATACAGAGCCTGAGTGGTGGGGTGCACATAGCCTACTGAATTATAACAACTGAACTTTATTATTTCCCTGAACAATCATTAACATTCAGATGAATTCAAAGTTATCATAAATATATAGCATATGATTTAGAAATACTCACTGTTCAATCAATATATAAGTTTTAAATAAGTTCATATCTAAGGCTATTTAGAAATTTGCTGATTGACACTCAAAGTAAGACATCTGAAGAATTGTTAATTTTACTTACCAGTACGTAAGTATATAATTTTGTGAAATTTGCCATTAAATTGTATGAAACAAGTGCAATCTGCAAAAAGAACATAATATACATGTACATTTACAACATGTAGTTCTTTTTAATTGGAAAAAGAAAACTTTAAAGTTCCATAGTGAGAGTAAAATTTGATATATAGGTATATTTAATATTGGACGCGCTTGATTTTCCAAAAAGATGTACACCGTGTACACTTTAGTAAATCAAGTGCAGTGGTGTAGCACTGAAACCAATATGGCAGACAAATGTTATGATTGGAAACTTGACAAATGATTTTAAGTACATTTGTAATTTAATGGATTAGAGGTCGCTTATAAGTTGTCTTTTGTATGAAAGCCATTAAATTTGAAATTCTTTTATTTAATTGCATTTATTTGAGAAAAAAAGCCTCGGATTGTCGCTGAACAGATTCTCTGTTAAAACTGGACCCTTTTCTGTCATATTAATTCTTAACTTCTCTACACCATGTACACTACACCATTTAAGTGCACTTGATATACAATACAAAATGTTTACACCGGTGTACACCCAGTTAAGCTAAATCAAGCGCGGCCAGTGTTGGCCTTAAACATGCAGTAAAAAAAAAGGATGAAACCAGAAAACCGATTCTCATTTGCAGTCTTTTAGACATGGGTGGAGAGTATTACTGTTATGCCTCAGACATCACCTGCTCTTACCCAGCCAATGGGAAGTTCACCGAAAAACAGCGAGGAATTTACGAGGCTGTATACAAATCTAGCAGGGCAGTAATGAAAGCTCTTAAACCTGGTGAGTAGCGGCAGTTTATATACAGGGAAATATTTACATTCAGTGTATATTTCCCCTTATGTTTGCATTGGAAATCTGTGACGTTCAATTTTCGATGAATACACTTTGATAATTCATGCACTATGTGCACAAATATAAACGTCTTCACGTGTTTTGAGTATTTATTTTTGTAAGATTAAATGAAACGTTCAATCTTACATAGCCAATTTGATATGTTATTTTGAAAAATAATCATTAAATTATATCTACTACTTCATAAAAAAGATTTTTCTCTACAAAGTTTCTGGCACTATATTTTTAGTCGTAAAAGCGAACTAAATAATATGTTAATATGGCTGTTCGATGTATGTTTCATATCCCTGACTGAGAGCGTATATAATGGCTTTACAGCGACAATACACAAATATTTCATAAAAATAGACATCAGTATGAATATAAATATAAGCATTCAATGCTTATTTTTGGATGTCATCAGTCCTGTAACACACCAAGCGGTGCAGACAAATTATCATACCGTGCTAACGCGCGGTATTCAATTTGTCTGCACCGCTTGGTGTGTTACAGGACCGACGACATCCAAAAATAAGCATTCAATGCTTAAATTTTGCCCCATTTTATTTTTGCCCCTTTTGCCCTCAGTTGTCAAGTGGCAAATTTAAGACTGGGCGAATTCAAATGTCTTAAATTATCTTTCTATTTACTCAACTGTGTCTAGGCAAATTCAAGATGGGGCAAAACTGTTTGCAAGTGTACAAGGGTGAAAAAATCCTGGGGAAAAAATAACCCTGTATACAGTAATAAAACAAGGCAATGGCTTGATTGAAAGTATAGTGACAAATCTCAACAAAGTGCAATCCACAAATGAATCCCCTAAAATATGTAGGAACTATCCTATAATGTTCAATGATTTTTACTGTTTATATGTATCATGTAAAACTTCCCATAGCTGTTGAAGTTGTTGATATACAGTTTAACTGACTTTTTGTCAGGTGGTATGAATTTTGCAGTTTTTCTGTAAAAAGGGACTCCATGAAAATATATACAGCATATAAAAAAGTATGTCTACAGTATCATTCTGTTGTCAAGGAATACTCTTATGTCAATCATTAATTATTGTATGAGATGACTTGTTAAACCAGCTAAGTGTTTCAGACATACATGTATTGATTTTACATCTGTTTTGACAGATGAGTCCTGGGTGGATATGTGTGGCTAATTGTTTCAGAATTGATCTTTATTCTGTTTTGACAGGTGTGTCATGGGTGGATATGCACCTGCTTGCTGACAGAGTCCACTTGGAGGAGCTGAAGAAATTGGGGCTCCTAAAGGGGGACGTGGATGAGATGATGAAAGTGCGCCTGGGGGCTGTGTTCATGCCTCACGGTCTGGGGCACTTCATGGGAATCGACACTCATGATGTGGGTGGATACCCTGAGGTGTGTATTGGTGATGAGGAAATGTTGACATGAAAAGTATCATTTATTAAATAAATTGGATGAATAAGTGAAAAAAGAATCATTTTAGTAGGTTCTGGTATTAACAAATTAAGGAGAAAAACACATTTACATATTGAATTTTTTTTTTTAGTATTTCTTCTGTTAACAAATTAAGGATGTGTAAAACATTTACCAATGTGGTTTGCAGAGTATTTTTTTTTTTGATTCAGGGTGTTGAGAGAAGTGACAAGCCCGGGCTAAAGTCATTGCGGACGGCCAGGGAGGTGAAACCACGGATGGTGCTGACCATAGAACCAGGGGTTTACTTCATAGACGTGGTGGGTATCTGGTGATAATTAAAGGTGTCTATAGGGGCTAGGACCAAAAACCAGAGTTTCAAATTAATTTTGTTTAAGACAGAATATCTAATTTAAACAGTCTGCATTTTATTTTGTTGTGTATGCACTTTACTTTTTTGAGTAAGTATTACTATATGATACTGTTTTTGTTTTAAGACAATGAAAAATTTTCTGCAATTTTCTTTTCTTATGTTCACACTTGACCTTTTTTCATGAGATGCATTATACCAATTTTGTATTAAGACAGGGAGAAACTAAAACATTCCTTACATGGTGTTTGCTTTTAGCTGCTGGACGCTGCCCTGAGAGATCCACAACAGTCCCAGTTTATGTGCCGTGAGGTCATTGACCAGTATCGAGGATTCGGAGGGGTACTTTACTACATCATAAATCTTATTCTTTGGTTCAATACAATCAGTCTATCTATAGTTATTGATTCCTTTTTAACTGAGTTCTACTCCATTTTATTGAACCATTTGTTGCAAGACTGTTTTTAGATGTTAGAAAACCTGCAAAAAATAGTTTTTTGGTGTTCACGTTCTTAATTCAGTTGCCCCTGGAGTATTTTCCCTTGTATGATAAAAATGTTAGCAATCTTTCTGTACTCTCTCTGGCAGTTGCACCTCTTTATCAGTCTGGTATACATTACTTACATCATTTTGTTAAATACACAGACAATTGTGCCTCATGTGAATTTCACATTAAAAGTGAGTTCATGTCCCACATGATGAGCTTAACATTAACAAAAATGCTAGATCATGCAAAATAATGTCATATGTGCTAAATATAAAATTTACTTTAAATGAAATTCAGGGAAAATTTCTTAAGTGAAGTTTATTGGAGTGCATTTTTCGTGGGTATTTCACATGAGAAATTCCATGAAAATGCATGACAGACAATTGGCTGTAGTATATATTTATAACTTGAGGCTTACTCCGACAGGTTCGTATAGAGGATGATGTAGCAGTGACAGACGACGGGATGGAACTACTGACCTGTGTACCACGGACTGTGGAGGAAATCGAGGCGTTGATGGCCGAGGGAAGACAGCGCCCACAAGTGCCTCTCCCCCAGGAGTGTGTCAAATCAGGATAATTCTTGTCAGCAGAGAGTTGCAGCTGAAGGTTCTTCTGTATGTTTGTGAGCATTTTGGGCTAATTGGGTACATATTCAGTCATACAATTTTTCAGTATTAAAAGGGAAAAGTGGTTAAATGAACTCTTTGCTGTGTAAATTCCCTTTACATACATTATTAATTCTGATGATTTGTTGATTTTTTTTATATCTGTTTATTGCCTACTCTATTGTATTTACAAATGCAGAAGAATTAATACCCGATAATAGAAAAAAACTTAATACAGTTCTATATCAGAAGAGTTTTGTTCATCTCCTCACCAAACAGTTTTATGCTATTGAAAGACCATTATCATTATAGTATTTCCAAACATCAGCTGCATTATGTAGCCCAGGATAAAGTTCTTAAATATAGCACAACTTACTGTCATTTGTACTTATCACAAAATAATGGTATTTTTTCTGTGATTAATCACATTAGTGACCCTATGTATATGCTGAGCCCTTTTTCTTTTAGTGCCATATAGATTATATCTAGAGGACTCATTATTCTTAATGATTATTGCATGTATTTAATTTACTTGAATGAACAAAAATCAAATGTTAAATATATATATAAAATATCTTTTTTAAATGAACAGATTTTTGTTGGTTGTATTAAGAATAGTCACATCAAATGTCTCAATAAAATCAGAAAACAATTCACAATAAAGACGATTTGTAACTACAGTGTATATTTTTAGGAAAGTGTTTTATTTTCCTTGTTGTCAAACACATTCTGTAGAACAATTTAATGGAAAATTTTCAAGAATCAAAATCAGACTTGAAAATTCTTTCTGGTGTGATACATTAAGTGTCACATTCAGGAGCAATATTGAATTTAATATTAATTTCAATGAGGTTGAATTAATTGGACATGCACATATTATATATAATATACATGTACGTACCTGCATCATTTTACAATACAGAACGAGGTTGAATTAGTTGACAAATACATGTAGATAAATAACGGAAACATATTGCGTACGATAGGAAGAACACATAAACAATGTACATCTCAATGAACAAAATGTGCTACTGCAGTGCTGTGTACATGTACATATGTTACTAATTGAATCAATACAAACATTGACGAATTAAAAGTAATGCTGTGATATGTATTATTTTCCTTGGAAGCAATCGTTGTTGTTTCTGTCAAGCATCTTTTGTAACTGCGGTCAAATGGAAATTAACAATAACAGATAAAAATCTTCAAAACGAAAAGAGCTTTATATATTCACTTTGTTATTGATAGTTATTAATTAAAATATCATTGCATTTTCAAATGTTGTTTTAAATCTCTCACCTTAATCAATTTCAGAAATTTAACTTATTTCCAAATAATCATTACATTTTATGGATTGCTTAGTATTTGCCCTTATCATACTTCAAGTCTGTTTAATACATACATTTGGCATTCAAGAATTTTAATAAAAGACCATAAACAAAAATTAAATTATAATATAAATAAATCAAGAAATAAATATAAATAAAACAATAACAATTTTTAAATCAAATTAAACGAATATTATATTAATTAAAGAAATAACGATTTTGTTGCGTAGACTTTAGGAGGGAAAAGAATTCTATAATGCCATGCTTAATTAATACGAATATTGTCCAAGTAGGAAAACTGCAAGAGCAGGTTGTGTAGATTTTCCCTGCCTTGTTGTCTTGTATAAACTGTTTACAGCAAAAAAAAAAAAATTAAAGAAAATAAAGAGAAAGGTTTTCGTAAATGTAAATGCCATTGTTGTCGATTAGCACGTTACATGAAAGGAAAAACAAAATTTTCCATATAAATATGTTATATAATATGCATTTAATTATATTTCTCTATACTTTTACTTTGACTTTGTGAGGATTAATTTGTGATCTATCGGAATTCTTGCTACATTTAGAGCACTCACTCCATCGGCTGAGGTCAGTTTTTCAAGTCATTACAATAAAATTCAAGTAAGAATTGGCTTCTCCCTCTGTATAATATACTGATCGACAATGGCTATAATTTGTGTACTAAATTCTTTATACATGAATAATTGATGGCAGATTCAGAAATAAGTGTCAATTAAAACATTTAAATGCTTTCTTTGCACCCGTGAAAGTATTTTTCTGCAGTGCTAACTGCCTTCATTCCTGCATGAAACACAAAGTAAAACATTGTGTAAATCACTGTATCTATACTTATAAATTAAGACATTTTGCAAATAAACTAAAAAATGCCTGCATCAAAGTAACTGCTTACACCTTTGGTATTTCAACACATGCGAGATGATGTCCGTAAGCTATAATTGAATTTTAACTGATAGGTAATTATTGTGAAATTAATTAAAAACCTACTTTCATTTTCGATAAACAAGCCCGAAATAGCAAAAACGAGAGTAAGGTGGTGGACACGCTTTGGCGGATCTAAGCAAGGTATAGTTTGCATCAAAATATATACATGCAATGAAATAATACTGAATGACTACATAGCGAGAGAATATATTTACTGGGAACTTATTTAGAGTAAACATAGAAGTTAAGATTTGACAAATGTTGAATAAATAAAATTAGCCAATTCGTTTCTTAAATGCGCGATTTTATTTTTGATGGATAGAACTTTCCAGAACGAGGTAACCAAGAACGCGGGTTGACTAATTTACGGAATGGCGGAAAGTGTAGGACGAGTTCATCATACATCGCGGGATATCATCTAGTACTATATAAATTGAATCATGATAAATATGAGGCTGATATAATTATACTGTATAAATTGACATTTCCCATATATATGTAACAATATACATAGGTTGCAAGTAGATTACATAAGCAGTAGAGTCATAGAGCCATGTTTAACTGTTTGACTATACAAAGTCTGAAGATTTAACCACCGAGTCCTGGCTTTGCCCTAAGTCCTCTTGCTGACTTTGCTGTTCTTGGTTTCCAACCCCAGACTCTGAACGAGTGCTGAGTTTACTGGTAACACTCTCATACAGCGGGTTCTGTTTCTCCATTTCTTGTCCAGGTAGGGGAACCAAAAGTTGAGTGTTTCTCACCAGTTGTGAGGGTTGACCAGGGTGAGGAGGAGGGGAGTTGTATGAAATCGAATCCGTGGTTACTATTTGTGAGCCTTCAAGTTCAAAATTTGTCATGTCTTTTTCGTCCAAAATCAAAGACTGAGAGGGACTCTGTACCACTGCATCATACAAACTAGCTGGCGGCCTGACATTGGCGATGTCATCATATTGGTTGTCTGCATTCTCTGTGGCCCCAATAGAGTCGGTCAAGGTAAAACTAGCAGCATTCAGATATCCACCATCACGTGAACTGGACACCAATATGTCAGCATTTTCATTTTTTCTAAACAATGTTTTGTTTTAAAATCAGAAAACTTATAAATTAGTTTTAATAACTGTATTTATCTCTCTTTAAACTTCAAAATACATACACTAGCACAAAAACTACATATTTTATGCAAAATAGTAGTTAAATACGAGTTTTTATAGCGACTCTGCTAGAACTTGAACCCTATAACCCATACTTTATAACTCGTCCTAGATTCTACCGATTTACCAAATTACGAGAGGAACAGCAAGGAAAATGACTCTCTGGTATACTTTTACAATTCTGCGACACTACATGTTTACAATTCCCAAATATCTAGTTTCGCCAAACGGGAAAGTTTTCAATTGATTTCTTTAATTTTTTTTTTCATTTCTCGTTAACTTTTTCATATATATGTACATGTATATCTGTAATCATTTAAAGACCAGTCACATCTACCAATCAAATTATATATATATATATATATATATATATATATATATATATATATATACAAACGTAAAGTAACTTTGGGACTTAAAACACTTACTTACATGTAGTTGTGTTATCACAAATGAGGAGGATTCTAAATGAATTTTAAATTTCATTTATTATCAATGATAAATATGATAAATATCAGTGTTTAAAAGTTTACCTCTTCGTCACAATACAAAAGACTTCTTCCACAGACGGTCGCTGTGATCTATCACTATGCCAACACGGTATCATGACGTCATCATATAACCAACGAGGGCATTTTGGGGGTCTCTCTGGTTTGTGTCCTTCATTTAGAATCCCAAGTATCTGCATTCCGTAAATATAACCACGAAAAAACTTATACATTATTGTTATAAGATAACAAAAAATAAGTGAATCTGGAAACTCTACAGAATATATATATATAGAGAGAGAGAGAGAGAGAGAGAGAGAGAGAGAGAGAGAGAGAGAGAGAGAGGATATCTATATTGTGTGATTTTATATTTGCTTTATCCAACGAGTTGAAATGGTGTATATATTCGCGAGGCTTGCCGAGCGAATATAACCATTTCAACGAGTTGGATAAAGCAAATATAAAATCACACAATTATAGATGTTCTATTTATCTCATACAATTTGATTTATATCATGAAGCTTTTGAGACAGCCCCTAATATGACCCGAATTGATTTTTTTCAAAGATTAAACGATGATGCAACGTTGTGTAATGTGGTTATTGTGACCTTGCGCAATAGAATTTAGTACGTCATTTCGGAGATAAATATAAATGTTTTAATGTAAAGTTTCACTGAAATAAACCTTGAAATAATTGTTTATCTGTAAATATTTTTTCTTAGAGCTTAATCACTTAATTAAATGGAAATACTGATCAGAATACTTGAATAATCAAGTTTGTTGACATACACAAAGTTGCGAATGCTCGTTAGTTTGAATTGACTCGAACGAGGAACAGTTGTTATGTTTTATAAAACGAACACTAGCCTAATGATTCGAAGTTGAAAATATTGAATTAGGATGCTTACTGCTGGTGAAATAAAAGTCTTTGGAGACATTATTTCGGTGAGTTCTTGTATAGAAACACAACCAAAGCGTTCTTTTTGCATTGCGTCGTCAGAATGAACTCCTTGATAGCTAACGTGATTTGCAGTTTTATAAACTTCAGTTACCGGTATGTGTTTTCCTTTATATTTATAATTTAAATCTTCGACAAAATCCATTTTAAATCAATTTTTGGTAGTAGATATAGTTATATGGAAAATACTAGAAAGTCTTCGAAAATAGGTCACTGAAGCGTTGAAGCGAGGGGCTGTGTCAAAAATAGTTCGGACCGGAAGTATTTGATAAAGCATCACCCGTTTGATAAAGCAAAGGTTTATCACACGGGTAGTATACACCACACGTATGAGATAAATATATATATATATTCATATTTACATTCTACTGTGTTTTTCCATTAAATTATTTGATCTTTAAATGCCTCTAAATGCAACAACCACTGCGTATTAATTTAGATGTAATTTACATAAGTAGTTCCCAAACATTGATTTCTATGTTATTGGTTTAAAAAATATATTTCAAACGTTGTTAAAACTTTATATTTTACTTTATCCAACACTAAAGTTAATTCTATTGTAAAAAGCAAAATTTTATTTTAAGAGTTATTTTCATGGATTATATTTTCAGACTTATCTCAACAGTCCATGTGATAACCAGTTTAAACCAGTTTTAGAGAACAGCTGTTCTTGCTGTTACTAATTTACTCTCTCCGTGATCTACAACTTATACCGATTTATGTAATAAAATAATTGATTTTATCAATAAGGGATTGTAAATAATAACGCGCGTTATTCAATTTGTCTGCTCACCTAACGGCAGTTATTGACACGACGACGTCAAAAATAAATCATTCAATGCTATAAAATATTTCATAATTAACTACTTTAAAAGACTTTCAAAATTGTATACCCAGTATTTGTCTAATCTATTAAATAATTTTTAGGAAAACATTTATGAATGGATTTTAAACAAAAGGTTTAATTATTAGAAATAAAGTCTGAGAGAGAGAGAGAGAGAGAGAGAGAGAGAGAGAGAGAGAGAGATGTTAATGTTGAAAAGACTAATAAATTCTAGATATGACATGTTACATGTATACCAAACAAACTCTTATAAGAAAATAAACACTGATTTACACAAGATCTATGTCTTTTTGCAAATGGAACCGTCTGTAAATCGTTGTGCCCAGAAAAAGCCATGTACACTTGGTAAAACAGCATCGCCATTGTATATACGTCACTTCCTCTTGACAGTTGTCCAAATGATATCACTTCCCTGGGGAGCCTGTGACAAATTAGTTTGAACAGTGAAAAAATGGCAATGAGTTCCAGTGAATGATTTTTTGTGATGTTTATTTATTGTAGGTTTACCAGAATACGAGGTCTTCAAATCTTTCTGAGACCTGGATGTTTTCTTCTGAACTATTCTGTTTTTCAGACATTCGTACCATGCCTCCCAATTTCACAAAGAAAGCCTGGAATAATACCATGTTGATATGACAAGTCAAAATTTGATACAAGATGACGATATCAAAAAGAAAATAAATATGACAAGAATAACGCTCTACGTAATACTTTGTATTGGTCGTCCTCCCTTTGTATGTAAACATTTTTTCCTGTCAGGGCTACCATCAACCACCTCTTTGTGTGCATTCTTTGAACAAGCTGGACCACAGATAGGAGGATGTCAATACATTGTCTTGGTAACTCGCTTTCTCGTGCCATTTTTAATATGTTAATTGCTTTTGGGTATTTATATTTCTGAAAATATACAATTATTAAATTAAAGCTGAAAGTTGTAGTCTTCGGCCATATAGCAAGCGTAGGATATAACGACTATAATTAATGGGGTATAAATTCACTGGATGACAGAAACAATATATTAATTAACAAGGAAATATATTCAATGAAGGTCGTTTTGTAACATATCAAAAATTAAAGTTAAAGACTGCTTTTGATTATTATTAATGTACTCACTAAGACAACACCAGCAGCAATACCCTGAACAGTTCCTCTATCTCGGCTCAATGAGCCCTTTACAATTCCCATCTTATCACAGAAATCAGGAGTCAAACTTGTGTAAAACTTCTCACAAAATTCTTCGGTGACTTGTTCGGTGACCAGAATGTTTCCACTCTAAAATATGGAGAGGACTATAAATAGTTAGATATTTAATTGATATATATATATATATATCCATGTTACGATTTAAATATCCGAAAATCAGCTTTACCGTTTCCTTGACAACTGACTGAAGTGGTGAAGCGACGTCATTTACATCTAAATTTGAAACCATTTCTTCTGGAACCATACTGTTTACACGTTTTAAGCCCATTACTGATTTTCTGACATCTAAAAAAATATTTCTGTAATATCTATTGAAAGGAAAGCAGTTTTTTGGAATACAACATTTTTTCTAAACTAGATTTAGTCTTTTTGAAAATATATATGAAAAAATACTTACTTTCTCTTCTTTCTAAACTGTGGAGCTTTATGTTTTTGATAAAGGGAGAAATGCCCTTAAAAGTAAAGAAATAAACGAATCAACAACTTATCGTTATCGTTGACTTTAGGGTAATTGATTCAATCAGTTACCTATTGCTATTAGTATCCGTCCGTTGTCATTCTTATAAAACCCAGGCTGTGCAGACAAATTGAATACTGCGCGGAATGATAATTTGTCTGCACAGCCTGGTGTGTTATAGGACCGACGACATCCAAAACTAAGCATCCAGTGTTTACATTTATATTTATTGTGATGATTATTTGTATGAAATGGATCGTCGATTTACAGCCATCTTATAGGCTCTTTGTCATGGATATGAACAATAGATGGAACAGCCATAAAATATGCCATTTAGTTAGTTTTGGTGGTTAAATATATAGTGCCAAAACCTTGCATGGATTATTTTTAAGTAGGATTAATATGATTTAACGATGTTTTTTCAAAAGTACATATTAAACTGGTTATGTAAGTTTGAACGTTTCATTGAATATGACAATAATATATCTTATCAAAACGCGTGATGACGTTTACTTGTATTCATACGCAGTGATTAGGTTTGAGGTGTGTTATTTAAGCAATGAATGCTTATTTTGGGATGTCGTCGGTCCTATAACACACCAGGCCGTGCAGACAAATTGAATACCGCGCGTTAGCGCGGTATGATAATTTGTCTGCATGACCTGATGTGTTATAGGACCGACGACATCCCAAAACAAGCATTTAATGCTTATATTTATATTTTTTTTAAATTCTTACCTTGTCTGCAAATGTGATTTTTACCTCAAAATTATTGTATTATCCTAAGGGTAAGTTTAAATTAATGGAAGAGCCACTGTAACAGCCACAAGCGTGAACTCTGATTTTCGCTTGTGACGTTGCACTTCGACGTTTGTGACGTCATAATAAAACTCATCATCTAACCTAAGTGTGTTCATAGGAAATTGAACGTCGCAGATATCCAATGCAAAGATAAGGGGAAATATACACTGAATGTAAATATTGAACAATAATTTAATTCTGGTTGTAACGCGACATTCGATTGGATAGAAAAAATTAGTAAAATTTGTATAACCTGGTTTGCACGTCACAAGACACGTCACAATGCACCAATGTAAAAATAAAACGTACTGATCCGCTTGACATTACGTTTGAAATTTGAACAGATTAATAACATTTTTGAAAGTAAAACGCACTCAATTTGTACAGTAAATTACAGAAAATAAAATTATAATGAATGAACTCGATATGTACCCAAGCAATACTCGTATAAACTGGGTTGGATCAATTTACGTTTTTTTATAATCAATTTTGCGGATTATAAGGCTTAAACTGCCCCAACCCAGGTTAAAATCGTATAACTTGGGTAGACACTGAGTTCAATTCTTAATTGAATGTCACAGATTTCAAATGCAAACATAAGGGGAAATATACACTGAATGTAAATATTCATCTTTGGGGAAAGCTTAAATCTGCTTTTGTATCCTCTAAATTGAGGTCATACTCTGTATCGTAAGCACTAACATTTATATTATCAAGCTTTTTCATTAACCCTCTGCCTGTTCACTGACTCATACACATCCTTATCTCCTCTGGCGTGGTAGATACTCTTTACATTTACCTTAATTGTCAGATGCAATCTATTTCCCTTTCATTAGTCCTCTTTGGTTCTTGTTCTAGTCTGACTTACCCTTTCCGGTTCATGGCCTCGCTCCGCCTGTCTTTCACTTATTCGAGGTGGAGCCAAACAATCACAGACTTCTTCTAAAAGATTATGTAGTGAATTAGCATCTGCCATAATAAATAACAAATATTTAAAATTTTAAAAAGTATACAAATAACACACCGTTAGGCACTTTAGTGTTACAGAACAAACTAATAATTCCTTAAATAAAACACAATTACCCTCTCGGCAGTCTTTTCCAAGTTTACGAAGCTTTTCAAAAATGTCCTCAGCTGAAGGTCTTTCACTGGAGTCAGCTGTCCAACAGGACACGGAGAGGTCATGATAAGCGCGAGGGATGCAGGGCCACCAAAGAGGGCTTATATCACCTGCCAGCACCTGTGATATCGTGAATATATATAGAATTAATAATTAATAATAATTAGAAAATAGTCAACATAGATAACTAAAGGTATGAATTCAGCAAATTACCACAAAAATCACGCATACATAAGAGTTATGTTGTCTACTAATTAATCATAAATTCCGCCTTAAAATTCAAAATATATTGATTTTACCAGAAATAAACTAGTAAGAAAAGAACCCCTAAATTCTTACTTTGACATTTTATTAATTTAGGTTTCTTTATTTTATTTTCTAGATATTTAAAACGTTTACAAATGGCCCGACAATTCAATCCTCTTTATTTCAAATGTATAAAGGCAAAAGTGGCTCGCATGAATCTCATATGAATTCGCATGAATTTCTAACGAAAAGTAACACGCATGAAAATCATGCGAGCCACTTTTCCCTGTGTACGCCTAATTTATCAACATTTAGTCTAGTAGTACATGTACTTTTATTTTACTTTCATTTACTGAGTCACTTAAATATCTTGACATCACACAATTTGATTAACATCCAATCATCGATGCTCCTGTTGAATGATATGTCGCTTCGAGCATTAAATATCATATGTTTAGTAGCGACATTTAGTGGATCTGATTTTAATTAGATTGGATATCACAAAAACATAAGTACCCCTGCAATGATATCATCCGTGTTATGACTGTAGTGATCCGTAAAGGGTTCACATCCATATGTAAACATTTCGTGTATCACGTGACCAAACATCCAAATGTCTGACTTGGCATCATAGCAATCCTGGAGAATTGACTCTATGGCAGACCAACGGATGGGAATCCCATCTCCACGCAAATCTGAGCCCGAAAAAAATAAACCAACTCATTTAGAAATCTCCAATAACCATTATAGATTTTCATGTATATTCATCATTGTTAAAAATATTTTGACTATTCAATCTAATGTACCTGCCACTAGTCCAATTGCTGTTGCACTGAAATCTGTTTGACATGCAAGGTTAAAGTCGTACAAAACAGCCAAATCATCATCTCTATCTCTACATTGAATGAGTCGAAATGAACGGAGTGTGACGTCACGATGGACAATTTTAACACCATGGAGATAGCTGAGAGATCTAATAATTTCTGTCAGACGATCATTGAACCACTTTGTTGGTAGGGTTTTTTGTTGTTGTCGCGATTCCATGAGTTTATCAAGTATCCCCATTCTATGGGAATCTTTTGCGTAAAATGGCAACGGACTTTGCAGTTCACTGTACGCTAACAGCCGAACGATGTTTGTGTGTGTGTTTTTCTTCTGAAGATCTAAAAGGATCTTAAAGTCATTTTCTAACATTTCATTCTTGATGTTCCTTTTTTGAGTTACCTGTAAAGTGCTGGGAGATATCCCAGGCACATGGATAGCGATCTTTGTGTTGCATTTGCGAATACGGCCATGCCCAACTGACCAATATGAATGATCACTCATCTTAGGAAGTGCGTGATTCTTTGAATCGTAAAAAACCATGTCTGGAACTCGTCGTGCAATATATTTTTCGGCACATTCAAATAGAAACTGTTCGGAGATGTTCAAAGACTGAATGATGGTGTAAACAAGTTGTTTGTCACCCTGAAAGAGATGATTCGTCAGTTCATATGGAAGAGGAAGAAAACTTTTCCGTCCTTCCAAGTCTTTCCAGCAAACTTCAACAACTTTCATTAGAGCGTCGACTTTTCCCCTAGCTAAAATTATAAAACTGTACTATTAGGGCTGAAATAAATCGTTTACAATGCAAGCACGGGGCATTGTTTTTTGATAGTGGGAGAAGGGCAAACCTACCCAAACATCTTGTAAAGCAAACAAAAAAAGGGAAAATATTTTACTTTACTGCAATTTGTTACAAATATTTATTTTCTTTTTTGTAAATAAAGAACACGCTCCACTGTTGCTACATAAAAAGGGCAATTCATATAGCTATTTGCCTGTGTTCATACATCAGTGTATAATTATATGTCCGAAGCTTACATCTGTACAAACAAACACCAATTCCACGCAATGCTATATGTGCCAAAGCATATTGCTGGACATCCGTTTGCATTTTTTCAAGACTCTTGGGAAGAAAAAGACGCTGAAGAAACCTTAGGAAATGGTCTTCAACCGGCACGTTGTGTTTTAGCTGTATATAAAAAAAACAACAGAGAAATTCAATTCAACGTGAAAATCATATGAATAGTCAATCTGCTTAATTGAACCTGTTATACAATGCTTACCTTAAAATAAAAACCAATCATAGCAATGTATTGCTCGAAGAAGGACCCTTCCACTATCTTCTCAAGGTGTTCTGCGTGATGGCGTGAACAGAAGGCGTCTTCCCAGTTCTCGAATATTCCTTGAAAGTCTCGACTTAGATTCCAGGAAGGGACAAATTTTATGAAAGAACCTACACATTTTAATGCATAGTAGCACTTTGGTTGTTCCTTTTTCAGCTTCTTTCCTGACAACAGCAAGGATATCTTGTCGAGCATTGTATTCGATAATGATACAATATCCCTCTGAACTGTCTTTTCGTGGCTTCGAGAGCATGATAGCACCATTAGGATTGATAATATGTCCATAACTGGTTGGCACAAATCAAGCCAAATTGAAATATCTTCCTCCACATTTTTGTCAGGAAAAATATTAATCAAACTTTGAAGACAGGTTTTAACATCTCCCCAAAAAAGAACAGATATATCTAAGTCACTGATGACATCTTTCAACTTTTTTAGAACAAACTTTCGAAATTTTTTGTCACTACATACTAACAACTTAGAGAGATCCACGATGTTTCTTTTCTTGACTAAGTCTGGTATAATGTGAGTACGAGTTCTAAGAATCAAGTCTTGTAATTCTACCTCTGGAACATGCGAACATTTCCCTATACACTCTACAACCGATCCAGTTCGATCTAAGGAATGAAATGTGTATGTAAAATCTGAGAAATTGGTTATTTATTATATATCATGGATTTGATCAATTGATTATGCAAGAAGAGAACGTTTTAAAGAGTTAACTTTTTAACCTTGTATACTAATACAGGTCGGTGAAATGATCTTAATAAAATATACCGGTAACTTTAGTGAGTATCTTATCAATTAATTATACTTATCCATTGGTCGGACCTTTTGTTGCAATAAGACTGTGAAGAATCTTGGTGTCCCCCCTGACCTCTCGCTGCTGGTAAGTTTCTACACTGACAAAGTAATCTTCCGTCTGAGGGTATATGGAGGAGTAGAGACTGCTTTGGTTATCGGTTAAAATGTAGTCATATTTTGCCATGTTCGGAAATTGTCATCCAAGAATATGTCTAAAAATTTCATTACATACAACGAATACACTCAGTTTTGTATCCACAGACTGTTACATGTATGCAAATATTCTCAGTCAATGTACACTCTATTCTATTTAATCTACAAGTCAGCTTAAGTGTAAGGTGTGTACAAACTTAGTGCTATGACAAATCAGATTCTTTTTGAATAATAAGAATAAGCAGTGCTTGTGTTTTTAATTACATTTTTGAATTATGATTTTATGTTTAATTTTATTATATAATTACTAATAAATACAAGGTTTTTGTACATTGAGTGTCTTTCGTCGAGTTATAAGCATGTATTATGTATACAAAGCTCGTGCCATTTTTTTGGTTAACATAATATACCAGGGTTAGAACGTAATTGAATGTTTCATTTGTGAATGTTTATTTGTATTCATAGCGAATTAGCAAACAGATAATCAAAATCCTTATTGTACAAAACATATAAAGAAATATGAAAGACTTCACATTACAACATCAATACCAATGGAAATCATTTAAATTAATTGAAAAATTATTCAATACAGTTGAAAATATATACTGAATACCAACTTTTATTCGCTGCGACTTTATTTCGCGATTTACTTCCGATCAACTGGTTGGCGACGACTAATGACGACCATGCCTTATCCAGACCCGTCTTGTTATAACAACCATAAGAGAACGACTGGTTCGCGGCGAAAAATATTCGCGACGACAAGGCCCTCGCGAACCTCGCGAAAATTTCTCGCACGCGAATACACTTGGTTTAAAGTATAATTAAAATGATGCAAATGCAAATCTCAAAAAAATGACTTAGGCCAATAATAACAAAGCTTGTAATAAATATGGTAATGCATAGCTTTTTCAATTTCACTCGACAGTCTGTATAAGCACTCAAAATGATCCCTTAAGCCTTTTAGCTGGTACAATGCTTTGGGCTGATGAAAAGGTTCGGCATTATTCTTTATATATAAACAACTGTTTTGATTTAAATCTTGTTTCTAAATCATGTACTCTATCAGCACATTAAACATATAGAGCCCTTAAATGACGTAAACAATAGAAAGTGTATATATAATACATGTAATACGTTTTCTTACCGCGCATACATATGCATCGTAAATCCTTAAATAGCAACCCGGTCTTTAACACGTCTTATCTGTTCTAAAATTCCACCTGTTTTGATTTCATTTCACTACTTCCTCTTTCCAAAATGATCACGGGACATGTCAAAGAATTTATATATTTAAACTCCTGTCATAAATAGATATTTTTTCATTATGGCGTAAATCTATAATTGCAAATATATCCACTCGTTTTAAAATCAAGGATTTAACTATCAACATTAAATTCTAGACAGTATGAATATATTTAGAAATTGACACTGGAGGTGGCTTCTGTTGTTGTTGATGTTGCTGCTGTTGTTGTTGTTTTTAATTTTTTTTCCCGAATTTTATATACTTGCTCAGTCATGTATCCCTCCAGTTTTCGTAAATAGTTTCGAATTTCAACCTGCGTTCATAGGTGTTCAGTCGGCCAGCAATGTTTAGACGCTGTGTATGAATATGAGATACGAAATGATCATCTGATACGTAGAACATAATTCTTGTATGTGTTGTGCGCTCTGCATGGTGTGAGATACATGAATGAACCCAGAGTAATATCAGATTATTGAGAACGCTTTATTTAAATGTGTAATATACTAATAGACAATGAATGAGCCCAAAGCAATATTAGATTAATAGACATAACTTTTAGACTCGTAATATTAAGTAATATTAGATTATTGATAGCGCTATATTTAAAAGTGTAGGCATAAAACATAACTTTTAGACGCACTACATCATAACCACATAACTCGCCATACATCAGTCAGAGAACAATTGTCGGAGATATTACAACTTCCATAGTAGATTTAAAAATCAATATCGGTTTGAGTCAATAATTTTTGTAAATTTCGTTTGTCGTGCATACAATTTCCTGACCACCTTTAAAAACTAAATATATTACTTGGTCCCTAGATACGCAGGCTTCTTTGATATATAAATGGGCCTTACCTGTGAACCATTTGCATTCAAGACTAAATAAAAGTGTAATGTTTGCCAAAAACCCAATATCCACCGGTAGAATATACCCAATCAAAAGATTCATGGCTAGGAATAACCTAAAGTTATATTTAGGTCTTACATCTAGTTTTTTGTGCTCTAATGATTAGCAATTCAGGTTTTAAAAAACATACGTATATAACGTATATAGGTTTTTCCATAAGTTTTGGGGGTTTTTTTCTTTATATTCAACATTATTCATAGACTAGCTGTTCCCTGTACAAATAAACAATTGGGTATCCTAGTTTCCCTTATATAGCATAAAAAAGAATCCTTTACTCTTAATTTCATAATCTGATTTCTTTGGAACTATAGATTATACATCATATCAATTGATTTGTTGTTCAGTGCACTTTTTGACAAACAGCAAAATTTGTACGAAAAACCATATATGATTAAGCAAAAATAACCGATTTATGAAAACATGTTATGCTAAAATATTCATAATACAAAGGAGTACAAATCAACTGTTCCATATAACACTCTGAAATTGAAAAGAACACCAACTCAATCAACATTCGTAGTGAAAATAATTAATTCCAAGTGAGTCTTGATTACATCTCCAGGACTGAAAATAAAACTTATATTGTAAAGTATCTATGAAAACCATGGCGAATTCTTGTTTGATTTTAGGTATAAGGAATCATTTTTTGAGTTTTATGAGGTGATCAAATACGGTCGGGGTGATCAAATCCAATAAAGCCCTTCGGGCTTTATGAGAGATTTGATCACGCCAGGCCGTATTTGATATCCGCATCATACTTAAAGATTGATTCCTTATTACTTATATTGAAACTATTATCATATCATCAGATAAATAATTCACATTTCTATAGTACACTTTAGGAGGACTAACATTCCTCCTTTACAACTTGCCCGTGACTTTTTTTCCGATGATCAATATATGACCAAATCCCCAGTCAAAAAGTGTACATTACTAGCAATTCTAACTTAAGTAATATACATAGTGATACTGTATACTATACATGAAGTGCATCGTGATATGTACAGTCATAATGTGGCATAGACGTATGGGTGTTTATTTAAGGAATAAGGAATCATTCTTTGAGTATTATGAGGTGATAATTTCGGTCGGGGGCGTGATCAAATCCAATAAAGCCCGAAGGGCTTTATGATAGATTTGAACACGCCCCGACAGAAATTATCACCTCATAATATTCAAAGAATGATTCCTTATTACTTATATTTATATAATGTTCAGCAGTTGTACGATTAAATAATATAATATTTATTATGCAAACCCGCTTGCGCCCCCAACAATATACGTTTTATGAATTTATTGGGCTGTATAGCACAAATATATATATATATATATATATATATATATATATATATATATATATATATATATATATCACAGACAGAGACACTGGAAAATGTAAATATTTATAAATATCATTAATATAAT
This sequence comes from Magallana nippona, assembly GCA_033439105.1. NCBI lineage: Eukaryota > Metazoa > Mollusca > Bivalvia > Ostreida > Ostreidae > Magallana > Magallana nippona. Next base: position 5,558,240 of record CM065922.1, read on the forward strand.
AACATAGCAATGTTCATGTTTTTCAAGAATATAAGCAGTAAGATCAAAGAGTCCGTGTTAAGCTGTTTTACTGTACAAAGTCTGATGACCTATTCAGCGTGTAAAAGCATTCTTCGTTCTCTCGCTGTCTTTGTTGTTCTTGTTCTCAGGTTCTGAACAACTGCTGTATTTACTAGTAACACTCGGGTACAGCGGGATCTGTTTCTCCATTTCTAGTCAAGGTAACGGAACCAGTAGTTGAGTCTGTCCTATCAGTTGTGATGGTTAACCGGGGCGTATTTGTAAATTCCGTTTACTATAGTCCTGGAGAGGAGGTGGGGAGACGTATGAAATCGAATCCGTGGTTACTGTTTGTGACTTTTTAACTTCAAAATTGTTCATGTCTTTTTGTCCAATATCAAAGACTGAGAAGGATTTGTACATCTGAATCAAACACACTATCGACATGTACTGTTCCTCTTTATTTTGATTGCCTCCAATTGAGTTGAATAAGGCCAAGCTAGCTACATCAAGCTACAGATATCCACCATCACACTATCCATGAACTGGACACTAATGATTCAGCTTTTTCATTTTCTCTAAATATCAACATTTCTTTTAAACCCAAGGAATGATAATTTAAAATCACTATGCCAAGTCATACGAACTTGACCGTTAAGATGAGAAATCACAAAATTCTGCAAAAAAAACCTTTGATAACAAATAATGATTTGCAATAGCAAAAACGATTTTGAAGTTTTACCTATCTGTCATAATACGAATGAGTTCTTCCACAGACGCTCACAGAGATATATCACTATACCAACACGGTATCATGACGTCATCATATAATCAAGGCGGGCATTTTGGTGGTTTCTCTGATTTGTGACCTTTATTCAAAACTTCAGTATCTGTATTCATTTTCATTCAAAGCATTCATCACTAATAGACATTTTAAAAATTATTATAATGCTTTTAAAATAATATGGTAATAAAAAGGAAAATCAAACGTTACAGTTTCGAAATCAAAATCTACACTGTTACAGCTCATAAACTCTACAATGTTTGATCACACTAAACGCTTGAAAGGTGATATAGAAATGGAATGCAACTTTACACAAGAAAAATTGGACCGTTTTCAAGTTGCCATGCCCAAAATAAGCCATATACACTTGGTAAAACAGCATTGCCAATGTATATACGTCACTTCCTCTTGACAGCTGTACGAATGATATCACCTCCCTAGGAAGCGTGTGATATATTATTTTTTGAAGTGAAAATATTACTGTAGCCGGTGTCGGTAGAATAAAACTCATACAATGGTCAAAGGTTCACTTCATTTATATAATTTACAAAAAACCTGGAATAATTCATTATAATTGTCGTATTCCATATTTAAATAACACATGTAAATATTTTACATAAATCAATTTCACAATTACATTTATTATAATGTCTTACAGGGACAGCTTCACCCAAGATAATAATCATCAGCATTTTACAATAGATGTGTCTTTCTGGACATCGAAGTGGGAAGTGTCCAGATATTTAATTTACAACGTATAGTGCAGTTTATTGGCGGGAACATGTAAAAGAACAGGTTTTAGAGATCATGTGATATAGTTATTTATAGATGAAGTCGGTCGTCGCTAGGCTAACAATATACACTCACACGAACACTCTTAAATGCTATAGCGCAAATACATATTTAATATAATTATATAACCCTGGTTACATTACAATAATGTCTAGTGGTTGGTTTTGGAGTATAAACTTGTCGGAAATTACCAGAATGGTATGTCTTCATTCTTCAAATCGTTCTGAGACATGAATGTTTTCCTCTGAGCTATCGGGTTTTGCCGACAGACGTACCATGTCTCCCAGTCTCACGAAAACGAATGGAATGATTTCATTATAATGTGATATTTGCCAAAGTTCATTTGATACTTTAAAATATGATTGATATCTCCCTGTTTGGCTGATATTCAACAATCTAGAAGAAATAAAACGTTTTATTCACCTGCACGTGACCTAGAAGGTCATCACAACATTTGATTTTTTCTACATTGGACTAAAAATAGATCGAGAATTTCAAAAATGCTATGATTTGTTATCATTATTCCTGTCGTACAATGAAATACTGGTATCGCGTTCCTCAATTTGTTCGGCTATGGCTTCAACTAAAAGGTGGTTCAGTTTTCTTCACTCAATAACACTAAATTTGATATGTCTATATCAATTCTTCGCTGAATCATATAATAAAACAATTGTTCGATCTATAGGATGATTTAGCTACCCTCGAAGTACAATATTCACCTCGCCTTCTGCTCAGTGAATATTGTATTTCGAGGGTAGCTCGGTTCGGTGAATATTGTACTTCGAGAGTAGCTAAATCATTGTATTGACCAAAAAAAAACCCCCATCAATACTTGTATATATGTAGATGACAGTATAACAAAGAATGTGTCGAGAATACAACTCTAACGTGATACTTTGTATTGGTCGGCCTCCTGTTGTATGAATACAACTCTAACGTGTTACTTTGTATTGGCCGGACTCCTGTTGTATGAATACAACTCTAACGTGATACTTTGTATTGGTCGGCCTCCTGTTGTATGAATACAACTCTAACGTGATACTTTGTATTGGTCGGCCTCCTGTTGTATGAATACAACTCTAACGTGATACTCTGTATTGGCCGGCCTCCTGTTGTATGAATACAACTCTAACGTGTTACTTTGTATTGGCCGGACTCCTGTTGTATGTAAACATTTCTTCCTATCAAGGCTACCAAAAATCAATTTGTCTGCATTCTCTAGACAATTTGGACCATAGAGAGAAGAATGTCAATACATTTTCTAGGAGACTCGCTCTCTCAGTTCATCTCTAATGTGTTTACTGCTCTGGGATATTTATATTTATAAAATCATAACATTACTTTTAATGGAACTCACATTGGCTATAAGAAAAGGGGGGGGGGGTGGCTTTTAAAAACGCAGTTAACATAGAAAATCACAACGAAAACACCTATCGTCAACGGTGTAATTAAAATAGAAGTCTAGAAAGAATGCAATACATGTATTTATACAAAGTACTTGACTCGAAGTAAGTTTATTAAATACTTACTAAAACCACACCAGTAGCCAAATTAAGGACAGAGTCCCTATCCCGCCTCAGAGAGCCTCTCAAGACTCCTGGGTTTTTTTTCCACAGAAATCGGGAGTCATTCTCGTGAAAAACCTCTCACAAAATCTGCGACTGATTCTATAACCAACATTCGATCTCTCTTAAGGTAAGGTCTGCGGCTTCATTTTTTATTTTAGTTTTAGGAATTGTACCAAAGTCACATGCCATTTTGTTTATTATACTAGATTCCTTTTTATTATAAAGTTCGAATGATTTTGCCGGACGCGTTTGATAACTACAAAAGGTCAAAGTTCATGATTTCAAACTGTCATTTTGATGAAATGTAAATAATTTCGTGAAAATATGTACATTTTATATAGGGGTTATTTATGCTTGAAATGTTCGAAAATAATATCCCTATATATCATGATTCGTTTCTATTAATTTCTAATGAACTATTTGAAATTATAATGAAATGCAACAAAAGTCAAAATTTTGAACTACTATAATGTAAACGAAAACATCTTATTTGAAACCTTTCCAAATCCACCGATTTCAGGAAAACCTTAATAAAATGCTTGTGTCCTGCTACTTTTTCACTATAAAGTACAGATCCCCGCGAAATAAAAAAGATTGAAGTCAATTATTACGTCATATAAATCTTCACGTTATATCTGAAATATAGTGTATATGTCTTACGTCACAATGAAAATCTGTGAGTTATCTCCCTGTAACTGCAAACCTCACTTTAAGGGGAAACATTTTTTTTTTAAAATTCGATGCTCGACTAAAACAGTTTACTTTACTCCCCAATAATCTGCAAATGTACCAAAGTTTAAATCCCTTGAATTTGACTTTACTGTTTCTTGGACAATTGATTGACGTAGTGATGTAAGGAATCAAAATGAGAAACTATTTTTTCTGGATGCATGCGTCGTTCACGTTTCATGTCGAACATTATTTTACCTTGCATCTAAATGGATGGCTGTTTGTAAAATTCCATAAACCATAGATTAGAACTAGAAATCGACATTCAGCTGCCTTTAGTTTGTTTAAATGATGAAAGACCAAAAATCCGGACTTTCCAAACTGCCTCGCTTTTGCTTCTTGATAGAGGGGGAAATGCCCTTAAATTTAAAATTAACAAAAAGATTAGTGTTTTGAAACACTACAAGGAATGTTCCTAAAAACATGTGTTATTGGTATCTAATGCTTTGACCCTATATATGCCAATGTTGTGTGTTTTTTGTATCTTTTTAACTTCTCCATACTCTTTCCATTGTATGATTGAATTCTTTGAATCAACTCAACGTTGCCTTAATATGCAAAACAAAAGGATGTCGTAAATCAAATTTAATATAAGAAAGAGGCACTCGAAATAAAATTAAATTTAAAAGAAAGCTGTGCAATTTATATATTTTGATTGTGCCATAATCTACATGGCGTTGATAAAGATGACGTATTTAAAAACAATCGTCTGAAATTAAGAAAATTATCGTATATATCATAAGAAAAGTAAAGTTGGAATTTCCAAAACTATAGATAGAAATGCCAACTTTAAAATTGGAAATTCCAAAATTAAAGTTGAAAATTCACACTTTAAAGTTGGAATTTACAATTTTAAGTTGGAATTTACAACTTTAAGTTGGAAATTCCAAAATTAAAGTTGAAAATTCCAACTTTAAAGTTGGAATTTACAACTTTAAGTTGGAATTTACAACTTTAAGTTGGAAATATCAAAGTAAAGTTGTACATTTTAGCTTAAAAATTGGCTTTTCCATCTTTAAAATTCAAAATTCCAAGATTAAATTTGGAAATTACAACTTTAAAGTTGGCTTTTTCGAGATTAAAGTTGAAAATTTAAACATTAAAGTTGGAAACTCCACCATTAAAGTTGAAATTGCCAAGATCAAAGTTGGAAATTTCAACTTTAAATTTTTTTTCAAGATTAAAGTTGAAAATTCCAAGATTAATGTTGGAAATTCCGACTGTATAGTTGGGAAATTTAACCTTTTAAATTGGAATTTTCAACTTTAATCTTGGAAGTTTAAAGAAAAAACTTTCACAGCACGGCACGCACTTATAGCAGTTTTAATTTTTTTTACATCAATATTTTATTATTATTTGAGGCTTACATCTTTACAAACAGGAGCCAATCTCACGCAAGGCTATTTCTGCTAAAGCATATTGCTGGACATCCGTTCGCGTGTTTTCTTTGAAAGAAAAAGACGTTGAAGAAACGTCACGAAATGTTCTTGGTACGTTGCTTTTCATTTAAAAATTTAAAAAAAAAAAAAAACATGAAAATTTGATTTATATTTCAATGTAAATCATAAGAAGTCAAACTCAGCATCTACTAAAGTATGCTTACTTTGTAAAGAAAACCAATCATAACAATGTACTACTCTAAAAAAGACCGGTCCACTATTTTCTCCAGGTGTTCTGCATGTTGCTGACAGCAAAATGCGTCTCCTCAGTTCTCAAATATTTCTTGAATTTCTCGACCTAATTACCATGGAGGGACATGTTTTATAAAAGAACGTAAACATTTTTTAAAATAGTAGAATTTTGGCTGTTCCTTTCTCAATTTTTTTTCGGATAACAACCGTGTTATCTTGTCAATCATGGTATCGGATACTGATATAATATCCCTCTGAAGCTTTTCATTGCTTCGAGAACACCATAACACTATAAAGATAGATACTATATCCATTAATGGTTGAAATAAATAAAGCCAGATATCTTCTTCTACATATCTGTCAAGATAAATATTAATCAAACTTTGTATACAATTTTTTGCATAATTCAGCACAAAAAAACCGAGATATCCAAATTGCTGATGACTTCTTTCAACTTTTAAGGACAATCGTTCGAAATTTTTTGTCACTACAGACTAGTAACATTGTTTCTTTTCCTGGCTAGGTCTGGTATTTGTCTTTTTTCAAAGGGACCCAATATTACAAATAAGGAATCAAAACGACCCCAGGTCATCATTGGTCTATCAAAGGTAAAGCGAAATGAAAAGAAGGGGACCTGAAGATGAGGACAGTGCAAACGTTTCGATGAAGAAGTCGGATTCTTCATTTTTGACAGAAGGAAAATTCGAGTTGTTTTTATACTTTATATATCTGTTGTGAGTGATATCCTCTGTTGCCACATAACTGTTATGTTGCCTTATTGTTTTTAGTTCGTCCTTGAAATATGAACCGTTTATATACTAATTCATAAAACTAGATATGGATTTTGTATCTTTTCCTTACAACCGATATGTTTGAACTTATATGTTTATGAAAAAAACAACAATGTCAGAGTGTTAGATGGTTTATTGTCATGAATCATTTTGGGGTCCATAAAATGTTGATTCAAGAGAGCCAATCATGCTGTAGGTATTTTGATTGTCTGTCTAATATGATACATGTATATGAAATTGGCAAAGCAACAGCACATTCTAAACTTTCATATTTTTTTAGTCTGTCAATTTCATAAGAACTATTTTTAGATAGCAATTGCAATTACATGACAGACATTAATGTGAGAAAAACTTTGGAAACTAACTTTTCCGTAGTCCAACATTTTGTCTAATCAAAATTGTTTGAGTCATTTTTTATATCGCTTTACATAGTTTAATAAAACTCTCCATACCATAGAATATTGCTTCCTTTTAGACACGCACGAAATCATTCTCAAGTATATTCTTTGGAAAAGCCACCAGAGTAACATCATATTTTAAATGAAACGAAAGAGTACCTAGTTAAGGATGTCGAGTATTGGCTACAAAAATATTTCACAATATTTTTTAGAAAATGTATGGTATATTGTATGGTATATTACTGCAATCTCTTCTCATTTTTAATTCCTGTTCTGACACGATGTTATAGACATGTCACGTACACTGAACATCAAACATGTTTAAACAAAAGTAAGCTACAAAGTTAGCACCGTTTAGTTCTGAAACAACTTGGCTTTTGTATGATTTGATATAACTTTGATTGTTGATTCTGTTGTAAGAAATATGCGACAGTTATTTGAATAACCTTTAATCTCATTCAAAGACTTGTAATTATTACATCACATTCTCTTTTCTTAGTTTGATTCGTCATGAGAATTATCTTTATTGGTTTCTGGATATCAAACAATGGCTCGTCTATGCAGAAGTTTCCAAAACCTCTCAATGAAAATTATCAACTTTGAAAGGGAGCATCATCTGTACATGTGACTTGAAGGATCCTTCCTATGAGAAACCATCACTTTGTAAAAGAGGATTTTCTTTGAGGACAGAACTACACGGCGTCACTGGGCCATCTGTTTTATGCTTTATCTTAAAAGGAAAGGGACGTCCAATCTGTATGTTCGAAAAACAGGCAGCATCGTTTTTATATATAGGTATTGTTGGTGGATAGGTGTCCTCTGTTTCCACATCGTTGCCTTCTTTAGAAAATAACTTATAGTCTGGTACGTCTATCAAATTACTCTGTGGTTTTCTTCTATTTTTTAGTTTGGTTCTGTCATCTTTTACGAACAATTCCTGATAAGTTTGACTGATGTTTTTAGTTTCGCCGCAGGCTATACTTCCTGTTGAAAAACATCGCTCATTTCCTTTTGTCTTTTTATCAGGGATGTTTACGTAATTACTTGCTCCGCATTGCTCTTCTTCCCTAAGGTCGTCCCCAGAAGACGTCCGTTTTTCAGTCGAAGTTACTTCACAGTACTCTTCATCACTGGAATCATTCGTTACAGTGGCACTGGAGTTGACATTTTCTAGTCTTGTTTTAAGATTAAAACTGTCATAAACCTCCTTCGGTGAGTCCGAGGTTTCCGGTTGATTTTCAAGAGTATTATTGTCAAAGCTGCCAAACGTCCCGTTTGGTATACCCGAGATTACAGGTTGATTTTCATAATTTTCTCCTTCAGGTCTGTCAATCGATAAATAACTTAAGTCAATGATTTAACCTGCGCTAGGAATGTGTCTGTATCAAGTTTATACCATTTATCTATTATATAGTAGCAAAATAGGCATATCATTTTACCCGTTTTCTGCGATGATTGTCAAAATTTCCGTGGCCGTGGGACGACATGTTCTGTCTTGATCCCAACATGGTTTCATCACTTTTTCATACAACCATTTCGGGCACCGCTCTGGTCGATCGGGGATGTTGCCGTCTTGCAAATGACTTAAAATCTAAATACCCGCATAGAACAAAATCATCTGATGAAAAGGTTAAAATTTCACTTTAAATGTTTTTCTTCCTATTTATTACTTGCTAAATTTAGGCTTAATGATAGATTCGATCAAGCCCCAGCCATAATTATCCCCTAATAATATTCAAAGAATGATGCCTTATTTCATAATAAAATAGTTTTAGCACATTAAACTATTCCAAAACAAATATTATGGTAGCGAATCAGATGACTCACGAAACTTTAATTAAATTTACAGAAAATCTACTTATAAATACAAAAGTGAGAAATATAAAACATATCTAAAATGCAAAAACAAACGTATGTACTCGTGATGGGTGCATCTTAGAAAATGGCCGACATTGCAGACGTTCTGTCCCAGATAAAGCCATATAAAACTCGTAAAATAACATCGCCAAAGTATATACGTCACTTCCGGTAGAAAGCTCGCCATGTCTTATTACTTCTATTGGTAACCTAGTTATCAAACATAAAAAAAAGCAAACGCATTAATTTACGTGTATGAATGCAAATATTAGTCAATTGTACCATGTCCAAAGATTAAAATATTTATAAATGAGAATGGTAGGGTTCTCTGTTATCGGACACTGTTCCGTCTAAGAGACTGTTTTCAACTTGTCATCACAAACCAATACTTGTCTGCTTTATTCTGACAAATAGTACAAGACATATCCTGCAAACGAACTGGGTCCATTTTTCTACGTGCACATGATACAAAAAGACTATAGCCATCAGTCTGTTTAATTTTGTTAGGTGGCAATTTTTCACGTATTTTTGAAGTCCATGGATAAAATCTTTTTATAAAATGTAAATTTAACAGAAGAAATGATAGATAATTATAATACAAAAAGGAATTGATATAGCAAATTTAAAGAAAAACTTGATTTTCAAATTTGAGTCAATTCGATCGAACAAAAAAATGATTCGGACTGGAATTAAGAAACATTTGAATGCATAAAAAATAAGTGATTTTATAATAATTATTCCTACAAAGAACCATCTGAGGTTAAACTGATTAAATAATCAGTGTTTATAAATCCATTCCTAATTTTCATGCCAGAATATTTTCATTGTATATTTAAAAATATGGTCAGATTAATTGATTGATTCGTAACTAATGGTACAATTACATTGAAACTCATTCACAGTAATAAGAAAAATTGCAAAAAACTATTAATTATGAATTATGATAATAAAATGACTAGAGACAATTAAAAACATAATTTGATCTTAAATTGCCTCTGTCGTAAATCAAATGCCAAAATGTCATCCGCGATACATCGTTCTTATCATTTAAAAGATATAAATGCATTCATGTACTGTAACTAACATTTCGCAAGCAACATAAAAGAAGCGATTGTCTTTCGCAAACGTTTTGCTTTTTGACTCAAAGTGTTTATTTTTAAGCCGCTAAAAATTAGTATAGTAGATTCGTTTCAGGAAATTCTAAACATGATTTAAACGTTCCATGTATGATTTTTGTTAGATTTGTATATAGAATTTTTGATTAATTCCTGTCATTAATTAATTGAGAATATGATGCAATGATGATTGCGAAAATATGGATATATAGTAAGATCAACGGTATGTAAATGTTGTAGTGGTTGTTCCCCTTTCCATTTGATTTTGAAGCCAAGATAAAAGTTCGTTATACCAATGCATAATATCCTGGAATTCATAATTTTCCAACAGCACACTGTCTTTACCAGTGGGCAGTCTCACCATACGCCCAATCCGCAACTGGCACACCTATAACAATATAAAGAGTATAAATTGTATGTACGTACGTGCGTAGGTTTCGGCTACGGTCATTGAAGGTAAGCTGTCACAAACCACATAGTCATGAGATAGATTTATTGATATTTATTATAAAAATCCTCAAAACATGTTACATGTATACATCGTTAACGCACCTTATAATTGTTGCTATCCTGGATATAAATATACTTTCCAACTATGTCCACCATTACCCAACGTTTTTGGTGCATTTTCTCTACAAGTCTGGTAATATTATAAATGACATCAATGTCAATGCCGACAACTTGATAATCGCTCAGCTGTAGGGACAAATCCAAAATGTTTCTTGCTGTTGGAACTCTGTAATTCTGTGTAAAAAAAAAACACCTAATGAGATTAAAGGTTACATTGATATAGTTTTAGACATAGAACTATCAAAGAAACTTAAATTCTCACCAATGTAATATCTACTGCGTCATTTGCAGAACTACCATGATTTACTCGTTTTTCCGGTGGCCATTCGGAGATGCCCATTTTCTCCGCAAAGTCATGACTCATTTGAGGAAGTATTTTGTTGTGAAATTCCACCGTCAATTTCTCCATTACGTCTAATTCAAATCTCTTTAATTTATTTAAGATAAGTAATTATAGCATTTCCTATTTTTTAATGTGGCAGCAAAATTTCATAACAAAGCTCCATTAGATTAAAACATTGATTGAAGCTTTAAATTCACCTTTTGGCTGATAACTGGTTCATTGACAGCTTTGATGTCCTTGAGATCAAAGATCAGAGGGGCATAGTCTGGGTTAGGACTTTGTGGTATACGTTTCTTGATTTCAATATAAGTATCTCTCTTACCTTGATTAAGTAGATTGGTATCGTAAATTTCAAATATAATAGTTAAATATTTTATCTTAATTTCAACGGAAATTGATAAATACAATAAAGATCTCATACATCCAGGGCAGTTTTTCATCTTCTTTATCGTTTCAGGAATTCCCTTTAAGTACAAGACATGTCAAAACTGTATATTGTTAAGAATGGCATGGCAATGAATTTTTTTATGAATAAAAACATCATGAATATTTTCAGTAGCTTATCTATATCATCTTTTTTTTCAAAGCACGTATAGAATATTCAGTGTTCTGTAAACTTAGAAACACCTTGTTGTGAACGATACATTAAAAAAACCCAATTAAAAAACAAAAACTGTTTAGAAGAATTTTGCTGACAAATAATCTACTTTCGATAATCTACCAAAAAGCACACTAATTAACACCGTAATTAATGATTAATTTTACACAATAATTTTTATAACCATATCAACAAATATGACAATAATACTCTCTCTCTCTCTCTCTCTCTCTCTCTCTCTCTCTCTCTCTCAATTGATTACGATCGGTGATATGATCTGTTAACCGTTAAACGTTTTTATATCCAGTTACCCTTTTAGGTTCATGTCTCCTTTCTTCCTGTTTGTTGGAAATCTTTGGCAATCTATTATATTCATAATCTGTAAAGCAAAGGAAAATAAAGTTCGTATCAATGTAGTATTCGATTTGTTTGAATATATCTTTATTGTGTTTAATATTATGGTTAAAAATTATACATTGTAAAAGTTTATAAACTTTTTTATTGAAGATAAATACAAGTACTCACAATTCTTTTTCACTTGCTCCTGTTTCAGCTGTTCTAACTGTTGTATAATTATCTGCATGCTTGGTCTCTTTTCTTTATCAAACTGCAGACAGTTTGCGGCTAGTTTGTGATAGGACAAAGGGATGCATGGCCATTTGTATGGCTTCAATCCACAAGCTACAACTTTTGCCATGATTTCAGCTGTTGTCTCGCTGTATAGTTCTGTATAAGGCTCACATCCATAAGTAAACAAGGAACGAGTCAGGTGACCATACATCCAGGAGTCTGTGTTGGCGTCAAAAGTGCAGTCCCAAAGAGATTCGGGGGCTGAGCACCTTGTGGGGATATTTTCTCCGTAAACATCTATAAAAATGCCAGCAATTTATATTAAAACATGTGTTTTTAATAATATGTGTTTTGATTTAAACCAGATCTTATAACTATAAAATTATTACCTGCAATTTGACCAACGATTGTTGATGCTTCATTGCTACTTGAACAAGCCATCTCTAAGTTACTAATAACAGCTATTTCATGGTAAGGCGAAATGGGTTTTAGGGAAAAGGAGTTCAAAGTAATATCTCTATGTATTATGCTTCTCTGATGAAGAAAATGGAGTCCACAAGCGACATCTGTAAGGCGACTGTTCATCCAATCCTCTGGAAGAAATTCTTGGCGTAATCTTGATTCAATGACTTTGTCAATTAGTGATGTACAGTAATGTTCAGTTACGTGAAAATGTAACCGGCTTCGTAAGGGGTTAAATGCTATCATTCGGACAATATTCAAATGAGTTTCTCCATTCTGTAACTTCAACAAAATTTCGAACTCGTTTTCTATTTTCTTGCTATCATCCACAGCTTTGTTGGTTTTAAAATGACTATTTGCTATTCCTGGTATAAGAATGGCTATTCGTATGCTGGTTGTAAACAAGCGACCAGCGGATAGTATCCAATGAGAATGATCTGATAGTTTTTGGAGATGCTTTCGGTTGGTGTTGTAGATAACTAGACCTGGAAGTACCTTTTCAGCGTAGTCTTCAGATAGAGGCAGCATGCTTTCCTCTGATAGATTAAGACACAGGATCAGCGGTTGAGCGATAGTGGCGCTCAACGACAAAATCAGATCAGTCATTTCTTCCGGAATTTTCAAATGGCTGTTTTTTAACAAAAAAACAACATCTTCAATTAATTTTTGAAGATCGGACGATTGCATTTGAGGAACTGAAACAAAATACATATATGTTTTTACCAAGTTTTCAATTCATTTAAAATGTATTTTTTCAATTGATATGATTTATACTGTCATCCAAACATAGCTTACATGTCCTATAGATAAAGGCAATTCCACAAACAATTAGAAATCCTAGATGCTGGAAATCTTCATCTGTTCGTAGCAGAGTTCTATGTCCTTTCCGTTGGTCGAGAATTGGTCCTATGAACTCTATGAACCTTTTACACATGTCTGGGGGGTTTGTTGACATCTGAAAAAGAGGAAACATTGAGTTTTCCGGATATGAAATTACCAGTATAAATAAAACCTTTTTAAGGAGTTAGTTAACACGTTTACCTTTGACAAAAATCCAAACGTAACAACCAATTGCTCCATAATACATCCTCTCTGCGCAATGTCTGCCACAATCTTGTCATGTTTCGATAAAGAGAAACTAGCATCTAGACATTTGAAGAGCTCCTCAAATTGTTTACCAAATTTGAGTTTAATGAAGGTCTCAACAAGAGACATTGTGCTTTTGAGCAATTGATAACACGTCGGATCCTCGGTTTTCATACCTTTTCTAGAAGCTGCTTTAGTCCATATTTTTTTAATTGATGAACAGTTTTTGCTGATTTTGCTAAAAGAATCTTTCTTCGTTTTTTTATAAGCGCAGTTGAGTATGGCGGATGCTGCGCAGCACCGAATCACTGTGTCAATGGTAACAATGTGTGTCTGAAGTGTGTCCTCGTCCTCCGAGTCCTTTAAATGCTGTATAACATTAACCAAGCACCTGTCAATGACATCCACTGTTGTTTCATTCAGTGGCACCTCTAACAATGATACCTGAATGGCTCGGAAAACGCACTTTTTGAATTTCTGATCATTGATATTTAGTAAGGATGAAAGGGATTCTATGTCTTTTCTTTTCTGTAATCTTGGAACATGGAGTGTCTCAGCACACCGAAGAAATCTAGTTTTTCTTTCGCCGTTTTGCTCAACATAACATTTGTCAAAGGTGTCTTCAATTGGGCATTTAAAGTTTTCAATATATTCTGTAACAGTAAATTAAAAAATCGATATCGGTAGCTGCATTTAAACTTGCGGAATGTATGTAGGATACTCTCTCTCTCTCTCTCTCTCTCTCTCTCTCTCTAACGAACGAACGAACGATAACTCACCCTTTGCCGGTGAAAACTGACTTTTCAGTATCTGTAAATCTTTGTCTTCCGACTCTTTGCCCGTTTCTACGCTGACAAACGGATCTTTTTCTGTCAGTGCCAACTCCACTTTGTCGTAGGGATTTCTACTGGTCACCATCGTTCACAGGTATATATTGGCTGTCAAACAATTTTTATTAATTAATTACACGTCGAAATTCACCAATTATCCAAACTGGGTTTCCTGGGTTCCTGCATGGAGCATAAAGTGTGTACATTTTGCATCAAAACACGAAATATGTACAATTAATTCTATTACTGAAAGGCATATATAACTTGATTCATATGCAGATTGTATTAATAATTATGGATTAAAAATACCAGGTAGAAAGTGTGTAGACATGTAGAGAATTCTCAGTCATCTTTTTTTATGAATAAAAAGCTATTTTGTCTTTTAAAATGTGCAAAAGTATATGTTTATCTCGTAAAATGAAACATACGTGAATCGGGAAAAAAAAACATGACAGACAGGCAGACAGACAGACAGCGGCAATCATGTTTATTCCAGGGACAAAAATATTTCACTTTTTGATCTGAAGACATACTTAAACCCCTATCACATCGGAGTTGCTTCCTTAAGGCCATCCTGCTGCATGCGTCCATGAAAAATGCAGAACGCCGAGATGCGCTGCAATTTAAGAACTGCGCGGCATCTTCATTCGTTGCGGTAGGATCGTCTAGAACGCCATGCAACGGCGCGCACTATGAGCTTGCACAACGTACGCGCCGTGGTTAAGGTCTCCGTTGGCGAACTAGTTTCTATGTCCATAAAAGCAACTTTCGTATCGGGTAGAACTTCATTTTCTCAATTATCATCAAAATTAACTTTTTATTAAGTATATTTTAATTAATTTCATTTCAAGTACTCTAGGCACGTTACATGTAATTGATGAATACTCTGGGATCAGCAGTCGCTGTTAATTTCGTATAATTTTTTCTTATGTGATATTTTGACTAATTATTCATCCGCTCCTTTCTACAACCGCTGATTCTAGCTTATGTTTGTGGCTTCTTAAGTCAGTCCGCTCTTTGTAACACCAAAAAGCTTTTTAAAAAACTTTCAAGACACGCTGTTTTGTTAAGAACAAATAGGACCTCACGTAAGAACTTGTGGCGTTTCATAGTCTTTTTGAGTTAAGGATCATTGAAATTATCATTGTATACAATATATATATATATATATATATATATATATATATATATATATATATATATATATATATATATATATATATATAAAGCAGACAATAAAACCAAAAGGAAGTTCAATGAAATGTGAATTCCAAATAGAATATCGCCAGGCCCAGTATTAAGCTTGCTACTTTTTATGTTGGTATTTTCTATTTTTGAATATGATAATCAACTAGAACAGGTTTTCAATTCAGGGGCGGGCCGTGAAGAAATATTGAATAAAGGGTTGCGTATACCTGCAGGTGGATAGACCTATATTTAGAACTGAGCGAATCACTTTAAAAATCATGTCCTCACGCGAGTATTAAAATGAAGTTAATAACAATTTCTGATTCTTAGTTGCAGATATGTAGCACAATCATACTCATCCATTCCCATACATTACACAACATTTGAAAAATTTTAGATTGCACCAAGAAATGTAATATACCATCTCAAGCAACAACCAAAAAATACCTATTTCTATTTTTCTGATATAATTCTTAATTTAGGTATGCAGATACATGTATATGTGTAACACTAATAATTTCACTTATTTACCCGTAATCCAAATGATTTTAACTGTTGTACATGAGAATTTCTATATTTGGTATAACTAAAACCAAAAACAAAAATCAAAACAAACAAGTTGTAACATACCTGGTTCTCCGCACCGTGCTTGTTTCTGGGTGAAAAATAGAATGACTCTGTTTGGGGATTTCTACTTTCGATTGTTAGTTTACATTGGAAATGTGTTTGTCTAAAAATAAGAATATGAAAAGTTTATCATATTCCGTGACTCGTAGTGTTAAAATGATTAGGACACATTTTATATCTTTAGAACCTAAATAGACAACCCACATTTTATTTCGTACACATACCTTCATTACAACAATACAGTGTGTTCAACATATCTGTTGAATTAGTAAAACAATCATGCCCATGTTATCTGGAAGCATTGAAATTGATAGGATACATATTCAATTAAAGAATTAATCAACAAAATATCACACTGCAGTTTGTAATATCTGATCAAAGTTATAATCAACAATAAACATTGATAAATTAGCAAATGACACAAATGCACAGGCGCTTGACGTTAACAATATTTCTTTTAATAATAAAATTATCCACTGTACTATCATGGTACAGTGGATAATTTTATTATTAAAAGAAATATTTTTAACATCAGACGCCTGTGCACACATGGTATCAATCGAAGAAAATTTTGTGTCAAAATTTAGGATATAAAGGCTGGGTACTCATGTATATTAAGTTGATAAGTTACATTTTGTTGACTGATCTCCGTGGGAGGTTAAAGCATTCTTCTGCAACCATGGGTTGTTTGATAGATTGTAGAGGCACGTAGCATCTCCCCATTTTAATCATTTTCAAAAAAAGGAAAACAACTAAAAAGGGATTTATTTTCGTTACGTATTGAGTATGTGATCATGTTGGTATTTGGAGGCAGTAACTAAAACAATGTTTATGATTACACGTAATTAAACAAAAGAGTGATATTTGTTGTGTATTGATAATTGATTTACTATAATTTTCAATAAATCTTTTTAACTTCTTTCCAAAACTTTAGCTTTAGGGTCCTTTTAAATATTGTATCACGTATTATGAGCTATGCATGATGCTAAAGTAAAAACCTTTGTTCATATATTTGTAAGTAATGTAACAAGAGGCCCATGGGCCACATCGCTCACCTGAGCAACAATAGGCATGATAAAATCAGCTTAATGGAGTCATAATACAAAATATCTGGAAAATGTGGTATAATACCTGTATAAATAAAAATCCATTTTCCCCCTGGATATTCTTATGTTTATAATCAAGTCCCTTTTTAACAGGATGATTTTATAGTCATATCACATGTTAAGAATTGCAGTTCTCAAAAAGATCCTAAACAATTGTTTATATGCAGGATATAAACCTACATCAAACGCTGAACCCCTTGTGAGGCCAAAGAATCGTCCAAGGGCCAAATTGCCCAAAGTCTAAACAATTTTAAAGAATCAGCAATATGTCAAAATGCTTGCATATAAGTGAAGCCATATATGATAACATTTCAGTGTTTGTGAATAATTAAATGTTTTCCTTTGGTCTACTGGATCCCCAATGTGTTCCCGCCCTACTCCTCAAGATTTTGATTTTAACGATCTACATTATCTGAAGTTGCTTTCACTAAAGCTTTTCTGGGCAAATGGTTTTTAGAAGAAGATTTTAAGATTTTTCTCTTTATATTCCTATGTACGAATCACACCCTTCCCGTTGTGACTCCACCCTACCCCCAGGGGTCATAATTTTCACAACTTTGAATCTGCACTACCTAAGGATGCTATCACACAAGTTTCAGCTTTCCTGGCTGATTGGTTACTGAGAAGAAGATTTTTAAAGATTTACTCTATATATTCCTATGTAAAAATTCGACCCCCCCCCCCCCACACACACATTGTGGCCCCACCCTATCCCGGGGGTCATGATTTTCACAACTTTGAATCTGCACTATCTGGGGATGCTTCCACACAAGTTTCAGTTTTTCTGGCTGATCAGTTTCAGGGAAGAAGATTTTTAAAGATTTACTCTATATAAAAATTCGACCCCCCCCCCCCCTTGTGGCCCCCACCCTAACCCTGGGGATCATGATTTGAACAAACTTGAATCTACACTACCTGAGGATGCTTCCACACAAGATACAGCTTTTCTGGCTGATCAGTTTCAGAAAAGAAAATTTTTAAAGATTTACTCAATATATTCCTATGTAAAAATTCAATCCCCCATTGTGACCCCACCCTACTCCTGGGGTTCATTATTTGAACAAACTTGAATCTACACTACCTGAGGATGCTTCCACAAAAGTTTCAGGATGCTTTGTGCCAACTTTGGTTTAATTCGGCCTAGTGGTTCTGGAGAAGAAGTCGAAAATGTAAAAAGTTTACGGACAGACAGACGGACGGACAGACAGACGGACGCCGGACAAAAAGTGATAAAAAAAAGCTCACTTGAGCTTTCAGCTCAGGTGAGCTAAAAACTCAATCTTTTTCATTTCAATTATTTTGTTTAGAAAACGAATGGTTTGCGGCCTTTCTTTTGACGCAAGCGTCAATTGTTTTCTTGTTCTTTTCTGTTTTGGTTTTGTAATTATTCAAAATTTGATTTCGCTGGTATTTCATTCATGAATATATATTTGCTTTGCTCAATCCTTAATTCCGAAGAAACGAAAAAAAAAACCCATCTAACTTATACTTGGATCCCTAGAAAAAAAGTCGTTTTTGTTAGCTATTGTCTTTATCACCCTATACCATTTGATTGCTACAATTGACTGCTAATGGTCGTTCATTATAATCTCATCTTGGTCAATTAGCGCTCTCAGACCCGGGTCCCGATTCCAGTCTCACTTCAGTCTGCCTAGGATGTATTGACTGATACAGCATACAGGTGAGTCAAGATCTTCTTATCTAAGATACAGCGTACAGGTAAGTCAAGATGTTCTTATCTAAGATACAGCGTACAGGTGAAACAAGATCTTGTTATCTAAGATATAGCGTACAGGTAAGTCAAGATCTTCTTATCTAGGATACAGCGAACAGGTGAGTCAAAATCTTCTTATCTTAGATACAGCGTACAAGTAAGTCAAGATCTTCTTATCTAAGATACAGCGTACAGGTAAGTCAAGATCTTTTTATCTAAGATACAGCGTACAGGTGAGTCAATATCTTTTTATCTAAGATACAGCGTACACGTGAGTCAAGATTTTCTTATCTAAGATACAGCGTACAGGTGAGTCAAGATCCTCCTATCTATTCAATACATACTTTCTAATACTAGTATATTGTTTTCACCAAGAATATTGAGACTCCTGAGTCTCCTAGCAATTTATTTTTGACACGGCACTTTAAAATTTGTTGAGTACCTTTATGCCAACAAAAGTGGGTTTTTTTTTCCTTTTATGACATGTACTATATTTTACACGTTCATGCAAAGCTTAAACAAAGGACTTTATATGATAAGGACCTAAAATGCCCCCTCCCAACAATTCACCGCTATTTTTGCATTTCTTTCATATAACGGTTTATTTTAAGGCAGTTCATCTTTCACTAAACATTGAGCGACGGCTTGATCAAGCAAAATGTTTCAAAGATTTGTTCTTCTATGACTAATAACTGTATCTCGATTGTTCAAAGCGGCTCTCTATATTTCCCATTCGAAAAAGGATAAGAAAATATCAACATTTATGACTGATTTTGACTGAATTCTAAATATAGCGTCAGTTTTGACGCCATATACTGCCAATGAGTGAAATAAAATAAATGGATAAAAGATATACCTTATGTACCAACTCTTCTACAAAATAACAAAACAATCTGATATACCTGAAACTCTTAAAATCTTAAATCATGGGGGCAAATTTGACTTATCAATGCATCTGAAGATTTTCGTTTGTTCCTTATTTTTGGTGACTTGTAGATGGCGGAGGTAAGCTCAAAGATGACGTGGTTGAAGCGCGGGGGTCGGGTTCGCCCCGGGGACGGCAAGAAAGAGCCCTCCCTAGCCAGCTCCATGGAGTCGCTGACCCAGTCCCAACTCAACCTGGCCATTATGGACATGCTGAACCTGGGGCAGAACTGGAACAGGTGTGAGGAGGTGTGCAGAGGTAAGCTTTAGATGGAATACATCACAGGCACCTGATGTAACAAAAACAATATAATCACTTTCCTTACAATACACTTATTACCTAATAAGGTATCATTAGTAAGGGATATTTATTATTCGGAGAAAAATATAGTCACTGCAAAAAGTCCTGAGAAATCCATGTATTAACAGGCATTCAGAGAGCATTGCGTAAGCAGTACATGGCCCCTACCGGTAAACAGAATGCGTAATAAATATATCTCTTTAAGGTAACCCTATAACTGACGCCGGGAAGAGACAGCAGATGGTGAAGATGTTGGCCGTGGTGCTGATCCCTGTGATAGTCCTGACAGGGATGACGGCCAACACCTTCATTGTTTCTCTGGAGAGCTACATCGTCTCCTCCAAAATCAGCAGAATTCTTTACTTCAGGTACCACAAAGACTTTTATATACTAGTATACACCTACACTTTGTAATCAATACATAGTTGCTTTAGAACGCATTTTGTGGGGTTATTTTCTCTGTCGGTGTGTATCAATCGACAACTATTTCTTTTTTAGCATTGAGCTGGGTATACTACTTGGTAACATCCAGAGAGAGCGCGACATGAGTGCGTTGTACGTCAGTAACATAGAGCTAGAGACAAAGGATCTCCTCCTACAGCGCTACCCAGACACCGACATCGCCATCCAGAACCTGTCCTCCTGGCCTACCAGCGCCAACATTGTCAGAGACGAGTTCCAGACCCGAGAGAAGTTCCTGTCCTACCTCAACCGACACCGCTACCAGCTAGACTCGTACAACAGAACCATCAAAGAGGAGCTTCAGTTCTACTCCGACAGCATCGAAGTCTTCATCCAGTGGCTGTACGAAGCCATTGTGGAAACACAGTCTGGGTCGGTCTGGAAAAGTTTGGTGGCGTATCAGGAGATCATAGTAGCGAGCGAGTTTTTCGGGCGGGAGCGAGGACTTGGGGTGTCTTTCTACGCCGTTGGTCGATTTAACACAAGGGATGAGTATCTGTTGTTTGTAGAAAGTCAAGACATTGCCAACATCACGTTTCAGTCCTCGCGTCTGTACTCCGAACTGGCCTATGACATGTACGAAGCGCAGTTGATGAGAAACGCAAACATCATAGAACCCATGCAGAAAATGAGAAACGAAATTCGTTCCAACAGAAGTTCGTCGTCACGTGGTTCTGTAGAGCGCGCCAAATGGTGGTTCAATAATATGACGGTGTATATGAATGCTCTCCGGGCCACACAAAGACAGCTTGCGACGAAAATAGATCAGCTGTTGTCGGAAAGCTCCAATGACGATCTGAGAAACGTGATCACCATTTGCATCGTGTTCGGAGTGATTCTGATTATCTGTCCTTTGATCGTGTTCGCTGTGTATTCTCTCACATCGGAGATTCAGACGTATTCCATATCGATAGCAAATCGGTTTGTATTTTTTAGTTTCGACGAATAAAAATGCCTTCAAGTTAAAAAGAGAATGAAAACTTGATATTAATTCATTACAGAACAAAAGCTTTAAACAAGGAGAAGAAAAGAACAGACACACTTCTGTATCAGATGTTACCCAAGTCAGTTGCAGAAAGACTGAAGCAGAACGAAGTCGTGGATGCGGAGCAGTTCAGTGAATCCACCATCTTCTTCAGTGACATCGTGGGGTTCACACAAATTTCCTCCCAGAGTTCCCCGCTCCAGGTGGTCGACATGTTGAACAGTCTTTATCTGTGCTTCGACCAGCGGATAGAGATGTATGACGTCTACAAAGTGGAGACAATCGGCGACGCTTACATGGTGGTGTCCGGTAGGTGGCTTATTATACTGCAGTAGTGTCATATTGAATCTACATACATGTAATTATATATAGCTTTGGCAATCTTTGCTTCTCACCTCCCTCCCAGGGGTTCCTCGACAGAACGGGCGGCGACACGCCGCGGAGATCGCCACCATGGCCCTGGATCTGTTGGAACACATCAACCGTCTGGAGATTCCGCATCTCCCCGGCACCAAGTTCAGGCTTAGAACGGGTTGCCACTCGGGTATGGATACATATATTCAAATGATGTTTCAAAGGCAATATGTTCACAGTTTCTGTGTTGTACCGAAAACGGTAAAGTGAAGAAATGTGTCTTGATTGCCTTTTGTACCTTACCTTAGGTCCCGTGGTAGCTGGAGTCGTGGGGTCCAAGATGCCCAGGTATTGTCTTTTTGGGGAAACTGTCAGCATTGCGTCCAAGATGGAGTCGCTCGGAAAAGGTAAACTTAGGGTTTAGAAGTTATGCAACAGCTCTGTAATAAGTATAAGTTCATTAACTTATAAATAGATATTTGAACTTCTTCAGCCAACCGCATCCACATCAGCGAGACGACGTTTGAACTCCTGGACGGACTGGGCGGCTTTGTTATAGAGGAGCGGAAGGACAACATTAAGGTAAATGCAGTACGTGTTGACGAATTTATTACTTCTTCAATTTGACTGAATTCCGTAAAATCTTTCAAACACTGGTTTTTCTGTACTCCCGTTAAACTGGTCGTGTTATTCCTGTTTTACAGAATGACCGTGACCTTCTCCACGCGTTCAAGGGCACGGTCCGAACTTACTGGCTGTTACGCCGGGAGGGGTTCCAGTCGGAGATTTCCGATTCCTCCCGATCCTCCACCCCAGAGTCCGAGGGAACACTGGAGAGGAACGCCGGTAAGTATCAGTGAATATCGGAGCTAAAATATGATGGATGATGATGTTATTCATTTTATATTTTATATTATTTTCATAGTTGTTGAAATTTGTGCGATGTACGCCGTTTATCGTGTCCAAAAAAATATCCCTTTTATATGGGATGTTGGTAAAAGAAATTGGTTCAAAATTTGAATGATCATTTTAAAATAAAAAAGCTGAAAATGTGAAAATGGTTGAGAAATTGTTCTATAGTTTAATGTTTATATAATTTAATTATTTAATGTATATTTTCTTTTTTAGGCAAAACCCTGCTTCAGCGACATTAACTCGGAGGAGTAACTACGCAACAGAAACCAATATATTACAAATGTATTACGTGATAATTTTGTGATAATTTCTTGGCGCGTTTATTATCTGTAAATTGCATTCGATATTATGGATAATTCCTTTTTTGATTGTTCGATGTACGTATTTTCGATGAATTATTTTTTTTTATTTTCGATGTTGTAAACATGTGGTTTGTGTATGGAAGGAGAAAACTTATTTTTCGAACAAACTATTATTATATTAAATGTATGGTAGATGCAAATCAATAAATGTCTGTCAATTTATAAGCGTGTACAATAAATGTATTCCGTCACGAATTTTACTACTGTACATATAGAGTTTAAGACAAACAGTTTATCTAGTATTTGGTATTCAATTTAGTTTGGCGGTTTATGAGCTGGTGAAAGAAAATCGTAAAAGATGCTGTAAATAAAGAAGATGGGAGGGGGGATAAGATGGCGCAAATGCCCATTTGGTTTACTCGTAAAATACAAATTCAAATCTATTTTTATCCAATACAATTTATTTGATAATGTTATAATACAATTTGCGAAAGCATAATTCCTAACTATGTTCAGTTTTTAATATTTTAATAAACGATAAGGGGAAAAAATTGTGTTAAGTTATGGTGCAGTACCGAACTCACAACCTAAAATGCCTAGTTCTACAATGTTACCTAATGTCTGGTGCTCTAACCACTGAGCCATTTCAGTCACAACTTTGGCCACGAATTTACGGACTTGTATTATTTTTCTAAAATGTTCAATTGTTGGGATACAAAATGATAATTGAAATGCATAGTAGGTCATCTCTCCACGTTTTTGTTGATTGAAATCGGTTTGATTTCCATTAAACCTTATTTAGACTATGACAAAAATATGGAGCACAGACCCACTCTATAAAAGAAAAGACAATGAAGTTCTAAAAAATGACACTATTTGGAGGTTTGCTACGCATACGCCAGTTTAAATCAACATATACCAAGTATTGATCATATTTAAGGGTTGCAAATCGATGTTCTGTTAAATATACATTGTTTTGAATGATTCTTAAAAATATTATAAGATTTGTTGATATTTTAATTTTACAGTATCTCATACGTTCTTATAAAGGCATTTATACGCCTTATCCACCCATCTTCTTTAAAAAAATGTAAAACAAAATAACAATTTTAAATACATAAAGGTTAGTCTAATTAGAATTAGATCTTTTGATCCGCTCATGTAGTGTTTAATTAAGGTTATTAAGGACACACGAGACGTTCCTCAGTTTTAGATCACATTGCGGAGATAAGAAAAAAATAGAAAATAATGAAAGATAGGTCGCGTCTGAACTTAATCAAATGTAAATTTTAAAAAAAACTTGCTCCGGAATTATTAAATATGACATGTGGTGATAACGAACAGTGTTCAAATTCAAAAGTCCAAAGGAAAATTACAAAACAGGAGCAGAGCAAACACGGATCTCTTAAAAAAGAAAAAATTGAGGTAGGATCAGGTGCCATGGAGGAGTAAGCATCCTCTGTCGACCGGTCACATCCGCCGTGTGCCCAATGTCATATCAGTAAAAAGTCATTATCGGGATATTGTCGTAATTTGGGGAAAATATCATGATCGGGAAGAACGGAATAAAATTCGTGGACTAATCAAATCCGGAATTATTAAATCCATTTGGGGTACTCTAAAACTACAATGTAAAGTATCCAATCAGTGACATCTACTATTGTTACGTCAGAGGGCAACAAGGGTAGCGTCAAAATGGCGGACAACAGGTGCTCTTTGTAAACAAATACATTGCAAGTTTACCACACATTTATCTTAAATATGCCAGGCAAGAAGAAGGGTAAATCGAAGAAAGGAAAGAGCAAGAAGAGCAGTAGCAAATCTCTAAAGGAGAATGCGTCTCCCACCGACCCAATCGCGCCAGCATATGTCCCTCCTGCTCCTAAACCAGGCGAAAGTGTAAGTATCGATACTTTTCATATTCGGTACAGAAAATCTTTACAATTTAAAGTTAACTCTAAGCCTTGTATTTAACACATTGGTGTACATTAAAATGATAAACAAATTTTGTTAAGGCCATTGATAAAACTGTCTGGAAGTCTTTGATTTATATAGTTTGTTTGCTGTCTTATAATTCCCTTTCTCATTTTGATACCATTCCGCTCAATTTGGTTTTATAGCCTATTTTGGATATACATTTAATAGCTCAAACAGGAGATAAAATCGCAGTGCCCATTTTTTAAAAAATATTTGCCAAAAATATTGTAAATCCTAATTCAAAAACATAAAAACGCAACAACTCTTGGTAAGCAAGATTTTCTGTAACTCTTCTATTTGGGAGATTAATCCCTCAGAAAATCCAAAACTTCTGTAAATCAATATCCCATTTGGGGTATAATATAGTAGTTTGGACTTTATGGACCGTTCATGGATATCATCCTGGTAGAGCTCCTGACTTGAGGTGCAGGGGTCCTGGGTTTGATTTCCGGTCCAGCCATATGTTTTCAATGTATTTATATGTTAATTCCTCCTTTCCTATTACATTTGGTGCCATGACCTGCCCCTGGAACTGACGAGGGCAAAGATCATATAAGGAGGAAGGAATAATTAGTAGTTGGAGCTATTATGGACCGTGGATATCTGCCTGGGTAGCTCAGTGGTAGAGCTCGATCCTGACTTCAAGGGTCCCGGGTTTGATTCCTGGTCCAGTCATATGTTTTCAATATACAGTAAAACACGCTTATAACGAAGTGCCAGGGACAGGCGATTTTGCTTCGTTGTAAGCATAATTCGTTGTATCCGTCAGGTTTACAACATGCAATAAAGTCAGGGGGAATGAAAATCAGTTCGCTGTAAGCGTCAATTCATTGTAAGCATGTTCGCTATAACCATGTTTTACTGTATTTATATGCTCATAATCCTCCTTTCCTATTACAATAATCCCAAATGTAATGTTATATTTAACCTACTGGTACTTGAGTGATTGGTCCTGCCACATGAACCTATACATGTAAGATCCTAACATGATTTATGTTTGTTTTCTAGCTTGTTAAACTATTGACATCAAATCCAGTTGACGAAAAAGAAGTTCATGGATATAAAATGTCAAATAGAATTTTAAAGAATCTGACATCACAGGAAATTAGAGATCTATTGGTTGTTTTTGAACTGTTTGATTCAAACAATGATGGGTAAGACACATACAGTACTAGTTTTGGCCATTGTCTTTTCTTTGATCTCATATATATCTCAAAAACATTTAATGCAGTTTTGAAAATATATGATTTATTTGACTTGACCTTGAAATTATTACCTGTATTTACATTTTTTAAATTAACTATTTCATATTTACTGCATGATCAATAAACCGTGCTTAAAATTGCCAAGTCAACATACATATTTCTTTAAGATTTGACAGAAAATGCAACAGCCTTCTCAAATAAAAAAAAAATGACTGATTACGTTATCAAACTATTAATTTAAGCTTCATAAAATACATCAAAAACATATTTAATTGAAGCATTTATTTAACAAGAGATTCAATAGAATTTTATTCATTTATCTTTTTTTTGTCAACTGAATTTGAATGCTCATTTATAGGTATATAACCTCTGCTGAACTTCGGCGTGCAATGAGAGCTCTTGGCTTTAAATGCAGCAGAGAGGATGCCAAACAAATGATTGCTGATGTCAACTTGAAGGGCAAAAGGTTTGATTTTTCACAGATATTTCCATAATATATTGCACAGCTCCCCCCCCCCCCCCCCCCAAATATATATAATTGTATATTTAAAAAGAATGTGTTTAATCTTTAAAACATTAATTTTTTCTATCTGTTTTCAATATTTTTCAGTCAAATAGAATTTACAGAATTTCTGGAAGTGGTTATTGACAGACAAGGTGACTCAAGAGACATGTATGATGAAATCCTCAAAGGATTCAGCATGTTTGACTTTGGTAAGTTTTCTTTTAATAGGAAAGTGTGAGCAGAAACCAGTTTATAAAATTAAGTGATCTAACCAGGCCATTATTAAAAGCTGTTCAATGAAAATTTATTTGAAATATTTTATTTACCTTAAGAGAAATATATGTAATATCCTTAGAACATATTAAATTCCATAAATTTAATTGAGTTTGCCCAAACGCAGCATTTTTTTTTTGTGAATTTCACATGCATTCCTAACTGCCCCTCATTCCATGATACATTCAAAATTTGCAACCCAACTTCCTGTTTTCTCTGATTTTGATTCTGAGTGGTCAGTTTATCTGCAGTGGCCAGTGACCCAGATTTGTAACTGGTTGGAAATGAATTCTAGAATGATGCAAGTCCCTAGTGAGGTGTGCATTAACCTTTAACTGCTTACACCGCAAAGACTGCTAAGAAAACTGCTTAGAATAACTGCTTATACTTTTACCTAGGCAGTTTTAACCTGCCACTAAAATCCTTACTGCTTGGAACTGCTTAAAAAACTGCCCTATAATTTGCCCTATAATTTGAAAACTGCTTAAGAACTGCCTATCTACTGCTAAAATAGGCAGTTCACTTTGCCATGGGATATGTCACCAGGTTAACAGGTCTGCGCCTGTCAGTCAACATATTGGGTCTCAGTATAGCTCATTGGTTAGAGCGCTGGCACCGATGCTAGAGGCCTGAGGTAGATCCCCGTTAAGACATGCATTTTCCCCACCCTTCAAATGTACTTAGATCAAATTGATGACAAACATCTACTGGTAATCAAACAAGATTTATCAACATATTGTTGAAACCATTGAACTCATAAAACAGATATATATTATTGATGTTCTTTCTCTCTCTTACAGATAAATCAGGTTCAATATCATTAGACAATTTAAAAATGGCTTGTGAAGAAGCTGGAATAAAATTTACACAGAAGGAACTAGAGGAAATGATTGAGGAAGCTGACATCAATGGCGATGGTCGGGTTGACCAATCAGAATTCATTCGTATTATGCTCCAAACAAACCTTTTCTAATTGGAGATCAAACTTCTTTCTACAAACAATGCACAGCTTGTGAATCAGTGATGTGTGTGCGTGTTATTGTTATAATTATGTATTGTTTTATACTTGCCCTTGCAATCTATGAGAGATTAAAATTGTTCTGAAATACACAAAGTTCATTATTTGGTTTTCAAACATCAGGTAGAATTTATTTTACTTCCAAACTCTGTAGTTTTTGATCATCAATGTAAAAATGATTGGAAGCATTTCATCTTTTACATTTATACTATATATTTAAAAACATGCTACAAATATAGAAGTGGTATTGATTATAATAGTGTTATGAATGAATTTCATTGGCACCTAGTGGAGTTCTGAATTGGAGTGGATAGAAAAATAAGGAAATCTTTGTGGTTTTTACACTGTTTTAATGAAAATATAATTGTAATAATCAAACAAATGTAATAATTCAGTCATCAAAATCATATATCATTGAAATGGATTTCAAAGCAAGCAAGAGTAAGGTGCAAAGACATTCTCCTGAAAGATATAACGCAAGAAAAAAATGTCACACACTATACATAATATAATTTTCATTGCATAACACAAGAACAATCATAAAAGTTATGTGTCCAAAAATGGTACACAAAACCAGAATCCTTGTGATTCACTAAACATTCTATAAATTGATCTTCATATCTAGGTTCACAGAAATGCTAAATTCCTACAACAGCATTATAACGAGGGTTATTTAAATTTTTTCTGCAATGATCGCTATCTTCATAACCTGCATGAACAATCAAAAAAAGCAAATTAATAAATTGATCATAAAAAGTAGGTAAAAGTAACTAAATTATTGTTAATATACATCAGTATGTTAGGTAAAAGAAATAGCTAAACAATCTTGTACTGGGATTAGAATCCGACATCATCATGATTATTTAGTGCAGTCTCTGATTCTTCTTAGGTTGCTGAAGGTTTTGACCGATCAATAAACTGGTTAGAACTGGAGAATGTCAGACAGGTCAGCCCAACGACACTTCTGTCAATTGGCAGAGGCTGAGGTGTCGTTGGGCCGAGATATCTGTCTACCGAACGGGATCGTGTAGATTTCAGTCCTGTCAGTTTCTATAGAGCTGTGAATTACAATCAATTTCCATAAGAAATAGAGGGAATCATACTTAGTGGATGTAAATGAAATGATATAAATGTATATAAAATCTGTATCTGCCGTGGTACATATATTATGATATATGTTTAACAATGAAAGACAATGGAATTTAATCACAGTCACACAATGAACACCAGCTTGTTAAACTAGTTAACAGACAAATATCTAGTGTACAAAGGTTTGCGCGAGTACTTCTTAAACAAGGTAAGATTTTGGTGGACACCATCATTTTTTATCAACAACCATAACCAATTTCCAATTTCCTTAATATTTACATCCGATACATCAAAATCAGGCTTTCTTGAATAATTATATGGGATTAAACACAAATGCCAGATTTCAGATAATGACCTGTACATGTACACTTGACTGTATTGGTTTTTATCTTGGACACACAGTAATATCTGTGTTGGTTTGGGTATAAAAGTACACATTATACAAGCATATGTGGTTTTTCCAGTTTGAACTGTAAGAACTCTGCGATACAAATACACGCATTTGCTGTCAAAACAAAGCAATATTAATAACATTCCAAATTTCTTTTCGTAAAGCACTAATTGTAAACAAATCAACAGTCACTACAAAGTAAACTAATCATCCGTATCTATTCTAAACATTGTTGAATTATTCTACACAGTATTTGCATATATATATGTATAATATACTTTTACACTGTACCAACAATGAGGCAATACAACTGCATCAAAAACTGAAGTCAAGATTGCAACACAGTTACAATAGTATAAACTAATTAACACAGTTACAATATCATAAACTAATTAACACAGTTACAATATTAAAAACTAATTAACACAGTTACAATATTATAAACTAATTAACACAGTTACAATAGTATAAACTGATTAACACAGTTACAATATTTTAAACTAATTAACACAGTTATAATAATATAAACTAATTAACAAATTGGATGCTGATTGATCCTTGAGCACACATTCAAACAAACAAGTGAAGTAAGATTGATAAGTTTCAAACTCATGTAACTTTGATTAGTTGGGAAATATAAACCTTGCAATCTACTTTTTTTTAATAAATCAACATCATTTACTGGTCAAACTTTAAAATTTACCTTCATTATGATTTTCTGATATACTCTGTCCCATTTAAAAAAAAAATAACAATCCTTCAAAACAAACTTATATACTAAGTTTTACTTACAAAGTCATTATACAATTCTAAAAATCTCTGTTTTAACAATTTACCCTACTGAACATTTTTGGACAGTATCTGTACAACATCTATATTTACAAGTATTCAATATACAGACTCAACAACTGCCCTATTTTCTGGATACTAAATTGGTTATAAAATATTGATATGTCAATATGTACATGAAGGTGTAACAGCAGAGTATTTTTTTAAATTTACATAATTTAACTGAGAAGTATTGTACCTTAAACTATAAATCTAAAAAAGTAACTTATTTACAAACAAATTAAAGATCCCAGGATATATCTCAACAAAGGGACACAAATAGGAAACACAACATTCAGAGTTGCATTGTTCATATTTTAACTCCTTTTCTTGTCAAACTTCCAGACAGCTCAGATCTTCATCATGCCAATGTCTTTGGAGATGACAGTGACAGCGTTTTCCTCCTCACTGACAGGAGGTTGAGGCGCCTTCCCTTGAATCCTCATCTTATGCCTCTCTTCAGCCCTCTTCTTCTTTTCCAATTTCTTATTTTCTCTTTTTTCTTTGGCGGTCTCAGGTTTTATCTAATAAATCAAACCATAAATGTGACCAATGCCCACCAATCATATTTACTGGCATTTAAATTGGCAAATACCTTTAATTCTCTTCCGCCACAAATGTGACCAATGCCCACCAATCGTATTTACTGGCATTTAAATTGGCAAATACCTTTAATTCTCTTCTGCCATTATCAGAATTGATGAAATGAAATGAAATGAAGTACCCAAAAAACCCCATTTGAAATAAAATTCAGATAGCACTCTCTAACCTGAGGAGGTAGTTTTGGTCTTGCTCCACCTGGGAAGCTGCTCAGTGACCCATACCCAGAGCTTCCTCCGTAGCTGTTCTCTCGTACATGAGTGGCCCCTTTCTGGAAAGAGGCTGACTCTCCTGATCCCCTAGAAGCCTCAGACCACACCCCACTGTCCGTTGAGGTCAAATGAGAATTCAGGGAGGCGCAGTCCTCTATACCTAAATAAGTTTAAAATGTCTCAACACCATTTGATGTGTTTTATTTCAAACATAAATACATGTATTATGTACATTATCGTTCTCAACTTAATTAATTTATATTAATAAAAATAATTTTCTAAATGTGTCATGAATGTACTGCTTATGAACAAAATTTTAATGACATGGATAGTAATTATTACGCTACCATTTTCTTTAAGCTCCATGATCTGTAACAGGGTTACAATAGCCAGCTCAACATCATACCCAGAATCTGTCAAGACTTCACGAATCTGATCCACGTCCTACAACAAACTTTCAATACAATACTGTCCCTAATAAAGGTGTATATTAAACAATCTGCTACAGTAATTGTTACACAGACTCACCAAACAACAGCAATTGTTACACACAGACACTTTCACAGACATACCATACAACCAGTGGACAGCATCACCTCCTCCTCTATGCTCGCCTCATCTCGGACAGCCGACACCATGCCCCCTGTCACATGACCATTAGTCATCTTACTTCCCTTATCACCCTTGCCCTCAGACTCCTGACCAACCTGTCAAAATTGTCAGCATATAGAATTAATACAAGCTCATTACTTTCTAACCTATCACTGAAATCATT
Organism: Magallana nippona; assembly: GCA_033439105.1. Taxonomy (NCBI): domain Eukaryota; kingdom Metazoa; phylum Mollusca; class Bivalvia; order Ostreida; family Ostreidae; genus Magallana; species Magallana nippona. The sequence continues at coordinate 5,590,115 of CM065922.1, forward strand.
GTTAATGTGTTCATACACCTTGACATCTTTCTTTCTCTCTCTCGGATTTGACTGACCTTGACCTTAATACTGGCGGGGGACTCGGTGTTGTCATGGAGTTTGCGGACGCTGGAGTAATGGTCGCCGTTGTGGTAGGCTATGTGAATCTGTCTGACCTGGGAGGGACTGCTCTGTTGTCCCTGGATCTACACGGGAAAAGGAAACCTCTACATCGGTTCTATGCATAACTGATTTTAATCAAGGATCCAATAATAAGAAGAGATGTTGTCACCATATGTCTTTGTAAATTTTAGAGTTAAATTTACCAGCATACTAGTAACCTTCATTCAGATATGAAGGTGCCTAAACTAAAAAGCACCTGGACTTTTAAATACTTGTTCTTGCATGCAAGTAAAATTTACTTGACTAAAACTTAAAAATAATTTCTTACTATCAAAAAAAAGTTTGAGCGTACTGGTGTTTATAGTAACATATATAAAATAATTGACTTCTGAGAGGGCTTGAATTGTATATATATGAATTCTCTGCTAAAATTACCCAATAGCTTGTCCTACTTTACAGTTTAAAGGCACAAGGGTTTTATCCTTACCAGTAAGAAGGGAGCATTCAGCTGATGAATCACAACATTAACTTGATGAAAACGAGCAAAGGCCACAATGGCATCATTTCCTGCATAGGTCCCCAGCTTACGTAGATTGGACACTGCAACAAAGCAAGTACATGTCAGCATGGTCAGAGGCGAATAATAATCTCATATCATAAATAGGAATATGTAGTTTATTCTCACAGTAACAATTTTTACCATGTTTATCAAAGGGAACATCATCTTCTACAAATGGTTCAAAGTCTCCTCGATTGTCTGACATGTACGTGACTACATCGAATCTGTACTTGAAGTGATTGCGGCCATGTCCCTCCAACTGGTCGCCGAGGGCTCGAAACAAACAATTCCTGAAATATAAAGATGTTGTTTACTTGTATGCATTTAATATACCTGGTATATTCTTCTCCTGATTCTTTTATTCTATTGTTGAATGGTAAAACATCATTCAATAAATACTTTAGTACCCAATTCAAGCAAAGCTGAAAAAAACCTGTTGATTTTATATTTTCATTTTTTTTTGTTCACTTGACCTTTTATTATTATCACATATTCATGAAGATACATGTATAAGGTTAATACAACATCAGAAAGTAAAACATGGGTTGGACAGCATTAATCCAAATGTACAAGTCATACTTGAATTTTCGAAAACACAAATACAAGGCTACCGGTATATCATATTGATAATATCATAAGTTTCTGGGCCCTCTGAATCTTGTAACACTTTTACCTCATGTTAAAGAAGGACAAAAGTCTACATAGAAGGCACAAATGACTCAGTTTCTAACTGATGAATTTTAGACCAAAATGAGTCATGAAAATGTTAAAATTTTTCCTGAAAATGATTACCGGAGTACTTCCAGTGAGATATTTTGATAGTGATATAAATGTCCACCGATAATTGAAACTACCTATAAACATCTAGTATGACCTTCATGTAGTTAGTTGACTTTTGAAGAATGACAAACTATTGCAATTTTTGTCAAAAATTTAAAAATTTTTACTTTTTGTTTTACAATACTGTAAATTCTGTAATATAATTCTAACAAAAATACAGGTGAACATTGCCCATGTCACATAAAACATACGACCTGTACCTGGTGAACACACAGGTAGGTCCCCAATAGGATTTGTCAGGTATTTAAACCTTAATACACTGTCAAAGGTATAATCAAAATTCAAATTGCCTAGAAGTGGCCTCTGTCGACTCTTAAAAGGACAGGTTGACAGAAAAGTCTTAATCCATCCAAAGTGGCTTAATATCTCTGCATATTTAACAATTATAAAGAACTTCATTTGACTGTTTTCACAACAAACAATACGCTCCATTGAGAGCTTCATTGAGAACCGGCTTTACCCGGACTTTAACACCCAAACACAAGTCCTCGTTAGCTAAACTCCTGATTTCTCTCATGTACTTACAACCATCATCTATGTTGTCGATTCATAAATTCTTGTTGAACTGAGTATCAACTGCCATTTAGATATTTTCGTTGAATTATAGTTTTGATGAAATGATTTTAAACTTTAGAGACTAAAATTTTAGTATTCTAAGATGAAGAGCAAATGGTACATTTCTAGAGCATTAAAACTGATGTACACTGATGTACACTGATGTACACTGACTTAAACAAATGTACCATGGTAAGTATCAGTTACCTCTGAAGCCAAACCAAACACTTTTAACTTTAAATTCACTGTACAATGAATAGTGAGCTTGCAGGGTCAGTACCAGCATAGTAAACAGAGCAAAAACAAATTTAAACAAAGCTCCTAGCAAACACTTCTATTCAAACAATATTCTACCTTTATTCCTTACAGAGTTGTCATACAACATTGATACTTTTGACCAACTTTTTAAAATGGTGGACTAGAATGGTTTGAAATGTTTGCTCTTTTCATAATTAAAATTCAGGGAACTCTTGTTGACCTTTCTTCTCAGAGCTGAGTTCTATCGAGTCCTGTAACTATACACCCCAAAATACCTACCACTAATTCCTATGTCAACATGCTTCATAGTCCATTAATATGTACATTTAGTTCTGGTATGTCAGCATATATATGTTTTATTGTTCACTGCATATACACATGTATTAATAATTTGTCCTCCCTGATCAATAAAAATCATTTTTATTTCACACCTTATTCTGCTGATGTGGAATAAATGAACAAGCTAGTACAAAAAAACTTTACACCCCATAGATAATCCTTGAGAACCAGAGAGAAACCCAATACTGCAGTAATCGCGGGCTGTTCAGCAGTTGCCCCTACACCTTTCTATTGTGTTCTAACCACAATGACTTCCCTACAGACACAGAGACTGCAGCATTCTATTGGAACCATGTCAATCCCTCAGAATTAATATGCATTGGAGTATTCCATAATGCACTATTGTCAATGATTTGCATAGATATCTCATTGAGGATTGATTATCAGTCTACAGAATACATTAACTATGAATAAGTGATTCATATTTGGTGAATTACCAACAAGGACATGCATTCTGCAATTTTTTCCCCAATGTAACTGCCTGAATGAAACAATTAAAACACATGATGCAATGTATATACATGTAATTGAACATGATGACATAAAGTATAGAATTACTTTGATAGATCGACATTTAAAATTTGTGTCATACATATGTATGTACACGTAATAAACATGTATTGTAACAGGGCAGGTCTAGTTAAATTACACTATCTGTAATCAAATGACATACATGTTAATATGTTTGTTCTACAACCATGACCCAATGTTTTGTGTGATTCTATCTGTCAAAGACTAGCCTTGAGAAATATAGGACACATTCCTGTGTTCATGGTGTTTATGTGAATTCAATGACATAGATTCTTCTAGGGAATCTACATAATATTACCGGTACACAATTATTGTATTCTAATTTCTGTTAAAAATGTTGGATAAGCAAAAACTGTCAAATATCTGCCAGAACTGACTACTTGGTCTTTGTGTATTGGAATTTAATAAATTTTTCCTTTTCATCTGACAATCTCTTTAAAGAACCTGTAAAACAGGTCTTTCATTGAGGAGCTGCTCCAGGTAAATGTCTACCTGGTTCTCAACCTGGGCCTCACCTGGAACTCCCAGCCCTGCTGTGCTTCCCACGCTTCATATTATTCATCAATGTAAATGTTGTGTGTATAGAATGTTTGCAAAAAACTTTACTGACAAAACATTTTTATAATGCCACCTTCATAATACATTGAAATTTTCATTTGGTAACTTGAGTCACCTACAACTACTGGGGTATACAGAATAAGAAATCCAGTATGTAAACATTACGTTCATTCTACCGGTAATATAAATGACCAAACATGTTGCATTCCTCTCCAAATAATTCAAATCAATGTTAAACTAACGTTAGAAACAACAACAAAATATAATACCAAGTAGTACATGTAACTGCACCAGAATGTATCTTATTGAGAGAATATATGGATACATACCCATCACCTGGAATGTCTCGAAGTTGTAATCCAAGTTTACCAAGTTGTGCTGAAAAACTTGGAAAGTTTTCATCATCAGCCAAATAGGACTCTATCTTGCGCTCCCGTTTGAACTGTTCCCTCACAGCTCTCTCCTCCCGTTTCCTTGTCACAGCATCATATCTATTGTGCTGTATTCTCGTCATTTTAGGATCACTGTTACGAACTTTTTGAATCCTCCGAGCAGACATCAATATAAACTGATACAAACTTTCCTAAATATTGCAAAAAAAAGGTTGGTCTAGAAAAACTTCTGTCAATTTCACCAATAACAAGTAATTATTTTCATAACAATTAGTTCTTTGTTTGCATTCCTTTAAAATCTCATCCCTAGGCGATATAAGAAAACAGCACTTCACTGCCTGTCACTGTCAGTCAGAGTTAGCCGCCGATCCCAGCCGACTACAAGTTTACCTACCCTAAACCCGGTCATTTTATTAACTTTTTTCTCATGCATAACGATACATCAGAAGAAAACAGTCTATTCAAAACTACCCAGGCAAGACGGAGTGTCGGCGCTTCAGTAAATCTATGAATGGTATAACATAAAGAGAATAAAAACCAGAAAATAACTCACCTCACATTCAAATAAACACTGTCTTTGATTATATTAGTTTCACATCTTAATAACTTGATGATATAACGAAACAATATTCAGAAATGCTGTTTTTCGTTGTGAAATCTTGAGTCAATATGGGGGTGTACACCGATCCCGACTTCTTTAAAGTCTCAGGTAATTTCTACTACAGGTTATTTTTAAAACGCGTAAAAAGACTCATGGATTTCATTTTTCACTACGGTAAACAAAGAATGGAATGAAAAGGTAGATATATATAATAATTTAGAATATATAGTTATGTCGGCTCACTTATAATGAACCATTAGAAATTAACCAGCTCATTCTACTAAAAAAGTGAAGTTTGAGAATAATTGGAGCATATTTTGTTTATTTTCCAAATGAAACAGCATACCCCCTCCCCCAATTGTTTCGTAATAGACATTTAAAATGACACGTAAATTATGTCTAATATAACATTTTTTGTTTCTATAAAAAATTATTAAAATATATTTTACTAATAAACGTCGTTGTAACTATAGGTATATGTATCTCCTATTGCGTGCAGATTCTTCCGTGCCTTTGTACATTGGTCCAGCGTCAACTCAGTGGAAATTCATTCAGACAGTACATGTTCGATATCTTCAAAAGTCAATATTTAAAAAAAAAAATTAAGGTATATTTTTCAAATTTGGATTCATCCTTGAACATTTTGTAATCTGAAGCTTTAGGCGGTGATGAAAAAAAGGACGATTGGCAATTTTGGTCTATAAAAGTGAGGTGAGTTTGCTTTCAACCACTTTTTATTATACATAACCCTTTTTTTAATAAAGCCAGCTATTATAGAGAGTCAACCATATTCCAAATATCTTTAATGCTCTCAAACCATCAAATCTTCCATTTCTTGGTTCACGTCAATTTTAAAATTTGTAAATTAGTTTTGCATTTTTGTGCCTTTTTAACAATGCAATAAGAATTCACATGTTTTTATTTGAACTTCCATGAGATATAAATCGACTTTTCGAACACCACAAATCATGAAATATATGGGGTTGTTTGTTTGAAATGGAGTAAAAATTTACAAAATTTGATATGAATCCTTTATATGTTTAAGTGCAAATTTAAAAAAATTCACGCCCATGCATGTATTGTATTGTTTATTTGCCAAATTTCATATGAATTATAAGCAATGGTAAACATGGTAAATAACATATGTACATAATTATAAAGTGAACATATTACACTGCACTCTCTCTAAGTACAAGCACACAAGTCACTATTAACGTTATACAATATTCCAAAAAAATATGTAATATTTTAATATCTATTGGGTAATCTTATGAAATAAATCAAACTGACTGTATAACTATTGATAAAATTACGTAAACTCCTTTATCTTAACATTTCATAGTGTTGATTTTTATTTTATTTTTTTTTCGGGGGGGTGTTGGGGGGTGTTTTGCAGCTATAAAAGATCTCGACCTGTTTAATCACGACTCCGAATAGTTCAAAATATGTCTTTATCAAGGATTCTATAATTGCTTCTTATATCGACAACTAAGTTTAAGCTTATACTTATTTACACTTGGGGTACCTCAAAATCACAACACTTTTCATATTTAGGGTAGATCATGAAACACTCGATTATTAATTTCTACAAACAGTATATAGGCTACATATTACAATTTCTTGTCCGATTCTTGTTTATTTTGAAAAAAATAAACAAATAAAAAGTCAGATTTAAAACATTATAACGTTTGTATTAGTGATACCAGTGAAAGAAAAATAATTTATACATCTTTTAGGACACCAGATTACCAAATGATTACAACTCGTGAATTCATATTACTGATTAAACATGTATCACCAGGAACGTATATATACTAACTAACTAGATATACGTCTGTGGTATTATAGATCAATTTGAGAAAATAAAGCAAAAATATGGTGGCATAATTCTGCCCCTACACGCAAGATAAATTATGTCAACATGCAAGAAAATTATGTCGACATGCAAGATAATTATGTTGACATGCAAGTTACAAATTCTTTTAGAGAATTTGATTTTTATATGGGTAAAATGACTAACTAATGCCGTACTCTGACATCATAGATGCAAGATGCAACATAATTATGACAACATGCGACTTATTTATGTTGACATGCAACTTATTTATGTGAACATGCGAGTTAATTATGTTAACATGCAATAAATTTATGTTGACATGCGAGTTAATTATGTCGACATGCGACTTATTTATGTTGACATGCGACTTATTTATGTCAACATGCAAGTTAATTATGTTAACATGCAAGATATTTATGTCAACATCCAAATTATCTTGCATTTTGTTATAAATAACTTGCATGTCAGCATAATTATCTCGCATGTTGACATAAATTTCTTGCATGTTAACATAAATAACTTGCATGTTCACATAAATAAGTCGCATGTCAGCATAAATAAGTCGCATGTTGTCATAATTATGTTGCATCTTGCATCTATGATGTCAGATACGGGCGTAAGTAAGTGATTTTATCCATATAAAAATCAGGTTCTCTTTAAAGATTTGTAACTTGTATGTACAAATAATTATCTTGCATGTCGACATAATTATCTTGCATGTTGACATTAATTTTCTTGCATGTTGACATAATTTGTCTTGCATGTAGGGGGTAGAAATATGTCACCATACAAAAATTCGTACATCTTAATTACCTATTTTGACGTTAAGCCTTGATCACACCCCCCTCCACCCCCCCCCCCCCCCCCCCCCCCCCCTTTCCCGTTAATATTAATCGGGATCGATGTTCACACAGCAGATGGAGGATGACAGTTTATCACGACGAAGAAGTTAACAGAGATTAGTAATTAATTATCAACTGACAGGTATTTTCTATAATTTTACTACATTTTCTTAACACTAGGTATGCACTTGTTGTAACTAATGCTTATTTAGGCCGTTCAATACCCAAATACATCTTATCTGGTCATAAGGAAATGAGAAGGATTGGGATCTATGCATGCATGTACAATGATTTCAGGTTAAGCTCATTGACTTACTCTATCGGAGATGGGTTCAATGTCAGCCTCAGGGAAGGAAGTGTACAGTGTATGTAAATTCGTGTTCGTGATATTTTCATAAATGCACATTTAAGTTTTTTGTTTGTTCGTTGTTAAAATATTTGGTACATGTATTAGCACAATTAAGTTCTATGAACAAAATGATTAATTCCATCAAAACTTACCATTTTGTTATTGTTAATGACATTAAAACATTGTGTTACATATTGCTAGGAATTTCCCATATATCCCAAATCTGCACAACTAATTGTCTGATTAAAAGCACTCCCTTCAGGTTCTCTTACACAAAATGTGTCCAGACCTTCTCCTTACACTTGCGTATGGATAAGGGGGTGCTTTTATTAACTTAATCAGACTACACAACTGCCACACAATAATCTTTGAACTCTCCTGTTTTCTATCTTTGAAATTGATTTTTTCAGACGTAGATTTCCTTATTGTTGGTATTTTTGGGGTTTATGTATAAAATTGATTATAAGGTAAAATCATAAAATGAGTTTAGAGGTAATTAAAACCACAATTTTTTCAGGTGGCACTTGATATACAGTTGAACTTCGATATCTTGAACACTGATATCATGAATACAATGGATATGTCAAAGTGATTTGTAAGTCCCAACCACTTATTTTTTAAGTATTTTACCCTTGATATCTCGAATACTTGGATATCTCAAAGTTTTTTAAACAGTCCCATCTAGTTCAAGATAACAAATTTTGACTGTACATACAAACTAATGTTAAGAATTGCTGTGGATCAACACTTTTGGTGCACCACACATTACAGAATTGATTGCTTGTGCAGTGACATATTTTTGGTAAACTAGCTCACACCTAATTTCAAGTAAACATTATGCAGCAGTTGATTTGAGATATGTACTTATCCTGACATTAGACAGATATATACTTTTATTCTGCTAGAAAATCGATCATGGGGTCCAAGAGTCTAACAGCCAACCTTACAGATGTAGGCACCTACTCCTTGTCTGCCCTTTGTGCGGTATCACTGAACCAGCTGTTTAATGAAGAACAAGAAAGGTTAGTGAAAATACTGTACTTAGTTTATCCATGATTTTATTTCAAGACCATCATCACTGCTTATTTGCTTATTCAAGTACATTTGTACCCACTAATTTATTGTTAAAACAGATAGATATAGGAAAATTCTCATTTATGTTAGTAAGTAACGCTTTTTAGTAGATGATGAAGACTATACTTATAATAATTAAGAAAGCACTTGATGATGAAGACTACTCTTATTTAGAGTGCATCAATTTATTTACATAATTGTACAATATATTTTAATCTTTTTTTATTCAGCATCTTTTTATTATGATAAGGTTATTAACTATCATCAATATTGAGAAGAATTTTGAATGCAGAAATTGTACATGTATCTGATGTTTGTGAATTTTAGTAAATACAAGTTTTGGAAAAGAATAACATTGATTTTATTCAAAACTTTATATTAGAAGTCATCAATATAGTGAATAACAATTTACATTGAATTTTTCTATATTTTAGTCCGTTCAAGAAGAAGACTTTGGAGCTGATCCTGAAGCATCTCAGTCTGTCCCATCAGGCTACAGAGTCCATCAAGGCGATGATGGAGAATGAATGCTGTGACGATCCGCGAGCATTCGCTGACGCACTGCTGGAAGAAGCTTGCTTAGAGAAAAACGGGTTACCAGTGGTGACAGACATACTGACTCTAGCAGTGAGTGATGGTGAGGGATGACATGCTAATGTTAGCAAAGTTTCTATATTTATTGCGCATGTTTATAATCATCAAATTTTTGGATTGATGCATATTCTTCCTTAATGAATTTGTAATTGATTGATTCTAGGAAAGTATGATGCCAGGATGAGAACTCTGATAAAATATGTTGCTTGGCAACTAAGAATTAGTTGGGATCAGGTGGAAGAAATTGAATCCATGTTAGCAGAATCCCTTGAGGCACGTGAATATCAGCTGTCGGAGTAAGTTTATTGGATCATGTATGGTCATAAACAATATCCAAATAATCCTTCAATCTGGTTGTAATGTGCTATTTACTGGCTAAAGATACATCTTATATGTTGTCTTCATCCAAACAGGATTTGCATCTAAAAACATCTATCGTATATACCAGACATTTTACATTTAAGTTTGCAAGTATATGCGATAAATTTTTAAGAATAAATCATCTTATTTTCTGCAGATTTACCAGCCATTTTACAATGTTATATGATATTATAAAGTGTTGTGTTAACTGGTCCAAGGTATATATTAATATTGCATCATTAACACTATTAAAAATTAATTCCAAAAGCATTGGATTTGCACTGTGTCATGATTCCAGTAACATGCGAATATTGAAGAAAACTAGGTATCAATTATTTTTAAATGTGATTGATTACATTTTTATAATATTGCTACGTTTATTTGATTCTATAACAAAAACATTAATTGCTACAATGAATTTGAATCTATAACATTGCTCAGTGAATTTATATTACATTGGGCACAAATTGTAATCTTTCATGACAGAAAAAGAATTGAAATTTTAAGGTGTAAGCTGTGTTTTAAAATTTCATTTTAATGAAATATAAAGTTTTCAAGGTATATACTTGTATGAAAGATAAGAAGGAATAAAATATAAAGAGAAATATCAATGACGTATAATTATCATGATTTTAAATTTGTTTCATTAACATCTGCTTACCAGAAAACAGAGGTATTCGTTTCATCAAACATGAATGTTGTACTTTGAGGATTTGGGTTTGGTCATGAATTATTATTGTCATACATGTATAGTAATTGCACTGTGTATACATATTTATGTTTTATTGATGATGATACATGTATTTGCCTTTGCAATATATCCATTGCTTTATGTACTGTAAATATATAATTTTAGTGTCTGATTTTCAAAATACTTTTAGTTTTCACCGTGTATTTTACTAACTGTAGCAATAATTTAACATTCAAATTTATTTCAGTTTTGCTCTATTTTGCATCAATGATTTTTCAGCATGAGTAAATAGAATTTACTTTCAAAAGTATTTGTATGCATGTTATTGTAGACAAAACATTGACTTGTCTTCTTTATGAGATTGAAAACCCAACACTTTTTTCCAGTAATGTTGTCAATCATTTAAGTATCAAACTGTATCAGGACATTTCTGAACATAGTTATAAGAAGGATGATAAGTAACGATTCTCTGTGGTTTTTAGGTTTCTTTTAAACCCATTGTTTAATGTGTACTTCATGAACTTGCAGATACCTGTTTCTAGCATGCACGTAATACTGCTCATTTTAAGAGTTGTAGCACACGGCTTAAGATAGATTATGTTATTACGATACGTTGTAGATACGGTTGTACCAGTATACATGTACTGGTATACATGTACCATAAGACGTACCGGTAGACATGTAACAGTATACATGTACCGTAGACATGTACCAGTAGACATGTATCGGTATACATGTACCAGTAAACATTTACCGGTAGACATGTACCGGAATACATGTACCGGAATACATGTACCAGTATACACGTACCGGTATACATGTAATAGTATACATGTACCGGTATACATGTACCAGTATACATGTACCGTTATACATGTACTGGTAGACATGTACCAGTAGACATGTACCGGTAGACATGTACCGGTATACATGTACCAGTATACGTGTACCGCATACATGTACCAGTATATCAATAAAGGAACCAGTATATTATAAATATCAGGGTCATTTACATAGAGTGTTCAAATTCATTGATTAAGTTTCAATTAAAAAGTTTAAGTTGACTTTAAGATTATGAATTGACCTGCTCTTTAAGTCATTATTTGTTTGTACACCTGAATATATTTGCCAGACAAGATTACAATTACAAGATTTACAAGACAAAATTTATTTTCCATTCTGACTTTGTGTACATGTGTATTTCTGCAGAGAGGAAGAGAAAGAGAAGAAAAAGATTTCTAGAAACACGAAGATAAAACGATTTGCATTGATTGGTCTGGCCACTGTCGGAGGTGGAACTTTGATTGGTCAGAAACTTAGACTATACATTGTTTTATACGTATTAATGTCTTGGCTTTCACAATATTCTATTTAAAACAATTTTCATTGTTCTGTTGTGTTTTGATTTTGCTAGATTCTACTCAGTCAAGTGTTCACAAAGTGTTTCTTAGACTGTGACAGTGTGTACATGTATATACAGAAATTATTCATAAAATCTTATTCTAATTAATGGAGTTTGAGATTCCTACTGATATGGGATTGTTCTACTTTTCAGGGTTGACCGGTGGCTTGGCTGCCCCTTTAGTGGCAGCAGGTGCGGCCTCTATCATTGGTGGTGCTGGTGCAGCAGCCCTAGGGTCCACAGCTGGAGTTGCCATCATAGGGTCATTGTTTGGGGTAGCAGGGGCAGGATTAGGTGGTAAGAATTGTTTAATTCACATTCAGTTAGTGATGTGTGTGTAGGGGGAGAGGAATTCATGAATTATTTGATAGTTAGAAGAGAATAATTTTACTTAGCATCATTTTTTGCAGATAATAGTCTAAAGTGGTATAGGCATATTAAGAAAAAAAATTATGTTAGGTGTTTTCACTACTGATATATTTAAAACTTGTTTATAAGCAAATGGAAAGAAGGAATTTCATAATGTATTAAGGTATCCCGCTCCTCAATGTCTTTGTATCAAGAAATTCTTGAGAAGTATATCATTGAAATCTGTAGACAAAACATACTTAAAAAATACAAAGATAATGGGGTCAGTATTCATTCCTCTGAGTTATGGCCCATTTAATTTGACTTTTTGCACCTAAAATGCAATTTCAGCCTGATTAGGATTTGTTGTCAATAGTCTTGATTAAGCAAACATATTTCTTCAAATATTGTTTTTAATTATGCAAAATGGTCACACTGAATAGAGGGATTACGAAAAAAAATTTGTAGGAAGCTGAATAAATTTTTGTGACCTTTTTGCACTTAAAATAGACAATTTCTATAATAGTTACAATTTGAAATTCTCGCAAAATTTAACTTAAAAAAATTCAGACATTTTCTATATATTTGCATGATTTTATGCTAAACATCTATCACTCAAGATTTAATTTTGTACATGTCACACAGAACCTATAGAATATGTTACAAACCTATCAAATGTTAAAAATGTGAATAATGAATAAAGTATAATAAAAAGAAATGTATATTGAAAATTCATAAAATTGCTTGTTTCTGTCATTTTTGTCTAAAAAACCTTCCACGCAAAAAAATAGTTCCCCCAAAAACTTGTTTGTTTCTGGAATTCAAATGGATTTTCTTTATGAATGTTGTGTAATTATGAAATAATAATCTTTCTGTGTTGATTAAATAAATAAAATCACATTCATTTTAAATATAATGATCATCTGCGCAATGAAATCAAAACAAGAGGAGTGAGATACCTTAAGCTTAAAAAGTCTGGTAGATATGAATGAGTTCTGACATTGCTGTGCTTTAGGTTACAAGATGAAAAAGCGAGTGGGGGCAGTGGAGGAGTTCGAGTTCGAGCCCCTGGTGGTGGTTGGTAAGCAGCTCCATGTTACCGTGGCAATCACAGGCTGGCTCTCCAAGGAAATGCCAGGTAACCACTCGACGAGGAATGCTAGTTGAAGATTTTGCAGATAAATCCTTAAATTATATAATTACCTATAGTGTGGTCTAATGACAGGTAGAGTTTCCAATTACTGATACTATCCTATTAAAGATGTACACATTACAAAGAATATCAAGTAAACTTAGTTAGAATAAAAGTAATTGTGGTTCTGAATCCATGGAGACAATAATAAGGAGTTCCTCTTTGCAGACTTTAAGATGCCTTGGCAGTCACTTGCTGAGTCACGGGAGCAGTACAGTTTACGCTGGGAGACCAAATACCTGATTGAACTGGGAGAGGCCTTTGATTACATCCTAAATGGGGCCATTTCCATGGCAACTCAGGAGGCACTCAAATACACCATTATTTCTGGTAATTCTTAGAAAATGGAAAGTGTTTTCTATAACAGTATGAATGTAATAAAATTCCAGTTTTGAATAAAATATAGTTTTTGAGAAAAAGAATCAATGCATGTAAGAAAAAAATATTGCTCTGGTACATTAAAAGTAGAAAAATACTACCGGTACTTGAACAAACTTACAGGAAAAGGGATTTTAACTTCCCTATGTAATGTATGAATATGTCCCTGTACAGGTCTGATCGCAGCCATTGCTTGGCCCTCTGCCCTCGTCTCAGCAGCCAATGTTCTGGACAATCCCTGGAACGTCTGCATACAGAGAGCCACATCCACCGGGAAAGAACTCGCTGAAGTCCTGTTGGCAAGGCAACAGGTAAATCAAGAATGACCTTCATAATGCATTTCTTATGGTTCTGTAAAAGAGCATTCCATTGTTGAATCTCAGAATGAATCAATAGCAAGGTAGTTGTTTTTGACAGGGAAATCGTCCAATCACATTAATTGGATACAGTCTTGGTGCTAGAGTTATCTTCTCTTGCTTAGAAGAAATGGTCAAGAGGAAAGGTAATATATTTTACATGTATAAAACACGTTTTCAAATTAATTGCTATCAAGATTTGTTGGAAATCAGATTTGTTTCAGTAAAAAATGTTATGTTTACCTGTGGTACTGTTGATTTGCAGGCAGTGAGGGTATTATAGAGGACGTAGTATTACTGGGGGCGCCTGTCTCAGGGAGTGTCAAAAACTGGGAGAAGCTGAGTCACGTGGTGGCTGGTCGCATCATCAATGGATACTGCAGGTAAGAGACCACATACACTAACAACTTACCAGGCGTGCGTACACAAAACACACACTAAGAGTGAACAAATATTCAATGTCAAAAAAGTAGTGTATCAATTTACAGAGAGCTTCTTACTAGTATAGATATGTTAAGGTTTGTTCCTTGCCTCAAAGGAATTGTCTTGTATAGAATATTAAGTTTCACATCTTCAATTGTAAATAGAGTTCTTTTATGAACTGATTATTCTATATTTATTGTAATTCATATCATTACTCTAGTTACTCTCTCACCATGTTTTGATGCAAAATTGGTGTTGTGATGTTACTTACCAAATGATATTCTTATTGTGAAGTCATAGTTCTGTGAAATCATTTTTATTCGTGTGGGTCGATGTATGTGGGTAGCCAAAAAATTTCCTGGTTCGTAGGGACATATAATTTCGTTGGTAGCAATTTCGGGATAACTTTAATAAATATTAAACAAATGCTTGTGTATACGTGCATGGGGATGTAAATTCGTGGGCAAGGGCTACCCAAGAAATCCACGAACATTGGTCCCCCACGAACAATGATGATTCCACAGTATATGGTTCTAGTAACGTTGCATTGCTATGTTCAAAAAACATGACTGAGAAAGACCGGTAGCACCGTCGAAATATTTCGAAAAAGTGTTTTTAAGTGTTTTTATTTATTACTCCAGTTATTTACAAAGTTTAGACTGTACAATGGATTATGACTGTGTTGATTGTAGGGGAGACTGGCTGCTCAAGTTCCTGTTCAGAACCGCCAATGTCCACTTTACAAACGTGGCGGGGTTAGGGCCGGTCAAATGGGACAACCGCCGCATGCACAACATCGACCTCAGTGATGTGGTGAGTCATTGGCATTTATTAATCTCAAATTAAGAATGGTTAATGTGTTGTAAGAGAATGCATGAACATTGGAGAAGAGTGAATACCTTTCTATTATAAATTGCAAGTTCGAATTTTTCTATAAGGATTCAAACAATTAGTCCCCTATTCAGTTAGTGGCTTGCATATATCAAAGATCACAGTATACTCATCATTGTAATTTCCCTTGGAATGCTTTAGGTGTCTGGTCACAGAGACTACCTGAAGCAGCTGCCCACCATTATGAAGGTTGTGGGGATACGGACCAAGCCGGATGTAGTGGTCACCAAGATTCCTCCCCACAAACTGTTCCCCAAGACCGACAGCTGTGAGAGCTTCACCAGCAGTGAGGAGGAGGGGGAGACCCAGGGGCAAACTGGGGATAAGGGGGCACACAAAGGGGGAAATGGAAAATCTAGCAAAGGTCACCACGAATCCAGGAATAAGAATATAGAGAAAGACAGAGACAGTGACGAACCAAATGTGCAGGATAGTCACCAAGATAGAAACAAGGAGGAAAGCACTGAGAATCACACCGAGGAGAATGGGGCTGAAACAGGAAACATCCAGGAGGCAAACTGTGATACTGTGGTATACGGGGACAAAGTTAATGATCAAGGGAACGGGGAGGATTCCACAATGCAAAATCAGGAGGGAGGGGGTAATGATATAGGTATTAATGCTGAATCTGAGGAAAAATTAATATGCAACGGCAACTGTAATGGAAAAAGCAGTAGACAGGAAAACAGCAGTAGTGTGTTAAAGGGAGATAAATCACCAGATAGGGAGGAACCAGGGCAGAGCGAAATCACTTCAGAGGCGAACAAAATGTCCCTCAAAGATACGTGATGACAACAGGCTGACACCTGACCAATTAAAAGATGCATTATTACAAAAATTACACTTCTTGCCTTGAATGCCTAATACATGTACCAGATAATGGATTGTATTGGTGCCAAAATACTTGAAGCTCCCATTTTTAACAGGTTCCCAAAAAACCTCAGAAAATTAACCTGACCCCAAAAAAACCTGAAGTATGATGATTCTATTGTAATCCAATTATTAAGGAATGGATGTACCTGTAATTTAAAACTTTATTTAAACTGGATATTTTTTTGTCCATATTATTTTTTTAATATTATATTAACTTTGAATCATTTTCAATTACCTGGTGGATAATGTGCAATTACAAGTGTGCTATCTATTGGTATGACACAAATTTTTACATTTTTGACTTTTGCTTCCTATTTTTTTTTCTTTACATTCGTTAATTCATTTTTGGTTGAAGTTTTTTTCATAGGTCAGATAAATAAAAACTTTTTGAACCACATTCTGAATTAATAACCACTTTTCATACTGTGGTTGCATTGATATACACATTAATATTACATCTGTTGAACACCAATTTTCAAGGATATTGTTGTCGAGTTAATTCATGAAATCAAGTGTTCATAGAAACAAGATGTTAAAGTAGCAACAGATTGACAAGACCATTGTCCTTGAATTTACACAGCCCCAAAAACTGTCAATTTTACTGTATCCACAAAATTGATTCCCATGAGTTTAAATGAAAGCACAGTATTGAATTTATATATCAAATTGTCAGCTAGTAACTGATAGATATGTTTACCTTTTTCATTGTGTATCTGTAAATGTATTACACTTGTCTATGTATTCTAGCTCTTTTGGAGGAAAACAGCTTACACTAAATCAAGTACATGTACTAAGTTAGATGCAATGCATACATGTTAAGAAATACCATTATTCAAATCCACACATATTTGTTCATCCAAATATTGTACATGTAAAATTTAGTACTTTTATTGTAATCAGATAGACTCAAGCTTGTGAGGATTTTATTTTTTTTATAAAAAGTTTTTCAGAATACATGTATTTCAATTTCTCTGTTTCATTTTATCAAAATCTTCAGATACCTCATATCAAAGAGATGGTAACCGTTATATGGTACATGTAACTAAGTTATGGTGCTGTGATAAATAGTTTAAATTTAATTTAATTTGTATATTACACAATTGTGTATTGTTGAGTTTAAGAACCACTGTTTATTTTGTTCCCGTAATTATTCTTAGGAAAATTCTTTTCTCTACAATGCAGTCAAATGTGCTTGAAAATAAATTTACCGGTACCATACTTTCACGATTTTGGATTAATTTTGTTTTGAGGTGACTCACTACACCTTGAAATAGTTTCTCAAATCAGCAGAAAATTACTTGATTATGATAGATAGCATGATGCATAAGAATTATAAAAGTCAGATAGGCGAAAATATGAGCAATTTTGGATGAAAAATTATATTTTTCAAAACTTAAATTAAGTAAACATGAACAAAAGCCACAGGTGGATTCGAACAAAATGCCTGATACTTTATCTGCTGAGCTATAGCGATATACAACCAAATAGATTGATACAAACTGTTTAACAAAACATTTCAGTCGTCATCTTTTGACATAGTGTCTAAAAAAGTATAAGTTTAGGTGTAGTGAGGTACCTAATATTTTGGAAAATGTCAAGCACATTTAGTGTTTATATGACTGCATATCCCACCCCCTATCTATGTCTGTATTTGGTTTCACTACACTTGTGTCTTGCTAGCTTTGCACAGAGCTTTCTGTCTCGAGAGCAGGTTTGTGTAACATTAATTTATTGACCTTTATAATAAATCATGCAGCCTGCATATGGTGTTGCTTTTTGATGTCACAAAACTGCACTTAGCTCTAAGTTGCTGGAGAATACAGTAGTTAAATGTTGATATTTCTTTCTGATTGAGAAATTTAAAATTGTACACACAATATGCTGTGCAAGTTGCGATTTACGTAGAACATACTTGTCTAGACATGCTGAATATTTGGTAGAATACTGAGTAGACTGAAATCAACCCTCTGAGATAGCCTTAAACTTTCTTCAATTTTTTAATTTTATTATGCAACTATACCGGTAATTATCCTTCTCCAACACCAATATAAGAACTGATTTTCACACTTGCAATTTCATGAGGCTATGAACTACAGGGAAACACACAGCTCATTCTTCGAGAAAAATTAATGAGCTTCATGAAATATGCAGATGTGAAGCACTGTTGTTCCTGGCCTCATGAATCTGCACTCCAGTAAATGAAATTCATGTAAATCACTTTGAAACGAATGCAAGTCAACAAAACATTCTAGGTAACAAATTTATTGTCCTCGATACAATAAATAGATAAACAAGCAAACTCATTGTACACAAAAATAAAATCTTAAACAGGAAATGTGTACAACAGTTATTGAATTAATCAGCTGTGAGGTATTCTCTGCCACAAACATTGAAGGATTATCAAATATATTAAAATGTTTCACAAAATTTACCAGAGAATGCTAAGATTACGATATAAAAGCATTACACTAGACATCTCCTTCCGAGTTCTGCTAGTGTTCAGGGCGTTTCAGCAAGTTACTTTATGCTTAAGAAATGTCTGACTCTGCCAACATTTCCATACACACAGAGTACAAGAATTAGGCCTGAGCCAGTTGTTTTGCTTCCTTGCTGTTGTATTTGGCCAACATTTTCTTGATCTCTCCAATGGCAAGGCCGGGATTTAGTCCCTATATAAAGTAGAAAAAAGTAATCAGATCTGAACCTTTTACTGATAAGGATATAATAATAAATGTTTAAGATTCACCTTTACAAAATGACTGGTAAAACTGACCTTTGGACAAGTCTTTGTGCAGTTCATAATGGTGTGGCATCGATATACAGAAAATCTGTCCTCCATTTGGAACAATCGTTCGCTGGTGTAGTCATCACGTGAATCCACCATCCATCTACAAAGCATTCAATTTTCACATATTTACATGTATATGAATTAGAAAGTGGCACAAGTCACAACTATCAACTTCAATAAAGAATCTAGTTACCATTACTTTTATGTTTAAAAAAGAGACATTATTTGGATGAGCCCTCTTTGTTACCTGTAAGCCTGCATGAGTACTGCTGGCCCAAGATATTTGTCCGAATTCCACCAGTAGCTAGGACAGGATGTACTACAGCAAGCACACAAGATGCACTCGTATAAACCGTCCTGTCAAACATATACATGTACATATTCAATCAATTCTGTGGAATAAGACATCATGTATGTACTAAGTTCACAAAATTCATTATAATAATCAAAGAATTTTCTATTTATATAGTTTTTTCATTCAGACAATTATTAAATGACCCGTTTGAAGCAAGAAAAGTTTGCGATGACAATGTTTTTGAAAACACTTGTTAAAATTGTTCTTGCACACCAAATTAAAATTGATTTATGCATGTAGTACTCAATAGATAAGCAATAGAGCCCTACCAGTTTAGCCCTGTCCCCTGTGGTTTGAAGGTACTGCTTGTCTCCAATATTTTTTTCACTGTCATCCTTTTTCTTCAGATACGGTTCAATGGATCTGTACTGAGCATAGAAGTTGCTCATGTCTGGAACTAAGTCTTTGATAACATACATGTGAGGAAGGGGGTACACTTTGGTGGCTTTACCAAGATTATCATCAATCTTGCTGGAAATTAATAAAATAAAGTCAATGACAAATTTATTGTAAGAACAAAACCTAATTTAACATTTCATGAAACGGCGAATACATCTTCCTACCATAGACAAGCCAATGTGTTGCTTCCACCAATATTCATTGAACAAGAGCCACAAATGCCCTCGCGACAGGATCGTCGAAAAGTTAGAGTGGGGTCCATCTCATTTTTAATTTTGATAAGAGCATCAAGGACCATAGGACCACACCTGTCATAGAAACATTCATAAAATGAATCAACATGGTGAACCATAGGACCACATCTCTCATAGAAACATTCATAAAATGAATCAACATGGTGAACCATAGGACCACATCTCTCATAAAAAACAATTAATGAATCAACATGGTGAAACATAGGACCACATCTGTCATCAAAAAATTCATATAATGAATCAACATGGTGAACCATAGGACCACATCTGTCATCAAAAAATTCATATCAACATGGTGAACCATAGGACCACATCTGTCATCAAAAAATTCATATAATGAATCAACATGGTGAACCATAGGACCACATCTGTCATCAAAAAATTCATATCAACATGGTGAACCATAGGACCACATCTCTCATAAAAAAACAATTAATGAATCAACATGGTGAACCATAGGACCACATCTGTCATAGAAACATTCATAAAATGAATCAACATGGTGAACCATAGGACCACACCTGTCATAGAAACATTCATAAAATGAATCAACATGGTGAACCATAGGACCACACCTGTCATAGAAACATTCATAAAATGAATCAACATGGTGAACCATAGGACCACATCTGTCATAGAAACATTCATAAAATGAATCAACATGGTGAACCATAGGACCACATCTGTCATCAAAAAATTAATGAATCAACATGGTGAACCATAGGACCACATCTGTCATCAAAAAATTAATGAATCAACATGGTGAACCATAGGACCACATCTGTCATAAAAAAACAATTAATGAATCAACATGGTGAACCATAGGACCACATCTGTCATCAAAAAATTAATGAATCAACATGGTGAACCATAGGACCACATCTGTCATCAAAAAATTCATATCAACATGGTGAACCATAGGACCACATCTGTCATCAAAAAATTCATATAATGAATCAACATGGTGAACCATAGGACCACATCTGTCATCAAAAAACTAATGAATCAACATGGTGAACTTGTATCATTGTACATCAGAATCTTTACCGTTTTGCCTATGATAAATGTAGACATGTACTGTAATTTGCCAAATATAACACACACTTTTTTTCTAGAAAATTTCTTTGCGAGAAAGGGGTGCATATTACACACCCCAATGAAATTTTGACACTTTTTTCTAACAGGTAAAACTTTGGCTATCGTTGGTCAGTACATAGCCTTTATACAGTAATGCTACTTCCGCATTTTTTAAACAATTGAAAATTATTGTTTGTGCGTATTTAGCAGAAAATGTTTTGCTCTTAATCTGTTGATAGATAAATTCTATTAAAAATGGCCATTAGAAATTAATTTAAACTGTTTCCTTAGCAATCAGAGCTGTGCATTCACCATGTACCGTGTATGCCGCCATTACAGATGTTATAAATAAATCTGACGTGTGCAGTACATTATAGATCACAATGCGAGCCTGATTGAGTTAGCCTACCAAGTGTTTTTCAAAAATGTTACACATTTTAAGCACATAATTAATTCCTATTAATTAAAACAACTCATTTTTCGATTTTTCATTTCACCTTTATTTTTAACACCTCTACGGCTCTATCGAAGCCACTGTTGTTCACAAATGCGCTTGCCACTTATTCATGGCGATTATCTCGGACATACAATCTACCCTTGGGGCAAAGAAATGTACCACCTTGAGTGTCTGTGATCGGTCACCCCCTCCAGCTGTTTTGAAGATTACCGCTATGCCGAAAGTCTCAACTTTTAAAGAATCTGCGTCAGAAACATTAAATCGTGAATGTAAAATTTCCCCCTTTTCCCTGAATTACCATGACATTTTGGTCAAAAGTCATAGAGCACATTATACACCCAAACTACGTTTTTTCATGAATTTTCATGACCAAAGTGGGGGTGTGTATTATACACAACTGCATAATATATTCAGCAAATTAGAAATGATACAAGCTAGATTTTAGATAAATCAATACCTAATAAGTTCAGATTTTGATAACTAATCCTTACGTGTTAAGATCCACTTCATATGTCTGCATTTTGGGTTTATCTCCTGGCTTTTCTGGATCCTGATAAAAGTATACTCATAAGTTTATTGATGCAACTGAACATCATCTAGTTCAATGTAAGACAAGGTTTGCAATGAAGGAATATAAATAAATGTAAATGTATTACATATGAATATTTAGCATGTACGATATTTAGAGGAAAGGATTTTTTAACAAGTAAGCATGGATGTGATTTAATTAGCAGATTTCGGAATGTCCCTATTTATCGAAAAATATGTATGACAATTTAGATGGACTTAGTTTAGCGGAAGGTGTATTCCACCAAAAATGGTAAATAGAATAAGCAGGCAAATGTGATACAGTAAGTGTTATTTTATAACAGTACACCAGTCACCTTTGTTTGATGGTTTTTCATTCACAAGAGGCGATACATTTTAAAAGCATCTGTTAACCAAGATGATGATTATTCAACTTGCAAAACAATTTGATGATGGAGATGACAGTTTTATCAAATAGCCTACACAGTACATACCCATCTGTACACAGCAAACTTCTTCATTCTGGCTGGCTCTGACGCAGTTGCCGCTGATGTCTGTGCACATCTTGTCTGAAAAAAATAAAATAAATAAAATTATATGCATCCTGTGTTTCTTTCCAATAAAGTGTAGAAACTAAAGGTTATTGTTATGATGGTGTTGTACTTTTAGTTGTATCACCTGCGCAATTCGTTGTTTGCAATGCAAAATTCTTGTAGATTTGATTAATAGTCAAGGAGAGGACAAAAATAAACTTTGCCTGCTGTCCGATCCAAATTCATTTTTAAATTAAATTGTATAAATAAAAAATTAATAGTCAAGTTCTTAAACTTGACGGGCAACTTCAAAGAAAAAAATTGGGATATTTTCCTTCTTGTGGATGAATATTGTTTAAAACCAGAGGTTATAATGAATATTCAATAACAGGGTTCGACACTTACTTTTTTATGCATTAGTCCAGCCGGACTAGTGCCTGTTTATTTTAACTAGTCCACGGGCAATTTTATTTGCCCGTTAAGAATAAATTAAAATGCATTTCCGTATTTGCCTTATATAATATGCACTTTTTAAATAGAATTTGTAAGAAAAAGTGCGTAATATATACCATAATATTTTTCTTACTGGTGTTGCACTGGTTTAGTTCTATTGTGCTATGTCGTACATAAAAATGAGCTGCGTATTCACTTTCTCAGTGTACATGGTGTATGCCCCCATAACAGATGTTATAGATCTGTGCAATAGATCGGGCTATGAGCTACCATGTTCTTTTCATTGTCTTAGTTCTTTAAAAATCCGTTTAAAATCATGAACAATTTATGACAAATGATTTAAACACAATTCAGTTAAATTAAACAACTCACAGAAGATTTGCTTCACCTTTATTTTTTTTAAACACATAAGCGTCCCTATCGTTATCATTGTTGTGAAAACATGCGCTTGTCGCCTATTTTCTCGGACATCCCCTTAAGGCAAAGAAATAATCAAGTCACCAATAACATCCTGCAAACCTCTGTTGTTTTCGCTCGGTAACTTTATAATCACTGCAATGTATCTGCTTATGATTTATATGCTAGATAATAAAAATATAGTCAGGGTTTTCCAGTAAAATGTCGTCAATCGCACATCGTTAATTTACACATTTTTTTAAACAAAACTTTTTATTAGTCCAATCGGACTTACTAGACGGAAATTTTGTTAGTCCGCATCAAAATCTTTTAGTCTGTGACTAACGGACTAAGGTTAGTGTCGAACCCTGCAATATTGAATAATTAACAAAGATGTGCTGCATTATCATATTGGGACCGAGTATTGTTAGATATGTCACCGAGGGGAAAGGGCACTATCGAATAAGGGGAATTAACTTGTATAGGCCCAACCCAAGAGACAGGGGGTCAGCCTAGTCAATAGGCTTAAATTGACCTCTAAGTCGAATATGCATAGAGCTATAACTCGAAGGCAGGTTTCACAATTTATTGATCAAGTGATTTTAATTAACTTATAAAATATCAACAATAATCAAATAAAATAAAGTCAAAATAGAACAGGATAAAAATGATTATTTCTTAAAAAGCCAAATGAGTCAGACTCTTTCGGCCACTATCTCATGTTGCTTATGTCTTCACACTGACTATCTAGTTGACTGTCCACCAGTCTGTCAGTAGACTAAGCAACATTGAGTTAAATTCATTCTGACTCATTTGGCTTTTTAAGAAATAATCATTTTTATCCTGTTCTATTTTGACTTTATTTTATTTGATTATTGTTGATATTTTATAAGTTAATTAAAATCACTTGATCAATAAATTGTGAAACCTGCCTTCGAGTTATAGCTCTATGCATATTCGACTTAGAGGTCAATTTAAGCCTATTGACTAGGCTGACCCCCTGTCTCTTGGGTTGGGCCTATACAAGTTAATTCCCCTTATTCGATAGTGCCCTTTCCCCTCGGTGAATAAATCGTGAAACCTGCCTTCGAGTTATAGCTCTATGCATATTCGACTTAGAGGTCAATTTAAGCCTATTGACTAGGCTGACCCCCTGTCTCTTGGGTTGGGCCTATACAAGTTAATTCCCCTTATTCGATAGTGCCCTTTCCCCTCGGTGACAGATATAATATCAAAGTTATCTATTTCCTAGGGTATACTGAAAGCACTGAATAAAGTAAGACTTGTTATTGCTTACATATCATTCATGATCAATGCAGTTATTCAAAGCTAGGTAGCTACTAAGATCTTGAACACAATGCAGTAAAATACAATTTCCTTATTGTAATTAAATAGTAGGGGATAGGCTGTTTGTCCTTCAAACCCATATAAACATAGTCATTCAATATTAATTCACCGACTGAAAGTGTATCAAGTAATCCAAATCATAAGAATACTCCATCCTATTGCAAACAATAATATGGATCCAAATAGTAGAGTTATCATATTTACGCATTTTTGCACTGATTACACAACCTTGAAAACTTACGTAAATATTTTTCTCAATCTTGTGTGCAAGCAATTTGATATTATTCTTGCAGTGCCCGTGTGGGACATAATAATTTGAAACCTCTTTACAACAAATCAAATAATTTACCTGCATAAGCTGGACTAATGATCTTCTGACAGGGCCCAACTTCATGACCGTCGGTGAAGACATCTTGGACAGTAATAAGAGCGCATACGCAATGCTTACTTTCCTTTTGTAACGAAACAACACTATGCGCATGCGTTTGTATCATAATGGCGGATGAAACAAACACAAAAAATGTTCATTGATTAATTTTGCAAGTTTTCCCCGGTACATGAAGGTATGACTAGATATTCATAGTCAAAATATAGGTAAATGTTTGTTATGATTTAGTTTTTTTCAATTATAGTTTAAGAAATAAACTTTGTATGTGTTATAAAAGTAGATTCCTAAATTTGAGCAAGTCAAAACATGACTTGCACTCATTATAAATTTAATTGTTTTCAATAACAATTATACAATCTGATTATGAAAACATAAGTGCAATTTTATAAACAAATTGTATAACTTATTTAAGATTAGTAAACTGTAAACAATCCTTTGCCAGTTTGGGTTAAACTGTGGTTAAAGTATTACTTCGAAATTAAATATATAACATTATAATTTAATTTCTAATAGACTATACTAGACTATACCATGTTGATTCTTGGTTGTTTTTACCTTATTTTATTTTTGATTGGTTTAATATTAATATTTTACAATTTAGGTTTAACAAATTTTACTATGAAAAAATATAACTATTAGCCTAGGTGTTGAGTCTTTCAACGACAAATAAATGTATAAAGCAGTAAAATAATTAGTCTTGTCATATCAATTATCTACATTTAGACAATTTCCCCCTTTCCTTTATCTTCATTTAAAGCATTTACTTGATCTTCATACATAATATGTTTACAATTACTTTGCAGATATACAGCTGTGATATCTGAATTGAATGAACATATTTTACTGATTAAATCAAAGGGATTAGACACAAGTTTTAAATAACTTAGGTAGTCTTCTCCTAATAATGAATTTTATAAATATTGCCAATAATATATATGAATACGTATAAATATACGTGAATAAACAGTCTACTACATATAAAATATCAAATTATCAATTTAAACATTTTTTGAGGAGTGACCACATTCACTCAGAAAAATTTGTAGTCTTGAAAATTTACTAAATGTAATATCTCTGAGTCTATCTTGTATTAACATTATAGACCGTTCAATGCATTACTACACATATAAAGGGCAGGGATAGCTTTTGAATGTTTTACTGTATAAGAATATGAGAATGTTTTGTTTTGAGCAAGAAGCACACCGTAGAAATTTTATTTTAGTGTAGCTTTGAAAATTAGAAGTATTAAAGATAATGTATTAGAGTAAAGGTTACTTGCTTGACCTATATGTGAAAATGTTTGAATGACGTTGATGAAACTTTGGACTACAATACACATGTAAATCCAGATTATATAGTATGAGATTATGGGGGAAAAAAATTTAAAACTCAACAATGATGTATGTGTTAGTTTTTAACAATCTGACCATTGTAAAAGGTGTGATACAGTTATTTCTTGCATTTAAATGAAAGTTTGTAAGGCTGTGCAAGAAAGGTATTGTATGGTAATTGGTATGCTAAATATATTATATCATAGAGAAGCATATCATATCATATATAAAAAAAAAGCCCAGACCATTCATGAATTGTATTATCTTGCAAGAAGCCTACAATAACATGGGGAAAATATTGTGTAGAACAAACTGTATACACGAAAGAAGCATGCAAGAAAGAGCTGGTGCAATAGTGTGTATCAGTGTTGCATTTTAGAATACATATATAACAAGTGTCTGAATTTATATGACAATCTCAGGAAATAATTATAATAAAATTAACTTTTATATACCGGTATCAGTATTATGTGTATTTTCATTATTTAAACAGCTGTAAGATTGAAATACCACATGCACTTTTAAGCAATCTAGTTTATTATATATGTCTTACTATTAAATATTAATTGTACAAACTGCTCTATTAAATACTATGTTAATGAATGGATGAAATCTGGTCTTTGACAGGATATAGTGAAATGGCCACACACTTCATCTGTCAGCCAACAGAACCATTGGCCCATTGTTATCCATTGAATCCTGGGCCTGGTAAAGGCCATGGAGCAGTCTCTCACTATGAACTGTTGAATTCAGCCAGTAAACCTCATGCAGAGTTCCCTCCTCCTGGTTGGGATACCTCACAAAGTTCAGAGGAGTCTCTTCCGCTGTGTCAGGTACCTGTCCCTACCTGGAGAATCACCAGTGACCTCATTGGTCCAGATCCACAACTATGTATAACACCAGATAAATCACAAGGAAGAATTAGACCAAAGAAACCTGTTCCCGAATCCCGACCTGACTATCCTGTGGGATGTGATCCCGATCTCTGTGTTACCCCAGAGAAAAGCATTGCACAGAAGAAAATACAGGATAGAAATAATGATAGACAGAATGTGAGATTTGATGTCAGTGAATCAGATAATTCTATAGTAAGTCAGGGTATAGCATCTAGGCCTAGCAAATCTTACAAACCTTGTGATTATTCAGACAATCGTGAGGATTCACAGCCCAGGAAAGAGTTTAATGCAAAAGCAATGAAGTTCACTCTTCAAAACGCAAATAATAAACCAGTGTTTGTCCCAGTAGCGGACCACCATAAACTTCACCCACAAGAGATCACAGAGGCAGAGGACACAGGGATTAAACCTGTGCTACCCATTGTATCAACCTCTAGCAACAAAGAGGAAAGAGTCATCAATGTATTTAAAACAGACAACCTCAAGAAAAAAGCAAAGTCCAAAGTGCCACCAGAGACAGCGGATGAGGATCCTACCAAACACATAAAAGATCTAGCCAACAAGAGGAAAGTTCGTGTTACCAGGGAGACCAAGGAGAAACCAGCCCTCTCAGATTACACGTACCCATTCTCTGGGCCAGCAACAGACAGTGTTCAGGAGTATGAACATGTGTTCATGCGTCCAGAGTATAACAGTACTCTGAGGATGAGGAAGGAGATAGAGAGCATCAAAGAGAGCCATGTGGATGTAGTGAAAGCCCTGGATAAAAAGTTACAGATCTCAGAGACAGTCTCCTCAGATATCAGAGAAAAGGTCAGCTCAGTTAGTCTAGATCACCTTTATGTAACACATCTAGCCACCAACCATTCTGTTTCTTATGCTCTTTGTTTTGATTCTCTAGGCCTCAACTAAAGTGAATGTCAGTAGCCCACGTTTTACGGGACTGGTGAGTCTCAGTGTCCCAGTGGAAGACATCGACAAACCTCAGACATTCCGTGCCAAACCAGTCAAAGCCAGATCACAGGTAAGGCATCTTCCACAATCTCTGCTCCATTATGTTAGATTTGTCTCTGTTTTGTAACTTCTTTTATTTCTGTTCAAGATTTTGATCCATTTGGCTGGATATATTCACACTTGACTATGGTACATACATGTATATTTATATACAGATAACTGGGATAAGACCAAAAAATATCTAGTGTCTCAGGTACTACCACATTAGGGTAAAAATGTTACCAAATTGATATAGCCATTATAAAAAGCAAAAATTTATTGCCTTGATTACAGAAAAATAACTCATTTTTTTTATTTCTGCCATGTTACAGAACAGTTGATAAGAAAATGAGACAAGCGACTTCTTCCCAATTCAAATAAAAATTTGTTGACAAAAGTAAAAATCTCATTTAATTTTCAAATTTGTTTGATAAAATAAAGATCTTTATAGTTACAGTACTTATGATTTTTTTGTATCCAACATTTGCATTTAGAGGTTTGTGCATCATATTTGAGAGGTTAGGGAGGTTGAGTTGGATCATACCCCAAAGCAAATAATTAATGGGATTATTTTCGTACTTTTTTCTCCTTCTTTTTTATGTAAAAACGAAACATCACATGAAATATCTACTAGATTTACATGCATGAACAAATATTTAATTAAATGAAACGTTCCATTTATCTTCTCTCTTGGTGTTATCAAATATTTTTTTATATTTCAGAGTAAGACTCGGGAACCTGACTTAATGGAATTTTTTTCCACAGAATTCCAACGAGAGACACCGGAGTTGTCTACCCCTGGGCTCTCCACCCCCTCCGAGCCCCTCGTCACTGCTTCTCCTATGTCAGCCTTTGATCTGTACAGACACAATCGAGTGTGGGAAAGCAGTAGTTACCTTAGATCGAGACAGAAGTGAGGACTTATAGAGCAAATATTTATTATAGACTGTGAATGCCATATGTTAATAGTTATGTATATTTTGATAATAAAATTTGATGATATGCACCAGTATTATTCAGTATTTTTTGAGTATAAATAATATCTTGCAAATGTGCACCTTTCTATTTGCTGGTTGTAACTCATAACAATATTGACTACATATGAAAACAGATTTGTTATGGAAAACCTCACTGAAAATTATTTTTCAAAGAATTGTCTTTCCAATTTAATTTTTTTAACTTAATGTTGTATCTTTGAATTGCTTAACTAAGTCAAAATATGAATTCATGCTTTTGAAGCTATAGAAGAACCTTGCTTACGTTATCACCATATTAGTAATCAGTTAAGTCTAAAATAATCAAAATTGGAAAAAATCTAAGAAAAAAAATTAACAAGGCATCATATATTATATACATGTTGCTTGTTTGTCCTCCTCCATTAAGAAGTCAGAGTCTAGGATTCAACTCGTTCTGGTTATAGTTTATATAAAAACTTAGAAGAGCTCTCCTTTTGTAGTCTCGTGCTCATTTTCCCTCGGTATATTTAAGTGAGTATGAAATACATGTAATATTGGAGCTTGTCAAATTTTTATGACCCCAGAACCTGCTTAACACCTAAAAATAATGAAAGGGGAATAATTCTTAAAAGGGTTGCTTAATTATTGAAAACGTATAAATAAAGAGGTTTTTAAAACTTTATTTTTGAGAGAAATATAAAATATATTTGTTGACCACAGTATATCAATGAAAAAAATATTTATTCGAATCGCCCATCATTCTAAAATATCAAATCACAAATCACACTAGTTTTAATTGCAGTGAAATATTCTTTCCTCATTTCCCATTAATTCACATCTTCTTTCACCATCGTACACCATACACATAATGTCATCTAGCTTCATCTGAATGGCACATCTGAGTATGATGGAAAGAGGTAACATTGTAGTTTTGAACTGTGAAAATGGGTTCTATCCTTTTTCAGAAAATGCGGATAAATGAAGGGAATTCGTTGATGCGGTGGAACTTGGACATTGCACCCTTCTTTCTCATTTTATAACAGAAATGCGACATGATATACCTGCGGGTTTACGGGTACGCACCTCTGAGTTTAATGAGTCTGAGGTAGGACAGTGACGTCATCTTTGGAAGGGGGAGGAGGAAACCAACCTTAACTGAATAATCATTCGAACACACGGTTTACGCTCCTGGAACGTATAGATCCGCCCACGGACGGATAACTGTGACCTTTTTCCTCTGGGTCATGGAGAAACTACTCGAGCGTTTCCTCTATCGACTCGTCGTTATAGTAGGTCTTTTCTCGGATCAGAGATTCGTCCGCTCCTCGATCAATCAACAGTAAAATAGCGGCGATAAGAACCAAAATGGCGGATAAAACAGCGGCTACATAGGACCAACCCACGTACCACTCGGCTCCGTTTAGTTCCTCGCTGTATTTAACAGGAAACATGATAACAGCAATCAACTCAGGAATTACTGAAATATATAAATGAATGAATAAATAAATGCGTGTTAAATTGCAAGGGAAATTTAATTTTTCAAAATTTTCGTCAGATTGAGTGCTTTATGTGATGAAGCCTGAATTTAGCCTGATATTACCGACTACAGTTAAGGTTACAATCTAACCTGCGAGTAAGAGAAGGATAATTGAGATGTTGTAGTATTTGTACTTCATCCCAAAGTTCGTGGTCTGTATTCCATAAGTAGCCATGATGAATCCAATGAAGTTCAGAGTAAAGGCGACACAGATCAAAATCCGACAGGCATCCAACCATCCTATAACAGGAAATCATTTTCTATTTTAGTGTCCTAATTACGCTAAGGAAAGATATACTTTATTTCATTGTATATCAAATTTGGGCTTACCAAAACCAATAACTTTAGACTTACTGCTGTCTGGAAATAATGATGTTTCTTATGCTGAAAATACTGGCTTATTTGATTTTGTACATAAATATATTATAGAAAGTAAAAGATTCAATAATAATTAATTATGTAATTCAAATGTTGTATCTGCATACTTATGGGTTTATGTTTGGGGTTTTTTTTTTGCTACCTATTTATTTACCTTTGGGTGTTTTTTTTAAGCTCATTTGAGCTGAAAGCTCAAGTGAGCTTTTCTAATCACATTTTGTCCGGCGTCCGCCTGTCTGTAACCTTTCTTTACATTTTCGACTTCTTCTCCAGAACCACTGGGCCAATTTCAACCAAACTTGGTACAAATCATCATTCGGTGAGGGGGATTCAAGTTTATTAAAATGAAGGGCTACACCCTCGTTCAAGGGGAGATAATTAGGAATTACTGAAAATTTGTTGGTATCTTTCAAAAACTCTTCTTCTCAAAAACCATTTGGCTAGAAAAAGCTGAAACTTGTATGGAAGAATCCCCAGGTACTGTCGATTCAAGATTGTTCAAATCATGATCCCCAGGGGTAGGGTGGGGTTTCAATGGGGGTCGAATTTTTACACAGGAATATATAGTGAAAAATCTTTTAATATCTTCTTCTACAAAACCATTTGGCCAGGAATGCTGCAACTTGTGTGCAAGAATCCCCTGGTAGTGTAGATTCAAGATTTTTGAAATCGTGATCCCCGGGAGTAGGATGGGGCCACAATGGGAGCTCGAATTTTTTACATAGGAATGTAGAGAAAAATCTTTCAAAATCTTCTTCTACAGGAATGCTGTTACTTGTATGGAAGCATTCCCAAGTAGTGTAAATTTAAGATTGTTCAAATCATGATCCCCGGGGGTAGGGTGGGGCCACAGTATACTTATACCAATACAACACATGTAAACAATAATTGTTAATTGCAAGACTCGAGCTTTGTTTGTACAAACAAATAATTCAAAACTATGCATCTTGTTTGTAACTCGATATTTGACTCAAAATTTGACGAAGCTTTAAAAATACCCATGTTAGCCATTCTAGATATTAAAAGTTAAAAAATTAACATTAAAAATATTGAGCTCAAATCGTGTCTTTGCCCTTTATACAATGTATTGTGGTTCTGATATTGTCTTTTTCCATTACTTACAACTTGAGCACTGATAGTTCTAAAATCAATTTTCATGCATATCATAGTAACATACTTTGTTCATAGTGTACTAGCATTCGTGTGCAAGGCATATTCTTTTCTTTTGATTAGTTTATTTACGTATGCATCATGTATACCATTACATGAACTCTCATTTATTTGAGACGGTAGATAGTTTTGACTAATCGAGTTGTGAGTTTTCTATATCCAAGCATTGGTAATGGGATAAAAACACATAATGAGTTGGACATGTTGGATACAATCATTTACAACCAAAAATCACAAACTATTAATTTTATCACGTTTCAACCACTTTAGTATCTATTTTATGTTATACTTTTTTATGCAAAATATCCTAGCCCATCACCTTTTACCAAAGTTGTTTCTTTCAAAATTACACTAAACAGGTCTTCAAAGTATAGACTTTAGATTACCTTATGCACCCATCACGAATATTATAATCGAGTTACACAGAGTAAATAGAAAATAAACTCTACGTATTTAAAACATCACATTCTAGTTTTGCTAAACTTTCTACACACTATACATACTTAATTATTGCTTTAGCCACACGCTAGATAAAGATTAGGTGATATAGATTTTTACTTATGATAATGTATTACTAGTGTTGCTTACTTATAATTAACTCACAATTCGATACGGTATCTTTCTTCGCTCGGCACCACATCGCATGATACCAAGAAAACAAGTTTGCCCAAAACACTTAGATCTCAACTTTGTCGAGATATGGCAAATAGGAGTTGTCTAGTAGCCAATATTTCTAAAATGTTTACCGAACTACCAAGGATTTGTAAATACATGTCATCCAAACGTTATCGGACGTCAATGACGCCAAATCCAAAATTCAACAATATTTTAACGTTGTATGGACGTTTGAGCACTCTATTATTTGCTTATATATAGTGTCTTTGAGGGTGGGGGTGGGGGCTGTAAGAAATACTACTGTCTACGTTTTATCTCACAAAGTCTACAGCTGTATAGGTATATAGGTATTCAAAGCAAACTACAAACAGAACATGCCTGGACTCCACGTTACTTTTAGCGAGATAATGCAGAAACTCTAGAACAAACAGTATGAAAAAGATACAAGACAAATTTCTTGGTCTCGGCATCCTTTGAATTTTGCTGCTTCCTTTCCTTAAGAATTCGCCTAAGAATTAGGTAATTAGCAATTAGGCATCTCTGAGTTGTTCCAAATAATGCGATGAAGAAGAAACATGTGTTTGTCATCGCTAGTGTAACCCGCCGCTCGTTGCCTTTCTATGGCGGAGTCGTGGGATACACGATATAGTTCCGTCGCGCGCACCAAGACAATAAGTTTGTTTTGACATTTCATCGAATGCCATTACTTCTATCACCCATCAACTTGTTTTTTGGAGGAGATACAAGTCTCCGCCGTAGGAACGGTGATTTCATTACAACAAATTATCAGTAGTTCTTGAAAACAGAGTGGGTTTTATGCTTCTATACAGTTAAGTCACTGTACTGAGTATGTTATGACTAGCTAAGAACTAGAACACCCCACCCTCACTCCCGTCTAAAGCCAAAGCAGGCTTTATTTAAACAAAGTACAACTAAACCTATATTTTTATACTAATTCTGTTTAAATATAGGTTGGATATACTCAATATAAACTTGAGACAGGACCTGTTGATTTAGATTTCAACAGGATGTGGGGCAGATGTTTTATAAATGCCTGTATGATATAGCAGAAAACAGCTGCAACATAATATTTCTTCTTTAATGCTATTATAGAACAAGACTGGCCTTTTAAAAAATGCTATTAGAATTGCACATTATGCATTTTCGATTATTTTAAAATACAAGAATCCGATCTGAAACTGTCAATGTCTCTGTCGCTACACAGCTTGTACATACATTCAACAAATAATCCTATTCGCATAGGACTTTGTTTCTCTCTAGATAGGAAAGGAATTTATGTTAGCAAGTCGATACTTTTTATTCATTCGCGTAAAAATATGGAGACTTCGCTGAACAATGGCTATTAATATTACGCCTAAAACATCTGTGGTTATGTATCAGTTTGAATAATGTAGAGTGTTTTCTTTACACATTTGTACATTGATCTTCATTTAAGGGAGTTCACATTTCAACATGTTGTGCACAAAATTTATTTTGTCGTAATAAACTTCATGATGAGTTGAAGTACTATAAATCGATGACTACTTTTACAGCAATGTAAACTAGCCTAGTATTTATAACTGTTTTATCTCCAAAGGTAAATAACATCTACTAGCCAGCAAATACATGGTTTAAACAAGGGATCTGTCCGATACATGTATGTGCACGAAATTTCTTTGACTTTCTAAACAAAACTTTATAATGATATCTAAATAAAAAGTTATTTCAAGTGGTGAGCAAGTTGATATGTTTAATGAACTAGGAGGGAGCACCTGTGCCCCCCTCCTCCCCCACCCACCATCAATTGACGGTGAATACTGACCCCTGGGCTGGTTGGCACTGCACTCGTAGGACAGGATGTCGCCCGTGGGGGACACGCAGTCAGCCCACAGTCCCTCCTGTCGCCCGTTAGACTTGATCCAGGCGCTGGTGGCGATAGAAAGACCGCTGCACAGGAGACTAGCGACCAGCAACATGCTGGAAACCACCTGAAATACCACAAAGGTATCATTATATATATCGTGATATAACTACAGGCGTACGACGTCAACCATTACACCAATAATACGGCAGAGATGGAGAAATGATAACAATGTTACAGTCCTAATATTATACATCTTGATGATGAGCCGTCTAATGGTAAATTATTTATAGAAATATTGACTAAATATAATTGGATAACAATATTTCTATTATAAATATCCAGTGGATCCAGTCATTATAATGACAGAACCAATTACATGTAGAAAATACTTGGTTATTTCTGTATTGGAAAATAAATACATATTCACGTTTTTTTGTCAAACTGTTTTGGTAAAGGTCTTGTAATACATATAAAGCTAGTTTATTAAATTGTGTCTACAATGTGGAGTACATGTATGTTTTGGTTTCCCTACAGCTGGGGGTTCGCTGTCGACACCGCCCGTTATCTACCAGTGTTGATTAAGGGGCGCTGATATTGGTTGATTCAAGAGCTGCGATTTATGGGAGGTATATCAGTCATACCTTCACTGCACCAACAGGTGGGTTACATAACAATATCCCATATTGAAGAACCGCTGTAGTTCCTTAACTACACCCCAGCCTACCCCCAGCAGATCTACATTCTATAAATAAGCAGCTAAATGTAAAGTTCGTACACTGACCAACTGCTGGTTTATTGTGCTGTGTAACGAGCTCTCGTCTGAGAGGCAGAAAGCGCGTGCAAATAAGCACCCGGTATTATCGCCATTCCGCCAGGTTATGTAGAGGTGAGGCTAATGGCCATTAATAGTTATAACGTAGACTACAATAACCCAAACATTCACCTACACAGACACACGGACAGGGTAGGAAGGTGTACCTTGATTATCCGGACGACAGCCACTGTTTCCATTGAAGCCGTAGGCGCCATTGGCTCCTGCTCCTCCAGTTTATTCTCAATACTTTCCACTCCCATTTCTGTTTCCTAAAAACACAAGAACAATTCCTTGAACAGAATGAATTCAACAAACAGCGGCGGATCTAGGCTGAAGCAATGAAGTCCGAGACGCCTCCAGAGCTCGGAATGAGAGCGAAACTTGGCACAGCGAGGAGAAATAGCTGCTTTCTATTATATCAACAAGCGTATCAGATTTTCCTCGACAATGACGGGGGAGAAAGCATTTGTTCGGGGGTCTCAGCAGGGGTTGTCTTATCATCTAGACATCTCCATGCATTAAGACCTAGTATACCTACAACTGCAATAAGATGCACCGACCCAACAGCTGGAGAATCGACTAGTGCTAGAATACAAGGTTTTCCTCTATAAACAGATGGTCACTGGAAATTAGCACGTCTTCTTCTGATGGCCGTAGTGAACCTTGATATCCAGATCATTAGCAGCAAATAAATCTAATGGACTAGCTGCAGCACTGTCCACTTTTAGCTGTCCGAAATCAACCCTATCATATGTACGATCGATCTTTCAGTAGTTAAATAAAATAATCTGAAAGACACCAGTAAAAGTGCGCGTCAAGGTCGAGGGGCGAGGAACTGGCAATGAATGAAGAATTTCAGAAGTTCGGAACACCTAGATCGTCTGGAGGTAATTCTGGCTCCCTTGAGATGCCAGGCGTTAAGAGTTCCGCACACGACTTTATACAATATATATCTGATGACTGGCACGCTTCAACAGGACTGAGGCAGCTGGGTCCCATAGAAATATAATAACCTATATAACTGTGTCGATAATTGACCGCCCGCATAGATATAGAGAGCAAATGTCAACAAACGAATTCAGCGTTAAATATCTGGTAAGTGTCAACAAATACAATTAATCATTATATTATTTTTGAAATCCAAAGTTCATAATTTTGTATGCTTTATAAATACATGTATCAAATATAATCTGTTTTTAATATAATTACTTTGATCCAGCAAGAAGGGAGTTACCGTAATTTGTACAATAAAGACTAGTTAGTAATAAGACGAAAGAAAAACAACGACAATCCGGTACCAAATAAATAAGCAGACTCCTCTGGCCGAGTACTGGTGATGGGAGGGGTGTTTGCTGTGGAAAAACACAAGTTGGCTGTGTACTGAAGTCAGGGGCCAAATATCGACAAAACCGTAATGAAGTTTTGTCTGTGGACCCTGATATAAAAGACTTAAGCCATCGATTGCAGAGATCAATGCCATCAACATCGGTCTCCTACTTCATTAACGCAACCGTTTTAAATTCCTGTGGTCTTTTTCCTACAGAGATTTGAATTGTAAAGATTCTCTACTAGGGCTGCGCCGGAGACTTGATTGGTATTGAAACACCCGAGGAGGCGCTGCTCTTTATTGAGTTAGATTTCTTATAGACAGCATTAGATAGATCGATCGATCGATCGATCGATCGATAGATAGATATAGATAGACAAGTTGTTCTAACGACAAGTTTTAAGTGTTTCCATTATATAAAGCTTTCATACTCTCTTCAAAATACACATGAAATTAATTCATCTGAACATTTCCGTTATCAAATATCACTATCTCATAAATCAATAAAACGTATGTAAACTTACAAAATATTTCCTTTTCGAACGAAGAACCACTTTATGGCATCAGTCTCAACTTTGACTCTAAGCACGCCGGGTGCTTGTTAATCTCTGAGACGCCGGACACTGATTAGTCTCTGAGACGGACTGGTTCCTGAAGAATAGTTTTGTTGGTCGAGGCAAAGATTAAACACTCAGTGGATGAGGTATTCTCTACAGAACTTCAAAGACACTTTATGTGTGCAGTTTGAAATTGACAAATGACTATTAATTCCATGTACAGATTTGTCAGTAAGATTTATCAATATTTGCTCCCATTGAACAACATTTAATTCTGAATGTTTACTTTCATTTTTACACATAAACAATGACCCAATGTTTAGTGCTGGAAACCAGCCAGAAAGCTGAAATTCACATTAAAATTAATGCGTCCTGCAGGGGCTAATAGAATAACGCCTTCGGTGCACGCTATTGTTAATTATTTAAATGGATTATGGGCCAGATAAACTTCGATGCGTCTTTATGCTTTACGTTTGAAAACACACAGGATCAAGTTACTAGTTGTCTCTTACAAATTTCCATATTCATATTAAGATAACCTAAGTTGCCATCAAGTACAAATTTGATAATAAAAGGAGCATGGTCTCATCTGAAAACAAAGACACGTTTATATATACAAGAAACAGCTAAAATTTAGGCAGACCCAGTCTTTTAGGTGTCAAACCAAACTTTTTAATTTGAACAGCTAAAACAACTTATACACTTACTAGAGAGGCCAAAATATTTATATCTTTGCACGTTTGTTTTCATACAGTGAAATTATAAAAATATATAAGTAATAAGGAATCATTGTTTGAATGTATTGAGGGTTTTTCTCAATATTTTAACAAGCTTTGGCCCCCACCGTCACCAATTTCCCTCAAGTCTGAGTTTTTACATCAAAGTTATGCACTTTTCTTTCAAGGATTTAGGTTGAGTGATTTGAAATTTTTGGTGACGGTGAGGCCAGATTATATCTGATGAAATATTTAATGTTTGCTATTTTCTAGATTTTTGCCAATTTGGGTTTTTAATGGCAATTCACTAGGGCCTAAAAAGAAATATTGTGTGTTTCGGGTAACCCGACCTAACCTACAAAAATGCCCCGATCCTACCATTTTTAGATGTCTTTTTTCATCTTAGTATGATTTTCATATTATTTCCATTAAAAACCTGTTTTTAAATATGCCTGCATGCAGAAAAAAATATGATAAAATAAAAAAAAGTCCCTACCTACCTAACCTAATTTTTTCATCAGTGTTACCCTAAACACACAATTTTTTTAGGCCTAGTTATATCATTATATTTAAATGCAATTATAATTATTTATTTAACACAGAAAGATAACTATTTCATTACTACACAAATCTATAAAGAAAATCTATTTAAAATCAATAAACAAATAAGTTTTTTCGAGGAACTGTTTTTTCGTGCGGAAGTTTTTTTAGAGGACAATAAAACAAATCATGCAATTTTATATAATTTGATTTTCATTTGAATAAACTTTGATTATAACGCAAACTTTTAACATTTTATTGGTTTGGAACATATTCTCTAGGCCCTGTTAAACATGTTCAAAATTAAAAATAGAGATTTTGATTGACTTTCAGCATAAAATCATGCAAATATAAACTTTTAAGAGCAAGTCGCAAAAATGTTAAGCCAAATTTTGCAAGAATTTTACCTTTGAAGCCCCATAAAATCGACATTACTGACCCCATGTTTTATTATGTCAAAATAATACTAAACAGATAGCTAGTCAAACTCCCTTAATTTTATAGAATTTTTTGTATTTAGCATATTTTGAGAGCTATTATTTCAAATAGAATTGTAGCTATTGAACACATTGTCTATTTTAAGTGTAAAATGGTCACGGAAAAATTTATGCAGCCTTATATAGAATGTTTCCTTAATCTCTCTATTCAATCTGATCATTGTGTATGTCTTAAAATAATATTTGATGTAAAAATTTCATTTAATTAAAAATACTGGCAACAAATGCCAATCGGGCTAAACTTGCATTTTGGGTGCAAAAGGGTTAAATGTAATGCGCCATAACTCAGAGAGATAAACACTGACCCCCTTTTTTAAATGTATTTTTGAAGTATGTTTTGAGTAAAGATTTCAATAATATTCTTCTCGAGAAATTATTGAAAGAACAATATTGAGGAGTGAGATACCTTTATTAAAAAAGTTCCATAAGTTACAGAGTGAATTCACCAACCACATAGTCAAGGCAATAGGCTACTGAACATTTTGAAGGCTTAATTAACCTAGCATTTGTATGGTGGCATACATTCGAAAATTGAATATTTGTAGATGCTAATTCTCACGTTTTCAGTTAAGGAATAAGGAATCATTCTTTGAGTATTATGAGGTGATAATTTCGGTCGGGGCGTGATCAAATCCAATAAAGCCGAAGGGCAATATGATAGATTTGATCACGCCCCGACCGAAATAATCACCTCATAATATTCAAAGAATGATTCCTTATTACTTACATTTATATAGTTTTCAGCAGTTGTACGATTAAATATTATAATATCAAATATGCAAACCCGCTTGCGTCCCCAACAATACGTCTTTGGAATTTATTGGGCGGTATAGTACAAAATCGATTCGTAGTGTTATCACAGACAGAGACACTGGAAAATGTATATATTATTTTATAGACCCCTAATTTTGGTGCAATATTAACAGTTCATATGTAGAGGTGTAAACCTACCAATTTTCACAAAGCACAAGTCGTTCCTATCTTAAAATGTATGCATTAAAAGAATTCATTAGGGTATTATTGATCAATACCGGTGTTACTTAACGTTACGCTTATAAGGTCAAACGATGCGCAAACGCAACGTTGCATTTTAAAGAAATTCAACTTCTTATCTCCTATAGTTAATGTATCCGAAATAAGATCGCAATATGTCTTTAACTCGACCGATGTGTAGGAAATAAGAGTAAAAATTTAAAAAGTGTATATCTTCATTTCAGTAGCTCAATCTTTGTTTATAAAAAAAAACCATTTTGCAGATTTGAATATGGTTTTCTATGTATATTTCAAGCTACACGTATATGTATTAATTTGATCAGCGAATTCAAAACATTAATCCACATTCGATATTGCACAGCTGTCTTTATACAGCTAAATGCACACTCAGATATGTTGATAATAGAATTATACAATCATACAATCATGAATAATTACATACTGGTCATATTCTATTTACCAGGTTTTACAATGTTTTAAGTACATGTTTTTGATCATGTACACTTTATAAATGATATTTTAATAGATAATCACATTGCCTTAATCCAGCTTCATTTTTAAGACAAAATAATGTCGTTAATTGCATGCAATTTGTTAAAATGAACACATTCGACAATAAAATATTGGTCCTAGCTTCTATTTCAAAACAGATATTAACTAATGTACTTGCTGCCACTACGGCTTTTCTCTTGGGTATAAGTTTATATGACAGGGGATTCTTGTTATTAATAATGTCATAATATAATCCTGTAATGACCTTGATACCAGCTGGAGTTGAGCCCCATGCGTCGGTGGTCGCTGTTTAAAGTTTGAACTGTTTCCTGAACTTTTAACAAAAGGTAGTCATGGTGTGGGTCATCCGCATATACAGCAATTAGCTGACCCTTGGGTACAAGTTCGGACAAGGTCGCCTCTTCATCATCTTGTTCCACATCGATTGTGTTACATGTATTTATCGCTTTGATCATTTCATGATGTTGAACTTGTCCAGTTCTTTGAACATTTACTTATTCATGATAAATCTGCGAACTGCATTTTTCACAAAGCAGGGCAGTTCTCATATGATAATATGGGGCGATGAATTGTCAACGATGACTTGATGGACAGATCTGATGTTTGAAATTAGTTTGAAAATTAAATTGCCTTCTCTTTGGATGAAA
This sequence comes from Magallana nippona, assembly GCA_033439105.1. Lineage (NCBI taxonomy): Eukaryota > Metazoa > Mollusca > Bivalvia > Ostreida > Ostreidae > Magallana > Magallana nippona. The sequence goes on from CM065922.1 coordinate 5,631,779, forward strand.
TCAAGAAAACGGAAAAGCCGTCTCCGACAAATAGATTTTGTCCGCGCCAAATTCGAAACCGCAAATTTTGTATAAATCCCGCGCATTTTGTATATGGGCTTGTCCAGTGTCCACACAAAACTGCCAGATCTGCCTGTCTTTTTAAGAGTCCTCCAACAGCATCTTGAGGCCCTTCATTATAAACACTTGTAGTGAAGTCAATAATTTTAAATGAAACAAAGATGCTCATATAGTTATAAACAAATTACACTTCAACGAAACATGAATTAATTACTAAATGTACGTTTTACTTCTTTATCTTGTCAAAATGAAAGTAGTGATCAACAAGTGGCATAATTAATTAATGAATAAATCTATAGCCTCCGGATACAAGTTTAAAGTACTTAGTTCGATCTGATGGGCACATATATGTCTCCTCAAAAAATTATTGTGCAGTAGAAATCAATACCTTTAGCATGTGCAGTCTCAAAATAATTTCTGGTAAAATGTTTGAAACCGAAATGCCGACTGGAGTTGGTGATATCTCCAAAGCAATGTCGACTCTTATATTGGGCTGCACATCCATCTGTGAACTCGTGCATAGTGTGAACAGGGTAGGAGATGGATGCCAAGTACTCGGATATTGTTTTACGAACCACATTCTGCACACTGCCTCTTCATGCATTTCAATGTATAATTTAAAACAGTATGACATCCACCACATCGCTTATGGACTCTAATATTTGGGCGTCAATTCCAGTGTCATTTGCATTTGTTTTGAGGGTCTTTTTCCAAAAGTCCATACATGATTTAAAGGCACTCTTTATTTCAACATGATATCTACAACAGCACCTTTGACCGGGTTTGTCTAGCAAAATAGCACTTGCAGTTTTCAAATGAACTTTGGCAAATTTTGATATCAGGGTTTTCGCTCATAAAATACAGATAAACTTCATTTTGGGTATTCTCTAAAATATACACTGCGTGGCTCATGTATGTTTAAGGTCCTATTCGTTCTCGCTTGATATCTGCTTTATTTCTGGTCGGTCGGGAGATACCTGGACGCAGCCAAAATACGTCGTAAGCAAGTCGTTTAGCTTCCGTTGAAATCGCGTCAGTGCGCGTTTTCTAGACGTGTAGGTCCAACAGGATCTTTCCGTTTTTAATACAGTGGTGCGAATTCTGTTTCCCTTACTATTTCCTCTAACTGATAAACCAAGTTTTTCAGTTTACATCAAGGAAAGATGTAAAATTCTAAACACAATTACTAGTATTGAAACATATTGGTCGCCATGCAGGTTTTCCATGATAATCATAGTTTACGATCAAAATATTTATCTAATTGATACAGTAATGAATAAAACACGAATGCTTTATTTAAAAATAATTCTGTACGCCTATACAATTTTATTTAAAAATAGTAGGGGGCTAGCATATCGTTTTTTGAAAGTGGGTGGGGGGGGGGGGGGGGGGCATGCAGACTCGTCCAAAAATCTTGACAAGCAAAAAAAAATCAAAAAGGGAACGATACAATTTTTGAAATCCTATTCCGGGAGGGGGGGGGGGGGAGTATCCTACTGTACCTATAACTTCTATAACTTCAATTTCACTGTTAATTTTCTTCCTTTCACTTTCACTCCCAAAAAAGTTTTTTTTTAAGGGGGGGGGGGGGGACTCCATTTTAATTCACTTAAATTCACTTATTTATATGTAAATTTAAGAATAATGTTTGCTGCGGCTCGTCGCCCCCCCCCCCCCCCTCCACCCCTCCCTGATGCTACGTGCCTGCTAGTAGATTTTGTATAACCGCTTATGTCCGCTATTAAATTACTTTTAAAATATTTATCATCATGCGTGTATGATAGTAGCTGGATGGGCCTTTAAAAATCTTGACTAAAATGGAAAGAAGAGAATATGGGAAGAGTGTAAGGATTTTATAGAATACGTCTTTATAACATCTATTTTTTTTTAAATCAAACTTACTTCAGATTAGAAAAAATGGGTATTTGGCAGAAATTATAATTGCTGCTCTTTTATAAATATACCGAAAAGGACTCCCGGGTATTATATATTTACCAATTTACCAATCAACGTTTTTCGTTTGGACGTAATCAGTCAACGTAACGTCACGGAGCGTCAAACATAAAGAGGACGTTTATTTAGACATTAAATAGTTTCTATCTTCCCTAAACTACTAAGGAGATTTATAAAATTTTGATATTACTCTGTAGCAAATTTTATGTACTTTGTGCCTGTTTTACTTATTTTAATATTGCTTTAAATTTTGCACTTAAATTGCTTATAAAGTGCATTATTTTAAAGATTTAGACATTGCACTGGACAATTTAAAAATCGACCTGCCTTATGATTATTGTTATAATTAGATAATAGTCGTTTGTATCCTATTATACGACACGTGTGCAATTTAACTGTATCAAAAATAAGCAACTTACCTTCATTTTAGACATAATACAGATGATTTGAAATGACAGTCTATCTAAATCTTCTAAAACGGGACACCGAGTTCTTCGCCATTTCAAAGGCCGCGATATTAATTACATCAACTGAACATTTGAAATGTATATGGCGTCATACTTTGATAGGGATATTACAATTACATTCCAAATAAAAGTTAATTGGCGCCAAATTGATTGTTTTATCAACCTGTGCATAAAGCGCATAACTATAGAATGTAACGCTGGACATCGATATATCACGTCAAATCCCAATAATTAAGATCTATCATTCCTCTAAAAGTGTGTAATATTCATTTGATTTATGATATGGTCATTGGTTAGACATTTTCCTTGCCATTGATACCTAACACTTCTATATTCTCGTTTTTACGGCTCTCCCTCAACCCCTCAAAACTCTCTATAATAGCGTAAGTAAAAGAAACACCAGTATCATGCGCGACTTCGAATCTCTAATTTGATTGAATTTTGGGTATGGGTGAAAATAAGAAGGTCTAAAAAAAACATTTAGAAGAACTAGGGAGAAAACAACACGGGATGCTTTTGTACTCTCTGACATCAAACATCAACAGCAAAAGGCTCTAGATAACGGAAAACATGTGACAGATTGGTCCCTGCCATCCAATTTAGGGTCACCTGCATTTGGTAAGCAATGGATTCAAGTGGTAAGGGACACCTTATGGTAATGTGGGTGAAGATTCATCATATTCAAAATATATAGTTCATTTGCTGATTGTTATTCAATTATCAGAGAATGATTATTTCATTGTCACACACAATTCATGAACAAATCTATAATCAAAATCTAAATAAGTTTTTCGGGTAACAAAATTATAGTGCGGAAGGGTTTGTAGAGGAAAGTGATAAAACTCATGTAGTTTTTAGCTCACATGAGCTGAAAGCTCAAGTGAGCTTTTCTAATCACAGTTTGTTCGTCGTCTGTCTGTCCGTCCGTCTAAAACCACTTGGCGAATTTCAACCAAATTTGGCACAAAGCATCCGTTTGGAAAGTTGAATATAAATTGCAGAAATAAAAGGCCAGTTTTTATTCAAAGCGGAGAAAACTTCGAAACTGTAAAAAGGGGGTGCGTTTTTAAAAAATCTTCTTAAGAACTACTGAGTCGAATCCAGCGTAATTTAGCATAAGTCATCCTTATGGAAAGGAAAATATAAATTGCAAAACTTAAGGGCTAATTCTGTTCCAAATTTGAGTTATTTACAAAAATAATAATAAAGGGAGGGTGTGTGTTCAGATTGTGTTGTGTTTGATCAAATCTACCAAAATACTCAAAGAATTATTCCTTATTCCTTAAATAAAGATGTCTCATTCTCTCCATATTATTCTCCTGATCTTGCTGTGTTACAAGTTTTTTTTCCTTGGTCTCGATCAATCTGTACATCAGCGTGCCCTTATTCTTTTTAAATTGATGGTATGCTGTCTACTGCAGTGAATGTAAATAGGTGTCCATTCCCATTTTGTTATGATCACGCAACTCCGTAGGTAAGAAATACATGTTTATGTATTGTCAGAATGTGTCGATGCTGATGTAATAAAAAAAGAACATTAGCTGTAAAACGAGTAAACTACACTTTTTGCATAAATTTCAACTCTCCAGGAAGGAGATAAAGAGAGTGTGAGTTTATGTGTGCGAGTTTATCATTTATGTGTGCGAGTGTACTAGCACACACAGGTTACGGCGATCCACCGATACCACGGCGTTAGTGATCAACTGTTGACTAATCTGTGGTTTTGTTCTGCCATGTTGGTCCAGGTAGTCGTATCGATAGTAGCTGTGTACATTATATCTTGTCTGATTCAATATGGACTACAGTATCGACAATGGCTCCAACTGACCTCCAAGATCATTCCGATCGGAAAGATCCATCCAATATGGGGGCACTTTACACTGGTAAGTGTTGACTGTCGCTGTCCGTCTGTCGTGCAGACCATTATTTTCCTGAATGTCAAAACCAGTGTCGTTCTTGTGTTTGTTACTACTATGTAGTTGTATATATATGTATTAGTATTAGGACTTTTAAAAGGACCTCATGTTATGTTTACACGTAAATCCGATAAACTAATGGTGGTGAAAGGTAGAATAATGCAGAGTTTTTGCCAAAGGAGAGATAAAATGAGATAGCTACGAATAAACGAGAGATAAAAACCACTCGTCGGTTATTACACGATCCTCAACTTGTACGAATGTTTACATGTCCAGTCAGGCTGAAGTTTCCGGCTTATATCAGCAAGTACAGACTGTGTCAAAACCTGGGACAAAAATTATGCTCCGTCCTTGACCTTTCTTTTTTCCTGTCAATTTTGACATAGCGCATTACAACATCTAGTCCGAAATATCTGACGTTTTCCTGGCTTTTTTAACGATTTTGATATTTTACATGCCAGGAAAAGTAAAATATCAAAATCGTTAAAAAAGCCAGAAAAACGTCAGATATTTCGGACTATACAACATCTTGTTTGACAGTGGGTAAATATTTGATGTACACCATCCCTAGCATCATCTCTTATTCCGCCTCCAAGATTATCTGTATATGGAATACTATAGGAAACTGCTGCACAAACACCACGGACTTGCACGGACTAACTTCAGACTTCAATGTAGACATGACAACCTTCAAATATATGGAAAATTGACTGTTCCTTCTTTTTAAAGTTCTAATCGACAATAATAATACTGTTACTCACTTTTGATGGATAATTGATTAAATGATTAAAAGTTAGGTGTAAGCATTGCAGGAAAAAATACAAAAACCCGCATTAGCTTGTTTATTTTTTTCCCCTATTGTTTGAAAAACTACAAATCTCGCGTTAGCTAAAGCGCGTTGTGTAATTTTTTTCCCGAGACGCTAGCTACATGTACCTTCACATCCCGAATGAAGCACATAAGAAAGCATTACCCATCAGATCTGCCTTAAATTTTTAGATATGATATGTTTTGATAATTATAAAATATTATATTGTAAAGAAATATTCTATATATTTTAGCTTTTGAATTTGGGTATTTTCCTTTAACTTTATAAAAACCTCTTCTGTTAAAAGAGATTAATAAAGTCTAAAAAAAAAAAAAAAAAAAAAATGGCCACGACCATACAGCTCTCTTAAAATAAACATCGTATTATTTACTCATTTTCATACACACATTCTGTTATTTTTATTTTTTTTTTATTTTTTTTTTATTTTTTTTTTAGATTTGTAACATCTTACTTGCCCCAACATATTTGTGAATTTAGACAACCCAGCAGTACTTATTTTGCATGACCTATGGGCTCTCTATACAAGTCAAATTTTTAAGGTTTCTTAAGCGGGAGTGTTTGCAAATGAAGTTTGCAATACTGAGACTTGGTCGACATGTAATGTTTGGAATATTTGAATTGATCAAAAATAATGATACTCACATAATATTGTATTTTTTTCATGAAATGGTGACAGCTACATTATAGATAATGAATGCACCATGAGTCAGGTTTGCAAAACCAATGTAAAAATGAAAGTACAAAAAGGTTCAAAGAAATCAAAACAAACTATAGTCTGTCCCAAGATATTTATGCCGCACATTTGGACGATTTTTAATAAAAAATACACATACCTTCGAGAGAAGTGCAATTGAAATCGATGAAAGGGAAAATTTCCAAGATATCTTCATAGACACATTATCGTTTTTCACTCATAAAAATTCACAGGAACAAAAACCGATTTCTTACGGAGATTTATAATGGGAAATGTTTACATCTTTTGTCCATTCGGAAGTAACTCGGAGTACCTCGCACAATTTTTCAACGTTATCATCCGGGTACTTTCATTTCTTTTACAATGGAAAATCCTTTTTATTTTTAGCCGTGTATTGAAACCCGACAAGCTAGAGGGGCGTTTCAAAGGGGAAATCTTGGGATTTTTTCATACTATTTGATAAAATCGTTTGAATCCAGAGGTATTTATAAATATAGAATATTTAAGAAAATGCGCGGCAAAAATAACTTGGGACAGAGTATAGTGTAGAAACGTAATGAAAATCTAGTATATAAAAGAATAGAATCTATACCTTTTCCATAGTTCGAGAACATGCAGGGGTACTACAGAACTATCTTCGAGCTTCAGGAAAAAACTGGAGCTAGACTGTACCACGGTTGGACGATGTTCTTCTACCCGAGCTTCGGCGTTTGTCACCCGGAAACGGCAAAGGTTCTCCTGAAATCCTCCGAACCGAAACCTAAACACACACTTGGAGGATCCTACAGATTCTTATTACCATGGCTAGGTGAGGAATCTCTTCAGATCTTCAGAGAAATACAGTGTGACACTGCAAATAGATCATGCTTACGAAAGTAGATTTTATACAATTAAAGTATACCATTGAGGGAGTCAGCAAGATTCCAGTTCCCCGAGAGAAAGTCTATTTCCCGAGGCGAAGCCGAGGGAAATAGGCTTGCTTGAGGGGAACTGGAATCTTGCTGACTCCCTCAATTGTATACTTTAACTGTTTTATTATACCGATACAAACAACCAATCAGAAAAAGTTCAAATCAATAAATTCTTCGTGTATCCAACAAGTTAAAACGTCAAAATAAGTAAAATTAAATTGTACGCGTGTAGGCAAGTTATGTTTTACGATCATGATGAATAAGTATAAGTATAAGTTCAAAAAGGACTTTGCAACTAGAAATAAATCATATTGTTATGAATATTCATGATTTTATTCGGAATGTTTCGAAACTTTTCCTTTGGTTAACAGAAATTAGTAAGTGTTCCGAATAGGTGTGTATCAGTTCATCGAACTGACGCACCTTTTTGCAGGGAATCAGTCGGGTTTGCAGGTAATCAGTCTGTTTACTGCGATTTTTAGGGAATCGGCGAATTATATCGAATTACTCTTATACAGTGAAAAATAAGTAGAGGTATAATAAAAAATATTAATAGGAACACGCGTATTTACTTCTCCATTATTTGCTCCAGGTGATGGACTGCTATTATCAGGCGGCAAGAAATGGGAAAGAAACCGCCGTCTGCTGACGCCCGCCTTCCATTTTGACATTCTCAGACCCTACGTACAGATCTATAATGACGTTGCTGACGTGTTCTTGGTACTGTTCAGTTACTTTCAAAATATTAATCTTAAAAAGATTTAAGACACCAGCGAGAACAAAATTTAAAATGCGTCTTTACTATGCTTCTCAGGGAAAACTACAGAAGTTCTGCCAGTCACGACAAAGCGTGGTAATTGACAAACTGGTGTCCCTGGCAACGCTTGACACTATGTTGAGGTGCTCCCTCTCTTACCACGGTCAAGTGCAGGAGTTAGGGTAAGCTTTAGGTAACTTTCTAACGTACTCACTGATTCTAATGTCTTCTTTGAATAACTTTGATTCGTTTTCGATGTTTTGCGGTTTGCAGAGACAGCAATCCATACGTTGATGCCGTCCATAGGTTGGTGGATTTAGCTGTCAAACGAATGATGTAAGTAAGAATATTTAAAAACTTGTTTTAAAATCAATAATCTGAACATAGGTCTTTAAGATATACATAGATGTAACCATATTTTCATTAAGGTAATATATGTAAATTCTTTTTTCTCCTCTGTAATATACTCGTGGTTTCATAACTTTAATAAACAAAATTTGTGGTTTTATTCTTATAACAGTTTCCACAATTTACTCATACATCGCATCCTTATCGTTTCACCACTGTGTAAATAATTGGTTTAATCATACCTTAATCCTCCACAAATCCTTTGATTGTAGATCACCATGGCTGCATCCTGACTTTATATATGGTTTAACGACCAATGGCAGAGAGAATAAAAGATTGACAAAGTATGTTCATAATTTCGCTGATGAAATTATTCAGTCCAGGAGAGCAGCACTTGTAAGAATTTGAAATCAAACTATTTTATGATACAGCTATCAGTGACAAATTTTATCAGACAAACATTTGCTGTATATTAAGTTTGTCACGAACAGAGAGATGATCCAAATATACTTAACAAGCGCCGAAAAGATTTCTTGGACATCCTCATCACAGCTAGAGACGAAAACGGCAAAGGTCTGACAGCCGAGGAAATCCGGGCGGAGGTTGATACCTTTCTTTTTGAAGGTTGTTGGATAATTTCAAATTCATTGAAATGTTGATTTGCATGGAAAAATACTAGCATGCTAGTAAATTTATATCTAAATAGAATGCAGTCATCTCTTTGATTTTACAGAAACAATATTTTATCGGCACTAAATCTTAAATACATTGTCAAAGACATCGATTATCATTATTACAAAAAGTGAACAATCTATAGTCTGTCCCAAGTTATTGCTCCCACCACATTTTGATGATTTTTAATAAAAATACACATACCTGTGAAAGAAATACTGTTGAAATCGATAAAAGGGAAAACATTCAAGATATCTTCATTGACACATTGTCATTTTTCACTCATAAAAGTTCACATGAACGAAAAAAAAATTCTTACAGAGATTTATAATGGGAAATGTTTACATCTTCTCTTCATTCGGAATTACTCAGAACATCTCTCACAATTTTTCAACGTTATCATCCGGGCTATTTCATGGCTAATGCAATGCAAAATCCCCGTAGACTTTCTATTTTGGGTTGTGTATTGAAAACTGAAGCGGTAGAGGGGGCGTTTCAAAACAGATAATCTGGGCATTTTTCATATTAGTTGAACATAGTTTGAGCACAAAGGTATTTGTGATTATCGAAATATCATTTAATATTTATTAGTTTGACGAGATATTGACGCTTCTGATTGGTCGAAAAAATTCTTTGATACCCGCATCAATAAAATTTTAGCCGGATCTACTTTCCTCAACTGTTCTGATTTAACACTATTTATAGAACATAGATTTCCAAAATATACTGTCAACAAAATGTAAAGTTGTGTCTGTTTAATTGTAAGCAAACAAATTTCAACTTTATACTTATGAAAAATTAAAAGTTTAACCTTGAAAAATAAACAATACACATTATTTAATTCACGATTTATACTCTGTCCCAAGTTATTTTTGCCGCACATTTTCTTGAATTATTCTATATTTATAAATACCTCTGTTGTATTCAGAAATGTAAGTACCTCACTGGCTATCTAGTTACCGCAACATTTACAAAAGTCGCACATATACATACTATTGTCATGTTGTAAATTTTGTATTTACACCCACCCAGTAAAATCAAAATTTACAACATGACACTATTCTTTGTTGACATATCCACTATTTTCGTCCACGATCGCGTCTCCTTGCATCATGGTTATGCCCAGTTGCATATTCCAGCGATCTAACTCGCATGAAAACCAGTTTTTACGAATCTTGCTGCACAGTGAATAATATCACAAGCCATTGCATGTATTTCCCTTTCGTTTTTAATTCAGCCGGTTCAGATTTCTTTCAACTTTCTATTTGTGTTTAATCCATTAAATTTAGCTCAATAGCTCTGCATCAGCTGAAGGCGCATCCATTTTGAATATTGTTGCTGTTATTGTTTTGTATTCATGCGCGCCGCTTCAGTTACATTATTTAAAAATTTTGATCAATGACACTTCATGCTTTATGATTTAAAACTAAAAACCTTTTCATCAATACGCGTAGCGCATTGATGAAGTTTTCCGGTCAATTTTTCCTTTGATACGTCGATCAATAGAAAAATTATGAAATTCATTTCTAAATCAAGCGAAAAGTGGTGAAAGCAAACACTCGGGACAGAGTATAGAAATACGCATTTTTATTAAAAGTTTTGCTTCTAAGTTCCCGTGCACTCTCATATGTGATGTGATGCGATATGGTATTCCAAATATTAAGGATAAATATTAAACGTTCCATGCCGTGACACTGAATTCTTATTCAGATCTATGTGGAAACTTTAGGTCACGACACGACAGCTTCTGCCATTTGCTGGGCTATATACTCTTTAGGAAAATATCCAGATCTGCAAGAAAAAGTTCATCAAGAACTTACGCAAGTTCTTGGTGATCGTCAAAAGCTACAATGGTACGTAATTATAATAGAATAATTTCTCATTCAAGTTTTCTGAACAGTTTTGTTTGTTATGTATGTTAAAGTAACCTGGCATTGTTAATGCAGGGAGGATATGAGTCGGTTGCGATACATGTCGATGTTTCTACGAGAAGTGATGAGGATGCATGCCCCAGTACCCGCGATATCTCGTCATCTCACAAAACCCCTCAACATCGAGGGGGTCGAGATTCCTGCAAACTTCACGGTGGATATTATGGTACATGCGGTCAATCATCACCCAGATATCTGGCCTGACCACAAGGTCTGTATGTCATTATCATGTTGGGGAGTAGAAAATGTTTATATAAATGTAAAAGTATTTGAATAATAAAAAAATATATAGGCATATAAAAAAAACTTATCATTAAGCTTAAATTTCTATCAGACATGTTTTCCCAGTGTTGGAGAGAAAATGGCACAAACGTTACAAAGGAAGAACTTTGTTTTTCGAGATTTCAGAAGTTAAGGACTTTTTATTATCTTTTAAGGAATTCAAGCCAGAGAGATTTGAAGACGAGGCTAAATTGTCACGTGATCCTTACAGTTATTTTCCTTTCTCTGCAGGACCTAGGTAATGTTTGATGATTGAAGCTATACTGAAAAATATATACAACTGGTAATGATACAAGCCAAGTCTTTGTGTGTATCATTATTTTATTTTATTTTTCTAGAAACTGCATTGGTCAAAACTTTGCCCTTAATGAGCAGAAGGTCATGATTGGTTCTTTGGTAAAAAGGTAAACAATTATATGTCAGTTACATGTACTTGAGTTACTGATTGACATATGTTTTCTTAAATCCCTTAAAATGGACCGTTCAGAACTATGTTAGGTAGTTGAAAATAAAGCAGCCATGAAAAATATTTCACCTCAGCTCAGTCAGTTTACAAGCTACCAGGATTGAGCAAATTAGTAATACATTGCCAATTCCGTATTTCCAGATTTAAGGTGACTTTAGTGGAAGGACATGTGTATGAGGAGTTCCCAGATGTAGTTATGCGCTCACAGTTCGGCATCAAGATAAATTTAGAAGAGAGGGTGTAGGAACCATTGCCCTTAATTCCAACTGAGCCTAGTGCAGCTTTTTCGTTCTATTTGGAGACTCTATTTGTTATAAATGCATTGAAACCTTTACAGGACTTCTATATTCTTCGCGGTATACAGAAAAGAATTCAATTGACAAACGATAGATGGTCGGAAATGATTTATTCAGAAAACACGAAATTATTCCAATAAACAACTGTGTATTCCGACTTCATGTATCTGTCATGTTAGATATAGATTGTCTTTTTTTCATTTTTTGTTTTTGATAATACTTTGCAGTTTGAAATTAACGCAAGATCCCTTCTATCTAAATAACTATTCCATTTACAAATCTGTCAGTAAGATTAATCAATATTTGCTCCCATTGAACACCGTTTAACTCTAGATGTTCACTTTAATTTATAAACATAACAATGACCTAATGTTAATGCTGACTACCAGTCCAAAACAATTGTTTATTGCAGAAAACGTGTAGGAGGCGCGTACACTACTAGTATATACGTTTATGTATCAAATCCTGACTACTCTCTAGGCGTACTGCATGCACAACAGAAAACTATTGTTATTAAGGTTTCTCCACCCTTGATGTTTTTAATGGTTTAATCCATGTAATTGTCGTTTAATTGAAGATCAATATGTAAACAATCAAATTGAACTAAAATATGATTTGATGCAAATATATTTTTCATGCTGTAGGGGCTAATACAGGTACTATCAGAGCAATTATAGAGACGTCTGCTCCCTAATCAAACATCACATAAACTCCTTTCTGGTTTCCATATACGAGGGTTGATCCAAAAGTAATGACACAGATGCGATAAAATAGTGAAAAATCCCCGTAAAGTGACAAAAATTTTAACTTTGAGATATTTAACTATTTCAATTCAGATCTGTTCACTCGGTCTCACTTTCAGATTGATGTATCTGTACATTGATGTAATTCCAGTACATTTTCTAGTAATTTCTATCTATCGAAGCTAAAAATGCATCGTATCACTATTCACATGTACGGCCGTTTTATTCCTTGATCAAGAGACAAAAGGCACTGCGTAGTTCTAAGCGATTATCACATTCATTTTATGTCTAAAACTGGAACTTTCACTTCAACATTCAAAATGTAAACAAAAACATGACGTACGCTTTGTTTACATCACAGAGAATGTTAAGCTCTGTAACACGACTACTGACACTCAAATGGTTGACTATTAGAAATGCCTTAGTGAAGCATTAAAACCATTAAAAACGGAAAAATAATTTGTTGACCAAAATCGTGACCATGCCCCTTCAATAACTTGGATAGTTCGGACTTTTTTCATTGAAATGCAACTAGAATGAGCATCTGTTCACCAGAAAATGTCAACTGCCGTCCTTCTTTAGCATTTTGTCGCATATCTAAGGCAGTATGTGTAAATTGAGGGGCGAATTTTATTAGTGACAGGTGTGACGCGCCGTTTTGGTTGAATCGGCTGTAGGCTGATGTTGAATGACCGATCGGGAGACGGGTGAGGATCTCAAAATAATTTTACCGATGAGTTTCAAGCGAAACTTCCACTTGGTGTGACAGTGACATAAATCCGAGATGGCGGTGATAGGTACCTTGTGTAATATTAGGAAGAGGGTATATATTTTTTATATAAGACAAATATATAACGTCAGGTGTTTGTGGTACACATAGCTGTCATGATACATGTAGTTTCACGCATCTATTGTCCATCATTTGTTTAATTTGCCTGGAGAATAAGACGATATCAATGACTTAGTGTCGGTAGGATTAACATTTTTGTCACATGAAAGCATCTTGATTTCTTTTATACAAACTATTACGCACGTTTATCTGAGAAAAAATCCAACTTATGTTCTCATAGCATTAAACCTTTACTGTAACACAAGCTCAGAAGAATCAAAACCTTTTAGTGTAAGACAAGTCAATATCCTCATTTCTTGGAATACCAACGGGTTTTATCTTTTGTCTCTATAAATGATTTGAAAAAGAAACAAATTAAAACATTAATCTTCCTAATGTCTTCTATTTGTTAGGATGTTCGTGTATGATTCATAAAAACAATGTGTTTGAACTCAAACTGTCCCAAGTAGAGGACTACATTTAAAACTAATCAACTCATCTCTCAAGTCGGTTTTACATAGAAAATTGTGGGACTCCAATCATCTCGCAAGTAAACATTTTTCGTTATGTTTGATGAAAAAAAGAAGTCGCGTGTAAAAGAAACAAAATTATTTTCGAAATGCTATTTTTTTTCTTTTAAAAATACTGATCCAGTTAAATGTTGTCATTAAATGTGTCGTTTCATTGCTTAACTCTTGATCAAAACTAAGTAAACTGCTTGCTTCATTAAAAAGAAAAATCGCTATATTAGTTTAAGATTTGTCATACTTTTAAAAAGTGGCACATGTCAAACTGGCCCAGGTTTTAGTACTCTCAATACTTTGATTCATAACACGTAGCGCTTTGACGAAGCCACATGACATGAAGGGTGCGTTTGATTGAATTGACTCTAGTAACTTTAGGGTTATGTTAGTGCATGCGCAGAGACTAGGCTCTATTAATGTGAATAAACGACAAGTGTTGCTCTAGTGTTAAAAATGGCGAATAACTTTGGGTTTTTTTCATGTCAGCTGATCCAAAGATAAATGTCTTAATTAGTTTTGGATCTAAAATTTACATATTAAGTTGTATTTTTTATTAGATAATTACCATTAAAAGTTTAATCTCTTTTCAAAAAAAATTCATCCTGCAATTCCGTTATACAATTTCCCTGCCATTTAGAACTAATAAAATTCCCTTCTCCTAGCCCGATCTGAAAATTATTTTAAACTGAAAGATAAATTAATTGATGAGTAAGTAAGAATTAATTAGAAAAGGACACAAAGAAAAATCGATGTCGCGTTTTACCTGTGGAGTTTAACATTCCCACTAATCCAGCATTAACTAATGCTTTAATTTTGTTTCCGTTTATCTCTAACTCTACTTGAAATCTTTAAAAATATCAGTTACATAAAGGTTTAAGTAATTCAAAGAAGTGACGTCAGTTCTTGATGGAAGATCGCAACTTTCATGGTATAAATGTAGATTTAATCATCAGCAAAGTACTATCAGAGATTAATGATAGTACTTTGGCAAACAATCCTCATCTACACAGCATTTCCCTTTATTTTCCCTCGGCGTGATTACATAGTCGTCCCTTTTCCTTGTCGTAGAGTACAAAGAGGCCATGTAATCAATTAAGGTGTCAACTATCCATTATATATATTGTTAGGTTCAAATATCCTTGAATTTTACTATACATTAACTAAATATATGTATTAATTTACATTTTGATTCAAACTACAATTTGAATCCACAGGCCATTTCCTCTTATTTACTTCTCAAAATGTGTTCGTTGTCTATCGCTGGTGTTGTTGTCGTTGTTATCGTTGTTGTAAACTTTTCACATTTTCTTGTGATAAAAAAAACTTTGAAAATCATGATATATGCTCTACTTAGTTTTCTAGATATGTTGTATTTGATACTCTAAAGACGGTCTTTAGCTTTTCTTGACTATTATTGCTCAAGTGAGCGATGTGGCCCTGGGCCTCTTGTTTTTAACACTGCTTTGAATCATTCATTTGATATTAAATTGATTAGGGAGGATATGGGTCGTCTTAAATACACCACTATGTTCCTGAAAGAAGTGATGCGCATGCACAGTCCAGTTCCTTTGATAAGTCGATGGCTGACCAAACCTCTGGTCCTGGATGGCGTGGAAGTCCCGAAAAATTTATATGTAGATATACTAATCCATTGTATCAACCATCATCCAAATGTCTGGCCCGATCACATGGTATGTCAATCACGTGATGATCGTGTTCATCACGTCATATCTGGCTTAATCACTTGTAATGTAGCTTGTTTACATAGAACATTAATCATCGATATACCAGAATGAGGTTCAGTGTTTAATCTCATGATGTGTGGCTTACTGGGACATATACTAGTAGCTCCATTCGTTCACCACACAATATGTTGCTGTATTTATTTATGAGTAATTGCTTTTGATTTACTTTACAAATTGATGATATTTGTCCCAATCAGTAAATAATCAAACCACACATAACCGATAACATTCTTGGTGGTTTGGTACGTCGGTAATATACAAGTTACATTTGTACATGTAACAGGATACTTAGTCAATGCAACGGCATGATTATCATTACACCCCAGTTTGTGACGAAATTCATCAGATCACCATCAGTTTTAGTCATTGTTTCATATTTCAGGATTTCCGACCTTCAAGATTTGAGGACTACAAGAGCAAAGACAGGGACCCTTACGCATATGTCCCTTTCTCAGCTGGTCCAAGGTCATTATAAATTTCTTTTTTCTTTCTATTTTAAACACTTTGTTTTAATCTACTCTTTAAACTTTTTAGAGTAGTTTCTTCAATTTAAGTGATTTATATTTCAAAAAGCAAAAGTAGGATATGCTAAGAATAATTTTTTTTCTTTATCTGTCTCTTGATGTTTTTAGGAATTGTATCGGTCAAAATTTTGCTTTGAATGAAGAAAGGGTGATGATTGGTGCTTTAGTCAAACGGTGCGTAATACATAATGTAGTTTTTTATAGTTTAAATTTTCTTTGAACTGGAAGGTTTCAGTGCAATAAATCTATGAAAAAAAACTCACAACTTTATACTATTCAAGATTATTTAGATGCACTCCGGTGTAAATTCCACGCTTTATTTTACATCATGCAACAATATTGCAGTAGGTGATAGCATAATAGTACTATCCTCTTGGATTCATTTCAACTTTGGTTGCTCGAAATCTTCTGAAGAAAATGGATTAAAAATATCTCAATTAATCAACGAACTTCATAAATATTGTTTGTTTAATTACAATATGTAAATTTCATTGTTATATCTTTTTTTATAATGATTACTTGTAATCAAAGCGTCATTTCACGAACCTTTTGATAACCTCTCCTGTATAAGAAAATATCTATACAAAGATATTTATTTTCTTTTATAATTTGTGGTATAACTATGCAACTATTCTTATATAACGTAGATTCATGTTTTTCAAAATGCTTAACAGTCCCCTTGCTCCTCTCTGAATACGTCCAAAGAGTTAAATCCAATTTATAAATATTACTCAGGTGAGCAATGTGGTATGGGTCTCTTGTCAACTTCAGATTCAAAATAGAACTGGTGGAAGGTCACGTATATGAGGAATACCCGGAAGTTGTGATGAGGCCAAAATACGGAATTAAAATCAATGTCAAGCACCGGTAATCTTCAACCTCTCAAATACATTTGTACAAAGACTAGAAGAATCGCTCATTTTTTATGTGCAACAAGCCGCATTCCCCGAAACAAGAGTTTAAAGACATGATGAGGAACTATAAATTTATTAAGATGCACTCTCTATCAATGCATATTTCTTACCACAGACATCGAATATGAATTATCGTTATGGATTTAAGCACAACACAAGCTATACTTCCATATAAGTAAATGTTACTAAAGTTACTAAAAATACCTGGAAGTCTGAGATCAGCCCTTGCAAGTCCGTTGAGCTTGTGAAATCAATGTAGCTAAAATCATATACTCAACGAAACATGGGCCAACTAAAAAAAAAATTGGCAAAACATGTTGTAAATGTGGTGGAAATAAAAGATACAGATTACACAAAGATATAGATGTTACATTTCACATTAACAATAATAAAATTCCAATGAAAAACAACTGAACGATATGCAGTTGAAAAAACAAAGAGAATATCGATCAAATTAGGATTTCAAAAGGTTAACAATAAGGACTTCGAGAGTTTTGATGAGCAGAAAAAGTCCAAACTTTCTTCTCAGTATCTTGTGTGACCACCTCTAGTCTTTATTACTTCCATGATCGATTTTGAAAATAATTTCCAAAGAGGAAAATTAAGACCATTCCACACTAAGAGGAATCATAAGACCATTCCACACCAAGAGGAATCTTAAGACCATTCCACACCAAGAGGAATCTTAAGGCCATTCCACACCAAGAGGAATCTTAAGACCATTCCACACCAAGAGGAATCTTAAGCTCCTAGAGAGTGTTTGGTTGGTTTTGGTTTTGCCCTTGTAAGATTTGTCTCTGGAGGATGTCCTATGCATGTTCTTGGATTAAAGTCAGGCGATTTTGATGGCCAATCCATCCTTTCGATTGTTTCTTCTTCCAATTAATGGTTGTCCATCTCGCACGGAACGGTTAGGCTCATTGGTAAGAGATCTGTTCTTTTTGATATAGAGATTTGTGGAACTGACGTAACTTAAATTATGCTTGTCCAAACCATGACCGACTCACGACCATACACTAGCGTACAGGTCATGTTCAGCAGCGTACAATCTTTAAATTTGTTTCGTTTTTCTTCCTCTATACAATCCATTGCCCATTATTACAGTCCAGACAAAATATGGATTGTTATAAGTTCACTTGACTGTTATCCTGAATGTGAAAATAGTTCCCCGAGGAGTATGGATGTTCATCAATCTACAAAAACACCTCTAGAGTAACAAACACCAAAAAACGATTGTAGTAATCCACATAGTAACATGAATTGTACACGTTATTGCTCTGAATGTAAAAAAAAATATGTGTTTCGTGATATACAGTGTACCCCTGTATTGAGTTTTTGGTTCGAAACCAATGATAACGACACAAAACGAATCCCATAAGACATGTCGATAACGGTCGCTTGTATACATATATAGGTATTTCCCCGATAAGCAATGTAAACACTAGACGGTCATCCGAGTGAAGTACAAGGTCACGCGTTTCATCGAAGTGGACAACCTGGTGTGCTTTTTAACTAGCCTCAGCAACTTTTAGCTTTTCGTGCCAGTCCTATGGTGTTGACACTTTTCACCTGAGGAGAAACAAATCCTGGTGAAATGATTCTACAAACCGTATTGTATGGAGCTCTAGTATTTCTTCTGGTTGTGTTTGTAAAACAAGTTTATCAGTTCAAACTATGGAGAAGACTCACGGCGCAAACGACAATGTTAGATTCATGGCATCCGATTTGGGGACATTTACACTTGGTTTGTACCTTTCTTTAAGCGTATCTTCTGAGAGTTCAAAACAAAAACATTATGATTTAACTTTCGATGCACCTTTTTCAATGGAAGGCATGGGTTTTGTCAGACTGTCTGCTAAATGGTCATGTACATCTTGAGAGCAAAAATTCATTGTCATTGTCATGGTTCATATATAATCAACAACAACTATGTCTCGTAGCTTCACAACAAAATATTTATTTTCTGAACCTAAATACAGTTCTAATATGCAGTATCCTCTCTCATCTAATCGAGGGGAGATCTATATGTAAACTCCAGACCGTGGCTGAAGGCGATTCCCTTGATCAGTCAACCGAGATTGAAGATGCGCTCATTGACCCAGAAACGGAACAGATTCATGTCTTGTTTATATTTCTCTTGCACTGTTTTCATCCCAACGTTAACAGCCATCCCGCAGACTGACTTGAAATGTAGGTCACAGTGGTTGATATTGTTATATACATACGTATATTTTATTGATAAAGACAACTTTGTAATATATTTCTTTCATATCGAATTAAGTCTTCTTTTGTAAACTGATTGGTATTTTATGTTTGAAATTTGATTTGTTTGATCATTGCAGAAATACATTGCCGCATCTGTTTGTGATCTCTCATGTTGACATCGCCCTCCTCTCCCCTATCCCCTTCTCACAGTGATCCCCTGTTTATTGCCATTTGTTTATTTTCGTTTATCTGATTGATGGTCAGATCTTAGACTGGTTTGTCTTTGAATTTATTATGGTTATTCCCTCCTGTATCCTGCTCTGAGAATTTTTGTCTTTGAGCGTTCCCCAAATTTTGGTTCCATCTTTAAGTTATTTCATTGGTCCTTTATAGAAAAGGGGGAGGAGTTGTCAAAGATGAGACATGCGGGATTAATAATTATTTTACACTCTCACTTTGGATTTCTTTTAAAAATGATGTTTGTTTAATTTGTGATTTTGGACTTGAATAAATTCTAAATTTTCAAACCGGATATTTTATTTACGATACATTACGTAACCAATATACGTAATCACAACAATATATCTTTATTTGATTCAGCATCAAATCATAAAGCTCTTCAATCTTTGGTTAGGTGTAAAAATATAATATAAAATGGCAGCAACCTTTAGCCTCATGAGACCTAATTCAACTCCTAAATCACCAATGAGTTAATCTCAAAATGAAATATCATTCCTATAATTTTATTATTGTTTGACACGATTAGTCGTGCTTGATATGAGATGGCCAAACGTCCGTCATTTGCTGAGCAGTGTTTTAACATAAAAGATATACGTAATCTTGTTTCAGAAAATTCAACAAAATAATTTTTTAAAAAAAGGTATTTCACAATTAAATTCTGAGAACGGAACAAGGTATGTCGGTGAAATGTATGTTTTTAGGGTTTACGACAATTTTTAACCGAGTTTTGGTAATGAACAATTACGAATATATCTATGATAATGTACGTTTCATAGACACATATATATGTATATCAATTTTTAGCTAACCTGAATAACTGAAACGTGTCTTCCAGATCAATGACGTTTCTGATTATATTCGATTGGTGACAGACAAGATACAGACATCAAGGACAAAGCTAACTAGTGCATGGATGATGTTCTTCTACCCGGTCTTTACTACGTGTCACCCTGACACGGCGAAAGTCCTCTTCAAGTCCTCGGAACCGAAATCCAAATACTCTCTAGGAGGACCATACAGAATGTTACTACCATGGTTAGGTAATGGATGTGTGTTAGTTTGTCATTTAATTTCATTTTTCATTAAATACCAAATTTGTCTGAACCCAGTTCCATGCATGGTGATTGTTTTGGCTTGAAGGTGATGGTTTACTGACATCAGACGGCAAGAAGTGGGAGAGAAACCGTCGGCTGCTGACCCCGGCCTTTCATTTTGACATTCTCAAACCCTATGTACAGATCTATAATGATGTCACAGAAATATTCCTCGTACGCAATTAACCTTTAACAACTTCTAAAATGAAATGCATTGGTTTGGAAGAATCGCTTACAACTAACCTTTAAATATGTTCTTATTTGTTGAATTCGATTAGAGTTCTTAAGCATCGAAGAAACAATCAACTTCAATTACTAACGCTATCGAATGGGCTAAACAATTGATACTATTTTTGTTGAAGGAAAAGCTACAGAAAGCAAGTAAATCTGGAGAAAGCATAGAAATATACAGTCAGGTTTCCCTGGCAACGTTAGACACAATGTTAAGGTGTTCTTTGTCATATGAAGGCCACGTACAAGAAAAGGGGTAGGTTTTTGTGATTGCTATTGTTAATGTCTGTTTATTGATCAAAGTCTCATCAATATAAAATAGTAATAATACATGTCGACTTATCCCTGTCGGTTAGCCAGAACTTGTAAACATTAATTATTTACTTCTGTTACAGAGACAGTCACCCGTACGTTCAGGCCGTAAGAAGACTAGGTTTTACATCCGTGAAGAGACTCGTGTAAGTATTTTCTTTATGTTAAAAAAACTACATATAATCCATTGGTTCAACTGATGATTTGATTCAATTCAATGGCACTTCTAGGAGCCCATGGCTGTTTCCTGATTTCTTGTTTTGGTTGTCACCCACTGGCAGAGAGTACAAACGACATATGGACTATGTACATGAATTCGCTGATGAAATAATCACTTCTCGCAGGAAAAGTCTCGTAAGTTTCCCATCAATAAATTCGAGTTAATTGTGATGAAGACAAACTGGTGCTTTGAGCCGATATTGCAGGAGAAAGATCCAAGCCAGCTGCAGAAAAACAAATTGGATTTCCTTGATATTTTAATCACAGCCAAGGACGAAAATGGTGAAGGTTTAAGTGATTCCGACATCAGAGCCGAGGTGGACACATTCCTGTTCGAAGGTATGATATAACAGTGAAACGTTCTTGAGACCATTTGTTTGCAGTTTTAGTATGCTTTGCGTTGGTCCCTTTGTCTATGAACTATTCGTGTTAAAGCCGTTCGCTTTGACATAATGTCAGAGGTTCCTGAGCTCTGGATTTCTATATATAGGGCACGACACCACGGCATCCGCCATTAGCTGGGCAATCTACTGTCTGGCCAAATACCCGGAAGAACAAGAAAAGATCTACAAGGAAGTGACGTCAGTTCTTGACGGTAGATCACAACTTTCATGGTACACATAAACCATTTTGAAAACATCGGCTTAAATCCATCAAAGTATTTCGAAAGTCTTCGGCAAAATGATTTTTCGCTACTATAGTCTATTGTCCTTATTTTGGAATGCACAGTAGTCTTGCAAGTAATAAATGTTGTCGAACTTACAACATTTATAAAACTGGATTTCTTTATATCCATGTTATCATGTATATAACTCGGTGTTGTGCGTATAATAGCCTCAAACTACAGTTAAAAACCTCGGACAATTTCCTTTCTAATTTCTAAATGGATATTTGCATTTATTCGGGCATTGTATTTTTTTTTGATAAGGGAGGATTTGAGTCGTCTTAAATACACCACTATGTTCCTGAAAGAAGTGATGCGCATGCACAGTCCAGTTCCTTTTATAAGTCGGTGGCTTACGAAGCCTATGATCCTGGATGGAGTGGAAATCCCAGAGAATATATGTGTAGACATATTAATCCACTGTATCAACCATCATCCAGATGTCTGGCCCGATCACATGGTAAGTCGATCTTTATTCACACAATATCCGAACCAATCTCATGGTAAGCCAATCCTTAATAACATTATATCTGACCCTATCATATGGAATGTCAATCCTTAATCACATTATATTTGACCCTATCACATGGTATGTCATTCCATAATCACGTGATATCTGACCCTATCATATAGTAAGCCAATCCTTAATCACATGATATCTGACCCTATCACGCGGTACGACAATCTTTTGACCCTATCACTATCATGGTATGTCAATATCTGACCCTAGCACATGGTACGTTCATCTTCGATCATATTATATCTGACCTTATCACATGATACGTCAATCTTTAATCACATTTATGATATCTGACCCTATCACATGGTACGACAATCGTTGATCACATGATTTCAGGCCCTGTCACATGGTATGACACAATGTCTGATCCTATCACAAGGCACGTCAATTTTTGATCACATGATATCTCATGCTTAAATCACCACTTTCACCAGTCAACTAATTTGATTAAATAAAAAACAATAATTTATTTTAGTTTTTATCCTCCTCATTCATTTCTGCAATGAACAACAATGATTTTCCTTCAGTTGTCAATATTTTATGAGATTTAAATTTTTAAATAAAAAAAATAGTCAGTAAAAATTCAGATGGCCTATTTTGCTTTGTTTCATGAAGGAAAAAATTATCTTGAAAATGGCCTACAGGTTTTTTTTACCATCATATTTTTATACTTATCTTGAAACTGCTTTCTCTCATTTTGCCCAATGAAATTTTAATTGAAGGAATTCCGACCTTCCAGATTTGAGGACTACAAGAGCCAGGACAGGGACCCTTACACATACGTCCCTTTCTCAGCCGGGTCAAGGTCATTAGCTTTTTTTTTTCTCTTTTCAATATTTGTTTTGATCTTTCGGGTTTTTTAAATATAAATTTGAGTCTTCAAAATTGTTTAATATTGCTTTTTTTGTATTTGCAGGAATTGTATCGGGCAAAATTTTGCTTTAAATGAAGAAAGGGTGATGATTTGTGCTTTAGTCAAACGGTGCGTATAACAGTTGATATGACAAGGTTGTAAATAGACACTTTAGTTTATACAATGAAACGCGTTTTTTATCTAGTAATTACCATCATCAAAGATTCTGATTTGACCAGCTGATAGATAAAACTTTTTCTTGATTAACAATTAAACAAATGAAAAAAGCATGGAGCTTATGGTTTAACCGTTTCATTGTGATTTCTATAGATTCAAGGTCGAACTGGTGGAAGGTCACGTGTATGAGGAATACCCGGAGGTGGTAATGAGAGCAAAATACGGAATTAAAATTGACGTCAAACAGCGTTAATATTCTTCATTAGACATATTGACAATTTTAAGTGTTTCAAACCTCGCCTTAAGGAAGTTGTTTACTCACGGTTTGAGTTCTCAAATTCGGATTGTTAAAAAGTTCAATGTCATGAGTAAAATTTGTTCTAAACACAAAAAGTATTTAAGAAATTAATTATTATTGACATAACATTCGATATATCCACTATATTATGGATTTAGGCACAAACAAAAATGGACTTCGAGCAAAACAGAGGAAATTCGGACTAAATTTTTCAGATTTCGTTTTCCGCTGAAATATTTTTGACAGTGTTATAATATTTAAAGATAAGATTTTATTTGTTAGTCAACATAATTATGCATATTTTCTGTTGGTTTTATCTCAGTTATTAGTTAAGATATTCGTATGGCACGGAAAACAAAAATATTGAAGAAAACGATAGAAGACACCGTACGTATCTCAAAATTTTGATCATTGACCTCATATAAATTGTATGCCCGCAGAATAAGGTCAATATAATTAGTTTGATTATATAAATGTTTCAGTATTATCATCATTCAATTTTTTGTTAAATTGAATCAAAAATGGGTAGGAATTTGAAAATTGATAGAGGAAATTCGGACTGAAATATTTTTAAAAATTGTCAATGAAAACTGAATGCTTTGTTTCTATTTAGTGCCATTGCCATTTATAAACTGTATTTAGTTTTTTAAAAAGTTTAACAATTTGTATTATTTTCACAATTAAGAAACTCTCAATCATAGTGTATTTTTTGAGATTTTTCTTAAAATTTCAAAAATATATTCAATGGCCATAAGCTCAAAAGGTAGGTCATTGACCTACTTTTTTGAAAGTGAAAAATAACACTTCAATCAAAGGTCTATGTCACACAACAGATGGTTTTTCATTATCATCAGTGGAATTTTTTTTCATTCTGAGTAAACGCAATCCTTAATTGTATTTCTATGTTGTATTTTTCATTACTTATCGCATTATGGTGGTATGGGACACCTCCATGTTGTGACGTACTTCCTATTAAGACAAAAAATAAAATCAAGTATTTCATAATTGTTTTCTATCGCAAAGTTGTTACCAAACAGTGAGCGCAATTGGTTAGAGTGTTACCTGGGAATCTGTAAGTAGTGAGTTCGAATCCAAGGTGTAGCTTTTATAGATTTTACCTCTCCAAAGATTTTAAAACATATTTTTTGGTCAAATATTGTAAAATTGAAAATTCTAAACCGGTGAATATATTTCAATTATAATGCATTTTTATCCACATTATTATCGACAGATGTCCCATACCCCTTAAATAAAATCTAGCAATCTCTTGTACAACTCGAGAAAAAATTACATAGCATGATGGTGGGCAAGCAAAGCCTGGTTTAATAAATACATAATCAGACTGATAACTAATCACCTGTTAAATCAACAGAACATTTATCGATACTGCTGATTTGTATGTCACGCACAAAATGAACAGTCGTTAAAATAATTGTAAGATTTTAATGGGAGAAGGTGTTCATTACAAATAATTCCTCGGTCAATTTCGTAGCCATAGCGACTTTAAATTTACTACACATGCAGCAGAATATTATGCAATGTATACATGTGGATGTCTTGAAATCCTACCTTTATTGGTGGTATGAGGCATGCGGCATTTCTCACTTCTCATCAAAGTTCTTTGATTCAATGTCATCTGGAAAAAACATTGAAATCTTTCGATGTCATTGCGAGTTACAACAGTATGGACACAGGCTACCCTATAGCCTACAGCTCCTAATCTTAAATACTAGTAAACCAACTGGTGAAGAATACAAAGAGTCAACTTTTAGATTGATTACATTGTCTTAAATTTGATTTTTCAGAGAATCAGGAACAAAGCCTCTAAATTTGAAACTCCTTACTACCAATTCCCTGTAAGCAGTTTAATTGTGACAGAAACATGGTTTGTCCCCAACATGTAGGATAATGAGCTATTCTTTAAGAACTATTATGTCAACAGGGGAAACAGATTTAATGGATATAGAGGTTTTTAGCAGCAAGAGCAAACTCTTGGGTCATGTGACTTTAACTAGCTCACCTTGATCAATTAATCTCACTTTATCCTATGAATACATATGTATACGGAAAGTGAGACTGAAATCAAAGGTGAACATGTTCGAAGTCTCTTGGCCATGGAGCCATTTCTCATAATTAAACTGTTTAACGTTTAAGGAAACAGATGTAACGTTTGAAAATTAAGAGGGCTGGATGTTTGTGGCCATTTTGATAAGAATTGCTCTGTATAAAGATATAGGAAAATGCCCAAATGTTAAGGCTATAATACATGGATTGTTTCTTTACAAAATAATAGTTTATGGCCAAAAATATCCTATGTCAAAATTTAAGGTAAATGTGATGGTTAATTTGTTGACCACCCAGCCTCCTTAAACACCGCTTTTTATTTGTGTATTTCAAAGATGAGAAGTTTATCCACTGAATACAAAAGAAATGTCTTAACATTCAAACGTAAGACATCGGTATTCTGGTGGTTTGGAATAATTACAAACTGCTGCATATTGTTACTTATTAGGTTTGTTACTGACTGTTTAAAGAAATGTGTGGGGGTCGGTAACGTCCATAGAAGGCAAGGCGGAGCCGAGCCTTCTATGGACTTTACCGACCCCACAAATTTCTGTAAACAGTCAGTAACAAACCTAATAAATGTTTTGTTTTGTCGAGGACCTAAAGTTTGATATGTAAACAAACAAAAGATAATATATAACAATTGAATTCATAGCTTAATTCTCTAATTGTTTACCTTCCTCGTCAGTCTTCTGTGCAAACCTGAATGCCATTGTAGGATCGTAATATTACGTCACGGGCAAAGGGGCGGGGGTCACTCTAAATATTCTGGGGCTTAAAAATTAAAGGTATGGCTGAACGTTTGTGTAAAAAATCAGCTCAAATAACGTTACGTTCGCCATGTTGCCGTATAAATTTTGACGCTTGCCGTGTAAAGAAATTTATAAGGTAATCACGTGACGCGGTTCATCCAATGACGTCGAGACATTCTTGTCCGAGGCAAAACAAAACCTGATCAACGCAGGGTGAAATTGGAAAAAAAAACGTCTACTATTGCAGTTTAGACTAAAGATGGTCTTCCAAACAAGGCAGACATTGCATACCCCTTTATGACATAACAGACCAGCGTTATCTAGTCCGTGTGAAACTTTCTTGGTATATGTGATCCTAACATTGTTCACAGCATTAAAAGTGCATCTGTTAAACATATATGACCAACAGCACAGCAAAAACAAGTGCTAAAGGAACAAACAAAACACTTTGTCGGTCTTAATCCCAATAAAGCCACAGACTCCAAAAATCTCCCTTGCTTATTACTGAGGGCGTTTGTAGACGAAATAGTTCTAGCATTCTAATTGCCACAATCTCAACCGATGGAAATCTGCAAACGTTGTGCCAATCTAAAATTAAGTTGCTAGAATTTGTGTTCAAACCCACTGTATATTATGTACATACATTTGTACAATAAAATATGCTCAAACAAAACAAGAAAGGGTCGAAGAAAAAGTGCAAAACTACAGACCTATGTCTATGACCTTCAGTTAAATTAAGCTAGAGCATGCAATGATCACAGTCACGTAGTATCAGGAGGGGGCCTTTTTTTTTTTTTTTTTTTTTGGTCAAGATTTTTTGGATGAGTCTGCCCGCCCCCTCCCCCCTTTCAAAAACGATGCTACGTGCCTGGATCAATAACATCATGGATCACCAAAATTTTTAAAAAACATCATAAATGATCACAACATAAATTCAGAATGAACAGTCTCTGTAGGAGCCAGCTTATAGCAACGACTATCTGACAAATCAGCAGCTTGGACTACATGTACATGGACAGGTGTCATCTTGCTGGATTTTTCGAAGATCTTTGACCACCAATGCTCAAGCTGAGTGATTAAGAGATCGGAGGCTGTTACCTGCTTTTGTTCTGCAGAACTTCACCAAACAAGTCGTATTGGCGGATACATCATACGGCACAGCTGTATTACAATATTGGGTACCCCCAAATAAGCGTTTTGGACCTCTTCTATTACTTTTATTGATCAATGACCTTCTGGCATGGATAAATCAACTGACTGTCCGCTCATTTGCAGATGACTCCACTCCTCAAATAGAAATCCTAAATGATATGAATGCAATAAAACTCAAGAAAGACCATGATGATGTTCAAAGATGATAGGAAGAGTGGATCATATAATTTTATTCTTGAAAATGACACTTATCTTGAATGTAACTAACAAGAGAAAGGTGCATGGTTACCGAACCTCGTGTCATCCATGGACATGTCCAACAAGTAGTAGAAACAGTTATCGACATTCCACATCTTATCCTGTTGCCAATCCCTACAACTAGGGGTAATGGAATAATACTCTTTGTTCGTTTACTAATTCATATTTACATCCACTAAGTATGATTCCCTCTATTTCTAACGGAAATTAATTGTAATTTACAGTTATATAGAAACTGACAAGACTGAAATCTACACGATCCAGTTCTAACCAGTTTATCGATCGGTCCAAACTTTCAGATACCTCAGAAAAATCACGGACTGCACAAAATAACCATAATGATGTCAGTCTCCAATTCCAATTTGTTTCTTTTATCTAAAGTACTGATGTACATTAACAATGATTTAGTTAATTGTACTTACTTTTTATGATCAATTCATTCATTTGTTAAAAAAGATGTAAATATAAACGTTAAAATGCTTTCTTTGATGATTCATGTGGGTTATGAAGGTAGAAAAAATTACAAAACTCGCTTACGCAGGTTATGTATTTTTTCTGCAATGTCGCTACCTTCATATCCCGCATGAATCGCCAAAGAAAGCATTTTACTGTTTAAATAATGATACCAAAAGCCGTTCTTTCCAGATGGAAAAGGGTGTGCAACCTTATACCAGGAAGCAGTCCTGATCATTTTCTCCATCATAGTAGCAGAACTGTATAGCTCTACAAGGAAAAACAGATTGACAAGAATTAATATTCTTACGTAGATCTACACAACTGAAGCTATCTCAGTGAGAATCTATATCCTCACATAAAGATATGTTGAGTTACCAATTTAATCGAATAATCTTTAGATATATTATATGATAGCACTATGTGAATAATACCAAAGGGCACGTGGAAGAAGACCATTGAAACAGAGATAAAGAGTACGGGGTACAACTGGAATAACATCACCAGGATCTCCAACAACAGGAGTGGAGGGAGAGACCTTGTCGCCGCCTTATGTGCAGAAATGCATGAAGAGGATGAATGAATGAATATGAATCATACATGAATAATATTACACATATTATCATACTGTATGTACCAAATTGATTACACGTACTCTGGTGTGCGTTTCTGTGAGAGTGACTCAGAAAATTCAATTTATCTTGTATTGTACATATTACTATATCCAAAATGAAGAGATGGTGATTTATATGTATTGCACAAAATCAATTTTCGGCTTGTAAATTCACAATTTTGAATTCTTCACAGTATACAGTGCGCGTAAATAAAGTCATTTAAACAAGTGAAAATACTTGTGCATACATTTAATTGCTCTATATTTTGAATTGTGGAGATAGAACAGTGCCTAATCTGATGTTTCTTCTTATTTTCAATATCAATTCAGTTCATGATTGATTGGATGTTTATTTTTAAATCATATTAATAACTTTTTCAAGGCTTTTGGTCTTTTCTTAAGTAAACTCTTAGACTGTTTAAGGTCAGACGACACGTTCCTCATTTTTAGATAACTTTTTCCAGGGATTTATTATTGATTTACTACTACTTTGACAAGCTTTCTTTCAAAATATTGGATACCTTACCAGGCATTTGCGCAAGATACTAGAGTATGCAATTTTCTATATCTTATTGAAAATACACTTGCATTGCTATTATAATTTTTTTGGTGATATATATTTATATTTATTAACATTTTAATCATTTTAAAAAAAATGACAATAAAAAATGATAATTTTATTTGTTATATTATTAGGCCGTTGAAAATTTGAAAAATAATCATTTTTCAAGGAACATGTCGTCTGACCATAATATGTACATGTTAATGATTTAGCATTGGAACAAGTCATTTTTGAGTTACCTTAGGATCAATAACACATTTTTGTCAACAGAACAAAAGGGAAAGTCTGAGCATTCAGTAAAGGATCTTTGGAAAAATGATTGAAGAAAACATTATTTTGTAATAAAGTACATTTTGTATTGATATTTGTAAGTTTTAAAAATATTTTGAAGTAATAGTTAGATCATATTAAGTAAAATTTATGCGATTAAGAAGGGGGCGGTGGGAGCGAAGCGACCGAGCCCCTTCTTAATCACGTAAATTTTACTTAATATGATCTAACTTACTTAGAACATAACCCACTTTTTCATTGGCTGATCAAAAGTTCTGCAACAATCAAATATCATTTCTCTTTTGTTTAAGGCTCTCTAAGCTGTCACTCGAAATGTAAAGAAATTCTTAACGATTAAAAACATCACTAAATAAAATATTTAGTGACTGCTGATTGGATGAAAAAGTGGGGTATGTTCTAAATCTAACAAAATCCCCTTCTTACTCTCTTATTATTTCAAAATGTTTGTTTGCTTTGGTTGAAATCAAACTCTACAACATTTCCAAATGCAAATTGTTCCTACATTAAATGTTCAATATCGTTTAATACAATAATGCATGTTTTGATTGGCTTATTAGAACATATGAAGTTATATGATCTACTTTGCCTTTCAACTTTCCTCAATAATACCAATCAAATGACACTGACATCAAGTCTTTTCTCTCCATACAAATATCTGACCTAAATTGCCGATTTGCCAAAAATCTTGCTCAAATACATTTGCTTGATATTCTACATCTTTCAAGCCTAAGCAAAAGTACTTAATATGTTAATTTGCTTAAATTTTGGAAATACTTTTATAAGTTATCACCAAAACAATAATCTAATGTTACAAAATATCCAACATATCCAAGGCATTACATACAATAGCATTAAACAGGAGTCATTTTGTTCATAATCATGCTCTTTAATTCATTTTTCAATGGTCACTATGCATAAAATGATACAAACAGAGATACATCTCTAAACACAGGGTCACAATGTCAACAGTAAAATGATGTTCATGTTGCAGTCTATTCTACATCTGAGTCGTAGATTGTACACACCCTCACTCAAGCTCAACAACACCTCCCACAGCTTCTATTGATGCTTTCAATTTTTCTGCCTCCTCTTTCATGATATCTGCTTTAACAATTTGCGGGACAGCTTCCACAAATTTTTTTGCCTGTACAAGATTAATGTCAGGAATGATGTTTTTGAGTTCCTTGATAAGAGTGATTTTCTTAGCGTCGTCGAATTTCACTAGTTTGACGGTGAAGGCCGTCTTCTCCCTCTTCGGAGCTATCTCCTCATCTTCCTCCTCTTTGGGTGCTGCAACAGCGGGTCCGGCCATTGCCATAACGGGTCCATCTTTAATCTTTAGTCTCGTTTTCAGAAGTTCATTCAAGTCACACACTTCTAATAAAGTTAACTGACTTATTTCATCCACAATTTTCTCAATTTTCGGCGGGTATACCTTCTCTGAGCCCTGAACTTGAGGTTCCTGAAGCTGCTCGGCGGCAGAGCTGTATTCCCTTTTTAACCGCATAAACGATACACATGATCTCACTGTATATCCTTCTCTGTTTAAATGGTTGATTTGACGTGAAATGTTGTAGAAAAGTCGTAATGACCTGTGTGTTCTCATCGTTTTGTAAGCGAGCATGGTGACCATTTGACCCGTTGGTATTAAGTGATTTTCGATCCCGATAAATAAAACATCACTGATTTTTTTTATTTTATCGTGTCTAATGAAATGTTTCTCTTGATTTGATAATCATTTAAAAATGACATAGAAAAATATTTTAATGTTTAACTCATCATCTGCTGCGTTATTAAAGAATTTAATTAAAATCGGGCTCGCTAAACGGATTTTTCCATTGTTATCTCCCTTTTGAGAAGAACATACACAAAAACACGTGTGACATTAAACATGGGAAGAGAAAGAAGGAAAAAGGTATGTTTTGGATATATTATATTGTTTAAATTATATGTCAAATATATAATGGCTACCTTATCATATATTTACCAAAGTGATTAGAATAATTTGATTGAAATTCTGATTATTATGTTCGTAATTTTAACTGCTTGCTGAAATAGACTCAAATAGTTTTAGTATTTTTAATACTTAGTTTTTCTTTACTCTGATTGATATATTGGAAATAAAACGATCAACTGTATCATTTTTAATGTACAAAGATAATTCCATTTACATACCACGCTTGATTTTTTTTCCAATGAGATATTGGCATTGTTAAGTTGTCTGTTTCAGTATGAGAAAGGTGAAGCCACAGCCTTTATGTCAAGAAATCAGGCCATCAACAAGCTTCAGCTGACTCTAGCAGACTTCAGGTAAAAGTTTGAATGCCAAAAGACGGGAAATCATATTCTCATATAGTAGTAAATATAGCTTCATTTAGTTAAAGACACATGATTTGGGTTTTTTTTTTAGACGTCTATGTATTCTGAAAGGAATCTATCCACATGAGCCAAAGCACAAGAAAAGAGTAAACAAGGGAAGCACAGTTCACAAGACCTATTACCTAGTCAAAGACATCAACTTTTTGGCACATGAACCAATTATCAACAAGTTCAGAGAGTTCAAGGTAAGGAAATCCACTGTACAATCTGAGCATATAAAATGCTCGACTGTAGAAATCTTAATTCCTTGATTGTTCTAGAGGCATTGAAGTAACCTTCATAGAAGGATCAATGGCATTAGTTTTATTTTCCTTTACTGATTTAAATAACATTTATGATAGCACTTTGTGAGACGCCTGAAGAAAGCTATCAACAAACGCAACAAAGATGCTGAGCTCAGAATCCGCAACAACAAACCCAAGTACAAGTTAGACCACATTGTCAGAGAGAGGTGGGTAGAGTTTCACCTGATGTCATTTATTGCTGTTAATCTTTGAGATCACTGAGCCTTACTGGGTTTGTCCTGTAGGTACCCCTCCTTCCAAGATGCCCTTGGGGATCTGGATGACTGTCTGTCTATGTGCTTCTTGTTTGGCACAATGCCACAAGGGGCTCGAGTTCATATGGAGTACATCAATCATGCCAGGAAACTTACAGGTAGAATTTAGCATCCTGAAATACTGGTAAATCTAATAGATCTTTATGTATACATGATATAGGTCTCTGAACTTATAATATATATTTGAAAATATTATTTTTCTCTTTCAGTGGAGTTTATGCATTACATTATAGCATCAAAGTCTTTAAGAAAGGTAAAAATAAAACCTTATTAACATGAAGCAGATTGTCAATAATTTGGATTTTGAAATAAAAATTGTCATTAATATTGATGTAATTCTTTTGATAGGTGTTCATTTCCATAAAAGGAATATACTTCCAAGCAGAAGCGATGGGACAAAAGTTGACATGGGTTGTTCCTCATGGTCTAGGTTTCCAGGTAAGAGATTATTTAGATATTGACATAGATAGTATCCTATACTGTGTGATTTTATTACATACATGTAGAAGGGTTTCCCAAATCCATGAGTAAACTAATATTTTTGCTTTAACTTGCCTGACCACTAGCCCAGGCAATTGATTTAACCAGAGATTTCTAAATTTTTAAATCTGTGATTAATTCAATGAAGATTAATTATTTTTCCGCAAGACATAACTACATATTCTACGTTTAAAAATCGCAGCATAAAAAATCAAAACCTTAAATCACTTGGTGCTGCAGTGTTATCTGAATTCCTAACTAAACTTTTCCCTTTTTAGCATCCAGACGATGTTGATTACAGGGTGATGCAAACATTTGTGGAGTTTTATACAACACTGCTGGGTTTTATTAACTTTAAATTGTACCACAGCATCAACCTACACTATCCACCCAAGGTAAGTAGCCCACCTCACAGATAATTTCTAGATTTCCAGATCTGTTTTGGCTGTAATCAATTAGAAGTTCTGGAAGATAATATCTGTTCTAATTAACAGCTAGAACTGGATGCAGCCACTCCAGTAGATAAAAATGAAGATAACATGACAGAAAAAGAAAGATATCAAGAGGTAAGCATATGAATATATAAAATGAACTTAGGAACTATGAGACATTGCTTTCAGGAATAGGAATGAAAAAAAAAAATGAATTTCTGAAATATCTATGGTGTTTTTCAAAATCACATAATCATATAACAGCTGAATGACAACATGGATAGGTGGTAAACAAATTTACAATGTTTAAATCTACTTGTTTCAGAGACTGTCGGCCCTGTCCCAGACCCTGAGGTCCCTAGACGAGGGCGGGGGAGAGGAGGAGGTGCAGTTAGATGAGTTTCCAGCTGTGGAGGTAAGTCATGGAGGAGAGGTATATATTTGCAGAAATTAACTTATTTAACTTACAACTAACAGTAAATTAATTTAGAATGCAGTTAGACAAGTTTCCAGCTGTAGAGGTAAGTCATGGAGGAAATACAGAGGCAATTCTGACTCTATGTTATTGTAGAAATGATAGTTTAAAATCAGCTGATCATGTACTGAAGCTAATTTAGTCATAACTTACACTTAATTAAGTTAAAAAGAACATTGCATGTACATGTACAAAGTTATTGTGGTTTCATTCTTTTGTGTCATCATCAATCAAACATCAATCAGTAATTACATGTATTTTCACAAGTTCTTTTCCTTCACAGGATGGTTAACTATGAGAATAAGTAATATTTTTACTTTGGAAGTCTCAAAAACATGTACAAATAAGTAACATTTTTACTTTGGAAGTCTCAAAAAATATTGACATTACAAAATAAAATGGTTCCACAGAATATTGAGTAGAGCAGTTTCTTGATAATTTTTAAACTAAAACTTTTAACATATTATTTCTACATACATGTAATTAAATATACACATAGGATATATATAATAACTGCTCTTTCTTGGCAGACTGATGACCCAGACAGAGTGGAGAAGGCCAAGGTAGAAGCAGAGAAAATCAAAAAGTTACAAAACTTGTTCAAGGGCCTGAAATTTTTCCTTAACAGAGAGGTCCCAAGGGAAATATTGGTATTCATTATCAGGTAAGGATTGGGAAAAAATAATCATTATTCCAAACTTACACTGTAAAGAAAAAAACTCAGTTTTAAATGGATATGCATTTAATGTTGTTAGAAAGGTCAAACTTCTCTGAAAGGTAAAAAAGATTCTGAAGATGATTGAGGAATACAGTTAGTGTTTATCTATATATGAATGGATCATTGCAGGAGTTTTGGGGGAGAAGTTTCATGGCACAAATCTGTGGCTGTTGGTGCCACTTATTCTGAGTCAGATGAATCAATAACGCACCAGATAGTGGACAGACCCCAGACCAAGAACCAGTATCTCTCCAGGTAATTACTTTATATCACAGTGTAGAAGAAGACAGGCCCCAGACCAAGAACCAGTATCTCTCTAGGTAAATACTTTATATCACAGTGTAGCAGAAGATTATAACTACCGTAATCCAGTGAATATAATACGCACTTTTTTCCCAGGATTTTTTACCGTGAGAAAGGGGTGCGTATTATACATCCCTATAGGATTTTGACATTTTTTACCTACGTGAAGCACGGGGTCATACTGGCGTATTATCTATGCTGACCACAGACAGAATTAACCGATACCCCTCTATGCATCGTAACATTACTTCATTATCACATATTTCAAAATGGCCTTTAAAAATTAATTTGAATGGCCTATTCTCTCTCTCCGTGTACGCCGCCATTACAGCTGTTATTAATAGAATGTGGGCTTGGATGGCCACATGCTATTTGTAACCAATCTTTGAAAACAGCTTACACATCATTTGGCTCATTTTTAACCATTTTCATGTAATGATAATTGATTTATTGCAAATAATTATGATATAAATAATTCTATAACCTATTCCGTTAATTGAAGCCATTGTTGTGCTCCCCTCCGCTAACGCTTGACACCTTGGTTATCTCAGACACTCCTCTTAGGCTATGTGTACTATACACAACACAACTATTTGTGCACATATTTTATTATGTTCCAGGCCTTTAATTGATCACTTTGATCGGCATCATTTAAGAATTTAATTAGGTCCGTTATCTCCTATACCTGTACACCATTTTTCACTACACTGGGGTTGTGTGATGACAAAACAATTATATAATGCTTGTTAAAAGTAGTTGATTTTATTTACCGTAGACTGTTTAATACTAGGTTTATTTAAAACATTGATTATGAAATAAAGATATTACCGTGATGTATTAGTTACAATAAATCCGTATCTAAAAATTTATTGTTTTTCTTATTTCCGATAGTGTATATCCGCGATGAAATTGAGCGTGTACACAAAGTATAACTGCTTTGTTGATATACTCAGCATTACCGTTTGGTCAATTTTTTTTATGCCAATTATACATCCGAACTAGCTTTTTTTCACCACTTTCAGGCCCAAAGTGGGGGGTGCATATTGTACACTACTGCATATTATATTCACCGGATTACGGTACATGTAGTTTAATTCAAAAGCCAGTATCTCTCCAGGAATGTACAGTGAAACTAGGAGATAATAACTATAGCAGATTTCAGAAAGTGTACTCAGTAGTTAATAATTATGAAAATCATGATGTGATTTTGGATTTTGAGTTGTATCTTTAATCCACCCAGTATGAGTTACTTTTGATATACATTTGTGAACACTGTTTTCCAGTTATTTATGTTCTATAATATATCAGTTAATATTGTTGTCTGTATCTGTAGGTACTATGTGCAGCCTCAGTGGGTGTTTGACTGTGTGAACAATACCTCTCTCCTTCCCTTGGAGAGCTACTTCCCAGGAGCCACCCTTCCCCCTCATCTCTCTCCATTTGTGGAGGAGGAGGAAGGAGATTATGTACCTCCAGAGAGACAGGCATTGATCAACAGACAACTAGGACTGCAGGAGGACTCTGGTAGGTTACAGTCTTCTCAATTATAATTCATGCCATATTTCCGTTTACTCTTTCACTTTTGTGAAGGAAATCTCAGTAATTGCATAAATGATTGTGCATGAATTTACAAACAACTGCATATTTTTGGAACCTAATCTTTGATACATACCTCAAATTTATTTTTTGGCTTCCCGATTGTTCATTGAGAATACATGAAAACAAGAAAAATTTAATAAGTTTGCAAATGATTAATGAAATAGTAAAAATATGCAAAACTGGCCATGAGTTTCTACCTGTATAGTTTGTATGTCCATATAGCAATAAAGATTTTCCTGAATGCTCGGGTACTGATGCGTGTATATGGTTTTCAGTGTACATTGTATTTCTGCCATACACTTAAATATTTCTATTTGCTACAAATAAAGATATTTGTGGAAAGAGGATTCAACTACCTACAAATAGTTAAAATATTTATGTTTGTAGTCCATATCAAACCTATTGTGAACCAATGGTTATTTTCTTTAGAGATTTTCATGCTTCATTAAAATGATTTTTCCTAAATTGTGATGTAGGTGTGGAGGAAGATGAGGAAGAAAGTGAAGATGAGGAAAGTGAAGAGGAGGAAGAAGAGGAGGAAGAAGAAGAGAGTGAGGAAGAGGAAGAAGAACCTGGTACGCAGATCACTCATTTGTAATGTTAACAACTGAATGGTTAAGGTTAAAAGATTGTAAACTTCTGAGCTTGGAAAATTAAAAAAAATATTAGTTACAGGTAAATTAAAAGCGCAGCATTTTTAACTTTACCATAGTTATAGAATATTGTGTTACATTCCTAGTATATTGTAATCATAAATAGTTACATCTATATAGTCAAATGCAGAATTTTTTAAAAATAAAGAACTTTGTCTTCCTGAAAAAACCTGTAATTCTTTGAATAGAGAAATCATATTGAAAAGTTACCCAAAAAAATTCAAAAGAGAAGCTGCAGTAGCTGGATTGAACAAGTTTGTTTTTGTTTTTTTCTAGAGAAAGGTCGAGGAAAAAGAAAAAGAAAACATGAAACTCGGGCAGCAACTGCAGATCAAGCTAAGGTTTGGTCTTTTATACATTGGAACTTAAATTGCAGATGTTGTGTTAAGAATAAACTCTTCAGGGGATAGATACTTTACAAACTGTTATTGTTTTTATAGAAGTTGAACATGTCAGTGGAGGCTGGCGCTCCTGAGAATTTCAACGTGGAACAAAAACTCCAGCGACAGACCATGGAGGAAAGAAGACTGGCGGAAATGATGATTCCAAAGAAAAAGAAGCGCCTGTATGACAAGATCATGTACGCCAAGAAGAAGAAAAACCAGGAGGTGAGAGCAGACAAGCTTGTTCAAAGGAGTTGTTTTCATGGTATTTGTTTTATTGCAGATCTACAGGTATATCAATATTTTCTCAATTTTACAGACAAGGAAACTAAAAGAAAAACGGGAGGCCATAGAGACGCAGAAGAAGTCTGAGAGTAAGAAAAAGAAGAAAAAGCAATAACAATCTATTTGTGATATGAGACAGAGAAGGGGATGGTTGGTGTTTGTTGATAATAAAAAAATGTCACACACAAATGGTTTTTCCAGTCTTTTAGAGATACATACAAGCCAGGCAATTGCTCCACTGTACTCTATGTATTGGGAGCAGATTCAACCAAACACCCTTGACCCTTGGCTTGTGACTTTGGCAACAAACTTAATGAAGTAAAAATACTTCGGGATTTTGTTCGGTGAATGACTTATCCTCAAGTTTTTAAATTCAATTGTTTGAGATGTACAAAATTAATCTACGGATCACTCCACCCACCTCCTTATCATAGAAAACACAAACATGGAAATGTAAATTTGAAATACAGTCAAACTTTGCTATCTCGAACTAGATGGGGCTGTTTTAAAAACATTAAGATGTTCGAGTTATGGAGGGTAAAATACTTAAAAAAATAAGTGGTTGGGACTTAAAAATCACTTTGACATATCCATTGTATTCGAGATATCAAAGTTCAACTGCATTCCATTTAATTTGCAAATTGATGATATTTAGAACAATATTTTAGGTGTCTGCATTAGAGGAGTTATCATATTGTACTTTATGTTATACATTTACCCCCAAAAATACATCTTTGCAAGATATAATACATCAAAAATGACGTGCTCAGGCAGAATCTTTCCAAGGTATGATCAAGGAACTCATCCTTGGGTTTTTTATTGCATTGTAAAATCTTCACAAATCTCTATTTTTACAATGGGATGATACCCAAATGCCTAAGGTAAATTCTTTGAGTAAAGATGTTGAAAACTGATATTTGGTGAAAAATCCATTCACTGTCTTCTAACGGTTGACATACCAGTAATTTTACGGGGAATAAATGTAAATCTACAAGTCATTCAACTACGTCATATCGTATTGTTCATGCACGGTGTATATGCTTTAATTTCTTTCATCGGTGCAAATTGTTTCGTCTGTTTTGGCACATAAATTTGCCTTGCAATTTTTGAAAAGCTTTTTTTTTTTTAAACATCTCGTGTAAAAGTATTTCTGCATATTTTTGACGGCTGTATAAGCTTTCTCTTGTTGAAAGTGATTTCTTATTTAACCGGTAATTACACTATTAAAGTTGTTTTGTCTGGATGTTATTTCAAAAGGAATGGCCATGGATGGGGTCTAGACTCTCTCGTGTCCGTACTCCAGTGTAATGTCCGAGTCCGCCATTTTCTGTTCATACACGGCAGTGAACATCTCGTTCTGTGCCACCGTGAACCAGTTTCTCCAATCCCCCACCTCTCCTAAAA
Organism: Magallana nippona; assembly: GCA_033439105.1. Taxonomy (NCBI): domain Eukaryota; kingdom Metazoa; phylum Mollusca; class Bivalvia; order Ostreida; family Ostreidae; genus Magallana; species Magallana nippona. The sequence goes on from CM065922.1 coordinate 5,671,267, forward strand.
CATAAAAAAGTTCAATCTGATAATTTGTGGCAACAAATCGATAACAGGTCGGCGACGAAACAGGTCAGACTGATCAAGATATGACATGGTCAAGCCAAGGTCAAATGTAGCGCTTTTGATTTATCATAGAGCTATTTCTGTCTGCATCCAATAAAATCAGCAAGGCGATGGCAAAGGTTGATTATCATGAGAAGGAATAGAAAACAACACAAAAATCTACAGTGCAGAAAACAACACAAAAATCTACAGTGCAGAAAACAACACAAAACCTACAGTGTCAGGAAAAGAATACCAGCTTACCACCAAGAGGTTTTAATGGGTTGCTAGCGTACAACGTGGCACACAAGAACCCTTTGACCAGACAACTATATATAGTACCTGATACATCCAGAATTACAAGTCACTCTTCGTTTGACGATTCTTTCATCAAATACGAATTGACGGGAAAATCCTAATTTCTGGCGATGTTTCTTACATGTACATATTTGGACCCCGTCGGAAATACCGTACTTTAACATCTATCTACCTATTGTTACAAACTTTTACACCTTATCTTACCTTTTTATACACTCCTTTTTACCTGAAGGTTCTTTCACTTTTTCTATTCGCCCTGTCCCGGTTATCTATTGAAAATTACCCATAGACAATAATAATAATAATTGTAAAAGTCAAACCTTCCCTATTCAGCACTTTCCCTCCTATCGCTGTACCTTACCCTATCTGCAACATTTATTACACCTCTCTCCCACCTGTCGATTTACCTACGGATGCATCCTTACCTTTCCTATACATCCCCGGTTCTCCGTGTTTCCACTCCGAGGCGTCCTCTAGCGGATCTTTGTCTTGCTTCATGACAGAAAATGAGCACATTTCACAAATTTCCCGCGAAAGTTGGCTGTTACAGCCGACGCCAAGAAACTCTGCCAGGCGTTCGATCTCTTCCTCAGTGGACTGCAAAGGAAATAATGATTTACAGAGGATTAATGTATTTGGAGTATATATAAGACCGTAATGATTAATATTATACTTGTAGTAATTTTGGTAGAGAAGAGGAAAGTCACAAATGTATCTACTAAAAGCAAATGGAAGCTGACCTTACCAATTATTAAAATCTAAATTCAAAGTTGAATCTGTTTTTCTTTCAGACCCCCCCCCCCTCAAAAAAACTAAAGAAATATCGCAATCGGTCTTGTTCCCCAGTGAATGTCTTCTTGAGGTCACAAACAAATATGGTACTTTTACGCAGTGAAATAATCTATAAAAAGGTATATAAAAAAATTTCGAAGAACAGAAATATTCCTTCCTTTTAAATTAAAGGGATACAATGAAATATATATACTTCGAATAGTTTAACTCGGAATGCGAGATGATATTGGATTAAAAAAAATATTGAAATGCTAATCAATACGGTATTTGAAGTGACTTCTCCAGCGAAAAAGTGATATGAATAAAATTAAATTATTTATTGCTGCAACATATCGAGAACATAATTCTGTACCGTGTGTAAGTTCTCGTATGTGATGACGTGGATCGAGCCATTGGGTAGAGACTTTGTGGCTTCGTGCCAATGGAGTACGTAGTCAAACCAGGAGCCGTAGTCAACTGTAAAACATAGCCAATCATGATCTACAGTCAACTGTAACATGAGGTAGAGCAGTCAACACGAAAACAAACCATGACCTACAGTCAACTAAAACATGCAATATGAGTAGCAGAGCAGTTAACACATAGTCAAACCAGGATCTATAGTCAACTGAAACATATGGATAGTATACAGCAGTTAACACATAGTCAAACCAGGGTCTATAGTCAACTGAAACATATGGATAGTATACAGCAGTTAACACATAGTCAAACCAGGGTCTATAGTCAACTGAAACATATGGATAGTATACAGCAGTTAACACATAGTCAAACTAAGATCCATAGTCAACTGAAACATATGGATAGTATACAGCAGTTAACACATAGTCAAACCAGGATCTATAGTCAACTGAAACATATGGATAGTATACAGCAGTTAACACATAGTCAAACCAGGGTCTATAGTCAACTGAAACATATGGATAGTATACAGCAGTTAACACATAATCAAATCATGACCCAAAGTCAACTGAAACATGAATAGTAGAGCAAACAACCCGAAGTCAAACTAGCCTGGTCAACTGAAACATATGAAACATATGAATAGTAGAGCAATCAACACGAAGTCAAACCAGGATCTATAGTCAACTCAAACATGTGAATAGTAGAACAGTCAACACGAAGTCAAACCAGGATCTATAGTCAACTCAAACATGTGAATAGTAGAACAGTCAACACGAAGTCAAACCAGGATCTATAGTCAACTCAAACATGTGAATAGTAGAACAGTCAACAAGAAGTCAAACCCATGACCCATAGGCAACTGAAATATATGAAACATATGAATAGTAGAGCAGTCAACACGAAGTCAAACCATGACCCATAGGCAACTGAAACATATGGGGAACACATGTAGAGCAGTTAAAGTAAAACCTTTTGTCATATCAAGATCCATTTTCAATAGAGACATATAAAAGCAGAACAATACAAAAAAAGGTAGTAGAAATAAAATAAGAGTCGCACCAAGATTTATAGTTACTGTAAAGAAAAACGTCAAAAGTATGGAGATTAAAACAGTAGTCAGAGCCGTGCTCAGCCTTGCAACTTGTTCTACATATGGATATTGTCAACTAAGACACATTGCCTTTACGGGAAACAAAACGATGTTAAATTAAGATCATTAACAGTATGGACGGAAAGTAAAAAGGTAGTTAAACCAAGGTCAATAGTCATAGAGTATTAAAAGTCAATTCAAAGTCGAACCCGTCAAATTTCAAAATAATTAGTCAGCTAGGAGAAGCACTAAAGACCACGTCAAAATAAAATAAGAAGTCAAGTAAGGCAAAGGTATAACATATATATGTACTCAATGCATCTTCACAGAAAGGCAATAAAATATTGGGTTCAAATCAAACTACAAACGAAAAATAAAGATAACACCCTGATCATTTGAAATACACGAAATATCTCAATATGTGAAAAAAAAAACCAAAAGGTAACAGTTAAAAATGATTCTCAGTAGGATTTACTTAGCGTACATCTTTGGTCTTACTTTCGCCCAATGCCATCGGTAATAATACCGACCTTTTGCATTCGCCCCAGACAGTGCAACACAAACATTACAAGTTTCATGGACTTGAACCATTCGCTCTATAAGGGAGCAAGAGAAAACAAGGGCGAAAAAACATTCTAAACAGTTTGTATACGAGTACAAACAGTTTGTATACGAGTACAAACAGTTTGTATATGAGTACAAAGTTGAATTTCATGAAAAGGTAGCGCCACCAGGCACAAGACAAAGGAGCCAATAAAATGTAGGAAAACACTAATATTGCAGGAATTCATACTTCCGCTTGACGTTGACGTTGACGTTGAGGTTTCACCTCAGGTTAACATCATGCTGATTTAATATTGATTAAGGTATATAAAGACCAAACGAACAATGCAATGCTATTCCAAATTAATGATGTGTTCAGAACTGGATATATTAACTTTTTTCCTTGCAACATGTACAGATCAAAGATCGGAGTTATTCCCAGTATTACGGAAACAAAACAAGTTCCCCGTGATGTAAGGAAGGAGGTGGTCAACCACTACCTGAGACCACAATTAGGTGTGATCCCCAGACCCTGGTCACTCACCTCTCCCCGACAGAAAACGCGTCAGATAAGACCGCCAGGTTCCCGAATATTCGTAGTCAAGAAGTCGTACGTGGTGATTGTAAAAGGAAACAACGACATCTTTGGGATTGCGAAGAATGTATATAATCTTGCATTTTTTCTCTACAAAATCCCTGGGTATCTCACAAAACAGCAGGTGTGTGTTCAGTATTCGGGGTGATGACATACTCTGCATGATGTTCCTGGAACTGCCCTCTAACATGGCCAATTCTTTCATTGATGATATTCGAGTAGCTTTCTGGTTTATTAGCATGTTTACGATTTCCCAAACCCAGTGCGTTCCTGTTAATTAAAATTTAGACACCATTATTTATTTTGAATATTATTCCCTTTCAATTAAAATCCCAGGTATTTTCCCCTAAGCATTTGATACCGTATATGGTATCTGCATAGCTCCGTTATAGTGTATTATATAAGAACACCATTGTGCAGAGAACCTAGGCGGCCAAAAAGTCAGGTCATAATAAATGTGGTTACTCAACTGGAGGAGTTACGCGTTTTTATGGTTGTCTGTGTTTCCGTATTTCGCCATAATTTTGATATGTGATACCTGGTAGACACATTTTTCACCTAGGTAAAATACTCTCATGATGACAGCACTCACAAAGCTGGAATAATACCATTTATCTTTACGATAATACTATTGACGTATTGATTATGCATTTGAAGTCAAACGATTACCTACAACATATCGTTTTGGCTCTTCCTTTTCTAAAGTATGTACGGCAAGTTATGTTGACAGAATTTCTATACTTTTGCAACGAAGTAGTTAATAGTAAAGTATGCATAGCCCATTGAGCTGAGTCATAACCCCATGGAATAAAGAGTAGCCAGCTTATCGTCTCTTTGGATTTTATTGTTCAAGATTCATCTTACGTAAGTTGGTCGTACCTGATTTAGGGTAGGCACACACGAGGACATCGTCACACCTGGCCTCCCACGACCCCATCCCACGAATCTCCGTCTCCTGGTCGTACCCGGGGGTCCTCAGTACGGGCAAGAACCGCCCATCGATGTCCACTAACGTCATAGTGTCCCCAGCATCATCACTTATCCTCACCACGGGCATTTTGTTCATCGGGCATCGACAATACTTCCTACAATTTCAACACTGAAAACTTTATACAGAGATTATTGTTTTTGGCCACAATGAACGACACAATTACGTGTTATGCCAAAAATTTTCCTTCACATAAAGAGTAATCTGCAGCATTGCAGAGGTTCGAACAATGTGCTTAATTCACCATTGGGAACTACTGATGCTTGCTTTCGACAAAGGAGGCCGGTCTTTGATGAAGCTCTTGTAGCGTTAGCGCCATCAATAATGCGGCCTCACGCGCTTCTGGATAGTGACTCTTGGTCCCCTGGAAGCAATTGATTATTGGAAATACTTTACACCTTTATTTTACTTCGCCGATTTCATCTATCCGTCCCTTCCAATAAAGATTTGTTTGCTTTGATCAATCCAAGAGCTCGTGTACTATCGCTGTTAATCTTTCTAGCTGTTGTTCAGCGACTATCGAATATAACAGCTTTACAAGGTTACTAGTAGTTTTTTGCATGATGGAATTGGATTCTGAAACCGAAGTAAATAGTCTATATTTGAGAACTGGGAACTTCTTTTTTCCGAGGGGTCGTTTGTTAATATGGAAAATGGTGTAAATCATATTTTTATTCCCAAGAGTCACATTTTAATTCTAATAGACAATCATAGGAATGTTTCGCATAGAAAAATAATCGATCATGTCGACACTGTTCCATTTACAGGGAATATTATCACTAGCCTATATAAAGCCAAAAAATACTGTAAAAAACCAGTATGTACAATTACATATAGTAAACCTAATGACGAATAAGTACATCAGATGCAGATGAACTATACAGCTAGCATACTAGAAGTCCACTTGGTATAAAACCATCCGTGTTCATATTATCTTAGGGTCCCCTTTATCAAATTCATTCCATGAAGAAAAATTCGAGTCTGAAATGCATTGTAAAGACGACAGGCCAGATTCGCATTGCGCCCAATATTTTGCATATGATTTCAAAATAACTTATATATAATTTACGAGGCTCGGTTAATTACCCTAGTAAGTATCTATAATCAAAATGTTGCATAGTATCAACACCCTCCCCCCCCCCACTCTCTCTCTCTCTCTCTCTCTCTCTCTCTCTCTCTCTCTCTCTCTCTCTCTCTCTGTATGGTAGTTTAAAGAGGTTTTAAATTTAATTATAAATTCATGTTGAAATAAAGCCGAATGAAAATGCTGATGACAACTATTTTTTTTTAAATTAATGACTTAAAAATAACCTTCAAAACGTGTTAAATTTTAATGAAAATCGATTTTTCTTATGCGGAATGATAAAAACATTTTCGGTGCGTACGATGGCTACTTTCAATTTTCCGACATTATTTTAATCAAAGGATTATTTAAAAAACGTTAAATTTTAACGTCAGAATTCCACTTCCCATTAGCAACTTTAACCTTCTTTCCATCAAAGTCTTTGTCATAGAAATAATTGTGATCCCTCGTATTTAAATCTAAAATAGTTTTAGTACATCACTATACTTATTTGATAAAATTTAATGAGTCAGATTTGGAAGACGGTTTGGTAGAAGACTGTGTTGGTCATCTTGTATCTCGTGATCCTGTTGTTATGCTATACATATTTCTGTATAGAATTGATTATGTTTACTGTTTTCTGTTTTGTGTGTAAATAGTTTTTTTTTTTGTGGCGGTCAGTTTTTGTATGACATGTTGATTGGTCGTAAACTTCTTGACGCCCTCGTACAAAATATCAGCCGTCAGTTGGTGATTGAAATATGGCGCCCGGCAGATCGAAGAATGAGTTGTCACTACACACAAGTGTAGATACTAGTGTTTCTCTGACAGGTGATATTGTTTTATACCTGCAGACCTGATCACATCCAAAGTCAAACTTTTGCACATGCACATCATTTTTACAGCATATGACCAAAAAGCTTTAAAATCAACAAAACCGCTACGAAATATACACAGTCAAGCCTCGTTAGTTCGAAATAGATTGCAATCGGTGGACCAAGAAAAAACTTCGAGATATCGCAGAATTCGAGATAAAGAGAATGAAATTCTTTTAGAAACAATGGTTGGGACATCCAACTTATATGTACTCATGGTAATCGATATAATGATGATCAAGAAATCGAATTCTAACTATTGTAACACTGGTATATAGGATGAAGCAGAGTATTTTAATGCAGATAGATGGGTGTTGTCACTCAACTATTTTTATAACTATTTGTGTGTTTCCTCTATTGCATTCCTTTCATGAACCCAAGGCGGATACAATTTTTTAACTCAAATTAAAATTCAGGAGCGACAACAAGCCTTTCATGCTATATGTGCGTAATTCTGTCCCCAAATACAGATTTTTGCGACCACATTTCTTCCTGTAATTACCAGAACAATTGTTTGTTCAATCATGATTTTTTTTTTGCTGTAGGTCCTATTATGTCGTAAACAAAACCAAACTAGTCTAAAAAAAATTCTATATTTTCTCTCGAAACACATACATGTATATTATTAATACATGTAACTCCAATAGTAGTAGTAGTATTTAGTTTATCTCCTCAAATATTCTTTAAATATCCTTTCCTAATACATGTATTTCTAGACTTAACACAAGTAAACATTTTTGATAAATTAACTGTAATTAAATTTGTCGTGATTTAGACGCACAACAAGCGTTCGCTATTCGGATCGGGATATTTTCCGTCGGACGGGGCATATTTTCATAATTCATCATTGACACTAACAGAGAATTGTTTTGGTGATGATGAGTTTACCTATAAACGTCACAGGGGTCTGTAAACGACCGCTGCGTGGAACGTGCCGGATTTAACGGCAGGTAAGATCCAGCCTTAGGTATTGTACAAATCTACACGGAGTAGCACACCTCATATACACAGGTAAGTTTATTTGTCTTGTTTACCTTATGTGGACGTGTTGGATTTTTATATTTTAAAAAAATCATTTAAAAAGATGAAATTGACTGAAGTATTATACAAATTGTTATGTCTGGTTTTTCATGATCGTATATGCACTTAAAAAGTAAATATAAAATATTTCAATTTTTCAGAAATAAAAGAGAAAATCTGAAATTAAAAAAATATTAATAGTATTGTCACTTAAATTTGAAAATTCTTTAAAAAATTGTATTGATTTATTTAAATTAGGGTAAAACAAATTTTAGATATATAATCAAAATCAGTTCTTATCATTGAAACTCAAAAGATGACTGGGCATTCCTAGTTAAATAATTGATTTTACATAATAATTGCATAATTTCCTGTACAATTATTGTGAATATCAAGTATGTAGATTGACCTTTTACTGGTGAGATGCGCAATGATTAGCAAATTTTAAAAGCAATTATCCTTCAGAATGACCAATATAAAAATATTTTTTTAAATGAGAAATGAGAAATCAATTTCCAATGTCAATAGTGAATGGCAAGGAACATCAACAACACAAACTTAACCCACCTTCAAAGTTAGGTTATGAACATAAACGCGTTTTCTAATATGGAAGGTTAACTTGATAATAATAAAAAAAAATAATCAAGAAACAGAGTTTCTCATAAAATTACATAAATTTAAATTTCAGAGACTTCTTATCTGCCCGGTAGTTTTCATTGAATACACGTATTTACTCTTCCATCTGTCATACTGTGCATCCAGGAAAGTGCATAATACCCAGTAGGTTCAGCATAGCTATGGTTCTGGTTATTATATGAACACGCCCAATTAATAATCAGTATCCATATAAAATAAAAAACAGGTCTTTCTTTAGGTATTGTGCAATTAGACGAAAGTTCAATCAAAACACAATGCGTAATTCTCATGATCTTGCAACTATTTTTTAACACGTTCTACACATGAACATGTACCCCCTCCGGCCTTGATATATCCACCCTTGTTTCCTCAATGATTGACTACATGTAAACACATTGACAGATATGTACCTATCGGGCCAGCGTCACTGCAAAGTCACAGCTTGCTTTAAAAAATTCAAATAACCCTAAAACATTCTGATCCAACTACTGCGCAGTTTACATACAGTTTTTTTATGTACAAATTACGTATCAATCAGGCTATAGATTCCTTAAATGGGGCAGTATATAAATAACCGTGTTGTGCTTTTCAAATCCAGTATACAGACTGGACCAAAATGAAAATTAAAGGTACGTGGTGATATCAAACAAAAGAAATTTGAAATATAATTATGTATATTTGTACTGTGATAGCCCAACGTTCTTACATCAAACTTTGACGCAAACTAGAAATCGTGTTGAGTTCAAATAACCATGTCCCTAAACCTTCAGAGCCAGCCACCTTCTAAAAAAAAATTATATATATATATATATATATATATATATATATATATATATATATATATATATATATATATATATCCAGACTAATTTGCATCGTGATTCACGTCTGCAGAATTTAAGGTCCGATTCTGTTCTCACAGTATCGTCGGCGTTTCGTGATCGACTCCGCAATCAGATCACGACTTTGTCCTCCCACAACAACTGGGCGACATCTTCGGAGTTTGGGAGACAGTTATCACAAAATCACTGCCATTTTATTACTCCAAAATTATAAAATAATCGTTCTCGTACATTGTTTATTTACTGGAGAGAACCACGACACTTCACCGAGTATTTACTACATGTCTAGTGAGGGAAAATCCATGCACTAGTCTGTAAATTAAAGCATTTGTGGTTCTTTGCTTTTAAACTCACTGGGCTGTCACAGCACTTTTTGGTACAGGGACCGGACTCACTTTGATTTTTTTTTTAATTTCGAGTGATGCAATGGTTTGGGAATATTTCACATCTTTCATCTGTTCTGGTATTCGAACTATGATTATAAAACAAAATCAAGAATATCATTAAAACCATAATTTCGTTCAAGTTCCTCATAAAGCATCAATATAATTTGCATTGATTATGCTTTTTGCTGTTGCACAAAGCATAATACAAATATAATCTAGGTCATTATATTGTCCTAGTTACGTCTTTACTATGCATTTATGTGCAAATATGCTTGCAGAGTGCTTGATCATCGATAAATCAGCAGGCTACGCGCTGCATATATTCATATATATTTTCGGCGCAACAGGACGTATGCTGGTAGCCGCCTCTTTTGGCAGAATGGACAGCTTCACGACCTTTTTATGGCTTCACCAGGTCGTTGCCCAATGCTGTGTTCCTTCAATCTCCTATATTTAGATTAATTACACATGTCCGCAATTATTTTAAATCATTCTTTTACAGAAGGTCAAATTGATTCATACAGCCGAAAGAAATGTCTTACATGCATTTGACATTTTTACTTACAGGAGAGAGGATGGCGTTCTCCATTGTGCTGACTGTGGTTGTACTGCCGATTCTGTATACACAAGGTAATTATATTAATTTAGGATACTCCTATTGGCTATTATTATGTTTATTTAGTAATTAATAGAAATTTATTCGTAAAGGTGTCTATTTTTGTACTCAAAAATAAATGAATTTTAAAAATTAACTCATTTTAGTACAAGGAGATTGCGCGGGAAAAGCTGACATTATTATTGCCGTTCCTGGTTCAGTGAATATACCCGGAGAAGAGTTTTTCCCATTTGAGACCTTTCTTCACATGCTTGTGGACTATTTTGTGTTGGACGACAATAATGTCAACATAGGATTCGTTTTGTACGGGAATGAGCCTACTATTCTGAGTCATCCACAGCCATTCAAGGACCAGGCCGAGACAAATACAAGAGCGACCCTTCTTACTCAAAGAGAAAACTATATGAACATTCTAGGATCTCCGCCAAATGTTGCTAGAGCATTGAACCTCATGCGAGCTATGTTCCAGAATCCCAGTGGGTACCCCATGGAGAGACCTCGCCGTGGTGTTAAGAAAATAGGATTTATCTTTACCTGGGGTGCACAGCCCATTGAGGCCTTCGATGACGTAGTCAGGGCTTCCGATGACCTCAGAATGGATGGCGTAACCATGTATGCAGTGGGTAGAAGCCCCATTGGTCCGGAGTTTGCCAGACTTGCCACTGATGAATGCAAACTGTTCAGTATGGGGAACTTCCAGGAAGGGTTGCCCAGTGTCCTCCCGTATCTCGGCAGCAGCATCTGTACTCGTAAGTATCTCCCTGTATTGTCTTTTTATGTTAATAAAGCCAATTAATTTTTTTAATGATTTCTCCCAAATCATCGTGATTTTCACCTCTTTCTTGAGATTTTACACGATTTTCTCTTGTTTTTCTACAGATATGGACCCTATAATTAATGCCTCTTCCATCAACTGTTTTCCAAGTAAGCTTCAATATTTCGTCTTTCTAAAGATTTCTCTTAATCAGACTAAAGTATATGGACATTTTTTATTATTTTTTTTACCTCTGAACAGAGAAGCGTTAGTTAAATTTTACTTGTATAATGAAATGGAGTTATATAAATGATGTAACAAATATAATTGCAATTTACTCTGCCAATGTCAATCGTGATTAGTGAAGTTATTTAAAGTAATGACGAATTATTGACAACCCAGTCTTTTTAAGGCCGGTTTTTTATTTATATAAGATTGCATGATAGGATACATGTCTTATCGTTTCAGAATTTTGGAAGCCCAGTCCTAACCCTCCCATAATCTGCCCCTCCATGAGCGAGATCTTCCAGGACCCCTACAACTGTGCCTACTACTACAAGTGTGACCTGAGCGTCGCCAGGAGAGAGAGGTGCCCCTCCAACATGTTGTTTGACAACTTCATTCGAACCTGCAACTACAAGGACGCTGTCACGTGCTACTCAAGGATGACGTGCCCGGAACCCAACGGACTTTTTCCACATCCGGAATCCTGCAATAGGTTTATGAACTGCTTTAACGGAATTCCTTACGTTCAAGAATGCCCTCCTAACCTTTATTTCAATGAGAGAACCAAACTCTGCGACGACAGACAAAACGTGCAATGTCGTCTGCAGTAAACAAGAATGTCTCATATTTTCCACGATGACGTGGAAAGGTCTAATTCAACTCAAACTCGTTCCCAGTGCCCATCTACCGCAGTGTCAATGTTCAGTTCTCTGTATATCCTTAATATGTAAACCACTGCCTTCAGAAGTTCCAAGTTCATTTTCAACACATAACAGTTTATTTTCAAAAGATATTATTCAAGCATAATGGAATATAAAATTTGTAATTTAAAGAAAAAAAAGGACTTATCAGTGTCATTTCATGGAGTCTTCTCAACTCTTGTGTTTTATAATGTCCATCATTTATATATCTACGTGAAACGTGTATAGCTTGTTATTTTATGTCGTTGTTATAAATTATATGTTGTTGTCTTTTTGTAATAAAACTACATAGAAACCCTCATTTCTAGTGTTTTTATGATTATATGACTGCCGTGGTCTATCGATGACGTCACAGTTTCCTCTTCTTGAGACTTGGTCTTCCAGAGAGGACTGTTGTGTTTTCGGTTGAGCGCGATCTTAGTCTCTCCTCCAGTGTCTGAATAACCTGCTGTAGTTTCTTCATTTCGACATCGTACTCCTGTTTCAGATTTAAGAACTTCATTCGGAAGATTTCCTGGTTATTAGAACTGCTCATTTTCGTCTGCTTTTGCTCTATCTTTTGTTTGAGCTTTGAAAACGTTTCCTCCCATTCCACTGACTGATGCGTCATTTCCGCTTTATGATCTATATCCCGTTTTTTCAATAAAGCGTCAAGCTCTTTCAGCTCTTGGTTTTTCTGTTGGATAATTTCCTCATAATATGCCGTAGTTTCTTCCATATTCTTACAAAACTCCTTTTGTAACAACTCTTTTTGAATTTTTACGTCTTGACGAAGCATCTCTTCTTTCTGGAGGTGACTTTCTTCCAGTCTCTTCATTTGTTCTTGAATTTGTAAATAATTCTTGTTTAATGTTTCAATCTGATCTCTTAGGTTCTCGACTTCTTTGTCATTGTCACAGTAGATGTGCATCTTGCTGTAAAGGTTGTTCAAGGCATCCTGAATTCGCTGGTTCTCTGTCGTTAAACTGGTTAATTTATCGTTCAAGTTCTTGTTAGCTGTTCTCTGAACGTCCAGTTCATCCGCAAGGTATGTGTTTGTTTTCATCAACGACAAGGAAGAGGTGTACCACTTTTCGAACCCTGAGGAAAACTTCTGTAAATCTGCGTGGTCTAGAAAACCTCCACATGCTGAAAGTTTGATGTTATCCCCCGTGGTGGCAGTCGGTTCAATATTTGCTTCCATTTTCTATAAAGAGTGAATAGATATCTATAATATTTTATATTACAAATCAATTACATTTTAATCTCATCTTAGGACTACATATATTTATTTCATGTATAAATATTATCTTTCAAAGTGAAAAATAATTGAAGAGCTTTGAAAATTGTGATCCTTCGGACTTCTTTTAAAAGAAAGAAAATCAGCATGAACAGCCGATAGTCCGAAATATCTGACGTTTTCTTGGCGTTTTTAACGATTTTGATATTTACTTCCTGACGTTTTCCTGGCTCCTGAAAACGTCAGATATTTCGGACTACAACAGCTGTAAAAGTGACAAAGAGGTGATTGGATGTACTTGAGTATTAATACTCCGAAACATTGATATCAAAATAACAAAGAGACTTATGCAAAAAATAATTAAAGATCTTAACGTTAACAATACCGTACTGAACAATTTTAATTCAATTAATAATTTCAAAGCTGTATAGGAATTCTATTACCAAATTTTACAACTCAGTTATATTCTAATTCTAAATGTTTACGGCATTTCCCTACCATAAAAAGTTAAAGAAGTAAATCAACAGATGAAAAATATTATTCTACCTCATTATAATAATTAGATATAACGCGTTTTCTGATTGGTTCTGGACAATCACATGTCAGGGCAATAAAACTTCATATTTCCCTGTCATCGTGATATTTCTTTTATCATATCCAACCCCTTCAGAACCCACAAGAATTTTCATTTCATGCGTATGAAAAATTCCGAGGATGAGCATACGATGCAATCAAATGATTAAGTATAGACTGTTATCGGATTACATCGACATTTTTTAATCCTTTTTTATCAAAAAACTAATAATTCGAAATATTGAAAAATGAGAAATTAAGATGGAAATAAACCGGTAAACTTTCACGATGTTTTTGTTTTACAAGAGCTGAAAAAAAGATTACAACCCAATGTATTCTATATGATCACCTGTTGTTCGGTATAATAAACAATTTATTACATGGACGTTCGGGAGATATGAAGATTTATTCCCCAGGAAAAATCATATTTCCCTCCGGCGTTGCCCTCGGGCAATATGATTTTCCCTGAGGGAGTAAATCTTCATATCTCCCTCACAATCATGCAATAAATTCATAATATTTCCCTGTCATCGAGATATTTTTTTTTTTATCATATCCTACCCCTTCGGAAGCCATAAGAATTTTATTTCATGCTTATGAAAGAGTTGAAGAACAATTTTAACCCAATCCCAATGTAATCCGTTGCCCTCCGGAAATACGATTTTCGCTGGGGGGAATAAAACTGCATATCTTCTTCACCATCATGCAATAAATGTACATAATCTTTAACGGTCTTATTTGCCACACTACTTGGATGTTTGTAGGAAATTTTACATTTCTTTGTTTGCGGCATGCAACTGATAAAGCAATATTTGGATCCGTTTGTTTTAATTATCCAAACTCTTGGTTTGCCAATAGTTGGTCTTAGCCGATACTATATATAGTATAGTTACTGAACAAGTACCAGTAGTCTATCCCAACTTCCAAATTTAATAACTTTTTGTTTAATATTTATGCCTCAGTGTCCAAAATATTGAAACCTAAAATGCATCTTCTATTACGTCTGTTTGAAATTGAATACGGGCAAAAATGTGAAAAGTCCACGGGAATTTTTCATTGCAAACGACATGGAAGTACCAAGATGATAATTAATGTTGAGAACTTCCAAATAAGTAAAAGATTTTTTTTAATATTAGTGAATCCACGTAAAAAATGTCAATATCTCCGGATAATAAGAGGGGAAATTTGGCTATATTCTCAATCTAGTACTTAAAGTCGTTTGCAATATTCGTAGACCTTTATTAAACCTAAAGCAATTGGGGGGGGGGGGGGGAGCAGGTCATAAATGAAAAGTTTTCATTCGATATTTTTATAGTGAATGAATGTACATTAGACACAAATTAAGTAGTCCGAAATATCTTACGTTTTCCTGAGGTCAGATATATCGGACTTTAAAGGAATTTTTTACAATTGTAGATATATCTTTAATATGAAGTGGTGAAAACACACTTTTTCGGACAATTTTTTTTTAGGAAATCGACAGAAAGTGACGCACTGACGGAATCTTAGAACACACTTTTATCAAAATTAAAAATATCCCATATCTTTAACGGTTGGGTGGGGGTTGGGTTGGGAAGGGAAGGGATGATTGAAGCAAAAGCACCTAACGTTATGTATTGTGTATTATTATAGGTAAAGATGCCAGTTAAGGCCGGGTGCCCCCCCCCCCCCCCCCCCCCCCCCCCTGAGTGCCTGACTAAGATTGTCAATAAATAACATTTTCATTAGTTAATCAAAATTTTCATTATCTTGAACTATATAATGACGTTTCTTTTATGAATATCATCAACCCTTACCTGAAGGAAAATTGCAGACGAAAAAATCGAAGTTACTAAGACGCTTTGCAAATGAAGAATTGCTCTATTCTTAAACATCGTCACGTTATATAATAACGTCAGAGTTAAAAAAAATAAGTTTAAAATGTTTTATTATTCCGGTTAGGAATGCACTATTCAATAGAATTTGTACACGTATATCTGTGAATCTCGAATATTTGTTGTACAACTTAACCTAATATAGTCTGTTTCAGTAAACAAACGTGGCAAAGAAACTGGAAGAGGGTAATTTTTTTTCAAAAAACGAAGAATAAAGGTTATGTCAGCTTGTAAGCAATGGTCTGCAAGGAAGTTTATGGTTCTACTAACGTCCTCAAGAAATATGTGAAGACAGAAAAAGACAAATTGAAGACTGTTGATCTTTCTCCGAAGTGGACCTCACTCTCTCAGTTCTTTATGGTAGTTTGAATTACCTCGACTCATAAATTGGGGGGGGGGGGGGGGGGGGTGTCCTTGCAAATCAATGCAGTGAACAAATGCAAACGACTAATTTGTCTTAAACCCAGGTTAATGAAGGTGAAAAATTAATGGATTTTGCATATATATTCGTAGCTGATTTTGCATATATATTCGTAGCTGCAGGTCTGAAAAAATTCGGATGGACGATTTTTTTTCAGACTAGGAGCTACAGACCTGCAGCTAAAATATTCGATGTACAAGCAATTTGCCAAACACTATAGAATTAGAAAGACCAATAAGCAATTGCGATCCCAATATGTGGTTGAATTATAGCAATATACACAGTTATTCAATCAATGATATTTTCTCTCCTTCGAGAATTTTTTCTGCTTGAAAAAACCTTGTTACTGGTTATGAGAGAATGTCAATAACATAAAATGTACATTTTGTGACATTTAAATGTTTGAGAAATGAGAAGATGATGTTTGGTTTTTTTTCTCTGTAGGTAGTCTTTTTACCACAAGGATACCCTGAAAGTGTTAGTACTGATTATCTCCAGTACCAAATATGGGATACCATCCAGGTATAATAAATGATAAGGCTTGAGCATATTCATTGTAGCAATAATCAGAAAAAAATAATCTTTAATTCTAAGGTATTTCTTTACTAAGGCTTTTGCCAGCAGTATAACTGGCACACTGGCAGCCCAGGCCTTGCTGAAGGGAGTTGGGGTTGGCGATGAGAGTGCCACTGTCATGGCTGCAACATTGACATGGATCTTAAAAGGTCTCTCTCTCTCTCTCTCTCTCTCTCTCTCTCAATGACTGTTAAATATCACTGGGTCTGTTTTGTCATTAAATATACCGGTATTATCCTGACAGGTGGATTCATAATTTATTTTTTCAGATGGGACTGGGATGATAGGTAGAATACTGTTTGCATGGATACAAGGGTAAGGGCTAATTCTTGTCTGATTTAACATCACAGTTTTTTTACTCTTTATAAATAAAATATTTATATCTAACGATTTAATAGTTGTTGCTGACTAAACAATCAGTTTAGTACAATTTTATAAAGAAATTAAGGTTTTCCCTTTCATAACTGAATGGATTTTAATCATATTTTGATTTTAAATACATGTTATGTGTCTGCATATAGTCTTTAATAGTTACACTGCTTTTCCTTAGGACCAATTTGGACTGTGATGCCAAAAGATGGAGGTATTATACATATTATAGTATTTTGCAAGCTTTTAAATTTGTAAAAACAAAATACTTGATAAATTGTATTTATTACTTCATCTTTTAGAACAAATTTTATTGATTTATTTTTAGATTATTTGCAGATATTCTCAATGACATGGCCATTTTCATGGAGATTTTAGCACCATATTTCAAAGCCTATTTCACCCCTATTGTCTGCACAGCAGGAGTTTGTAAAGTACAGTAAAATACAATTTTCATTTTAACTTTTAAAATAAAGTATTATAAGAGGTTCTGCAAAACCATTTCAAATTTTCTACCATGATTTCTCTACTTTGATTGATGTGTTATTGACCCATATTTTTAGTCCATTGTGGGTGTTGCAGGGGGTGCAACAAGAGCAGCATTGACACAGCACCAGGCTCGCAGGAATAACATGGCCGACGTGTCGGCTAAAGATGGTAGCCAGGTATGTTTTTTCATTGGTTAATCTGTTAACCTAGTCATCTATACATCATAATGCCTCTACTTCATTATGTACAGATTGTTATTCTAGCATTGGTTCTTTAATCTAGGAAACACTAGTGAATCTGGCAGCTCTAGTCTGTAGCTTAACACTGGTTCCTCTTGTAACTGGAAAAGATGTGTACGTGAGTCTTTGTTGCTGTCAAATTCAGATCAAACAATATCTACCTCAGGTCAAGACTTGACATTGAACTTGATAGACACTGACATTTTCTGTAACTCTCATCTTCTATATATAGTTTATTCCCAAATTTGCAGGAATAATGAATGAGTTTGATAAAATTTGCTTAATTTATTCAAGAACTGGTAAAATGATTGTTTCTTTTAGACTGATCTGGAGTTTGTTTCTACTCTTCACACTGCTGCACTTATTTGCCAACTACTCTGCTGTGACCAGTGTCGTCATGGAGACCCTTAACCAGGCCAGGCTCCACATCCTGGTCCACCATTACCTCCAGACTGGCAAAGTGCTCTCCCCTCAGGAAGTCAACTATAAGGAACCAGTTCTGTGGAGTAAGAGCAGTATGAATTGTAATTGGGTTGTGGTGATGATGCTCAATGCTGTATCTTTGACCTTTTTTCTTTCAGAAACAAGGAGAAAACTTAATGTTCATTTAGGAACCTCTATAGGCAAAGTGTTCTCTAGGTAAGTTAATGTACATGTGCATACATCAATTATTTGGAATCTCTGCACACTGCAACAGTTCTTTCAAACAATTTTATATACAATTTTAAAGAAACCTCCAGGAATATATTGTTGATTTGGTTACCTTGACAACAGGTACTTTATCAATTCATGGATAAGTTCAGTCAAGTTCTTTTGGAATAGCTTTTAGAAATATGTCACAGGAATTAAAAGAACACAAAGAGCAGAAAAAAGTGTTCATTTATATGACTGTACATATTATTTCCTGATCTCTAGAGACAACTCTTTATGAAAGGGAAATACAAATCTTTGTCACAGGCACCTGATGTTATATATTTTTCTCATAATAAAAATAAATACCTTATACCTAATAATACACAAGGTACACATCGCCGCCATCTTGGATTTATTTAAAACTGACACATTAACCGGAAGTTTCACTTGAAACTCATCGGTAAAATTATTTTGAGATCCTCTCCCTCTCCCGATCGGTCCAACAACATCCAAACTTATAACCGATTCAACCAAAACGGTGCATTACACCTATCATTAATAAAAATCACCCCTCAATCTGCATCTACTGCCTTCAATATGCAACAGATGGCTAAAGTTTACATAAATACGTCATACCTCAGGTAACCCCTTCCAAACATAGCAAGGAAATGCATATTCAAAAGGTGTCGATTTTGAATTTGATCAACTTGTATGTAAGTGGATAAACTGATGCAAGTGGATAATATATACTGTCAATTATAACTTCTATTACACAAAGTTTATATAAACATGTTAAAAATATATATTTGGAAATATTGACACAAACACACAGTGCAGGGAAATCTCAGTTACATAATTGTGACAATTTCCGTCCTCCCTTTAGACATTTATCATACATGTATATCTAAGGCAGAAGATGCACTTTGAGAGGTTATGGTGTAATACACCATTGTGGTTGAATCCGTTGTAAGCTTCAATGTTGTAGGACCAATCAGGAGAGGGAGAGGATCTCAAAATAATTTTACCGATTAGTTTCAAGCAAAAATTCAAGCTGATGTGACAGTTTTGAATAAATCCAAGATTGCGGCAATGTGTACCTTGTGTATTATTAGGTAGAGGGTACGTGTATATATTTTATTATGGGAAAAATATATAACATCAGTTGCCTGAGATCTAAGTCTATGCCTCAATGATCATGGATGTAAGAAATCCATGGATAGAATGTTCAGTACATTATTTCTGTAAAAACTTGATTTTCAGTTGTTTTTTTACTTTTTGATCTTGTTAATATTTTCTGCATTTCAGAGCCAGTGTTTTAGAAGAATCAATTGCACTATATAAAGATAGTAACTATTTACTAGACATAAATCTACAAACAGGTTTGTTTTATTTTGTGCATTATTTTCATAGTAGGTTAACATGTAATTTCTATGATCTATATATACAACTGTTGTTATATACTGTAAATTCCTTATATTACGCAAGCACTTCATTCTGCGAACCCGCTGTTTTATATCAAATTGTGAGAATATAAAATTGAGAACTTTTCTCCTCATTTCTTATACTTCTCAACTCTTAGAAAATAATGGCGAGATTTTAAAATTCGCAGAGGGTGCTTCTCGCGATTTTACACGGATATTAATTCCTCGCATTTAATTAGGAATCTACAGTATTGTCCAGTACACGTCTTCTGCCAATTTAAATAATTTTACATTTGAAATAATCTTCCTCCTGTTCGTTAGTGTTTTTGTCCATGTTGTCCACCAGTTTATAGTGTATTTTCAATTTTAGGCTGCGTCTCCATAATCCTATCCCCCCTCAGCACCACCATGGATCATTTACAGAGCTGTTTCCAAGCAGAGCTCATAGACTATGTCTATGATAATATGTACAAGCCAACGGTATAATGCCCAACAATTACTGTTGCCTTACGATTTGCTTTCGTTTGATTTAATTTACATTTTTTATCCCAATCCAATCCATTATGAAAAGAAGTAAATTATAGCAATTTAATCCAAATCACAAGAGGTTTGAATCAGATTTGCAAGTACAATCATTTATATAACATTTTTTTTTTCGTGGGTGCAAAAATATTTACAATGAAATAAAATAGGTTTATTACTCTTGCATTGTCAAATTAACTCATTCAAATGCTTCAACACCAGAAAAAATAATGAGTAGGCTTATCAATTTCAGGCAGTCTGTATTATTTGGCAATACATGTGCATGTATTACAGATGCCCATTGCTATGTTCTATCACCCTGCAAGTGCAATTTTATCTTTCCTTCAAAAGGATGAATGTGAAAGATATTAAATTCATTGCTGTTCTTTTCCAGGCAATATCAGACAATCTTGGGAATATAAGATCTGCTTTAAATGATGGCGATACCCTTAGTGCCACTGCTGCGTCTTATAACTATGCGACTGTACATTTGGAGAGGTTCCAGCAGGGCCTAACCGAAAAAGGCTGGCTCTGCGAGCCCCTCCTTCTGGGCCCTGATGAGTGGAGGGCTGAGTGGGACAGTGCTGGGACACTCGACAAGAAAGACGTATGAGATGTCAGTAGTCATTATAGAGCTTAGTTGTGATACATCAGTCTTAAACTGCGAAGCATACAAATCCTGTAAAATTGGAATCTGAATATTATGTTGTGATTTGATTAGGGCTAGCATGGTACCTTTAGCTAAGGAGAAATGATCAAGTCAATTCCTGTACATTTATGTACTTGTAACAACAAAATAAATGTTAAACAGATTTTTTTTAATTTTCATCACTTTATATACACATGGCATATTGCACATAGAAATAAAGAGAATCAACAATGGTCAATATAGAAAAAAACACACCTTACAGTCATGTTCTCACAATAGCAAAATGTTTTGAGATAATATTTTTTTTATGTCTGAGAATCCCCCCACTTTCATGAATATATCTCTCTCCCTATGTTTCAGATAAATATTTCCCTGCATGGAGTCTTGTCTCTGTGGTGAAGGATGCAATGTAATTATTATACAAACAAAAGTACTGATACTATGCAATATAAATTAATGAACTTATAAATTCCAACACTATAGTGACAATACATAATTCTATCATATGTATGTTGGGCCTAAATTCAGGTGGCTGACTTGAGTTTTTCATTGTGTAGTATTTTACAATTGCTAAAGTACAGTATATTTACTCTTCTAAAAGAATTTTCTCTCATCATTTATCAGTGAAGAAACACAAGTAAAAAAAAAAATTAAGAGGTTAAATATTTAAAAATATTGATGTTTGAGGGTGGGTAATAAACTAATGATAATAATAATAAACAAAATGAAATTTTAAACAGTTACTGGGGTATGTGGAAATCTTTAGTTATTTTTTAGAAAATTTCTTTAATCTGTCCGACAATTTAATTTTGAATTGTTTTTATTAATTGACCCTTCAATTTTAAGATGGAAAGAGTCCATACCCAAATAAACATAATGCCAGGTCTAATAAAAATTGGCTCATAAGCATAAATACTCGTTCCAACAGTGGGATTATGCTGACTAACAGGGAATAAACATTCATTGAAATAACACAGTAAGATATTATATATTCTTGTTGTTCTGTACTGGGGAACTATTTTGAAGCAATAAACTTGCAAAAAATCATTTTTAGTGAAAAATATTCTAGAGTCAGAGAGATACTTATTCTGAAAGTTTAAATGTCTTCTTGAAAGATTTCTTTTGTTTTAAAGCTGTATATTTTAACACCTCGGATTTCTCTCACAATATGACACACCACATAATCTCACACCAAACACATAATTAATACTTAATTGACACACTACATTTAGGGCTTAGAATCAAAGGTGTTCCAAACTACTACATTGACAAAATCTTTAGGAGTTGGGTTAAAGTAATGCCCAGTGTTATCCAAAACATTGACAAAAAATCATCTAACTATGCCAAAGAATCAGTTTTAGAATCTGTAAATCCCATGGAAAATTTTGATTCAAATGGTTGCCATTCAAAGAGTTAGCTTTTGAAATTTTCTGAAAATGATGAAGTATGACTGATCATTTATTCTGTATACAGTTGTACTCATTCTGACTTCTAATATGATTTTATCACAGCTTATGACTACATCACTCTTATCTGTCCAGAGAAAAAGCAGCTATAATTAAAATCTCTCTCTCTCACACACACACACACACCACAACATGGAGGTAAATTTTCATTCATACTCTGACAAGTCTGGTATTGCATGATGGGTACAATCTTGATGAATCACGACACACATAAGGTCTATGAGGAAAGAAGCATTGCATTACTGTCTCATAAAAACCAGTCAGTAAGTGAATCATGTATATATGTACTGTCAAATACTCTACAAACTATCTCATTTTCTGCATAATTTTGAACACATGGCACAAAAGTAAAAATTTTGCACCTAGGTCTCTTGTCCACAGGAATCTGTATTTAAGGTAATTATGTGCCTTGCATTACAAAAAGCAAAGTTCAACTTAAATGTGTGTATTTTGTAAAGGACAAATCAAATACACATGTTATTTCACTTGTGTACCAACAAAATTAAATAAAAAAATATATTCCATGAATAGATCAATGTAAAACTGAATAGAGTCAATTACATTTGTGCTAACCTTAATATTAAGGCAATGGCTGATGCTTACACAATTCAAGGTGGACAGATAAAATGAATTGCACTCATTTAGGTACATGAAAATTTTGGATGCTGGACACTTGCTCATCCATGCAGATTAAAACTTGAACATGAAAGGTTATTATAAACATTGCAATACATGTACAGTATAGTGTTTAACATGAAAAACTGATCTAAACTGCACCTGAAATTTCATTTTGATGCACACTTGCCTAATAAACTGGTTTGTTTAAAATTCTGTCATTAAAAAATAGTTTCAAAATACTGGCTTATTGATTCTAGTTTGTACAAGTGTACTTGTAAAAAAATCACAAAAATAAAACAGGACAACATACATAAATGAGATGATGAAAATGATATGTACAAATAATAAACCGTCTAAGAATAAATAGTAACACAGTCATTATGCTCTGTCCATCTGGACAATTGTGTTAATTTTTTTATACTCATCTCTAAAATACTACTGACCTCAGCGAAAATAAAGAAATGCGATGTTAAAATTACATTAAAATGACAAAAACACACCAGCTACAAAATAAAATGTTCTCTACAGCTCCAAACATTCTAAACAATGCTACTAAATGGTCATGGCATGAAATATATATATACATGTATATATATCACATTTTGCATAAGGTTTTGAATGTTTTGTGGACACTTTCTTTGGAAGGCCGTGTCATATGAAACTCAGGAATGTCTTATAAAGCACTTACATTCGCTCCCTTAAACAACATTTTCAACATACTGTCCTTGATGTAACTAAATGATTAAAACTAAAGGAAAGGGGGGGTGTTGTCAGATATATAAAATACAGAATAAAATACTGACAGATATTTCATGGTCATAAAAAGAAAAAGAATTTCTACTTAATTATTACAAGAAGGGAAGTACTAATAAAGTTTCACCTGCAAACACTTGGAGCATCAACCACTCAGCAATCCACATTTTCCACACACTCATTTAAACACATAGATTTGGAATGGAGAAGGATGAGGGTGAAAAGCTTGATTTGAATATTAAATAAATAACAATCATTGAACGTACACAAAATAAAAGCACTTCGGAGTCTCACTCTGTGACATTAACTGTGCTTATTCCACATGTTCCCCGGCTTCCTCAGATAGAATACCTGCAGCTCAGGATAACAAACGTGTTCAGTGACAGAGTCTCGTGTGAACCTGTGTATGCAGATGGTTTCAAAATCTAGGAATTCCTTTTCAGTTTGTGAATTTTTCTCCCTTTAATGTCCAAGTCACTATCTTGGTTCCACTTTTGTTTTTTCTGGACATGATTTTTATTTTAACAACTACAACACTGTCTTGTAATAAATTCTCACAGCCATTCTAACAAGAAAGACATGGTTCCACATGAGCAGTGACATGGTTCCAGATGAGTGATCAGGCCGTGAATACGGAATCCACGCTGCGAGATAAGTGGACAGGATGGGAGGGGCTTCTGACCAATCGTTTCTTCGGTAGCTTCTCCACCAACTTTAGAAGTGTTCTAAATTGTGGGCGATCATCAGGCTGGTAGGACCAACAGTCCATTAAAACATCCTGGTCAAAAGAAGAAACATTAAGTGAAAATGTGGAAGATAACTCTTATAATGGAGCTATATAATCAATACACATAGCAAATTCATTCATCAATCTATCAAATAATGTTCACACAATTGACTTTTTATACAAAAGCAACTGCCAAAAAGTACAAATAAAGACAAATTTTAAATCTCCGAAGTATACACCACTCACCTTTAACAAGTAAGTTACCAGTAATGATAAAAATAAAAAATACTTTTACATCATCGATGTCTGTGGGATACATGAGGTAAAATAGTCAGACAATGTAGAAAGAGGGATAGAATTTTTCTAAATAAAGTTTAATATTGATACAAACACATGTCAGAGAGACTTTATAGCGGACATTACATTAATGTCACTTTTGCCTTTTGGTTAGCCTTACAATGAAAAAGAGTTGAATACTGGTACATGTGGGTACATTTTATGCAGACTCAAAAAATCACCATTTTATTAGACATGTTTTCTGTTCTATTTTTTTTTTGTAGGGATACCTTAACCAAAACTCAAAAAAATAATAAAAATAAACATGGCTATAAAATATTAGTCCTTCTTCTGGTCTTTAACTTGGACCCACAACCCAAACTACTGCTAGTGATCAGTGAGGACTGGAGCAAAAAAGTTTTAATGCATCACAAGTAGGTTTATTTTAGAACCATCTATTTTTAGCATACTGTTAGATTAATGATATTTCTCTTGCTAATTCTCTGGCAGGTTTTTTGCCTTAAGATTTATCATTACAATGTGTAACAACATGAAGTTTTTGGTAATTTTATAAAGAAATAAATAGTTCAAACCATTCATGATTAAATGATCTACATTTTATACATGTATTTAACTTGTACAACCTGTACATTCTATTGTATGAAAAAAACAACCAGCAAAATAGAAAAGTACGACAGAATTAAGAAATAAATCTAATGGACAAAACAACAGGGCCATCCTAAAAAAAATGTTTGTTTTGAATTGCCGCCAGGGGATTTCCAGAACCAGGAGGGAGGGAGGGAATTTTTTTTTCTATTATTTTTCATACTGAAAGTGGAGCTAATCAAAAATTGGTAAAAATTAAAAATCTTCATGAACAGTGGAAATTAAATGCTAAATAAACTTTTTTTAATTTTTTGCTAATAAAATTTTATTAGCGGGGGTATTTCAATGAGGCTGGAGGAAATTCCAAACAAACAATAATTTTATTTTGGCCCAGTACTAAACATAAGCGAATATCATGCATAAATAAATTAGCATCAATAAATCAGTGAATACACCACAAACAACACAACAGCACAGAACTGAAGCTGTGGCAATGAGGACATCAGGCTCATGGTATATGTGCAGCAAATCAAGTGATATACAATCTAGGAAACCCCTCTAGGTTCCCCCTTGTCTACAGAATGTGTAATACAATTTACTCAGTTTTATTGGAGAGTCGGAGAAAGGGCATGCAGCATGCGTTCGGAGGGATGGTTACAAGACAAGTTATTAGTCCCTACCCTAGTGGTCTGGCCCCGAGAACCACTGGATCAGAAGAACGCCTAAAATTAATTGACTTGGGTGGTATCCTAGTGGAAAGTTTGCGAATGTGTTCAATCAACTGATTAAACTCGGGTCTATCCGAGTGATTGAACGACCAGCAAATGCCGAATAAATCCTGTAAAGGAGAAAGCTGTCAGTTGGAGATGGCTGGGTCCCCATGCTTTTTGTTAATAAACCGTGTCACCTGTCTCCCTGTAGTTCAACAAATCAGTGACTGCTTATCCTTAAGATCTAGCTTTCATAAGTAAGACATACTCAATTTCTTGTCTTTATTAGTAAACTTTACAAATGGAGAGTTCCAGCTGCTGCTCCACGCTTATATGTATTTTCTGCATGGCAAATTACAGTGAATGATTCACAAAATTATTAAGCTATACTGAATAAACATAAAAACACTTATATTGTTGAAATACACAGGTGACTCAATTTCTTGTTTTTGCTTTGTTATATTAAATGGCTTTTATATAGAATGTAAAAAAAATATCTTTAATGATTAGAAATTAAATGAGCATGTACCAATCTTTGTCATTACAACCCTTCCAATATCAGAAATGAAGCATGATATTTGTTTAATTAAGAATTTGGATGTACAATGAAGAGTGTAGATTGCATGTACAATGTAATAATATTTCATTCTTGTGCCATGTACTGGTCTTCAGATATTTTTTTTTAAAAGTGTAATTGATTCTGTACTGAAATAATGTAATTAAGTAAGTGTGTGTGTGTATTTGGTATATATGTTTGGTATATAACTTAAGACAGATTTTTCACATTGTGTGAAATCAAACAAGTAAAGTCAAAACATGCAACAAAATGTTTAATATGTCTAATTATGTTTAATATGTCTAATTAGTCAAATAACCTTAAGGACTAATATCAGGATTTTTATATCTGAAATTAGATGAAATGTTGTCTTTAGCTCAAATATTGGATACAACTTTGAGATTTTCGATTGTTGCCCACTGACCACATATGATGAGTAAACTGAGTAAAGGGGAGAGAACTGTTGTAAATTTGTCTCCCACAGTGATTCATATTCAGTAGACTTTTCTTTAACACTTGCATCCATTTTACAAACAGTTTAATTAGTTTTACTAGGGATTTTAAAATAGAGCTAGGAAGAGACAATATCGATACCATATGGCTTATTTAGAGAGGAAATTACATAATAAACACGTTTTAAATAAGATGACACTTGAAATCCTGATATTGGTCTAAAAAGTTTCACTGGTTAATTTCTTTGGAATTTAATTTTACATCCATGTATTAAGCATCATTAATTATGATATTCATTAAGTTTTAAGAATCTCATTCTTTGTGAATTTACAAATTTCTCTTTTTAAAGGGCCACATTTAATGCCATCTTATACAAAAATAATTGTACTAGCAAGCACTAAAACAAAAATTGCCAACATTTGTGAAGTACACAATGATTTTTCACAATTGCGTGATTACATAGCTTTTACACTGTGTAGCAAAAATATAAAGTGTAATCAAATACAAGTATGTTATACATGGATGAATGCATTATATATCAACATTTGACAAAGCTAAACAAGACAATTTGTACAAACAAAGTACAAAATGAGTAGCAAATATACAGGACAAGCTGACCCACATATAAGCTCACCTTGACCTCCTTTGAAGCCATGACGCTCCCCAAAGATTGCTTGATCCCCCTCCCAACCTGCCAAATGATGCACTCTGGTGGTTGGTTTCTGAAGGGCCAGTCACCAACTAGTAACTCATACCATATAGTTCTGTACAAAAAATACAAAAACATACAAATCACAAATTAATGTTGAAATTCTGCTGATCATTAATTCAATACAAACACCCTGTGAATGTCTTCAACATTTTGTACTTAATTACCCAAATGCGTAAACATCCGACTTTTCAGAGAACGGCAGGTCTACTTTTGATCTCCCCGAGTGTAGACACCTAATGACCTCAGGGGACAGGTAACACAGCCAACCCGGAGAGATGTGCAACCAATCACCTTTTCTGTGAAAAATAACAAAACAGAATAGAGAAATTCCTAAGTGAACCAGGCCCAAGTCAATGGAAGGTGTTTTAGTCTCTGACAATAAGTATCTTTATCTGAATAATTGGCTATGTCATCACTCATGTAAAGAAATAAATAAAGTTTAAAGTTCAAATACCTATTTCCATGGCAGATTTTGGTCACACTAAAGAGTCCGAAGTCTGTGATTACAACTTTGCCATTTTCTAGAAAAATGTTCTTTGTTTTCAAGTCTTTATGGATGATTCCTCTTGCATGTAAATAACCCATACCCTGTAAATGATGAAGATGGCAAGTCAACTAAGTTATAAAATACAAAATCAGTGAGGCCATTTGATAGAAACCATAATCTTAATTGTTATAGTAGTATATTCTCGCTATATAACCCTATATAGATGAATAGTCAATAATTGTAATATTAGCTCGCCAAAAAATATTGACCAGTCAATATTTTTTTAATATTGACCAGCTAGGAATAATATCTAGAGAATATTCCCTCTATTTCAATTAATCGCTTCTGATTTATTGATTCGTTTATGGTGACGTAAATAACTCTTCACGACTCCAAAATAAGGTGACGTCATAATAGGCAATCAGTCAAGGCAAGTAAACAACGGATACGCAATGCAACGGTTTGCTATCATAACGAATATAAGGATTTGCGAATTAATGTGGAGTAAAATCAGGTAGAATATCTGTAATGTAATTCATCGTGACAATTATTGCTTCGCGTCGGGCAATATTTCGTCCCTCGGGGGCTAATATAATCAATGTTGCCCTCAACCCCAGTCAATATTTGTATAATGTTATTTAAGTAGTTCAATAAATAATTATTCATGCTTTTTAAACATGCATAATACTTTTTCTTGCACCCACTATTATTAAATGAAATTTGATTACCTGTGCAATTTGCTGAGCTATCACAATAGTTTTGTTCATGTTGAATTTTTCACGGGCATTGGTACGGACATATGTATATAGTGTCTGTCCACTGCAGTAACTAGAAAAGAATTAAAACAACAAGGTAACACCAGTCTCTCTATACAACAAAACAGCGGTACAGTGACTAGGGAACAAATGCTTACCTGGTAACTATGGCCAGGTGTGGAGGTTTCATACAAGCACCCATAAATAATAACAGGTTTTCATGTCGTGTGTTCTTCAACATGGCAACCTGGAATCAGAGCATCAAAACAGACAATTTGAGAGTTTAAATGACATGTGAAAATATCCTTTTTGCATCTATTATAACAAGCTAAACAAATGGGTACAGAGTGATCTTTCACATCTATCTACTTACTGCTGGAGAGAAGATCATTTAGTTCTTGAATGGAGATTGACTTACTTAATACATGCAACTTATTTTGGTATGGTTTACCCTCTAGTCTCACCTCGAGTTTGAATGCTGACAGTTGAGCTTGGTTGTTGTCGGAATCTGGATCCATGTGCAACATTTTAATGGCTACCTGTCCATGCCAAGTGCCCCTAAACAAAAACTTGAGCCTTATAGTCACCTTTAAAATTATATTTTGAATATTTTGTGATGGATGACAATTTTTGTTTTTAAATCTGTTCATTTTTTCACTAAAAATACAGATACACACATTGTAATAATATTCTGAAGTTGTTTAAATGACTTCTCACTTGTAAACTGTTCCAAATCGACCGGTTCCAATTTTATCCATTAACTTTAACTGCTCAAATGGAATATCCCACTCTTTTAATGTCACAGAAAGCTGCAAACAAAAGTTAAACCATAAAACTGCAGTAGTATGAGACAAATTCTTACTGATCATTAACTGTATACACCTAGTACAAAGTCTCCATCAGACTGAATCAGTTTACATACATATATCTCACCTACCCTGTTCATCAGGTGCATTCTCATCTCAAATGTACTTTTGTTTCTTGTTATGGACATGAATTTTTTTGTCTAAATAACTTATTTAACTTTATTTGTCAAAGCCTTTTGATATGTACATACAGTATGCAATATGAGAGAGATGGTGTGTGAGAGATGTACATATACTAATATTGGGTCTGATTTGTTTGTGATACAGAGGGTACATATCCTCTTCCAGTATACATCTCTGATGTTTCTGGTAATTCATTAGAGTTTGAAAGTAGTACAGTAGTACAAAGAAAAAGGAAACATTAATGAGATTTGGAGATTGCTGACATTTTAAAATACTTTTCTACTCCTAAACAAAGAAAAGTGTTATGAACTAAAACAACATATGAAATGGAATAAAATCAAGGATAAAATGGAATACAAGTTATTTTACTGTGCCAAGATGTTTGATTAGTGAAGTACATTCAGTTAGGTTTAAACATGATGGCATGAACCCAGGCTCCTTACAACTTTCAGCGTTAGGGGAGTAAATGGTATACAAAGTATGTCAGTGATACATACACTGTTGCCCCTATCCCAGTGGTGAATAATGCCATCCTGACTGTCCATGGAGTCTTCCCTCTCTAACGTCTTCTCTGAAGCATTACTCTGCAAAATGTTGACAAAACAGATACTGAAGATCTAACAAGCACACTCCAAGATTTCTACAACTGATTAAACATTGACTAGACTGAAGTAACGAGATACACTCACGTCTACTAATGTTTTGTTGCTGTCGTCCGAGGTGTTTGTGCCCACCACATCTCTGTAAGAAATCAGGGAGAGGAAAAAGATAATATTAATGAATCACCAAATAAAAGTTCATTTACAATCCATAATTTGCAAATTTAACCTTGCTACAAGAGAACTTTGTAGAGTTATGAGTTGTATGAGCTTTTGGCAAAATGACATTAGATAATCTTCCCCACAGACTGACCTACTACTGGACACTGAGGAGTCTTTTCCTAAGACATCACCATTGGCACTGGGCTCTACAATTTCTGCAAAAACAACTCAAATTCAATCTATTAAGTCCCCAAAAAACATAAATGTACCGGTATTTACAATACATGTATCAAAATATTCTGATTGCCCAAGTTTATCCACCATTTTGATCTGCTTACCTGGGAAGGTGAACGTGGTCAGGTTTTGTGTGTTGGCCGGGGAGGGGGTGTAACGCATGGTGGTGGGGGAGGATGGAGTCGAAGAATTACATGAAGATGGATTGGAACCAGAATCTGTGGTATGAAAAGCTGGAACCGAACTGTTTTTGCTTGGTTTCAGGTGAATGCCATTTCTTTCTGCACTTGGACTAGGGGAACCTGTATTTAATTTATTTAATGTAATTGAAACATTGTAAACCAATCCATCATCAAAAGAAGCTGGTGTACAATCTTTTTATCTACATTTAATCTTTCATAGAAAACCAGAAAGTTTCCAAGATTAAAACAGACTGAAATAATATATTCCAATATAGAAATGATCCTGTTCCATATTTTTGCTTTTTTTCAGTATTGTCTTAATTCTTACCATCTCTGTGTTTTAAATCTATCAGGTAGAAATCTGGCAGACACTGGGTTGGAGCCCGACTTGTACAGTCTCTGTGACACTTAAACCTAAAAGGTCAAACCACATTACTCCACAATCACTCAGCAAGATTCTAGAAAGCAATAGGTCTTTGTTTTATAATTATTTGACAGAACAATTAACATTTTTTTCTTTTAAATTACAACAATGACCCATCATTATGTATAATTATGTATATTGGTAACATAAATCAAAACATAAACAGTTTCTGCATATTGATTACTGTTTGAATCAAAGACAATACAATGTATATAAAAATCTTACAGGAATTTCATACACAACATATAACAACATTGATCAAGAAAATTTAATAAAACTTTTCAACAAACAAGTATAAGCATAAATACATATCAGGCAAAAAAACATTAAATAAATGTATTGGTTCTAAGGCACAGCCACATGATGCCAATGCATTGATAAATTTTATTGCCATATGGAAACACGAGAACTCAACCGGTAAGTTAAAATAAAAAATCAAATTATTCCTCTTTTGCAAACCATGAAATACAGTCTAGACTGTCTTATGTGACCATCTATGGTACTAAAAGAAAAAGGTCACATAAGACAGGGAGTCACTTAACTCAGTCCCAGACTACTCTCACATTTATCATTAATAGTACTTTGTTTCAAATAGTTCAAATATTATACTGTGGAATCATCATTGTTCGTGGGGGACCAATGTTCGTGGCTTTCGTGGGTAACCCTTGCCAACGAATTAACATCCCCATTAACCTATACACAATCATTTGTTTAACATTTGTTAATTGTTTTCTGATTACACTACCAACGAAATTACGTCCCCACGAACCAGGAAAATTTCGGCTACCCACGAACATTGACCCCCACGAATAAAAATGATTCCACAGTATCCTATATCTTAAAACTAAGTTTTAATTAACTGAATTTAGAAATTAATCGCTGCTAGCAATGTTTTTTATTAATTTTAAGAATCATCTATAAAATGAATTAAGGAGAGCATATTTTTTGTTCCATTTTCCAACAAATGGATTAAGACAGTATATTAATGTATTCATGGCTGGCAAGTAATGGATGCACTCCTTGGAGCAGATTATGATGTAAATACAAAATAAATCTGCCTGCCGCATTATGTTTCGAGAAATTTTTGGCCCAAGAACCAATACATTAATTTCTTTTGACCTTATAAAACATTTGAATGACTTACTGATTACACTTAAAGATTAATTTCTGGTACACAAAATATATGGTTAATCTAGGTTGAGTATAATTAAGGTAGGATTCATATTGGCACTACGCTTAAAGATGACACAATATGTTAATATCAGTTAGGACTCATATTCATCCATTCGTAGCAATATGAAGAATGGATAGCGGGACTTACTTGCAAATTTTGCATGTCTTTCCCCTGAGGTAAATCTGCTTGTTACAGACTTCACACGTCCCGCTCATTATGTATCCTTTCTTAAATCTAGAACACAACATGGAAGATCTAGTGCACAACACAAAAAATAGGTATACAGAACAGAAAACAAAAGACACAACATGAAGAGTTGTCCGGGGGTCTACAACCCCAGAGAGAGACCAGGAAACACCCTACATTAAAGGAAACAACAACACAACATCTGACGGGACATCAGGACACAACATCTGACAGGGACATCAGGACACAACATCTGACAGGGACATCAGGACACAACATCTGACAGAGACATCAGGACACAACATCTGACAGGGACATCAGGGCACACTCCGCTCGTCAGTACTCACATGACACGTATCAATAGTATGTTATCAAAAAATAAATACTTAATTTCAGTAATTTCATGACTTAATTTTCTTCCTCCTTTAATTAGCTATTCTTTGAGAAAATTCTGAGAGAAAAATTATCATTTACTTCTTTAAAAAAACAAATTCCAGCAAAATGTACAGAACTGATTTTTAAAGATATTTTCCTCCCAACTGCAAAATTTACAGTTTATGAAATTTATTTGATTAAATTTATTTGTGCCATTATATTGGAGTTATAAGACAGTCTGGAAATGCCTGAGGTCCCCTGGAATCTGTTTTAACAACAGACTACTTGTACTTGTCTCCTTACTTGCAGACTTTACACTTGTAGCCCAAAAACATTTGTTTGTGACAGAAGTCACAAGTTGTTATCTTAAATGTGTTTGATATCCTGGGGTAGGCCGAATAGAGAGAAATAAAAATTAATTCATATCAGTTCATAAATATCTTGATTACTTTCAAACAATACGTATAAAAAATAATTATGATATGATTAACACAAAAAAAATTCAAAATATTTTTGATAAAGTTTCAAACCTGTGGACACACTTTGGAGACCGTCCCGGAGGAATACTGAGATTATCTGAAACACATAAAAAGGTAATCAGTAGGGTTCAACATTGAATGGCAAGGACAGATACTTACTGTCAGGATATGAGGGTGAATTATGAGAGGGCTAATGACTGACCATTTGGGTCAAAATGAGTACATGTATAGAAGACTTTCTTATTTTCTTAATACACTGTACATTTCATATTTACTTTCTAAATATGAAGGGAAAATTCTGTGAGAACAAATAGATGTACACATTTAATAATTTGATTTTAATCTGGGTAAGGAATACCAGTCCTCATTTTATCTATATGGCTGTGTATAAACTTTTTATCAAAATATTGGGGAGCACTCTGTGAGGGCAAAATATTGAAGTCCTCATTGATTTATGATAATTTCCATACTTAGTGACCAGGTAAGAGAGAGACTGCATGTGGAAAAGGGATCATTAAATATTGAGGAATTCCTTATTTACAGTCTAGAAATTAGGGCAAATTCTGTGAGGGTTATTTGTTCTCACTGAATAACAGGCAGTTCAACTCTTATTGCCAGGTATAAGGGAAATTCTGTGAGGAGAAGAGAACTTCATTGAATAAATAGGAATTCCAAGTTTACTGTCTAGACTAGAGGGAGAAGTCTGTGAGGGATTGGGAACCTCATTAAATGACTTGGATTTCCACACTTACTGTCTAGACAATAGGGAGAATTCTATGAGGGATTGGAAACCTCATTAAAAGACTTGGATTTCCACACTTACTGTCCAGACAAGAGGGAGAAGTCTGTGAGGGTGAGGGGTAGGGATCCTCATTGGATGGCCTTCGAACCACGTGTGTATTTTCCAGTGTCAGATCTGGCCGTTTTCTTCGCCTGTTCAGGAATGCATAACATTGATCATATATTGGTTGTAGTATATAATAAAATTATGTAAATAATAATGATATTTTTAATTTAATTTTAATATCAAGATTTTCTACTAAAACTTCATTTTTATGTGGATAATCTCTAAACTTAAAAATATAAACAACATGCAAATCCAGTATGCACGCTTGTCATATAGGTTGTACTGACTATTTGGTTGATGAATTGATCTCCTTAAACTATTTTTTTTATGAGTATGTGTGACTATGAATGATACATGTATACTGTAAAGCAGTTTTTTAGGTGGTCATAAATTTGGCAACTTTCATGTTTACCAATCATTTTGATTTGTGTTAACTTGAAGATTTAAAATTTTTCCTATTACAAGCATATTTATGAGGTAATAACAAAAACTTCAAATTTGATTATTTGACATTAATCATCCAAATACATTAAAACTTAGCTCCACACAAAAATAAAATGCTTTACAGTATATGTTGTGCAATGTAAAAATGAGAAATAAGAGTAATACAAAATGTACAAACACTTCTGTTTTCTACAATCAGTGTTAAAGAAACAGTTTAGTAAGGTTTTCTACTCATAAAGCACTGTTAATACACATCATCACTTATGTTAAAAACAAAACGCTCACGAACTTTAATTCTTTCTCATTAAATTCTTAATGATTACAGTAATTTTTCAAGGCCATTAAGACCATCAGAAAGTTTGTTTTTCATAATAAATTTCTTTTTAATATTAAGTATACATAGATTACTGGTACATGTACATGGTTTTTGAATAAAATTGAAATTGAATACTGGTACATGGTTTTTCAATAAAATTGAAATTGAATAATTTCAAAAGTCTGAACTTGAGACAATATGTTAATGATACAGGGTGAATGCCATGAACTTATAATGGCAATAATTGAGACAGACACTGGGCTCACTCAGTGATGTGATACAGAATACAAGGTGCTGTGTTTTACTGAACAGTGATCAGCCCTCTTCTGTTGTATTGTACTGCAAGATGCCTCACTAGTGAATACACTGGTCTACTAATGCTACTTCTGACTTCTTATTGAGAGATTAGTACCAGAAACATTTTCTGATAGCTCAAGTCTTCAGTAATAGAAATGTAAACTCTCATTCAGTCATTCCACTTGCAACAGGCACTAGACAAGAACAGCTAGAACTTGTTATCTCAAGCAAAACCAATATTATGGAGAGAAATTCTTAATCAGTGAAACTTTTCAAGCAAAGTGTATTCAGGCAGTTCAAGTGCAGTTTAGGTCGAATCAATAATCTCTATAATGAATTTTGTTGAATCTAAAATCTGATTTAAAACATTAAGCAGAAATGCTGACAATACATTTCTTTAGAAGTTAATTTTATTAAATATAAATTATAATGATCACAAAAAATGCAATAGTTCTATAAATCTAAAAGCCAAACAGTTTTACAGAACAATCTGCAAGTTTTGCGATTAATCAGGTAATATAAGAGAGTAGCAGAGGCAGCCATTCTTTGTTAGACACGCCTGTACTGGCAAAACACAGCACAGAAAACACTCACTCTTCCGAATAGGATTTAATCAGGGGTGGATGGGACGGTCTAGTAATTAAGTGTTTGTTAAATCTAAAAGACAAGAAAACACACCCAAATCAGCTCCGTGCAGCGCATTGTCGCAAAAATCATTTCTCCAGAAAATAAAAGTTTGATGTGCAATGATGAACAGTGGTAATAATAAAATCATAAATAAACTACATGTATAGTGTCTTTGATAAAGAAACTATAGCAAAAATATTCCTTTCATGTAGGCAAAAGTATTGACACCCTCTCACCATTTATATGTAAAAAAGGAAAAAAAGCATGCAGGCATATAACTTTTACAAATCCAGTCATAAGTATTATCATTTTTTTCCCCATTGCTTTGCTTTAACTACTTCCTAAAATCCTCAAAAAATCTGTCAGTCTGAATTACAATCTGACAACAATAAAAAAATCCCTGAATATTAGCAGCATTAGTGAGCACCAGGCAGAGTAGAGGGACGTACTTGTTGATTCCATCGTACTTGTTGATTCCGTCCACGTCGACCACTTTGATGTGGAGATTAGTGTGGAGGTTGGTGTAGGACTTGCTGGAGGTGATGGGGACTGCCGTAGACGGGCTCTTGACCTTGATCCTACTGGGCGGGGGTGGGGTGCTTGGGATTCTACTTGTTGTGTTGTGTTGTAAGGGTCGTGTTGTGGGAGGGGTGGCTGGAGGGGTGATTCTGAAAAAGAAAACAACAGCAGCCATTGAATTCATTACACCATGACTTCATTTTTTTGGTCTTGTACATAGAAAGCTATATTTTTCATATTTTAATATTAACATCTACCGAGTATGATTCCCTCTATTACTTATAGTTAATTAATAGCTCTATAGAAACAGACAGGACTGAAATCTACACGCCCCGTTTATCAATTGGTCGAAACCTACAGTGAATGAAACTGACAGGACTGAAATCTACATGCCCTGTTTATCGATTGGTTGAAGCCTACAGCAACCTAAGAAAAATCACGGACTGCACGAAATAATCATGATGATGTCAGACTCAAATTCCCATAAGAGACGATATGGCTGTTTCTTTTAGCTAACTTTTTGATGTACATTAACAGTAATTTTGTGAAATTACTTTGTTAAAAGAAAGATGTAAATATAAACAATAAAATGATCATTGCAGAAAAAATTTACATAACCCGCATATGCAGGTTATGTATTTTTTCTGCAATGTCGCCACCTTCATATCCTGCATGAATCACCAAAGAAAGCATTTTATTGTTTAAATATTAACTAAATGTTTTGAAGGTACTACCAATTGCAAATCTCTTTGTGCAATTCAGTACATATAATTCTTCATTTTTTGATAAAGTATAAGGTTATACGGGATTCCAAATAGCAATTAATCAACCAAATAAAAAGTTGTAGGTTTCTGCTATGCCTTCTTGCATTTTCAGTTCATCGTTCATTTCCTTATTCAATTTAAATGAAAGAAAAAGTGAGTTAGCTCACATACCTCATGCTCCCCCATTACTTTACAATGCTACACATAATGAATGGCAAGGTATGCATTAAATACACAAAATAATTTGATATGCACATCTACACATTGTGTCCAAAAATGCCTCCAAAGTTTCTCTAAATTCCATGCAGCCGTTTAAGAGGAGTTGCGCTTTCAAACTGTTCATTGCTATGTTCAACATAGGGCCAAAAGTCTATGTTCAAAAGGGCCAAAATTCCCAGAAAAATTTCCTAGTAATATGCACATCTACACATTGT
This sequence comes from Magallana nippona, assembly GCA_033439105.1. NCBI lineage: Eukaryota > Metazoa > Mollusca > Bivalvia > Ostreida > Ostreidae > Magallana > Magallana nippona. Next base: position 5,709,305 of record CM065922.1, read on the forward strand.
GTCCTAAATACCTATAAAGTTTTACGAAACTCTGTGAAGCGGTTTAAGAGGAGTTGCGCTTACAAAAAATCAGGACTGACAGACTGACGGACTGGTCAAAAACATTATAACCCTCGCAACTTCATTGCATGTGGTATAAAAACAGCATCCCATTCTAAAATATGATTGTTTTGTTTAATGTGAATGCAAAATATATGGGATGAATTTAATCTCCTGTCTGCATCAACTTTTAACTTTGGACATTCCTTTAACTCTTCATTACTATAAAATGTTTATTACCTTTACAAGATCTAAATCCAAAAATATATCAAGTTGTTGATTCGAACTGTTTACTTTCACTTTAGTTTCGCAGAAGTGACCGGAAGTCTCCATTGTCAAGTATTGTTTAAAATGTTCCTATTTTAACAATATTCTAATAAATAGTTAGCCAATTGACTTGAAAATTAATAGGGTTTGTCCTTTTACCATGCCAAAAAAGTGTACAAAGTTTGATAAACATTCCTGCGAGGGTTTTCTTTGAATCTTGACCATAAGCTGAAGTAGACACACACGCAAAGCAGCGATGCTATATCCCCCTAGCAACAAGTTGCACAAGGGGATAATAATTGATAATCATCTTTAGAAAAAATGGATGTTTTGCAAATTTCATCATTGTCAATAATTTTTGCAAAGGGGAACACATTTCTGAGGGATGATAACAAAAAAACTAGCATGTAGACATATACTTTTTCTTATGTATATGTATTGTTAGAATGTTTATCTATAATTTAAAACTAGGCTTTCCATGATTGAACCCTTTTAGTGCTGAGTATAGGACTACCTTAAATGAGATTTTTTCATGATCTTCAAGTGTGATATGAAAAGATACTACCAGTAATCAATAGAGACAATTTCTAACATACCTGTACAACTCCAATGCTTAAAGAGGCTGAGGACTCACCTGTTTTGTCTTTCCTGGTGAACCGGTGATGGGGATGAGGGGGTGCTGTGGGGTGGGGTGGGGAGAAGCTGGGAGGTCTCCGACGAAGTGGAAGGACGGCCTGATGAGGGGTTGTTGGGGGAGCTGTTGTAGGGACTACTGGAGGGTGACCGGTACCGCGTCCAGTGAAGCTCTATGTCACTCTCCCCCAGACCACCGTGCAGCTCTCGCCCTGAAGGTCAAGGCATGAAAAACCAAATCAAGTCATCGTATTACAAGGATTCAGTACAGTAAAATACAGAATCAGTGGATATGTTTATAAAGAATTTACACCAAAAGTTTTACAAGGCATTTTAATATTTGGATATAATAAATAATGAATGAAGTAATAATTGATTGTTCCTGGCATCTTGCCATAATTATTTTTCTAACTTTGATCCAAATTCAATATCCAGAAAACTGATTTATAAAACTATTTATATATGTTTTCACATAATGAATTCTTTCCTCTGTATGCCTCATTGATCTGTACAGTTTGGTTGCAAATTAAGGTGTCCTGATCAACAAAGCTCTAATAATAACTTTTTGACATTTTTTTGGACAAGTCCATATTTTGAGGATTTAAAGGATGTGTTTATTTCATATCTTATTAGAAATTGGCCAAATGATATTACCGGTCCATATTTTGAGGTTCCGTAGGGCGGTGTTTAGTTTGGTGATGTCCTCTTCTGCAGTGTTAAATCGCTGGAGAAGACTCTGCACCTCTTCCTCTGTCATCTCCAGCAGCGTCCCTAACTTGATCCCTCGCTTCAGGATCTCCTAAACAGGTCAATGACACAGTTATTCTTATGCTTCCCAAATTCCAGAAATAAAACATGTAGAAACAAGGAAATACAGGCCTACCTATCATAATAATATAGATCCTATAGCATTTTATATTTAGTCTAAACATGTACGCTGAATACCCATCACCTATCATTGACATTACAAATCAGAACATAGTTGACAAGGATTTTGGGGATTTCAATATCTTCATATCATGCATTGTCAGAAACATATGGCCATTCTTCGACCATCTTTGATAGACTAGCTTTGGGTATTGGATCTCTTCTTTCTTATTTCTGCTATGACCAATAGTCTTATTACCGTAGTTGATATATAGAATATAGAAGACATACATCAAATTAACAACATGCAGACAAATGTGATTTAGGAAGGAGTCAAGATATGGAAGTTCCTTATAGAAAAAAAAATCAAACAACAAAAAAATGAGGGGAAATCCCTGGACCTCTAGATTAAATGTCCTGATGATGTAATTTTTGTCATTCCTTTGAAGTTTTGATAAAAAAAATCCCCAGGAACAGAAGAAACTTGAGTGGAGCTCTATGTACTCCCACTTTACTCAGCAATGTCAGGACAAGGCAGGCTCAGAAACCTAATCTCACTCTCAGCTCCAAATTTTCTTCCTGATTTTGCTAAGAGGAAACTACTTTTATCAGTCTCTATATTGTAATAAAATTGATATCAGGACTAATAGATCAGGGACACCCCCATCCATGTAGAAACATGTTCAGTGTGATAAACCTGTCTGTAGTGAACTACCAATCAATAAAAATATATATAGATTTTTGTGATATCATTGAAATTTAGTGAAATATATGGTACCATAGTAAAATTAGGGCAAGAATCTAAAATATAAATTGGAAAATCACAAAGATATTCCTTGTTACTAATTTAATTGTTTGTATTGCATAATTAATGTAGAGGTTTTATTACATGCAGAGAAATCCAGATTGATTTTATAGTGCAGGGGATCCCTAACATGTGAAAATAGTGTTTATTTATAGTCCCACGTTGTGTTCATAGATTTAGACATCAAAGTAAGAAATATTAATCACCCAATCATTTATACAGACATGTTGTGAGTCACTGGGGGATTCCCCTGCCGTCAAGGTAAGCATGTCTTGTCCATAAATGATGCAATCTATTGCATAACCATTGTGTCAGAGACAATCAAGAATCACTCACGCAGGTGGAGTCTATGTCACAAAACACAGGGGCCAGAAAAAAAAAACCATGCATATGGAAAAAAGAATCATTTCTTGGGTTTATTTTTGGTGTAAATATTCATGTATGTTTGATTGTAAGGGGGTGGGGAATGGGTGGAGAGGTTAATTGTGTTATGTCTACTAGCTTCATTGATAAGGAAAATTAAGGGTGTTTTACAGTTTATCTACTTATATCAATAATCATTATTAACAGCCTCCCACATACTGAAAATTGTCACATCAGTAAAATCAGGAAACACTCCTAAAACAAGTAAGCCCCATTTCTTTGTTGGTAGACTAGTATTTATTATATGTTTATGATATCAAATGTTATGTCTACAATTTTATTAGAAATGATTTGATACACACAATTTCTTTAGTTTCTTAAAATCTCTGAAACAACTTATTATTTCATATCATGTAATAAGGTTTTAAACCCACCCCTTAAAAACCTGAATCATTTGGGTTTTACATAAAGATATCATGATATCTAGCAGATATCAGTTTCTAAGAAGGTTCCTAAAATAGATATCACTTTATATGAAGATTTTTAACATAGATATCAGTTTATAGGAAGATTCCTAACAAAGATATCACTTTGGAATAAATCTGTTAATGAGATGTGCTAGTTAACACAGACCTGTACAGCATTCTCTGGTAGCCCGACCACGGTCAGCCATTGGTCAGTCTTGGGATAACCAGATAGCTTCTCCTGAGTGTGCTGGGGGTCAGCCTTGGTGGTTTGAACCAACTGTTTACTGAACAACTTCAGCAGCTTACTCTGAAATTAAAGAACACAGACCATTTTCAATGTCAAATATAGGGGTTTATTGTTTAAAATACAATGTGTAAGTTTGATGATTGTTCATGTAAAAACTGTACTAATTAACCTTCTCTGTCAATCTTGCCCACAAGCTTTTATAAGCCCACATACTAACACACCAACAAACACAAAGTGATAGTTTGTGATGCTTTATTCCCTCTGAACAAGTTGCTCTTTTTTTTTTATTAGAGATGGCCGTAAAAGGAATAAAAGGTGTGCTATGTTGAACTACTGCCCTGACTAAGTGTAAGAAATCCTGTTTTGTTTATTGTTCTATCACAAAGAGAACTTTCTCTCTTTTGAATTTCATCAGACCCCCAATCTTCTCCCCTCCTACATTGTTCTAATTTTTTCTCTCCAACAAGTCGACTGATTTCTTTTATAATCACACTCAATAATCCCTTCTGTTGTACAATTTTATCACATATTCTGTGACGCTGTTATTTACACGAAAAACCAGGATACACGGAAACTCTCACACTGCAAAGTGTGAACAGTGTAAATTAATCGACCACAAACAAAGAATCTGTGTTCTGATTTCTAAAATACTTCAAACACTGTTCTGGTGACAAACTAGGCTTATTTGTTGTATGTTAATAGGAACCATTATAGGTTTTGTTGTTTTTACAAATCTGATTTTTTTCCCTGAGAAGTGTCATAGTGAATAATGTTGTTGGCACTAAATAATAAAAAAATATTGTTTTGCTTTTATTCCCCTGTATGAATATGGTACCTATATTAATATTAAAATAATATCCAAAGTATTATCACACGACAGGTAACAGAGAAATGTTAAATGGCTACTCATGTGTGCCATCTTTTGTTTATTTGGAATTCCTGTCTATGGAATGCTAAGAATGTGTCATTTAAATATCAGCTACAAAGTGAGCTGCCCTAAAAGGCCCACACAACTCAGGTGTTGTAATACCTGGGCCAACACAACAATGCATGCAATTGGAGACCTTTTCTACTTATATTTCTTGAAGTTTAATTTGAAAAGATCTAAGAAAGCATGAGAAATATTTATAATTTCAAAATTATTAGCAAGATCCCTACTGAATGGTCATTTGGTGCATCAAGGGAACTTTACATTCACATTGAACATTAATGAATTATGAGTTTTAATGGTGGTGGAAGGTGAAAATATTACCAAGTACATTTACATATACTACATAGATCTAATGGAATGCACTAAACAAGCATTCAGAAAATAGATTCATGTATTCTGTTTTGAATAGTTGGACATTAGAAGGTTGTATATCCCTTGGAATGGTTCAATCTGCACACAAACACTGGTAGCCTGTACGATGCACCTGATGATTGTGTGCTGGAATAGGCAGCATCAGCCGTATCACAGATTTGTTTTGACAACTAGTGTGTCACCACTGTCCTACTATTGTTCCAAAAACAACACTATTCAAAACATTAAAAAATTCTCAAAAAATCATTTGTGTCATACACACTGCTATTTCTTTCTATAAACCATTTATCAATTATGTAAAAAAATGCAGGTAACCAATGTTCCAGTCCTTGCAGATAAAAAAATTTCATTTTTAAGAAATGATTTGACTTACACAAGTTACAGGTCTATTAATTCATATTTATCAATTTGCTGTACTGCTGTGAGACAAGCTACACTTAAATTAAGCACACAGTTGCTAATGTCAATTTCCCAGGTAGATTACATAATAGTAATATACTCCTTAAATGATATGCGAGTTATTTGAGTGTATACATGTACCTTAATAGGACATTTATTATTATTAGTCATGTAATTCATTACAATTTTAATTTTCAAAGAAAAAATTCAAATAGTGTGAATCTTTTATATGACTCAAATAATTACATGACTGTAATTTATCATGATGGTTACAGGACCGAATGAAAACAACTATTGTGCTAATATTGTGACTAGGTCTTGTACTAATGCAGTCTACATAAAGACACCAAAACAGAATCAAGGGCTACAGATATACACGTATAAGACTTACATGTCCCATAGCTGACTTGATGTAAATTAAGACTCATCAATATATCTACCCTTACATTTAATTTCATGTTTGATATGGCGTGTGATAATAAAAATAGTACGTAACGTACTAAAGAAATATACTGAGCCCCAAAACTGCATTTGCTTCTACATATGTAATATATATTACATGTGTGGTAAACTTTAATAATGATTTCATCAGGCCCACCAATTGGCCATGCTCTGTAGATGTTACTTAAATTCATGATTTTTTTTTATTATTCATCATTAAATTATTTAAGAATAATCTTAACATACTTAGTAATGGAACAAATAAAAATCATAAATTAATGAAATGATCCATAAATGAAAAGGATAACACAATTAACAAATGAATTTCAAAAAAACAATATTATGCCTTCTGAGTGTTTACAAAGTGGGTGTACTAGCTGGGCCAAAATTTTCCTTTCCTTTCCTTGAGGTTAACATTTGGCACATGTTCTTACAGTTTTTTGTCAATTCCTAAACCATCAATAAGTCAAAATGTAAAAATGATTATTTAGTCAAATAATATTTAGATCCTTTCCTTATAACAATCTTCGTCCAGGCAACAATTTTGTTTTTCTTTAATATATCAAACAGGGAATAGTAAGAATTACATTTTCTTGTAAAAGAGCAAAGATATATCAATATAGTTATGCAGTTATTGCATCAAATAAACCACCTGTCATGATACAGCATAACATAGCAGTTTAAGAAATCTACATAGGAGATATTCACCTCCTTTGATTAGTTGTATCAACAATGTTATTAATGATGAAATAATTAATAATTTTGTCAAGAACTACTTGTACATTCAAACTCCAAAAAAAGCATAATTTCATATAATTTACACACATTGCTACAGCTATGCCTTGATAGCTTACTGTCACTTTTTATTGCTCACCTCCTGTTCTCTGATTTCATTCTGTGTCAAATCATTTGTTGCTGCACATTCATTTCGTAAACCAAGCAGTAGTTTGGCTGTGCTATCTATCATAGTTTGTATGAATTCCACATTTTTCAGAGTTTTTTCGATGACTTCGTTCTCTGCGTCTGAAGAGTCGGACATTTTGTCACCTGATTATCTATATATACTGTTTATGTACATGCTGTCCGACAGATTGATGCAATTACATTTCAAGTCATGTTTCAGGTAAACATCAAACACCGAAGTCGGATGACAAACGACGGAAAATATCCAATGACTTTCGCCATCTTGAATCTTGTTTAAGTCTCGCCAATCACGTGATTTAAACGAGACTTTAAAAAAATTGCCGGGAAAAAAATGTCAACAAAAGAGTATCCATCAACTGATAGAAATAACCCAAATTTGCCATGGTAAACACTTTGATTTTTGTGTTTTTGAATTTTTGTGTTTTACATCTTACTTATTAGATTGGAAATCACCTATCATTATTCAAGAGTAAGATTGCTTTTTGAGTATTCGACGCATAATATTTCAGGGTTGAAAAATACAGACCCAAGCAGTTGGATGAACTTATTTCTCACAAAGATATTATCTCAACAAGTAAGTATTAAATATCCGTTAAAATTTACTCAATGCTTAAAGTTAACAATTAGCAGCCTCAGTACACGCTAGTTACTTCTGATTATTTAATAATCAATATGAAAATCAAGGACTTCCAAACATTTCTGAATGGCTCAGGCTGTATGTAATGTCAAACCATTTGATGCATTAGTGGCATGCCACATTAGATACGGTGAACACCGAGTATAGAGTATAAGTTTTGCAATTTAATGCAGAAAGCGTTAAAAAGTATCTTTTCATTTCTAAATTTCTTTTTTTTTTTAGTTGATAAATTTGTTAAAGAAGACAGACTGCCCCATCTTTTGTTTTATGGACCTCCAGGAACCGGAAAAACCAGTACTATTCTGGCAGTAGCAAAGCAGATCTACTCTCCCAAGGAATTTAACTCTATGGTGTTGGAGGTGACTTGTATCTTTTTACTTGGTTATTCACATTCTATCAATGTGTATCAACATGTATTACTGATAATTTTTCTGTGTACTAACTTCTAAAAACATTTCCAACTTGTATGGAAGAAATAACGTCATGATTAAAGAAAACAATGACCTCAACTTCTTTTTTCAGTTGAATGCATCTGATGATCGAGGAATAGGTATAGTGCGGGGACAGATTCTCAGCTTTGCAAGTACAAGAACAATATTTAAGTATGCATCTGAATTTTCATTTCCTTTTTTTCATTTGAGAAGCTGACAGTACCTATGTATGCTGCACATATTATTGAAAAAAATGAATGTTGTAAAGTAATACATGTGTATTTAACATCTTCTTACACTTTTTAAAAATCATTTTACAAAATTCTGAATTCTAGAAATATCCAAGGATTTCTACCGTATTTTTCGGGGTATATGTCGATGCGGGGCATAAGCTTAAATTGCTCTTTTTCAGACAAAATTCAGGAAAAATTGTTAGACTAGCTGATCTGGGGGATAAGCCGATTTTCAATTGACGATTACTATAGTGAAAGAATGACCGATGATTAAGGAAGTTATTGTATATACTTTTAGGAATATCGATGTAGAAAGTTAAAAGAGTGATTAAAATAGACTTAATTGACTAAACATATATATTTTAAGCAAATTTCAAAAATATATCTGGCTCTGTGTTTTGTGGATGATTGCGTTGATCTCTTCCGTATTCGTCGGTATATGCGTATCGTAATTTTACAGTGTAATTTTATTGGAACACCAACCTCCGGGGTTTTGTCTGGTAGACTTAAGTATTATATTTTACCAAACAGTTTATATATCATCAATACCTTATTGCTTAATTTAATTTGATCAAGTTATACTTTAAAAGCTACATGTAAATACAGGGTATGGAGTCCATTAGCTCAACATGTGGTTTCATATTCAAAAAGAGTTATCCCCCGTAATCGATGTGAATGAGAAAACGAAATACCACGCAATAAAAATTTGAACTATGTTCTTTTCCATTAGTTAATTAAGTAGTGACTTGCCGTTATGCAAAGAAGTTGTATTGCTGACAAACACAGTCAATGCAATAAAGTGTAACGGTTGGTTTGAGGTGTACACTACCTGCCTGCAGGCTGTATATAAGTCACGGGTTTCACACCTTTGTATACACACGAAACCAGAATACCGTTATCAGCTGGTTATTTCAACTAACAAGAATTTAATTGTAAACAACAAACCATTTGATTTATTCTACACTTAAGATCACTGATTGCCATGAACATATCACAAAAATTTCGTCAGATTACATGCTACACGGTTTCGTTTTCTTTTCTATTATGCAACAATAGTTTCCTGGGTTCATACATGAACGCTTGGTTTAACGGATGAAAAAAAAAATCCAACCTCTCATAATAAACTGTTACAATGAATAAAAGCAGTGGATTTTGTATTTTAATGTTTAATTTTTTCAACTTTGAGCCTACAATAAGCTGATCCGGGGGATAAGCCGAGGCTTGCGCATCGTAGAAAAAAAATATCGGCCTATGCCCAGAAAAATATGGTAATATCAGAAAATATTTATTTTCAGTTTCAATGTTCATTACTAATTTGTTACTTACTTAGATCTGGTTATAAGATTGTGATACTAGATGAGGCTGATGCTATGACAAGAGATGCACAAAATGCTTTACGTAGAGGTGAGTGGGTCTTTAACAAATAGATACAATATCTGATTCATACTGTTCATTATAGGAACCATAAAAATTGATGGAAAAGTGTTGAATCGAATGATAAAAATGTAGTGGTCTATTTTATGTAATTTTTCAGTCATTGAGAAGTTTACAGAGAACACACGTTTCTGCATTATCTGCAACTACCTTTCAAAGATCATCCCTGCTCTCCAGTCTAGGTGTACTCGCTTCAGATTCGGACCCCTGGGCACTGACCAGATGGTGCCACGCCTTCAACACGTCATACAACAAGAACAGTAAATATTTACCTTTTCCCTGAATCTCAAGCTCAGATTTTAGGCTACTGATTTTTGACATGGCAGCTACTGAGCTACCTTCTGTGAATCCTCAGAGCTGAGAAAAATCATTTTGTAAAGTATTATATACTTCAAGTAGAATACGTGTGTTTTATTTTGTAACAAAAACCATTAGTTGTCTAGTGACATCGCGAATTATTTCTGCTAAGAAACTCAGAATTCCAAATGATTGAGCATTTTGTGATTATTATCAGATGTAATGTCACAGAGGATGGCATGAAAGCTTTGGTTACACTTGCCAATGGCGACATGAGGAAAGCTCTAAACATTCTCCAGGTAAGATTCCAGGGAAAATAGAGTTTAAAAGATTTATTTATACTTCCAAGTTTTGAAATTTACATCAAAGTATAAACAGCATATCATTCACACTTGCATATGATATGAAGCACATTTCATATGTACAGAAATTTAATACAGCAAAATGAAATCTCTATGCACTTTTCATTTCCTTGATTTTTAAAAATTTTAAGAAAACATAATTTTTCAAAGAAAGCATGTTATTAATTTTTATTACCCCCTCACGCAACTTGTTGCGAAGGGGATATAGCATGGCTGCTGTGCATGTGTGTGTGTATGAATATGTGTCTTGTAGGCAAGATTCGAAGAAAACCCTTGTACGGATATTTATCAAACTTCGTACACTTATTTGGCATCGTAAAAGGACAAACCCTATTAATTTTCAAGTCAACTGGTTACATACTTTTTAAAATATTGTAAAAATAACACCATTTTAAACATAAATTTTGTGTACGACTTGACATTAACTACTTCCGCTTTACTACTGTGAAACTAATGTGATAGTAAGCTGTTCAAATCAAAAGCTTGATATTCTAGTAAAGGTAAGAAATAACTTTTTTAGTAATGGATAGTTAGTAGAATGTCCAAAGTTGAAGCGGGCAAGAGATTAAATTCATCCGATTAACATCGAATTTGGAGTAATTTTTCCCATATTACTTAGAATGGAACTAGTCCAAGATTCAGAAGAGACTTTGACAGATATCACTCATTTATCACCGGAAAATCGTTTCATATCAATAGCTACATTATTAAATTTTAAAGCATGCGTGTTGTGTTTCTGCTAGGAATAGAGGAACTGTATGACCATGTAAATGCCCCCCCCCCCCCCCCCTCCCCATTGTATACCATCAAAAAGCTTGGGGATAAGGATGAAAAAGATATGAATTCAAAGTAGATGAATACTTGTGTCATGTTTCATATTTACTCTGATCTAAGTTAAAGGCTTATATGCATAATATATGCCCTGATTTCCACAAAACAATTCGGTCTCCTCAATTGCATTTACATGACTGTACATTCCTAAATAATGCATCCCCCACACAATAATTCATGTCACGAGGGGATGCTCCGCTTAGCGGTGCCCTTGTTATGAATCTGTCTTAGTAAATGACAAAATATGAGAGGGAAAGATTGGCACTATCTTACAAAACATGGATAAAGTTATTAATATTGAGCATGTTCAATGACGGCAAATAACATTGTTTTCCAACAAAAATCTGCACTGAATATGCATATAATAATGTAAATCAAATCACCAATTGCAGAGCACACATATGGCCCATGATGTCGTGAATGAAGACAATGTTTATACATGTGTGGGACATCCACTTAGAAGAGACATAGAAAACATCATCAACTGGGTCCTGAACGAGAGTTTCACCTCTGCGTTCAACAGTATCCTTTCGTGCTTTTGTTTCTTGATTGTTACACTTTGTCTAAGAGCTCCCACAAATTATACAAGTCATTATCCTATATGAGGGCAATTTATAATATCTCTTTTGAATTTTATTGATTCTTAAAGGCTGCTAAGATATTCTAGAAATGAAGACAGAAAAAGGTCTGGCTCTTCAAGATATCCTGACAGAAGTTCATACATATGTACATAGACGTAAGTTGAGAATGCTATTATTTAGACTTGACTTGATATTAAACTTTAATCTGGGTTAGCTCAAATGGTTCAGGTGTCACTATTAATTTGTAGGTCATGGGTCATGGGCCTGACTTGGATATATCTATTTGTTATGGTTGACAAGTTTTAGCTCACTGAGACGAAGGTGGGAGGGGGGGGGGGGGGGGGGGGGAGCTTATGCTATACCCCCGGCGTCGGTATCGGCGCGCGGACCTGGTTTAAGTTTATGGTGCAGGTCCTGTATCTAAGTTATTACTTGTCCTATCTTCACTTGCATGGATGATGCATCTGGACCTACTTATGAACTTAAAAGACTTGGATGCTGAATCTGGCCCATTAATTTCAGATGCTGTAGGAGGTTAAGGTTTTTGAGCAGGTTAAAGTTTTTGGAGCAGGTGTCCTTCAATAGCAATATCTAAGTTACTGTTGGTCCTATCTTCACTAAACTTGCATGGATGGTGCGTCTTATGATATTTTTGCACTTGACAGGCTTGAATGCTGAATCTGAGCCATAGGTTTTGGATGTTGGATGAGGTAAGTTTTTTGGAGCAGGTGCCCTTAGATGACTATATCTAAGGTACTATTAGTCCTATCTTCACTAAACTTGCATGGATGGTGTGTCATGATAGTTTTGCACTTGACAGAGGCTTGAATGCTGAATCTGAGCCATAAGTTTCGGATGCTGGATGAGGTTAGGGTTTTTGGAGCAGGTGCCTTTTAATGTCTTTTTATCTTAATTATAACTTGTCCTAACTTTAACAAACTTGTATGGATGGGGCGTCTAATATGCACTTGACAGGCTTGAATGCTGAATCTGAGCCATATGTTTCGAATGCTGGATTAGGCTAAGGGTTTTGGAGCTGGTTAAAGTTTTTGGAGCAGGTGCCCTTTGATAGACAAATCTTAGTTATCATTGGTTCAATCTTTACCAAATTTGGATAGATTATGCATCCTGTGAAACTGCACTGCACAAGCTTGGATGCTGAATCTGAGCTATAGGTTTTGGATACCAGAGTAGGTTAAGGGTTTTGGAGCATGTCACATGTTTATTTAATAATGGTACTAATTCAAACTTGCATGGTTGATTTAAGTATGTGAATGAATCACAGAGGTAGCAAGTGATCTTGATTATCTAGACGCTTAGGCAGGTTTAAGATTTTAGAACAGCTCAATTTGTGTTAGTGTCTTGAAGTTGGTTACAAATGAAGTAAATTCTGTTCATACCTAGTCAGAATTAAACAGTTAATGTAACTATGGATTTGTAAATAGAGGTAGCTTTAGATACAGAGCTTTATCCTGATTATCTTGATGCTGGAGCAGGTGTAATTTTGCTGTCCTGACTAACTTTTATGGTTCATGTAACTTTGGATATGAAACATAAGGCTAGCTTCAGATACAGAGGCTGATCTCCATTATAAAGAATGTTAAAAAACCTTGTCCTACCTCACTCAAACTTGCTTGATAAATGTGATTGTTGATATATGATATATTATGATTCCTATTCCTATGATATTGAATCAAATGATATGATATTTTATCATATGATATGATATTGTACTGTATGATATTATACAGTATTTTATTATATGATACAATATTGTATTATTTTATTACTTATTAGGTCTGTTACTGACTGACTACAGAAATATGCATATATTGGGTTGATCAATCTCATAGATGATGAGGCAATTTCATCGATGTATTATCATATATCATTGAATCTCATCAGTTAAAGTACCAAGTGTTGACTGATGAGATTTCGGTTCTGGAGTTTCTTGGCGAGAAAGTGTGTGTACGTGTGTATATCTAAATTTAATGCGTCCTTTGGGATTCACACATAATGACATCATGCATCCTGAGCAAAATCTGGGTTATTTTACGCAGGCTTACATCAAAATGAGTCACTGCATATGATACAACATATATGATACAATATCATATTATATAATATAATATCATATATTGTATGATACAGTATCATATGTTACAATATTGTATATTATCACATGATACAATATTGTATCATATTATTTGATACAGTATTAAACAATATCATACAATATTATATAATATGATATAATATCATATATTTACAATTGCAAATATGCTTCCTTATATGAACCTATAGAATAGTGAAAACGTTCAATTCTGTGTGAACGTTTCCATGACGTCACAATGATAACCGCACATGCTTATCGCTTGTCGCTTGGATGATTGTAATAAAATCTCGGTAATTTTAACAGTTCTGAACGATTTGTCTCTAAGTAAAAAACAGCAATGTTAAAAAGTTCACCAGGATATGAAGTTGGAATGTATGTGATAAAAGCTACTGAGAAGCCCTTTGGGCTTCACAGGATTTGATCACGTGACCAACCAACTTCATATCTCAGTGAACTTTTTTAAAACCACACTACCACATCCAATATTCGATGAAGATTATTTACTGTGATTTTTATATATGATAAAGGTGGTATCAAAAAGATGATGCCTCATCTCGGAGAACTCTGTAATCTGTGATTACCTATGTCATTCATTTCATGGCCTAATACTGTAAATCATGAAAATGAAGAAAAGACAATTTTGATATTATGATGTAGCTGTAAAGTATCCTATACCACCTTGAATGAAACTATATTGTGGTCATTGTGATTTTTAATTTTTAATTTTTGTGATTTTTTTCATTTTCAGTTGATTTACCAATTAATGTAAAAATTCATCTTCTGGACAAAATGGCAGAAGTAGAGTAAGTGATTTACAATTTCTTTTACAAAATACATGTATACTAAGTACATGATATCATTAAATTGTTTTTAAAAAATACTACAAAATTAAAATGACTTATTATTCATGTTAATTATTGTGAGTAAAAAGCTTGTTTTCTGAGAAATGTATATACCCGCTCCGAAAGAGAGGGGGGTATACTATTTGACCTTTGTGTTCCTGTCTGTCCGTCTGTCTGTCCGTAACAAATTTTCATCAAAGATTTCTCAGCAACTATCAATCACAGATGCTTGATATTTTAACACACTCTTTGTTTAGGTATGCCAAATGGTGGGATTCATTTTTGTACCAATCAGATATCAACTTCCTGTTAAAATACAAACATTTATTTTAAGCGTAAATTTTTCGAACAAATTTCTCAGCAACTATTAATCACAGAAGCTTGAAATTTTAACACACTCTTTGTTTAGGCATGCCATATGGTGGCATTTTTAAACAGATCAGACGTCAACTTCCTGTTCAATGATGACTTTGTTTATTTTAAGCCTAAATTTTATAACAAATTTTTGTCAAAGATTTCTCAGCAACCATCAATTGCAGATGCTTGAGAGTTTAACACACTCATTGTTAAGGCATGCCATTTGTTGGGATTCATTTTTGAACAAATCAACTTTCTGTTAAATGTCAACTTTGCTTGTTTTGTATATTCACATCAGATTGGGGGTATCTCTAGTTGGCTCAGTTCGCTCACAGATATCTTGTTTTTATTGTTTGCTATATAATTTTATACCAAATCATTATATATCTATTGCACCTTGTAAGTTATAACAGCTCTCAACAGTTGTAGAGAAAAATTTATTTTCCTACCCAGACCCTTTTAATAAACTCTCATGCAAATATTTGAATAGTATTATATGTAGCATTTGTTGGGGGAAAAAAGATAAATTGTGAAAATTCAGGGACTCCAATCCCCAGATATTTTAAGTAAATTTATAATAAAATAAGTTAATTAGCAAAATCTCTTTTTTTCTGGATATAAAGTAAATAAATTGGTGCATGGTGATATATATGATGAGCATAAAGGCTACTTTCAAAATTGACCCTTTGGTTGAGGGATTTTGGTTTCAGAATGCTTAAATCTTGTAGCAAATGTGAATAACTACGGAAACTACAACAGCATAGAAATTTGATAATTCTAATCAATGTAATTCTCTTTCAATCCTGTAAACTAACACACTATCTGACTAACACACCCACATATACAGAGCTACCTATATCCCCTCAACAATAAGGTGCACAAGGGGATAACAATGCACACACAGTTCCTGTCTGACAATCAAAACTCATCGCCAAACATAGACCTACCACTTATTTTTCACGAATTTTACAGTCTTCTGACTACTGTTTAGAGAACATCAGCCAATCAATGTATCTTTCTATTCATCATATAACAATATTGTTTTAACAAGAAAAGAACTAAATATGATAAGGGCCTAAAATGGCCCCTGAAATAAACATCATATTTAACTGTGCTAATATGTTTTTTTTTGTACATGTATATAAGTCATGTGAAGTTTATTCATCATTTTCATTTTGATCCAGATGCCCTTAATTCCAAAATATGACATCAGAAAGTCTACCTTTTTCAGCTTATACAGACAGTTTTTCTGTCAGAAAATATTGAGTGCAGGCTTGAACAAAAAATACTTTCATCAAAAATTTATATTAAAAGACTAATGAATGACAAAGATTTTGCTTGTTCAAAGCTGTGCTCTTTATTTCCCATTCTAAAAAAAGAATAACAAAAATGCACATATTGGACTGATTTTGATTAATTCTAAACAAAGCTTCGCTTCTGGCATCATATACTGCCAGTATATAAAATGAGATAGATAGATGAAAAACACATGGTATAAAAATTCTTAAACAAAATAACAAAACAATTAATATACCTAAAAAAGTTATACAAATATTGACTCATGGGGGTTAAAGAGGTATAGCGCACTTAGTATACAATTTCGTTTACAATATATTGCTTTTGCAAACATCAGACATTTTCAATATTATACAATATTTAGTTAAAATATATTCCAAGAAATGCAAATTACACATTTTACATGTTTAAAGTCTTAATTATCTTACATGCCACCATTAAAATCTTCAGGTTCTGTAAGGGATATATAGGAAAATAGTATGCAATAAAAAGTTGGATATTTGACTATTTGAACCACTATAAACCAAAGAAATCTGATTAATGAAATCATGTTCGGATTTACAGGTATTGAAGTACACGTTTAGATTCAATTAATTTTGTTTAACGTGGTCTTCATACTCAAAATTAGACAAATATTTCAATTCCTGACTTGTCTGATACAATCATGTATATAGCCACATATATTTAAAAGACACCATGTGACATTGTTATATGCGTGGCCTAGTGGTTCGCGTAGGGCTTTCTGATTTTGCGGTCGCTGGATCGATTCCAAGTATTTTTTTCTATTTATACTTATATTCATTGCAATTTGCTGGAGTTTCTACGGTTCAGAATATCAACTTTATTTATACACGGAGTTCTATATACTAGTATTCAATCTTGATGCATGTTTCCTGAATTTTATAATTATTATTCCTGAATTTTTGACAAATCAGGTTACAGACACCATTATAAAATCAGTACCTAGGTTTAAAATCATATTGCGCCAGGAACCAGTATTTATTTTTAGTAACAGGTACTTTTCGTTCACATACGGGTGTAGGCGAAATAATAGGAAACGGCGCTATACCTCTTTGACTCTTTTCATATATTGTCCTATAATGTATATTTTGATGTTATTGACACATGATGTATGATTTATTTAAAAAAATGGAATAAGAGAAAAAATGGGCGTCATTTTATACATTTGGGCCCAGCCTTGGCAAAGGCTTCCTTAAGATCATGAATCTTTTTCCCTTGATGGAATTTTATTCTCATATTTTTTAGTCTTCAATCTTCAGATAAATTGTTAATTGAAGTTTATGACCACTCCTGAAGAATAGAGCATCAAATACGTCAAATACTGTAATTTGATTATTTTTTGTTTTACTTTCAGACATAGGCTGGCCTCTGGCACCAATGAAAAGATCCAGCTCTCATCTCTGATCGCTGCATTCCAAGTAGCCAGAGATCTCATTGTTCAAGAAACGTAATGATGTCTGATGAAACAAATCGAATTGTCTAGTGCTATTATAAATAAATTTTCTCAAAAAACTGTTCCATCTCTATTTTGGAGGGGTTTTCTTGTGCAAATCCAAAGGAATTTAAAAGAAGGCTTGCAGAATCGGACCAATTTGCCTTGAAATTTGTTTCTATAGAAACACATTTTTTTCTACAGATATTTTTACGAATAACTTGATATCTTCAATACTAGAACCATTTTAACAAGACCTTGATAAGACGTAACTGTCTATTACTTGCGTCAAAACGAGTTAAAAATTACGCTGGTTTTAAGGGAAATATGCACCGATTGCGTAGTCTTAATTTGGAGAGGTAAAAATTGTAAAACTCCCAGCTGGATTCGAACTTATGACTTACATATTCGAGGATAAAAGAACTTCAAATATACACGGCAATGTATTACAAACAAATACCAAATGCACCTAAAAATGGGATAAAAATGCCGAATCTAAGACAATAGTAATACTACAAGTCGGTCATGACTCCATGGTGTGCACTCAGATGTAACATGCGAAGGGTTCATGTGCTCGTGGTGTCGGAGATGGTGAAACTAAAATGTGTGCTTATTTATGAGTCACGTTCAGGTTTAAAGTAGAATGAGCTAAAATGGTAACTAAATATACATAAGAGTACATTGTATTTGAAACCATCTTTTTGCAATTTTAAAAAATATATTCGACCTCATTATACATTTCGGAAGAAAACTATACAGGTTATAAGATTGCAGGCAGTAGTTGGACTCAAACTCGCGAACCTTATCAGTCTTTATCCGAAAGAAAGTACGTCACAAAATGGAGGTGTCCCGTATTTAGCAAGATCTGTAATGTTGCTATTCAAATGTGTCTAAAAATAATTTTCGTGAATTCCGGATTGAGACAAAGCCGCTGGTGATCGAAGAAAGATTTAAGGTATCTTTAACCTCCCTATCAGTGAACAGAATCGGCGAGTGATAAGACCCTTTGTGAATCACTTGGTGCAGGGAAGAGACTGTTGATCACTTATGGCGTTAATGACTGGCACCATTACAAAATGTCCTAGTAGAGTTAACATCTGAAAGACAGAAAACCATAATATTACATTTTGCACACCCCGAACATCACGAAATCTGAATCGGATACTGTTATTTGGTTGATAACGTTCTTCATCGCGTACGCTGTGAATCTAGCTTTCCAACTACGATAAATGAGACAGTGTCGATAGTCTGAAAATAAAAATAAAAGTTACCTTTAATGTCTTGTCATCAAGCATAAACATTTCCTTTTAGGAAGCGGTACACACGACTTGAAATCCGTAACATCCGAAACATAATCCAAAACATCGCCCTTTACAGATCTTCCTCTGATGTTGCTAACTCTGGAGGGTGGTTCTTGAATGTAATGTTTCAAATCGACCCAGCACATATCTTCTTGTCTCTAAGCAATGTGTCCCCTGACGACCATCTCATCGGTGTATATGTTGCTGGATGATTCACAAATCGCATTAACTATTTTAAATCGTTTCCCCGAGAAAAGAAGAATAACTTCGTGTAATATATGGATCCCTGCAACCGATTGATAGCTATAGCCTTTCTGTCTAAGCAAAGTGGATGACAATGCATCTGGGTTGTCACCCCGAAGAACTACTGTCAAGTTTCCTGATTACTGTGTCTCACAGAATGGCTGAAGGTGTTTACCAAAACACTAAAATGACAACCCTTACAATCAACCGAGTTGGGCGTTACATTTTTATGAAATGTCAAAGCAGCTTGATCTGATTTTCTTGCAATGAAAGTCTAAAAATATTTTTCATGCTATAAGAAACACTCTTCAAGTTCATCAGCATGTGAAATAGCTAGAAAGGTTTAAGTTGCTTAAAGCACAGTGTCAAAGTTTCAAAGTGTCAAAGAGATTATTCTGTCAGTGACAGGCCTAGATCTATCACGACGTCCACAGAAGACAACGTCTCGGCAAGACGGAGTAATCCGAACTCAAGGAACTTCAGCCAGGAATCTCTAGACCAAATTAAAGTAATTAAAGAAGAGACACGTTAATTAAGTACTTTCAATTCGGTGAATTTTATAAAAATATGACATTCAGGGGCATTGATAATATATACACATCCAATCCACATATTTAAAATACAAATGTTACTGGAATAGTTGTCTCGTAAAAATCAATAAGGCGATGCTCGTACACTGGTTACCGATGTTGAAGGCGTTCTAAAGACAAAAAGGATGCCATTGACCAAACGTCACCGATGTTTCCGTCATGATTGATACTGACAGAACTTGGGATGGAATCAAACGCAGATCGCTCATCCTTTGATGGAAGAGGATGATGGCAGATTACGTTCTGTTCTAGATAACATTTTTCGATATGACTCTACTGTGGTGAAGGATCATGATTGCTACGGCCGTGGTTCCGTGATGATGTTTGCCGATATTTCTGACAGAAGGGCCCAGTCTGATGCTTAAGCTGTAATTTAACATATTAAGGCGTCAATGATGAAAGCCAAGAGTTGCCCTATTTTTATCAAAAGCAGAAAGGACACGCTACACCTTTCATATGAAATTGTCAGGAATTCTCTTCATATTGATTCAGCGAGGACGTGAATCTTAATATCCTATTCAAGCTAGATTGAATATTACATAATACTTGCGCGGAACTTAAGGCCCCAGCCCGAGGAAAACTCAAGCTACACAAATTCATAAAGACTACCAACCAACCAACCAACCCCCGCCCCGGCAACGAAACAATCTCCCCACCACCAGGGAATACAATATGTACAACACAAATACATTGATGAAGGTATACAAGTTTTATTACAGATGATTGATGATTATAGAAAAACATAAAGTAAATAAAGCTGACCTAAAAAGATAACGAAACGCTAGTACAAATTTACTGGCACAATATTAATTATTTAATTACATTATTAAAAGAAATTGGGAACTTACCAGATGTCCCCAGAGATTTCGGAAGGAACTTCTTAGAACAACTGCACTTTAGAATATGTCTTGCAGGAGAACATATCGTAATTGGTAATATAGTAGAAATTAAAAGAATATTAGTGAAAAGGTAATTATATCAACATTCAGACATGGGTACCCAGCAACCACACCCCGCACATACCAGTTCTACCAAGCTCACCCCCCAGGAAACAATATTTACCAGGCAATCACTTGACCTGAAAACAACTCAATCCCGATAATCACGTGACCTCCGAAACATTATTCAACCATGAAAAATCAATACACATATAATGACTTTGTATAAATTAATGAATGAGGAATGAATGACATTTTCCTACAATACTACCACTAAATGTTATAAATATGAATAAAATAAGAACATGTGATTGTCATCCTGTGCCACCGAGCTCATCGT
Source organism: Magallana nippona (assembly GCA_033439105.1). Taxonomy (NCBI): domain Eukaryota; kingdom Metazoa; phylum Mollusca; class Bivalvia; order Ostreida; family Ostreidae; genus Magallana; species Magallana nippona. The sequence goes on from CM065922.1 coordinate 5,730,342, forward strand.
CATAAGGAGGAAAATATAACCTAAAAATGTCTACGGCCATCAATCCCTCTTAAAGCGTTTAAGGAATGATTGAGTGTGTGCAATCAAACACACACTAATTAAACAGATGATTGGGATAAAGAGCGTATTCATGTCATGAAAATTGCGCTAATTATTCTGATAAAATATTTGCAACAAAGCGTTAAAGCTGAAAGGCGTTGTCTGCCATATTTTTCTTTCACCACACAACCCCATATGCCACAGACCTCTTGACATTTCAAAATATTTTGCTGTAGAGGTCTCAACTCTGTGGACGTACAACCTACATCGCCGTCAGTGTTACTTGGTCGCGATGAAATATCAATGTATACGCACTTTTTCCAAGCCAGGAGAAAATTTAAGTAACATTTAATATATAAATCAAAGCATTACTTACACACAGAAAATGCACACAGAAGAAGGAGTAAACGCTTCGTAACCTTTAGCCAATGATACTGAAATGTAAAACACACAATAGCATACTAGTATGTGCCACAAGGTGAGAGGACAGTAATCCAAGCCAAAAACATATTCTAGCAAACAATACTCGTTCTCTTGTGGTATTCATGAAGAGAAAATAAAACGCTGATTTTATCAATTCAAGGCTTTCTTTTGACTTTAAAACGTAAAAACCACGGGGGTCATTTAAAATCCAGTTTATGAAAATCGACATCTTAAGTCGATGATATAAGCACCAAATGACGTTCACCTTACCAATGGCAGACAACATAAGACAGATTCTAGCTGCGTTTCCATCTTCGTTAATACAGTTGTATTTTTAAAACAAAGGAGCAGTGTTCCATGGCCTCTAATAAGGAACATAAATGTTAGACATTTGCATATTGAGATTATTTATATGGGGTTATAGGTGACAGCAATAAGTTTTTCTGCTACTACTTGTTTTAAACAAAAGGTTTCTTATGATTTGCTCGTATGGAAACTTACAGTGTACTGTGGAATCATAATTGTTCGTGGTGGACAAATGTTCGGGGCTTTCGTGGGCACCCTTGCCCACGAAATTACATTCCCACGAACGTATATACAAGCATTTTTGTTTAATATTTATGAAATAGAACTTGCTACATGTACCAACGAAATTACGTCTTCACGAACCAGGAAATCTTTGGCTAGCCACGAACATTGACCCCCACGGATAAAAATGTTTCCACAGTATATACTAAACAAATGTGGTAATTTTGTAATTAATTGAAACACTGTTGACGGACACTTCAACACAGTTTTATGTTTCCCACATAGCAAAAGGATGTCATTTCTAATGATTCACACATTTATTGGTAAAAAGAAACTTTATTATTCTTTTCTCTGTTTTAATTCCATAAAGGACACAAACGGTGAACAGAAAACAATCTAATTTTTGTTCAAACATTTTCAGGATAGATGATCATGTTTGGCTTATTGGAGCAGATGTAATTTAGAAGCAGGTTTTTTTCTCTTGTAACAATCTTATCTAAAGTTGCAATGATGAAAAATCTAGAAATATAATATCCCAAACTTTTATATTTAATACTAAGATGGTTAATGTTGCTTATATTTTCTAGAGTGTCTCACTTACGATGAATTATGGGAAACACATGAAACGTGCTTGTAGGGTTGATGCGTCGTAGGATGTGTGGCGTTAAGCATGTTTTGATTTCTGGATGAGTCCTTAGTTTTCCGGACTATTCAAGTGTTCTAAGTCTTTGAATTAGGTTCACTCATATGAAGCTTTAAGTTTGCCTTCGTTCCAGAATTGCAGAGATAATACTTCTACCTATGATGTCCAACGCCATTCACACTTTATGTAAGTATCTTTAAGTACAGGGTAAAGAATTCTGAATCAATACGAAATGACTTTGCACCCTACCTAGACCAGTTGGTGTTGAATATCCACTACCATATTAACGTTTTAAAAAACTAATTTGATCCATATACTTATATCTTTTACCACTACTTCTATAAAACGATAAATTATTATATGGGCTTTTGTAGAAAATAAAATGACAATGGAAGGACTGACTTTAAATGGCAGTTTTGAAATAAAAAAAGAAACACTCTTGACTATTACAAGGACACGTTTTACTGTATCTCACCTATGCAAAGGGATGTCAAGCTTATTAAATTATACTTTTATTAATAAGTGATGTAAAGAAATGGGCTTTAAAGAGATTTTTTTTTTATAAAGAGAAACAAAGGTGATTTCAAGCAAACTTCATTACCTCCAAAGTAAATTTGGGTTTTTGCCTCCCATCCGGGGACATACCTGTGCCATTGTGTTGGCGTCCAAGTTTAACAAACTCTTTTCTTTATAACGTTAGAGTATCTAAACGTGTAATTTTGCTGCATCGATCAAATATTTTTTAGAATGGATGGCCACGGCTGGCTTGAAGAAGCAGGTTAAATTCAGATGCCGGAGATACGATGTATCTGGTATTGCAAATCACCTACCATATTTTACACATATGCATATAAATTTTAAACCTCTTAATTTCGAACTTTACTGATTAAAAGAAACTTGTTTTGGACTATCTTAAATTAACGTTGTCAGGAGACCTTATCCCGAACCATTTGATTCGACACCACAAGATTTAGTTTGTCCAAAGGATATTTCTGAATAACTTTAAATAACTCTGCGTTTTACACCAGAGTTAAGGTTTGCATTTCTTCAGTAGATTGTCGTTAGAGGAAGTTGTCACTTTCATGTTACAATTGAATCAAAACATGATGAATAATCTATGGATGAAATATGGTAATAACGAACTGTGTTAAAAAATCAAAAGTCCAAAGGAAAAGTACAAAACAGGAGCAGAGCAAACATGGACCTCCAAAAATTAGAGGTAGGATCAGGTGCCATAGAGGGGTGAGCATCCTCTGCTGATTGGTCACATCCGCTGTGCCTCTTTGTCGTAACCGAGAAAACGAAAAAATCTGTAGACAATTTGGTGATTAATAATGGCTTAATAAGTATGGAAAACATCAGTCAGCATCGACCTTGCGGAAGTTTGTATTTGCTGACAAGGTCGTTGTATCGACCATAGAACTTACGAAATAGTGACTTCAATCGAGAATGTTTTATCAACTTGTTTGTCAGTAACTTGCCTCGTTTCAGAAATTGTCCATACGTAGAGCATGCCCTTGGGTATCGAATCAACTGAAGGACAAAAACTCCATATGCAGGTGATGAAGGTATATTGCTACATAAGTAGGGAAAGTTCATGATAGAAAAAATGGAGTCTTCCCGTTTATCATAAAGTTTTGTTGTTAGGTTACCATTGATGTTTTTTTCTAGTAAAATATCTAAATACATGTATGAAACATATGACTTTGTGGTATCTTTTATTTCAAGTTCACTGGGATACATCGAATCGACGTAAGAATGGAAGTAACAATTGTTAATTGATTATACGTCGTCGATATATTTAAACGTCGAGTTGAAGGCCACAGCGAGTGATTTCTTTTTTTTCATGTAAAAGTCTTTGAATAAATTCTGCTTCATATGAATATAGAAATAGGTCTGCTAACAATGGGACGCAATTGGTACCCATGGAAATTCCAACAGATTGTTGGAAGACCTGATTTACAAAACTACATAGATGTTGTCAATCAGAAACGCAAGCATCTTTTTTATATCCTCTTAATACTTGTGTACTTGTGTACGCAATCCGAATGGTTTTTAACAAAATAGTTTTGTAAATGACCAAAGACAAGGTAAGTAAATATACGAAATCCAGTTTTATTGAAAAGCAGCTATCAGTGATGTCAAAAACCCTTGACTTTAATTTATCGTGGGGAATAGTTGTATAAAGTGTAGAAAAATCGTAATTTTTGATGCTATTGAATTTTGTAAAATTTTGTGATTTTAAATTTTCTGAAAGTTCCTTGGAATTTTTTAGTATCCACATCAGATTTACACTGCTTTTTGAATATACTGTTGCACAGTACTCTTGAAGTCTCTCCTTAACTGATGTTAATATATTTAAAGTCTTCGATACCATTCATAATTAGATGCTTTTTGTTGCCTATATTTCAGGAAGTAAAATTGGTTGATGAAACAGAGTCACTTTTAAGTAATGATGGACAGCATCTGCAACAAACGTGTGGTTGATGCATCTTTGGATAATGTTTCGAATGCTGAAAGAATCTTACGTTTATCAGATAATTCAAGATGTAAAAGTTAATGAAGTACGTTCATTTCTAAGTAGTTGTGTTTCTTACCGTTTAAAAGATGAATAGCTAATACAATTTAAGATGAATACTAACATTCGTATTTAAAGGATTTAAGTATCTTTAGTGTACGGGCAAAAGATCTCGAAGAAGAACCAATTCTGAAAGAACGTTCAGCCCAACCAAACATGCAGAAATGATGCATCTTCGAATATATACAACCATTTGTATTTTGGAAGCTTTTTTGGAACTGTGACCCGTTATGTTTTTTGGATCAAATCCACTCTTTTGCATGTTAACCTTGCCCAAATTATCACGGTTCGATTTCATTCATAAATTACAAAAACCATACTTCAAAAGTTGAATATGTCCAGAAAGTGATGGGTGGTAAAGTGTTTTTGAACAAAATTTTAACCAGTATCAAATTTTCAAAACACTTGACCAATTGGAATGAACAGTTAGATTTTAACGATTTAAGTCTATCGCAGCCTAATTTGGACAAAGCCCAAAACACCTAATCCGTCCCCCCTCTCTCTCTCTCCTTCTGCACACGGCGAAGCAACAAACCAGTATTTCCCAATAAAAAAGGAAACAATTTGTTTTAAGCACTGTTTTCGATCATCTTCGTATTGCCTTATCCAGTTATTTTAATTAAAATGCCGAAGTACTGAGCGCCTGAGACAACATCTATCTTTTTATCAAATTCTTAATTACTTTTATTAATTTCTTTATCTTCAGTTTACTTTTTGATACCTTAATTTGATTTTGGAATAAGGTGTTCCATAATGTATGAGTTTCACAAGGGGAACAATTTTGACAATGGGATCGATAGTGTTCCGGGAATGTTCCCAACTTTTTCCCCATCCCAGTATATAATTATTCGTACAACGTTGAGCACTTATTTACTGATGTAAATGAACCCTACGTAGACCAGAGAGATCAAGTAAGCAATTGCTACTAAATTGGATTGCCACACATCAAGAGAAGGCAGTGTTTCATGACTAATGTTATCTAGCTAAAATATCATATCTACAGCACGATTGCACGAATGACACGTTTTGAAAGAATCATGGCATTGAACCTTTCTTACTTTTGCAAACTGCTGATGTTTGAAAATGGAATAGAACTGGAAATATATTTCAGGTTTATACAAACGAATTAAAAAAAAGGATCGTGGTGGAATCAGAAGATGGAAAAAATTCGTATATAATTACTAGTCACCGATAATCTGAAGGTTATTCATAAATAAAGATAATTATTGTCTTTCAGTCTTTAATTTTCATTTTTTATAGACAGATCCACAATTAAAAGTTTTCATTTGCCATAACTTCTAAATCCTTTTCAAACAATTTATTTGGCCCTGGTTTGAGGTTTAAGGGGGTGTTCAAACAAAATGATATGTAGGGCTTCATATTTATTGCTTTTATCTCTTTTGGCAACATTTTTGGCCAGTTTTGGGCAGAAACAAGCCAGTTCAAGAAATGTTTACACTCTTATCCTCAAATGTATAAGATGGCCGCGCATCCCCCTTAATGCATTTTTCTGTTCAGATTATGTATTTATGTACATATCAATCTGTACAATGTCATGTGGTTTTACTTTTCAGAAAAATCTTATTTAATGATGTTGCAAATGTCAAAATACACATAATATAATCAGTATACAATAGGATTGATCGTGATTGCAATGGCAATGTAAGATACACCTACAAGCACACAGTTCCCAAAAACTGAAGAATCTCTCTTTAGAAAACATTCAAGTTGGTGTTAAGAAGTAGGACGTCGGTGAAATCGAGCGATGTCTTTTAAAAAATACTTTCCCAAAATTGTTTTGCAGAGATTGGCACATAAAAAATCTTCCAAGTAATCATATCGTTCAAAAGTAGCACGCATTTCATCAATGCAATTACTAAATGTAGAATTTACATATTCTCTTCTAGGCATCTCTTCATCTTAATAGATCAATATGGCCATTCTTCTGTGCAAGAGATACGTCAACGACTAGGCTCGAACCCAATACCCTAGCTTCAGTATAAAAATCAACACCCTGCCAACTAGGCTAAATGGTTAACTCACTAGTTAGTGCTCATAGGAGAGTGTCAGTACTGTGCCTATTATACACACTATCACACTCTTCCCCTTTTCCTTTGAGATTTCTATCCCTTAGAAATCTCACACGAGACTCCCCAATCCACTCCACGTGGTTTAACCGACTAGGAGAGGGGCAGTACTTATCTAATTGCTACCTCTCTCGAGCGCTAGCAACTGCGTTGGTCTTTTTTACTGGAATGCGCATGTTCGACTTCATGGTAGGGCATTCTGGAAATACTACTGAAGATAAACTGTACCATGTCAATTTCGTTTTATCATCTACATATGATCTGAAGTTTGTGTTTTGTTCTCTAATCTGTATATTTATAATGCCAAAAAGTAACAGTAAAGCTTAGGTCTCATAATGCCAAGACAATAGCGAACGGTTATTTAAAAATTATAATAAGTAACTGGATTTTCTTAACTACCTTCTATGATCTTTTCGACAAGCTCGGTAAACATCCTCGGATATGTTTTCCGAGCTTGCCGGAAAGTCCCAGGAAGATATGATTGCTGCAAAACGGAACCATTGGTTTTACTGGTCTCTTATTTTCGCCTCAAAATTGAGGTTAAAGTAAATACAGAATGTTTAAAGCAAAAGAATGATTTACCATTGACGATGTTAAGACCACTCTAGATTCACCATTCTGAATTGAGACACCCCACCTCCCACCCCACCCCAACACAATTCCAGTCCGCCACTGTGTCTTCCAATTGATAATTAATCGATTCAGAAAATCACATCAATGGTTTGGAAATCTACTTCTGTGTATTATGATGGCTACAGCACTAGCTCAACTATTTTTTCTAAAAAGATAAGCTTGTTATACACACTATCACAATCTACCCTTTTCATTTGAAATATCTATCACTTAAAAATCTCACACGAGACTCCACGTGTGTTGTTGGGCGCCAATGTAACAGAAGTGGAAGATGTCCACAACTAGTCTCGAATCCAAGACCCTCCAGTTTAAAACAACGCCCCACCGACTGAGCTAAAGGGTTATCCCACTAGCTAGTGCTAGCTGAAGTGTGGCAGTATTGAGCCTATTATAAACAGTATCATGTCTGTTAATCCGTTCACTGGAATAATTTTATGTAAATTTTGTTAAGTATTGACATGGGTTAGATATGCGTCATGAATATTTTTTTCTCAAATTATCAATCGATTGTTTCCTGTTTTGTAGGTTTGTTTATATAAGAAGTCTGCTTTTGAAAGAAATTTCAGCATGAGATTGATTGAGGAATATCAGAAACAGCTAAACGGGTTCATATCCAGGAGTTTATAAATTGCACTTTGTCTAAAATATTCGAGTCTCAAATATTTTTCCACGTAGAAGCCAAACATAAATAAATCTCGAATTTTGGGAAATGTTTGGCTTTAAAGCGATGAAAAAACCCCATTTAATTACCCATGTGTATAACTTTGAGCAATGCTCTAAAAGTTGATTTCGCCCAAATCGTTTCATAAAAACTAAATTAAGTTATATCCGGATTTATATTCCATTCGTTTCAAACCAAAAGTATATGTAGCATAACATAGAAACAGCGCTGTTTTAAACAGATGAACCCAAAGGGGACGTAAAACAGCAATAAATCATTTTTTTCCGTTTTCATTTATATAGTTCACCTATAGTGCCGATCAATTTTACATTTTTTATATGATACGAGTTCAAGTTTTTTGAAGAAAAAAATACGCCCGAGACTTAAAAGTAAGTTTTTATTATTTTTAAAATTTTTTTTTTACCTAAAATGAAAACAAAATTTGTGACCATTTTCTATATTAAAGTCATCCATATACATCTCAAAATTTATGTCACGATCGGCTGGAAACAAATTACATTCCGTTACGACTGAAGTTGATAAAGGCTCTGGAGGATGTCCGCATTGTGATGATCATAAAGATCCTCGAGACGTTGAATTTGTGTAATAATTGGGATTAACTTTGGTCGTCCTGCATTAACAAAAGTTCTTTGCGAAAATCGACGGAGCGTACGATCGCCAACTCTAAAAATAGGCTTCATCGGTAAACATTTGTTTACAACTGCTTCAAGGTGTAGGGTGTGGGTCAGTCGACTCTAGAAATGTCGTCTGCATCGATCAATGAGAGGGCGGCCATTGATTCAACACACAATCGTTCCATACACTATCGCTACAAGCGAGCCTGCTGATTATCCATTTAGTTATTTTATGCTAACCCCGTTATAAACCCACTGTCCATGTAAAAGGCGCATAGGAAAGAATGCAAAATATTCCTGTAAAAAGTGCAATATAGTTATAAAGCTATTATATGCCGTTTCATACAATTCATCTATATAATTGTTATTCATTTCCCTTCCTTCCACCCCATCGCACTGGTTACACTCAGCAGAAGAGAATGACGTAAGTATCACGTGACTTAGTTATTATCAGGAAACCAAAACGAGGCTGTGTTCATCTGATTCAACAATGGCGTCGGAAAGTAGTTGGAGTTTTGGACGTGATTTTATTGAGTAGCTTTTTGGGGTAAGTTGTTTTTATTTAAATACCATCTAAATCTCTTCCGTGATGAGAAAGGTTGATTCAAAACTGATATTTAAAGTGAATGTTATGAGGATGAAGACTGACGAGTTATCCGTATTTCGAAAACATTGCCAACACGAGGTATAAAATGGCGGCCCGGACTCGTCGAAGATAAGTTAATCAGACAATGTACCAGCGGGAGAATGTTTAGTTTTGTGATTTAACTCAATGGCTTTTAAATTCTTTTAATGGTACTTTCAGTTGCATCATTATTCATCGGCCTCGTTTTCGACGTGAGTAATCACGTGACTAATAGGTCTATTCGTATATAAATCTATATAATAATGACATGCGCAGTTGATAAAAATCGGATGTTTATAATACTAACTGTAGTCTTATCCAAGTTATTGCTTCCATCACTTTTTGATGATTTTTAATAATATAGTTGAATGATAAAATGGAAATTATCCAAGATATCTTCATTGACACATTATCATTTATCACTCATAGAACTTCACAGGTTCTTACGGAGATATATAATGGGAAATGTTTACATCTTTTCACCATTCGGAAATCACTCGGAATACCTCGCACAATTTTTCAACATTATCATTGATAAATATTGTTTCATACAATACATAATGATATTTACATATGATATTATATGATTTTGTGTTAAACCAAGCAACAATATCCAATATTTTGATATAAGAGATCATTAACTATGATTTTCTTATGATTAAGGTGGTCTCATAGTTGTGATGCCTCGTCTTGGTGGTCTCATAATTGTGATGCCTCGTCTTTGTGAGTTCTGTAATCTGTGATTACCTATTATGTTAATTGTTTTAACAGTATTCCATCTAATATTCATGTACTCTGATAAGTCGTTTTCATTATCAGTCTGTTCTTTTTCACTGACTCTATCGAGTCATCTTCCACTGTCACACTGGCACTCTCTGTCTTGAATCAACTTCTCAACTATTGCCACATCAACATTTAAAAAAAAGAACATTGAAAACACAAGTGGTTTTTGGGTGTTCCATGTTCCAAGTTGGCTGGATAATGACTATGCATGGCTGAACTATGATAAGAAAAACCCAACAGCTTGGAACTCGTGAGGACCACTGGTTTTTTCATAAATTTTTTTGAAGTGGGTGTGTTTTGTGACCTTTCTTTTCTACAAATTTGATCTGTGACACTGCCATTGCTGTTTATTTGACCTTCATCTTTGTTCTGATCCGGATTTCTTTTTCGATGAGATATTTGGACCAACAATATCTAAGTTATCAGACCAGACAAATTTTTAGTGGCCTTGCTGACAGAACTGATGGTTTTTGACTACAATGACTTTATTCATTCTAGTAAATGATTGTTTGCAGGACACTGAATATTTGTCACATGTTTTATTGGAATAACTTTAATATGCACAAAATATCATGTAACAGTGGTAATTGTTGGAACAGGAAACTATCTGATATTTTCTGTATAAAGAAGGTACCTTTTTTTATCATTTGAAAATTTTTCTAGTGTGGGTGCTTGTATGTTTTTTTCACTGTGACAATCATTATTTAATAAATTTCCTTCAGTTTTACTGTATTTGGTAAACAGATTATTTCATTTCGTAAATAATGATTAAAAAAGAATTTTTCCAAGAAGAAATGAAAACAGGCTTGTTAAATGTTTCCACTGGGATTTCTGACAATGAGACTTTGTTTATTATTAAAAATATTCAAAAATAAAATTTAAATGAAAACCTGATGCAAGGAACTGTTAAGTCAAATGCTTGCACTAATATGAGTACTGTATTTTCCCCTAATAAGCATCTCAGAAGCTTAGAAAATTGTGAAAAAGGGGCAGAAATTTTGTATTTGTATGAAAATCTCTTCAATCTGTGACGTTTTACTTCAATAAATGCTGGAGTTTTGCCTCTTGAACTTAATAAAAAATGAGAAATTCTCTGTTACCGCTCTCTAACTTTTAAAGGGATGTATATATAAAGCTGATATTTCATATGTAGGTTATTTACAAGAAAATACAGATCAAGTTCGAAATTAGTTCCAGCCCGATGACAGAGTTATGTCTCTTGAACTTGGGAAATAATGGGAAATTCTTAGTTTCGCTCTCTAACTTTTAAATAGAGGTGTAACAATACGGTGATATATCAATTGTATTGATCATGAGGGCCCATGATACGCATATCGTATTCACATGTGTATCGCGATACACTGTATGAATTGATTTTTATTGACTTTCTAGAATAGTTACATAGTATACATAACATGAAGACATTAAGAAACTCCAATTAAAGATAGAAATTTGTTCATTTTGTTCTGTTGATTGATTTTGTAAATAGTTGACATATTTTTCCTCATGCAATACTATTTCTTTTAGAGTTAGGCAACATAGATATCAGTTTATTTTTAGTTTACAACTATATCGTGATACATGATGTATTGCATTGATATATCGTGATATGTATCATATCGTGAGGTTGCTGGCAATACTCAAGCCTACTTTTGAATTGAAGTGATATGCATATGTAAAGTTGATACTTACTATAAGGTTACCGTTAATTTATTAGAAAATACAGGTCAAGTTTGAACTTGGTTCCAGTCCATTGATTTTTGACAGGATTATGCCTCTTGAACTTAAAAGAAAATGAGTAATTTTCAGGGATTTATAACTTATTCTGCAATCAAACAAATGTTATACTTAATTTGGCATTTGAAATTTTGGTTGCCTGGGGGGGGGGCATTCGTTGCATACGACACATCTGGTTTTTAATTTAAAGTTTTTAAATGTTTGTACGCAAGAAGTCTATTTTTGTAATCTTAAAAATTGCATTGCATCACCATTTTATCTTGCACAGTTTTATTATTAACCCAATTCTTTTTCCTTTTTCTTAATTGTAAATTTTAATTTTATTATCGAGTGTGATCCAATTTTCCAGATCACTACATTGTAATTCTCCAAAAATATATTGCCTCTCATAGAAACTAACGGCATAAATAGCTCAATTGAGCTGAAAGCTCAAGTCAGCTTTTCTGATCACATTTTGTCAGGTGTCCGTCTGTTACTGTCTGCCTGTCCATCCCTCCATCTAAACTTTTTTCATTATCAACTTCTTCTCAAAAACCACCGGGCCAATTTCAACCAAGGTTGGCTCAAAGCATTATTTGGTGAACGGGATTCAAATTTGTCAAAATAAAGGGCCATGCCCTCTTTCAAAGGGAGTTAAGAATTTAGAAAATTGGTATTGTTCAACAATCTTCTCAAAAAACCATTTGCCAGAAAAGCTGAAATTTATTTGGAAGCATCCTCAGGTAGTGTAGATTCAAGTTTGTTCAAATCATGATCCCCAGGGGTAGGGTGGTACCACAATAGGGGGTTGAATTTTTAAAAAGGAAAATATTTTAGAAAAATCTTCAAAAATCTTCTTCTCAAAAATCACTTGGCCAAAACCCAGTGTAAAAGAGGTGCTGTATAAATTTTTATACAAAGGAATTTTAATTGAAAATTTTAATGATAATCTTTAGATATTACTTATGTTGTAACATATGTGTGAAGATGATGAAATTTCAATATGACATCCTGAAAACAATAATGATTTGAAGCATGAAACTTCATCCAAATAACATTTAGAAGTAACCCCCCCTCCCCGCCCTCCCCCCCCCCCCCCCCCCCCCCCCCCAAAAAAAAATGATAAAGTTACAGATGTAAAATGCAAATTCAAAATGCTGAAAAAAATCATTGGGTTGGGGCAATTTTGATGGGTCTTTCGGAGTACATCAAACAAATCAATTTTTAATTTTGGCCCAAAATAAGCTGGGAGAAATGTATATTTTAGCTTTGGAAGTAACAAAAAGTCATGGAGAAACATTTTGTTAGCTTTTGACACTGAGTTGGGTTTTTAATGAAGTTCCTTTTGAGAGAAACAAGAACAGGTTTATTGCAAAGTTCTGAGGACAGTGACCCACATTTTGATGACTTTGTGATAAGTCAGGTTCAGGGGACAAGATTGAAGAATGTCAGCATTGCTTGTGTTGCATCACAGACAAGACTTTGGTGGCTAGTGAAATGTACACTGCAAATCAAAGTAGCTCACACCAATTGAAAAACTTATATCTTGCTTTAAATTTGGACATTGTTGTCCCATAGGAATTTTTTGGAGATATCATAACCCAGATGTATTTTTAAAAAGGGATATTGCATATGAACTTGCATTATTCCATTTATCTACCACGGATGGGACATTATACATCTTTATTGTGGACTCTGTGATGATTTTTATGTGGAACTAAGGGCAATGTGATTATGTTTTAGGTTTTTAATAAATTTCTTTCATTATCACACCAACAGTGTTATTCGTGTGAAGGATTAATTTTTAATCAATGCTAAGGTAAAAGATTTTTGCCAATACATTAACATTTCTCATGCTATGATGAGTAATCCACAGAACACATGGCTACAGCCAATTCCTATGTAAACAAAACATTGGCTATCTCTGCCTCCAATGTCAATCATTAGTTTAGAATTCAAAATTCTGAGCTGCTTTAGAACTTTATAAAATGAATACTATTTTAATAATTTTTTGTTTGTAAAAATTTTAATGTCAATTGATAACTGCCTTGGTAGCTACTTCCACACCAAAAATTAGAATTTTTTATTTATGAATTTACATTTTCCAGTGTCTCTGTCTGTAATAACACTACAAATCAATTTTGTACTATACAGCCCAATAAATTCAAAATACGTATTGTTGGGGGCGCAAGCGGGTTTGCATAATTAATATTATATTATTTAATTGTACAACTGCTGAAAATTATATAAATATAAGTAATAAGGAATCATTCTCTGAATATAATGAGGTGATAATTTCGGTCGGGGCGTGATCAAATCTATCATAAAGCCCTTTGGGCTTTATTGGATTTGATCACGCCCCGACTGATATCACCTCATAATACTCAAAGAATGACTCCTTATTCCTTAAATAATGTAGTTATTGAAAATATTCTCACTAGAGTAAAAGCTGCAGAGAAAATTGAATTTCCCATTCATTTTGTGATTGGCTTCTATTTATACCTGGGCCCCAGCCTTTAATATGTGATATGGCTATGAAATCATCCTGTTACAAAAGGGGCTCAATGCTTAACATAAGAATATCTGGAGAAAAATTTATACAATCTTTTAATACAGGATCTATTCTTAGATTGCCTGGATATTTTGTATATGATCCCATAAAGCTGATTTAATTATAGCTATTGTTGGTCAGCGATGTGGCCCATGGGCCTCTTGTTCACAATAATAATGTCTGTTCTATGGAGCTTTTTAAAAGATTGTCTTTTTAGTTGTGTCTGTGATATAAGTAAACATAGTACAATTGATTCCAAAAAGATAGTTTTGTTATTTCCACACCTCATAATAGAGGGATATATAATAAATTTTTGTCATAACATTAACTTGATCCTTACAGCAATATCATGTCACATCGCAAGGCTCAGATTGTTAGATCAAACTCTATGCTTCCCGCCTTGTTTAATCTGATGATCCACACCTGGCTTCTTCTTGGGGTCTGACTCTTTAGATGAATTTACTGTTACAATAATATATATTTACTGTTTATCCTTACATTGATTAAGAGAGTATCATTTTTCAGAATGATGATGGAAGCCTCTGCAGACGAAGTGGATGGACAAAGCTTTGTCCAAATTAATGAAACAAATGCTAGCTCAAATTCCTTAGATAATTCTTCTCATAATGGTATGGATGATGACAACAATGCTTCAAACATGCATTCTCCCTCACCAAAAGAAAACAGCTGTGGAAAATTGGAGAGGATAAATTCAAGAAACATATTTGAAGACTTGCTAGTGGAAAATACACCCAGTGGTGAAGAGGTTCATCATCAGACTTGTTTAACCAATGAAGATTCCAAAAAATTGCATGATAAGTCCATTTCACAAGAAAGTGTGTTAAGTCTGAAAAAAGTTTGTACTTTAGGAGTCAGACAGTGTTCAAAAGAAAGCAACAAGAATGTTAAGAATGCCAACGACAATACCAGTTTATCTGATCAAGACCAACTTGCTGATGTAGTCAACAAACATGATGATTTGATTCATGTTACAAATGAGACAGACAACCAAGTAACAAAGGAGGAAGTAACCACAGAAGCAATAGACAAAGAAGTTGGAAAGGAGGATAGAACCAATGAAGGGATTGACAGCAAAGAAAAGGAAAAGGAAGGCATTATGAAAGAAACTGATAGCCAAGAAAAAATGGAGGATGGAAGGTCAGTGGAAAAAGACAACCAAAAAAGAACGGAGGAAGAAACTTTAGACAATACAAATGACTTAATAGAGGAAGGAACTTTAGAAAAATCAAATGATCTAGTAGGAAAGAAGGAAGATAGTAAAGAAGAAACAGATACCCAAGTTCAAGTGGTGGAAGACACTTCTTTAGAGACAATGAATCAAGTAATAAAAGAAAATGGATCTACCAAAGAAAGAGACAGGCAAGAAGTAAAGGAAGAAGGAACTGTAGAAAAGCAAAACAGCAAAGAAGGAAAAGAATTATCAAAGGACACAACAAACAACATTGTAGATGCTAGCAAGATGCTTTCTGCTTCAGGAGAAACATCAAATGCAACACCTAAAAAACCCTCATCTAAACAAGTCGATAATGACAATATTGAGGTTGATTTAGAAAAACAGGATAAATCACCAGAAAACACTGAAAATGAGGATAAGATCAAGAACATCACAGATGATGTAACATATGATAATAGTAAGTAAAATTTCATTAAATTAAGATAAATTCATAATATAAAATATATATATTTGAAATATTAATTTTATGTAAAATAAAAGTTTGCAGTCTCAACCACTGCTTTTTAATGAGAAACATTTCTATATCAAATCTTCACATATCTCGATGTTTTTAAATACATTTTGAAAAAGATATTTGACTTTATGTGCCTAAATTCCAGTTTTAAACATTCTTGCTTTCATAAATGAATTAAAACCAACTATGAACCATGACTGTTTGAATAAGTGTACAAGGTTGAAAATATTTTTTTTTGAATAGTAAACTTTCAGCAGTATATTGAATTAATGTTATATTTGATTTGAATGGGACCTTATAATCTATTTTAATAGAAAATCAATCTGACACCAAAATCAATTTCTTTTTAATTTTATTAGATAAGACATTTAGATGTTGCTTTATATTGTTCATGAAAAACTGAAATATTTCTTTTTAATGTTGATGGTTTTCATACCTCTATGTGGTCCCCCACACGTTTAGACTTCCATCAAGGGCTCCCTTATCATGAAGATGCCTCCAATATTTTTTTAAATGGTAAATTTTCAGCAGTATATGGAGTTAAATGTTATGTTTGACTTGAAGGAACCTTATAAAATTCTTCTCTACTTTAACAGAAAACCAATCTGACACAATTGAAAAGGAAGAACCACATTCAATTGGGGATAAAACAAAACTACTTGAGCAGGTATGCAACTTTAAACTATTGTTTATACTCTGTCCTAAGTTATTTTTGCTGCATATTTCTCAAATTATTCTGTATTTATAAATACCTCTGGATTCAAACGATGTTCATCAAATAGTATGAAAAAATCCCAAGATTTACCTTTTGAAATGCCCCCTCTAACTTGTCAGGTTTAAATACACAACCCAAAATAGAAGGTCTACGGGGATTTTGCATTGTAAACAAAATCAAGTACCCTGGATGATAACGTTAAAAAATTGTGCGAGTTGTTCCGAGTACTTCCGAATGGAGAAAAGATGTAAACATTTCCCATTTTGAATCTCCGTAGGGTTTTAGTTTTTGTTCATGTGAAATTCTGTAGGGATAAACAGACAATGTATCAATGAAGAAATATTGGATTTTTTCCCCATTGATTTGAATTGTAATTCATTGACAGGTATGTTTATTTTAATTAAAAAACATCAAAAAATGACAGAAGCAATAACTTGGGACAGCCTATAGTATACAACTTAATCTTTTTGCATAACTAAAATGACTAGTTTTTGTTTTTGAAATTTGAACAAAAACTAAATTTCTGCAATCTGAGTAAGTATGTCAACATAGCCAAAATCTGGAGTGAAATAGTGAGATTAACAAATATTAAAAAAATCTTTCAAGGAATTGTTAAGGTTACTGTATACAGGGAAATATTCACCCCTGTTTTATTTTAGCCCCTTTTGCCCTCGTCAGTAGGCGTATTTAAGACTGGGCAAATTCTTTTGTATCATATTATCTATCTTTAAAAATACCAAATTCAAGACAGGATGAAACTGCAAGTGTAGAAGGGCGAAAATTACACAGGGCAAAAATAACCTTGTATACAGTATTAATATTTGAATATGACTGAAATAACGATAGAGGGAATTGGACTTTTGAATATGCTGCATATATTAAGCAGATTAAGTTAAATAAGGTTGAGATTCTAGCTTATTAATGGCAGTGTATTTGACAAAACCTGTTAAATTTTTACACAGATTTTATCATGTCAGGTGTGAATCATGTACATTTTGATCTTTAAAAGAAAATATAAATGATAATAGATGGATCTTAATAGGAATGGTTTGCACTGTTGCAAATTATTACTGATAAGTAGCATAACTAATCAAGTTTAGTGTAGGTATAAATGATGCACATTACATGTTTTTTGTTTGTTTATGCTTTAGATTAAAGATAAAACTACAAAACCAGAAAGTCAAAATGATGATGTAGATTTAGATTGTGAGGAATCAGAAAACCTGGTAATTGATATCCAAGAGAATAGTGATGAATTAAATGTGGAAAATAGTGTAGGAAAACAGAATGTTGATCAAAGTGATACAAGTTCTGCAGAGACAAAGGAGGAAGAATCTAATCCACTAGGGAAATTGATTGAGGGATCTAAGGAACAAAAATTGCCTGAAGCTGTAAATATGCAGGGAAATACTGATTCTATAAATGTACAAAATTTAACAAAAAGTGACTTGGGAAAAAATCTTATTCAGAATTCTAATGATGTTAATACTGAGGCTGTAAAGCAAAAAGAACCTGAGCAAAGAGATAACCAAAGTGATTTTGAGGATGGTGTTGAAGAAATACAAACTCTATTACAAGAATTTGTGAACTCATCAAGTAAACCAGAAGTCATATCGGACAACAGTAAGGCATCATTGGATAGAACTGAATCACAGACAGGTTCATCACAAAAAGGATCAACAACAGAAGCAGCCTGGTCTACAGTTGGATTGGATAGATGTTCTTATTGTCTGTTCACAACTGATCAGAAGGAATTGCTTGAAACCCATATGTCATCTTGCACTAGAAAAAATACCAAAAAAGAAGAAATCTGCCTGGTATATTCAAGTGACAAATATGGATGCAAAAATTGTCTTTTCATGTCAGCTCAAAAAAAGAAATTTGAAGAGCATGTTGCCTTTCATATTATTGCAGATCCTTACATTTGTCTCACTTGTATGGTCACCTATGATTCAAAGAAGGAAATAGAAAAACATGTTAAACAAGTACATTCCAACAAAGTTGTAAAGTGTGGCTTAAGAGGATCAAAGAAAATAAACAAAATAATTGAGGAGCTGCATAGTAAAAAGAAAGTAACCTTTATTGGAAGAAAAGTTGAAAAGAGAGCATTGTTGTCCATGATTGATCAGAAAGAAAAGCCTGCTCAAAACTTTTCCATTACAACAGTAGGATCTGAAGGGTCATTACCAGTTACTGTTGAAGCATTTAATTCTAAAATTGCAAAGAACCAACAATCTAAATGTGGACAAGATAATGGATCTCAAATTACCACAAAACCCAACACAACTACCATCTTATCAGTTCCAAGTATTCCTAAATTTACCCAGAGTGTAAGTTCCGTTCCACCAAAAACATTTTCAGCACGTGCAAATGCTCCAATATTTTCACTTGCAGGATCAGTTTCCAGTTCTGGCATGCCAGTAATAGCGTCTTCAGTCCATCAAGCAGTTCTTGCTCAGCCACTAACATTTTCTGGGCAAGCAGCTGTCCAAGGTCCAGTCCTATGTACTGTTAGCAGTCAGTCACAGCCAGTGATTCTTGTTCCAGTCCAGCAAATACAGACAAGGGGTGTCCTTGCTGGACCATTTCAGATAAAATCAGGACAAGCAGGGTCCCAAATTTTGCCAGTCTCAAAATCACACTTTGTTAACATCAGCCCAGCACCCCCAAAACCAAGTACTGCAACTGCAGGCACCCAAGGTCAAAGATTAATTGTTAATACTGGAAGTTCAGCAACAACAAGTACTGCCCAAATTACTAATAATAATCAATTAAACCAAACCAGGAATACCATTCCAACAACAGTTAACATGATTGGCAGGCAGCCTGTCAGTTTGAAATTGAAGCATCAAGTGGATCCTTCAGCTGGGGATGCTAATGGAAAATCTGCTATTTTGAAACTGACAGTTAACCATGGTGAGAGTGCAGCAAAAGCTGAAAATCAGCTGCTCTTCAGAAAAACAGGATCTGTATATTCTTGTCATACTTGCAATTACAAATCCGATTTTGAAGAAAACTTTGTAAAGCACATATGGGAGCATGTGCACATGAAGAATATCTGTAGAGTTCAAGAACATCAGATTTACAAACAAAATGTGCAATGCAAAATTGTCACAAAAATTGTGGATAATTTAAAATATGCAGCTGCTGAGGTTGAGGCAAAGCAGAAAACACCTTTAGAATCCAAAAATATCACACCAGAGCAGATTGTCCTTAGTTCTGATGAAGAGGAAGATGTTTCAAAGCAACAACCAGCTTCAAAGAGTAATGAAGAATTGGATTTAAATGCCAGTGCAAATGATCTTCAACTCAAAATAACAAGTACATTCAGTTTGAGGGAATCTGATACTTTATCAGACTTTTCAGGTACAGAAACCAAGAATACTAATGAGAGTGCAAAAAACATTGGTGATATGAATCCAATGATTGAAGGAAAAGAAAATAAAATGATTCCAGAGAAAGAAATGTTCAGGGAGTTATCGCCAGATAGAGAGAGCAATGTAGGAGAAGTAGGAGAAATTAATGACTTGGTAGTAGAAAATAAGAAAGACACTGAACCTGAAATTGCAGGCAATGTTGCATCTAGTGAGGATAACAATAGATTCGAAAGATATCCACAAACTGTTTCTACAAATACTGAATTGGACCTTAATTTCTCAGAGGGACCCACTTCTTCAAATTTGAGAGAAAACAGTGATTCATCTAATAAAATAAATGAACAGAGTGATTCATCAAATATGAAAAATGAACAGTCACCAAAGACGGAAGAAACCAAAGGAATTTCTTTGAAATTTTACCAGTGTGGATTTGAGAGCTGTGGATTTGCAGTGTCCACTTCAACTGAATTTAGGGAGCATATTTCACATATGCATTCTGGTGCAAAAGAATTCAAATGTGCACATTGTGGTCATAAAAGCTTCACGGAAGAATGCCATTTTCGACACATATCTTGCCATGCAAAAAACCAATCAGGATTGTTGTTTAAATGTGCAGATGGTTGCAAATTTGCATCAAATATCTTGAAACATTTTAATGAACACTTGGAAACGGTACACCCAGCATTGAATTCATATAGGTGCTCTTCATGTCAAGAGGTGTTTGAAAACATAAATGGACTTATTAACCACTGTGAAACTAACAAATTGCAATTTGTGTTGTGTCCTTACTGTACCATGCGTGATCAAAATAGAAGGGTTATTTTGAAACATATTTCAACATCTCATCCAGGAAAACCAAGACAAATAACTGTAACAGCACAACTTGTATGCCAAGAAAGAGAAATGAATTCATACTTGGCCCCAAAAGCCAAATCTGTCTCTCCTGAGCCATTACCAGAAGAGAGTAAAGTATTACTGAAGACAGTGGATGACTTACCAGTTGAATTTGACAATATTAAAGTTGAAAGGAAGGACAATATTGAAGAGGAAAATATAACAAACCAACAAAACGAATCTGAATATCATTGCTCAGAAAGAGATAGTCCATATATAGATGTAGTTTCCATTGCTGGAGACGGAAAGACCAATGAAAAAAGTGGTTTTAAATTAGGAATTGGGGCGTTAATGCGATGTAACAGGTGTTCTTATCTTGCTGGAAGTAATTTACTTCTAAAGAAACATAAAGTCCAACATGCCAGACAGAATGACAGAAGTAGGCCTTTCTGTTGTCCTGTCTGTCCTACATCAAGTGATTCATTTATGAAATTTGAAAGACATATCAATCTTCATGAAGGTGATCATGAAATTAAAATGTTCATGTGTGAACTGTGTAATTACCAAACCAATGTCTCTGACAAGATCAAATTTCATTTACAAAAAAGTCACAAAGGATCAGATCCGAGACATGATTACAGAACTCGAATGTTGAGAGCTTCGGTGACAGTATATACCTGTGAAATTTGTCAGAACTTGTACAAATCAAGAAAGGAATATGTAGCACACATGTCAAAGCATGGGGTCTCAAAAATGAAACCTGTTTCAATCGACAAACATCATTGTGACTGCTGTTCCTTTAGTTGTGACAATTTGGCTAGCTTAATTGAACATACAAGAGTACATTTACTACTTACAAATTCATCACCAGCTGAGGAAGTGAAACAGCAGAAGGTCAAACAATACTTTGGTCCCAGAAAACCATTTTACATTCCTCCAGGAAATGTTTTCAAAGACTTCATATCATGTAGCGAGTGTCCCTTTAAAACCAAAACAAGGCTTGATCTGTTACGTCATATTAAAAGTCATCAAAATTTAGAGCCAAAAATGAAAAAAATGCAGAAAAAAGATGCAGATCCACAAGAAAGAACAACAAGAGAACTTGTAAAATTTCAGTTTGGAAAAAGAAAACACTTCTCTGACAATGAAAGTAGTAAACGTAAAAGGGAGAATAATTCTGAAAGTGAAAATGAAGAAGAAACTTACAATGACCACGATTTCCCAGTTCCCAAAAGAAAACAGGTAGCCATGAAGTCTACAAGTGGAGCTAATCCTAAAAGTATTAAACAGTCACATTCATACTTTCTGGGTGGTGACATTCTTCACAAAAAATTGCAACCTTGCTTTACCAAGGAGGAAGATGAGCCGATGTTCCAATGTGTGATGTGTAACGATGTTTTTGAGGACAAATATAGTCTTCACAAGCACATTTTGGACCACATGGATGTTTCTTTTTACAAGTGCAACTATTGTGAAAAGGGAGAACTTGAAATATCTTCAATGGTTACACACATACAGAAAATGCATCGCAAACCAATAAAGCACACACGTGTTAAAATGGAAATCATAGAAGATGATATCAATAGGGCGATTCATGCATTGAAAGCAAAGCAATATTGGGGAGAACCTGACTCTTTGCTCCCAGATATAAAACCTAATGTACTTGACCAGAACGCTTCTTCTACTTATGTTGAGCAGAACATCAACTCTCCTTCCGTTTTAACAAATATACGTAGTCCGATCATTCTGAATCAACCAAAATTGACATCAACTCCAGAGAAAAACAAACTACCAGAGTGTGTCATTCCCTTTGGTTCTAATTACAGGTGCGTTGTTTGCAATCAACAAGCTATGCAGTCCTACATTTTGGTTAGGCATGCCATGACACATTGTTCCTTGAAAAGGTTTTTGTGTCCATACTGTGACAAACGGTCTCACTACAAATCTGACATATGCAAGCATATTCATATGAAACACAAAGGTAACAAAGTTTTTGTGGCATACGACAAAACCAATGTGGAAGTAGATGCACAATATATTGCACCTCCTATTATGGAACAAATTGTGAATGCCCCTGATGATGACTTGCAAAATAAGTCTACAATTCGAGATGCCATTGAAGAAAATGTTGATGTTATAGTTAAAAAGGAACCTGAGACAGACACGCAAGTAATTGGTGGAAGTGACAGAAAAGGGAAGAAGGTTGTTGTGGGATTTAGATCAGTATACAAATGCCTTCTTTGCAAAACAACGTTTAAAGGAAAAGGTAAAATTTATAAACACATACGGGAAACGAAATGTAAACGTCCTTTATGGCGCTGTTCTGCATGTAAAACAAAGAAATTTAGAAGTGACAAAGAAAAAGTTATCAAAGACCATGTAAAGGAAGTACATCAACTTGTCAAAGATGCCAAACCTGTGCTTTGCGCTATAAATGGAAAAGTTCGAAAACATACCTATCCAATAACAGTTCCTAAAAATGGAGGAACAAATGACGCAGGGAACACTACAGAATTCAGTAGTGAAGAGACAATCAAAGAAAGAGAATTGAGTGGGGCCATTGCAACCGTAATAAAAAAAGGTGATTTATGGAAATGTTCAAACTGTTCATACCTAACGAATTCTCGAGCAAATTGTGTTCGCCATACATTCACCCATTCTATTTTCAAAAAATTTGGATGTCCAGTTTGTTCATTTAGAGCTAAATGTAGTCGAAGTATCAAAAACCACTTGAGAAACTGTCATCCACGGGAGAGAGTAAGATTTAAGATATACACAGAAGTAAATAATTCTCCAAAGAAACCTGTTGAAAGTCAGAAAGTCAAGAAGGAAAAAGTTGCCATTACGCCTGAACAGCCTGTGTCTTTCCAGTGCTTTGATTGTGGATTGGTATCCGAAAGGAAATCAAGCATGTCTAAGCATATAAATGCCAAGTGCTTTACACCTCTTAAAGGTTGTTCTCAATGTAAATATATGACCATTAAAAAGGATGAAATAGCAGATCACTTAAAACAATGTCACAAATCAGCAATATCTACTGATTTACCTTTAAGTGACAAAATAATAACAGTTAATCCAAATGATGAACCAAAATCACCGGTGAAGACGGGGAAAAAGTCAAAACCATTTTCGTTGAAAGTTAAGCCACTAATCAAATCCCCGATATCAAAACCTCTATCAAATGAAATGAAAATGTGGAGTGAGGAAAATGGAGAACAAAGTATAAACTGCCCAGAGTGCAATGAAACTTTCTTCGAATTGAGAGCATTTAGAGACCATTTTGTAAATGAACACCCTGGCAAGAAAATGTTATGTGGGGAGTGCGAAGAATATGCTGCACATCTCCCTTCTCTTATATTTAGACACGCAAGACTTTTTCACAACCAAACAAAATTGGAAGATATCAAGATCAAAGCTGTTTCACAGAAGACAATTGAAGAAAAGGGACTTCATCAACGTTTAGTTATTTTATATAGATGTCCAAAATGTGGGAAAATATCAAGAAGATGTTCGCTTAAAAAACACATGTACACCCATTACAATTACAAGCCTTATCAGTGCAATCACTGTGTTTTCAAATGCAGGATACCAAAGAATATCAAAAGCCACATTTCTAAAATTCACCCAGGTAAACCTATGACGGATTTTACATTCCGCAAAAACCTGAAACTGGATAAAGAAATATCTGATATTTTGGAGTCGAGCAGATATCAAACACTGTCAAGGAAATCCCAGCTGAATGCATCTTTGGGAAAGAATCAAACATCTACATATGAAAGAATGATACCAAGCAGGAAAATAAAGAAAGAAGTACTTGAATCGGATGAAGATGAAGAAGAAAAGGATGATGGAGAGGAAGAGGAAGAGCCAGAAGAAGAATCAGAGGAGGAAGATGAAGAACCTCGGGGAGATTTGAAGAATATGTTTAGTCCGTGTCACAACTACAAGGTGGAATTCGACGACCGCCGAAAAAAAACTATCTACAAATGCAGCATCTGTCCATACCAGAGCACTGTCAACAAAACTATGGTTACTCACTTTTATCATCATGTACCACATGTTTTCAAGTGCCCATATTGTGATTTCCAATGCTATCCTAGGTAAGTTCACACACACACACACACACACACACACACACATATATATATATACACAAAAAGAAGAAATCAATTTCACGTTCCCAGAAAAAATGAATATTTTCAAATATTTTAATTGACAGGTCAAAAATTGCAAACCATATAGTGAAGCTTCATCCAGGCAAAGCTGTCCATGTTGTTGATCTAAGACACCGTATGGGAAACTTAAAATTTCGAAATTATGAAATTAGGACACGTTCATCAAAATCTAAGCAGAAACCTAAGAAAAATATGCTTAACATGGCAAGGGCAACACATTGCATAAAGGAAAGTCAGTCAACAGTTTCTCGCAAAAGGAAAGAAAGAGATCAAGAAGCAACAGGTATGTAGAAAATGTAAATTCATAAAAATGAAATCTTGTGATATTTATCATCAAATTTAATCATTATTGATATTCTTTGTTTCCAGAGGCATCGAAAGACACAGGCAAACTTGTGTACAGCTGTAACTACTGTGATCACAAAGCTAATGGGCTGTATCACTATCGACAACATTTGGCAAGTCATAATGGCTTCAAACATCTTGTTCCAGGAACTCAGATAGAATCAAGATTGAAATGCGGCTATTGCTCATATCTTGCTGTCGATGATGATGACTTCAAATCTCACATGGAGTATCATTTTGCAACACGCCCATTTTCCTGTCCGTACTGTAACTTTTCACAGTATAGGGCGAGTGGGATTACAAATCACATCAAACGCTCTCATCCAGGAAAAACTGTTGACGTTGTGAAAGAAAGTGACAGTAGTTGTCTTATAGGTCAGGAATTTGATGCTAAAGCAATGCTTGTTGATTTCGAACCAAAAGTGAAACTTATGGACATATTTGCAATGGATCCGGAAGACTTTGAAAAATTGTTGAACAAATGCGAAGTGTGTATAATTGATTTGAATTACATACCAGATGAAAAGTTCGATGCAGTATCAAAAACACTTGGGTTAGAAAACGAAGAAAGAAATGTTGATGACGAACTTGAACCAAGTGCAAAAAGAGTAAAGAGAGAAAATTTATGTGAAGATAAACAACAATTAGATGAATCTGGAGATTTGGAAACCATGATAGCTAATGGCGAACTGAAAATAGAAGAAAACCAAAAATATGATGATGTGAGTGACGATGACCTAGATTGAGCTAGAAATATAATGAACTGTCATAACTCTTAAAACGAAACCATTATATTGACTTATGATTTTAGATTAAGATATGTGGAGACTTTAAAGGGCAGATGATGGTGATAACTTTTAGATATCAGTTTCGTGGTGAAAATGGGTTGACGTAATAAACTGCCCAAG
This sequence comes from Magallana nippona, assembly GCA_033439105.1. NCBI lineage: Eukaryota > Metazoa > Mollusca > Bivalvia > Ostreida > Ostreidae > Magallana > Magallana nippona. The sequence continues at coordinate 5,756,307 of CM065922.1, forward strand.
TAAAACGTTTTGAGCATGGGAAGCTCCAATTCATCTATAGTGTGCTACGAAAAATGTGTTATTAGTAGGTGATTCTTTTTTATACAAGGAGTTATGCTATTGTTTACCATGGTGTCAACAAACAACTGTTTATATTCAATATCGATTTGGTGCTTTGATACCCCAATGTAGTATTAGTAATGTTGTGTAATGAATATGTGGTTGTAATTATTGTATGTAATATTCAAATGTATGTCCATTTTTATCTGCTTCATTATATTTGATTCAACGGACTTGTCTGTTCAACAAATTTCATAGAAAGCAATTGATGACAGTAATATAGCATAGCATGCATATAGGATAGAAAATCATTTCGTGTAATAAAACTGCTGTTTTATTCGTCAAAAACCTCGAACGTAAAGTCAAAGTATCGATATTGTATTATTTGACAAACTTTATTAAATGCATATGTTTCTTGTAAACGATCTTGAAATTGACAGCGATGTTTAATGTCATTAAACTGTTTGATTCTGTATTGCGTTATGTTTTTTCTTCTTTTATTCTAATCTAGGGGTATGTACTAGATATTGATTTTTTTCTCTTTGCGATCTATGATATCCAAAGTATAATTGGGAAAAAAGGAAGTCTAACGTGCAAGGCAATTTTTGAAAATTTCGAAGGTATTTAGGAGCATATTCCTAGATCAGTATTCGAAGTAATTGTATACTTGGTAATCATCCAATATATTTGTAATTTTATTCTTGTAGATAAAAAGAAAACTAAAGGAGTCCATTGAATTTCCAATTTACCTTGGGTATTTTATGAGATATGCAAGCCTTCTTTCAAATCATTTCAACTCTGTTTGAAAATTTTTGAGTTTAATATTAAGAATACTGTTACATGTATACATTTATATTTTATTTAATCTTGCTTCTAATGGAGAGATTCAAGAGGAGGTAAGGGATACCCAATGTTCGTTGGCCATGGAATTTCTAATTACCATTTAGGCCTTTTTCGGATTAAGGCCTCAAAATTAAACCATTGAATCTTTTTGAATCCATGTCCCTTCGTCAGAACCTAGTGTTAAGTTTTATTTTAACAGCAGAGAAGTAAGTAAACATTTAAAGTCGCCATTACGAAGCAGTAAATTTGACATTTCATATTGACTACACACAGTTCAGATTTTTCATCGGATATAAGGAAATGTATCTTTAAATTAGTATATCCATTACCTTATAAAGAAGCCTTTATTTATTGTTTGTTGGAAAAGAAAGCATTACTTAATCATCTGCATCAGAGTCGTTAATGGACGAGACATATCTCGTAAAACAACACAAAACAACAAAGCTAAACGCCTTTTCACTGTGGTGAATCGCATATCTGTCATCTGAAGCTAAAATATGACATGGTTATTATATTATTAGCTTCTGATATATTGTAACATTTCATTTACACAGATTTTGCTTGATCAGCTTAATGATAACGAGTGGACTTATTTGTTACAGTAACACTGTAGGTACGTAACAGTTGCCATCTTTTTCATCATGCTCACAGCCATTGAAAAGTGTAATTTAAAGAATAAACCAAATCATCTACATTCTTGCCAACAAATTCTAAACAGAATATTTTAATTTGGTATTTTTAATTTTGGTAAATCTTTATAAATCGACTAGTAGTCCAAAATTATATCCATGCAAAAAACCCCGGCTATAGTATGTAAGTCTCCTTTATGATTATTCTCGATCGTCACGTGGATACATCGTAAAGCGTTTAAGGCATATACTCATTTAAGAGAGAGAGAGATGTGCAATCCCACGTCAGTTGTTGCCATCTTCAAGACCTTGAAGGCGGCTGTTTGGCGACTTCTCTCTTTCAGTCACCTCTCATTCCATATATCTTGGAGGATACTCTGTAATATGTCACGTGTTTACTCCTGCTTTCAGCATTTCTACCAGATTCTCCAAACATTAATCTTCCAACCCTTCTCTTTTCCTGTATTTATCTAGTTAGAAATTTCTTGATCCATTAAACAAATCCATGATCCGTAAAAAAAAAAACAACTTCAAACTGACTACGGTCTCTCTTTTTTTTCTTGCCAATTTTATTTGTTTCCAAGATGGTTTTGAGCTGAAAAGTAATGTTGTCACAAAATAAATTCTCAATGATGGCATTTTGTGATAAACACACAAATTTCAAACTGGCTGGGTAATATTTCTTTTAACTTGATTTGATGATGTTTCTTTGCCTTTTTTTTAAACCGTCAATTGTAATGGCCGTCATAAAATCGGTCTCAATTTGTTCCATCCTTCTCGCATTGTGGGTTTGTCTAAAGAGGAAGACAAATACTATGATATGCGCGAAAAGTTTTTGCGGCTTTTTAATTAAATGCAAAGATCCGAATATCTTGCAGAGGCCTACAAAGAATTACAATATTTCTTTGTTAAGTTTTGGAACCGATAATGATTGACAATTTTGAGCAAGTTTAAATTTCTCATAATACTCATCATGCCATTCCTCTTTATCTACCTCATAGTTTTTTTCCGGAGAACTTTGCTCGTAAAGTTTTTGCAACTTTCTTTTTAACTACTTAGCCGTTACCAATTACATCGTCTGCTGCATTTAAACTTTTTTCAAGGTTTAAGCTGAACCAGAAAATTTTATAGACATTTTTACAGTTTTCATCGTTGTTATTAAAGAGAGCCCTAACCGTGGTATACCGAGATTGCGGTGGTAAGCAAATAATAGAAATCGAACATGATGAAATGATATAATGTATTTAATAGGAATCATTATCAGCTTTAATAGCAATTTTTGAAATATCGCTTTTTTGTGCGCTAAAAATATGCCTGATCCATATCCAAGATTCAGGCAACCAAATTACAGATAATCTCCCCCAGCGAACAGACCTGCATCTTCGCTAGCCAAGGGTTTTCGGGATCAGAAACCCTTGACTTGGGAAGAGAAAGACCTGCACTGCTTGGATAATGTTGTATATTTATCATCCAGTGTGTCAAAGATTTTTGAGCGGAATACTAATATATTTGTTTAAATTTTATATTTTTCTTTAAGACAAAGAATATGAAGATATTTTACAGTGTTTTACATATTTAATACAGTTTGAATCAGATACATAGAATACAAATATTCGTTTTGGTCGTTGTCCTAATACGCGGACGGGTAATGTCCTCCAGTGGTAATGTTCCCCACTGCCACTTGGCCTACAAAAGACAACACCAATGTCTGGCAATGAGCACAACAACCGATGCGATTGTTTCACACACTGGCCGGAAAAGGGACCTGCGCCAACATAGTACACAAACAAATTATTGCAATTTTTGCATGTAACAATCCGATGCATATTTTTGTTTGATGCATATTTTGTTTGTGTTGGCATATCTGAATCGATTGATTTCCTGGAGGACATATTGCACATGTAATGTACATGAATGACAACATTGCTCTGTAATCTGCATCTCAGTTAAAAAATGTTTTGGCGTAATTATACTGCTGTTCCAATCTTCTTCTAGAGCTACGAACAAAAAGGCAAAGTATTGATGCTGTATCTTTACTTTAATATAACGGTATTGATAAATAATAGACAAGGCGAAATACTGTACATGTATGTATAAATAATCAATATGCTTGACTCTATTTTATCTTGTGTTCTTCCGTTTAATTTTACGAATCCAGAAGTAGGTGCTATACACTGCATATTTTTCTTTTCCATTCGTTGTATCCACCCTAGTGAAATAATTGAAATACATGTATTAAGTTTTTTCCTCTGAAAAAAACCCGGGCATATCCTGATTATCCAAGAGTTGTCTAAAATAAAAATCACTGTTGTTACTTACACTATAAAGCCTGGCTTGGCCTCCACAATAAATAATTGCCAAAACAAGACTACACGAAGACATCCCACTGTTGCAGTAACAGACGGTCGATTGTTCAAGTTTCACACCCTTTTCAGTCAGAACTAAAATCAATGATATTGTATGTGTCATAAGTACAGACTTCCGCAGGTTAGCGAAATCGGTTGTGTGAAACAATATGCTTACACTCTCTTAGTTCATCTTTAGGCATAATCAGATGACCCTTAACTATGACGCTCATCGGAATATTTATTGCATTCCCAATGTATGTTGATGGATCTGCAAAGTAAAAAGTTGTTAAGATATAGACATTGTATGTTAAACAGGTCGGGTACACCACCTTATATGGATAGCATTTTTAACACGTGACAATATTTGCGTCAACCAGATTCAGTGGATGAGTCGCAAAGCAAGACGGTCTACTACGTGTTTACGATTCAACAAACACACGTGGTTTTTGTCGGTTTTATACACAATATTTAATTGCTTGCCGGAAAAATTGTACAACTTGATTTGTATTTAAGAAAGTAAAAAAGGAAAGATTACGTACCATAGACTTTATTTCATGCTCACATTGAAACATACTGTTGTTTTAGTTTATCTATTGCTGCTTCAAAAATAAATCAGTATCAAAAGACTGGCAAACATACGTATACTAGTACAGACAGATTTTGATAAGAAAAAACTGCATAATTGTTTATTGGTGACTTAATCATTGTACAGCAGAAATAAATACAAGTAATTGTACATTTTTAACATACGTAAATAGCCACGATAATAGATATGCACAAATATACAAATACAGAAGTACACATTATGTAGCATGTAGTATTTTGTACGCTAAGCATTCTGATGAGTGTCCCTGAAGACACTTCAATGCGAATTCTACGAAATAAATGTTGTCCCAAACCTGGGGTATCACGTGGAAAACGTACTCACTGCTTCTAATTAAATAGGACGTACCCCTCTATTGAACTTTGACAATGAGGTATTTAAATAGGTTGATATAAGACCTCATAGGCAATATTTTTAAATGTGAGCATAGAACTGATAGATCACATAATTTTCAATATTTATTTCATAAATTCTAAACAATAATTGAAAACGAGTTTCCAAAGGACAATTCAAAATGGTATATATTTTCAATACGCTTTGTACACAAAGCCCACAATGCCTTGCTACTCATTCATCTGATTGGTCTGTCGATGAAAGTAAAGAGATAGCTAATTTAGTATGCATTTATGTCGACGTCACAAAATCTAGTGGTCTCGACCTGTTAAATGGTTGTATAGAAAATAAAATTAAGTTGAATCCGATCAAATCTTTTGATAAATGTATCGGAAATGTTTGCATTACATAAAATTTGAACATCAGTATTTTCATTTATTTGGTTTATTTACGTTTGAGGTGGAAGAGTCCTTTGAATTTATTATATTATAACTTCCGCCAGACATTATGTGGTGGGAGCATGTATGACCATTGTTTACAGTAAAATGAACATTTTTGCTCCTCAGTTGATTCACAAAAATATTACATATTTACAATTGTTGTCTATAAAAACGTAGTACAAAGTCGTCAAGAGTTAACAATCTTGTGCTATCAGCTGCAAAAACAAAAATCTACATTTAGCAATCTTGTCCGATAATCATTTTATATATTTCTAATTGAGTTGTCCTCCCAATGCGACTCTGGTGAAACCACTGCGTTACCGTCAATCTTGCAATTACGTTACCGTATTATTTAATATTACGAGGTATAAAGAGCGACAGTATCAACGCCCATTCGGCCATTACGAATAAAGTTTACTCTCCGTATCGATGTATATACAATAGCTGAAAGTGATTTGACTGGAGGGAGATATCATCGACATGTAGTACTTCCACTATGGCGACCATCGGAATTCGGAAACTACCTGTAACAGATGGGAAATAGATCTCTGGGAGGTCGTAAATTCGTCTACTTTTTCGATTACTTAATATGTCTATGCCGAAGTGCAATCTCTCAAAATCAAAGCAGACAATTTAATGTGAATTACTCATGCGTAGTTATAGCCTTTTACATACCGCTCATGTTAGCCTACAGAAACAAACCTTTCAAATTAAGCTTATCGCTAGCTCTGGAGTCGATTATCTGACCGCGTGTCTTCACAATCTGGACCATTTCATCGAATTCAACTCTTAGATTCCCTTGAACGTTGATGCTAAAATCCCCTTCCTTCAAAGAAATTAACTACATTATCAATAAAAAATATTTTATTTTATAATTGAATTTAAAATTAAGCATGAATTACATACTTTGCAATTTGAACATCTTTCCTTGGAAACGTCTCCGTTTTCTTCTAACCATTGACTGAAGCCGCCATCAAGAACACTGATTGACTGATGTCCAAAGTACTACAGGTACGAAACAAGAGCTATGCATTGCATTAGTGGATATGATAAATAGGTCATTTTAGAAAGACTTGAAGGTAAATAATAGTTCTAATCCATCATATTCAAAAATAAAATTAACTCATGTTTTTTCAAGTGGTAGAAAAATAAGAGTCTCGTAAAAGATTCTCTACCAAAGACTTAATAAAAAAAACTTTTAGATTTTGAATAAATTTTAAGTCTTTTACATGTACTTGTACATACACAATTTACCAAAAATTATGTATTCATGAATCTAGCCAAGTTTAATGAAACGTTTCTGAGAAAATCTTTCCGGGTGTTTTGGGCGACCTTAACTCGTTTAATGTCTATTCATAGCATCCAAAGTAAACAGTTGCCCCTTAAAAAGTTTTGGTTTAAAAAATGTGTAATTCATATCCAAGATTCATGTAACCGTACTGTAAGGTAAATTTGACATATATTCATAAAAATTCATATCAAAATTACATACGGAGAATGTCCACCAGGCTCTCCCACTGGCAAACAGACCACCGTGCTGGGATTTGCTGTACAACACAAGGTGCGAGTCGTTGTTTATTCCTATCGCCCGAGTCCGACTTTGGAAGTTCTCTATTGATGGAAGATTCCGCGGGTACATGTCTGTGTGGTTATCGTCCATTATGTTGAAATACTGGGCTCCCGGAATATGCCCTCTACAAAGTATGAAAATTAATTGATCTAAAGCATTACATGTCTCATGCATCAATATGTTTTTTCACAGTTTCTGCAGATTCCCACCAAGTGGAGCTATATGGAATTCTGAGATTATGTGTTGTTTCAGTGAGTCTTCAAAAGTTTCAATAAAATCAAGCCCATCCAAAATCTGGCCATAGAAATGTATATATCTAATGTGATGTGACCTTCAGCCAAAACTTGTCCATTGAAGTTTGATTTTCAGTGTTCATAAAAAATTTTGTTCGTTTTGATTTTTTAAGTAAAGTAAACGTGAAGGGAAATTAATGCTGACTTATATAAAATATAAGACTAGTCCTGTAGTCCATATATAAATCAACACAGATATGATATTGCAAGACATCAATAGATAAAGACAGAGAATGCGTATCATTTTAATGATAAGACTTTACCTAAGGAAATCCTCCTCCATGTTTTTGTCGCTTGCCCATGACACGTCCAAAATGACCAGATTCTGGAACAAGTGTCTGTTTGCGATCCTATTTTTAAGCCACTGACAACTGACAAAGATCTCGTTGGACATGCTTCCAGACATCGCACTTCTATCCAATATCTACCATCAACTTTTTATTTCCAAACACTGAAGAACCGAAACATTTTTCTGGTGCAATATTAGGCAGAGAAAATCCCATGACATGGACAGTACAAACTGCAATTAAACTGAATACGAATCAATCAATGAATAGTATGTTGAATAGTTTAGAAAAATCTTCTTAGTGATTTCTCTTACAACTACTCCATACAATAGAGTCACTGTTACTTTTAAGCAACTTCTTATTGGGCTTTGGGAGTGCAATGTAGCCATATTGTTTTCGAATGCCCATTAGCTGCTTCTGGGGTATATTTATTGTCGAGGAAATTACATTCAGTTGCTTTCCGATTGGGAATCCAAATTGCGTTGACTTTCTAACAAAAGTATTATCCTGTATTCGAATTGAATAAGGAAAATGAATTTATTTGGTTTTGCAAAAATCGCAAAAAAAAAAAAAAAAAATAAAAAAAAATTGGAATAATTTCTCACGAAAAAGGCTGCCTACATCGAAAAAAAGGCTATTCATGCATAGTTGAAAATGATTGGAGACTTTGAAAATTGGAGACTTTGACCTCTCTTTAATATGGTTCTAGTAGTACATCAGTGATAAAAAAAATAAAACAGTAAGGTACAACGTGTGCTTTTTTTCTGGTTGTCACAAAAAAATTACAACAAATGTTAATAATTTTTACGGTCTAAAATAAGTCTATCAACATAATAATAGATTCTAACTATCGTGCATTTGACCATGGTTGAATAAAAAGTGGAAGAAAGTTGAATGAAAATTCAAAATGAAATATCCAATTAAAATCTTTCATAACATGTTGTTGTTTTGAATATATTTTATTGATTGCTCAAAAGGATCAGAAACAAGTTCTAACAACCTACTAGTTCTTCTCTTTAAACATAACAGTAAGTGTCATGCATATAAATTTAGAACAAAAGAAAATATATTATAATATTGATATACACAAAGACAAATTATTTGAATCTTAAAGATTCATCCATAAACGTATGTACAGAAGCAAAAATACTTTTGTTGATATGTAAAGGTGGGTTACCATTACCATATAAAAGTAATTTAGTATCAATATTGATTAAATCTAGCATAAATAATTGATCAAACATGTTGTTTCTAGCTCTAGAGTAATTTTTACAAGAAAAAAGAAATGATACACATCTTCTTTTTAACCACATAAACACAACGGATTATTTATAATATTACGTTTACAAGGATCACACATTGTGTCTCAGCTTTGTATAAATTATGTTGGTACACCGTTTACCAAAAAAAAAAATAATAAATAGGAGGTTTCGTAACATTAGGCATATGTTTGCCAAACAAATTGAATGAGGTGGCTGTTCTGGCTTCTACATTTAGTGAATTCCACCGATTGACAGCATTTGGTACAAACGAGTTTTTTAGTCAATCTAACCTACACTTAGGAACATGAAACTGATCCTTGTTTTGTGTGTTGTATTGTTGTTACAATAGTTTAAACTTGTGGTGTGGGGAAAGAGGGCATTTTCACCTCTTTTAAAAGCGTCATAAATTCTGATAATTTTCTCCATCTATCTTTTTACAACATCGTATTTTCTTGAAGAGAACAAAGGATTTATCTGTAATAAAAGGAGTGGTCAAAACTGGATAAAATTATGCATTGAAATTCTGGATATGTGTCAAATGTTCTTCCATCTAAGTAACATACTGATTTATGCATATGAAAAAACTACTGTATAGGAATATTTCAAGTAAGTTAGCAAGCCATAACGTAGCTGCTGAACTATATCTCTACTGGAAATTTGGGTTCGTCAACCCGAATTTCCCATAAAGCTACAGTTCTGCAGCTGCGTTATAGCGTACGCTCTGTCTGTCTTGTCATAGCAATCATTGCGGAAAAAATACACAAAACACTGGTCACGTGTTTAATATTTTACTGCAATTTCACCAACAAGCGTGTTGCCTGAATAAATAGCCTATCGCGTTTGCGATGAACGGTGTTATTCCTCGGCTTCCGTACTTACGAAGTATGTACAATATATCTTATACAGAAGATGTTACAAGAAGTGTACTACATGCCCTATTAATTCAACAGGCCTTTTACATTGCCGTTGCTACATGTATCTACATAAACTTTTTATGAGAGTTTTACTTACCCCAGAAAGTTAATCAGGTAAATGATTATCGGTCGTCATATACAAAAGATACCTTTTACAGTTGAACTACATGTATTTCCTTAGAGAAAAGAATCTTACAATGCGATATTTGACCTACCTGGAAATTGAATATTGTCGTCTATCAGTCCTTCTACGAAGTGAACACATCGTAGGGTCAACTAAACTAAGGTGGACGGGTAGTGACATTTCACGGCCTCCCGGGGATCCATTTCCCACCTGTTACAGGTAATTTCTGAATTCCGATGGTCGCCATGGAAGTTTGGGGGAATGACCTTTTTGTTAAGTACTCAATATCGATCTGCCAGATCCTTTAATTCGTTTGTTATAGATTGTTTACAAGAATATGGTATTGGGCATTAACAATTATAATATTATTACAATTATTGCTGGGTTTTTTTCTCGATCAATTTGATACGATGATTTAGCTATTGTTTTATTTTATTATCCAGAGACGAAATTTTTAGTTTGAAGCCATAGCCGAACAAAATGAGAAACGCGATATTTCACTGGACGATCTATTTTAAGTCTAATGAAGAGAAAATCAAATGTTGTATGGATTCCTTGGTCAGTGCAGGTGAATTCAACGTTTTATTTTTTTCTAGATTATTGGATATCATCCAATCAGAGAGCTAGGAAATAATTAATCATATAATAAACTGCATTGTTTGTATAATGCTTTATTTCGACGTGTGCTTGAAATCCCATTCTCGCATTCAATATACCGAACGGTCGGTCATAAAATGATAATCGTCTACAAATGTGCCATCATCATATGTGTGAATTTGTACTAATTTTAACGCTTTACGACAATAAATATGTCTGTATTGTACATTATAAAAATCAAGACTTATTTTTCGAATTCTTTTCACACAACGACATCGTGGGTACCTAGTCACTGAAGCTGTTTAGAACATGTTAAATTAGCATTTCCATTCATTTCAGAACCAAAATCTACTCTTACCTTAGTTATTCATTGCTTACTTTATATTAAACTAAAAAGTAGATAAAAGATATTCCTTCTTCAGAACAAACAAGGCACACCATGAAATAAATTTGTTCATTTTATTGTATTTTGTAGAAAAAAGAACATGTACCAATAAATGGAAAAATTGAAAAAATATTAGATGAGAGAACAATAACACGACCTTTGTTAATAGTTCTGATGCAATGTACTTTAATCCTACTATTGTAAACAAGTGTAATGTACATGAATGTATTAATTTGTTCACACTCTTTATAGTCCCAAGACTTCATTAGGATGATAGTGGTTCAATGTCAATAAACTTTGCGTACATATTGATTCTTCACATTCGGTGCCTTACATTAGCACACGTGTGGTACGACTAAGATCCTCATCAGTTCGCTTGGAAAATTCAGTCATGTAAATCAGGTCACAGAAAAGTTTGATTACCTGGTATACAGATTTGTGGAAAAGACTCCATGAAATTAACTAATTCATGGTCTGTCAGTTTCAAAAACACCGAAAAAAAAAAGATTTAAAAGGCTCAACCCTCAATGCCTGAATAGCACTATACAAGTATATCTATCATAAAGAAAAAAAGCCACGATTACAGCACAATAATCTTACAGCACAATAATCGGCAAGCAATACAAAGCACATCATGCAATAAAAAAGGAAAAAACTCCACCTGTATTTACTTGAAATGATAATAAAAACCATGCAGTAAACTAACATTTCTGTGATAAATATAATGCAATGACCTTTAATGAGACTTCTTTCAAGATGCATCACAACAACTACTGTAGCCATTGAATTAAGACAATGCAAAAATAAACATTTTGCCTATAAAAAATTGCCACCATATGTAAATAAGAAAAAAACTGGCGCACAAACCTTACATCCAGAGGCATGTTCAGCACTCTCGTGAGCACTCACCAAAATTTGTGTTGCGGGTATACTAGTAGGGAATTTGGTGAGCGCTCGCGAGCACCCGCTTTGTTGAACACACCTCTGGTATCTGGGCATGCCTCTCTTTACCTACCAAATTTAACCAATTAATGTCCTTATAAAGAAAAATATCTTTTGATATGAAATCAAAATATTATGAAACAAATGCAGTATGAAGTGAACATTTTGAATTCTAAGGGTGTCATTTCCTCCTTTTATACAGGATCAAAGAGAATAACCTTTCCATAATCAATTCCATCAAACTTATATCAAACAAAGCAATAACAGCATGCTTAAATCAGAACCTTACAAGGTGGAAGTTGTTTGGGTTATTCATAGAGAGAGAGAGAGTCATCTGCAAAACTTAATATCAGATTTATATAAACAAAAAATGTGTACAATTGCCTAGATTACATTTAACTGGTCAGTGTGACAAAATACACAGGTGTAGAAAAGTAAACACCTGTGAAAATTAGGTATACAGATAACTACAAAAAACAGCCACAGGATGCACAGCATTATGCTGCTTCCTGTCGTCTACTACAGCCTATGTCGTAGCAAAGCTTGTGCCAGCGTGAACAGTTACTCAATAGCATCTTTTCACATTTCTAGATAAAACTGCTGGTTAATCACTAGATGTAAGATCATTAGAATCAAAAACGCATGCAAAGACCCATTGTAAATATGGGATAGAAATTTGCTCCACACAAAATACAATACAATACAAACAAAAAATATAGAGCATGCAATAATCTGGTATTTACAACAGAAATTACAGAGAGAGGTAAAGTCACAATAAAGATTTTTACATAACAAAAATATGATACTTTATGCAAGACATGTTCAAAAATACCAAGTTGGACACACTTCAATCATCTTTGCCACTTCCTTAGCACAGCTGCATATTACCGGTATGCATATTATTCCATGTTATGATCATGATCATGAAAAATATACAAGTATGCATTGTTGTAAAGTATATAAATGACTGATTTTTATGACACATCACATTACACAGGCTGTAGGCAACTACCAAACCTCTCAATGAAATCAGAGAATTGTTGCTGAGTCAGCATATCCATGTTCAGGGTACGAACGCCGAATTTATTGAGAAAAGAGTCCACCTCATCTAAGCTACCATGGAACGTATCCTCGAGGTTAATCTGACTGGAATTCAGTTTGTGCACCAGGGTTTTCAATGGATTATTGAATTGGTTCTTCCTCTTCCGTCCTCTACGGAATCTTTTTCCACCACTGTCAATGATTTCTGAAGCGTGGAGCTCATCAGTATCCGTATCTCTGCTTGTTATACTTTCACTTCTTTTCATCTGAAAGTCCATCTTGTCGTCATCCTTCAAGGATTCTGAATCACACCTGCTTGTTGTAGATTTCTTCCCTGATTCACTGACAGTAGCTTTTATTACAGGTTCATTTCGACTTTTCTTTGCTTCTCCGTCACTGTTATCTGAAGTGTCCGATAAGACATCATCTGTACCATCATCACGATAGAATTTTTCTTCCCCATTGACCTGGAATTCCATAACACAAGCCGGGTGTTTTGTGTGCTTATCGTAACAGTGCAGGCGTACTTGATGTCGCAGGGGTGCAGCATAGTTGCAATACACACAACTGAAGCCCTGATTTAATTGGTTCATGTCCTTGGGACGTACCACAAAAGATGAAGGTGTGTAGCCTGAAACAAAAAAATAATGATATATTAACCAGGAAGTAAACTCATGTAATGGAGAGCAGGAAATCAGTCTCTATAATCCTACTCATCATCTTTACATCCGCATTAGGAGGAATATATTCTATGATCAGTTACATTTGTTTCAGAAAACATGGTTAACATAGCATCTTTGATTTTACACAGAAAAGAGAAATCAAAGTTCAAATAGCAAACATTTTGACTGCAAGGAGGGTAGGGGGAAGTATTTGACCTGAAATTAACCTTTACAAAATAATCTAAAGATTTCTTTCTAATTGGCCACTGGACTTCTGTACTTGTACTAAATATCTCTGTAACTGGGAGATACATCAGAATATTTTTTTCTATAGGACAAAGTGAAATAAATTTACAAAATAATAAATTTTGGAATTTCTCTTTTTTTTTTTGCATGTACTAAATCTTTGATATATTTACTCTTACTGATCCCTTTCTTACCCAAGAAAAAACAATCACATGCGAGATATAAATCATTATTTATGGTAGGGGTAGACTGTTTAGTTCAATTTCCGTAGACTTTTAGCTCTGCCCCACATATGAAAGCCTTTAAAATACATGTGCGCATTTAGATATATTTTTCTTTTTCTCCTTCAGCTGGTCAATGTATTTTGTCAAAATCTATCTAGATGTGAAAGGAGAAAAATGTACTGTGCTGTACTCATATGTAACTTTTAAGAAATAAATCTAAAGTCCAGTGGGTCTTCCCCATTATAAACTGGTGTTGTTTACTTGGTGTGAACTCACTTTTAAACTTTTCATAATGCTAATGTGTTTGACATGACTTTATATGCCATTTACCTCCATTTATTAGAATACATTATTTGTAAATTGCATTGTCAACAGATTTCATTTCTGATCGCTAAGTTTCCCCCAACAAGTGAGAATTTGGCTATAAATAAAGTCATGCGATATGTAAAGGAGTCTTGTCTGATCTGCTCGATTCCTTCATATACATACTGTCTATTGTACCAAGGTCCACTCATTCTATTCATTTTTATTCAAAGAATAAAGAATATAGAAGGACAGGGTCACAAACCAGAACAAAATTCATTGTTACTGGGTGTGCAAAATCATCGATAATTATTTATTAATTTAATAATTATTACAATAAAGACTGAAGATCCAAGCTATCAATACTAAGCAGGATGTGTCATATTTATTCACTCTTGTTTTAAAATTATCAAAAGCAGGTAGATTTTCTATAATTCATTGTATAAAAAGGGGCCACTTTCATATGTTTAGGGATATCACCCTTTCAATACCTTACATGTACATCACCATTATGTCACACTTATTGAGAAATTCCTTCAATAAATTCCAAAAGATTTTCCCATCAGTGCAAGTATATAAAAAAGAAAACAATTTTTTTGATGTTGAAAATCTAAAATAGTTTTATAAACAAATTAAAACTGATCTGTATTGTTTGTTTTTACACTGCACTAATTTTGACCTACAATCGTCATAATCTATTACATCAGACTGCATGAGTACTTGACCTACATTTTCACACAAATAAAACCTTCTAAAGGTTATTAAGTTTGATAAAAGTTAGGGGAATAATCAAATTCAACGATCAAATCCACCAGGGAGAGACACACTTAATTCTTACACTGCACGTATAGAGGCCCATAATTGGTTGACCCACCTTTGCTCATTTTTACAGAAAGAAATACTGCAGACTACCTGAACGTTCTCTTGATCAATGTTACCAAGAGTTGCCTGGATCCAAGGAGTCAGAACAGGTAAATGAAACACCTGTACACATAGGTGTAACAAGTGATCAGGACTCACTAATACAGCCTGTGGAAATTCCCTGTTATACAGACCAATGATTGAATCTATAGATAAGATTCTGTCCTAAATTTAGCTTGCTAGACATTTGAGTAGATAAACATTATGCTACTTCAGATTAAAATTTAAGGTTGAGCAATATCAATTCCCTGTTTAATGAAGACTAATATGAATAGAATGGCATGAACATAAGCTTTCAAATTATGCAGATTATGTTTTTATTTTTCACCTTGTCATAGGTCACACATTGTTTTTTTTTTTTATATAAAAACACATTATTACAGACTGATGTTTTCACCTTGACTTGGCAAAAGGAATTGTTCATTTTTTAAAGTAATTAAATTGAGCAAGTACATAATTGTCCAAAAATATGAAACCAAAATTTAAACAAGAGGACTCACCAAGACTAGGTGATGATCTAGCTATCTGAGAGATCTTCTTGCTCCTTTTCTTTTTCACCACAAAGCCATCCTCTGTTGAATCAGAGTCCACGGAATCTCCCCCAGGTGTTCGGGGAAACTCCCTCACACTCTTCTTTAATGGAACCTTCTCAGACGCTGCTGATGCCACACTCCCAATATCCGAGCCTTTTGGACTACAGGATCTCCGCTTAAAAGCCTTCTTTGAGCCGCTGGCCTCAGGGTCAACATTCAAGTCATGTGACATTTCCTCTTGGTCCTTCTGATTGTAAATGTCTTCAACAGCTTCATTATCATCAAAATCTGGTTTATATGGATCTGTTTTGGCATCGAGTTGTTTTGTAGTCGCTGATCTGTAGTCAAGATCCATATTTTTCTCAGCAAGGTATTTATCCAAATTAACTAATGTTCTGGAGATCATTGGGTCTTCATCTTTATGTAGGTCTACAGAATGTTGCAAAGTCACATACTTATCTGTGGACTGGAATCCACATCTTCCACATAACCAGTTACAAATTTTGTGCAAATGCATCATGTGCAGCTCTACCCCTCTTAGTGTTCGCTTCTCTGAAAAGCAAACTGGACAGGACACATTTCCAGTTTCTTTCTCTGGGGGTGTAGCAGCTTTAGGAACTTTTGCATCATTCTTTGCATCCAGATCTTTGTTTGCTTCCTCATCTTCAGTGCTAGAACTCTGATCTTCTTTTTCTTTAAACATTACTACACCACATTTTTTCAAATCCTCTTTAGACATAGCTGCCACAGATTCAATGTCCGCAAAAGTTCGCAACACATAAGGAGTTTCTTCCTTGTGAACTTTCCTTGAATGCCTCAAAGCATCAGGTTTATTGTAGGTCACATGACCACAGCGCCCGCACTGTAACTTTTTCAGTTTGTGTCTCATTGATAGATGTCGCTGCACACCAATATAATTGGATGCAAATCCACACAGTGGACAGTTGGCTTTCATACTCAGAGGCCTCCTTTTTAACTTAAAATTCTTCTTAAAAGTCAGCATTCTTGAGTATTTGGATTTCTTTGTTTCTTTCAGTTTCTTCTTCGGTAGAAATTCTATGAGATTGTGTCCTTTCTGAAGGTCATAAGCCACACGCACAGCTTTACATATTTTGAAACCATGTTCTGATGTGCAATGATCTGTCACTTCCCCTATGTTTCTATGGACATATTTGCAGTATGAACATTTATACATAAAAACTTTGTGCATGCGTAACAGATGCATTTGCATCCCTTTATGTGTAAGCTTCATGTCACACTGGATACACCGAACATTTTGCTGTCCTTTGATTTGATACCTGACTTTCGGCCTGCTTTCCTCTGAAGATTCCGTCTCCTCGTCACTAGATTCACTGTCCTCATGCTCACCACTTTCTTTATCCATCTCTTTCTCCTCTTCACCATCCTTGTCTCCATCATCTTTATTGTCAGTTACCTCTTCCACTTCCATAGTTTTACAGAAGGATCTTTTGATGCATGGAGAGGTGCCCGGGTGATCTGCATAGCAATGTCTGAGACACTCCTGCTTCGACATAGACATGTACATACACAGGTTACATGTGTATTCACACATGTTGTGGACCCAGAAGGCATGACGCTTGATCCCAACAGCAGAGTCTCCAGACTGGCCACAATACGGACATTTGTAGTAGAGTGGAGATTCTTTTGTTTCTGGTTTTGATGGGACAGGTGGTTTAGATGGCTTCTGAAATTCTTCCTCCTCTAATACTTCTCTTTTCCTTCGTTTATATAGATCTGGACTTGGGTCAAATGTGGTCTTGAACTTGCGTATACGGGGAAGATCCAGAATGTTACTTTCATCAACAATTTCATAATTTTGAACTTTGTTAACCTTTTTGCGTCGTCTTTTAAGCCTTTTCGTATTCTGTAATATTTTTTTTGCTTTCTGGAAGTTCTTTTTTAGATAGTTGGAAGTTTTCATTGTTCCATTCTGCTTTTTCCTACCTCTTCTTCCTGGTTTCTTGTACTCTGGACTCTTATGGCCACTTGTTTCAGGAATGATCTTCATGGATGGCAATGGATCTATAATGTCACTCATATCATCAGAATCAGTTTCTTCTTCCTGACTTGTATCTTTTGTTGGTACTGCTCCCACTGATGAACCACTATTTAACATTGAGACATGGTCATTACTTTTGGCCTCTGGAACTCCTTCACCGCTATTTGAGGCCTTTTCATTCTTGGATACAACTTTTGTTGAATCCCCTACATTATTCAGCTGAGATAAATGTTCAGTTTGCTTTCGTGAATTGCTCTCCATCTCTCCAAGAATATCACGAATCTTTTTCTTTCCTGAATAGGTTTTCTTCACAACTCCCAACTGCACATCTGAAGGTGATTCATCCATGCTTTCACCCAAAATTCTGGATTCCACTGCTGAGTTACCTAGATCTGACTTCTTCGATGTGAATCTGAATCTCCTTTGGTCACCAAAGAGTTCCTTTGAAGATTTATCATTTTCTTCATCAGACACCCATTTGTAATGTTTACATGCATTCACATTCCTTTCTAATTGTCTTTCAGCATCAAAATCTTTTTTGTAAACAAACTTTTGTCCCACACAAGCTTGATGATTTTTTAAATGACTTGAAAATCCATATTTGTTGCAGGAAGAAAAGCCACAACTTGTACAAGCATATGGTTTGTAGCTTAAATGAAGCATGTAATGCCTTCGGAAATTTTGAGCAGATTTTGTAACAAATGTACACTTGTCACATTGGAAATAAAACATCTTCACTTTGTTCACTAGAGAAATGTCAATACTATCATTATCAACGTATGTAGAGGCATCAGCTTTCTGTTGGACAGGTTCAGCATGTGGTTTTGACTGCTGGGGTGGTGGAATGCTTGTCTGAGATGGTTGGTTTGATGTAATGGTAGGTGAACCAGTTTGTCTGACTTGTGCTTGAGTGGCAAGTATAACCTGTGGTGATATAGTGGATGTAGATACTAGCCTTGGTGCAGCTATTGGGCTGTTTACTAGCTGTTGCATAGTGATGGTGCCAGCTTGCATCAATGAAGATGTAGATATAACTGGAACTAGAGAGATGCTTGAAGTGTGGTTTGGTGAGACTTGGTGAGTGACTGTTGTTGAACAAGATGACGATGGGAATGTTCTCTGCATAGTTTGTATAGTGGTGGAGGTCTGAGTAGATGAAGGAAGCATTGGTATATTTTGTGCCATAACTCGTGGTTGTAGACCTCCTGACACTTGTGGATGGATTATCGTTCTGACGTTTGAACTTGGCACAAAAGGAACAATGCCCACTGGTAACCCTGCGATCAGATGATGACCACTTGGTGGAACCTGGCTTCTATGAATGACATTTATAGACTGGTTTGGAGCTGAGAATCTGTTCTGAGCTACACCAGGAGGGTAAGCAGCAGCCACAGCAGGAGATATCAACACTTGAGTGAGAGGGGCATTGGAGCTTGACACAGTTGGCTGAAGATTAAATTGCTGAAATTGCTGAATAGCCACAGTATTGAGGTCAACAGCACCTCTAGGAAACTGTCCCACTGCTGGGATATTAGCTGGATTAACAGCAACACCCAATGCAGGAATCATCAGAGGAGGTGGGGGACTACACACAACAGGAGTTGTCTTGGTCAGGTTGAACTGAGAAAAGTCCTTTTCATCCAGGGAACTGTCAGCTTCATCTACCGGTACAGTGTCAGTGCTAGCCTTCTCTTTCAGCTCCTTCTCACATTCCTTTGACATGATCTCTGTAAAATGTACATCATCTGAACTCTTTCCTTTTTCTTTAATTGAGTTTTTGTCTTTGTTCGACTTTTCATTTTCTTCAGCACAATCATCTTGAACATTATCATCCTCTTCAACTGCAGTCTTCTTTGCATTTGTACTTTGATTCAGGATATCTTTTTCTAAACACTCTTGTTCTGATGTGGTTTCTTTTTCTATCTCTTTTTCCATATCACTTGTTGTCTTCTCCTCTGATTCATGTGTTTTTTCGTTAGCAACATTTTCCAATCTTTCGTCTACAGTTGGTTTTCTAGAGTCTTTTTCCGTTAAATCACTCTGCTCTGCTTTCTTTCCTTCACCTGCATCATTATCTTTTTCTACAACTGGTTCTCCACATGTTACAGAAACCACTGAATTTTCCTCCTTACTATTATCTTTTGATGAATGAATATTCTTTCCACCCACAATTCTTAGTTCCATCACTGTAGTGGTCTTTAATCCCTCACCCTTTTTAATTGTGTCTATATTTCTGCTCACTTCTGTTGTTGACTCTGCCATGTTATCTGTCTGTCCCTTTTCACTGTCCACTGCTTTGTTATCTTTTTCCCCTCCCTTGTCTTTAAGCATTGTTTCTGTGGCAGCCTGCAGTTCATCGTCCTCTCTGACAAGACCAACACTTTCTTCTTCCTTCTTCCCAGGTTCTGTTACCATAGAAACCTGCAGATCTTCACCCTCTTTGACTGTTGCGACACTTTCTCTTTTTTCTCTTGCAAGTTCTGTAACCATAGCAGTATGTTCCCCTTTACTAGTTTGGACTGCATTGACATTTTTGCCTCCCTTCTTTCCTAGCTCACTGGGTCCTTCCCTTTCTGTATCACTAGAATCTGACAACCCCTCTTCACTACCAGACTCTGAGTTTTCAGACATCGTGTCTTGGAGCTTGTCTTTAAGCTCTTTCACAGGGCTGTTGGCTCTCTGAATGAGTTTGGATTTTAAATTTCTTCGAATTGTCTGTGAGAAGTCAATGCTGGGTTCATCCATTTGTTCGATGATGTCATTGTTTTCATTTCTCACCACCACTGCAGGAATGTTGAGTTTTGTTTGCTTGTCAGACACAGCGTTTGATGTGGAATGAGGACCTGTTCCACCATTCTTCTGGTTTTCTGTTTTATTGTCCCCTGTGGTTTCCATTCTTGTCTTCAGCTAGATGCCCTCTCAGCTGGTGTCGTTCACATGATATTTATCTTCTCTTCTGTAAAATATATCAAATATTCACTTAACAACAAACATCTAAAGGCAGTTGACTGTTCTAAGTCCAAGTCTTTTTGGAGTTTTTTGGGTTTTTTTAAAAATTTTTTTTGTATAAAGAAGTGCATGCAAGCAAAAAATAAATTAGGCACTAAGCTTGAGATCTCTTTCTGCATGGATGAAATTAAATATAATATGTCAACAAATCTGAATTTGTGCTCTACTAATATATTACTTTATAGCGAGCAAAAGAGGGGTGTTGAAAATGTTTAATTTTTTTTTTTTTATATATGAGGCCGTTTTGATAATAAGACGTGATTTTTAAAGTTTATCACTACAAGTAACAACCATTTAATTGTTTCTGTGAACAAAATAAGTTTGCTCTGTGTCTCAGTGTCAATGAGTGAATATTCAGCAGGATTTTATCTATTTCATGATAGTTATAATACAAAGTACTGGTACCTTTAAATTATTAGCTCATTTTTTAACTTTTTGAGCGAAAATTGAAATCAACCTTGTACTTAACTTTATCATATAAGTTATACTAGATAAATTTAGATCAGCATATATGCCTATACCATTACCAGCTTAAAAGGGCATGGTCAAGATTTTGGTCAAATTCTATTTTTCTATTTTTTTTATTTACAATGCTTTAGGAATTTCCAATGATCAAATGAAATTTGAGAGTCAGTCGTAGAGTTATAAGCAAGATACTGGGCTCACAATTCTTTGTCATGTAAACAAGGCTCGTGCATTGTTTTTGTTACATAGGTTAAATATACCAGTAAAAAATCTTTTTCAAGCTGATTCGTCTATCTTATTTATTGTAAGCATAAATAAACAGTTCCTAAGGTTTAACACATTCATTTTAGGTCTAAAACTGGAATTTTCACTTCAACATTCAAAATGTAAACAAAAGCTTTGTTTACAGAGCAAAGAATTGTAAACTCTGTAACTCGCTTATAACTCAACTAATGGCACGCAAATTTTCGTTGCCTATTAAAAAATGCCTTGCTGAAGCATTGTAAACATAATTTTTGAACAAAATCGTGACCATGCCCCTTTAAACTACATAATTATTTCCTGAAAAATCTTGATATTTTGCCATAAAAAAAAAAAAATTAAAGCTGCCCATGTTACATTCTGATAGACTGATACCATTAACTTTTATGCAGCAGTTTCACAAAATCAAGAAATGGTAGATTCAAAGCAATATCATTGTCGTAAAAGGCCATACTAATGCTAAGTGTTGTCTTTTCTTTGATTTATACTTTAAAATATATATCAATTACAAGAATAGCAGGTTTATTTGTCATACTCTACACAGAAACAATACTTAGAGGTATAATAAATATAAATATTGCATGCTACAGTAATTTTTCTGTTTTTAAAAAGGGGCCTGTGGCTTTCAAATAGAGAAAAATCATCGAAGCTTTGGTCAATTGGGAAAAACTAGTACATGTATTACTGTATATATAGATAAACTATACAGTAAATTACAAGTAAATTGATTTGTTTTAATTCCATATTTTGCATATTGCTTTATTTTGAATTTTCAGCATTCTTCTCATTTACTTTTTGAGGGGGTTGAACAAAATATTTCAGGGAAAAAAGTACAGGTTAGTATTGGGAAAAAATCAGTGATATTTGCAAGGGGTAGGGGCCAAAATTTGGACCTAGATTGGCTGCAGAAAAAACACTGTAACTTTATAAAATTATTGCCGATTTTGAGGTCAGAACGATGATTTAGCTACCTGATAAGTACATGTACAATATTCACAGAGCCCAGAGGGCAACGTGAATATTGTACATAGAGGGTAACAGCAATATGTGTTTCATTAAGTATGATTCAGTGACAAATTGATACAGTCAAATTGAGTTTTATCAAGCAACGAAAACCTCATTCTCTTTACTAAGTTTGAAGTCATAGTCAAACATATTTAAAAATGCGAGATTTCATAGGCGACAGGAATAATGATAACAAATCAAAGCATATGGAAACTTCCAATCTATTTTTAGACCAATGTAGAAAATTCAAATGGTATATATTCACTGTATATGTCACATGCAGGTAAATATAATGTTTCATTTTTTGTATGACGTTGGATTTCAGTCAGTTATGAAATTATTGTTGACTGACAGAAGTGAAACTGCGGAGAAATATTGCATGAATCTTTTGGAGATGTAAAGGTTACCCCCCCCCCCCCGAGAAGATCAGTACTTTAGTACTTTTCTAAGGCATTGAAAAGGACCAATTATTTTTTTAAAGAAAAATCTTAATATTTACAGAACATTAATGCAATAGATTGTTATACCACAACAACACATAACTATTCTATGTAATTAGGTTTTCAGTGTTTATAACTTTCTGAGGCTTCTGAATTTAACTAGCATGTAATATTCATTACATATTACTAAATGTTATAAATTGCATACATCATTAATACATGTATAAGAGTAAGTCTAATTAATCTAGGTTATTACCATTTGCACTTCTATCTGTGGGAATATGTAAAAGTCCAATTAATAATAATAAGCCAGATTAATACAATTGAAAGATTTTTGTACATTTAAAATTACTATGGTAGTAGGTGTTTAATGGAGTCCACACTCAGGGAAGAGTTTAATGTTTATATACCTGACAGCACACAACTCAAATTCATATGGAAGAATTGCTGTACTTACTGAAAAGGGGGTTTCCTATTTCCCCTGTCATAAATTATACAAAAGAAAAGCTGTCAATGTGACAGCAAATCGGGCTTTCTTTTGTGTAAACAGTACCCATAATCCATTTGTCAACCCTGAACTGATGAACACTACCTATCCAGAGAAATGTAGTACTCTATATGCAATATTTTTGCCAAAAAATAACTAAGTTCAACAGCTGGTATTTTTTCATAAATAATCAGAAATCAAAATCCTAGCAATATGCACACCTCTGATATATGTACAACAGATCTGCAAAATAACAACTTCTTATCTTGAAAACTGTAGGATGAGTTATACGTACAATAACCCAACCACTCGCCATTTTCACCATTTCAATAACCGGATTTTTCCTTTGAAAAACCCGGTTAAAAATTTAGCAGCATGAACACAGGTGTTTGTTTCTGTCATAAAAGTGCATCCTTTAGTACGATAATAACACGAGGTATCTAACTCCAATTTAAGTGGAGTATCCCCTTCTGTGACTTGCAATCATATTTGCTTTCAGATGAAACGTAATGGAAAAGTACGTACTATCATTTGCTTCAATGATAATTTACCCGGTGTGAAACAACTTTACCAGACATTGAGCAATGTTTTGAAACTGTTTATGCAGATAGAAGTAAATGAAGGCAAGCCTGCCATATATGATTTTGTAGATAATTAATCGTGGAAGAGAATGATAATAAACACTTGTCCACTGCTTTTCTGTTGAATAATTGTAATTCACAGAAGGGGTTACTCCACGTAATGAGTTAGATACCTTGAGTTATCATTATACTATGGGGAAAACTTTTTTTCAAAAACAAGTGCCTGACAGTGTGTGGATGAACCACATGTTGTAATATTCTTAAACAGTTTAAAATTATTGTTTTACGTTCACACCTGGTGATAATCTTACATTAATTTTTCATTTTTTTTTTAAATGACTAAAATGACAATGATTAAAATTACTTAAAACATGTTTAATAAAAGGCCTAGGGGCAGCTGAAATTATTGTTTTACTTTCACAGCTATTAATAATGATACATTAATTTTTTCATTTTTTTTAAAAAAAAATGACCATAGTGCCAATGTTTAAAATTACCCAAAACATGTTTAATAACAAGGCTTAATGGTTACACATACCAGGTATATATAAAAAAAAATCAGGGAAAAATGATAGTTGAATCAGGGGTATTAACAGCTAAAAAAAATTTCTTCCAGCTCATGGGTGCCGCCATATTGGCAGCTATTTTGTTTGACAAAGTTAACTCAATCATAAAATGACTGGCTTTTTTTATGTATATTGCCTCTAAATTCTAATAAAGCTTTTCCAGATTTCAATCTTAATGTAGATAATAATAATTAACAATGCAAGCCATATATGTTACAATTTAAGTGCTTTAATCAGCTAGGACATATGACTTGTTTAACACGTCTTGTCAAAACATTCATCAATTAAAATTTTAAAAAATCTTCGTGAAACCATCGCTTTCTATACTGAATAAAGAAGCAAATTTCAATTCATAAACATTTGTGAAATTCATAAGTATTGAAAGAAGAAAGAAAAATATTTCAGAATCATTTTCATTTTCCAAAGACAAATAAATGCAATTTTTTGTATGAAATCATCTTCGCTAGCCAATGGTTTCTGATTCGCACCGCTTCTCACGAACTCTTGGCATATCGTGCTATCAAAAGTCAGGTTTCATCACGTGATCTCCTAGCCTACAACGTTTTAATGCCCAGTGTATTCAATAAATAGGAATAGACTAAGTGTTAAATGTTACATATAGATAAAATTCATTCATAGGGTGAAGACTGGGAGCAGTAAATCCTTAATCTATAAGTGAATGCCTCTGTTGATACACAATCAGGTGAACTTGTTATTGCACCATTGCATGCTACATGTTTTATGAAGCCTCAAACAGAAAGACCAGAAAAATAAGGTTTTTGAGTTATGCGTGTTAGAAAAATTCGTGAATAAACAGTATAAAATCATTGTTGATTAAATCAGATGTTTTGCATTTTTTTGATTGGTCGAACAGTTTCAGTAAAACCCAATCAAAATCCAGGAAAAATATCACGACTTTTGATAGCATGATCTGCCAAGGGTTCATGAATAGCGGTGCGGATCAGAAACCCTTGGCTAGGGAAGATGGTATGAAATATGATGTCATAATTGTAGGCTGAGCATGTAACATTTAGATTAAATGAGCAGCCAGGCAGATCCACCTGATTAAGTTCTCTCTCTTTTAAAAAAAAACGTCCCAAACCACGGCCAATATGTACGATCCTCTTCCATCTGGAGAGCTAAGCGGACCCCGGACTGTGGCTTGAGACGATGTTAAAAAATTGTCTCTGTTTAATTAAGAAATAAGCAGCATGTTAAAAAGTTCATAGGGATATGAACTTGGTTGGTCACGTGATCAAATCCTGTGAAGGCCGAAGGGTTTCTCAGAAGATTTGATCACGTACCAACCAAATTCATATCCCGATGAACGTATTAACATTCTGTTTATTACTTATATTTGTTTGAGAAAAACAAATCGTTCAGTATTATTAACATATCCGTGTGTTTAAGTTTACAATAATGCACTGCCAAACGATAAGCGCGTGCAGTTATCATTGTGTCGTCATGAAAAAGTTCACACAGAATTGAATGTATTAGCTATTCTATAGGTTCATATAAGGAAGCATACTTGCAAATGTAAATATTCCAACAAATCTGCACTCGGCCTAACGGTCACACTGTTTACAATTTTAGTTCAGCCTTTATGAGAAAATTCGGGTTAATTGCAGGGGCTGAATTAATTGTTTCATTTCTTGCGCATTGCAATAACTTAAATCTCAAAACAACGTAATTGACTTAAAAAAGCTTTCTGTTTGGTCAAAATATTGTTCATCTTTGATGACGTGAGCTTCCTCAGGTAAACAAACCAATTTTGATAGTCTGTGCAACCAAAGGCTATGTTTTTTTATCTTTGTCATTTCATAAGGCCGTAATAATCTTAATGTAAAACAAACTGTACCTTTCCTACATGTTGACTGGAATCTGTGTATTTTGCGTTATTGAAGTAATTCGATTTTTTTTGTTTGGCCCGTCAAAGCATGTAAAAAAATCGATGCAAGCGTCTTATCAACGCAGACAATTCAGCTTCCCGGATAGTAATGCTAAACGCTTTAATGGGTTTTGTATAGTCTATTTCAAATTTAGTAATCATTTCATCATTAAATTTCACTTGAAATTTAATTGATCGAGATTGATCAGAAAAAACTTAATGATGATTTTCTGCAAATTGACGGAATCGTACTTTGACCATTTTAAAATTTTCTATATTTCCTAAAAAGCCAACTTCCCAAAATCTTAGAATTATTTGGAATTCCAAACATTCAG
Organism: Magallana nippona; assembly: GCA_033439105.1. Taxonomy (NCBI): domain Eukaryota; kingdom Metazoa; phylum Mollusca; class Bivalvia; order Ostreida; family Ostreidae; genus Magallana; species Magallana nippona. Next base: position 5,782,904 of record CM065922.1, read on the forward strand.
TTCCACAATGTTAATGGAAATTGAACTTAAGAATTGAAAAACATTGGAATTTCCAAGTTTTATCTTGGTAATTCAAAATTTTAAAAATATATTAAAAATTATTTTCCCATTGAAATTCCATTTTAAAATCTGAAATTTTCTCTACTTCATTTGACTGTAATTATTTGTTTTTTATTGATAGCACAATTGATAAATACTCATGGAAAAATTTACCTTGTTTCTGGAATAAAATGTTTGATGTATAGTTCATTTACTTTAAAAGTCATACGTGGAAATCAAAATTTGTTGTTTCAAGATTATCAATTCCTGATTAAGAGGTCAATTTTTTCCCCAGTCAAATGAACAAATACAACGCAAAATACTCTTGAAACAGGCCATCTAGTAATTCGGTATGTGTGGCACGCCAGAGTCACAAAAATGAGCTAAACATAGTTTCACAGTGATAAACCATCCTGTTTATCGGCTGTAAACTATAGTTTACGGACCTTGTAATTAACGACTGTAATCTATATTTCACATCTGTAAACCATAGTTAATGCGATAATCCATGTCTCAGAAGTGAAAACTATAAAACAATCATTTGCGATTGCAAAACATAGTTTATCTGTTAAATACGCTTCTCTATTTGTAAAATATGGTTAACCATCTGATAGATATAGTTTCACGATCTGTGAAAATGTGATTAACAACTGTTAACTATAGTTAACGAGAGTAAATTATAGTTTACATATTATGTGAATCCATATTTATCAGCGAAATCAATTGTTACCTATAGTTTACAATCGATAAATACAGAATGGTTTAACATATGAAAACTATATGTAGTTAACGAATCTTATACTATAGTTTACGGTTTGTAAACTATAGGTTACAGTTGATAAACCTAGTCTAATTATATCGACTGTGAAACTATATATGTAGAGCGCATTTTTTTATTATTTGGCGTGCCATATTTATGCACGTAATGGATTACTACAATGGTACATGGATGCACTTGGACAATGATCAAGGGTTCTGGAACAGTCCCTACTAGATCTACATGTGAACCTATTTGAGAAATAAACAGCAAGTTAAAAAGTTCACCGAGATATGAACTTGGTTGGTCTCGTGATCACATCCTGTGTAACCAATTAAGAATCCAGACATCAAAATGATGAGGGATTGCGTTTGAAAGTTGTTGACTTTATATATACACAGTATGCCCGTTGATACATGTATATCAAATTGCACAGGAAAAGTAGCATAAAAATATTTTCCAGCAAACCCTTCTAAAAGTTTTACGATTTAATTTAACATTATATGATTAGATAAAGTGAAATATTGTTCTTCTGTCGCTTTTGTTCTTCTGTTTTGTAAACTAGATTCTGGTTCCGAGTTCTGATAATTAGGTTATTGGTGCCGAGTTAGCCAGGTGCTGAGTTAACGAGATACCGGTTTAATGTTTGCCTGGACACGCCCCCTCGAGTTTCCTGGTTGTGAAATACCCGTTTTTTTCTGTACAGGTAAGCACGCTTTTGTTTTTATCTGGCATTACAATTTTCAACTTGTTGCTTCTGACAATGAATATGCTACGCTTTTTTACTGACGATGTCGAAAGATTGCATGACCCTATTGATGTTATAATTGTTAGTTGTTTTTGTATCGCTATGGGGATTTTTCCAAATACTGTTCATGCATAGAGATCGAACCCCTACTTAATTTATAAATGTTGCAATCACCTAAATATTTCTCCTCGATGGTGAAATCAGCGACAGTTTGTTAATGTTTAAATATAGCTGCCTTTAATGGAAATTAACCATTAGCAAAATAAATTGGTCGAAGTCAGCAGTTTCAAGCTCAATATATATATATATACCCCTGCCTTTAACTTAGTTATAGCAGGCACTGCGCAGCTAGTTTGGATTTTCCTGATTCTATTAATAGCTATGACAGCTTTAAGCTGATATTTCACAACATTTCAACTTTGAGACTGCAAGTGTTTGAAGTCCTCACTAGTAAGTATATTGATTTGAAAATGTACAATAATTTTCTGGAAATGAAATGATCGAATGAAAATATTTAGCACTTATAGCTCTTCATGTGTAGAAGTATGTGGGTTCTTCATGCATTTTCAAAACCACGATGAAAATGAGCTATATTATTTAATCATGCTAAATGTTTGATTATAGGGAGAAAGTATAAAATTTTGGATTCTCAAACTTATAAACTTGTATGTATTGGTTTATTTGATGAGTTTATATCACGGGGAAATTGCAGCCTGTTATGTATAGAGATGAAACGGTTGAAATTATTTTTTATGTCTCGCAATTAAATAATTGTTAAATACCTATTCTTTTTACTGAGAATGGTCAGCTAGCATAGTTTAATTTCATTACATGATAAAAATATGCACATACACAGTATTCAACTTTAAAGGACAACACTACCATGTATGGTCGCTTGAGGGTGCAGACTGATTTACCGACAGATCTTGCTTTGGATACAGGCCAAGTTGTTGTTATTATGTAAAGGAAAGATAATGCAACTCAAGACTTCATTGATTTGTGTTGTGTTTATATTACATACGTCATTTCCTTCGTTTCAACATGTTCAATAATCTATATTTTTGTTTCCTATGAACTTTTAATGGAAGGCTGATATATTAAAGCATGCATGCACATGTACAATGTCAATAGGTCACTGTAGTATTACTGTAGTGTCAACATGTCTCAAGGTTCTATACAATCAGTAAATCCAAGACAGCTCTAGCTAGAATTAAATCGACCATTTTTAAATGTCTGCATGTTGGAATCTATGGACAAGTTCGTTTTTTTTTTTTCTTTCAAATTAAGGAGTGTAATAAAATAACTGAAAATTTTCTATGTCTCCACAATTAGTGATCTGCAAGATTGCATCTACAGAAGAATTTGCTGTATATACATGGTGTTCGTTTCAAACATGTTTAAAGAATTATTTAATATTTGAAAATATAAGGTAGCTGTTGCTAAATATGCTTTATATATAGTAAATCTCCTATGGCTGATCAAGTGCTAAGCTAAAGATCTCAATGTGAATTTTGTTTTTACTAAAACATTCCAGTCTTTGTAACAGTAGAACAGCTAATTATATTAACGTAGAAATCAATTGACAATATTCTTGAATTATATACATTTTTATATTTTAAATGATTTAAAGCTCTCAATGTGAAAATGACATGCAACCCTTATAGTGGACCCGTTATACTCATAAGTGGACCCATTATAGTGGATATTTCATTAATCTTACATCAGTTTGAAATCTCTTTGAGATCAATTTATTTTTACAATTGTACATGTAATTTGGTAATTCAGATGAATTCTCTCTCTCTCTCTCTCTCTCTCTCTCTCTCTCTCTCTCTCTCTCTCTCTCTCTCTCTCATTGACAGAGTAAAATACACTATAATATTTACTTTCAGTTTTCAACACTTTATAATTAGAAAGGGTATAGGTTTTGGTAAATGTTGATAATCATGTAATTGCCTGCATGTGTTTCCTTACATTTCAGAGTGAAGAAGAATCAAAATGTCTAAGAATCCCAGTGACAGTATCTACCGTATCCCCCCTTATTATTATCTCCATGTCCTTGACCAGAATCTCAATGTCACCCGACTGGAGATTGGGCCCCAGACCTTCATCAGACAGGACAATGAAAGGTATCCTCATCAACCAATGTTTAAAACTTGCTTTCCTTACTTCTATAGAACTATAGCAAGAAGTTTTGGTACTAGAGTATTCAAAACAAAATTTATTTTCATGTTTAATATTATCAGCATCATCATTTGGACTGAACTGTTCTTAAATTTTGTTTCAGGGTTGTATATGGCCCAGAAAAGATGATCACAGTGCCCCCAAGGCACTACTGCATCATCGAAAATCCAGTCGTAAAAGACAAAGAAGGAAAAGTGTTATTTGATGAGAGTGGTCAGTCCAAGCTTAGTCATGCTGACCTGGAGATCCGTCTTGCCCAGGAGCCATTTCCTCTATACCCTGGAGAAGTCCTGAAACAGATTGTGACCCCACTGAAGGTCATTCCAGCTAACTCTGCTCTGAGGTTGAGGGCTGTGCTGGATTTTGAGGATGACTCTGGGGAGAAGCGGGTGGCCGGAGATGAGTGGCTGTTTGAGGGACCAGGGACCTACATCCCACAAAAGGAAGTGGTCATTGAGGAGACAATCCGGGCAACAGTCATTCGCCCAAATCAGGCAATCCGTCTCCGGGCAAGGAAGGAGACCATTGACAGAGAGGGAAAGGCTCGAGTTACCGGGGAGGAGTGGATTCATAAGAAAACAGGGGCGTACCTTCCCGGTGCATATGAAGAAGTGGTGGACATTGTCAATGCCTATGTTCTTACAGAGAAGGTGAGGTCCTTGTTTCTCAGTCTAGCATAAATCAGTGCATGAACATAAAATTGTGAACAATGACTAGTACCTATTGATACCATGCAGTTTAAATTGATTTTGAGTATGGTTTTGAAATATTACTTTTCAAAATTTTTAGAAAGCTTTGCACATGAAATCCTTGAGGACATTCAAAGATGAGTTTGGAATCGTTAGAAAGAATGGGGAGGAATGGTTGATTACAATGAAGGACAATGAGACCCATATCCCTGGAGTTTACGAGGAGGTTAGATACACTACAGTTCTGTGTCTAGGAAGTCAATGGGCAAATTAATTTGTATTTGCATGTACCGGTAATGGTATTGGTAATTAGCAATGATACAGGGAAATTTAAAATTCATACATGGCAGGAAATTAAAAGATGATTTTCCCACATGGTTAGATATGTAGCATCATGTTATCTCTCAAAGTTCTATTTTGAAATTAAATTGCCAGTATGATGTAATTAAAGATCCGCTCTGTAAAGTGGTCCAGGGCAAAAACATGTATATTAAGTTGAAAATAAACTAAAGGGAAACTGGTTCCTTAGATGAGCAATTAATGATCTTTAAAATAATTGTGGTAATTGAAACAAGTGGTAAAACATTACTTCTTTTTAGGTTGTTGGAGTGGTGAACATCACAACCTTGACCTCCAGACAATACTGTGTCATCCTTGACCCCTGCGATGAGTCTGGTCATCCCCAGTTGGGTCGCAAAAAACTTGTCAAGGTAGGAATAAAAAAATCTATGATTTTTTAAAATACTTAAAAAATTTGTGTATCACCCAAGTTATGTTTAGAGAGTTATGAAATTGGGCAAAAATCCTCTATCTTACAGTACTAATCTTTTTTGTAAGTTGTATCTGTGAAATACAATAAGACATGAGAATATCTAGCTGGGTTTTTTTTGACAGGGAGAGCGATCTTTCTTCTTGCTGCCAGGAGAACGGCTGATGAAGGGAATACAGAATGTGTATGTTCTTGGAGAAGATGAGGGCCTTATCCTCAGAGCCACAGAGTCCTTCAAAGATGAAGACACGGTATGTGTGCGGTGAACTACACTAAGATCTTAGATACATTAAAACCAACTTAATCCATTTCACGCAGGTATTTCAAAATTCATAAAGACTGAAACAGGAAGAGCAATGTTAGTATGTGGACTGTTTATGGCATTTAGTAATTGATTTATGTGTTTTTGTTGATCAGAGCGAAGAACTTCGTCCAGGAGATAGGTGGATGATTCGTGGCCCCAAGGAGTATGTCCCTCCAGTAGAAGTGGAAGTTCTGATTAAGAGGGTAGCCATTCCTCTTGATGAAAATGAGGGTATTTATGTGCGAGACATCAAGACAGGAAAGGTGTGTATATTAGCTTCCAGGATTTTGATTGGTAGTTATATACATTTACAAAATAGGCTCTCTATCAGCAGGAAAACATATGGTAAATGTAATGTACCAGTACATAATGACTGCAACAATCTCATTGTGATTCAAATGTCACTGATTTTATGTTTTTTGTTGATGTCAGGTGCGTGCTGTCAGAGGAGAAACCTACATGCTGAGTCATGATGAGGAACTCTGGGAAAAAGAGCTCCCTCCTGCTGTGGAGACTTTGCTTCTGGCTGGCAAGGATCCATTGGCTGACCGTTCGGACCGTTCCAAGGGTACAGAGAAGACCGAGAAACGTGACAAGACCAAGGTTGTCACTTTCAGGGTCCCACACAATGCAGCTGTCCAAATCTATGATTACAAAGAGAAAAAAGCCAGGTATTGAAACTTTTTGAGATAATTTTAATTTGACACAAAAATTGGCATGTTCATGTAAGTGTAAAAATATCTTGTATACCCTATAACTGACTCAATGAACAAAACATGATTGTTTACATTTATAGAGTGATCTTTGGACCTGAGCTGGTTATGCTTGGTCCAGATGAACAGTTCACACAGCTGTCCTTGTCTGGTGGTAAACCAAAGAAACAAAACGTCATCAAATCTCTGTGTCTCCTTCTGGGCCCTGACTTCTGCACAGACATCATCACCGTGGAAACTGCTGACCACGCCAGGCTCTCACTCCAGCTGTCCTACAACTGGCACTTTGATATCAAGGACAAGAAGGATGTGGTAGAGGCTGCCAAGATCTTCAGTGTCCCAGACTTTGTGGGAGATGCTTGCAAAGCCATTGCCTCCAGGGTCAGAGGGGCTGTTGCTCAAGTACAGTTTGATGATTTCCACAAGGTGAGGTTTTTTAAAAAGTGGAGTTAGTTGCTCTTTGAATTTTAACCTGTGACCATTTTATACTGTTGCAAAATAAATTATCCAATGTGTCTATATTCTAGAACTCAGCGAGAATTATCAGATCCTCAGTGTTTGGATTTGATGACAAGGATAGGGTTCGGGAACAATTTAAATTCCCCCAGAATAATCTGTGTGTCACCAGCATTGACATTCAGTCAGTGGAACCTGTTGACCAGAGGACCCGGGATGCATTGATGAAATCTGTCCAGTTGGCCATTGAAATCACAACCAACTCTCAGGAGGCTGCTGCCCGCCATGAGGCCGAACGTCTGGAACAGGAGGCCAAAGGTCGTCTGGAGCGTCAAAAGATCACAGATGAAGCAGAGGCTGAGAAGGCAAGAAAGGAATTGTTGGAGCTGCAGGCTAACAGTGCTGCAGTGGAGAGCACTGGTCAGGCTAAAGCAGAGGCTCAGAGTCGAGCTGAAGCTGCCAAGATTGAGGGTGAAGCCGCTGTGGAACAAGCAAAACTCAAAGCCCAGGCCATGAAAATTGAAGCCGTAAGTACCCAAACTTTAGTCTGAATGATAGTTCAACATCCTTTAGGATGAATGATACAATGCATTTAAATAAACATGTAACATTCATACTGTGAATTGTTAAAAAATTGTAAATATTGGTTATATGTCCAGGTTTTTACTCCAATGTAATGCTTTCAGGAATCTGAACTTGAGAGACTTACCAGTGCCAGGGAGGCTGAACTCAAATTTCTCAGAGAACAGAACGAAATGGAGCTCGGCAAAAGCCGAGAAATGTCTGAAATCGAGACCTCCAAATTCAAGAGTCAAGTGGATGCCATTGGAGCTTCCACACTCCAGGCCATTGCTACCGCTGGGCCAGAGATGCAGGTTCGTCTTCTGTCTGCCCTGGGCCTCAAGTCCACACTTATCACAGATGGGAACAGTCCAATCAATCTTTTCAATACCGCCCATGGTATCGTAGGGGGAATGGTTCCTGCCAAAAGATCCCGTAGGTCCGCTCCAGAGTCTGACGACGATGACTAGAAGGTTGACGTGTTGACAGCTTAAGAGTGCAATTTTCTTTTTCTGTGTAAGACATGTGTTTATTGTGTTTAGACATGAAAAGTTGATATACATATTTATACATGATGAGAATGAAAAGGTAAAATATCAAGGCAGCAGTGTTGGTGATATGCCTGTGTCTGACAAAGTATATGCTTGGTATCCTTGAAAGCAATTTGTTGATTTTTCTATATTTATTTAAACCAATCTACCCCTTTTCCCTTTTGAACTGTGATATCAATTGTTCATGTAGGGCTTGGACTAACATATATTTTGTAAAATCAAATCTTGACCTTGTACATTTAGAAAGTGTTACATGTATGTGGTACTTTCTGCATATTTTGAGTCATGGTTTGAACAATACATATGTAGTTTAATTAATGCACTTCTTTGTATGTTACCAGTTTTGTACCCACTATAGTTTACACTTGTTCTGTTGTCTGTTGTAGTTTCTAATATTTAATTTTGTATTTGATTTAAGGTAATACCTAATTTAATAAAAGATAATGCTAAAAATCTGTACCTGTTTGTTCTTAGCTTTGTGTGCAGAGAAATAATCAATATCTCTTTTATCTCTTTTATACAGGAGATCAGTATTTTTTTCTTTGGTCAGAGTTATTGTTAAGACTTTTACTTAGTTTGTTAATTTTGTGATTTTATTGCTGAATGGAATCAAGATTTACATGTAAGCATTTCAAAATATATTCGCTGTACTAAGCCAGAGGCATTTAACGTAATCTTAATTTCACATAAAATTTCTCAATTTAGATTCAAGCCTTTAGATATCTCGTAAATTACACCATTTCAATAGTGATGTAGTGTATCCACATTAAATTAATGCCCATTTCTCACATATCATATTTTTAACATAAAATATGGAATTTGACTTTCAGACCAGGCTAAACCATATCATTGATTGGTCTAGAATTGACTGCATAAAACACCGCTGTGCATTTTGCAGATCTGGGACATTGCCTTTGACCCTTCTATTTTATTTAATTTGAAGCCCCATTTACTATACTGTTTGTAAGTACAATGTAAGAAAATCAATTATTATTTCTAGTGGCAAGTGTGTCCTTTACAGTAAGGTTATTCTCATTTAAAAAGAAAAAATACCAGGTCCTTTTAACCTTTAATTACTGAAATCCATTTGTGAAAATGTTACTTAGTGTTTTGAATGAATTATTGTAAACCAACTTTTGTTCACGTGTGAGAAATTTTCGCTATGTTAACGAGAGCCTCATCATCGCGGATATTTCTCGTCGCGAAGTCGGAACCATACAGTCCTTATTTATTTCCCATATACGATGTAAACTAAATTGATGTTGCTTATAGTTCCCTTAGATCTGAACTGTTTTTAATTAACGGCAGATTCATTTATTTTTCGCTGTAGATCTTTTAAATAGTTTAGCAGCATTCGTATTTCCACATCTCCGGAGTGCAATGACTCTGTCCACGCTTACGTTTTTCGAGATTTTTAAAGTGTCTTCATTCTTAGCAACCTGTACAAACTGTTACGAAATCGCGATATAAAGCTTGGTTTACAGTATTGACGAAATTTGCAGTTTTGGATAAATACGAAAAATAAATTATTTGAAAAATGTCTTCTTGAGTTAAAACGCTTGTTTTCCTTTCACTTTCCTCAAACTATTACATGTATGTAGAGCACATTTAAGAAGAAGGTATTCATCCTCTATATTAGAACCATTTTAACAAGTCCTTGGACTTTTGGTAGGATGTAGCTATCTTTTTCTTGCATCAAAACAAGTTAAAAATGACGCTGGTTTCAAGTGAAATATACACAGATTGCGTAGTCTTAGCTAGACAAATCCTGTTGATTTCAAGAGCCATGGCTGAATGGCCAGTAAGGAAATAGACAGGCCTACGTCACAAAGCTGTTTGACAGAACTACCCAAAATCCAAGCTCTTGTTAAAATGGTTCTACGTTCATACTGCAGAAGTTACACTGCCAGGTGCGCGCTACCTCCGAAATCGTCCAGTCTCTATCCTCAGTGTTGTGCGAAACTGTTCCCTTGCAGATGAACACTATATGACATGGTTAGAACCTTTCCATACGTCATTCTGGCTTAGTTGTTACAGATAATGTGATATTATAATTCTATTCCGTCGTGGCTTATATTTATTTAAAGTCTCATACTGAATGATTGACATATTTTCTATAAGTCTGGATTCTGAATTTTGTTTAAATATATGTACTTTACATTTTTCAAACGTTTTTCCCTGGAGCTGACAGAATTTAAGACCTAAATTGTTGGTTTGAATGGTCCTATTTAAAGAATAAAATACTTTTATGGTGGTTCATGTGGGTATGGAGGCATCGAACAGAACATAACACTCTCTCTCTCTCTCTCTCTCTCTCTCTCTCTCTCTCTCTCTCTCTCTCTCTCTCTCTCTCTCTCTCTCTCTCTCTCTCTCCGCGTTATATAGAAGGAAAATCCAAACATTTTATTTAAACTACCGATGAGTTCAAGTTTTGAATAATATCCTACTGGACTTTAAAAAAGTCAGTTGGGAGCCCCCCCCCCCCCCCCCCCCATCCCCTAATACTACGTGCACGTGCCTGTTACATTGTGACACTTCCATTCTTTGACATTATGTTTAGAAACTTTATATGAAAGTAGCTTTAACGATTATATACAACGATTTTGTTGTCCAACGGCGTAAAGCACCGTAAAGCAACATGCAGGTTGGGGCGCCAGCTCTTTATTTTTATAGCGAACCTGATCCAAAATATATGCATTTTACAAAAAATACAACATGAAAAGGCCTCGGGGTTTATAAATCGTGAACTGACCAACCCAGTTTATATATATGCATTTTACAAAAAATACAACATGAAAAGGCTTCGGGGTTTATAAATCGTAAACTGACCAACCCAGTTTATACTAGTCTAAATTGGATAGCTATTGAGTATATGAGAGGGTGCAAGTTAACTGAGGATCGAATTGACTGGGGACGAGTTGCCTTACACACCTTATTCATTTTGACCATGGTTTCGCATTATTTCAGTGCCAAAGTTCCATTAATAATATGTTATAGGTTATAATATTCGGTAAATTAATTACAATTTAATGTAGGTAGTATTCAAACAGAAGGTTCTCCACAGCAATATTTAACAGCCTATTTCGTTCGAAACTATTCCCAACAATATTACTGGAATCGCATGAAGCCAAGAGATTTCCTATTTCTGTATGTGTTTTTATTTTTAGCGATGCTACATGTATAACTTCTCCACAACAAGTTATGCTTATATATTCCTATTTTAAATTAGCCGGAGTTTATTTGCATACTAATGTGTTTAGAGGGTAGGTCTACAGTATACAACAGTCTTTTGCGCAAGTTACCAGGGCCTGAAAATCGTACTTCAGTGTTTATCTGCTTATGTTGGAGATGTATCTAAATACTCAAATGAAGTTTTTTTTATTTGAAACTTCAATTTTTTATATATGCTTTTCAGATAATCTGAAAACTGGTGGCACAGGTTTGCTACCACCTCACGGCACCTGTCAGATAATTATGTTGACTTGTCAGATATTTAAGTCGACTTCTCAGATAATTAAGTTGACTTGTCAGATATTTAAGTCGATTTGTCAGATATTTATGTCGATCATCTTATCAAACCTTTATGTGGTGTGTCGACTTGAAGAAAAATATCAACATACATATATGACAAGCAACTCAACATTTTTTCTTTAAAATGTGTTCAACTACTTGTCACCGTAATATGTGGCAGGTTGATATAAAATAAGACACTGTAAATATCCAAAGTCCTCTGAATTTCTATCAATAAAATGTTATATGTTCGGGAAGAGAGATAAATATACCCTATCTATAAATAAATACACCTGGTGTATTTATATATAGATAGGGTATACATATCTCACTTCCCATACATTTAACAGCTTATTGATAAAAATGCAGCTAGGCCTATGACAAATCTGACAAGTTGACTTTTTGGTTAAAGATTATCATTTTTAGCTCACCTGAACCGAAGGTTCACATGAACTTTTACTGATCACCTGTTGTCCATCGTCCGTCTGTCTGTAAACTTTTCACATTATTTTCTTCTTCTCCATCTTCGCTATGCAAGGGATTCTGATTGGCACCGCTCCTCACGAACCCTTGGCATATTGTGCTATTAAAAGTCGGGATTTTTTTCCTGGATTTTGATTGGGGTTTACTGAAACCGTTCGACCAATCAAAAAATGCAAAACATGTCTTATTTAATGGACAATATTTTCGTAGTGTTTATACACAAGTGTAATACGAATAGCTCAAAACTCTTATTTTTCTAATCTTTCTGTTTGCGCCTTCATGAAAGCTTGCAATGGTACAAGTATACACTTGATTGTGTATCACTAGAGGCACACACTCATAGATTAAGGATTTACCACTCCCAGTCTTATACCCCTCGAATGAATTTGATCTATATGTAACATTTCACATCATTCCTAATTATTGAATACAATGGGCATTAAAATGTTCTTTCAACTTGTTAATATCAATGTCTATGGAGGCTGCTATTGTGGCACCAGTAACGTTAAAGTATGACACATTTCATCATTTGGTTGATTTATAAATAGGCTGGGTGATCACGTGACGAAAAAAAATCCCGACTTTTAATAGCACGATATGTCGAAGGTCTGTTAGGAGCGGTGTGGATCAGAAAACCTTGGCTAGCAAAGATGCTTCTTCTCCAGAACCACTGGGCCAAAATTAACCAAACCTTGTACAAAGCATCCTTATGGTAAAGAGATTCTAAATTGTTAAAATACAGGGCAAAACCCTTTTTGAAAGGGAGATAATGGCAAAACAGTGAAAATAATGTGTGTGTCTTACAAAATCATGTTCCCAAGAGCCACTGCACCAGAAATGCCAATATTTAACGGTACACCAAAGCTTGTATATAAAGTGTAGATTCCAAATTGTAAAAACTGTGACCCTTGGATTAATACTGGGGCCCCTAGAGGGGTTCAAAGTTTAACATAGAAATAAATAGGGAGAATATTTAAAAATCTTTTCAAGAACTACAATTCTACAGAGATATAACTATGCAAGCATTCTAAGATAGCTAGGGAACATTCTAAATTGTTAGAATTGTGAACCCAAGACTAATGATGTGGCTCCTAGAGGGGTTCAAAGTTTAAAATAGAAATATATAGGGAAATATTTAAAAATTCTCTCAAGAACTACAAAGCTACAATTTGTGAAATTACTATGCAATCATCCTTAAATAGTGTAGATTGTAAATTGTTAAAACCATGACCCTTAAACCAAAACTGGAGCCCCAAGATGGGATCAAAGTTTAAAAAAGAAATATGTAGGGAAAATGTTGAAAAACCTTCTTCTCAAGAACTACAATGCTACATTTTGTGACATTACTAAGCAAGCATTCTCTTTGACAAATAGTGTAGATTCAAAATTGTTAAAATTGTGACCCCTGGACTAATACTGGGGGCCCAAGAGCCTTAGAGGGGTTCAAAGTTTAACATAAAAAGCTATAGGGAAAATGTTTAAAAATCTTCTTCTCAAGAACTACAAGGCTACAATTTGCATTATTACTATGCAAGCATTTTAATTTGAAGAAGTCTCCAAATAAAAAAATAAATTTCAAAGATATAAAAGAATAACAATTTATATTTTTAGAAACATTCTTTTTAATTAAAGACTTGACTAGACCATCTTTGGCATGTATGTACTGTATTCATAATTATATTATGGCACACATAAATTGAGACCATTGTTTGAAATTAGTGAACTTCAATCCTGATTAATTTTTTTTTCTAAAAATATCATAAAGTTTATTTGGCCATCATAGAAAGATAAAGGGAAAATGTTTGAATATCTTCTTTTTTTAACTGAAACACAAAGTTATTTTGTTATGTTAGCATCCTCATATCCTCATATGAAAGTCACAGTGACCTTCTGTCACTTTTTATAATGATATAGAGTTCATTTAATTTAGAATTTTGTTATCTTTAATACATTAAGGCCTAGGATAATAAAATTGGTCAGTTGATGCATCTTAATTCTTAGGGTATGTTGTTGTCCAGAAAATAGGCTTCTTTTTATGTATTTTTCAATGTATTGTCAAATCTTAACATTTCGAAATAGAATGATACAAGAACTAATGTTCAGGTTAGCATTGTGGCCATTGGACCTCTTGTTTTTTTTTTTTTTAGCTCACCTGAGCTGAAAGCTCAAGTGAGCTATTCTGATCACATTTTGTCCGTCCGTCTGTCTGTCTGTCTGTAAACTTTTCACATTTTTGTCTTCTTCTCTAAAACCACTGGGCTAAATTATACCAAACTTGGTACAAAGCATCCTTATGGGAAGGGGATTTTAAATCATTAAAATAAAGGGATTAAACCTTTTTAAAAGGGAGATAATTGTGAAACAGTGAGAATAGAGTGTATGTCTTTAAAAATCTTCTTCTCAAGAACTACTGCACCAGAAATGCCAATATTTACACAGAAGCTTGTACGTGTATATATAGTGAAGATTTTAAATTGTAAAAATCATGACCTCCGGACCAAAACTGGGGCCCTAGGCGGGGTTCAAAGTTTAACATAGAAATATAAAGGAAAATTGTTCAAAAATCTTCTCAAGAACCAATGCACCAGAAATGCCTCTGTTTACACAAAAGCTTGTTTATATAGTGAAGATTTTAAATTGTAAAATTCGTGACCCCTGGACCAAAACTGGGGCCCCAGGCTGGGTTCGAAGTTTATCATTGAAATATATAGGAAAAATGTTAAATAATCTTCTAATAAAGAACTAAATTGAAACAGTTTGGGATATTACTATGCATGCACCTTTGGAAAATGTAAATTCTAAATTGTGAAAATCGTGACCCCTGGACTAATACTGGGGCACCAAGAGGGGTTCAAAGTTTAACATAGAAATACATAAGAAAATCTTCTTCTCAAGAACTACAATGTTACAGTTGGTGAAATTACTATGCAAGGATCCTCACATAGTGAAGATTCTAAATTGTAAAAGCCTTGATCCCCTGACCAACCCTAGGGCCCTAGAAAGGGTTCAAAGTTTTACATTGAAGTATATAGGGAAAATGTTTAAAAATTTTCTTCTCAAGAACTACAATGCTACAGTTTGTGAGATTACTATGCAAGTATCCTCAAACTATGAATATTCTAAATTGTGGAAGCCGTGACCCCTAGACTAATACTGGGGCCCAAGAAGGGGTTCAGAGTTTCACATAGAAATATATAGGGAATATGTTTAAAAATCTTCTTATAAAGAACTACATCAAACAGTTTGTGGGATTACTATGCAAGCATCCTTGGTTAATGTAGATTCTACTTTGGTAAACTTGTGACCCCCGGGAATAATATTGGGGCCCAAAGAGGGGTTCAAAGTTTAACATAGAAGTATATAGGAAAATGTTTAAAAATCTTCTTCTCAAGAACTACAGTGCTGCAATTTGTGAGATGACTATCCATGCATCTTTGGATTCAATTTTTTAAAAATCGTGATGCCCAGACTAATACTGGGGCCCCAAGAGGGGTTCAAAGTTTAACATAGAAGTATATAGGGAAAATATTTTAAAATATTCTGCTCGAGAACTACAATGCTTCAGTTTGTCTGATTACTACGTTAGCATTCTCAAATAGTGTAGATTCTAAATTTTCTTCTCGAGAACTACAATGCTACAGTTTGTGAGATTACTATGCAAGGATCCTCAAATAGTGTAGATTCTTAATTATTAAAGCCAACCATAAACCCTGGACCAATACTGGGGCCCCAAAAAGGGGTTCAATGTTTCAAATAGAAATAGCATATGCTACTAAATAGAATATTACAAGGAACTGTAGTTCAGGTGAGCGATGTGGCCCATGGGCCTCTTGTTTATTTTTTTTAATCATTACATGACAAGTCAACAGAAGTGTAAAACAAATAGACATAAACATCTGACCAGTGAAATTTATTATTTTGATAAGAAAGTGATGTAGATTTGCAAAATGCGAGGTTAAAGATCCAAAGATTTCTAGAGGGGTGGGTGGTTTCAAATTCAAAATTATCAAATCCATGATACAACATCCAATTAAGTCTTTACTAAAGAACTACCTAACCGGTAAACGATATTTAAATACAGAGTCTATATTTTAAAATTTTGAGAAGAATTTATATTGAAATGTAAGTTCTTCATTTTTAGGAAGCAAAGTTTGACAGGGATGAAGAAACTGAACAGGTCTCTCATCATACTGGGTGTTCTGACCGTTATCCTAATGCTGACTCTCTTTACCTACCATACCAAGATCTTAACACATTCTCACATAGAGGACTTTGTATACCAGACTGCAAAGTTTTCAGACCTGCTTAGAGATGGACGAAATGATACCAATCCCTTACTCTCTGCTGCCATGAGAATCTCCAAAGGGGGGCGGGAAGCACTGCTGGTAACCTTAGTCAATGATGCCTTTCTGCCCTTCACCTTCAGCTGGCTGTGTAACACGCAGGGTATGGGCATTCATAATCAGGTCCTGTTCATAACAGGTGACAGTGAGAGTGCCATGAAAATCAACCAGAAATGGCCAGAGGTAACCGCCATACAGATAGATGGAGTCCACTCAGGGAACCAGGAATACAGTCATGTTGGATATGTTGAAATGATGGTGAGGAGGTCAGAGATTCTTCTGGAGATATTAGAGAAGAACATTCCAATTTTCCTATTTGAAGTGGACTGTATTTGGATCATAAACCCACTTAATAACATTCAAAGCTACTCAAATGTTGATGTTGTAGTTAGTGCAGTGTCAAGCCGAAGCAATGTAGTTGCTGGAGGTTTTCTTTACCTACACCCCACAGAAGCCTCAAAGAAAATGTGGAGAGCTCTAACAGGGCAGCTGCGACAACTTGGTATGAAGATTAAAAATTCAGCTGCTGAAAAGTTAGTCAGTGAGGGCGACAATGATCAGCAATACCTATCAAAACTTGTGTTTTCTAAGTATGGAGGACTGAGATACAAAATCTTATCAACTGAAGACTATGCAGATGGAAAATGGTATTCACTCTCTAAAGAAGAAAGAAATAAACGTAAAACACCCTTCATCATAAACAACAATTGGGTAATTGGAAATCCTGCAAAGATCAAGCGAGCCAAGGCATGGGGGCATTGGTTCCTGACAGAGAGTGGACACTGTGACCCCAAGAACGTTCAGAGGGTTGTAGATCAGCACCTTTTGTGAGGTTCCCTTAGAGCCAACTTGGGAATCAAATGTTGTTTTGAGTTTTTAACATCAAATATACAGCTTAATACTAGTACATGTATGAAAATTCAGTAAAATATATTTTTGTATTTTGTTAATACTGTACATATATGTAATGAAATGTAAACAATTTCCATCTAATATTATACAAATATTGACTGGGGTTGAGGGCAACATTAATTATATTAGCCCCCGAGGGACGAAATATTGCCCGACGCGAAGCGGAGGGCAATATATCCGTCCCAAGGGGGCTAATATAATCACTCTTGCCCGAAAACACAGTCAACATTTGTTTTGTTTTATGAAGAAACAAACCAAAATTAAAGAAAGGATTTGAAAACAGATCGCCGTAATTTTCCCAGCTCAACATAGAATCCATGAAATAAGTTTTGCGCAAAGTTCATTTCCAATATAGCGTCGGCATCAAACGGTCACTGGTGATATTCCGGTGCCCGTAGGAATTAAGTTTCAGATGTTCGACCTGATTTTACTTCACAGTACATGTATTTTGCATATCCTTATATCCATTATGATAGCAAACCGTCCATTGTTTACTGCCTTGACTGATTGCCTATTATGACATCACCTTGTTTTGGAGTCGCGAAGACTTATTTACGTCACCGCGTTTACAAATCAAGGAATCGGAAGCAATTAATTGAAAGAGAGGGAATTTTCTCTATATATTTTTCCTAGCCGGTCAATATTAAAAAACTATTGACCGGTCAATATTTTCCCGACGAGCTACATGTAATATTACAATTATTGACTATTCGTCTATATAGAGTTATATAGTGAGAATATACTACTGAATATAACAATAAAACTTATTTACATCCTGAGACTGTTCACGAGTGTTTAATACAGTATGAGTGTTTTAATAAACTGTCTGATCTACCCATACTATGAAAACGGGGGAAGTCAAAACATGTTCTGTCACCACAAGTTGCAAATCAAGGAGTTAAAGGGATAGTCTCTTAGGTAACTACTTGTAAAAGTTTACCCCCAATTTTTAGCTCACCGAGACGAAGTCGGAGGGAGCTTATGCTATACTGTTGGCGTTGGCGTCCGGACCTGTTTAAAGTTTTTGGTGCAGGTCCTGTATCTAAGTTATTACTTGTCCTATCTTCACCAAACTTGTATGGATGATGCATCTGGATCTACTTAGGAACTTGAAAGACTTGGATGCTGAATCTGGGCCATGAATTTCAGATGCTGGAGGAGGTTAAGGTTTTTGGAGCTGGTGGCCTCTGATGATTATATCTTAGTTATTACTGGTCCTTACTTCACCAAACTTGAATGGATTGTGCGTCTTATGATACTGATGCACCTGACAGGCTTGAATGCTGAATCTGAGCCATATAGGTTTCAGATGCTGAATAAGGTTAAGGTTTTTGGAACTGGTTAAGCTTTTGGAGCAGGTGCAATCTGATCATTATATCTTACTTATTACTGGTCCAATCTTTATCAAATTTGAATAAATGATGCATCTTGTGATTCTGATGCACTCCACAGGCTGAATCAGAGCCATAGGTTTTAGATGATGGAGAAGATTTAGTTTTTTGGAACAGGTCAAATGTTTAATAGATAATTGTACTATTTCAAACTTGTATGGTTGATTTAACTTTATAAATGAATCGCAGAGGTAGCTTCAGATACAGAGCCTGATCTCCATTATCAAAGATGCTAAAAAAACCACCTACCTCACTCAAACTTGCTTGATAGATGTGTTTGATGATAAATTATATAACATGATTCCTATGATATAGTATTGTATGATATGATACACTATAATTGTATTATATCATACAATAATAAATCATATAATATATTGTAAAAAATTATGATACTATATGATATTATTTCAATTTTTTTTTATATATTATGATATATGATATTGTATCATATGATATTGTTATATATGATATTGTTTAATATTATGATACAATATTTTATAATATGATATTGTATTATATAATACATTATTGTTTCACATGATATTGTATCATATTATAATATTGAATCATATGATACGATATTGTATAATATGATATAATTGTGTATTATATAATATTTTATTGTATCACATGATATTGCATCATATGATATTATGATATATAATATTGTATCATATCATACGATATTGTATAATATGATATTGTATAAAATAATGAATTATTGTATCACGTGGTATTGTATAATATAATATTATTTCATGAAAAATGACAATAACAAACTGTCAATCATCTCAAAAATCCATAAAACGAAATACAAATTCAAAGCAGAGCAACACAGGCCTCTAAAAAGATAGAGGTGGGATCAGGTGCCTAGGAGGAGTAAGCATTCCCTGCCACCCGGTCGCACCCGCCGTGTGCTCATTGTCAAGATCATGAAAAACGGAAGAAAACATAGTCAGTCCGGTGTATAAAATGGTCTAACAAGTATGAAAAACGTCAGTCAGCACGTTCTTAATACTTGCGGACAAGGTCATTGTATCGACCATAGAACTTGCGTAAAGATGATTTTAATCGAAGTTCTTGTTCCAACAAACTGTTTGTTAGTAGTTTACCTCGTTTAATAAATTGTTCATATACATGTAGAGCATACTCTTGCAATACGAATAAGCTGAGAGACATCAACCCCATGAGCAGGTGATGATGGTATGTTGCTACATAAGTAAGGGAAGTTGACGATAGAAAAATTAAAATCATCACGTTTATCCTTTCGTTTTTTCGTTAGGTTACCATTAACTTCTTCTTCTAGTAAAATATCCATATATGAAACAGATGTTTCAGAATCTGTGGTATCTTTTATTTCAAACTCACTAGGATATATTGAGTTAACATAAGAGTGAAAGTAACAGTTGTTAGTGGATAAATCTAAATGTCGAGTTGAAGGCCACAGCTAAAGCTTTATTATTTTCTTGCACAAGCATTTGAATGAATTCTGCTTATAAGAATATAAAAATAAGCCAGCCAATAGAGGAGCACAATTTGTGCCCATGTGAATTCCGACCGATTGTTGGAAGACCTGTTCAGCAGAGCGGGTGCTCGCGAGCGCTCGCCAAAATTTGTATTGCAGGTATAGGGAATTTTGGCGAGCACTCGCTAGCACCCGCTCTGCTAAACACGCATCTGGTCTCCAAAAACTACATAGATATTTATCAGAAATTCAAGCATCTTTTTTATGTCAACTTCAGAGTATCATATGATATAATACAATGTTGTATCAATTTTATATTGTATCATGACACATTATTATATTATGTATCATAAATGATACAATATCATATGATCAATAACAATATCATACTATATCTTACAATATGATATCATATATTACAATATTGTGATGTATTATGTAAAATGATATTGTATCATATGAACCTATATTGTATTATATATAATGTTATGATATTGTTTTATGTAATCAAATACAATAATGTATTACAATATAATACCATATCATATTATATGATACAATATCATATCTTAATATGTCATATCATACATTACAATATCATATTGTATCATTATATATTTCAGTATCATATTGTGTCATATTATATATTATATGACACAATATTGTTCAGTATGATATGATGCAATATTGTATTTTGTAGTAGTCTATCGATAAACATTTTATCTTACAATACAGTATGAAATTAACATATGATTATCAAACAATTTCATGTTGATATACAATAATGTGTCAAACCACATTACAGTATGCATGAAGATCCAATATCATTAACAGTTACTATGATTTTCATATAATATGATAAAGGTAATCTCTTAAAGGAAGTGCCTCATAAAGGTGATGCCTCGTCTCGGTGAGCTTTTTAATCTGTGATTACCTATGTTTTAGTATTTGTATACATTGTCCCTATAGTAAATAACAGATTTTTCCAAGAAAAATTGTCCTTAAGGTACCTCACTACACTACTCAATACTTATACTTTTTAAGACACTTGATGACAATATAAATGCTTATTAATGGTTAAAGTATTGGGCTTGTGAACCCCCTCGGGCGATTGTTCACATTTAATAAATTAGATTTTTGAAAATCGTAATTTATCATCCAAAATTGCATATTTTTCCCGTATTTGACATTTATACTTTTTTATGCATCATGCTATCTATCGTAACAATTACTGCTGGTTTGAGAAACTATTTAAAGGTGTAGGGAGCCACCTTAATAACCTACTTTTAAAGTAATTGGATGAATATACTGCAGAAATGAATTGTCATCCATACAAAAATTTGGCTTTTATCTTGGCCTTATTCTAGTAAACTCCCTTGCCCCCACTCGGGAAACACACTGTACATTATCTAAATTTAACTAGTCAGTTGATGCACAAGTTTCAGCCTCTGTAGATCTGATAGGGTGGTCACATATGTAAGCCAGTTCTCCTGCTGTTTTACTTGATTTTTTTAACACAGAGACTATACCTTTTAATAATGTGATATAAAATATAGAAAGAACCCTTTTATTATAAAAATAGTTTGTATAAATAATATTAAAGTTTGAAGCATGTGCCCTCAAGTACTAGTAGCAATAATTTTTCAAGTTTTAAAGAAAAAAGTACTGGTATCAAATCTTTAAAGAATGACAAGTACCTATAGGTGGGAATGTGAAACGTCGAATTTAGGAGGCCAATTTGGGTTAATTTGCATAAAAACTACAATAGCAAAACTCTTAATTTTTTAACCATATGTAATTCACCGGTACACTAACTCTAGTGTATTTGCAAAGTTTTAAGAATACCTACAAATTCATCTCAAAATACGGGTACATTTACTGTAGAAATATATACGAAATTGTCATTTTCTGCACTTCGAAGCAGATTAAAAACATACTATAACAGCGTTTTTCCTCAAATTGTGATATGTGATTAGTAATATTATTTTCTACCTTATATGTAAAAATATACTAAATTCTACATCTGGTTTTTAGTGGGGGTCATCTCTAAATATCAAAATGCACCAAATTTTGCTATATTTTTGGAGACGAATTACAAATGAAGGTTGGTAAAATGGATTCAATCCAAAATTAAGAAAAATGACCCTGAGGATGGCATTATTCTGTGAATAAATTTCAAAGGCGTATGCTTTTTCTTTTAACGCACTCCTACAAAGCTTCATTTTATCATAACGTCAACGTTCACCTACCGCACAATAGAAAAATCGTTTAAACACTAAATTTTTCCTAAAAAGTCTTAATATTTTCATCTATATTTCATTTATTGTGTTCAATTTAATAAATGGTATCGAAACAATTTCATTAAAGGAAAAAAACACTGTATTTTACTAGAATGCGCAATGAAAACTAAAGTCAGCCTCCTTAAATAATTGAGCTTCGAACACAGCAAAGCGAAAAAAAATAACTAGAAGGAACAGTGAGTGATGAGTTTGCAGTGATTTATTTTGTACAAATAACAATAACAATAGCATGTTATGTACATTTTGTGTCAAGCAAGGGGAGAGATGTTAGTTTAATGCTAATGAACACTAACATCTTACAAACATCTTTTTAACAATTTAAACAATAAGGAGGGTAACCCATCTCTCACCCAGGAGCAATCTCCCATTCTGATGTTTCACAACAAAAGTTTTAACAGAAAAGTAAGGTCAACATGATAAAGCTATGATTAAGCAAACAAGTTTTGGTGGGAGGTAATACTAGTAAGGTAGAGTGTGATGGTAACAAATATCTTGTGTGCCACAGAATCATTTACAGCTAGCATACCAAGAAAAGTTGAGGCATTGCTTTACACAACAATTCCATTAAAATCTTACAAATTTTACTGATGAAACACTTGGTGTGCGTTTTCAAAATTTGGTGTTATGAATTCATTGTAAAATTTCTTGACCTCTTTTTTATGTAGACAATTCACAGACATTGTACACATTACAACATTTTATAAAAGAGAAGTTTTTACAATTTGTTTTTCTTATATTTGAATAAAAAATGTTAATTCATAAAACAGATGGGGAAAATGAAATTAAAAAAAATGCAGGGGTAAAACCTCCAAACATGTTTTTCTGTTACAAATACCACTAACTGTCTTGATATGGCACTATCATGATGTGATTATCTTGGACCTTCCTTTAAAATACTGATTGCCCGGAGGCAAACATGATGTACAGGCCTGTCAGATCTGAATATCAGATTTGTTTGAAACCATTATATTAATTTCTATTTCTACCATCAAATGATTGATCTTTGATCAGGTGCTGATAAGAAATAAATAAAATAAGTTATTAATATACATTTTGTCACACATGCACTTCTTGCATTCTATGTATTCTTGTGGTAATCCAGTGTTTCATAAGGCTTGTTGGTCGGTGATTCAGGCCTGGCTAGGAACTACGGTATAAGGTTCTTCAACTGCTTCTGCTTCCGTTATTTTTTCTTTCTTTCCTCTGTGCACCGTGGACAAAACCATTTTCCTTTGGGTTTCATCGTCAAGCCCACACAAGCAAAATGGAACCATTCAATGGGGCACTAAAAATAAATAAATACAAATGCAATCAACAGGAACCACACCCTTAGTTTTCAATACTCTACACAAAAGTTGCATTTAAAAAATTATAGTACAGTCAAACACATATAATTAAGCAGCAACTTAACCTAACCAATTAATGTATTTTTAGAAAATTCATAAAACCCTAAATACAATTGAATCATCATGAGCTATATTGTAAATAGGATTAAGGTAAAATTTCATCCCAAAACATCTATAAAGCAGTCACCTAAGGGAACCAATATATGTAATTTTTCATTCATTATAACCTACACCCTGTAAAAACAGTTCAACCTTCATGAGCTAGATTGTAAAAAAAAAGCATTAGGGTAAAGGCCTACACTTACATCGGGGTTATCACAGCCAATCATTTCTCCATAGGATACTTGGTGACAGAGACAGTATGTTGGTTCATTGGGGTCCACCGGCATGTCCAGGACGTCAGAGGCATGAGTGATGGACAGAGAGGACAGAATTGGTATGGAAGCCACTTCTTCTGGGGCACTGGAATAGTAATGCCAAATTTAAATACTTTAGCAGTGTCATGGTTCCCCAAAATAACAGAAAACCACAGTCCAAGTTGTTAGGTTCAGAGAAAGGTTCATTTTCCTGGATTTTGGATCTAGTCTAGTTGCTCAATAGAATTGATGTTACCAAAAAATGGCATTGAAATCAGAGGTGTGGATGTAAATATGATGGTATTCATGTGTAAACTATGTCTGTCATGACTGAAATATTCAGCTACATGTACTTTATCCATGATAAAAACAAAAATTGCAAGAACAAGGGGGTTTCTGTTGAAATGACAAGAGCAGCAATGATGTGGCCAATTAAAAGCCTTCTGTATCTAAAACGATGTCTTTTCTTGATCAAAGTCTGATTATAGTCATACGTAATGTGTTCATTTTATTAATAAAATATTAAAATTAAACAAATAAAGTTCAAATTAATGAAGTCTAAATCTATAATTAATGTAAAGCACCTAGATGAAAATGATGGAACTGAGTAAACTCTTTAATTTTTGGACCAGTATCAAAACCATACAATTGAGGTTTGGAACTGATATTGGATTTGAATAAAGAATATGAGTATTTTAAATATTTACAAGTGCTGTCAAAAATTTGACCATTTCCAAAAATCTATTTGTTGTTAGTTTTCTTCATCTGAATATATCTACACCTTTGATGTATTTCAAAATTTCTTTATAAAAAGTTTAATGATAAACACAAACCTCTGTTGTCCTTTTTTCTTTTTTTTCTTTGGAATTTCATCATCAAATTCTTCCTTTTTCCTTTTCTTTTTATCTTTATCTCTGTCTGAAAACCGAAAATGATCAAATTAATATCAACAGTTTCCTATTTTTCCTTCTTTAAAATCATGAATTTTTATCCACCAGTTTATCCTGCAGATATAAACCACTTCTCTTCATGCAGAAATCTGTCATCTACTCACTCTTTTTGCCAGAGTCTGAATCTGACTTAAGCTTTGCTGCTGAACTCTTGTCTTTAAGATCTGCCTCAAATCTTGCCAGATCTGCATCTAACTTTCGTATATGCTTGTCAACCTGAATGTAATACAGTGGACCCCGCTTAATATAATAGTTATTTTGCCAGGAAAAATTATTATATTAACCGTACTATAATAATAACCAAACCCAGCTAAATTCAATGTGTACAAGTATGATATGTACCTATTCACGTCATGTTTTATTACTATCCATTTCTAGACAATATAATTTCCACAATAATTGATGATTTCTTCTAAAACTTTACTTTTTATGCTTCCAAAAAGTTAATTTCATGTACAAAGTTAACTATTACACGCTGGTAAAATTGCAAGATCCACCAATATGCTTCCGATGGGTTAACATGCTTTCATTTTGTTTTCTGTCTACACTTCCGGTTTTGACTAAATCTAATAAGGCATTCATGAGACAATTCGTTTTTAATAACTTCTTTCATTAAAAATCAAATAATCTACAAAGCTATGCAGAATTTTTTTATTTTCATTGAATTATTTAGCCCATTCTTCCTATAGAATAAAGGCATATTTAAAAAAGATTTTGTCACCACTTAACTGCAGTACAAGTCGTCAAATGGAACATCATGTGCAATGCTAAGCCATGTAAAATATCCCATTTGTTATAAATTATTTTACAAAATTAAGAGACATTCACTTATTCAAACTGTAAAGAACTTCAATATATACAGCGATGTCACTTGACAGGTGCATAGGTAAAGTACCCAAGCCACATGCAGTGAGGCGTGACTAATCCCGTCTGGCCAGCACTGTCGGTAAATTTCAAAGTGATTTGGGGGAGTAAGAGTGTTTATACAAGCTTCTCATGAGGGGCTAGCTCGTGAAAAAGGTGTGAAACTCAATTGACAGACGTGATCTTTCTATTATATTAAGCGGGGTGCACATTTTAAGCTGTTATAATAACCGATGTAAAATACAATGATTTATTAAGAAATGGTTTTGTGTTTTGAAAAACTATTATATTAACCGAACTATAATATTAAACGGGTATTATATTAAGCGGGGCCCTCTGTACAACAATATTCTTACAAAGAAGAACATAAAATAGCACAAGTAATTTTGTATCAGCATATTCATCATTAAAAACATACAATTAAATTTAAAGTTTATACATGTAACAAGTGTAAAATCACTTTTCACTTGTGCATAGAAAGCATACAACCATAAACATTTCATTGATTTTGTAAATATTAAAGCAATCCCAAAATTTTTTATTTCAAATATTTTAACAAGATTTTTATTTGAAAATGTGTATTAGTGTATAGATACATGTTTGCAACATATAATGGTGAAGTCAATTTTGTACAAGGATTTACCTATAAATTTTAATTCTAATAATGTTTTTCTTTAGCTTTGTAATGAGATAGAACAAATAATGATTGGCAAGCCACAAATCTGGGTCCCCTTAACCTCTAGTAAGGTTCTCTTACAACCGAGTACCTGGCACGAGTGATAAAACTAGTTTAAATGTTACATTTCTTCTCTAAAGATCAACCGTTCTTTCCCCTGGCAGGAGTTA
Organism: Magallana nippona; assembly: GCA_033439105.1. NCBI lineage: Eukaryota > Metazoa > Mollusca > Bivalvia > Ostreida > Ostreidae > Magallana > Magallana nippona. The sequence continues at coordinate 5,809,441 of CM065922.1, forward strand.
ACCTTTAAGTTTCACGGGTTGGTAACAGCACCAAATGTAGCAGGATGGGTATAATAAACACATACATGACCTGGCTGTGATTTTAACCCATTCCCTACATAATCTCTAGACAGGTGCTTCACTAACTTGCCTATCATGTGCAGGTGACCTAACCTGTTTGACCATCACTGACGTATAAAATATAAAGATGATTTACCATTTCATATGTCTGCATGGCTAACTGTACTTTATCATCTCCATATTCTCTGCTTTTAGAGAACTTGTTTTCTATCGAAGAGAGTTTTTGTGTTCGTTTTTCTGGCGACATCCCTCTAACATTTTTCAAATACTCCTCTGCTAGTCCATCAATGTCTTTTAATAGGTCTAAAACAAGGAAGATCATTTCTTTAATCATCGTCATTTTTCAATTTCTGTATCCCCAATCCTCACTAATCTGAACTTTGATTACAGAAGACTGATATAAATTGTTTATTTCCAACATTCAGAGAGTATTCGTTAGAGTGAATTTGAACATTGAGATATTAATAATTATTGAATAATTTAAAATTATAACACAGTAAATGTGATTGAAATGAATATATAATGATTAAAATAGTGATAACATGTTTGGCAGCTACCTACCTTGAGTCCGCTGATCTAAATCTCTCATGAGGTTAAAGTTCCTTTGCAACTCTGTTGGCAGTGTCTCAAGACCTATGATGTAAAAAAAAAAATAATAAAATAAACTTACGATTCATTTTAGCATTTTGATACACTCCCTTTAAAATATGCAAAATTTGACAGCTGAAACATTTTTTAAATCAAAATTAGTGGTGTGATCTGTCAAAGAAATTTGGTACGAATAAAAATTGGTTAATAATAAAATACTCACAAATCTATAAGCAATTGGAAATAAATAACAAATAGGTTTAACGTAAAAGTAGTTTTATTTATAGGAAATGTTATTTCTGGCGCAATTTCTTCAAGTCGTTGAATGAAGAAAATAAGTGACATGGTATGTGAACAACTATACATATTCAAATCTTACAAGTTTCTTAGAGCAAAAGGATCAATAAAATATGATTGTTAAAGAACTTTTCATTACAGAAACACAAAATCTTACTGTCCAGATAATGTTCTAAATACATTGCAGTCGCCATGTTTTCTCTTCTCTACATTTGAAAGGTCATGTGACTTTTTAATTTGGGTTTCAAATGGCGTAAAAAATCACGACCGGATACTTACTGAACCAAACTTTTTTCTTAGGATTTTATAAAAATTATACATGTTAAATCATAAAGGACCTAATAAATTTTGTACACAAAGTAATTACATTTTGAATAGCCTAATTATCTTATCATGCCAATAAGTTTCCATGTTTTAAAATAACAATTTCAATTCAATTCAATTTATTGCCATAAACAAAATGTGGCACAAGTCATATACATACAGTATACAAATATAGTTTAATAGTACATAGATTTTCTTGTGTTAATGCATCACGTATGAAGTTACAAATATTTCTTGTTGATTTAACATCTGCCGGATTAAGAATTTGTTAATACAATATCTTTCATCCCTTGGGATAATAGCTAGGATTACAATATGTGCCAACCTCTATCTGTAATTTGTGGGCACTTAATTGTCAAAAAAGAAGCTTCTTGGAAATGGAAAAAATTAAGTATGGTTGAATTTCACGCTTTATTGGCTGTAGAATGACAATTTTCCGTTAGCCTTTAATATTTTTAATGTCTCTGAAAACTATATTTTCAAATTATATTCAAAATCATTTATAGATACTGTATTAGCATGTGAATCAACAATATCATCAAGTATTCGTCGTATACAGTTTTGCCAATAATTTTTTTCCCATTTACTGCAAGTTTTTTATCCTCTAAATATGCATGATGTAAAAGCAAGTTTGAGTTCTCTTGATCAAAAACAATTTTCTGCAATCTGTAATAATATCTAATTTCAGATAAGTATATGTAAAGATACAGGTAGTTTGTATACCCCCGATATGGATATTATTTTTCCAATATAAATTTATATATATATACACAATATTTTTTTCACATAAATACATTGAATTGGTATAATAAAGTTCTTTCCACGACATAAAAAATATAAAATAGTCCAATACATTTCATTAATAGATATTTTGATATTTAATCCTACAGCTCATAAAAATCATATATATATATAAGTATAAATTAGGAATCATTCTTTGAATATCATGAGATGATCAAATACGGTCGGGCGCATGATCAAATCTTTCATAAAGCCTTTCGGGCTTTATTGGATTTGATGATCACCCCGACCATATTTGATCACCTCATTATACTCAAAGAATGATTCCTTATGCCTTAAATTGACCCGTGCGCACATAGATTGATAATGTACAAAAGCAATATTGTGGCAACCTCAGTATGGTTTCCTCTTATTATTGGGTGCAATATTAGTTTCATAAAATGTTTGGAACTGATGATTAAAAAAATGGATACATTTAATTAACTTTGTTCTTATTTTCACATTTTTCTTACACGATTATAAGTGGATTGTTTCAAATTAAACATGATTTATGTACGGAAAATTAACTTTTCCATTGTATTTCCAGGTTTGAAATATCTATTCAATATTTAATTGTAACTTTTCTAGCAATGAAGGGGAAAGAATTAAAATTACTTCCATTCCAGTTTGTACAAAAAGTGAAAGATTTTTTTTCAATGTTGCATAAATGTTAAAATTACATCATGTTTATTGTGAAAAAATTATCTTTTGCGCACGATATATCATCACATGCGCACGACTTATTATCTCGCGCGCACGACAAATTATCTCATGCGCAAGACATATTTACATGTATCATATGTTTTGAATTATATTATCAAAATGCACATGATATTACTGCCTCATTTCATTTATCAGAAAGGAAGTCACGTGGCTGCATCCATTAAAAAGTGGAACACATTAGTAGTTCAAATTTCCTTCATAGCTATATAAATTTATTCGCGGACAATGTCCAAAATTTCCAATAGACCAACAGGCCACAAAACAAAATTTTCCGTTTTTATCCGGACACCATTATTGTTAGAATCGAAGGAAAACATCACCCCCATGGCCGATAGCGATGGCTCTGAAGTTCCACAACCGTGTTGGAACGCTTGTCACTCTTAGTAACAACAACTGCACGGCCCAGAGAAACCATCCCACGCAGGAATTCAACAATGGGGTAGTGATGAGTGCGGAACCACTCCAGGACAATGTTCCTTTCGAAGTCCGAATAGACAGAAAGGCAAGCATTATCATATAAATTTATAGCATAATTTGGCATATAATGTCATCAATGTTTTAAATTTTACTCTTCATGTCACAGAGAAAGGAAACAGATCTCTAGTTAATGATATTCAGGCATATAGATTAACATATTGTCAAAGTTATCTGTATGTAATTAGTTAGCTCGAATTTCCTCTTTAGAAATAAATTTCCCTCTCTATGCTAGAAATTACTTGTAAGCTAAAACTTGTATTGTATGTCTGCATTCTAATCTGCAGGTAAACTCCTGGAGTGGTTCTATTGAGATAGGTGTCACCACATGTGACCCTAGCACTATGAAATTCCCAATCAGTGCCACAGGATTCAGAGAGGGAACATGGGTGATGTCTGGTAGCTCAATATTGAGGGATGGACACTCTGTCATTGAAGAATATGGGGCAGATCTTGATCAGCTTAATGAAGGTATTGTTTTATGCACAGTGGCAGCTGTCAGCATAATTTTATAGTAGTTGAAGCTGTATAAACCGTGGATGTTAAGCTGGGTTACTCAGTTGTAGAACTCCAGAATTTAGAATTGCAGGGATCCTGGGTTTAATTCTTGGTCCAGCCTTATATTTTCATATCTACTTTAATATTACAAAGTAAATGACAAAGGGATCATTATAATGTAAGAGATATAATGCATTTTGTTTTGTAAATGGTCAACATTTTTTTTTATAAGGTGAAAAGGTTGGTGTAATGCGGACAACAGATGGGACACTCCATTTTCTTGTGAATGGCATAGACCAAGGCCCAGCAGCTAATGGCATTGCAGCAAAAGTATATGCAGTCATAGATATGTATGGGAAATGTGCCCAAGTTACCATTGTTGATAATGCACCTGGGACCAACCAGGAAAATGGTATGTATATTGTTCACTCACTTTTAAATAACCCATTTTTTTGTCTTAACGATTTCAAGTTTTGTGTTCAAGACCATCCTAAAGCATAATAGAATTAAATATTTTGATATGAAATATATTTCAGGATATAGCCTATCCCTGTTTTTGACTTTGCCAGAAGTTTTAACTTAAATAATTAATCCACAATTTTTATCCATTTTTCTGGTTTAAATATGCTGTCATGGATTTCTTATCTAATGGATTTATTTTTATTTGTAAAGCATATTACTTGATGCATAGAATTAAATGATGCACTGAGATGATTAATGGCTACATCACTTGTTGTTTGGAAACCTATTAAAAATGACCACCGTACCTTGTCCATGGGGTCCCTCCCAGTAAAAAATTAAATACACTTTTCATAAAAACTATATTTGTAATTTTTGTATCCGTCTTCTGTGTTTTATTGCAGATGGAATTTCCAATGATGTTGCTAGTCAGCTTGCAAATGAGTTCCTTACTCAACTGTCCAATCAAATTGTAAATGATTTGACGAGAAATGTAGAGGCCCTTGGAATAGACACTGTAGCTCCCAGTTCCAATGAGCGTCTGACATTCCATGAGCGCTGTGGAAGTCTCGTCAAACTCAGCAACAGCCGTCGAACGGCTGAGAGACGCCATCCGCTAGATGAATTCAATAATGGAGTAGTAATGACCAATAGACCTTTGAAAAATGATGAGTTATTTGAGGTATCTATTGAGTTATTGATATTAGCACTGAATGATATGCCTGTGAATATTAATATCTAAAATTCAATGCAGTAAATTATTGGATGTATAATATATCTGGGATGATATAAATACTGTATGTATGTCTTGTTAGTAACTATATAGTCATGAAGTATAATTAGACAAGTACTTCATATTTTGCAACAAGGGAATAAAGAGACACTTTTTTTGTTGATTTTATTTTAGATTCGCTTGGATGTATTGGTTGATAAATGGTCAGGATCCATAGAGGTAGGAATTACTACCCATAATCCCTCTGTGTTAGACTTTCCTGCCACGATGACTAACATGAGATCAGGTAAATCTTTAAGAGGTTTATACATTTTAAAAATTATGAACATGTAAAAAATCTCATATGCATACATAATTTGAAGAAGAATAATTGACTAGTGATAAGATACTTTTCATGTTGATCTTTTCTGAGTATAAAGTATTATTAAACCTTTCTTGGGGTCTTCGTATATAAAAAAAATATGTATGCATTTGCTACAGAATGCACTCTTCATGAGATATTAGACATTTGATCTACCGCTGAATGCTGTCATTGCGATGAGCTGAGCTCGTCATTACTTAGTCTGTAGACCTGGATGTTGTAGGTACCATAATGATGAGTGGGTGCGGAATTCTGACCAATGGCAAGGGAACCAGGCGGGAGTATGGTGTCTACAACCTGGACGAGCTAACGGTGTGACATTATTATAGCAACCACCATAAGATTGCATCAGTACTTTGTTACTGTCTTAAAAGGCATAAGATGAAGAGTCTATGCTCTCCTATTTATAATATGAACTAAGTTGAAAATTCACTCTCTTTATCGTTTAAGAACAAATGCCTAATGTTTGTAGGTAAATGGCATTTTGCACAATGTGAGATGATTGTTTTTAAAATCGTCAATAAGAATTCAACAAGTTTAGAGCTTTAGGATTTTTATTTTCTTTGCAACAGGAAGGTGATCGTATAGGACTGATCAGGAAATCCAATGGACATCTCCACTACTATATCAATGGGGAGGACCAGGGTGTGGCCTCCAATGAGACCCCTGCCACTATCTGGGGGGTGGTGGACTTGTATGGCATGGCAGTCAAAGTGAGCATACTGGACCGTAACGACCCAAACTACCCCAACAACATATCATCCCCAGTCCAGAGGGCGCGGAATATATTCAGACAGTACCCAGATATGTACGATGAGATCTCTTCTGAAGGTACTTATCACTTACCTATTGGCTAAATAAGATATTAAAAGAACCTGCTTTATACAGTCTGAGTAATTATTATGTTTCTATTAATAAGAGAACTCTAAGTGCATGTGTTGATTCTGATAGAAGCTGAGCCAGTGGAGAGGCTGCTGTTTCATACTAGATGTGGGTCACATGCAGCAGTCATCAACAACCAAAGGACAGCGCACAGACCAAAGTCTGTAACTCCCTCCACTCTGTTCACACCTTGTTCACTGCAGTCATTACTGCCTACAGATCTCAATTAACATTAGGCCAAACAAAATTAATAAATTGGTTCTTTGACACAGCTGGATTAGGTAAAAGTTGTTGCAAATTTGATAATTTTTTAATGCACTTTTGTAAAGGGAAATAATTTAATTTTTAGTTAAACTATGAAAATTGAGTAGCTCCCCTTGGCAAATCTTGAAATAAAATGAAATACATGTACCTGCGTTCCATGTTATATTTTGAAAATTTTGGCACGATAATGAAAACATTATTTTGTTTGGCCTAAATCATCAGGGTTTGACACCACATAAACAATAATGATTCATGTATTGATTTGCCTACTACAGATCTGATGTTCCATAGTATTTGTTTCACATACAGTTTGATTTTGCAGTGCCCTGGATGATTTCAACTATGGGGTGGTCCTTACTAATCGCACACTCAGGCCGGAGGAATTGTTTGAAGTTCATATTGATAAGATGGTGGACAAGTGGGCCGGGTCCATTGAGATCGGGGTGACTCTCCACTCACCAAATGACCTTGACTTTCCTTCCACAATGACTAACATGAGGTCAGGGACATGGATGATGACAGGGACGGGGGTAATGCATAACGGGACAACAGTAATTGACATGTATGGCCAAAATCTGGACAGGTTAAAGGTATGGACGTCTGATACTGTTAAAATGATTTATATGATTCTATGATTACCTGGTTTTATGAATAGTTTCAAAAGTTAAAACTAAAATTGATTGAAGCTGCTTCTTGTTGCCATTGATCGCATTCTTGTCATTTGATTTTGGGAAATAAACTAACCCAATTTTTCACTGAACAGGTAAATAACATGTACCATATTTTTTCGGATTTTTGGTCGATCACGTTTATAGGGCGAAAGAGTTTGAATGTTTGAATTTGCACCATAACTTTCAAACCACTTTATTCAGTACGGATTGTTTCATGGATAACTTAGATCATTTTAATGTGATCGAGTTTACTTTCCTGCCATGTGTACAAACTGGTGTCAACTGGGGGATAGTTACCTAGCCCTGAGGCATGAAAGAATATGCAATCTTGTTTTTTTGTTGTTGGTAGAGTCTGAAGTAACGTATTAATTAGTTCGCCGGAGATTTCATTTCACCCGGTAATGTTACCAGCCATCTATCGTCATTGTAATTTTTCGTCAAGATTTTTGGTCAGTCTAACTTTTAAACTATTACTCATATCTCGTACCGTATGTCTTAAACAATGTGAACATAATCATGATAATTGTTCACAACTCTCTGTGACTTTTTGACAAAATTTGCCTTGTAATATGTATTGCTATTTATTCTGTATTTAACAGGCAGGGGACAGAGTTGGAGTGAAGAGACGAGGGGATGGCACCCTCCACTTTTATGTGAATGGGATTGATCAAGGGCAGGGGGCAACAGGTGTCCCTCCCAATGTGTATGGGGTCATTGACCTTTATGGTCAGGCAGCACAAACCACCATTGTTGACCATACAGGTAAATTTATTGAGGACCTGTTATTGGAATGTATACAACCTAACCTAATCAGCTTGTCAATTTTGAAAATCTGATGATTTTGTTCTATTATAATCCAGTTGTTTATATTTATACATGTATATAATTAAGAACGTTAGCTTGTAATTAAGTTAAATTGTACCTCACTCTTGTGTAATGCCTTGAATGAAAAGAGTGCAATTACCAAAAGCATTTGAAGTATTGTGAATATACAGGCAATTTAAGCCTTTAAAAAATCAGTGAAGTTAGAGGACTTCTTTTTATTTAGTTACTCTATTTATGTAATTGTATTCATGAGAAGTGACATGAGTAGACTGAGGCTGTGTCCTCTTATTTTAGATCCCCTCTCCCCAGATGCTGACTCCAGTAGTATAAGTGACACAGAGGAACTCCGTTTCCATCACATCCACGGTCAGAATTCCACCATCGCTAACAATGGTCGTACCTGTCTACGTCCCAATGCCACAGGCGAGTTTAACGATGCAATAATAATGAGCAGTCGTCCCCTGAAGGATAACGAGCTGTTTGAAGTGATCATAGAAAAGATGGTGGATCGCTGGTCTGGGTCACTAGAGGCAGGGGTGACCCTGATCAAACCAGAGGAGCTGGAGTTTCCCAACACAATGACAGACATTGCATATGATACTTGGATGCTCAGGTAGGCAGCTTGTACAGGATATATACGGGAAATAACAAGGCTATCAGCTGTGGCTCATCCATTATGTTACTTTTGGAGATTTCTAGAGTCTATGATTCTTGAAAAAAAAACTATGGATCAGATATTTTAAAATTTTTAACAATATGCAGATACAAATGTTTAAGATATTTTGAAAGAAGAATGAACTATTAATGGGATACTTTTGATGATTGATTCTGAAGATAATTATTTTTGGGGTGTTGACTTGCCAGTGGTGCAGCCATCATGCAGGATGGGTCTACTATCAGGAATGGGTACCCCCTTGACCTTGACGCTGTGACCGTAGGCTGTAGAATCGGGATCATGCGATGTTCTGACGGCACTCTACATTATTTCCTGAATGGGGCTGACCAAGGAGCGGCCTGCTCAGATGTTCCACACGGTATGTTATAACTCATACACAGTACACGTCCATTCTAGATCATAATGCATTGTTTACTTCATAATAATTGTTTAACTTTGTCCAATTATGCTTAAAAAAGATTTTCCCTCTTTAAAATTTGCCCTATCAAGGAAGTGTTAATACAGTAAATGAACTTAAAAATGATGTTCGGAGTTCTGAAGCATCATCTAACTCTCTGTGTCCTCAATTATATGTACATTACGATAATGTTAAAGAGCATTAAGTAAAAGGAATTATTTACTGATATCTATGCATATGGAACATACCATGTAAGAATTAAATTTGTTGCACCTTCTTAGATATCATTTTTATAATACATTTTTTTTACATTCAGGTGTATTTGCTGTGATTGACCTATATGGACAGTGTGCTCAGGTGTCTATCACCAGTGGGTCAGGTGTTTACCAAGACAACAACCTCCCACAGTCTGATCAGGCCATAATGTCACCCTCCTCATCAGGTAAATAAAAAAGTCATAATGTCGCCCTCCTCATCCGGTAAATAAACCAGTCGTAAAGTCACCCTCCTCATCAAATAAATAAATCAGTCATAAAGTCACCCTCCTCATCAGGTAAATAAAAAAGTCATAATGTCACCCTCTTCGTCAGGTAAATACACAAATCATAATGTCATCCTCCTCATCAGGTAAATAAACCAGTCATACAGACACCCTCCTCCTCAGGTAAATAAACCAGTCGTACAGACACCCTCATCCTCAGGTAAATAAACCAGTCGTACAGACACCCTCATCCTCAGGTAAATAAACCAGTCGTACAGACACCCTCCTCATCAGGTAAATAAACCAGTCGTACAGACACCCTCCTCATCAGGTAAATAAACCAGTCGTACAGACACCCTCCTCCTCAGGTAAATAAACCAGTCATAATGTCACCCTCCTCCTCAGGTAAATAAACCAGTCATAATGTCACATTCCTCCTCAGGTAAATAAACAAGTCATAATGTCACATTCCTCCTCAGGTAAATAAAAAAGTCATAATGTCACCCTCCTCAGTAGGTAATTTCCTGTTCAATGATATTCCTTCTCTCAACATTTTTTTTAACTTTCAATTGCTTTTAACTGACAGCACTGCTCAAGTTAATGAAACAATGTAGTGTGTGAAGACAAAGTTTTGTGTCCAGTAGATATACATGTAGATGTAATACACCAGTTATAGTTTCAACCCTGACCTTTAGAAGGCCTTAAAAATATTGAATGCTTTGAAAGATCTTAAAAAAAGAACTTATCCCTGCAAATAATTTACTCAATCATTGCTCTTATTACAGATGTGTCTCATCGCTTTAGTTTGTGTTGTGGTAAATGTATAACAATAAAAAACAATAGTTGTACAACTGTACGTTCCACTGGATACAACAACGCCATCGTGTTCAGCTCTGATCCACTCAAGAGGGACGAGATGTTTGAGGTGAGAAATTGAATGTGAAAGTTTAATAAGATTTAATTTAAAAAGATACCGTATTTATTATGGAAACACTAAAACAGTGTTTTTTTCCCCCTTATATATACATTGTACATGTTTCTGATTAAGTAATGCAGTAGATTTTGAAATTGTTTTTTAAGGACCAGTATTTTAAGAATGAAATGATGTACAAAACTTATCTACAAAACTAAATTGAGAACTCTTGAATGTTTAAAAAGAGTAACTGGTAAATTTGCCCTTATAGAGACTAGCCCTGATGTCTTGGAGCAAATATTCATTATCGAATGATGTTGCCTAACAGAATAAATATTATATATCCTACGCTCTAAATAAAAAGATTTTCAGTACCTTACAGTGGTGTAAAATAGTAGAGTAAACTTGTTTTCTTCCTTTGTTGATAGGTAAGAATAGACCAGGTGTGCCGAGTATGGTCTGGGTCACTACACATCGGCCTGACCACTCTAGCTATCTCTGATACTACCTCAGCCTCAATCATCCCAGCATCTGCCCTTGAACTGAACTCCAAACTGACATGGCTAATCACGGGGTCAGAGGTCAGGAAGAATGGGTTTGTCATCAAGGAGAACTATGCACCAGCTCTTGAGAGATTGGAGGTGAGGTCAAGGGTTCATGTATTTCTGTGAAAGCAACACACTCATACAATGATTATTGATGAATACATGTACATAAGCATGTACACATAAATGTTTTTGAATTCATTCATGCATGTACATGTACAAAAATTGATAAAGAATTTAATTTATTGGTACCAGTAAATAGTTTTGAGAACTGAGAGAAAATTTCTAGAATTTAAAACAGTGATCTGTTAATCAGAATATGAAAATGAACAGAATGAGGTAATCGGGTTTGTAATTTGTTGTGTTTGACAGAATGAGGTAATCTGGTTTGTAATTGCTATATTTTTGGTGTGATTGTGTAACAGGTTGGTAATTTTGTGGGCATCCGCCGCGTCTCAGATGGAACTCTTCATCTCTACATTAATGGTGAGGACATGGGCGTGGCAGCCTCTAACATCCCTAAGAATGTGTTTGTGGTGATCGACCTTTACGGTCCAGTGGAGATGATCACCATCACCAGCAGCTGTTCGTGGGATGCCTCTTTAATGGCCAGCCAGCAGTCTCAGTCCGTCACCTCTGAACTAGCCGAGGCAGCGGAGTTTGATGCGGACGAGGAATACCCCAATACAATTGGGTTCCACGCCAACCATGGCAAGAATATAATGATCAGTAATGGAGGCCTGACAGCTGACAGAACAGAGAGTTACAACCAGGGAATTATTGTAACCAGTCAGCCACTGCGCAAGAAACACATGTTTCAGGTAGTCATCTTCAGTGCACTTTCCTTATTGGTGTAATATACAGCTGTACTATATACATGTATTTCAAGACGTAATTCTTGAATTTGTGTTACCGTAAGCAAAACAAAATTGAGTGTTCTGTTATTGTAATGTTAAGAAAATGTTCTCAAAGTATCTCCTATGGAAGCTATAGCGCAGTTTTTGGTGTGAGAGAATGGTGTAATTGTTTATGAACATGACACACTTGGTATATAACAGTTATACAAAGATTTTTTTACCTGTATCAGGTGCGGATTGAACACCTGAACACCCGCTGGAGTTTCTCACTGATGATTGGTGTTTTGGGATTCCCCCCTGATAAATACACCTTTCCTGTGTCTTCCATGTCCATCAAAAAGTCCTGCATCATGATTCAAGGGAGTGCAGTGTACAGCTCAGGGTGTAAGGTAGGGACCCTATAGATGTACATTATTACCAACCGAGTACAGTACATATCTACACACAGACTCTTTGATTACCAAATATTATGTGATGATTTTATAGGCATATAGCGGTAGATATATTTGCATGTGTACCAGGGTACATCAATTTTTTCCCCCCTTATTTTAGAAAAATGTGTACAATTGAAAAATAAAAAAAATATTTTAATAACATCATTCTTATAAAATGCAAAAGAAAAACCCAGAGGAATTAACAAATACAGATCCACACTGTATACAAATACAGATCCACACTGTATACAAATACAGATCCACACTGTATACAAATACAGATCCACACTGTATACAAATACAGATCCACACTGTATACAAATACAGATCCACACTGTATACCCCAAGTTTTTGTCTTGTAATCTCTATGTAATGTTTAACATTAAGGTGGAAAACAACTTTCCGGAAGTTTTGTTATAAAATGTGTTTAATATGCTAATACAGTCATGTATACACATACTTACAAACATGCATTCATCTCACTAACAGATGATTGAAGACTGACTTGAATCGCATTAGAATTTATTTTACACAGATTAAAGAAAATTATGGTCCAAATCTGGATGAACTACAAGTTGGTCATGTGATAGGGATAATGGTGGATGAGGAGAGTAACCTTCGGCTGTTTTTTAACGGGGTGGATCAAGGTGTGGCGGCAAGGGATGTCCCAGGCTCCTGTTATGGTCTGGTGGATCTGTATGGGATTTGTGACAGGGTAAGTAGACAGGAGAAATGGGTGGTGGATCACATGGGAATATTGATTGTTACTTGTTGTGTGTATGATTTTTTATATATTTTTTAATTTTCAAACTAAAATCTGCAAATTAAATAAGTCTAAACATATCAGCCTTCTTCATAATGAAAGAGCTAATGTAAATGTTATATTCAAACTTTTACAAGAATATTTCTACCTGGAAACCAGTCTTTTAATGTCTGTTGTACTCATTTTAAAAAGACCATTGTCATGAATAACTTGATTTTCTGTTCCTTTGATTGTCCCTCTGTTGATCTGTCAGGTGACAGTGGTCCCTGACGAAGGCAGTGGGGAATCCCCTGAACCTCATCACAAAGATAAAGAGAAGGCAGAGAAAGAAAACATGGAAGAAGGTGGGTAATTGCTCCCTGACATACAGGAAGACCACAAAAACTGATACATGCAGTTGATATAGGCATTATAGTACATGTTATATGAAAACCTTATTGAAGCGACCCAATTTTTCTTTCCAATAGTTGAAATCATTTCCTAAGATTCTTTTTCTGTTAACAGTGCTTAAGGAAAAGCAGAGTCTGAGTGAGTCCATTTTAGGGAGTGTTGTGATTCGGCCGTGCGAGTACGCCAAAACTTGCTCCAAGGTTCGCAGTCTGATGGGTATCCCTGGTAGGTCAACAGAGCTTGAAAGTTACATTGTTGACCATAATTATCATAAGAAATTTTTATTGTAAACTGGAAATTTTCCCCTTGAATGTAATAATGATTACCGGTAAAAAAAAAAAACTACCATTTATAAAATTCTTGATTTTTTTGGTGGGTAAAATAAGCTACTTTTATGGTTATATTGCAGAGAAATTAAATTTTTGTTGTCTAAGTTACAACAAAACATGCTTCATTCCTAACTCTTGTTGCAGATGGATTCTTCCTGGAACAACAAATGACGTGTTATTGTGAATCGTGCCATAAACTTAGATCGGAGGATTTGTATCTCAGGAGAGGGGAACCCCCTAGGGAGTACTCGGTACCCTTGGGGTGGTGCAGATACATTCTCAAGTAAGTTATTCCTCTTATATAACTTAGTAAGACCCAGTTCTCATTAGGCAAAAAAAAATAATCCTTAGTTTCGAAGACCATTATTGAAAATATAACGTGGCAGACAGGTATTTTATTTTTAATTACATTGCAAGATTTGCAGAGGAGGTGCCTGAGAAACTGAACAAATATTTTTGCCCTAATGATGAATTTTAATACCAGGTTTCAAAAAGGTCTAAATCATTATTTCTTTAATGGACTTGTAAACATGTAGGAACCATTTACCAGTTATTTTAATACTGTTTGATATTTCACTTATTCCACTGGTTTCTTAGGTAGAATAGTAATATTAAAATTTTTCTTTCCCTGCAGACAGCGTCAAAAAGCACCATCATTTGTAGCATCGGACAAATGGCATGTGGCATATTATGGAACGCAGCTGGAGGTCCTTAGAAAGATTCTAGACACTGGAGATATACATGCATGTAGTAAGTGTTTGAAACGGATGATTACTAAAATAAGCAATAGAAGCTAAACCACCAGATCAACAGTTATATGTTTTGACAAAATCAAGAACATGCATAAAAAACATTGCGCTTAAAATTCATATCTTTAGAAATACTGCCAAGTTTGACTGATTTCAGAAAATATTTGGGAGTGCCTAGCTTAAATCAAAGACAAGTGGTGAACATTTAAAAACATGTATGCTTTTGTTGTTTAGGTGACCAGATGGGAGGAGGGAGCATTCTACTGCCACAGTCCATAGCATTCACCGAGAAATCCCGCCCAGACAGCTCTAGTCTCAAACAAATCATCATGTCTCCCACTATACGATACATGGGATGTAACGAGTTCTCGCCCAAATTCAAGTAAGTCACAAAATCATTTTTCCTTAAATGATACAACGTAAGATGTAATGCACCCTCACCGCAATCAAGTTAAAGTTAGATATACATGTATGTACATATGCATTTACATACTTTAATCACCTATTAAGGCAATGTAAAGTCACAGGATAATTATGGTCTTCAAGAACATTCGACTTTTACAACATTCCTGTATGTCATTATTGATTATTTCTTCTCTTTATTACAGATTATTAGATCCAAGAACAAAAAAGACATTCCATGTTCGAGTGGCATTTCAGGTCTGGCTAAAACCAGGCTCGTATAAAACAGGTCCCCAGAGTCTGGGTCTCACTGATCAGATTGATCCACAGTTCTCTAACAATGAACTGGAGTGGTCCACCAAGGAGCATGGGTCCGTTCTTTTACATGGACTACTTATAAAGATAGAGAACTTGTAGGAGAAACGCTTTTCTAAGACAGCTTATTTTATTAAAAAATTGAGGACTACCTGTAAATGTTACAGGAAACAATATTGGAGGGAAAAAGTTACAAGAACTTCTTAGTATTATTTAAAGAGCCTACAGTTCGTCACAAGGAAAGTGATTGAATAGACATAGATATATAATACTAGTCTTCAGAGAATGTAGCAATGGACTACAAAAAAATCCAGTTGAATGATGTTTGTGTGTGATTGTAATTTTAGATTTGCTAAATGGAATTATATGCCATTAAGCATGCTATGTACTTGGATACATATATTGTTTGATCAAGAGTTTTACACAATCATGAATCAAAGTAGTTAACTTTCATCCATACGGAGACATATCTGTACCTGAATTGACCTTCAGCTCATATTATTTGCTCACCATATGTATTGATGTGTGTTGGCTGACCATTGGTTACAAAGGCAACAACAACTGAAACCACTGCTAGATCCAAGTGAATCACGAATTCCTGAACTGTTAAAAATATTGTCAGTGGTTTTGTTTCTGTTTGTTTTATTTTTATTTAAATAAAGATTTTGTTTGATACACTTGTAGAACAGATTTTTACATTCAGAAAGATAGCATTACTTGCATGAATTGTAAGTAGAAAATACATATGAAAAATTTACAAATCAGAATTCAATAATCTATGTTGTTTTAATATTGGTGTCAGAGTGTATAAATGAAAACATTTTCGTTGTTGTACTGAAGTTACTGACAAAAGTCTGAGATGGTGAGTCATTATTTATTAAAGCATACTTGATGGTTTGTAAATTACTTGTCATTCTCCGTGGTTGATTGCATTTTGGCAATTAAGTTAGCAGCTTTGCGATATATCGGAGGTTGGGTATAAGACTAGCATTTTGAGAATGGCCAGCAAGTTGTTCTGTAAAGTATTATTGTCAGGTATTTAAAATCAGTGAAATCAGTGTAAAACGTATTTTAGATGTGTTGGTATTGTATAGTTTTTAATATACTGTACATGTACATTTATGCATCTTTCTGTGTATGTATAATGTTCAATATAACTCCATAGGAGTGTTTTGACAACTCTAGGCTAACTGACTTTGACACAAGCCATTACATTAATACTTTTTTGTTTCAAAAAAGAATTTTCTATAGTAGATTTGTTTACAATAATAATGTTAATAGAATGCTGAAGGTTTTCAATTTTTTAATTTATTATGTTTGTTACTGATCTCACCTTCTCCATATTTGTTTTGTGTAATACAGCAAAATAAAAGAGGGCGATAAATTATCATGAGTAATTTTCTCTTTTATTATGAGAGAGAGAGAGAGAGAGAGAGAGAGGAGAGAGAGAGAGAAATTAGCAATTTTGAAATGACCCCCTTGCTCGTTTTCTTAAGCGTTCAATCGACATCGATCACGAAGTGAAACAGAAAGTAGAAACGATTGCGCGTGTGTTGTGTATATTTATTAATATGTAAGTGGCAGTCGCTACAGTATATATGTTATATTAAAATGTCTTTGAAAGCCAACGATCTTTTTGGGGGCGCGCTTAGTGTTGAAATTCCAAGCAATGCCAAGGATATTAGGTAGGCCTACCATACAATAACGTATATCTACTATACTGTAGGGCTTCATGGTATTGTCAATATTGTGTTTTGTTTTACTACAGTGATCTACGACAGATTCCCGATAACCAAGAAGTTTTTGCTCACCCAGTTACCGACCAAAGCATTATTATTGAAATCCTGGAGTACGTGGATAAAGGTGACGAGGAGGCCATAAGGTAAGTGCAGGGAAAGGAATTTGTAAGTTGTGTTACATATTTAGTTAAAGCTTGTTTAATATAAATATTTTCCAGTTTGAATCTATGATTATTGATTAACTACATTTATATTAATTATTTTTGAGAATGTGTCTTGCTACAGTGGCAGCGGGGGGAGAGGGGGTTTCTAAAGCATAATTTTGGTAATTTTATGAAGTGAATTTAAAGAAATTGAATTTTGCGCGGGGGGGGGGGGGGGGGGGGGGGGGGGGTCTGGACTCCCCCCCCCCCCCCCCCCCCATCTGGATTAACACATGGAGTTGGTAAAAATGTTAATGGTGATGTGTGTAAATCAGTAGAATGAATGAAATATCTATAATGCTACATTGTGTCAAAAGTTTCTGCTTCCACCACTTTTGCTTAATATTTCGATAATCATAAATGCCTTTGCGCCCAAACTTTGTTCATCCACTAGAATGAAAAAAATCCTGTTTTTCTGTTTTGAAACGCCCCCTCTACTGCTTCAGGTTTCAATACACAATCATACTAGCTATAGTGTGTAGAGATGAGAAGATGTGATTCTGTTGTAGGACCCACTTCAGTGACCTGGCTTCGGACAACGATGTACAGAGTGGAGATGCCGTCATTGCACAGATTGAAAAGATCCCAGACACTGATCTAAAAATGACGCAGTAGGTCTTTACCAAGTTTTTAAAAGAAAGCCAATTATGTGTCTATTTTAAAGTTTTAAACAATGTCCATGGTCAGGTGTATATAGTCACTTTATCTATACAGGTGTGACAGTGCATACTATATTCTGGGACAGCAAAATGTCTCCAAGTTTAACGAGGCAGCCAAGAACACAGTGGACATGCACATTGGTCTGTTTCGTATCTCCAAATTTACCTCGGACATTCTGGTGACCTTCAATAACCCTTCAAACATCAAGTAAGTATTAGGTGATAACTTTGTATCATTTCAAAGGTAGACACATTTGTACAGTGGGGCTTGAGATATCTGGTTGATTTTATTTTTGAACAAAATTTTAAAATTTATCCAGATAAACAAGATCCTACATTTTTTGACGGATACATTTCAAAGATTTAGAATGATGATTTATATGAGGCCACCGAATAAATACCATACCTCATAAATGATTTTAATAATATACAAGTAAATACTGCACCAATGATAACAAAGCAGGAAATAAAAAAAGTAATACAATACATGTATATCTTCTTGTTCTACTGTTGAAGAAATGTTTAAAAGTTTATGTAAACAGTCTTAAATAAGAGTTCCAAGTTATGTGACCTGTCTATTCTTCAGCCCTGAGAGCAGTAGCCACAAGCCAGTCCCAGTCAGTGCAGACCCATGGACCCTCCAAGATTTCAGACAGATTCTGACCTCTCTTTCTATCATAGATGAGGGAATATTTGGCCAGTGAAAGTCTCCATACTTGAACTCCTTAAGAAGTTTGATACTTACTGTTGTGTTGTCAGGTATACGAGGTCAATGATCACTCACTTGTACAGAGAAACAACAAATTGGTTGTGTAACACCTTGAATGACGAAAAGCCATTCAATCGATATGGGTAACTTGAAGGGTTTTTCTAGTGTCTTAATCATTTGTAATTATGTAAGCAAGATACTTTTTTGTATTTTAGATCATGGAAAATTCCATTCAAAGGCAGAAGTATTTCAATTGTATTGTTCATCTTGTGTATATACAAAACATGATTCTGAGAGGTGTTATAAGAATTCAATTTTATCCATCCAAACATGTAGCACATTAAGAAAATTATAACAGGTTTATAAACATCTATAGAATGGAAGGTGCTTTCTGTCATTTACACCAGCTGTACTGAGGGGTACTAAGGAGTACTGTGACCATGCTTGACCTCTAGTGAGCTCATCCACCTTGCTGTCGATTGGTTATCATTGAAGATATTGTACTTGAAGTATTGTAAAGTTAATTGTACACAAGTATTTGCCTTGTAATGATATTTGGTTGGTTATGAATATTATGTTGGTTGGTCATGAATCAGGATATTGTACTTGAAGAATTGTAAAGTTAATGTACATGTATTCATAAGTATTTGCCTTGTGATGACATTGTATTGTTATTGATTTAATGTTGGATGGTCATCAATGAAGATATTATACTTGAAGTATTGTAAAGTTAATTGTACACAAGTATTCATTTGGTTATTGATATAAAGACAATAAAATATCAAACAATTTCTGAAAGATATTTATAGATTATAGTTCTGTATGAAATAGGGAACGTTTCATATTAATTTTACTGTCAGTTATTTGTTTCATGTTATAAGTTCTATCCAGAATGTGAATGGAATATGTACACCTTAATAATCAATATTTGACATCTATCTATAAGTCCATCAGATGCTTTACACGAGTGTTGGAATTGACTTTAAGCTCAAAGTAAACATAGTCCGAATCCCACGTTTTTCTTGATATGGTTTTTGACGATGGTGTAAAACAAAACATCTTTGTCTTTGTCGCTACCCCCCCCCCCCCCCCCCCCCCCCCCCCCCGCAAAAAAAAGTCTTAATTATTTTTTATTAAATTATATTACTTAGAAAACGGAACTACCTAACGTTAAAAAATCGAAAAAAGAACAATGAACAAAATAATAATATTACTTCAAACATGTTTTGAACTAGTAGTCTGCAGTGGCTTGGCAGGCAAGTGGCTGAACAACACATACATGTAATAACAGTCTTTACTGTCAAGGCCACACCAATAAAAATTTCTTGCTCGTCGGACCCCTCGTACTTAAATAAAACTGTACAAATAATATTATAATTAATTATGATTAATTTCCCGCATCCATCAAATTCTGAGCTGTATTCTGTTCTATTTCGCTCTTTTTATCGTATTTTAAATAGAAACAGAAACAAGTGAAAAAATATAATCGTCCGCACAAATTTATTTGTGTACCGCCTAAACATTTTGCCTACAAAAAAAAATAATATCTTTTAATCGCTTGCCCTCTCGTACTTCTTTTTATTGGATGTCCAACGAACAAGAAATTATATTGGTGTGGCCCAATTGTTACCGGTACATGCAATTAACATTCTGAACTATGAGACACTATTTAATATGACTGTGAACTTTATGCTATTGCACTTGGATATTAATAAACATTTTTTATGAAATATGATTATAAATAATTCTTTTTGTGTAGATACTGTGCTTGTAGATTGAAAAAAACATTACTACTATTATTATTGAATTATTCAGACATGCCAAGAATTCAAATCATTATCAAACAAACACACAAAATCCGAAGAACTGTACTCATTCTTCAACAGAAATCCACCACACGAAAGAAACTGTACTCGTCAAAAGTTATTCACATTGCAGTTGCCCCGGGTTCATTTTTGCAAAACATGATATTGATATAAATTTTAGGTGTTGGGTGTTTTCAGGGATTAAAAAATAACTTCTTGGTAAATGAACTTGTATATTCCACTATCTCTGGCTCGCTGACAGCATTAAGGTGATTTATCTGAAATAGAACAGTAATCAGTTTGTTGTTAGATAATGCTCTGGAAAAAAACATGGTATTTTTTTTTTTGGGGGGGGGGGGGCATTTCCTAATATACCTTTTTAACGATTTCCTCGAAATCTTCGTCGCATACCAAGTTTCTCATGAGATACACAAAAGATTGAATAAATCTTGAACCAAAGACGCCATTATAATTTACTTCGACTGAAAATACAATAGAGAGTATTATGTGAGTGTATGGGGGAAAGAATGATGAAATACTGAAATATACCTTCTGCATATAAAGAATTACCGTCTTTTGTTGCCTTGACAACAAACATATCTGCCCTCAAGTCGCCAGGATCCTCTAAAGTGAGCGAAGACAAAGATATTGGTGTTTTGGATTTCTTTTGGAACTCATCGGTGTATGATTTAGGCGCTTTAAAAAAAATCAAGATCTAGCTAATGCTGCTATGGTAGAAATGAATCAGAAAACTACTGATCATCATAAGGGCAGCATGGAAAATGAAATTGCAAATCATAAATCCTGACAACGTACCATCACTACATGTTTGAAAAATAAAAACCTTCGGTTTCCCTCGAAGATAGCTACAATGCTCACAATCAAACATGGAAACGATTGTGTCAATGTCTATTTTATAACCATCAACGCCATAAAGACGTTCCCCGTCACCACGTGACATGATCACCATGACAAAGCATTCCAGAGAGGCATGGTCACGTGTTCTCTCTCCCTCGAGCACACTGGAGAGGTTCTACCAAGAAAAAAAAAACACTACTGCACTCTCTTATTACATTTGACTACTAGTATTTACAATTACGAAAAGTAACTTATGCAAATTTTTCAAACCCGCAGGAGAATTGAAGCACTGGTGATCATGCCAACGGATGTTAATGAACTGTTCGACGTGTAATTTCTAAATCAAACAAGTATGAGATGCACATGGCAATTAATGTAGCATCCTTTAAACCAAATTTTATTAGCGAGCGACAAATTTTCATCGTCGTCGCAAATATACTCGCCGCGAACCAGTCCCCACATGTCTCTGATAGTTTTTTTTAGAAAGACAATCTAATCTTGATCGCAAGAAAATAAGTAGTGCGAACCTGTAATTTATTGCTAAAATCGTGAAATAAAGTTGTCGCGAATAAAAGTTGGTTTACTGACCTTTAACGTAAGGTTGCTGTGTTGTTTTGTCTGGAAGTGTAACTGTTTGAAGAGCACGTCCAAACTTGTGGCGTCTTGCTGTGACCGTGCCATTCTTTCTTTGTCTACCTCATCCCCAAACAGGAAGTTGTTGATGATAACTAGTCTACCTCGGGTTGCTTCTTTCATTTGGTAGACAGCTAAATTTTTCTTTAAAAAGGGGAATTTGAAAATTGACATATTTGTAGCTATTAATTGTACAAACTAGAAAATAAAGTATACAGCGATAGTATACGCGTACCTCGTCTTCTTTAGAACGGGCCCGTGGTCGCTGGGAAAGACGGACTTGGAAATCCATAGACTGTGCATGGTCCTGCTCGGACGGCCAATCTATCGTAATGAAGACCAGAATTAACAGAAATACCACTTCTAACGAAGAAAACGGCTGGAAAACTGTGCGGCAAGGAAACTTGTCCCGCTTAGACAATGGAAAAGAAACTTGCGAAGTTTCAGGTGTATAAAGATACCCAAATAGAAGCATGCCAACCATAAGGTAAAACAAAGTCCTCTTCCGTAGTTCCAAACTTCCGGAAATCTTTCTCTTTTAAGGACATGTGGTGTTCCCGATGAAATTCCGGACTAGGCACCACGAGGTCATCATCCAAGGACTCTACAGGTTTTCTGTCTGCTTGGAACTCTCCGATAGACTCCATAGGTTCTCGCCTTGCCCCTGGTAGCCAGTTGTGCAGGGGCGTCTTGGGTGATCCAACATACTGCCGAGATTCCACTGCTGTTTTTGAAAGATACTGAGTTGTGTTTGGTCGACCCCCAGGCCTGAAAAAAATATTTTTTTCCTTCAAAATATATAAATTACCTGAAACGACACCGACTTAATTAAAACAAATCGTTTGACAATGAAAACTCATAAAAAACTTTTTGAAGGGATATGCTAAACCCCGAGACCGTTAACAATCAGTTATAACGCTATGGATTATTTTATCATCTACAAAACTCTTTGTCTGTCTGCCTCAGAACACATAAACGCAAATACATGCTCCTTGGAGACGGTATATTTCAGAATTGTTTAGAATGCCGAGCATTACCTGTATGTGGGCTATAGCGGAAAATGACAAATTTTAGTTTGAGCAATTATTAGTAAAATTTTCATTTAAAACTGGTAAGAATTTTTAAAAGTATATTTGAAATTACAGATCCTATGTAATATTCTTCTTCTTATTTAGTATTTACCAAAGAGTACTGGCGAGGTTGTACTGATAAGTTTCTTCCAAAACGTCATAAAACGCCCCATAAGCTTTCTGGCCTCGCTTTGGAATTATGTCCATCAGCGTACGAACTTGATTTTCTCTTGTGGTCTCGGACTACAAATACACGTGTTTGTAAAATTTATTTAGAAACAATATTACATATACAATGCGACAAATATTTGAGAGCAGGTTGGAAAATAAAATCTGATATACATATATGTAATACTAGAGTGAATTTGCATTTGTAATAAACGTTATAAACATGTAATACTAGTTTGTAATGAACGCTGTAAACAATAAAGATATTCTCTTCCCCATAATTGTAAAAACAAATTAAATTTTAAAGAATAGAGGAGCAACTTTTGCACGGAAAAAACAACCGAATCAGTAGTAAGTGTTTTGAAGCAAAGCGTATCTTTTAAAATATGTGTATAAATCTAATCAAAGTCGATATTAAAATATGTCATACATTATCTAATTTGAAGGGCACTTTGTCGGTTATCGTTTTGTTTTGTCCATATGTTTAAACATTTTATCGAACATATTATAAATCGTGGCAGTTGAAGGGCAATTCTTTGTCAACTGAAGTTCTACAAAATATTGTTCGTAAAAAGAGCACTTCTGAGCCCTTTTGAATACTCATTGGCCTACATTTCTCGTTCACCAATAGATTTAGAAAGTTTATTTTCATACAATTTTCATCAGAATATATTCATTTATTATTACAATGCATTTTTGTTTACTATAAAGTTAAAAAAATCTGCTGTTTTGGTCAAACTATAAATGCCTCAAGATTTAGTGAAACCTACAATTCATTAAGTACACATTTGAAAATCTTGCTCTAATTCTATATACATGTAAGTTTGAATCATCAAGATGAATACCAATATTTCGTTCTTCATCCCTTCGCTGAGCACCTCCTTCTGGTATAAGCGATCACACACCGTGACCACGTCCACGAGGTCCCGGATGAACAAACTTCTACTCCGCCTTAGTATGGACCGCTCTCTGTCGTCCATCCTAACCGCACCACCTAGCGACCAACCCTGTCAATCCCCAGAACTGCCTCTTCTCTAGGAAATCTCTATCTGCAAATATGTTTGTTAACCAAATGAAATTAAGGTCAGACGCGACCTATAGTCCACTATTTTCTATTTTTTCCTCTATCTCCGCAATGTGAAGATTTCCAATATATATATATATATATATATATATATATATATATATATATATATATATATATATATATATGATGTTTTTTTCTATTTGGTTATATAGTTTCAAGTGAAAATATATACTTTGACTTATTAATTATTAATAAGCATTGAATTGCATTTTGAATGCAATTAAAAGAAAGATAAATTCTATATAGTCTATCTCCAAAGAAATAGCTTGGCAATACACCTTAAATTTTGGGCATTCACGGGTTTAAATGCCAATAAAGAAGAAATGATCTATCGAGGAAAATTATCTAAAACTGAGGAACGTCGCTTGTGTCCTTAACTTTTTCATTACTAATTTTCCAGCTTCGCTTTATATTGATGATATACAAATAATATACTATGACTTGTCTCTTTTTGATAGATTCATTTTGGAAATGTAACATTCAGTAACAGGTTCAATTAAATATGATGCAAGAGAAAATGTGTTGAGATCTCTGAAATTTTGTATATACAATTCCATGCAAAAAGAATATTATGCACCATTCTCAAAAGAAACAAACTTGTGCATGAATCAATGGTTTATAAGAATCATGATTAATTTTCATTAAATACGTGTAGTGTCCGAAAACATTTTGTGTTAAAATGTCTAATTTATTAACAATTATCTTAAGTTATTATAATCAAAATCTTCTCCATTCTGAAATAGTCCAGGAAAGCAGATATGAGGTAACAAATAAAAACAAAACAACCCATTAATTAATGCTATAATCTACATTGAAGTAAACAGAGACAATCTATCATATGGACATATAATGAAATCAGACTCCCCAAAATCATATCCAAAATCATATTTGCAGCTGAAATGGAATATGCATTGAATAGGTGATAGAAATTTTATTTTTTAGTAAACTAGACAAGTTTATGCAACAATATTTTTGTGATTAGATCTAAACAAAGTAAAAAAACATGCTTGATTATGTTAGCTTATAAGAGGGAGTTGCAGAAACCCATATTACTACATCAAATAATACTTACCAAACGTACATACTACCTACGTGACGAATAAGTGTATAGATATGGTGTATGCAAGAAAAGCACAATTTAAAATAACGCGCGGAATTATTCGGTAAATCCCCTGCATTTTCCATGTAAACACGGACTCGATTGTTTGCTATTTTTATATGTTAACGGGATTTTGATAAAACAAAACAACAAATAATGTTGATTTGTTCTTGCTATATAAATACGAAATAAGAATTCAAGCCTAAGAAGCATATAAGTTTGATTCTGTGCTTTTTTGTTAACGTGCTTGAAGAGTGACGCAACTTGTCAGAAATTTTAGGGAAATCACCGAATATTTCCGCTTTAAAAAATGTCTATTTATAGATGATTCTATACAGTGTGTTTCTGTGGAAATCGTTGCACTATCACCAATATCCATGCTTATTTTGATTTTTGTTTGATAAATTTGTAGCTGCTTTTAGCTTGGATTTTAATTAACAAATTATTCTGCATTTCTATAAATGTCAAAAACCGGTCACGGTCCAGTAGTCCGAAGGTTCATTAGTCCGAAAGCCCACTATTCCGAAGGTTCATTAGTCCGAATGCCCAATAGTTCGAAGGTTCATTAATCCGAAGGCCCACTAGTCCGAAGGTTCATTGGTTCGAATGCATCACATGTAATTAGTTTGAGAAATCTTTTCGGAATAAATTCCATCCAGCAATTTTCATGTAAGAATTTGTCATTATGATAAGCAAATTAAATTCAAAAATGTAGCTAAAATGATTCGAATTTAACCAGTTAATATTGAATTAATTTCTTTTTTTAATACCCAAAATTTAAGTGTATGCTTTGGATTTAATTTAATGCAAATTAAGTACATGTATACAAGTATCATTTCTCATTACAATGTCCTCCCCTCCATCTAATTATGGATTGAACTGTTTGGTTAATCAATAACACATTACATACCGGTATCATCGGATATCTATTATGTTATAAATATATACCACAGAATGTAAAAGCAAAAACAATATGAAATTAGAACTGGGTGTATATGATTGTCTGCTACTTATTTCGTATATTGCTGTAATCAGAAGGTATGTGATATCTGCTAACCATTTAGAATTCATAACGTTTGTATTTGGATGATGCATTACAATAGAAATCAATTTGAGTTGTTGCAGGCCTCTGAAGTTCTTATAATATTTACATGTAGGTTGTTATTTTTTTTAAAGAAGTGCAATTATTTAATTATTTGTTGCACATATCAATACGAGAACTTGTTTTGAGTAAGTGTATCAACAAAACTTGATTTTGTAACTAAATAGAAGTCTCTTAGGTTACGGAAATCTAATCGTTTTTGGCTTTCATGGGATAAAAAGAAACCAACTTTTTTTCCCCATACAACTTCTTTCTGTATAAGAATAAATCTTGTTTTTAAATATTTGTTGGGGAACCAACTGGTTAGATTCACTTAAATGTATTTTTGATAACCAGATAATTTTATCGTCTTTTTGTATATGAGTTTATACTTGATCTTACGTCATTTTAGCTAGAACCAAGTTGAGTTGAACTTCATGCACTAAGAAAAAAATTCAGAGCTGCTGGGGGGGGTAAACCAATAGATACACACACTAAAACTGTAACATGTTATTGATATTGTAAGGACTCGTGTTCAATAATAGTTGATCACCATCCTATGAACACAGACCGGATGTGGGTGGGATGTATCGAATTCGACAACAAGTGGTACAGGTGAAGGAAGTCATTAAAACATGATATAACAAAATGTTATATACTTTATATCGTATTACTATTTGAAAAGCATCAATATTTAGGCATTGTTTGATGAAATGCGAACTTAATGTCTTACAGCGAGAAAAATAAAAACCTGAATTACGTGCATGTTCATGAAATAAATAAACATTGCGAGCCACCTGTTTTCGATCGAAAAGTAACAGAAAGAAAGCTTTTACAAAAGAGCATGTTAGAAGGCTTACCTAGCTTTGACACCATTTTTTACCATGCTTTAAATCCTAAAATTTGTATATTGTAATAGCTTAGTAATGAAAAACTTTTGAAGAAAATTATAGAATGCCCTGTTGAGAGGTTTATAAATCTAAAATAGCAATGCAAAAAGATAAATACTTAAAAATAAAATGTAAAATTAATAAACTCTTTGAAAATAAAAGCGAACCGTGCAATATTGAAGATTATTAAAACTAGTAGTTTGGAATTATTTTTTTGAATTTTATCTAATATAATTATTTCGAGCTTAACTCTAAAACATATAACATTGTTTTAATAAAGAGGACGATTGCAAGATTTACCCTCTCTTAGATGGTAGCAATATCTGTTAAATATTTTGGTACAGAAGAGTGTATTTTATACATTATCTAAAATTAAGTGAGATCTTTAAGGTACATTTTTCTGTTAAAATAGAACTGTTTTGAACGGCCCAAATTTAAACTTAAAACACAACAGAGACAACCATGAAAACTTTTGAAATATGAAACTTATTTATGTTTACCAGTAAATATATATCCAAAATAAGAATATAAATAAACATGAAACTTATTTATGTTTACCAATAAATATATGAAACTTATTTATGTTTACCAGTAAATATATATCCAAAATAAAAATGTAAATAAACATGAAACTTATTTATGTTTACCAGTAAATATATATCCAAAATAAGAATATAAATAAACATGAAACTTATTTATGTTTACCAGTAAATATATATCCAAAATAAGAATATAAATAAACATGAAACTTATTTATGTTTACTAGTAAATATATATCCAAAATAAGAATATAAATAAACATTAAACTTATTTATGTTTACCAGTAAATATATATCCAAAATAAGAATATAAATAAACATGAAACTTATTTATGTTTACCAGTAAATATATATCCAAAATAAGAATATAAATAAACATGAAACTTATTTATGTTTACCAGTAAATATATATCCAAATGAGAATATAAATAAACATGAAACTTATTTATGTTTACCAGTAAATATATATCCAAAATAAGAATATCATTTTTTGGGTCAAAAACAAAACAAAGACAACTGTGGAAATCACAAACACAAACACAACATTTCGACTTTGACTTCAAAATGAATAAATAAAAATTGGGCACTCATAGTGCCAATCTTGCACTTAGATAATTTATTTGCATTACATATAAAACAAGATATTCAATGAACTCCATCCAACTCGAGTTACAATTTTAAAAAAGTTACAATATCAATCTAACGTTATCACCTTATTGTTACGAACAGAGACATAATCTGAATGAAAAAATGACAATAACAAACCGTCAACCATCTCAAAAATCCATAAAACGAAATACAAATTCAAAGCAGAGCAACACAGACCTCCAAAAAGATAGAGGCAGGATCAGGTGCCTAGGAGGAGTGAGCATCCTCTGCTGACCGGTCACACCCGCCGTGTGCTCTTTGTCGTAATCGGGGAAAAAACGGAAAAGTCCGTAGACAATAGTATGAAAAACTATTATTTCACAGATTCCACTCGACTTAATGCAATATAACCTACGCTCAATTAACGTGTTACCCTAGTTTACTGTTAGTGGCGCTACCAGCCATATTTTATGTATTTGATCTTCTCTCTGGCATGCGTTATTTTAACAGAAAGCAGCAATATGACTAACTTATTCAATAAGACAACATTTAGTACTGAACAGATCAGTTGTACCACCACAATAGAAAACATTTAATTACGTGAAGTATTTAAGAACCCCCCCCCCCCCCCCAGGTCTTTTCAAATGTTTTAGAGAGTTTAAGCTTTACGTAAGGGAGTAAGCCCATCAACAGTCCTTTTCTATTGTCATAATCAGTATAGTGCTCTTGTAATCGATAAAACCAAAAGATTAATTATAGATAAATGAACAAAAGGAATACTAGTAAAGGCGGAGTCAGAATTTAACGGTTACACGTGTTATTTGAGTTGGTCCAAATAAAAGAAAAAAAATAGATTTTATTGATATACCCGGCTTATAAAAAGGCGTAAACTGATACAATTTCTCAATAAACAAACACATCTAGAACCATGCAGGGCGCTGTTCTTATCCTTCTCCTTCCGATTTGTTGTGGAATGGTGCCTCCAGCCGGTCCAACCCCTGGCCCTCCACCCGGGTGTTCTTACGACGGGAAACATTACAGTCCCGGGGAAGTCATGCACAGCAGCACAGAGGGGGACTGTGTGAGAACCTTGTCTTGTACAGAAACTGGTCCAATCGCAGGAGACTCCCGGGGCTGCTTTATGGGTATGTTTATTCTTGATATTCCTACAAAAGTTTAATCCAATATTTATATGAAACAACTCTTGTCCATCAAAGTATATATGCAGGTAAAGTAAGTATTATACCTTGATGTAACCAAATCTGTATAACAATGTGATTCAACACAGAGTGCTATTTTTAAACAAGTCGGAATGAAAACAACATCTGTATCATTCCTAAATTTAGAAATAAAAATGAAAAATATACTTGTATATTTTGAAAATTATGCTTTTAATACAAGAAATTTATGAAAACAATAAATGATGAATCAACATGTAGTCAAAAATACACAGTAAAAAATTTTGTTATGTGGTACTCATCATTCAAAATTTTTGAACATGAACGTCTTCCCCAATAAAATAATACAGATATTTAACACAGCCAATTGTGCATTATACGTGATTTGTATGTTAAAAGAACAAGCACATTAATATTACAGATAGTATCCCACTCCATGATGAATTCCGCGTGCTATTTAGATACAGAATTGATCAACATATGTATTTTTTAATTATGAAGAATTTCATTTGCACATACAGTATATACATGTAAGCATACAATTGACAGACCTGTTGACAGAATCAATTTCAACTATTTGATTGTTGAGTCAGAAAAAAAGAGGAAAAGAAGGAAATGGAGAGAGAATTATGAGAATGCATGTATCATGTCAGAAATAGTTTACATATAAATAGGCATGATTAAAATATTTACTGCCGAGTTGTCGTCTTCGGACAAGGTATATAAAATCCGTGCAAATAACTTGATATGCCTTTGGTCAGGACCTGATCAATATTTCATCACTGGAACGTATCAAGAATCTTACGTGAAATTTATCTGAAGGCCATTTCTGCGAAACAATTTTGCGAATTATCCTCCTCCAAAGATTCACTTGAAATTTTGTTCAATTTTTTTTTACCCTTTTAGACTGGATATTTTAGAATTAGAATAAACACAATGAATTCTAGGATTATTTAAGTTGAAAACTCAATCTCTATTCATTTTCACAAAGCTCAGAAAAAAAGAAACAAAAGTTTAAAAAAAATGCATTGCAAAAACATGCTTAGATGTAGTCTTATTCAATGTGAATGTGTCTAATAGGTCATAAGAGAGCCGAGGAATCAGATGAGCCTGTTCCTTCTAGTCCAGTTGAAGTTGAAGAAAATATTGAGTCAGCAGTAAATTCAACAAGTCAAAAAAGAGCCGAGGAATTAAATAAGCCCGAGCCAGACACGGCAGCCCACAACAAACCAGAGGAACGGTCCGAGCTGGACAATTATAACGAGATCGTCCGGGCGCTGAACTTTAACGACGACGCCCGGGCACTGGACTATGACGAGGATGACCATCCATAGACGTGATGGGGGGTCGCAAATTCATTTGATTTTATTGATCGATGAAAAATGAATACAGATAATAAATTGATTTGTTTTATAACTTGGTTTGTCCTTTTTGATGATGATAAAAACATTAAAAAAAATTTAGGATTCGCTCATTTAAACTAAAATAACTAATATATAGTTCTGGGGCGTGGGTAAAACAAGTTTGAATTATGAATTATCATATAATCAAGAGATACACACACACACACACACCCACCGCACACACGCACACACGCACACACGCACACACACACACACACACACATATATATATATATATATATATATATATATATATATATATATATAAAGTAAATTTAAAAAATGAAAGACTAACACAGAGTAAAACGTTAGCACTTTCATTAAATCTTCAGACTTAACTTATTACCCTAATGTTGAGGATCATTTGGTCTATTCGAGACCTTACATTGACCAAAATAAAAAGTAATATATTGCACTGCGACCATTTCCGTCAGTCATAAAAATTTTATTATAACCCTTGTACTGATGTAAAACGAAGGCAACTTAAATTGAATATGAATGTCTAGCCTCGTGTACAATATTCTTTTAATAAATGTATTATAAGAACTGAGTCCACTTTACCAGGCAAACTATACACGCCAGGGGTCTTGGGACCTTAATTTGAGCCCTTGCCTGACCAAAAATTAGACCCAAAGAAATGGGATTGTATATGCTATTAAGCCTGTAGTGTTTTGCTTTGCTTGGAACTATATTTTATGAGTTGCGAAAATTCTTGCCTTTGTAGCTTCAGCAGTAAGAGGTCAGGTAAATTAGGTTCATTAATTATAACGGTTAGTTGATCAGTTACTTTCACTAGACCAGATCATAGATGAAAGAGATTGTGAAAATTATCTATCCAGTCCCTTTCAATTTCTTCTAAAACTGTATTTTATAGAGGGTCAAAATTTTAAGACCGACTTGCTATACGGACTAGGGATTTTGGTTGAGCGTCAGTTTATATGTCTCAAACCGTATTCGTAACTAAATAAGATAGTGGATTAATGGCGTTGTGGATGTTCTCCGGCTCCTGATACTACATTCTCCTTAAAACTTTGACAAACTAGCATTACAAGATGACACGTAAAAATTCCTTTTCAGACTCAAATAGTCCATCCCCGACAGCTTCTCTGACTAAAGATAAAAAAAGGGTATTATGGATGCTATTTAACTCTCAGACTGTTTTGTTCATATTCGTTTTATGATTGAAGAATTATGAACGAAAACCACTTGGTCATACTTGCATTGCGATTGTGAATGTTATCTAGCACATTGCAAAATTTGCTGCTTATAAGTTTTGATTTATAATCTGGTGACAACTATATTAACTTCTTCCAGGCTTAATTCCCATGAAAGGGACCTATCATAAGTTGGCTATACGGGTTAGGGGTCTTGTAGCGCTTGCCCAAACTCCATTTTAGGGTCGACCGATCCTCTCCAAACTCTTGCCCTTACAAAGAATAAAGGTAAAAATGGAATTGTGGGTGTTCTCATGTATATGCGCACGTAATAACTGGTTTATATGCAAATCTTCCATTTTCGTAATTGGTCTTAAAACCTTATTCGTTTCAACTGATTTGTCCCTATGTTCTGTTTTGAACAAACATAAATATCAAAATGTAGGATTGTTGATGCTTTTCAGACCTTAATACCGGGTTCCAGTTATAACTACACCTGTATTTTATTTGCAATCCCCCCATTTTCTCAAGACTAGAATTATAAGTTTAATATCTGAAAACTATAACATCTTTTGACGATTCTTAAATAGCATTTGGTTAGACGTTTTTCCCTCTGTCGGAAATCAATGACCAGTATTTGAAATTTTATAGATCTTGATCCATCAATGAGAAAGCCACTCTCTTTGGTTTTTGGAAGTTTGAAATCGAAGATCTTATTACAAAAACATAAAGTCATTTATAAAATCATGCGTGATTGGTGACAATATTAAGGAAAACATTTAAATTGGGTAAGATTTATTCATATAAAAAACGAGGAAAAAATCGTTGAGTTGGCCCTCTGTCTGTAAGTGAATGCTAGACTGGCCGTGTTTTTCCGACCATGACTTCTCCCAGAAGTTAAAATTCAAATAATTGGAATGTGGATGTAATATACAGTCTATCATATATGCCAGGTGCATTATGGTATTGCACAATTGATGCCACCCAGTCAAAGCAAGCTGAAGGGTTGAAGTGCAGTGCGTCTCATTTTTCGTAAAAGAGGTTTTTATTTCACTTCTCCTGCGTATCATTTAAATTCTATAAAGCACGTATATTGACGGTGACGATAATCTGAAAGCCAAGAAAGTGTACCAACCACAGCACACGGAAGTAAGCAGGTATTTGAATAGTGAATAGCAAATCCTTGCTTAGTTCAAGTTGCCTTGGGATGACATTTTGTTGGCGGCCACTGAAATAAGTATTTTATATTGTTATTGGTTATCATCAGAAGTTTTGAGTTTATTTTCAATTCATTAACATCCAAAACAACATTTATTGAATAAGCGCTAAATTTTTAAGTTTTCCCCATATTTTTTGTATTTCTGCCCAAGGGAATTCATTTTCTTTCAAATATATGAAAACTATTGTAAAAAGACATCAAATGGTGAAATTTAAAAAAAATGTTTACCTCGTGGTTTGGTTGAGGGACAATATCAAAGTTAATTTTTTTCTCAATAAATTGGCATATGTGGTATATATTGACTTTAATATAATTATTTTTTTTTATGAAATAACACTTTTAAAAAGCTAATACGTTTTTCATAAAGTTCTGTCAATAAATATTTTAAAAATCCATACCTGCCTCGAATAAATGAGCTAATAATAATTTTTTCTTTGGCTTTATGCATTGTTTAAAATACCGGGAAACGGTGACCCGTAAGCGCCAGTTTAGCATTTTACCCTATCAAATTCGTAAAATCATAATTTCTCAACTAATAAACGTTACATATAATGTTAATTTTGTATAAAGATACAATTCGAAAGAAAGTTATAACTTTGCACATACGGCTGCATAAAAATAAAAAAGATGCACAAAGTCATGCTCACTCGAACTGTACTCGACCTCGTTAAAAATAAATAAAAAAAAGCTCCCACATCATCCAAAAGAAAGTGCATTTTCCCTCTAGCATTGATAAAGAAGAGGGTTTTCTTATACATCAGCTCAAGTCAGTGTATGACCATTTTGTCCATACCCTGCAGTAAGAATCCCTACCCTGGGGTCATAAATTTACAAGTTTGATAGAAGGCTTTATAGTCTATCTAAACATGCGGTCAGTTTCAATTCAGTTTCAGAAGAGGTAAAAAAGAAGATTTTTTAACATTAAGTGAATTACATTTTTGGTAGAGGGCTTTATTGTCTTTCTTGTTATGCAGTTAGTTTCTATTCATTATCAGCAGAAGTTAAGAAGGCAATTTTTAGATATTAAATGCATTTAAACTATATGACCATTTTGGCCCCGCCCTAAATTCAGAACCCATACCCCGGGGGACATGAAATTTACAATTTTTGTAGAGAGCTTCCTGTTTTACATAATTCTAAATTTAGATTTTCCAACAGATGTATGGGTTGAGAAAAAGACTTTCAAATATTATATGCAATAACACTATATGACCATTTTGGTCCCACCCGAGAGTCAAAACCCCTACCCTCGGGGACATGAAATTTACAATCTTGTTAGAGGGCTTCCTCGTCTTCATAATTATGAATTCAGTTTTTCTTACAGATGTGTGGGAATAGAAAAGAAGAATTTTGAAAAATGGACAAATTTTAACCATTTTTGACCTGCCCCTGGAGCCCCTGTAGGACAAGAGTGATGGAATTTACATTTATGTTCCCCTTTACCCCAAAGATGCATCATACCAAATTAGAAAAGAATTGGCCATGTTGTTTTTAAGAAGAAATTAAAAATGATCAATTGTTAACATACGACTCACGACGCACGATGAAGGGCGACAACTTGAACAATTGATTACCTGAGTGAATCAGGTGACCTAAAAATAATGAGAATATAAATTTAGTTTTTTTTTCAAACTAAAATAGATGATGATATAGTTAAGTTATAGCAATGAATTGTATAAAAACTGGTAATCAAACAAGATTTATGATTTTTTAATTATATGAAATAAGTTATGATTAATTAAATTGTCAACAAGGTAAAACACTGTGAACATATCTGATAGGTGTTAATCTGTGTATATGCTTAAAATAAGATAATAAAGATAAGGACCAAGTGTGACATTTATTAGTGTGTTTCCCTTATCGATTATCAAAATTGTTCTCAATTATAGATTTTGAATCCTTTCCTGTTTTCCTTTGTATCAATATGATAATATAAAATTCATATTCTGATCAACAAAAAGAAACGCAAAATGATATTTTTAAATAATAAAATATGCAAAAAGCATTGAATAGAACGAAAAAATAAGCTATAACATAAGAGTATTGCAGCTCAAGTGTTTTTTTAACGACCCCGTTCCACCTAATTCTAGATTAAACTGTTTGATTAACCGATAAAACATTACATATTATCAAATATGTTTTGTATGAAAATATATACTAGAATGTAATGGTGTACAAATATGAAATTAGAGCTAGTCTATATGATTGTCTGCTGCTACTTATTTCAATTTGTAAATTGAAGGTATGTGATATTTGCTAACCATTTAGAATATATATGTTAGCATGTGTCTTTGGATAATTTGATACAGTAGAATTCACTTTCTACTGTCGCTGTAGATTAACGTTGCTATTAAATATACTAGAACATGTATATATGTAGTTGTGATTTGTTTTATGAACTGCAATTATTTGTTGCACAAAACACTATTGGAACTGGTTTTTAGTAAGTATATAAACAAAAACAAATTAATTTTATAACTAGATACACGTCCCTTCGGTGCCGGAAATCTAAATCTAATCGTTTTTGGCTTTAATGGCATAAAAACAATTAAACTTCTTCTTTTTTCCCATACAACTTCTTTCTGTATTAGAATAAATTGCTGTTTTAACAAGAGCTTGGACTTCGGGCAGTACGTCGAATTTCTAGCGGTGTCGCACAAAACCTGTAACATGTGTCGGATATTGTAAGGACTCGTGGTAAGTAACAGTTTTCCCCATCCTATGAATACAGACTTGCTGTGGGTGGGGTGAATTGGAATCGACAATACAACAGGTGTTACTGGTGAACGAAGTCATATACAGACATTATGGAACTGCAGGTAAGAGTTATTGACTGGATAAAGAGATGCTATTGTGCAATAACGATGTTATACACTTTATATCGTATCACGATTTGAAAGGCATCAATATTTATGTATTGTTTAATGAATTACACAAACTTGTGTTACAATGAGACGTTGCAATAT
Source organism: Magallana nippona (assembly GCA_033439105.1). Classification (NCBI taxonomy): domain Eukaryota; kingdom Metazoa; phylum Mollusca; class Bivalvia; order Ostreida; family Ostreidae; genus Magallana; species Magallana nippona. The sequence continues at coordinate 5,845,679 of CM065922.1, forward strand.
TGTGAGCCACCTGTTTTCGATAAAAAAGTAACAGAAGGAAAACTTCTACAAATTAGTATGTTAGAAAGGCTAGTCTAGCTTCCTAACTATTCTTAACCTTAGCCTTAAATCATAAAAGTTTTTAGAAAGTTTTGTTATAAGCAGTTTAAAGAAAATTATAGCATGCCCAGCAATTAAAAGAAGATAAATAGAGTTAAGAATAAAATGTACGATTGATTAATAAAAACACTATTTGAAAATAAAGGCGAACCGAGCAATATTGAGGATGATTCAAATAGTAGTTATAGTTTGAAATTATTTTGACACAGATGAGTGCATTTTCTACAAGATCTATAATTAAGCAAGCACTTTAAGGTAAATTTCCCCATCCTGTTTTAAAATAGAAATGATTTTTAATGGCCAGAATTGCAATTTTAAACACAACAGAGGCAACCATAAACATTTATTTCAGGAATAAGGAACCATTCTTATAGAATGTTGAGATGATCAAATACGTTAGGGGTTCAAAATCTCAGAAAAACCAATATGTAGAACATTTCATAGGTTCTTGCTAGTAATTTTCCTCAGAATTGGTGATAGGCCTCATAGGAGTAAATTAAGGGTATTTTTGCTGAATGGGAAGTTTTAGTTACAGAGTTCGTAAGACATACATCCCCTGGATACAATGAATTGAATCAGAAAAACTGTCCCGTGCCACCTTAGGGGAAAACAGTATTCAATTTACATTTTCCTACAGTTAATTACAAAATGATCTCACAATAAAGATACGAATTTTGACACAAAAATCATAATTTTTTTTCCACTTTTCAAAAAGTAATTTGAACAAAAGTGGTATTCTCAATCTTCTTTAACAATAGCCCATAAATGAATTGGCTTTAATTTACAATGTACTAGATGATATCCCGCGCTTGCGCGGGAATAAACACTTGACACATTAATGACACAATGCTAAACTATTGAACCATACATTTTTTTCATTTTCGTGTACACTGTGTCCGATTTTTCTTAATTCTTTTCTTAACCTATTCTTTAAAATTGAAATAAAAAACAAACTGCATGGCTGGATATTTAGATGACGGTTGAAAAATCTAAACTAAATTGGATGATATACGTGTACGTGGCCTTAATTCTTGCAGCTGAGTGGAAACTGTTAACGATGATTTTTTTCAACCATTGAGTGGGTATTTAGGACGTATCTAAATTTTGTTCTTTAGATCAAATTTCACAATAGTTTTTATTATAACTGTCCGAAATAATAATTTCAGATAAAGACTCTTTTGAAAAAAAAAACCCCAATTTGGGGATGGTGGTCACCCCCCCACCCCATTTAATATCACCGTTTAATGCATACATCATTTTTTCATATAGATATGCTTATTTATTTGCATAGTATCTGCCCGATGGTTAACTCGCCCTACACTTTCCACCAGGATGTAAGTTAGTCAAACTGCGTTCCTGACCACCCCGTTCTGGGAAAAAATCTTTCCATTAAAACTGAAATCGCATCAAATTGTTCCATTTTATTTATTAACTTTTTATATTAACCAAAGAGTCCCATTTAAGTTATGACTATCTGCCCGTGTTGCATGATGAACCCGTCCTACACTTGATGTTAATTAGTCAAACCGCGTTCTTGGTTACCCTCTCTGGAAAGTTCTATTCCATTCTCTTGCAAGAGGTCGCGCTTCGCTAGCTCCTATCTATCGTAACTAAAATCGCACATTCAAGAAACGAATTGCCATATTTCATTTATTCAACATTTGTCAATTCTTGAATTCTATGTATAATCCAAGTAAGTTCCTTATAACTTTATTCATTGTTTACGTATTCATTTATTATTATTTTATTGCAAGTATATATTTTGATGCTGACTCCCACTGACCTGGATCCGCCAAACTGTGTCCACCACCTTACTCTCATTTTTGCTATTTCGAGCTTGTTTATCAAAAAAGGAAAGTAGGTTTTAATCTATTGTACAATAATTACTTATCAAGTAAAATTCAATTATAGCTTTAAAGACTTCATATAACACTTGTTGAAATACCAAAAAGGAAGCAGTTACTCTGGTGGAGGCATTTATTTTTAGTTTATTGGCATATTGGCAAAAAGTCTTAATTTATAAGTATAGATATTTCTATATACTGAATTACATGAGAGTTGAACAACGATTGTTTCCATTTTGTTTCCTCTTCAATAAAAACTTTCTTGACTACTTGTTTTGAAAACTTAATTTTGTTGAAAACACCATCTGCATATACATATCCTTTTACTGACCAAATTCAGAGATTCGATGTACATGATATAAAATTGAGTATTTCGAAAGTCCTTGAACAATTCTCATGAAATGACGTTGGGTGTATTCAGTTTGTACTGGTCCTTTTTAGTAAGATCAGTCCAACGTTCATATGAATAAAGAGACGAAGGAAGAACGATCCTTTTCCAAATTTTGGCTGATACAACTTGGTTGATTTGGGAATTATTAACACCGACAGGATGACGTGAATGAATTTTACTTTTTGCGTTTTTGCAAGCTCGTTCTACAAGTCTATCACTTTTCAGATTAGCCTGCAATAAACAGCCAGCACAATTAACATGATTGCAATTGGGTATAACATTTGCTAAAGAGTTTTACATCATGTTTCGATGAAATATGTGACTGTTTATTGAAAACAATAGAATCACTTTTATTTGGATTGTAATATAGTCTCCATTTGTAAGCATATAATTCTACAATATATAACGAATCTTGGAGAGATCGAGGCGAGTTAACGCTGTATCGTCGGAAAGAAGAATCCCTGGAATATGCAAGCTGCCTATCAGTACACCGTTGGAAGATTTACATACTTCACACAATAAGTTATTAATATATACCAGAAACATAAAGGCCCTGAGCACTCTACCTTGGCCAACACATTGAGAAATTTTAAAAAATTCAGAATTGACTCCAGCAGTAGATACAAAATATTTACTTTCATAGTACCAATTTTTAAATATCTGCCACAACGTGTTGTCAATTCCAAGTTTATATTATAACTTATACAAGATACCATTGTGCCATATTCTATCAAAAGCCTTTCCTTATCAAGAAATGTACAGAAAACAGGTGAACCTCTACTATTATAATAACCAAGGATTTCTTTTATAACATAACAAGCAGGGACAGCACTATGATCAGTTCTAAAAACCAAATTGTAATGGTTGTGGAAAACAAATTTGTCTATCTAATAAATCATTTTCAATATTAGACAGAATTACTGTAGACGTATTACATTTAGCTGTGTATTCTATTTAGCGTTTTTGGCGAAAAACGGCGTCCGCTAAATCAAGTACATCGCCAAAATAAACTGTATAAGTCGATAAATAATTACATTCAGAAATACGCTAAGTCAAATCCACGCTAACTTGTTGAAAAATCATAATCCTCGAAATATCGTACACGCTAAATATAATACGTTTACCTTCTTTAGTACTGATGTTAGAGTTATACATCTATAAATATAATTTGTAGAATTACTTTTATCTTTGTTTTAGCCTTTAAAAATTGATATAACTTACCAACTTTGAAAGTTTGGTAGCATGTGCATGTCTAAGTATCGAATTAAACAAAATACATAGTTCATCAACAATTTTATCCCCACATAAATAATATGTTCGTTAATGAGAGAATCTTGACCTTGTGCTTTTCCCTTGGATAGTGATTTAATATGATGATGAATTTCCTCCCGTGATATTGAAATTTTTGAATCAAATGTTGAATTGAAATTATTTTCAATGCCGTACAGAAGTTGGTCAATTTGTTGTTTAAATGCCTTGTCGAATTTAGTCACGTTCTAATTTTCCTCTGCGAGATTTGAGAAACAGTCCTTCTACAATGTACAAATGTCAGATATGTTGTTTGTGGACTTGCCTTGATATGATAATGTACTAGGAAGTTTGGATGAGGATTGTTTCATGTTTTTCCTTGTTCCTATGTCAATTTCTGCTGCCTTGTCCATCTCATCAAATACTGACTGATACCTTTGCTTTGCCGACTGTCGGTGCAGTCTTCGATAGTTTAAAAACGAGCGTGCATCTCTTGATCACGGTGACCCGTCAGCTTTACAGGATTGGCGGGCGGGCATCCTTCATACCGTTGTGAACTTTATGTAGAGCGCTGTCTTTTGAGCATGGTTTTAAGTAAGGCCTAAACCTTCCGTGTGGAATATGTTGGTCTAATGCTGATAATAGAGAAGCTGTAATTTTCATCAGATGTTGATCGATGTCATTTTGCAGCATGTATCTTCATGTAATAAGCTCAGATAATTGTCACTCTTTTTTGTAGGAATTCATATTATAATAATTTTTGCTACATTCCATTTGGGTATAATTCTCGATAGATCTAAAGAATTTTGTGTAAGAGCTTGTTCAAAACCAATTTCTGCAAAAACTAGAATTGATCTGAAACGTCATAATTGAATTCTGAGTAAATGTTTTTGTAAACAATTTTCGAGTTCAACCATTCCGGTACTAAAATGTAGTCCAATAAAGGTTGGGATTTTTTAATTGATACAGAAACACTTTATTGGATTCAAACGCATTAAACAAGTTTCGTTCTGTGGCGCAATCAACTTGTTGTTAAGATTTCAAGATACTGCATTTGTTTATTATGTTTGTATTGAAATCTCCACACATAATGACAGATGATTGCCAAAAAAGTTCTCTAGAATTAACCGACAATTTTTAGACAGCCAGTGCTCTGATATAAATACGATATCGCTAAAAGCGACTAATTGTCTATTTTCATTGGTTAACTTAGTACAATCGTTGGTAATTCCAACGTAAGACTGTTATTTATTTCTTATCGTGCAAAGCTTATTAAATGGATCATTTATTTCTTTTGAAGGAAGAATACATAAATGTTCAGAACAACGTTTCTGTTACACATAATCTGTTTGAAGATGGAGTATTTTAAAGACAACAGCTGCGTTGGTATGCTGAATTAATTATTACATGTGACAGCAACTATTGTTGCCTCGTTTGTCTTTTTAAGGCAGATTTACAAGTATTTCTCTTCTAATCAACGATCTTTCACAAAAGTAATATAAAAAGATGATTCATTCAACTACGACAATACCAGAGATCCGTAGGACAATGGCAAAGATTCAGCTGACTACTTTGGCCTCTACATTTCTTATCATATGTTACTGTAATGCAGCAGTCCTACCTCCAAAGATTGACCAAAGCTCAGTACCTCCACCGATACACACCCCGCTCCCATCAAAAAAGTGTGAATACCTAGGGAAATATTATGAACCTGGATTTATCAAAATGGAGAAGAATGGTGACTGTGTGTCTGACGTAACCTGTATGGAAGGCGGTGTGATTTCGATCGGGGACTCGTCCGACTGTTTCGGAAGTACGGATAAAGGTAGGGACGATCATTATCGGCTTCAATTATCATGTGGAGACTGGGCAATGTTTTCATATTTAATTTACTTAAAAATATTGTAGATTTATTACATTGCTTATTTGCATGAAGTATACAAAAGGTCACATCTAAAGTTAAAGTTATGTTTTTTGAGATAAATGTAAAATGATATTTCCAGCTGAGAAAATAGCATTACTTAGTTACAGTACTAATAAGTATTTCTTAAAATATACCCCATATCATTGTTTTCACAGATGTATATTGCTCATTTTAGAAGTTGCTGAGCTTTTGAAACGAATAGCTGATATGAGTAATAGTCACGAATCAACGCCGAAATTAACCACACCACCTCCTCCCATGTACTGGTAACTTACACAGAAACGGCAATAAATTTCTGAACAATCTGCTTTCATACTATTTTTTGGCAATGAAAACCGTTGTACCAATACAAATTAGCAAAGTCATCTATTCCAGAACATTACAAAGTTTTCATTTCATCATTAAAGTGGATATCAAATTATTGACTTAATACATGTACATGTCAAATATTGTTTGAAAGTGATCCTATCTGTATGCAGATATACGTACACCTAACAAAATATCATCTCAAATAAACATTTCATCCAGATGTTTTGACTTGTTCAAGAAGCAAGCTGTTGTCATTTCGTCCTCATCGTGCTTAACTGTTGTTAATTATTGACTCATACAGTCTGGTTGCATGGTTGAAATTATTTAGAGTGAATTGTTGCACCAATGGTCACTCGAGAACAAAACCAACTTATACATTACCAATGAAGATAAAGATGTTGAAATCAGCGTTGTCTTCTATGATAAGATAACATAAGATAAGATATTCTTTATTTCAATCAGTTTAGGGGAAAACAATATTCAATTTACATTTTTCTACAGTCAATTACACAATGATTCCATAATAAAGATAAAAAATTCATAATTTTTTTTCCATTTTTCAAAAGTAATTTGAACAAATCTGGTATTCTCAATGCATTCTAATAGAGCCAAATATTGGATTTCGATGTCTTGCAAATCAAAAGAAACCTATTCAAGTACATCTAAAATATCTAATAAATCCTCTAAAAGCTTATCTCTCTCTTTCATAAATAATGACGATTGAGCATTGCATGCATGTTAAAATTGTTTACCATTATTTTACAGTGAGTACACATTTTTTTCATAGACAATAATGCAATAAAACGACTAACATATTTTCTCAGCCCAGGCTTTTCTTTAACAATTGCCCATAGATGAATTGGCTTTAATTTACAATGTATATTTCTATATACTGACATTTCATGAGAGTTGTACAACGATTGTTTCCATTTTGTTTCCTCTTCAATAAAAACTTTCTTGACTACTTGTTTTGAAAACATAGTTTTGTTGAAAACACTATCTGCATATACATCATAAGAATTTGACATATTATACTCAATTGCCGTCTTTTGAATAGTCTTAAAACAATATATTTATCTGGAACATCCCCGGAAGATAAAAACATAAAAGCTTTATTATGAACATTGGTTTTGTCCGCTCTTATTAGTCTACCGAGAAAAAGAAGGCAGCATTAATCTATATATCCTTTTACTGACCACATTCAGAGATTCGATGTACAGGATGGAGAGTTGAGCATATCAAAAGTCCTTGAACAATTCTCGAGAAATGCCGCTGGGTATATTCAAGATTGTACTGATCATTTTTAGTAAGATCAGTCCAAAGTTTACATGAATAAAGAGACGAGGGAAGAACGACTCTTTACCGAATTTTGGCTGATACAGCTGGGTTGATTTGGGAACTATTAACGCCGACAGGATGAAGTGAATGAATTTTACTTTTTGCGTTTTTGCAAGCTCGTTCTACAAGTCTATCACTTTTCAGATTAGCCTGGAATAAATAGCCAGCACAAATAACATGATTGCAATTGAGTATAACATTGCTAAAGAGTTATACATCATGTTTCGATGAAATATGTGACTGTTTATTGTAAACAATAGAAGCACCTCTATTTTGATTGTAATGTATTCTCCATTTGTAAGCATATAATTCTACAACATATAATGATTCTAGGAGAGATCGAGGCGAGTCACTTATTAAATCTGTATCATGGGCAAGCAGAATCCCTGGAAAATGCAAGCTGCCTATCAGTACACCGTTGGAAGATTTATTTAGTTCATACAATAAACCATTAATATATATCAGAAACATAAATGAACTGAGCACTCTACCTTGGCCAACACCTTGAGAAATTTTAAAAAATTCTGAATTGACTCCAGCAAAAGATACAAAACATTTACTATCATAGTACCAATTTTCAACATTTGCCACAAGGTGTTATCAATTCCAAGTTTATATGATAACTTATACAAGAGACGATTGTGTCATATTCTATTAAGAGCCTTTTCGTTATCAAGAAATGTACAGAAAACTGGTGAACCTCTCCTTTCATAATAATCATTGATTTCTTTTATAACATAACAAGCAGGGAGAGCACCATGATCACCTCAAAAAACCAAATTGTAATGGATGTGGAAACAAATTTGTCTATCTAATAAATCATTTTCAATATGAAACAGAATAATCTTCTCAAACAATTTACTCAGTGCTGATGTTACAGTTATACCTATATAATTTGTAGGATTACTTTCATCTTTGTTTTTGCCTTTAAAAACTGATATAACCTTACCATCCTTGAACATTTTGGTGCATGTGCATGTCTAACAAAATACATAATTTATCAACAATTTTATCGCCACAAAAAATAATATGTTCGTTCGTGAGAAAATCTTGACTTTGTGCTTTTCCCTTTGATAAGTTATATGATGTTGAATTTCCGCCCGTGAAATTGAAATTTTGGAATCCAGTGTTGAATTGAAATTAATGTCAATGTTGTACACAAGCTTGTCAATTTGCTGTTTAAATATCTTGTCGAATTTATCCATGTCCTGATTTTCCTCTGTGGATTTGAGTAATAGTCTTTCCACTATGTACAAATGTCAAATATGTTGTTTGCGGACTTGTCTTTCTATGATAATGAACTAGGAAGGTCCGTTTCTGCTGCTTTGACGATCTCATCAAATACGGACTGATGCCATTGTTTTGCCGACTGTCGGTGTAGTCTTCGATAGTTTAAAAACAAATGTGCATCTCTTGATCTCGGTGACCAGTCAGCTTTTCAGGAACGGTGGGCATCCCTCATATCGTAGTGAACTTGATGTAGACCACTGTCTTTTCAATATTGTTTAGTTAGATTTAGATGGATATGCTCAGATAATTGTCACACTCCTTTTTGTAGGAATTCAGATTATTGGAATTTGCTTCATTCTATTTGGGTATAATTCTCGATAGATCAAATGAAGTTTGTGTAAAAGCTTGTTCAAAACCAATTTCTGCAAAAACTGGAAAATGAACTAAAATGTCATAATTGAATTCTGGGTAAATTTTTTCGAGTTCAGTCATTCCGCTACAAAAATGAGGTCCAATATTGTTTTGGATTTTTTATCTTTTGATTGATACGAAAACACTTCATCGGATTCAAACGTATTACACAAGTTTCGTTCTGTGACGCAATCAATTTGTTGTTTGGATTTCAAGCTACTGCGTTTGTTTATGATGTCGGTATTAGATTGACATGTCAGGTTTCGCATAGCGCATCATAGAGATCAAAATGTTTTGGAAGCACATACTTGTAAGCTTGAACAGACAGGTTGGTGGAAGGAAGTAGGCAACCAATGATGTATACATGGCCTTGTCGAATTGTCAGTTTGATTGCAAGAATACGTTCATTAGAAAATTCAATCTGATTTATGGTGTAGTTTTCAGATTGTTTTACGATAAAAGCTACGCCGCCTCTGGTGGTGTTATTTGTGGTAACACCATGTTTGCGAATGTTGTAACTTGATTGTCAGAAAAGATCTCTCTGACTGATAATTTTAGACAGACAGTGCTGTGATATAAATACGATATCGCTAAAAGCGACTTATTGTTTATATTTATTGTTTAACTTTGTACAAACGTCTGAAAGATTTGAACAACAACTTAAAACAGTCTCATCATGTATGAACCTATTTATTCCAACAAAAGACTTATTTTCTACATATTTTGTAAGGCTGATTAAATGGATCAATTATTTCGTTTGAAGGAAGAATACATAAATATTCATTTTTTTGTTCAGAATATAGTTTCTGTTACACATAACCTGTTTGAAAATGGAGTATTTTTAAGATAACAGCTGAGTTGTATGCTGAATTAAATTAAACATGTGACAGCAACCATTGTTGCCTCGTTTTTCTTTATTAAGGCGGAGTTACAAGTATTTCTCTTCTATTCAACGATCTTTCAGAAAGCCATATAAAAAGATGATTAATTCAACTCCGATGATAGCAGAGATCTGTAAGACAATGGCAAAGATTCAGCTGACTACTTTGTCCTCTGCAGTTCTCATCATATGTTACTGCAATGCAGCAGTCCTACCTCCAAAGATCGATAAAAACTCAGTATCTCCACCGATACCCACCTCGCTCCCATTACGAAAGTGTGAATACCTAGGGAAATATTATGAACCTGGAGTTATCAAAATGGAGAAGAATGGTGATTGTGTGACTGATATCACCTGTATGGAAGGTGGTGTGATTTCGATCGGGGACTCGTCCGGTTGTTTCGGAATTATGGATAAAGGTAGGGACAGCCATGATCGGCTTTAAGCATCATGTGCAGACTAGGCAATGTTTCTGGCCAAAACTTTTCATATTTCAATTCATTTTTTGCAAGAAATTGCAGATATATTACTGTAACATTGTGCTTATGCATGAAGTATATACAACGTCACATAAAAAACTAAATTTATAATTTGAGTCAATTATAAGTGAAGTGAAAACGCACATTTCTGTTTAGTTATAGAAGTTATCTTTATGCTGTAAATAACGATGCTGAATTAAATCGCGTCACAAAGGTATAGAATTTTAATTTATCAGAAATATTAATTTTCCTGGCAGGCCTTTCGAATAAAAATCGAATAAAAATCAGTCACGTGACATTGATATCTAATTTAAGACTAATATACAAAAATGAATTGAGTGTAAACACCTTTATATCTGCAATATTGACATAGCAAGAGGGAACGGATACAATTTCTTCTATATAGCGTAAAAGGAACTAGACAAAAAAAAACAAAGTGTATGAGCAATCAGAGACCTGTATATATCCCTGGAACAATGACGCATTGTTTTCATTCGTGTGAGGGTTTGCCTATTTAAAACTATCTTCAGTGACATACGTATTACAAATGCAATACATGATACAAATGTTTTAAGCATATAAGTATGAATATTTAATTACATTGATTGTTGTAAGCATATACACAATCGTGTCATATGTAATTTATCAAACAATAACAACCATCTGATTTCCCGCAAACATGTGCAATAATTTTGGTTTTTCCTTTCCTTCATCAATATTTATTAAAAAACCATCTACCTCCTAATTGTAAATTTTTTGTTTTTAGAATGAACTATATTGCAAAAATTTTAAAAGTTTTATTTCATGTTATTCGACAGTTTTCCCAAATTACGCAATTTTATTTTACAGCAAAACAATTCGTGTTTTTATTGCGTGTGTAGCTTTTGAGAAAAACGTTAAATGACATTTCTAGCAGAGATAACTTCATTCCTTAATCACAGTGCTAATAAGTAATAAATTATTAAAAGATACTAGTAAATGTCATCGTTTTCACTGCAGTATATTGCTCATTTCAGAAGTTGCTGAGCTTTTGAAACGAATAGCGGCTATGAGTAGGAGTCGCGCAACAACGCCGGAAATTACCACGCCACTTCCTTTCATGTACTGATACCAACACAGAAACGGCTATAAAATGTCTGAACAATCTGTTTTCATACTATTAGTTGCACCAATACAAATAAACAAAGACATCTATCCCAGAACATTACAAAGTTTCTTTCAATATTTCAATGGTTAAGAAATTATTGACTCAATACATGCACGTCCAATATTGTTTGAAAGTGATCTTCTCTGCGTGGACACTGAATACCATCTCAAATAAGCATTTCATCAATATGTCCTTGTTATTGACAGTACATCTTCTTTAAAGGCGTTTGACTTGTTCAATAAGCAAGCTTTTGTCATTTCTCCTGATCGTGCTTAACTGTTGTCAATTATTGATTCATACAATCTGGATACATGGTTAAATTTTTTTTAGAGTTGATTGTTGCACCAATGGTCACTCGGCAACAAAACCAACTTATACATGTACCAATGAAGATAAAGATATTGCAGTAAGCGTGTCTCCTATGTACCAGCTGTATGTTAATTTGCCGTCAGTTTACAATGAGAAAGGAGTGATAAAAAATCATCAATAAGTAAACAATGGTCAATTGATGTATCACTGCACTCCACAGCAATTCATTACAAAGGTTTACAAAGGTATAATGTGATAAACATACATAACCACCACTCCTTACCTCCTTCTGAGGACTCCTGGCTACAGAGAACAATGCAGAAGTCCCAGTCATAAACGGCAACAGATGTTGACATTTTGATGGATGATGGCAAATGCGCCCTCTGTCTAAAGCTGTTAGCCTCAGACTCAATGTTTTGCATAGGATGAAATGAATATTGATATCATGTCAGTCTAACGAGATGATTTTTTTATTTAAATAAATTGCCTTTGGTATATAACCAATACATACTAAGTAACTTATCTCGTCTCCCACAAAGCTTAATGAAATAAAGTTTTCGACTTTATCCTTACCAGGAGAAAACAGATATATTCTGATGATGTAAGACAGCTCAAATAATCAAGACACTATTTAACCTTTAAAAATAAAATTTAAAAAATATTCAAAGAAGGAGCATGGATACATCACTACTAACACAAACGAACAAAACAGATGCAATTGATTTACATTTAATAACATTCGTATCATTACTATCAAACAGTAGCATAAAATGTTGAAACGAACTAGACAATATCTCATCCACCACAGATAACTATTTGAACTTCCTTCATATTCAATATTATAACCTCCAAAACAAAGATATATTGAGTCAAGAGAAAATCAAATTGTAAGCAAACGTAATTAAAAATAAGTATACAATTTGATTAAACTATTGAGTAATGGATAGAGTGAATACAGGTTTAAATGTTCAAATAAAACACTTTCTTGATTTTTGACAAAATATTTTAGCTGAAAAAGCGAGCAAGAAATGTTAATACAAATGTTTATAAAGTAATCAATGGATCAGAATTGCGTTAATACTCTTGATACAAGTATAATCCGGTTATTGTAAATCATTTGGGGGTTTTTCTTAAAAATGATCCTACTCTGTGCAGTACGTGTATACTAATGATTGTTAATGAACAAAAACATGAATATTACGCCCTACGACACCCTCTAAATATGTAAAAAAAAATTCCTATGGTTATCCTACGAAATTACGTTTAGATAAGCACCAAAATGTCAAGCGACGATTTCAATGTTCCATGTAAGTGATGCTTCACTAGATTGGACAAACACAATCAGAGAACGCGGCCAATTCTGGGAAATGGTCAATTCGTTACACAGATGTTTTGAAAAGAACAATTAAGCAAGCTTTGCAATATATGGAACAATTAAAACTTATTCTAAATAATTTTACAAAGCTAAATAATCAGTTAAGACATCCAAATCTTATGTTGATGAGGTTAATCAACCTGGCACAGTTTCTTATTTGAAGTTTTCTCAATTCATTGAAATTCTACATCATTTACTCGTTTTTGTTTGAAATTTCAAAAGATATAACCCTGAACAAATTGACTTATTGGTAAATTTCTGTTGGTTTTAATGATATAGAGAGAATCTATTTGTGCAGATTGTATACTTCTTGTATTAATGAAGATTATGTCACATTATGTTATAGCTTGACACGTGATCTACTATAATTATGTCGATAAGTTGTATACAAATATTTTGCGCATAATACAACATCAATATTTTGATTAGACGCTAGCGACGAAAATGTCTTCGATTTTTAATAATTTAACCAAAATATGTTCACCTCGGTAAGATTTATTGGACCAACAGCTGCTGTTCTCTTCATGCTAACAGAAGACGTATTCTGAAAGCTTTCAAAACTGTCAGTCATGTGGACGGCACATGTTATAAATAAAACCAACAAGGTAAGTCGTCATAAGACTTGCATGATATACTGGAGACATGAAAACCTACCTTATTTTCGTGATTCTTGTGATTCACTGCTTCTCAGTATCTGCAGAACCTTCACCGTTCCCTCTAGGCCCCCAAGGCTGTGATTACCAGGGGAAACTATTCGCTCCAGGAGATTCGATCCCGGGTCTTTTTAGCCGGGACGGAGACCGCTGTTCCGGAGCTACCTGTACCGAGACGGGGAGAGGACAGTATATGATCATAAACTGGGATAGTCCAGAGTGTCCAACAGAAAAACCGAAAGCCAGCAAACCGTGAATTCTTATGAACCATTCAAAGGGTAAATATTCGTACTTAATTTGAGTCAATAAGGAATTCGCATTAATTTATTTCAAGATGATAAATAAAATATGTTTGATATTTTTTTCATTTGAAAACTAAATCGCTGAATTTAGTCAGTATTGCATAATACTGAGGCTAGAGCAAAATAATGCCGGTAATCGCATTTATCATAAATTCTGATTATTTATAATTGTGTTTGTTTCAACAAGCTTTTCTAAAAATAGGTTTGAAACTAAGTAAAAACTGAATTGTTGATTGATATTATCGGTCTTAGATCTCATTGTGTTAAAGGTTACATGAAGTCGCAACATAACACATTTGTTTATTCCGGAGTGGAACATAAGAAAAAAATACAAGCGAGTTAAAATATTTTGAGGAAGTTTTTGCAATTTTTGCATATCTAAGCATGCATAAACAGTTTATTTCCAAGTTTTGCTACGCAATTACATGAAATTTAATAATAGACAACAGGGACATTCTTTCTTCTTATTTTCACGCATAGAAAATTGTTAAAAATTTTTAACAAACCCAACTTCGACTTTTTTCTTCTTATTATTAAAGCATCACATCGCTACCAACCCACCCACCCACCACATAATTAAGAATTTGTTGATTGGACAACTCACTTTTACCATTTCCCAAATTTACTTCCTATTATTCTGAGAATATATATTATTAGCAACAAAAGAAACTTAACATCAAACAAAAAGCATGAATAACAAAATCGAAAGAAAACAACCGTACCATAAATACCTAGCGCTATAATTTTTTAAATATGAATAATCTATGATCATTAATTTAGAAGAACTTCTGCATGTAAGGTAAACAGAAATTTTGTTGAAGAGAAGCAGTTTCTTATACCTTAATAAATCGTAAATAATAAATGGATAGGTCCACTACATCTTGATGATATAGTAGTTAAAGTTTACGAATATATTGTACATATAGCAAAACTATTGATGTTGATTTCAAACTCTCTTGTTTTTCAGATGCATATACTTAGTATAATGGAAGGAAACTCTCGACCAGGTGTATTGATTGTAGAAGTGAAGAAATGAAATATACATAAATCTTATACTTGGAGACAATAATTTTATTTAATATAAATGCGGTTCTTTGATCTGATTTCAAAGATATGTATATTAATATCAATAGTTGCTGAAGAAAAAGATTGGAAAGAAGTTTATATTATTTATATGTTCTTTAATTGATAGCACATTTAATAATTGTCATGAAATTATAACTGAAACAAAAAAGTAAAGTCGAAATAATGTATACAAAATATCACTTTATAATTGATAGCTTTATGACGTCAGAAATATGGAGAGACAAAAGGCTTCTATTTCATAAGTTTGCTCGAATCTAAAGAGTATTAGGATATATGTACATTTAAGAAAACATGACTTAAATTATCAAACGTTAAATTTTTACAAAATGTTAGTTGAGGAAAAGCGAAAATAGTTCATCTTTTATTTGATAAGAAACACATGACATGTGTCTTGTCTGCTGATTTGATTTTTGTAATGGTCACTGTTACGTGTATCGTTATAATCAATAAAAAATCAATATAAATCTTGTCGATGTCAAAATAATAAATCACAATTTAAAACCCAAAACCCAAAACCTATGCTAAGCTATGTTGATCTGAGTGCAAACATTGATTGATCTCTAATAAGAGGTAAATTTTAAAAACTTGTAAAAACGACAGTCGGTAGTTATTCCTGTGCCACAGTAACGTCTTTAATTAGATGGATGGAGTTATTTTGCTTTCAACGCTTAGCATGCGTGGATCTAGAGGGAGGTCGGGGGGGGGGATTCCAAAATCCCCCTTCTCCCCTGGAAAGATCAAATTTCTTAATTCACGTAGTAAAATTCTAGAGTATTCAAGAGTATGTCTCTGACCCCCTTTCCCGACGACAAACATAAATATTCCTCTGACCTCCCCCCCCCCCCACCCTCCCCCGGAAAAAATCTGGATCCGCGCATGCTAAATACTCTTTCCTCGTTCTGATTTTGTGACAATTCTGCGCTTACTGCATAGTTAAAGACATCAGTATCATGTATGAATATACCATCTGACTTTGGAAATGCTTATGATGGCGTAAATACTGCCTGTCTAAGGGAATGACACGCATTGTTTTCTGTATCACCACAAACAAACGACCTTTTCGAATTTCTGAGATCATAAAGAGGAAACGCAAGATCCACGACTCTCTAGGAAGTTGACATAATCTAAGAAAGCTTAAATATTTGTTCGGTTTTTTGTCATTGGCTTATGGACCTGGGTGACTCCTGTTGTCGGCAATATTCCTATATAACTATACATATAGTTGTGAATGGTCAACAGAGAAGTTGCATCATCCCATCGAGTCCTGTAAAAAATTATCTTCCTGTCAAGAAGCTTGAATCATTTGTGTTAAGTGAGAATTTAGACTCTTACAAATAGTCCTCCGGGGGAGGGTGGTGGGGGGAGATCAGAGGAATATTTATGATTGTCGTCGGGAAAGGGGGTCAGAGACATACTCTTCTTAATATTAATCATACAGTCTTAAACTAATTACCATTGTTTTTCAAAATAATAATACCACCGTGCAGCTATCTTTGAACTCAAGAAAAATGTTTTGGATCCTAGACCATTCATCACAAAGTCTTCAAAGTACACAAACAAATCTTAGGAACCTCTGTATTACATTCATTTGCTAAAAAATATTACACAAAATAGTTGATTATATCAAATTGAATTGCAATTTTCAGTACATTTGTGTTTTTAAAGCATATTAAACCAATAAACAAATTAAAAGACGACATATTTTATACATACATATTTAATAAACATGAAAAATTAATTGAACATGTTTTACACTTACATATATATTACATTGAACTAGGAGATTGATTAAGAAATACATGGAGAAGTTTGAGTTGAAATCCCATGATTCAACAATATAGAGAGACATCATTCTGTCAACAATATAGAGAGACATCATTCTGTCAACGATATAGAGAGACATCATTCTGTCAACGATATAGAGATACATCATTTTGTCGACGATATAGAGAAACATCATTCTGTCGACAATATAGAGAGACATCATTCTGTCAACGATATAGAGAGACATCATTTTGTCAACGATATAGAGAGACATCATTCTGTCAACGATATAGAGAGACATCATTTTGTCAACGATATAGAGAGACATCATTCTGTCAACGATATAGAGAGACATCATTCTGTCAACGATATAGAGAGACATCATTCTGTCAACGATATAGAGAGACATCATTTTGTCAACAATATAGAGAGACATCATTCTGTCAACAATATAGAGAGACATCATTCTGTCGACAATATAGAGAGATATCATTCTGTCATTGATTATATTTATATAGTTTATGCCTTGGGATATACAATGTATCCAGCAGCCGATGCATACCTAAAAAGAGG
Organism: Magallana nippona; assembly: GCA_033439105.1. NCBI lineage: Eukaryota > Metazoa > Mollusca > Bivalvia > Ostreida > Ostreidae > Magallana > Magallana nippona. Next base: position 5,863,041 of record CM065922.1, read on the forward strand.
TTTTAATTAGCATTTAATAAAACTCCTGCTTAATTTAGGCGACTGACTGACCAATCTAACATACATTTGTACTATATAAAAATTCAGAATTAATTAGGTGTCTTGAAGAATTATTTTTTTAAAAATATAACCCTAAATCAACTAAAACCAATTAGCTGCTGAGTTGAGCTCTGTGGGATACAATGTTTAGTATTGAGAGACCTACAGTGACATGCCATAATTATTGCAACTTTTTCCCGAAGTGTTTTATTACTCATTTTTATTCTCTTTGTTTTTTAAGGTTGAAATCCCACATTTCCCATTTGTTTACAATAATGATTTTTGGAACAAATTATATGGGGCATGATTTCCCCTTGATCCCAATTTAAGTTATTCTCCTTGTTTAACTCTTCAGTGTTGTTATTGTAAACAATAGAGGGCATACAACATGAAAAGTCAGAGGAGCAAAGAAAACTAACTATAGATTTGTACATGTATATACGAGTTGAAAAACAATGTAAATTGGCAGAAATATTTTCTTTGGAAAAGTCTACAATTTCTAGGCTTGTGATAAATTTTATTCATGGGGTATGGAAAGAACTCCAACCGTGGAAGAAAAAGTTTGAGTGATGCGGGGGGGGGGGGGGGGGGGGGTGACAGAATTTTGATTCGGAAGGTGAGGAAGAATAGAAGAATAGAAGGCATACTCGGTGTGAAATGGTGGATAATGTCAATCAACTTGCACCCCCCTCCCCCCCCCCCAAAAAAACCACCATAATATGTAAGAACAATTCACAGGAGACTCCACTCCCCATGGAATCAACAGACATAAAGTAAGGAAGAACCTTTCTGCGTCAGTCAATGATTAGAAAACGTCGTATTTAGTGGTGTAAGAATATGACAACCCATGAAGTTGACAGTTACTGGAGAAAGGTAATTTTTTCTGATGACACCCAGATAGTTATATAAAATAAAAACCGAGATTATATGTATGGAGAACTCAGAATGAAGTATACCGATCAGAGTGTGTTGGTCAACATGGCCGCAATGTGAGGATAATTGCTATGTTTTGGGGATGTGTGACATACTTAGGAGTGAGAACACTTATACCAATATCTAGGTAATATAAGCAAATATGAACTCTGAGAAGTAAATTGAAACTCTTTATCAAAATCTATGGCCAGTTATTGCAAAACATTTTGGAAATTATCCATTTATATTCCAGTGTGACAATGCCCCATGGCATGCTTCCCAATTAACAACTGCCTCGAAAAATGAAATGATTTACATTGTCTTGAATGGCCCTCACAATCACCAGACCTTAATATAATTGAAAACAAGGTTGATATTTAAAATTCGTCAAAGAAAATCACTGACAGCTATTAGATCCAGAGATGATTTGATAACCGAAAATCTGGTCCTCTCTAACTATTCACTACTGTGGTTTCATCAATATTCATTGAATACCAATTTTCGTGGAGTTCGTTATGTTTATCCACGAAATTAAATGTTCATTGAAGTGCAATTTTTACTAATTTTTTGTATTGATATAATCATTGGCCACGAATTTACGCATTATTGAAACTGTAATTTTCACTTTATCCATGAAAATTGATCCCCTCGAATATTAATGAAATCACAGTATATCAGAAACTGATATCAAACAATTCCAAGAAGAGTAAAAGCTGTAAGCGCATCTAAAGGCCACATCACTAAGTACTGTAAATTTCAAGTAAGTGTTGTTTATAGATTTTGATTTGTGACAGTTTGAAAAGACGAGAAAGTTTGCTGACTCACAATGACCTTAGGGAAAAGTTGCCTCAATTTTGGCCTGGCACTGTAACTTAGCCAGACCTAACGTTAGTTACCGTAAGTTACCGTTAATAAATTTCTGAAATACTCTATATAAGTGTGTGATTTATAATAAATTGGTTAATTAACCAATGTATTTGATTTGCTGGTATTTCTTTTACTACAATTTCGTCGAAATTAGACGTGAAAGTATCATAGTTCTTTTAAAAAGTAATATCTCAATGATGTCAGTGTTTTAGGCCTCCATATATTAGGTCGACACTATTGCCACTGGCAATGATGTCGGTCGTTTTAGGCCTACATGTTGTAGGTCGACTCTATTGCCACTGGTAATGGTACAATGACATGTGGTGATAACGAACAGTGTTCAAATCAAAAGTCCAAAGGAAAATTACAAAACAGGAGCAGAACAAACACGGACCTCTTTAAAAAAAATAGAGGTATGATCAGGTGCCATGGAGGAGTGAGTATCCTCTGCTGACCAGTCACACACGCCGTGTGCTCTTTGTCGTAATCGGGAAAAGCGGGAAAATCCGTAGTTAATTAGGTGGTTAGATATGGTGCAACAATAGTATGTAAAACGTCAGTCAGCATCCGACCCAGTGGAAGATTGTATTTGCTGACAAGGTCGTTGTATCGACCATAGAATTACGAAGAAAAGACTTCATTCGAGACTGTTGATAGTCCTGTCAACTTGTTTGTCAGTAGCATGCGTCGTCTAAGAAACTGTTCATACGTAGAGCATGCACTTGCGTATCGAATTAACTAAGAGACAAAAACACCATATGCAGGTGATGAGGGTAAATTGCTACATAAGCAAGAAAAATTACATATAGAAAAATTGAAGTCATTACGTTTATGATAAAGTTTTGTTGTTAGTCAATCAATGTCACTTTCCAGTTAAATATCCAATTATGAAACAAATGACGCAGACTCTGTGGTATGGTTTATTTAAAGTTCACTGGAATATATCGAGTCTACGTAAGTATGGAAGTAACAATTGTTAATTGATAATGCATCGTCGATATACCTACATGTTGAGTTTAAGGCAACACCGAGTGATTTATTTTTTTCACGTACAAGTTTTGAACAAGTTCTACTTCAAATGAATACAAAAATAGATCTGCTAACAATGGGGGCGCAATTGGTACCCATTGGAATTCCAACAGATTGTTGGAAGACCTGATTTCCAAAAACTACATAGATGTTGTCTATCAGAAACTCAAGCATATTTTAATATCCACTTCAGAGTACCAAATAGTTTTTAACAAAATAGTTTTGCAAATGACGGATGACAAGGTAAGTAAAGTTACGTGATCCATTTATATTGAAAAAGCAGCTATCAATGATGTCAAAAAGCATTGACTTTAATTTATCGTGGAGGTGCTTGTATAAAGTGAGAAAAGTGGTAAAATATAATTTTAAAATACAAGTAAATGAAAAAAAAAATGCTTTACAATCCTTACCTTTAGCTAAAATTCATCCTGAAGCTCAATCGTCTGTCTTCGTTAGGTAAAATATGAGATATGTTTGTGAACGACAAAATTAAAGTCGACTCCGGCTTTAATCCGGATTTGAACACACTTGGCTTCGGTTATTGACTTATCTATTCATAAATTATTTGTGATAGTGGGTTGTCCCGAAGAATTTACAAGTCCACTTTCAGGCTTCTTTGATATATTCTGATTGGATATAGGAGTTAAACCCTGTAATATAATAAATAATTATCTGCATTAAAATGATCAATGTTAACAATACGTTTCAGCATAAAAACATTCATTCATATTCAAATATACATAACATATAATACGCACATTACCAAATGATTACCGCACAGAGTTCACCAATTAACTATTTGAAAAGAAGAATAACTTTGAACACAATACATGTTATAGTTTAAAGGTAAATAAAAGTTATTCCCGTTGAATCCAATTTACAAAAATTTAGAAATATGCTGATCAGCAGAGGATGCTCACCTCTCCATGGCATCTGATCCTGCCTCTGAGGTTTTCCAGAAGTTCTTGATTGCTTTACTTTGAACTATTATTTGAATACCGAATTGTCGACGGATTTTTCCCGATCATGAAATTTTCCCAAATTACGACAATTACCCCGATAATGACATTTTTACCGATATGACATTGGGCGCACGGCGGGTGTGACCGGTCGGCAGAGGATGCTTTCTCCTCCATGGCACCTGATCCTACCTCTATTTTTTTTATTAGAGGTCCGTGTTTGCTCTGCTCCTGTTTTGTAATTTTCCTTTGGAGTTTTGAATTTGAACACTTCGTCATCACCACATGTCATTTCTTTATAATGATCAATATAATATTTAATTAGTAAAAATAAAAACTGTCAATGTAGCTCCCTTCATATTGCATACTAGTTTCTAGGTACATATAATATACATAAATAAAATATTACTTTGAAACGATCACCTATTTATGAACAAGATTTTACATAATGCCTAACTTCTGAATGTTCGTCAGATCATTTATGGTACTGTCTAAATACAAGTAATATGGTTACAGTAATTAATGTATCACATATATTAGAAATAAGATATAAGAGCTTAGATCTCAAGGTTATGTATTACTGTGATATTTAATAAAATTCATTCTTTCATAAAGAAGATAATTACTAGTAAACCTCAAAAAGTAGAATTAGCAAAATGTAACAATTAACAGAAAATATTAAATAAGTATTTATTAAAGTTCAAGAATACCAAAAAAAAAAGAACACTTACTATAACTGACTTCTTCAAAATGTAGGTTTCAGATATAAATTAGATAAATTGCTTCATGTTGAAAACAAGTCTTTCTCATTGGAAGCTTAGCCTTGGTCTGTCGCAAATACCATTTAGTTAAAGCGGGAAAAGTTATAAAAAAAATCATACTATTGATTATGGTAAACCACCTGATCATGTTCATATGCATGAAAGTGACCATACAGGTGAAATGGCTTAAGTCTCTAATAATGATTATTTGATAGGCGCATAAAAGACATATAGGAGCTCTCATGAGTGATATCCACCGTTTATTCAGCTAAACATGCGATAAAAGAAGTTATAGGTATAGTAATCTGTTTCTAAATATGTAAAATATAAATGAAGTGTAGGATGTTGATGATGATGATGGTGATGAAATATGAATAATGCATGAATGTAATTAAAATCATAAAGTTCACACTACTACATTTTTATTACTACATGTAAAGTTTAAGCAATTTTTACAGGCATGTATAATAGCAAGGCATTTCATCACACGCCTATCCCATGTGTTAAAAAACGTATGTAACACTTATGATAAAAATGAACTATGCTTGTATAACATACTAGTATGTGTAACATATGGGGAAAAGTTCGTAGAAAAATTCAATTATCTTTTGATTTGCAAATCCCTTGCCGTCTGGCAAAAAGACAGAATGTATCAATGAATGAAAATACTGTAATTATTAATAAACACAAATGTACAAAACATTAAAATTTAACAAATATGTAGTTTTCATTTGTGATATTCAACAATTTTAGTCTATTAAATTAAACACATATATATGTACATACATGTAACATAGACTTTTGACAAATATGTATAAATACTTTTCTTTTAACACATATTGACAAAAATACGAATATATGAATTCATGTTAGCTTTAAAGATTTCTAGTTTTTCTAATTTAGAAAAAAAATCGCAAATGCAAGGACACCTTAATTAATGTAAAAATTAAATTAAAAAAGGGAAAATATCATTTACATAGAATTTAACTCTGCACCATCCTGATCTCCCTAAAGTGTCGTGGCATACAAGTGCACGCTAGATCGAGTCGATGGTACTTCTGTGAAGCTCATATTTTGGAAATGAATGCTGTATAGAACATGAGCTGCTTAAGAACAAGAGACTCTTATTCTCAAACGAAATTTACTAACAAACACTACTTTGAAGTGCAGTAAGAACAACATTGACGTTTTTGAAGAAACATAAATATTCAGCTTATGATAAATTGAAATAGAGTTTATAGATTTCGTTATGTTACAACCAACCAAGTGAAAAAAAGAAAATAAATAAGAAATAAATAGCTATTCAAAAAAGTAAAAAAAAAATGTACTAAAAACCCCACAGAATTGTGTGAATCTTCCTGCAGTAACACTCACTCACTCAATCCTCTTTGCGCCGTCAGGTGCTTGAGGCGCCTACAAGGGATTTCCACCTGGCTCGGTCTGCAGCTATTCGAGGTGCTGCCTCCATCGTCAAGCCTCTGTTTTTCAGGTCTTTTAGAGCAGTTCGTCTCCAAGTCTCCTTTGGCCAGTCTCCATTCCTTTTTTTCTCTGGGGTGTCCATCTTAGGGCGACCCTGGGCAGTGAGTTGGGGGGCATGCGCAGGACATGGCCTAGCCATCGTCAGCGTCTTGTTTGGATGATCTGTGATATTGTAGTCATCCCAGTTCTTTTCAATAGTTCTTCATTTGAGATGGTGTTTGGCCGAAAGATCTTTAGGATACGTCTGAGGGATTTGGTTTGGAAGACTTCAAGTTTTCTTTCAATTAATAGAGAGGTTTTCCAGCACTCTGAACCATATAGGACACTGAGTACTTTGCTATTGAAGATCTTGATCTTGTCGTGGATGTTGAGTACTGTGGATCTCCATATAGGCTTCAACATTGCAAAAGCTTGGTTTGCTTTGCTGATCCTGGTGTCGATTTCAATGTTGCGGTCGCTCGTTGTGGTGACTTTGCTGCCCAGGTAAGTAAACTCCTCAACATCATTTATTGGTTTGCTATCGATAAGTACTGGCTTTCTGTTAGTGGTATTTACTCGTAAAACCTGAGTCTTTTTAGTGTTGACCTTCAATCCGATTTTGCTAGCTGTTGCGCTGAGAGGCTCTATCTTCTGCTGGATATCCTTATCCTGGTGTCTGCTTGATAAGAGACCTAGGGCATCACAGTAATCCAGGTCCTCTAGGATTGAGGTCAGTGTCCACTGCAATCCCTCTCTTTTGCCTTCTGTGGTGTTCTTCATAATCCAATCAATTGCGAGGGAAAACAGCACAGGTGACAGAATGCATCTTTGCTTCACTCTGGTGTTCACTGCAAAGGGCTCCGTGAGCTGGTTGTTGTAAATCACCAGGCACTCAAAGTTTTCATAGAGGGACTGGATGATGTGAACCAGTTTCTGGGGAATGCTGTAGTGACGCAGGATCTTCCAGAGGTACTCACAGCGTAAGCTGTCAAAAGCCTTCTCGAAATCGACAAATACAGCATCCAGTCTGCTGCTCTACTCACATGACTGTTCCAGTATCTGCCTTAGTACAAATATGCGGTCAACACAGGATTTCCCCTTTCTGAATCCAACCTGCTCCTGCCGAAGTATGTCTTCTACAGCAGTTGTGATGCACTGTAGTATGATGCGAGTGAAGACCTTGCTGGTGAGAGAGAGAAGTGTAATCCTACGCCAGTTGTTGCAGTCTCCAAGGTCACCTTTCTTGGGCATCTTGACGATCACTCCTTTCTTCCAGTCATCTGGGATATCCTCTTTATTCCATATATCTTGGAGGATGCGCTGCAGTATGTAGGGTGTTTCTTTTCCTTCTGCTTTCAACATCTCGGGACAAACACCATCCTCCCCTCGGGCTTTATCATATTGCGTTTTTCACCTCATTTAGCGTGATGGGGCCCATTTCTATCTCAAGGTCTGTCTCTGCCTCATCAATGTCGGGGGGTATCGGTGGTTTTGGTCGGTTCAGAATCTTCTCTAAGTGCTCTCTCCATCTCTCTACTTTTGCCCTTTCCTCTGTGATTGCAGAACCGTCTTCTGCTTTTAAAAGGATGTCTTGGTTGGGGTCGTGATCACTTCTTAGTTTCTTCGTGATCTGGTAAACGGTTTTTATGTCTTTAATTTCGGCAGCTCTCTGTGCTTTTTCAGCAAGCTTGTCCGTGTAACTGCGCTTGTCTCTCCTTGTTGATTTCGTCACTTCCTTATCTTTTTCTCTGTATAAGGCACCTGCCCTTTCTTTCAGTCTGGGTGACTTTGCATCTAGAAAGTTTTTCTTTGTTTCCTCTCTTCAATGGTGGTCCACGTGTCTTTAGATAACCATTCTGATTTGGTGGATTTTCTGTAGCCTATGACCTCAGTTGCAGCATCATTCACGGCCTGGTGGAATTGGTCGATACTGATAGCTGTCTCATCTTGGAGTGCGCTGTATCGGTTTCTGAGAGTGATGTTGAATTCCTCTCTGACACCTGGGTCCTTGAGCTTGGTAACATCAAATCGTTTGCTGTTGCTAGTACCGCTCTTGGCCTTTCTCAGCTTAAGACGAATCTTTGCTGTAACAATGTTGTGGTTACTATCGATGTTGGCATGTTGCATTGCTCGCATGTCCTGTAGAGATGACATGTGGTGATAACGAACAGTGTTTTCAAAAGTCAAAAGGAAAATCACAAAACAGGAGCAGAGCAAACACGGACCTCTTTAAAAAAAAATAGAGATAGGATCAGGTGCCATGGAGGAGTGAGCTCCATTTGCTGTTGATCATAATGTGGTCGATCTGACTTTTGGTGTGTCCATCTGGTGATGTCCAGGTCAGTTTGTGAATGGTTTTGTGAGCAAAGAGACTGCCACCTATGACAATGTCATTATCCTCGCACTCTTGCGTTGAAATCCCCCATTAGTTGTGTGACATCATGTCTTGGAATGTCATCAAGTACTGCTTGTAGGGAGCTGTAGAAGTTTTCTTTGGCTTCTTCATCTGCATTGTTACTTGGTGTATAAGCAGGCACTATGGAGACATTGGCGTACCGGAAGTTGAGTCTGACATACAATTGGCGTTCATTGATAGGCCTTCATTGAAGGATAGTATTGGCAAACTTTTGGCTGATGAGAAGAGCTACTCCCTCATGATGGTTGTTATCATTTCGTCCAAACCATATAATGACTTCTCCTGAGTTCAGTCTCTGTTTTCCTGTTCCTATCCATCTGACTTCATTCATGGCCAGCAATGATAAGTTGTACTGTTTCATCTCGTTTACCGCTTGGGAAAGTTTTCCGGTTTGGTATAGTGTCCGGACATACCAACACCCAATTTGGATGTAGTGTTTTGGTGTCAGGAGATCTGCTATCGGGTCTTTAACCGCCATAGTTCCATTTGTATGGCCTGCTTCACCCCTTTCACCAGTTGAAATATAGTTCCTTGTAGTCGTTTCCGTAGCAGTCGTGGGTTTTACGAGGTAGGATCGCTGGCCCTACGCTCAACTCTCCTCCTTTCTCATCCGGACTTGGGACCGGCAATGGCGGAGTTCTGCAGTAACATGCCCACTCATATTAGTGTTAGTGTAATATTAATATTGAGTTTCGCTAAAGATATTCTTATCGGTTTTATATCGTTATTCAAACATTCAAACATGAAATGTTATGTTTTTGATAATAAGGTACATGTATAATATAATATGCATATATGCAATATGAAATGTAATTGTATGAAAATTAGCAGTTACCTCGAATACCAATTTAAAAGAAAGAAAACATTTATCTCAAGTACTCCTAAATGTGTGGGCTTCTTATAAAGGCGGAGTCTTAATTTTAAAGATGTTACGTTTAACATATAAGATAGCAACATAAGCATCGTAAGATATTTTTTTTATCCGGCTTATAAAACAAACTAACTGTTGTGCTACCTAAACCAACAAACAAAACACTATATAGGACCATGTATGGCGCTGTTCTTTTGACAATTCTTCCGGTTTGCTGTTGGATGACGATTTCCCCGGTTTATGTGAGTGGTAATATTGTTAAAACAGAGGCAATCCACATGCTAGTATGTACAAATGGTAACCGTGTAAGCAATGTGTATTGTGGGTCGAATGGTCTAATCCAAAGTTACTCCCGAAGCTATTTTAGATGTCTGGTTTTTTCCTCCGTGTTCTCCCAGATACTGGTATATATCTTACATTTATTATTTATATTTAAATATATGTACAATTGTGCTTCTTTAAAGCATAAAAGCTTGAATGTAAATCATGTTTACAACCAAATATACATGTAGGTATGCATGAATAAAAATATCGTTTGATACTGACAACCAGTCTCTTATCTCTTTACTAACAACAGGCTAACCCGCTGATATGTTTCTCTTTCTCATGTGATACAGTGTGTATATGATTCTTGAAACATCGTTATTATTTTGATGTAACAACTACATTGAAAAAAAATATTTCTTTATTATTTTTGTGGTCAAATATGGTCAGTAAAATTCTCTTTTTGACTTGTATAGTAAGATTACAGCAACAATGTATGCGGAAAAGCATTCAGTTAACATCGCAAACATCTAATCCTTTATATCAATCAAATCGCGTCATAATATACTAAATGTTTTCAGTTATTATCCAGTCCATTGTCGCAACTTGTTGGGATACATCGTCATCAACTGGGTGTTTGTAAGTGTATAAGTTGTTGCTAGTGTGCAACAGTTTGTTGGCAAGATAGCAAAAAAAAACCTAGCACTTATAAGCACAAAACTTTGCATACATTTAAAGCATTCTAATACGTGAAACCGTATTAATTTCCAAAATTAACGGTGATTTATTTCCCAATAGAAAAGAGGAGATACCTTTCAAATTTTGTGTACGAGTTTACAATACAACATAACAAACGGACACAATGTAATATAGTGACGTGGTTCAAGGAAAACAGTTAAACACACTTGTTCTTGTCTTTTACCCTTTTCTGGTTTCATTAAGCGGACATTTTTTAATCTCTATTATTTAAAGCAATTCAACATAACATGCTAAAGTGTTCACATTATGATTGAATAAAATAAACCTTTCCCCAAATCGATGCAAAGCGCCGATAAGCATGCCAAATTGAGAAATAGTTAAACCTAACTGTAGCTTTAAACTATCATTAATTAAGAATTACTGGAACATCTGTATATTGTCACTGCAGCGACACAGCTGGCCGGAAACTGTAATATAATGACAGCATCGACCTATGCTCACTATATGAAGTACCTATATATTGTGACAGAGATAAAAGCAAACTCCTATAGTCAGAAAATTGGCGAACAATGAAGGGGTCAGTCTTCGTTTTATTATTATGCTTCGTGAACGGGGGGTTATTGAGCCCGATCCCGCCCACTTTCTCGTCCACTACCCCACCGTTTACCACGACCCTATTTACTCCACAGATGCCAGGCTGTGAGTATGGGGGAAACGTCTACCCCCCTGGAGCAGACATCCCGGAACTTAGCGGAAAATCCGGAAGCTGGTGTTACGGTGCTTACTGTAGTGAGGGTTTCGGATCGTACTCTATCATTCATTGGGATGACTTTAACTGTGGGGTCGAAACATCGTGTAAGTATCCTTTCTATTAAATTGCTTTGATTTATTCATTTAAAAGATGTAAATTTCACAGATTAAAGTGTAAAATTTACATATTAAAGTGTGAATTTTTTAGATTAATGTGTAAATTTTACAGATTAGAGTGTGAATTTTACACTTTAAAGTTTAAATTATACACATTAAAGTTTGAATTTTACAGATTAAAGTGTAAAATGTACAGATTAAAGTGTGAATTTTACAGATTAAAGTGTAAATTTTACACTTTAAAGTGCAAATCTTGCAGATTAAAGTGTAGAAAAAAATGTGAAGTGCATATGTGGTACTAATACGCTTCCGTGGGTGTGGGACACCTCCATATTTTGACGTATTTTCTATTAAAAAAAAAAGCCAATAAAATCAAATATAATTTTAAATATTTTTTTCTTTCCAAAATCAGCTATCTAACAGTGTGGGCAATGGGTCATGAGTTCTAATCCCGCTTGGGCTTTTATAATTTTAACCTTCCCCCCAAAATTTTAAAATTGAATTTTTGGTCAAATTTTGTTATACTTGAAAATTCTAAACCAGTGAAAGTATTTTGAAAAAAATGTACATGTAACTTTTATCCACATTAATATCAACACCTAACTCTATTATCATATCCGAAGAGGTCAACGATTCTTTCAAAGTCCATCCTCGATAAATACTCTCGCTTAAAGATGTCTAATTAATATGAAATTATATATTTTTATCATACATTATATGTTTATGTTTAAATGATTGAGTTTAAATCTTAATGAAATTTAAAGATAATATGAAGAAAATATCACTGGAAGATAGTCGTACATTATTAGCAATTAAGTAAGAAATAGTTTCACCTCTTTGGTATAATGTATCTCGTTAGCAAAAACATTTCAATGACTTTTTCTGATTTCCTCTAGTACCAACAACACCAGAATATACTGGTTCCAGCCCCAGCCCCACCCCCAAGCTGACCACCCCAACGCCGCCTACAGCTTGATTTGTGGATGTTATAACCTCTGAAGGAAGCCTCACCTGAGACAACCTATGAATAAACATTATTTGGAATATCTTTAAAAGATATCTCTGCTTCATATTTCTTAGACAGATATAAAAATATGATGTGATGTTGCAATACAAATGTATCAAAATCGTTTTATCCCCCTTTGTATTGATAGTAGTTGACAAGGAACAGAGATACATGCGCCTTGATGAAACACGCCAGGTTAATGTACAAACAAAATTAAATCGAACCCCCTCCATAAATGAAGTAAGTTATAGTCATTTTGTATACGATGTAGATTATCAATTAAATCTATAATATAAATAAGTTCTTTATTACCGTACGACAATAGTTAAATATGTATTGCCAGAAAACAACGAAAGTGAAATTAACTAAATTCAAATGACTGACATCATATAAGAAGCCGGTCATTTTGCATTTTTAACTTGTTTCAAGAGTTATCTTCCCTTGATTAAAAGACAACTTTAATTTTGTCAAAATATCTTAGGTGTTCATTTTTTTTTTATATTCTAATAAAAAGAAAGTATATGTATATATTCACCAAGAGATTTGTATGAATTTCAAGTTACTTCTAAAAATATCTTAATAAAACATGCGTTGCCCATAGACTGCCATGTAAAATTCAAGGTGAAATTAATTGGACAATATTCAAACTTTTGAAAATTCCTTTTGTGAATTATTTTTATTTGATAAAAACGTAAAAATTCACAAGAAAGAAAACAGATTTCTTACGGAGATTTATAATGGGGAATGTTGACATCTTTTCTCCATTCGGAAATCACCCGGAATACATCGCATAAATTTTTAACGTTATCATCCGGGTTCTTTCATCGCCTTTGTAATGAAAAATCCCCGTAGACTTATGTATATATTCACCAAGAGAGTTATATGAATTTCCAGTTACTTTTTAAAATATCTTAATAAAACACGTGTTTCCCATAGACAACCATGTAAAATTCAAGGTGAAATTAATTGGACAATAATCAAACTTTTAAAAAATCCTTTTTTGGAGTATTTTTATTTGATAAAAACTTCAAAATGATATCATGGTTAAGAATATCGGACCATTCACTTATTCGGTATAAAATGGGGTCGTTAAATACCTTAAAATTATTGCAAACTGAGAGTATTCTTGATTTAAAAAATATGCGCTCCATGTGAAATTTTATTCAGAGAGTTAATTTAAAATAAATACAATAAATTATAATATCATGAGTTTTAAGGTGACAATAACATGTATGTCCCAGCTCATTATTGTTCTTGTTTCTCTTCTTCCTAAAAAGAAAAAATGAATGAAAATGTTGATATCTCCTCTCTGCTAAAGTATGCATATCTGGTGAAATCTTTGATATTAGCGTGTGATTTGGGTTTTTTTTTTCTTATTTTGTATTTAATCTTTTTATAAAGTTGGATAAAACCCGATATATATATAATATGATTGTAATAACATTGATAGATACTTATTTAGTATTAAATCCCATAATCAAGGAATAGAGAGCTATAATGAATACAAATTATTAAATCATAATTATATAAATTGTGACAATAAAGTAAAATTTGTTGTTTATGGGTTTTTTATATACATGTACGTATAAATCAAAAACTAACCACGCGGTTTTTGCTTTTCCTTTTCCACAAAAATCTAGCAATGATGAGTCCGGCGATCAGTAAAAGCGAGCCCACGCCACCAATAACTGCTGGTATTACAATAGATGCTAGAGGAAAAATGTGACAATGTCATTAAACAAAATACTTATTCAATGAAATTGAATTGATAAGAGATTATTTTAAAAAATAAAATAAAACTTATTTTGTAATTATTTTCATTTTCTATATGTGGCGTATTTTTAGTGAATAACAACAATAAGATCTGGTTATTTGATTCAATACTTTAGTTGAAGATAGGACTTTCACATAAATTACGCTGTCTAAGTTAATCGCATAACAAAGATACGAGAAATAAAAAATAAACATATTTTATTTTTTTAAGTGCCGTTAAAAAATACAAAAGATTTGAATAACCCCGCCTTAAATGGGTCACGTGCCATCCATCTCGGTCTATCAACAACAATGGCGAACACAAGAAAGAGGGGTAGACTGTTAGGTTTGACAGATTTGGCAAGGAAAGAAAAATGAGACAGACTCACAAGGATAGGAACAAAGGAAAGATAGTCATCGGAGGCTATGTAGATTGATGGAATAAGAATTAAAGCCGAATTGAACTTAAGTTTCCATCATGAAGTTGTGGGGTTTTGCTAGTCAGGTTCGTGCTCCATGTGTTCTGTGTCTTTACTTTATAAGTTATAAACCACAAGTGGTTTTTCGTTTAGAGGAACTTTTGAATTAAGAATAAATAAACACTACCAGTACATGCATCCCTCAAGGAGAGGGGTATTTACTCCGTTTACCATGTCGATGATGCTAAAATTGTGTTTCACCTTTATTATACATAATTAACAAATTATATCGTTCTACATTAATGAATATCGGAATAATAATGTTTCGAGTATCATCTGATGTAAAAATTATCTAATTTAAGACATGAAAAACGCGATTCTAAGTTGTATACAAACTGTTCTTCCATCCTGTTTTCAATGCTAGGTTTTCCCGCACTCATGCTCAGTGGCGTTATAAATGGCGGATCACATTAATATTCATCAGACGTGTAGCAAAGTTTAGAGACAAATTACTAAAGACAACATGTTTTATGGGCCTAGAGCTGGTGAAACGTCTAATTATAAGAAACATATTGTATCTTTTTACTCACTCATGTCAAAACTTTTACTCCAAATACGCCACATATATCTTTAAGAAAGTTTTAAGGGCTGTAGATAAAGAACCTTTTGACGATGACGGGTCTTTCTTTCCTTTAGATGTTTGTCGTTTTGAAGAATTTGGGTCGGCAGATGATTGAACAGGTGATGTCGTTGTGGTGTCTTTTGGAACAGGTGTCGTTGGAATCGAACCTGTAAATGAAAATTATCCATGTCAAATCCGTTCTAAAATGTTTTCATCAATTCTGAGTAGAGCAAAGCGCTGCTCTTTAAAACGAGCACCTTTTGAAACATTCGTGTTTCTCTGGTTTTTGATGTTTACACCCAAATTGACCGTACCGTGGACAGTCATTTCCGAGATACAGTACCAGTACACTTTATCCAGCGAACGTCTCCTACAATTTGATGTCCTGATTCATCTCAAATAAAGATAAAGGAGTATCATTGGTTGTCTCATTGATGATTCTTTATTGTCACATGTTTCCGTCGATTTTGAAGGTAGCCGCATCACAGTATTGATGACATATTTAATGTTCAAATGATAACCAGTACTAGTAATTGGCTTTGCAGTCCGCAAAATATGAACTAACTCGCCTTTAGAACTCCAATAAAAAGGCTTTTAGCGAAAGCATTGTAAAGTACAACTTAATTTTTGGAGATATTTTGGTGTATCTGTTACCGCAAATACTGTAAAACCTTGTTGGGTTGATTCTTTTAATCGAGCGCTATTATTGGCGTGGAATTTAAAGATATACATTGTCAGACCTGCGCAAGATGCAGAATTCAATTAGATTTAAGCAATAAATTATCTAAAAAATCAAATTTTAATTTTTTAACATATTTTAAAGCATACCTTTTAACATATCAATTATAATAATATTTGAAAAATACTTATTTCACCTTACACACTCTGTTATTACTTGAACTTACAAGTCGTTGATTTCCAAACATGGACCACCAGGGTTGCTGTCGTGGATGCCTGAGTGAACATTGCGTTCCCCCAGTCACTGCTGATGTAGAGCAGGTAGCCCGGGCCCGTGGTCACAGGGGTCCAAATCCTAAGGGTATCGCTGGAAGCAGAGTAAATGACACCCCCAAAAGAGGACACTGTTTCGTCATTCTGAACAGCCCCAGAAGCGGGAAATACAAAACCTTTATTGTTACCCGTATCCGCTCGAACCTGAAATAAACAAAAGATGATTCAGATATGTTAGTTTGAAACTCTTATTAGACTTAACCAATATCACTTAAAATAGTGTATATCGTTGTATTAAGAAGAAACAAGGTCCATACCCTGACAGTTAGTAAGTCGGTTGCTTGATTATAAGTTGTATTAAGTAAAATCTGTGGTTTGCTGTTACGATTCAAGTCATATGTTAATGTAAACATCTTTGTTATCCGCCATGCCTTGATCTTAATCAGACCGCGTGACCACGACTCATTTGCAGAGCCCCATCCATCATCAGCAGAGAACAGTTTACCTTAAAGAAGCAAATGGTCGATGATTGAAAATGTTTACGTATAACTTCCTAGAGCAATATTTAAACATTGTCCTATAGTTCGTCTTCTTTGGCATGTTAAAGTGAATCGTCAAATAATTTTGAAGTTCGAAATACATACTGTACGACAGGTTTTAGCATTTTGTAGCATACAAAAAGAAAAAAGATGGATGCACTACCGTTATTACTAGAAGGCGCCCATATTCTCACATGGCTTGAGTTGTATCCATAAATGACTCCACCCCAGGAGCTGGTGTTGGGGCCAAGAGCTGTCATGGACCCTGAAAGACAGAGCGATATCTGTGATAAAGTGTATAATTTCAATAAAATTTTAGCTACAATATGCGTGTATTACACAGACCGCTTTTAAATCGACTTAATATTTCTAGTGTGGAACTGAGATAACGATGTTCTTAGCAAAGTCCACTTTGTTATGTTTGTTATGACTTACCTATCCCGTCCGATAGCCATTCTGTCCCGCTTTGTTGTATCTGGACCGTGACTAGGTCTGGTATTGTTCCTTGGTTGTGGGCAATTTCCAAAAAAGAACCGCTCACTTCAAATAGATATTGTCAAACCACGGTTTAAAAGAGAACGGGTGGTGAAAAAGAAGTCAAACAGAATGAATCAGAATGAAACAAAAACAGTTAAAATGGTTGGAATAGAACATTGACGCATGAATTACAGTACATTTGTACAAGAAATATAAATGTGTGAAGTGACACTGCTCGTTGTAATAATGTCAAGCTTGTATTTCTTTTTTATTTTTAGAGAATTATAAATAGAACGACTTACCTGAATTAGAGAGTGAAATCCAATTAGATTCGTACGTTGGATCGGGAAAATCATTTGGGCACCAGACTAAAGCTCGTACGCTTGCACGCCTTGCATTCTGGGATACGGGGCCACGCCAAGAGGAACCGCCTGATTGTTCCATGGAAAGACGAAAGAATTATGTTTTAAAGAATGTTACTTTTTCAGCAAAGTTTAAGACATGTTCATTTATATATATATATATATATATATATATATATATATATATATATATATATATAAATTTACATGAACTTCATTTCCAAAATATACACTAATACGAAGATTTTGAAATAATAAGATGGCAAAAAAAACCCCCACAATTAAACATTTTATAATACAGGAAAAACAATTAAGATTTTTACTCTTAAGCTTCAAGATCATCAATGTGCACAAGACTGTAAATTTTAAGTCGAAAAACACAGAGATTCTTTCTGAGCTGGTATTATTATTAGTATACTTCACATGCACGCAACGAGTTGCAAAGGGAAAGAAAATTTTCGAGACCCATCCGTCAGTCAGTCAATACGTCAACCTGGTACTTTCGTTAGTTTTTTGTTTTGTTTTGTTTTGGTTTTTTGTGGGGGGGTGTTGTGTGTGCATGTGTGTTTTTGTTTACTTGTTTGTTTTTTTTTTTAACAGAGCAACCTCAACTTATTCCACTAAACAGATTTGTTTTCATAAAACTTAATAGTTTATAAAAACATGATGTGTAAGTGTGCTATAATAATAAATTGTGAGCTGTCTTGACCTCAACTCTTTTTCATCCAATACGTTTCGCCATAATATGTAGCTTGTCGGCGCAATTGGTCAGGAAACTCAATTATCTTTTTAATTAAGGACATACATGTACCCTGTGTAATTGAAATGACAAACGAGAATAGAAACATCTAAATTCATGATAGGTCGGGCCTTGCTGGCAGACCACTTAATCTGGCTCGATCGAAGTTTACACGTGATTGTTTCTGAACAGAGATGGGAAATCAAAAGTGTGCTAGACCAGTCATCTATTACAATATATCTTTTTAATCTATGTTATATACATTTGACATTTGATACTTTTCAAAATTTCAATATTTATCAACGGTAAAGGACCGTATTTAATTACATGTAATGCAAACAAAAAACTGTTTACCGGAAACGAGTAGTACATGTAGGTTTGCAACCACTTTTTAAGATATACCAACCACCTACTCATACCACTAGCCCCCTTACCCTATATAACACAAGTTTTGAACTATTTTGAATTCAACATTTTTAAAAGTGACAACAGCATGAATATAAACGAAATAGATACATTGTTTAATCTTTATTTTCAGAAAAAACGGAGAATATTAAACCATCGGAAACCAACAAGTGATCTAAACCGAAACTATACCTGTGTATATTATAGTCCCCGAGGGGTATCCGTCTTTAGCTTTCGGTATGAATAGGATAACTTCATCCTTGTTGTATTTATACACGATGCCACCATAAGTCCTATTAATATCATCGTCCCTCTGTGACGATCCTATCCCAGGAAAATAGAAATTGGTCCAGTTCCCGGAGGATGGGCGGATCTGAAGCTCAACTTTGGCGGGAAATTCACCGCACTCATGTTCCAAGGTGATGGAGGATTTCTGCGTCTGTGCCTCAACCTCTGTCCATTGGCTAACGAAATGAGGCGAATTGACGCATCGACTGAATGCTCTGAAATCTAAAAATAATTAAATTGGTCAAAATCAACCACCGACCCATTCTTTAATAACATTGAATATTTTAATATTAAAAAAGAAACTACTTACCATAAACACAGCAGCAAACCAAAGAAACTAAAATAGTTTTCCTGAACATATTCTCCATATTTACTTCAATGTATTGAAGTAAAAAAATCATTATTCAGATTGAATTTTATATGATTTCATATCTTAAGAGTTCGGCTTTTGTCATCCCTTGAGACTTTGTACAAGTTCACAACAAACTCCAACACTCGGACACATGCGGGGAGCATACACTTCAAAAGTGCGATAATTTGGAATAGCAAGTTAAGGTAAATCACATATATAAGTATTGTAATCTTGGATCTGGGGATTTTAAAGAAGAGTGAAGATTATCGTTGTCAAACCTACACAACACATCTCACACGCTCCTCTTGTTCCGGCGTTATTAAATATGGAAGGCATATTATTGCATTTCTTATATGGATGGTTTCTACTGGTGCGAGATAAGGCTTTTTGATTAATGTTATCACACAAAATAGAGTAAACGAGCAGGCAAGGACGAGGTGAGGAGGGTGTTTTATGAAAAAGACCCGGATCTGATCTGGCCTGGTAAGGTGGACGATATTTCATTTGTTAAGTGACAGAGGTACACAAGTACCTTATCTCTCCTTTGTCTCCTCTTTATCTTATTCATGTACAGATCACAAATATATCCCTCTGCGGTATTCGTTAAAATTGAGGTATATTTAATATGATGTTTCAATATTACTTTTCTCATTATAATTTGGAGATTAATTGTTTCTTAATATTTCATCAATTCTACGTCATGAAAGTTAATTTTTGTTCGTCTGTCATTTTCAGGTCTCCTTTATTTGTTGCCAAAAAAAAAAAAAAACAACAAAACAAAATGAACTTGTAATGAAAAACACCGGCTTTTTGTTTTATCAAAAAGTGTATGTATATTTTTTAAAATATATAATAATTAATATGAAATAAACGTAATAAAGATGACTTACAATTATTTTCTCTGCTGTTTACTTTTTTACATACCAAAAATATAGACCAATATAAACATTTAACTTAAAACATAAACAGTTTCATGCTACTTATAAATAAGGCAATCGACTAATAGTTGAGAAAACAGAACAGTTTTAATTCGCTTTTACATTAATATTTCATGATCAACAAACTCAGACAGATATAAAAACTTGCTAAAAAAGGTACATTGTAAACGTTCATATAAAATACTGAATGGCAAACATACATTATATACAATATAGTGCTCTATTACATTCGTTGATATTACTTGAGAAAATGTCTAATACGGTCAATAACAAATTACTTGTTTTATTTAACTGTTCAAAACAGTTTTTTATATCTTAATACATTTACAGAAATTGACAAATTCAAATTTGAGATTGTAACGATGAAATCAAAAGTCGTCATTTTCTTGAGGGGACACCTACAAAATAGAATATGAAAATATATATATTCACATATTCTTACCATAAAAATTAAAATACAACGCTTCAATGAACAGTTACCCTGGTTTGGCTTTGATCGGCTGAATTGTTTTGGCAGAGACAGACAGTGCATGTTATCAGGAGGATGAGCAACAACAAGCCGCCCCCGCCTAGAAGCCAGATGACCGGAACCGTCAACGATCTGTCGTACCAATTTTCTGTATGTAAAACAGTGTAATTACAACATCACATTGTACGAGGGGCTATAAAAAAAGCAGACTAATGCCATAAAACAAAAACTATCAGTCAATTGCATTGAACCCCTGGTATATCCTAAGTGTTATAAAACTGTTTAATTTACTAGCGATAATCATTTTAGGTATTTTTAAATATTTTTTTTTTTGGCAGATGTTTGCGTAATGGAGTTGATTATAAAATGATTATTTATACAAGAAAGGTACAGTTCTATTTTATATCTTGCCTTTCTTGTCTTTCTGTCGAGCCGATGTGTTCCGTTGTCCCTTTGCTGGGGGTGTGGTGGTCTGTCTGTTGACCCCTCCTGTCGTGGCGGTTGTTGTTCTCCTTGTCGTTGATGTAGATTGGACAGTGGTTAGTTTTGGAGTTGTGCGTTGATTTTTTGGAATTAAACCTTCAAATAAAAATTCAAAGCTAGTGTTTCATGAAAGCATATCACGTATTAGATTTTATTTGTTTGGATAGATTTACAGTAAAACATTATTAAGAACATTTTTGAATCAATTTTTTTATGAAATTTTTCTTACAAACTTGACCCGCTTTCCACACCGACACCTTAGCGACAACAGATTCAGAAGATTGTACGTGATTTCCCCTTCCCCATTCATTGTTGATGTACACCAGGACATGTTGAGAGTCTAACTTTGGATGCCATAGTCTGATTTTATCTGTGGAGTATGCATACATTACACCTCCGTATTGTATTGTGGGGTCCGCGTTCTGAACTGAACTTATCCCAGGGAACGAGAATCCCCTATTGTCACCGTCAGTGGGGGAAACCTGGGCGCGGTAAAGAAACGAGTGAAGTTACACGTGAATCTGTTATGCCATCTAAACCAATTAGATAATTCTATGAAACATGCTACATTAAAACTTTTCCAAAATTATCGAAAACAATCTAGTTTACCATCCTAAAAGGTGATATTAATAATGTAATATTAAAAGAAAACACATCCCTGTAAAAACGATATTTTTTGGTATTGAACTGAACTCTGAAAAATGTTTAAAATTTGAAGATTGTTTGGTTGTAAATTAATTTGATAATTCGTATGCCGTAATTTTTACCGTGAAGTATACGATATCTTTGTTAACATCTACCGGGCCTGGAAGAGCGACTTCTAAATCAGACTTTGAAGAACTTTTATCGATATTAATTGATTTACTCCGTACGTTCATCAGATAGTGCCAGGCGTACACTTTCACCTGGCCTGATTGAACAGCACCACGATCTTTTGGTAACCCCCATCCATCCGTCGTATTAAATAAATTGCCTGGAAGTAATCTTTATCTCAATACAATGATTGTAATTTGAAAGACAAAGGTAAAAATGGAAATTTTATTTACAGAAAAAAATTCTTCTAAGATCTGTGGAAAGACAGTTGTCAGACGTCATACCATTATCCGGAGCCCAAATCCGGATTTTACTCGTGTCGTATCCATATATTAGCCCACTTTTCCTGCTTCCTTTCTCTGAGGAACTCATTGAACCTGAAATAAAGTCGTTTGAAAAAAAAACGTTATAAGTCATAACATTTATTATGAACGTATCGTTTATCATTTACGTCAGTGACAATGGATCAACAACGCATTAGAACTGAAAATTTAAATTTGTAAAGATTGGAAATCATATAATAACATTTATATTAAGATCTAAAAGTATCGTGAGATGTTTTTGCCCCCTATGTGGAGGATTGCCAACATACAAGACAATTATGTAGGGATTTAAAATTTTACTCGATTGGCTTAGTCGATTAATCGGGAGCTTTAGTCGAGCGATAGTCGAGTACTCGATCATTTATTTTAAACTGTGTGTCCTTTTTAAATCAAATAATGATACTGTCACATGCATTTTTTCTTAAACTAAAAAAAACATTTAAAAACTTATAATCAGATGTACAAAATGTTGTAATTTAAAATAAATTGAAAAGTTTTTTATGTAAATATCCGTTAGCAAATATCCTGGCATTTTGTTTTATTCTTGTGACGCTAGTAAAACACATTATTGAGCTCCATATCATCTTAAGCAAATCAAATGTGACTTGTTCCATGTTAAGTAATTTTCCGTGCCTAATCAACAATCATACATGTAGCTTATTGATTATAAAATCAAACGCCTTGAGATAATTATTAATTATTTGAGATATGATTAAATTTTTTATTATACAAACATCTAATCCAATAAATAACTGATTAGAAGAAACACACAAACTGTTCTCCTCAAGTACATGTCTTCCTAAGTAAATCAAAAGAGATCAATTATTAGCTGCTTTAAACAATATACCAGGGACACCGATGGAAATGTGATTTACGAATCAAACATGCCGAAAAAAGAAAACTTTTATTATCATTCGTAGCCCAAAAACTGCAGCGTTAAGAAAAAATAAATATATATTTTTAAAAATTTTATTCACTTTATTACGAGTAACCGACAAAGAAAATTTTAGTCGATGATCGGTGTGACCGAGCGATAGTCGAGTTCTCGAGTACTCGTTAACATCCCTACTGAACTTTTTAACAGGTGAAAACACCCAGTTTGTCTGCCACATTACAAACGGGTTTTGTTTACATTATGTGAACTATTTTAACCTTTAACGATGTATCTTGTCTGTCACATGATATTCATTTCGATAAGTGTGTTCGACGTGAACATAAATGCCATTGTTAAATATTTTATTCGAATACATTATTTGCTCTTGTCTTGCCACTGGTGTTATTTCTGAATTTCTTCGACTTGTGAGATTAAATCCATAATTAATGTAACGTAACATGTCAATGAATAAATTAAATCTACATGTATTTGACTTAACATTCTTATGCATATTATGTATTGTACATAAGGCGTATCCACTCTTTTGATTTATTTTATTTCATTCATTAAAAGTACAGTGGTTATAAACTAGGACGAAAATATATCGCTGATGTTTGGTCTTAATATCATCGATAACGCGTCAATCATTGCAATAAAAATCGATCTGAATCTATTGACACTTATCAAAATCTGACAATGCTTTGAACTCTTGATAAATCCTTGTAGATCTTAATTATTCATGTTTTAAAAAGGGACCTCTTACATGTGTTATGGATTTCACTTTTTCACTTTTATTTATACGTAAAAAACAAAAACGCATGTATCCCAAATTAATTATAAGAATTAAATATCCTATTAAAGGGTCGATTTTTTTGTAGAGTTAAGTGATATATATATAGGTTTTAAATATTTTTCTTGGATCCAAAATGCATTTTAATCAATATTAATATGAGACATGGTCTCATATTAATACAAGTGGAATAATCATACTCACCAGTGACGTCAGACACCCAGTCACCTGTCGTTGACCCGTGACGTAATTGCACGATCACCATATCCGGTGTTACTCCTAATCCATGACTTATTTCTAGGTAACTTTTATTGAAAACTAAAATATATAAAAATATATGTGCATTGACATAAACGGTATAACATTTCTTTACAGAGCAAATTAAATCAACTTTATCACCAAGCCATCGGTACATTTACGTATAATTTTCCTATCATAACATTAGACTTTCGACTTCAGAATATGAGTAACAGATATGATTTTGAATGATGAAGTATGTTTTTCTAATAATACTTTCTACCAAAGCATTTGTCAAACAGTATAGAAAACTGACCGTTAATGTCTGTCCACTGGGATTCGAACCCAGGGACTGGAAGGTTACAGCGACACCACACCCGATACCGAACAGTCACCAAATTCTCTTTCACTTGTGTAACGCCTTCCCACGCGGAGCCCCCTACAAATGTCATTGCATGATACTGACAAACCAAATCATTTGTAACTGACCAACCGAATTACTAGAAACTGACCAACCGAGTAACTAGTTACGGGCCAAATGTGTCACTAACTTAGACCAACTTAGGCGACAGTTATCAAGCCTCAAAAGTTTCCACATGCTCATGCTATATGTTTTAATTGTAACATAACATTTTGATTGATATCAAGCATATTTAATACACAACAAGTTTATCTATTTATGATATTTATAATACAACAGCAGCTTGTTTTGGGTTTTTTTCCTGTGTTTTTAAATCAGGGAATGTACTTGGTAGCTTTATTTGTCTAGACATCCTATAACAGTTTATCAATATTTCCTCTATAAAGTGACATTAAAAGCTAGGAATTATAATTGGATAACATTTTAATTAATTATCATTTCAATTTGCCAGGGTATACATCCACCTTACTATAAATAAATGTTGTAAAATAAAAGATAATTAAATTTCAATCAAATTATTTTCTGAATTATCTCAATCTAATCGATTGTAATCTTAAATAAGTATGTCAAGGTTCAGTTTTATTTTAAAATTTGGTTTCTGTTGCAAATTGCTCATATAAATATAGATAAAAAAGATTTATTCTTTGTAGCTTATATGAAAGTTAAAGAAAATTCCACTGGCGTTGTTTACATTAGCATATATGTTTAAGATAAGATGTTTCCCTCTGATTCAATTACGTTAAAGTATTACGGTGTTTGTCTTCTGACATTTTTTACAATATTTTTTTTTTATGAAAGCACGATGTAATATCATGACGTAAAAGTAACCCCATTTTCATTGGATAACATTTTATTTGCAATAAAAAACTTGAAGATGGAAATTTTCATTGGAAGAAAATTATATCCAATCAAAAAAAAAAACAGGAAGGGATTTACTGAGATATTTTTGTCATTTGTCAAAATCAATTTATGCTGATAAAATATACTTAACGTTTGCATACCAAACAACGAAGAGTACGCAGTAAAACAATTGTTTTAACATAGGTTATAGAGGGCAATTAGTCTGTTGATATGTTATCAAAACTGTTGTCTATTTTGTATATAGTTGTTGAATGATGTACAAAGACTGGATACTGAATGCTTACATTACACCAAGTTTATCAATAAATTCTATTCATGTAATACCTTGTATTATATAGCAAACATGTTTATTCGAATACGTAAAAGTAATTTTGTAATCATAATCAAATAAATCAAGCTTAATTTGCAGTTAGTATTATTTTTTTGTAAAGAAATGGTTAAAGAAATGACCTGTAAACAGAGACACGCCGGAGGCCATTAAATGTTTTGGTGCCATAATTCTGATGCTTCCATCCTCCTTGTACTTGTAGACCACACCTCCATAAGGACTTCCGTTTTTATCTGGTCGCTGCGTTATACCACCTCCCAGA
The DNA here is from genome assembly GCA_033439105.1 of Magallana nippona. NCBI lineage: Eukaryota > Metazoa > Mollusca > Bivalvia > Ostreida > Ostreidae > Magallana > Magallana nippona. The sequence goes on from CM065922.1 coordinate 5,888,894, forward strand.
AAAATAAAATCCCCTTGAGAAGATGCGTTCATTTGAACCTCTACTTTCAACGGAAGCTCATTACAGCCTTCTTCCATTTCAGAAGTAAAACCTATTCTAGCGGTCACATTGCTCTGGGCCTCCACAGCAAACCCCTGTGAGATCTTTTTGGCGCCTGTGGTGCAGTTTCCTGATTTATTTGTTGAGCTGCAAGCTGTCTTTACTGGGACTTAAATCAAAGAATAAACGATAGTTATAGTTACGATAATACTAACATTACTTTATATCTACTATTCTAAGTTAGATATGTTATTTACTACATATGTATTCATTTTATAAAGTTATGAAGACAGGAATCAAACATAATTCAAGAACATTGCTTACTGATTGTATGATTAATGCAATGGTTTCATGTTTGGAGGAAAAAAAATATTGTTACCATATTATACCAAAATTGAAACGTGAGATATAGACATAAAATTACTGAAAAAAGTCTCAAACTATAACAACACTTTATCGCGTTTTTATTTTTAGTATTGTTTTAAAAAAAAAGTACCTCTAATTTATTTATTTGTGAAATAAGAAATGTATTCAACAATTTATGTTCTTCTATATACATATACTAGTAACTTGTATTAGATAAAACATTCTTACAATAAGAGGAATGAACGTTTTTTAAACTAATTTGTTTTTGTTGAACCTCTAACCAATTTGTGTTTGTTGAACCTCTATCCAATTTGTGTTAGTTGAACCTCTAACCATTTTGTTATACCAATTTCATTTTACTTAGTTTATGTATCTTTGTTATTTGTCTAACATGTTATTATGCCTTATATACTTTAGAACATCTTGCCTTTGATGACAAAGGGTTTATCAAACGTTAATATTACAGGTGTAAATCTTTCAGACACGTATATCTTACTCATGAAAAACGAAAGAAAATCTCTTCCTTAGAAATATTATAAACTCCTGGCTCGAACTTTAAGAGCTTAATAATACCTAAGACGTGTTTATCAAACCCGGCTTTTTATTGCGCTTCTTCCCCAAACAGGTTTTACACAAATGTTCTATCTTATGTATAGAACAAAGACAAGGCTGTATCACGGTTAGATATCAAAGGAAAACTAGGACAGTGAACACAGTTTGTATAAATCATTGTTGAAGTGCAGATCTTAATAATATTATGTAGAAAAATAATATAAAAAAAATATTTTAAAGAATTCATCGCAACCTTTTTGTCAAACTAATATGAAATTTGTATTACATTTTGTTATAAATTAGTAAAAATAACCCACAAAAAACTGCTTATCATTTTCACGAAGACAGAAGATTACAATGAGTGCTAATTATAAGATAGCTTTATGGAAAAGGTAGTATCATTTACGAAGAAAGAATACCATGTTTAAAAGTTTTATGAAAAACAAGATAAACTCTGTTAGAGAGAATAGTAAATTTCTTTGAGATTGTTTTAATTTCCAATACATAAAAGTATTTCTAATGTAAATGATGAATTTTGGTTTTTCTAAATGAATGTAAAATCAGAATTAATGTCGCCATAACCAAATATATTAATGATATTTGTAAATAGTCAAATGAAGATTGTATCAATCAAAACCAGGATACAATGAAAACTGAGAAAAGTTTGTTAAAATCTTTATGAAATCAAAGTACTCAAAGTACAGGCATCCGGGCTTATCTGGGACAGGGGGTCGGAAGGTATTTCATATTGGGCGGCGAGTTTGATCCAAAAGGGAAGAGGGATAGATTGAACCGGATTTGAACTTGAAAATAAGATACCAAATGGTATAAAATACATGTCTCTTTAACAATTTTTTATACTGTTACTTACATGATGGCACTTCAAGAAACAAAGCAAATTTGAACTTAATAATGTTTGTTGTTCATTTATGTTTGACGATATAAAATGTCTATCAAGATAACACACCTCAAGTTTATACTAGATCTAAAGAAGTTAATATATGCATGTATAAACGACAATTGAGTCCATAAAAGATTTATTTAACTTATCAGTCTACATTCTTTTATCAGTCTCCGAAAACGTTCAAAAATAAAATGGATTTCCGTGAATCTCGTGATGTTTATTGAAAACGTTTTCATGATGAGGCATTATAATATACTAATTAAGACACTGAGCATTGAGTTTATAAGATATGTAATTGATATCGTAAGTGTAAATCTTGGGAGGGTCAGATATTTAGCACACCAACTGAGATTAACTGTTGGACAAGCTTCCCGCAACAATTTGTACTCTCAGCTCTAATTCTAGAATGTATAAACAACGTAATCTGCCGTTCAACAATTGTACATCGCAAACTCTAAGTATATAGAATGTAACAGAGAAAAAAAATACCATGTGATATTTAAATACTTATCAGATTTAAAATTACAATGACTAACATAATATACATTCTACCTTCTCTTTTAAGTTGCAACTACATTTTTGTGCTGAGAACGATTTCAAGTATTGTTTAGTCAGCATCCAATAAACCGTGCACCCTAGCTAACGCCTTGCCATTGCTTGCACAATGAGCCCGGCTAAAAATCATAAATTACATTAACTGCATTGCAAGCTCTGACAATCCAAGAGAGTATGAATTGCAGAATCGCAATTGATAAATTGTACCAAAACGCGACAACATTCAAGTAGAATGCCATACTAAGTGCATTACTATTTATGTATTTGAGGGATGCATTCGGAGTAATCTACGATAGCGACATGACTATATTCTGGTTAACAATCATATGATACAAGTTCTGACATAGATTGATTTTCTATAATCAATGAGCTTTAATGCTTCCAAACATCTTCTTTACCTGTGACTTTGTTACAAGATTGTGAGGCCTTAAATATTTTGGTTGCTGTTAAGTGTCATCAATAGCAATGATAAGTGAAGAAAGAATCAACTTATAAGTACACGTCATTTGAACAACCTTTAAAAACTCAGTAAAGATTTTATTTATATTTATTATAATAATTGATGTTTAAATTTTTATTTTTCATAAAAAGAAATAAGTAGTGAAGATGTTTTGTTAATCATTTTATACAATTACGTCTCATGTAACTGCCGAACAAAGTTGTAGTGCGATACCGATTGGGTAGCTATGCATTCTTGACAAGGAAAGTGTTGACGGAAGCACAGAAGAATGATCAATCGTTTCATTATACAGCATTTTATAAAATCTTAAATATATGTTACTAGAATCATAAATTATAGGGAATATAAGGTCAGATTGAATTGCTTGCGCAAATGTCGATTTTCTGTGTCTTAATATTTTTTTCTAAAAATTATTAGAAAATATTTTTATTCCGATTTTTAAGTTAAGCACATATCTAATTGAGTACTCATATTATGATATTTTAAGAATTGATTCTTTTTTTCATTGAGTACAAATTGATATAATATCATTAAAATTAATCAGGTATGCTAAAAAAACATCTGTATGAATAATGTTGAAATATTTTTTCTAATGATATAATTACAGAAAAATTATTAATAGTGTTATTAAAATTTTCACTTAAATTCAATATCATAAAGTTCAAATGGTATTTGAATCTTAAAATCATTATTGCACGAGGGACATTTTTTTTAGAATAGCAGGAAAAACTTACCTGTTACAGAACATACTAACAACAAAAGAAAAACTAGGTGTCCAGCTATGGCCATTTTCTCCTAAAAATGTTGAAAACTCGTCTTCTTCTATAAGGGGATGTTCTGCCAGTAAATTTTAAATATCTGCGTTCTCGTCTTGTACGGATGGAATAAACCCTTTTGCCACACAATATGAAAAGCAAATCTCAAGATCTCTTTAGACCCAGAAAAGCCTCACAGATTAGCGTTGGACAGGACCATTAGACAGCCCTTTTGTGACATTCCAAGTGCAAGACTCAGTATCTGCTTCACATGGGGACTGTGTTTTATAAATTTATTTTAAATTATTGCCCATGAGGATTTGTTTATTGTGAATATTTCACTGCAGGTTCTGCACGAACAATAAGGGTTTTCTTGTCGTCAGTCCGTGGGATGTAGGTCCTTTAGAGTTTATATCTACGACAACATGTACCGCCACAAATATCTTATCGATAATTGGAAAATGCATACATATTGTTCATAAATAGAATAAATAGAATTAAAATATACGATAAGAAGATTGTAAAGAGTCTTCCGTTACTTGACAATACATTCTGACACTCTGCCAATGAAATTATAAAATCAATTGGAATTAGTTTTAACTTCAATATTCATTTCATTGTTGTACATTTGTTTTAACCATACGTATTAAATATAAAAAAAAAGTTAATTATTTCTCAATTTGATGCACTGAGTTGCTACAAATTGTTTATGGAAAGCTGATAATGACTTTTTATATATACTTTAATGCTTTGATTAATTATTATGATATAAAAATAAATAAAATATCATAAAGCAGATTTTGTGGAAATTCACTTGTTTGTTGTTAACTAAATTAAATGTATTTCGGATAAATTATTGAATATATTATAGAAATTGATGAATTGTTTCGATGAACTTGATTGCCGTTTTATTGGTATTCAAAGATATATGCCGTAGTTAGAAAAGTGTACATCTGATTACACTTCAAATAGCAGGATAAATAAACAGAGTATTTTGTGCGACATTTAATGTACATGTTTGGTATTTCTGAATTTTGTGAACAGCATGTGTTGAAAATCAAAGAGATTAAAATATCTATTCAAGACACAAACATATCATCTGGCATGTCGTCACCTAACCAGTTACATGTAAAACGTTAGAACACAGGTATTCATATCTAGGTTCCTAATTCTTATAAAACTACTTCTTTTCAAGTGAGTTGGCCTTTTATTGGATCGTTCATTAATTTTGAAGGTTACTTTCTAGTTGCTAAATCGATTTTGATAATAAATCAGCTGTGTTATAGAGACATATCTAAACCTTTGACATCATAATCGGTGAAATCCGTCCTGTCAAAATCAGACTACGGGGGATCTGGTCATTACAACCACGGGTTGTGATAGGCGGCAGATAAAAAACAAATCTTTAGTACCGCTCTACAAAACCATCGAAGAAGAGTTTGACCAAGGAACCTCTTAAAGAGTATCACCAATGATGGGCGCCAGATAAAAAAAAAATCCCTAGTACCGCTGTACAAAACCATCAAAGACGAGTTTGACCAAGGAATCTCTTTAAGAGTATCACCAATGATGGGCGGCAGATAAAAAACAAATCCGCTGTACAAAACCATCAAAGACGAGTTTGACCAAGGAATCTCTTTAAGAGTATCACCAATGATGGGCGGCAGATAAAAAACAAATCCCAAGTACCGCTGTACAAAACTATCGAAGAAGAGTTTTAACCTCTTTGAGAGTATCAGAAAAGTTTGACCAAGGAACCTCTTTATGAGTATCACCAATGATAGTATATGTTTGATAAGATCATAAGTTCTTGTTCACTCTAAAAATGTTAACAATTGATTTTTTATTAAAAAATTCGAGGATTTTTTATTTTGAATTTTTAAACACATGACTGTCTTTAATGTACTTTGAGGACACGATCATTTCCCTGCGGATTAAAAATCCTATGTCTCCCTATCTATCCTAGGAAATACACCAAAAGCAAAAAATTATGCTATGTTCTACAGGGAGGTATGATAATTTAACACGTGATTGTCGAAAATGTGACTTTTGCAACTTAAATGAGATTGAAGATGAATTCCATTTTTTACTTATTTTTCCAGCACTTTGAAGTTTAAGAGAAAAGTATATTAAAAATACTACTTCCGAAAACCAAGTATATATAAAATGACACAGTTACTATCTACTTCAAATACTAAAGAACTGTGTAATTTAGGGAAATATTTATACTATGCAAACAAGCACCGAACTCTTAATGTAAATCATTAAAATTGATTATGTACACTTTGTATGTCGCTAACTTACTGTATTGAATATGTATATATACACATTGTCCACATGTATAACCTATGAGATTTATTTGTCTCTTGGAATAAAGAACTTGAACTACAATGATAATTTACAATGACAAAGGCGATAAATCAAACAAATGATTAAGAGTTAATTTGGGTTCATTACAGTCTTCATTTTTTCTGCAGTTTTATGCTTTTGTCATGTGATTTGAATGGAGTGTTGTTTAAATGGTATTTTTGCTGGTGCTATGTCTTTGTTTATTATGCTAAATATTAAATTAATATAGTCTGACAAAATATATTAAATATCGTTCTTACAGTCATCAACCAAGAGGTCACAAAATACAAAGTCCCACATTTAAACCTTTCTTTGAATCAAAACGCAAAAATCATTCTTCTTTTGGATGTCTATATTGTATTCAATGTCAAATGATTGAATGATTATTTAATTGTTGCTGCTTTCATACTTCTTGTGATTCTTTCTCATATCTTAACTTTATTATAATATGGCAAGGAGCTTATTTTTATTTTTAGATCTATGAACAAAAGTAAGGAAATTGAGCAGTTGTGTTTTTAAACGTGCCATCAGACCTTAAGGCTAATAAACATAAGTTGGATAATAAGTATGTCCTGATATTTTCTAAATTGATATTGTACGTTTCAATCTTCCTATTTTTTGTACCATAATACTGAAATTAAAATTTATCTCTCTGTAAATGATGAAAACATAAATGTGCATAAATCGTTATTTCTAAAAATAATATGCAAACATTTCATCTTTTGTGCATATCAATTTTCATTCGACTACGTTGATACCATAAACAGGCGCCTCCTTCGTGTAGAAGCAGTAGTGGACCTTATGGTGATTAGAACAGTCTTCGTTATACGGATGATTTGATGAAGAATAAAAAGAGGAACACTGACTTCCTGTGTATGCATACGGGTATCTGATCCACCCATCAGCGGAGCGCATACCCAGCTTTTTTTGACACCGCTTTGCTCTTATGCCAGGATAATGCTTCCTGGTGAGGTAAGATGATTGGAGCTGATTCAGACCCGTCATGTCTTTGAAAAACTACAAATATTTTCATTAAACAATGCATCTCAAGGGCTAATTCTGTTTCAACAATTTAATTTATCGGTCGTAAATAAAGGTACAAAGGGCATGCTTTTCATATTCTTACTTTTATAAACTCCGTATCTTACCATATTTATCTCTTGCAAATTATAGGTTTGATTTCTATCACGTTTAAAATCCTTTGCAATCCTTCGTTCTTTTAGGCTTTTAAACAGAAAAAAACCTCATGTAAGTTTTAAAAGCAATCGAGTAACTAGTACCTGTGAGTGTTCATATTTTGAAATAATAGACAGAAAAGCTGAACATGATTTTAAAAAATATATATAGTACCCAATAGACAGTCGCAGGTAAAATCATTAACTTATTAGTCGACTATACTCGTAAGAAATACAAATTAATAAGATACATTTGTCAGATAAAAACAATTTTACAGGTAATATCAAACACCTTAAATAACAGTATATAGAGGGTCAGGCACGCATAGTCAACATTTTTTAAATATTGCACACGATACATATTGATGTAATAATTAGCAAGATGTCATAAACTTGTTGCTAAGGGTTACCGTTGCCATGGTAACGGAGACCAAAGATAGAAAAATGGCAAATCTTAGCAACTTCAAAGCAATATAAAAAGTAATTGCAGCTTATCTAAGTTATGAAATATAAAATATTGAATTGACTACATGTATATGGTCAATTTTCAAATTATAAAAAAAAAAAAAAACATTGGTGGGCGAATCAAAATTTTAAAAATATTACAATGAAAACCGAAAATTATTTTCAAAAGATGATTTTTTCATATTTTTTAAATATCATATAAGTTATCGTTGAACCAAACTCATAAATTTATAGCTGTATTTGAAATATGCATGTTAGATTAAAAAAAATTGACACTTGTTGCTATGGTAACAAGGTTAAAAATAAGAAAAAATGAAGAAACCCATAGTGATTCTGTCAAGCGAAAATGCTTGTTTGAAACACAATTTAGAACCATTTTATGCTGCTATTCGTCGGAAACATCCCAAATTTTTATATCACATATATTGAAACATTATTCAGGTATCCTACTCCTCAATGTTGTATCAAGAATTTCTTGTGAAATATTTTATCGAAATCTGTAGACAAAACATACTTATAAATACATAGAATTCATAGAAAAATGGTTTTCATCCCTCTGAGTTATGACCCATTTAATTTGACCTTTTTGCACCTAAAATGCAATTTCAGCTTGATTAGCATTTCTTGCCAGTATTTCTAACTAAACAGAATTATTTCATCAAATATTGTTTTTAATTATGCACAATGATCATACTGAATAGAGATATTACGAAAACATTTTGTATGAAGCTGCATAAATTTTTCGTGACCATTTTGCACTTTAAATAGACAATTTCTTTAATAGTTACAATTTGATTTGAAACAATTTTTTTAGAATACCAGGAATTTTATAAGAGTAATTCAGTTTGCCTAGATATGTATTTAGTATTATTTTGACACAATAAAATATGGAGGTCAGTGATGTCAAATTTTAGATAGAGGGCTTGAAAGGGAAAATTCTTGCAAAATTTAGGTAAAAATTTTTCAGATTTTTTCTAAATACTTGCATGATATTATGCTAAAAGTCTATCATACTCTCAAGATTTAATTTTGTACACGTCACACAGAACCTATAGAACATGTTACAAACCTGTCAAATGTTAAAAATGTGCGTATTGAATATAGCATAATGAAAAGAAAAGTATATTAAAAATTCATAAATTTGCTTGTTTTTATCATTTTCGTCTAAAAAACCTTCCGCACCAAAATATAGTTCCCCCAAAATCTTGTTTGTTTATTGAATTCAAATGGGTTTCCTTTATGAATGTTGTGTAATAATGAAAAAGTAATCTTTCTGTGATGATTAAGTAAAAAAAAATTAGAAAATCATTTTTATTTTAGATATGATTACCATGTGCGCAAACAATTAAAAAAGTGACGAGTGAGATACCTTAAAACTGCCGTTGCTTAGGTAATATGTGGACTTCAGAAAATCATACAGAAAGTCATAATTGTTCAAACGTCATAGCAACGGCCATTCCTTTTGCTTAAATGCAACTTCAACTGATATTGCATTAAAGTTGAGGACATGGTTAGTCATTCTGATAAATTTATTTTAAAGTATCATGTTCCAGTTATGAGTAAAAAGTCTTCAAAAGTATCTCAAAATATGCAAATTGTTTCATTTTAAGTTGCTGGTACCATATCAACGAATTTCAATTTTTAGTTATATTATCTTTCTTGCCAAACTAAAACAACAATTTAATTTTTTTCCATATAAAACTTTTTATGTTCGAATGAAATGAAAAAAATATTATTTTTGAAGTGCTGTTTAGTTTCCATGGTAACACTATAAAACTATTCATTTGCCAATGACAAAAATTAAAAATTCAAAAATTCATAATATTTTGTATGTGATTAATTCATTCTGTATAGTTGAAACTGCTGCAATATCTTACAATTTGTGTTCAAAACAGTAAAAATGGACATTTTTTAATTTTTCGCTTCTGTTACAATGGCAACCAGTCCCCATAGCAACCCTTTAAGGTTGTCTTGCATCTTTATTCACCAAAGGGTATCAAAATACGATATATGAAAAAAATTGATGACTGCGTGGCCACCGAATTTTGATATTTACAGAGAATAGATCTTAAAACGTTAAAGTAATCTTTCCTTTATCTGAACCTGCCCCCTCCTGGAAAAAGCTCATGATAAAACTTGATCCCAACTTCTTCTACATGGGGTAATTCCTGCATCTAAACATATATATCTATGCTTCCTTTGTGTTGGTTGTCTCAAACTATTTTTTGTTTTTAATTAATTGTTATTGACATCAAAATTTAGCTCCATATCAAGCCATATCTTACTACTATTATTACTTAAAGCAGTATAAGTATTTGCAAAAGTTCCTTAACATAATTGAAGCTAGAGTGAATAAAAATTATAAACAAATTGGGCCCATTTTACTTATACTTGAGCATGCATAAAACTGAGAAACTAATTTTGAACGACTCCGTTATTTTTACTAATCTGGTTTTTTCATTTTAAAATAAATCTTTCACCGAATTTTTTCGAGACCTATTCAGCATAAAAAAAACGACAATTGTTTTAAAACTTTACAAATAACACACTTGAAACATATTTTTTAATTTGATTAATGAGACAAAGTAGACTCTCATCATAGATAATCCTTTTAATAATTGAGAGAAAAAATAATATATCTTCGTTGACAAAATGTATTGTTAAACTCTATAATTATATCTATAGAGTGTTTTTTTCGCCAAACAGGCTGTTCGTACACAATCCGTGTACAAAGCTTTTCGTCAACAACATTTTCTAGGGTTTGCCAGAATGTAGCGTCAAGCATCTCATCAATGCTTACAATTTTGTATTTGATTGGCTCGCTGATCTGATCGCTGGTCATCCTCGAGTTAAAATTAAGACCGTCGAAGTACTTCGGGTTGTCAGTAAATGCTTTGGACAAAAAGACTGAAGACGTTTGACCTCTAGCCGCACCAGTTGGTACCAAGAATTCAGGATGCTAAGCACAAAAATAGTATAGAGGAATTATTTATTCATTTTTCAACGATATAAAAACCTATTGCGATGATATAATGGCGAAGAAATACTGAAAGTCGTTTTAGTTTAGAGTGGTAAAATTTCAAGATTTCTCAAGAAGTACAAATTCGATGGTTTTAATTTCACGCTGCAAGAAATGGCGCAATAATAAAGCTATTTAAGCATTAAAATGCTTTTGAAGACCATGACATTCATGATGTGTTTAATTTCGCGGGAAAATGATAAATTGCGCACAAATTAAAACCATCGTAATTATTTGCCAATCTACGGTAATAATACATTACAAAAAATGAGCGAGACAGAAAATTGACATTGCTATACTTACCGTACCCCAGTCTTGGAGAAAGTTCATGTACGTCTGATTGTTATATGTGCCTGGAATAAAGATTTTTGACGTGAAAATATGTTCAAAAATAAATACATAATTTAAAACTTCCAATATTTTCTAACTAAACCAGAGCAAAAGTTAAGGCAACTTCTATTTGGACTTTTCTTGACCATTTTAATGATGATAATTAGAGTAGTTTTACCCAGTTGTCATAAAAACTTTTCAGGAGTCACTTTATCAAGGATACCATCATTGTAGACTTTTTTAACCCGCAAGTATAACATCATAAGTAATTTTTAAAATTCTTCATGTAAGAATGTCTTTATGTTAGTTTTATAAATTATTGCCACAATTCTGTTCAAAAATATAAGACCCATCACCATTATTTATAATATATAAGGTAGCTTATGTAAATATAATAACATTGCTCGGCGTTTGGCTAATATGAAAAATATTTTTAAAAACATGCCATTTCCAATTCATCTATAAGAAATGCCTAGCCTCTTGTAAAAACATCCTGTTAACCTTTTTTTAACTTCTTACTTGGAACCATAATACAAACTTCTTTCAGTGTTTGTATAAAAAAACCACAAATGTAATATGTAATATTTCTATAATTTTTAACCCCCTTGACGTTAGAAAATTGATGATTCTTAAAAGATATAGACTTTTTATGATAAATTATAAAAGGACATTTCTGAAAATGGTAAAGCTGAACAGTAAAATTATTTTGCAATCAGCAATTTGCATATGCCTTTAGCATATAAGCTTACTACCTGTGACTAGTAAGATATACAGCACTAATACGCATGTTCAAAAGGCGTCGATATTAAAGTCGATTAACATACAAGTTGAAATAATGGAAGTAGAAAAATTTTACCGTCAATCATAACTTTTATTACACAATGTAATAATAAACATGCATATATATCGAAACATTAACGCACACACACGGTGCAGGGAAATCTCATTTACATGAAGATGTGAACTTCCGTCCTTCCTTTGCACATCTGTCACATTCTTGAAGCAGTAGATGCAGAATAAGGAAAGTTTTTTAATCGATTGCTAATGCATTGTGCTGCTTTGGTTAGCTCGGTAGTAAACTAAGATGTTGAATGACCGACCGCAAAATGGAGAGGATAAAAAAATTATTCTTGAGTTGTATGCGTAAAGACAGACGAATGTGACAGTTTTAAATAAATTCAAGATGGCGGCGATGTGCACTCATATTTAATAAAATGCTGAAAACAACAACACATTTTGTTTAAATACTGAACATTTTCAATTGATTTTTATCAAACTTGATATAACAGAGAAAGAAACTAAATTTGTTAACTTAACAAAGAACTGTGAGTTGTATCCCGCTTGTATAACTCGAAAACAGATGTTCAAGATTGGACTCAGCATTTCAATTGCCTTCGTTTATTATTGAAAAAAAATGATGGAGAATGTTCAACTCAAATCGTGTTCGTATTCCTCAAACATCTCGATCTTTTTGATGTACTCTAAAGGTATTTTCATAATACTTTTTAAGAAAGCTCTACACTTGTTATTTATTGATAGCATCATTATTGTTTTGGTGTTTCATAGCATAGCAATTCTTATACACGTATATGACGTTTGTTCATGTCCTTTGATGTCACAACTGTATGATAATCTGCCATGCATACTGTATATACAATTATTACTCTATTCATATGCTTTACATTCTTTATTTTATGTACTATCAAATTCATTTTTTTTCTACTGAGCCATTTAAATTGTGTATTATATGTTGTGGTGTGTTATAAATATCGATATAATGTGTAGAATTATAGCCATGTTATGTTCAATAATATATCGAATATCTTTTCATGTTTATATTGTGTGCATTATATTTCTATTGTATGTGTACTATTATATACGGACCCCTTCTTTTTACAACAATTTCGTTTTTATTGCGTGGGATGTGTTATTTCTTATCTATGCTATTTACATTAATATTTTAATTGTAAAAAAATGTGATATTGAAAATTTGCTGTAACATTATTGTTCATTTGATGACGTATTAATCTTATTTAAAAGTCAACCGGTTAAGCCGAAGCGCTTTAGAACATCTGGTTAACGCTCAGGGTTAAAAAACTAAACGTGCTCACTTTTGATCCAAGTCATGAATTTTAACATTAAATTGCTTTGAGATCAAGTATTGTACTCTTGATTCTTTACTTTGCCCGAGCCATCAGTGTTACGAGAAATTGCTTCTTAACATCTGATTCTCACATAAATACTTTCAAAGATAAAGTTTTTTCTGGGTTTTATGTTTTATACATTTTAGGTTTGTCGTGATATGTGACGAATTAATAATTTCTTTTGTATTTAAACTGTTAAAATTTAACTTGATGACTTATTTACCTTTTGTTTGTTCTTGATCTATCTTTTGTTTTAAATGACAAACATTTCAATGTGTACAAGAACAAATAAGCGTATAAGTATACCATTTGTATATACATGTATATGTAATTGAAAATTGTGAACAACATATTTGCTATTATTTCCGTCCAACTACATTAGTACTTGAGACTAGCCTCTCCTTTGTGTAGTAGCAGTAGTGGACCTTATGAAAATAACAGTTCTCGTCATACGGATGATAACTATCACAACGACTTCCGCTGCTGGTATACGGGTATCTGATCCACCCGTCAGTGGAGCGCATGCCCAGCACTTTCTGACACTTCTTTGCCCTCATAGTCCCGGTTAACGGGATTTAACCGAACTAAAAATATCCCGGTAACTGGGCCAAAGGTTCCCAATACGCATGCGCAAATTAGGACTGCAGTAAATAAAAAAGAAAACAACATGGAGGAGAGGCAAGACGGTGACCCTGCACCCCAATGCAAATTCGTACGTTTTTTCATCATTTTGGATTGTATACTTAAAAGTTTTAAGATCCATATTATACCACTACTTCATATATATCTTATGATAATTCATATTTAGCAATTATTATGAAGTGAAATACACTTTTTGTCAAGATTATTCAGTTTATAGGAATAGGAAATTCGAGTTAATATAAAAATCCTATATCCTTAGTTTGACTCCTGATTAATTTTTAGTCAATTCTTGTGTCAGAAACTATGTTTGAAGTCATTTTCATCTATATCATAGGTATTATCATATTACAACTATCCAATGATTGATTTTAAATTGTTCTGATTGAAGGTCATTGCGATTATGTCTGTCTAATGACCGACATAATCACAATGACCTTCAATGGAGACATCAAATTAGTCGCAGTGTTTCCTTCCCATACCCCAGATTAAAACATATATGTGCTAGTTGCACATTTTTAATATCCTGGGGTGAACTACTATGAAATGTTATATTACTTTAATTAATGAAAGTTACCATTAATATGTTTTATGAAAGTTAGTACGGTGTGACCGTTGGGGCGAGCGCAGCATATGATTAATTAATAATTTGTTATGTTGATAATGAATTTTTTAAAAAAAAAATAAGCAACGTAAATGAATTTGAAAACAAATTAAAATACAATATACCTTTTTTTTCAGTAAATTCGTTATTCCTAATTTTTACGCCACAGTATATAAGAAATTTATTTATTAATGAGTAGAACTATGATTTAATCTCAGATGCAATGTTGTAGAATAATAAAGATTTTAACGTAATGTTCAGTGCAGAGTAACAAAACAACAACTTCTTTCCTCTGTATCTTGAATTTAACTTAAATTCTAACATTCAAATTTTGTTGAATCATTCAAAATACAAAAAAAACCCATTAACAAAAAAGGAACACTTCTAGTATGCCGGTCCCCATAAATATGAAGCCAATATATATGCTACTGAAGGCAGTCTCTTTTTATATATATATATATATATATATATATATATATATATATATATATAAAAGCACAAGAGTTATTTTTCATGGATTATATTTTCTAGGCTCATCTAAACAGTAGGGATGGGGTCGATTACTTTCAAAAGTAATCGATTAAATTACAATTAATTTGGGTTTTAAAAGTAATCAATTACAAGCTGATTACATCCAATTTTAGGAGTAATCGATTACATTAGGTTACTTTTCCTTCGTGTAATCATGATTACTTATGATTACTTTCGATTACATTACCAGTATTGGGGGGGGGGGTCTCTTTTTTTTATCTTAGTTTAGAAGTTTAATGTTTTGGAAAGAAAAATGCATTTTTGACAGGAGTATTAATTCTGATATCAAGTTATTAATTTTTACAAGCTTTTTTAGTACACTTTATCATCATTACTAGTAACCATCTTTTTGAGTAGCGTAAATATCTCTGTGTTCTAAAAAGAAAGGACATTAATTCAACCACCATCAAATAAGACACAGTTTTAATTATATAGATTAAACAGAAAACCGTTTACACATTTGTATGTTGTATATCATTGTTGTTATAACTGTACTATCTTAGGGTGTTCCCGTTTTGCATACATTTGATAATTAGGTACAAAACAATAGGTGTGAATTGTGTTTTGATAACAATTATAGTCTGCTTTTTACCTGAGATATACCTGTATTTTTCAAATGCATTTCAAAGAAGAGTTTTGTGTATTATACTGTACATGTATTCTAGTGGTGCACTTTATTTAGATTAATGATTTTTAAAAATTCTGAATTCTTTAAACATTTTTAAATTCATTCTCAGACTGAAAATACAGTTTCGTTGTTATATTCAGCTACTGAAAAATGCCAAGCACTAGCTACTTGCACATATGAGTTGTTATTCACAATGTTTAAATTAGAAATGGGAACAAGCCAATCTTAGCTGACTTAAACCACACCTGTATCATCTTAGTTGCAAAACACATACTTACACTCCTTCCTTACTGAAATTTTACCTAAAATTGAACCTTATTCACCTAATATTTCTAATGAACTATGATTTAAAGCATTTTTATTTTACTATTGTAATCATAAAAGTAATCAAAAGTTAATCATGATTACAGGCCTTTTTTCAAAGTAATCAATTAAATTACGATTACTTGTAATCAGAAAAATGAATGATTACTGATTACTCATGATTACTCAGCAACCTGTAATCGATTACAGCTGATTATGATTACTGATTATGATTACACCATCCCTGCTAAACAATCTTAGTGATAACCAGTTTTAGAATGCAGCTGTTCTTACTGAGTTTAATTCTTCCATGATCTGAAATTTATTCTGGTTTATTTAAAAAAATTTATTGATTTCATCAATAAGGGAATGTTAATATAAGCATTAAATGATTTATATTTGATGATGTGTCAATAACTGCCATCAGTTGAGCAGATCGATGGAGCGGTTGTTGTTTCGTAACCTCTTCGTTTATAACAATTCCTGAATTTGATGTTTCTAAAATTCATTACAATAGTCATTTTCATTTCTGAATCTAATGTACGCTTATTAAAACAAAAATATGTTTCACAAATGGACCATACACTAAGCCTTAAGAAAATTTAGTTTAAATATTAGTTTTGTCACTTAGGTTAGAAAAGAGGAAGAGAAGATAAGAAGACGGCGGAGAGAAAAACTGAAAAGACTGTCAAATAAGGTAACCAAACAGTCTGACTGCATGATATTTATACACAATGACCAATTTTTAAATATCTGTACTACCTGTAGTTCAAATAGTATATATAAATGCAAGTTAAAGAGCTGTAATTGAAATCCTAATTAAACCCCCGCTCCAATAGAGGAGTACTAGTATACTTTTTACCCTTTTGTGTGTCTCTGTCTGTCCATAACATATTTTCATTGCATTTTTCACTTCACAGGTATTTGAAATTTAGGACACTATGTTTTGGCATGCCATATGGTGGGATTCATTTTAGAACAAATTTGGTGTCAATTTCTTGTTTATCTGTGCCAAAATTTCAAAGCAGTTTTTTCAGTTACTACTCAGATGTTGCAGATGCTTGAAATTTTAGGCTACTCTTTGTTTTAGGCATGCCTTGTGGTGGGATACATATGCATATACATGTAATTACATCTACCAAGTATGATTAACTCTATTTCCAATGGAAATTGATTGTTAGTAATTCATAGCTCTGTAGAAACTGACAAGACTGAAATCTACATGCCCAGTATATCGGATTGGTCGAAACCTTCAGCAACCTAAGATAATCACAGACTGCATGAAATAATCATGATGATGTCAGACTCAAATTCCCATAGGAGACGATTTGGCTGTTTCTTTTAGATAACATACTGATGTACACTAACAACAGTAATGAAGTTAATTTTACTCTATCTTTGCAAACAACTTATTAATTTGTTAAAAGAAAGATGTAAATATAAACAATCAAATGCTTTCTTTCTTTGATGATTCATGTTGGCATGAAGGTAGCGATCATTGCAGAAAAAATTGACATAACCCGCTAATGCAGGTTATGTAATTTTTCTGCAATGTTGCCACCTTGATATCCCACATGAATCACTAAATAAAGCATTTTATTGTTTAAATATTCACATCAGAGCAGGGGTATGTCTAGTGAGGATTGGCTCATGGACTTCTTGTTATCATTCATCGCATAGAATTATGAAATATGTTATCAATGTATTTTTGCTTTAGCATCATTTGATGTGTTATTTTTGCTCAGCAATACATTATGCAACAATGTTTTTGTTTTTAAAAAGTAATTTTTAATGTAAATTGACACAGATCCATAATTATAGATCAGAGAATTCATGGAAGAAGAGCCTGACGTTCCAGTGGTGTTTTTGCACACACTCAATGGAAAAACAGAGGGACATGGTAATGGTTTCTGATTATTTTGTGGTCAAGGTTTAGTATTTGTGTTTGACACATACATAGCAGTATTATCCCTCTCACAAAGAGGAAAAAACATCTCTTACTATGTTGTAGGTGTGTTAGTGTGTTTCTGAGCTAGCCTATAGTATATTAGTGTGAAATGGTTGTGGACAAGATTGATTAAAAACCATAGCACTTGGGATCAATCAACTTTGCCCACATCTTTAGCATTGTAATAAATTAAAATCTAATATGAATTTTTGTATAGATGTAAGTGTTTTTAGAATGAGATTTTACCTACAAAATAGCACTTTGCAAAGTTTCAATATTATAAGTCAATATTATGTAAAGATATACATGAAACATAATTGCCTGGTTTAAAAAGTCCTAATTATCTGAAATGACATCGATGAAACCTTCAGGTTTTGCGAGAGACTTTCATGTATGAAAAATCCATAACCATCTGTTGTGAAATTGTACGTGCGATGTCAAAGCAAAAACCCAACTGTGCTTCAAACTGACTCAGAGTTTTGGAAAAGATTACTCCTGCTTATAGATTTGGACGCACAATTACAGTATTAATGTATACCTCTTAATATGCAGTCACAAAATGTTTTTTTTTTTTAAAATTCATTTAGTTTCTCCATGGTTGCGAGACATGTGTGGTGTTTTTTCATCACAGATGGCATCAGCCAGTATGATGCATCATGCTGACATGCTATTATCGGCTAAAGGTAAAGAATATAATAGATTGAAAAGATGGTTCATTTCTTTGTCATGTAAACAAAGCATACGTTGTATTTTTGTTTACGTTTTGAATGTTGAATTGAAAATCCCAGTTTAAGACCCAAAATGAATGTGATA
This sequence comes from Magallana nippona, assembly GCA_033439105.1. Classification (NCBI taxonomy): domain Eukaryota; kingdom Metazoa; phylum Mollusca; class Bivalvia; order Ostreida; family Ostreidae; genus Magallana; species Magallana nippona. The sequence goes on from CM065922.1 coordinate 5,907,473, forward strand.
ATTGCTTGGAACTATTTATTTATGCTTATAATGAATTAGAACAGAAAGAAGTAAGCTTAAAATAGAACTTTTACCGGTATATTGAACTTATTTAAACAACAACTGGGCACGAGCCTTGTTTACATAACAAAGAACTGTGAGCTCTGTATCCTGCTTATAACTCTACGACTGACATTAAATTTTGTTTGTTCATCAGAAATGCATTTCTAAATCATTAGAAAATCTAGCATGAAAGTACAACTACGGCCAATGTAGCATTGCATTGAGTGATGACACTTTCTAATCGATGTGTACATTGTATTTCAATTGCAATTAGCAACAAAGATTCTGATTGGCGCATTTATACAGACCCGCCCATTTATCAAACGCAGTTGAGAACATGATGCTAACATGTGGAAACAAATGTTCGCAGAAAGGAAACTTATAATAAAATTATACTCGCAAGTTAAAAATTACATACAGAGTTATTTGAGAACAAAAGGGCAATGTTTATGTACATGTGTAAATAATGTTAGTAGAAAAATAAAACAAAAAAGTTCTCTAGAAGCATGGATGGGAGCATATATATTAAAGTCACAGATTGTACTTCACTCATCTAATAATGTTATTCGGTTTATTGTGAAGAAAATCGTCAGAAACTGTTTAGTGAACAAATATATTTTACGTTACAGTTCACAATGTACCATATGTGGTATATCACATGAGTTGAACAGACTTTTTTTCCTCACTAAAAGCTTGATGCAAAATGTAGATTCACTGGAAAATCCGGGTTGACTAGTGAAATCCATTAAACGTTTTACAGCATATGTCTTCACTCATTTGCTTACAATAAATCTGTACTGAAAATCTTTGAAACATTGTCACCAGATCCGTAAAATGAAGAAGTGTGATTTGTGTATATACATGTAAAATTGTAAAATGGCGACTTGAACTGCATGTGAATTTTAGAATCCGAGGTCGATAAGCATGTTCGAGAGAAAGTAAAGCTTCAGTATCAGTAGTAAACAATGTCTGATGAATATTGAGATACATGTAATAAGATTGATGTTCCTACAGACTGAGTTACAAAATCAGCTTAATCACAGAGAAGTCTAAAATTGAACATGTTTGTGCCGTAAATTTCAAGTTTTGTGTACCGGTATTTTTGTAAACACATGCACACTTGTAGAAGTAAGTGTGTCATTGATCGGTTGAAGTTCAATGAAATGCAAATTATGTTATATTTATTGTCAGTATCTGTAACAATTGTGAATTCATGCTAGATTTTCGATAATGTTTGTTGATCATATTTCATTGATACAACTAGAATACAAAGTTCCCTCGGCTGAGGAGGAGTGGGAAAACATGCTTGCCATAAATTCAGAAGAGACCCCAGAAGCTGTGCTCCGCAAAATCCTCCCATTGGTTCTTAAAGGGATTGTACAAGGTGTATTGCTCAATGGCAATTGTTTGAAGATTTAGAATTTATTTTAAGTATCTCTTATTATGATATTAACAACAGTAATTTGTGTCACAAAGGAAAGAACATTTGGAAAGGTCCAAGACCAGAGGGATGGCCAGAAAGCATTCCTTTTCAGGATCCGAATAGAACTAGTAAGGATGAGACAAACAGAACATTCATTTTAAACAAAATAACAATGTTAGAAAATTATAGGAGAACTCACATTTGATGGTGATTTTGAGCATTAACAATTTACATTTAACAGAGAGAGAGCTTCTAAATTTAATATGCTGCTTATTTTCATCATGCACTACCACTTGACTTTAAAATTATAATTATTATATGTATTGTTTCTAGTGAAACACTGCTTAAAAAAATGAAATTGCCAGATGCAATAAACACACACACACACATATATATATTCATTTTGAAGTTAGTTCATTCAGATCATCCTATACTTGTTCAAAAATCAATTTTTTTAGAGGGGAAAAATTCACAGGCAATGCAATTAGTGGTATTCAATTGAGACATGTTGAAGGTGAGCTATGTGCATAAGAAAGCATGTCAGAGAACTAACCATTAAGATTGTTTTTAGTAAATCATAGAAAGTTGGGTGCAGAAGAGTTGCGACGGATCTTCAAAAGTTTCCAGATATTTCATGGCATAGTAAGTTATGTAAATTTTCTTTTAAGTCGGTATGGGACATCTCAAAATTGTGACGTACTATTTATCATGATAACAGCATAGTGCAATGGGTTAGAGGGTTCACTACGATCTTTAAGTCATGAGTTCAAATTTATGAGTGCGAATCCCGCAGGGGATTTTAAAACTTCTACCTTTTTATATATTTTAAAATTTTTTTTACTTTTAACCACATTAATATCAACAGATGTCCACCAGTGGTGATAAGTAGTAGACGCGATCACCCAAGGGTATCCGACAATACACACCACTATTTTCATTTATAAATTATTGAATTATTATTTCAAATCACACATTTGGAATTTTCTTTGTACCCTCAAAGGATGTCCCAGAGCAGCCTTCTGCCTGTAACGTCAAGGATGACAGTGCTTTTCTTGAGAAGGTACTTTCATATCTGTAACAAGTAATTATTTCCCTATTTCTACAAATGTGTGTACTTTATATATGTGTTATCTTTTATTTCATGCTTGCATCCTATATATGCAGGAAAGCATTTCAACCTACAAGGTAGAGAGTCTCATGAACAAGGTAATAAGAAGATAAATGTAGTGCTAGTAGTACCTGGTACATTCACTTAAGTAATAAAACACAAGGTTAAGTTAAATGGTATATCAATTTGGTATTAAAATGTGTTTAAATTCTGTAAAGATTTAAAAGCTTCTCAGAAGATTTGATCATACGTATCAATCAACTTCATATTACAGTAATTTTTTAACTGCAGTTTAAGTTGGATATAGCAAGTCATTCTAACTAATAAATTTGTCGATTTTTATAACCCTGCTCGAAAGGAGATGGGGGTATCATGTTTTACCCTTGTGAGTCTGCCTGCATCAAATTTCGGTAGCATTTTTCTCAGCTATTGCTTTAAATTTTAACATACTCCTTGTCTAGGCATGCCATATGATGGGATTCATTTTTGAACAAATTCAATGTCAACTTCCTATTAAATGTCGACTCTGCTTATTTTGAATACATGTATTCACATCAAATTGGGGGCATCACTGGTGAGCTTTGGCTCACAGATGATTTGTTGTTCAACATAATGCATTGGTGAAACTTCAAACAACCAATATATTGTCATGAATTTGACTTCCCAACTCCTAAAAAGTTCACTCAGAAATGAACATTTTGCACTTAAAAAAGTGGGTTCATTTAAATTAGATATTTATATCCAAATGTATGTACAGTAAAACATGGATATAGCAATCAAGCTTATAATGAATTGATGCTTACACCGAAGTGATTTTTATTTCCTGTGACTTTTTTAAAAGTTGTACACTTAATGGATATAACAAATTACACTTATAATGAAGCAAATCGCTTGTCCCTGGTTTTTTGTTATAAGCATGTAGCTTGGTTTCTAGCATCTATTGAAAAGAGTTAACATCTAAGAAATTACCCCCTAATGTAAATTATTGTTGATATGTAGTCATGTAACAAGAAATTGATGTGTGTTTCTGTAAAATATATTTGCTAATATTTTATTCAGTGCAAGTTTAATGATGTGCAGCAACTTATGGACAGAATGCCTTCTCCAGAGGTTGTTGCATCAGTTGTTGCCACGCACTCATCAACTAAGACCCTGCGAGAGGCTTTTATGGCTTCTAAAACATTTCCAGTGGCCTTGGTTCAACCTGGGTATGGTTTTCTAAATCAAAAATATTTTCAAACGGTTTAGAAAATTATTGTCAGTTATGAAAATTATTATTTGTTCTCAATTATTTAAGTGCTGTGAATCGAGAAGGCTTTGCAAAGCTTTTACCATGTAAAAGTATCAGAGAATGCTTCAACATTTATGCCCCCTGCAGCCAAGCCCATCTAGATCTCCTTATGAGAGTTCAAGGAATTCTTCACATTGGCCACTATGTCCAACAGGTTTGAATCAGATTACCAAATATTCTCAATTTTGGAAAGAATTATTCTAAGGTGTTCTAAACTTGTACTTAATACTTTTTGATAGTATGAGCGTGTAGTCAGTGGAGGAGTGAAACCTCAGATTATTTGTGATATCCTTGGGATTAGTGGAGGTGATGATATGCTGAAATGTTTTGAAGATGCCATGATTAACTCCAATGGTAATAGAAGTAATCTTAATGGCACTGAAGTTTTTGATATGTTGTCATTCCATAGTTTCTATTCTTTCTGGTATGATTTTACTTACTTTTGCTTGGTGAATTTAGATTGTTTCAGATTGCTTCTCCTGGCAGGGGCATTAGAAATCAATCTTAAACTACATGAGAATAAGCAGGTTATTTCTTTCCCTCCGTGTCCTTGTGTTCCTTCTGCAAAGCAGACATTGGAGATTGTTCGGAGTGAAGGCTGTTATAGCCTGTTGGTTCCTGTTTCATTTCTGGCAGGTGAATATTTAATTGGTTAATTATTAACAGAAGTTCTATTTCATTAGCAAATTGTGTTCATGATTTAATACATGTTTGCAATGAAATGGTTCTTTTGTACTTCATGTCACATCAGATATTTGTTTTATCTAAAGGGCATCATATATATGTTTCTCTATCCTTTTGTGCATTCTTTTAAATATGAATTGCCATGTTTTGGTTGACTTTTGACAATTTTCTTACACTTGATGAAGGGTGCAACACTCCAAACACCAAACCTCAAGTTATCGAGAAGTTCAGACTTCCTGGAATGGATAATGTGTGAGAAATAAATATTCTGTTCTGACTTGTTCTCTTTCCACTTAAATATTCTTTTTGTGAGTTTTTTTCCTTTTTATTCTAATATGATGAATTGTATGAACTGTTTCTTAGTTCCACTTTTTTCTATGTTTTCTTTATGATTTGGATTCCATCTCTTGCTAAATTTGCAGCACATTTGTGTTTATCTTGGCTATACTGTCTTCATTTCTGTAACTTCTTTAATCTGAGTACAACTAGTTTGTATGCTGTTAGACCTTAAATGATGAACAAGGATACTATTGAACAAAAGTTGAATTGAAATATTTCACCTTTCAATAAAGTGTGGCTCATACTGTTTATGCTCATGCCTCCATTTCCTTTATAAATATGGGTTGATTTGCTGATTGGTTTGAAAATCCTTTCTTTTCTGATAGAATGTTTGTTTTGGTGTTCCAGCAATAAAATGTTTTGCTTATACATGTAGTCATAGAATTGAAATGGGGATAGATCTATATGAGGTCGACATGGTATCCATCCACCCAATGAGATGGCTGACAGATGCCATCATTGATGTTGCGACAAGGTATCAGTGCTCTATGATCATAAATAAAAAGGAAATGTTCTCATATCCAACTGGAAACCGTATATGTATATTATTGTTATTCCCCAAAAAGTGGAGTTCCTTTGCTTTTAAAAATAGAACTTATTCACTTTGATACAGAAAAATGAAAGAAGACTTGTGCACCAGGAATGTATTTATTCTCAACACATCATTTGCTCAAAAGTTTCTGGTGAAAGGCAAGCTGTAAGTATTTTAGAATTATAACATATGATTACCAGTACAAAAAAGAACAACACACTCATAAATAGATGACACACAGATAAGAATGGTTACATCAAATACATGTACTACAGAGGGTTTAAAAAACCTTGCCCTCCGACACATTTCCCACCCTTGTCCAAATAATGCATGACAGTGCAATAATTCAAGACTATTTTTTTAATTTGGTTAGTGTCTTCTTCAAACAGGAACAGGAGACCACTAAACATGAGTGGGTGTAACTATGTCGGAGTGGAGGACACCTTGACAATCTCCAACATAGAGCTCAAGGATGGAACAATTATCCTTGTTCCCATCAGCAACATGTAACTGAGTGAATCTATTGCATATTGTGTTAAAAGTTTTTATTTATGGTAATAAAAGGAGAAGAGAATTTTAATCAGAAGTTGATACACAAACAATCTCCTTTTCACACTTGATTGGCAGGTTACACTGGTATCTTGGTGTACTGTGTGTCATGGCGGGAGATTTGGGCTCTATTTCGGTCATCTGTTCCATGAGTGGGAGTTATGTTGATGAGGAGTCCTCATTGAGAGTGTATGTTTAACACTTGTGAACTGTTTCCCATTTTTTTTTTTCGCTTTTCAGAAAGTGAGTCTGACAAATATATCCAAGTATATGTTTATAAATAAATAAGTATGTTTTTAGGTTCTTTGAAAAGGAATTGGAGAAGGCGGGACGGGCTGCAAACACTGTTGTTGTTCAGCACACTGAGGTGAACTGGTTATAAAGGTTTTGTTAATTGTTAATGCCAAGAGATAGCAATAAAAAAAGCTTTCTTGCTTATGAAATACTTTTCTGAAAAAGGGGGGGGGGAGATAAAAACAAACAATGATTAACTAGCATTTATTCTTTGTTTGCAACAATATGCAGTGGATATTACATTCAAATTAATGTTTGATATTACACTGCGGTGAGGTCATTATCGATTTGTACATATTTCCATGGATATGATGTGTCAAAAAGCTTCATGAAATGGATTTATAGATTTTCTTAAAAAGTTGTTTCAACAAGTAATATAAAGAATCTCTTAGGATCTGTGATGGTATGTGTTATCTATTAACTCGCCAAAGCTTTAGGTTAGTAACATTGCATAAAAAACTCATTCTTACATACTTAACATTTTATTGTTTTCAATGTAAGGTTCCACAACAGAAAAACAGTTATGACTGTGGTGTATATCTCCTTTCATTTGTGAGGAACATTCTGCAGGTTGGAATATTCTATATCGTGTTATATTTGTATTTGTTAATGTATTTCCTGCAATATCAATGATTGAATTATTTTATCTTTAGAACCAGTCACTTTCACACCTGTCGGAAACAGTTATCCTTACAAGGAATGAGATTTCTAACTTGTGTTTCAGAGAATAATGAATTCACAAAATCATCTTCATTCTTTGTTGTTGTTTTTTTATTGTACACCAGTACTAAGTGGACCGTTTAAAAAACTTTTAAATAGCTGAGTAATAGTTCAGTAATTTGTAAATAGATAAATGATAACCCATTTACTAGGCCTTAAGAATTGGTTAATGAATCCCAGTAACTAAGCTTTTTCACACAGTTTAATGAAATCCCAGTTATTGGGACTACCTGGTATATCAGATAAAGAAAGTCCCGGTTATTGGGACTTTACAAACAGGTAAGTGTAATCCCATCATACTAGTATATACGTATATAATTGTATATACGTCCCTGATTCCAGTGACAAGGCCTTTAAAATTGAGAAATATATTCCCAGTTACTGGGACCTTACAAGTAGATTAAAATTAAGATCCCAGTAAAGGAGTTTTAACTTAAACAATAAAATGCTTTCTTTTGTGATTCATGCGGGATATGAAGGTGGCGACACTGCAGAAAAAAATATGTAACCCGCCTTCGCTACCTTTATAACCCGCATCATAAAAAAAACACATTTTATTGTTTATAATTACATCTTTCTTCTAATAAATTAATAAATTGATCGTAAAAAGTAGGTAAAATTCATAAATTACTGTTAATGTTCAACAGTACGTTAGCTAAAAGAAACAGCCAAATCGTCTCCTATGAAAATTTGAGTCTGACATCATCATGATTATTTCGTGCAGTCCGTGATTTTTCTGTAGTCACTGTAAGTTTCGACCAATCGATAAACGGGGCGTGTAGATTAACAATAAGTTTCCGTACGAATTAGAGGGAATAATACAAAGATGTAAATATAACTCCTTAAATTTAGTTCCAGTAACTGGGCCTTTACAAATAATGAAATCACAGCCTTTTCAAACAGGTTAATGAAATCCCAGTTACGGGGACTATAACATGAAGAAAATCCCAGTTATTGGGACTTTACAAACAGGTAAGTAAAACCCCAATGGCATGGTCTTTAAAATGGAGAAATATTCCCAGTTACTAGGACCTTACGAGTAGATTAAGATCTCAGTAAAGGGTGTTTTACAACTCATTAAATTTACTTCCAGTAAATGGGCCTTTACAAATAATGAAATCCCAGTAAATATATAACACCTTTAGAAGAATTGTTGCAGATAGATTCCCAGTTTTGTTGAAACTGATCTGTTAGCTGTTGTTTTAAGCTTTTAAGTAGCCAATCATCATTAACTACTTGGTTATTAAAAGGAAATAATCATAATCACATTAATTTTGTTTTGAATTTTCCCGTCTGAAATGAGACACAAAACCAAGATAACACATTACAATGAGTATTGCATTTAACTTTGCTAATTTATTCTAGCAATTGGGAACACTGCGGCAACGCACTATAAAAACGTTTTTTTTTTAGTGCGATAAATTTTGGATAAAATCAACGCATCATGAATATTTTTTTCAAAGTGTGTTGAATTTAGGACGATGCAAATCAACGCAGTTTGAAACAAAAATTTAAAGTACGTTAGGAGTGTACATCAACATTTTTTATCATCATAACACTTATAGCACTTTTAAAAAAGTATGTATATAACACATAATCAATATTATACAGTACTTACTTACTTATCTAACAAACCAAAAAACTAAAAACTTGCATGTAGCAATTACACATACCACAAACATATTTACTTTAATGAACGTGGGCACTATTGGGTTGTAACAACCCAACAAACATTACGATTTGGGTTGGATAGTGGGGGAACGGTTGTTTCATTCATATTCATTCACTTTTTGGACTTCGGACAACAGTTATGGGTTTAAGTAAAATGATTGGTATGGTATTCCATTCTAATATTCGACAGTCAACGACTGGGTGCAAAGGACATGCTTTTTATCACTGTTTACAGTTTTGCAATGAAATCTGCAACCTTGCAAAGAATTTTTAAATGTCCCTAGTCTCAATATCAGTGATTGGAATGTCAACAATTCAATATTATCTGACTGTAACAGGGGCCATGAAATTAGAGGGACTCTTCCTCATTATAACTATGTACTTAGTTGATTGGCTAAATACCCAGGAGCAGGGAAGATTATTGAAGAATTAATGCATTTTCACTATATAATCATTAGAGCCCCACCCTTACACCAGAACCCTTCACCCGGGGGGCCATGAAATTCACAATTTTGAAAGAAGCATTCTTCCTCATCATAACTATGTACTTAATTTATTGGATAAATACCCAGGAGCAGAGGAGAAGATTTTCAAAGCATTAATGTATTTTCACTATATAATCATTAGAGCCCCATCCTTAAACCAGAACCCCTGACCCAGGGGCCATGAAATTCACAATTTTGAAAGAGGCATTCTTCCTCATCATAACTATGTACTTGGTTAATTGGCTAAATACCCAGGGACAGAGGAGATGATTTTTAAAGAATCAATGCATTTTCACTATATAATCATTAGAGCCCCACTCTAGTGCCACACTTTTGGTAGAGAGCTCAATGCTTATTACAATCATGCCAGCAGTTTGACTGTTTGATGTCCAGGAGTAAAGAAGAAGATTTTTTCAAAGATTGCATTGATTTTGATGGTTTTAGTCCCACCCCTCAGGTCCCAGGGGGCAGGCCCATGAATTTCACAACTTTTACTCCCCCTTATCCATAGATGCTATAAGCCAAATTTGGTTGAAATTGGTTCAGTGGTTCCAGAGAAGAAGCTAAAAATGTTCAAAAGTTTACGACCGACGAACGACGTACGACGAACGACGACGGACAAAAACAAATAGCAATAGGTCACCTGAGTGACTCAGGTGACCTAAAATTATAATGACTCATTCTCGTCAAGTTTCTTTATTCTATATTGACAAAAGGAGCCAATTGTGGCTCAGAGGTACACATGACAAACAATTAACATTAAGAGGATCGCAGAGGATTCTACATATTATATATCAGATGGGCCAATGATGTAAATATAATATATATGTATACATACATAAGACAGAGTATCATAATTTTAAGGAATTTTGAAAATATGTAAATTCCTTCCTCACAGCTTCGAAGTAAACCGACTACCGCTTTATCCCAGTAACTGGGATGCCACAAATCAAAAGTAAACCGATGAAATCCCAGTTACTGGGATGTAAAAAAAAATCGGAAGATGTATATGTATACATACATAAGACAGAGAACATATCATAAGGAATTTTGAAAATATGTAAATTCCTTCCTCTCAGCTTCGAAGTAAACCGACTACCGCTTTATCCCAGTAACTGGGATGCCACAAATCAAAAGTAAACCGATGAAATCCCAGTTACTGGGATGTAAAAAAAATCGGAAGATTAAATGTATGCTTGTATGGGACAGTCGACCGCAGCAGTTGCTTTAGTAACTAATTTAATGGATTTGAAATATCTTTCAGAGGCTGCAATATTTTTGGTTGACATTCGTTTCAAATTTGATAAATAACAGTTATTCCCGTCATGCTACTTTATCTTAAATATAATGATATATAAACCACTAATCTGCATGGTTGGCTCGGCATAGGTTGCATCACAAGTTTATTGCTTTGATGTGTTTTTATGAAATAAGAGATATTTTGAGATTTGAAGTGTTTGTCATAAAATTAATATCCCGAATCCACCCATGAAATCCCTTAAATGACTCACGAGGCATCTTGAGAAAAAAAACCCTTCATTTTCGCTATCTAGAATGGAAGTTTACATGGAAAGAGCGATAAATCGAACACACCTTATTATTAGAAGAACATGCCTGACTTGCGAGGCACATGGTAGGACAGGGAACCAGCCACTTTAGTAGATGACCCTGAAAATTTCAACTCACGTGGTAGGAGCTTTCGATGCAAACATTTTTATGGACTTTTTGCGCTTAAAAGAAGTATAGCGCACTTAAACTGCGATTTCGTCTCTAATATGTAGTGCTTTTGTGAACACCAGGCATTTTCAATATCATACAATGCATGTATTTAGTTAGAATACCGGTATATTTAAAAACCCACAAATTTCACAATTATCATGTTAATTGTCTTGGTTGTCTTTTACGACGTCATTTAAATCTTCAGGTTTTGTTTGGAATGTATACATGGTATAGGAAAATAGTTAATATGGAATAAAAAGGTGAAAATTTGACTATTTGAACCACTTTAAACCAAAGAAATCCGACTTGAATTATGTTCTACGGGTTTACACTGAATTAATTTTGATCTTCGTACTGAAAATTAGATAAATATTTTAATTTGTGACTTTTCTAATACAATTATGAATATAGTCACATATATCAAAAAGACATAGTCTTAATTTTGCTTTCGACGCCACTGTAGTGGTGTGTGGGTCTTTTTGATTTTGCGGTCACTTGATCAATTCAAGCAAGTATAGTAAATATTTTCTGTTCTTTTCACTTAATTTTTAAATTACTGTATCATCGCTAATCTGCTGGATTTTTTCTGTGAAATTCTCTTGTTTTCTCTTGGTATAAGAACATCCAATACGAGGGTTGTTCGGAAATTATTGAGACATTTACTCCTATACTCTATTGGAAAAAAAAAGATAAATCATTGAAATTTCACCAGAAAGTAAACCAGGATACCCTTTATTAACGTGAGAATTTTGAAGTTCATGACATCATTTGTTTATTCCTGGTAAACTTGCCTACATCCATTGACCCGGAACAACCACAAACTTATCGCAACGTCATTTTAACGTTTATCTTGCTCCTATGTTTTGAACACCTTACATACGAACGGGAAACATGAACTATACTTCATTTTTCATATTTTCTTTTTATTATAAAATTGCAACAGTTACATATTCTCTCCATTCTTGATTTTTTTGTGAAAAAAATTGAGTTATTTCTTCCCAAAAGTCAAACTACTGTAAAACGTCTCTTACATTCATTCTGTATATATATTAGACCTGTTGAAATCAGTTTGTGTATAAAATAATACCTGATATTTAGCCCCTTTGTTTTAATTCTAGTTAAGCAATCAGTAAATAAATCCGGATTAACTGAAGCTTTTGACCCTTTCCACCGAATAGATTTTGTTTAAGCAATTTCTTGGCCTTCTTCTGTCTTCTTCCGAGATTCCCACCAATTTGGTGTATTTTTATTGCGCCGCCTTGACCTCAAAATTCAATAAACTGTCAAAGTCCGATTTCTATTGCTTGGTACATATTTTTGAATAATCTCCGTATTTCAAATCGAACACAAGTGAAATTTGCACAAATGTTAGTCACAATAAATAGCAAAATGAACATAATTCATATAATTCGATTCTTTTATCATTAATTGCAGGTCTACAAACATTTAAAATGTAGATGTTTAAATTTTTTAAAACTCCTTTTTAAAACTCCAAGTTTGGCATGCGCCGGGTACCCTGTCCACCCACTTGTTTGTGTGCCGTCGTAAACAAATTTAATTTATTGTTTTGTAATATTACTTTGTTCGGTGATTTGTTCAGGTGTCTTCAATGTTTATGCCAATTTTCACTAAAATTCGTCGCTTAGAATGGAAAGTATTTGTGTTGTCTAAATAATTTCCGAACAACCCTCGAAAAAACAGATCTCTTCATTATATATTCGATTAAAACAATACGTGATAAAAAAGTTCTTCCCCAACAAAAAATAGTTCCCAATATATCTTTTCTGTTTATTGATTTTAGACCTGATTTATGGATATTATGCAATAATGAAGTAATAATCTTTTAACTTATCAGATAAATACAAACATTACTGTACTTTTAAAAAAAATATTGATTATCATATCTGCGCATTGAACTAAAACACGTGAGGAGATGTAGTATTGCGCAGGATTGGCGGGAGCGCCATCTTATCGAGAAATTACAAGGAAAATGTAGTTACCAAATCGTGTGTATTTTTCTGTTAAATGTCAAATAATCCAATATTCAGAGTACGACATATATATTTTGACATCAATTATATTTCCTTTTTAATGCATGTAAATTTCCCGCCTTCGTTGACATTGATTGACATTGACGTCGGCATTTTCAAATAGATTGATAGTATGATCCATCGCTAAAATGACAGATGTCCTACGGACCCGGTTTAACTGAACACGGTAAGATTATCATTTCTGATATACAAGGCAAAATTTAGCCATATCTCTGTTAACGGGTTACGTTTGTAATTAATTTTTACATGTAATTAACCTAAGGTGCACAACTTTAATTAAAGTTCAAACTTTCTGATCACATTTTTTTTTTTACGGCGTCTGTGAGTGTCCGTTTTTAAAAATAAATAAGTACATGTAAAAAGAAAGAATTTATTAGCACATGCAAACAATGGCAAAAATCCAAGAACAAATATGCTTAATCTGCTATAATATCTATTTTAAATAATATATTAAAGTGTTATACTGAACATGTGAGTGTATTGAGTACATCAATACAAACAAATATAATTATCATAAATGAAAAGCTCTATTGTTACTTTTTAAATTATGTTTCCAGATCATTCACATACATAATTTTTAAATATTTAAAAAGAGTATGGGTGACTGCACTTCTCCTGGTCACGAATAGTCCTGCTTTGATTTGATTTGATCATATTTTAATTGTTAATTTAAAAGTGGGATTGACTAAGATCGCCCTCTCCCTACACACCATATAATGCAATGTAATTCTAGGCTACACAACATATAGCTAGAGATCAATGAATTTTACGAAGCAATTTAAATAACAATTATTTGTACAAAAATTTGTGATTTCAAAGGTGTTCAGTCACAGAATATGATATATATTACATCTATACAAATCATAATTGAGTGCATAATTGTGTAGGATTCTTATATGAATACCGGGTAATATTAATATATCTATCACCATTGGTAAAAAAAAAAAGAAGGTGGTGCTTAGTTACTAGTTACAATATTGTATGTCATTATTGACGCTTCTTGTAAGATAACTAGATGGATTAAAATGCTTGTTTTGAAAAATATCCGCTGGGCATGCAGGTAAATAATTTCCCTCAGTTTTGAAAATTGTTTTTAATCTCGACGTTTTCCTTCTATTACATTATACATCCTGCCTAATTTCAAAATAAAGTGATTCCTTAGAAGCAAAAATTGATAGACCTGATACTATTCTTGCTGCAACCAATCATATTTTTTCTAATTTATTAGTCTTTAGAAGAACAACATCCCCATACATCATATGCATATTGTAACTTAGGCCTTATAAATGAAGTATATACAACAGTGATAAAGATAAAGTCCTGCATGGCATTACTGGAAAAAATTGAAGGCATACATGCAGATTTAATACAAGATTTCTTTCTTTTGTACATGGCATAAAGTATACACAAAAATTATATCTAAATTATTAAAAACCAAACATGCAAATTTTTTTCAACTTTCACTCTTCTACAGTACCAAATCCACAAAGCAGCATATATACTAATGTCATTCACAATTTTATAGCTCAATTCTGTTGAGACATATGAAAGTTTTTAAAGCTGACATACATGATTTGAAAAAATGAAACAAAAGAAACTTACAATTGACAGTTAATATGAAGATATTTTTGGAAAAAATTGCTAAGGTATCGTAATTATCTCACTGTTAGTGCTGACTGCGATGAAGCATGAATGCATAGTGCTGGTGGTCAAAAGGGAAGGAATAGTGATAAGTGTAACAATACAAATGAATAAACTAATCTTTATGGTGGTAGTCAGCAATGCATGAGAATGAGTATTTATGAATTCATGTCAGCTTTAAGTTGCTTTCTTAAGTTCAAAACCCACAAGTAAAATTTACAATGCAAGTGAAAATTTTTGTTTGTCATGTACGACAGCATTGACTTCAGTTTACCAAGTGAGCTGTTGCACTGCTCAGCTGCCTGGCTGTTAAGACTGCTGAACTGGGCATACTCATTTATATTGTAGCCACCATTGCAGCCTCTGTGATTGAACCAATGCAGCCGGTCAACTAAAAACCATGTGCCTCTAAAAAAGTCAGGATAACGGTTCAAGCAGTATGAGTGCAGCTTGCAAGAATTGTCATAGATGACAGTGGATGGAGCTGCAAGTGAAATAGTAAATAGGTTGTTTTAAACAATATTTCAATTCCTTAAAGTCGAAAACCGCTCGTAAATACTGACACCATCACACATGTATATAAAACCTTTGATTTTGTTACACCTGACTGCACACTTGAAACTTGTGGTGGACATGTAGTATATTCCTTTTGTGGTCTTTGGATTTTATGCATTTATTTCTCATTTTATGTGCATATTCTGGTGGTGATAAAAGAGAAATACCTATATATTTACGAACGGTGTTCAGCATTAACAACAATTGAAACCAATAATGTAAATTAACGTACGTTGAAAACAGATCACATATTTGAAACTCAAATGCATTCATATCTTCAAGAAATATATAATTAAAATCAAGTATTAAGATGTTTTAAATGGACATAAGTTCTAATCCTGTGGTAGATACATGTACTACCACAAAATCAAGATGACAAGCAGAAAACAATTTTCTTAAGTGTACATGTTGTATGTTGATTTTTCAGTAATGCAGTTTTAAAAAACATTTTACTACTCAATAAAGTACATGTATTGAGTTTTGTGTTTATGTGAGCTCTTTCACAGGTGTCCTTTGATGGGAAAATATTAATAATTACCCTTCTTAAATCTTGTCAAAAGGAGAGTGAATGGAACATTTGGCGATTCATGGGAATCCATCAGCTCATACCCATAACAGATACCTGTTGAAAGAAAAAGAACAAAGAACATGTTTGCAGAAAATGTGAAGTTTTTTAAATTCAAATATAATCTTTTTACAGGTCTAAAACATTTTGAGGCAAATAAGTTTTGTTACAGTAAATGGATTTTTAAAGAGAACATGAAATGATATTACCGGTACATGATTTTTTTTTGTAGAAAATAGAAATATACAGATTTTTTGAAATCAGCCAGTCCCACCTGCAAAATCGGTAAATATTTTAAATGTGCGGTAATTTTTCTTAATTAATTGGTAAGAGTGTCCGGTAATATAAAACTACTTCTTCAAGACTTCAACATCTTTACAAGCAGGATTTAAATGTTTGCAAACACCTTCCGATCGAAGTTTACACACATTGTAAGGGTAAGGCTAATTAACGAAATAATGTTATATGAGATACTTTTAAAAGATAAGGTCTCCGACTACTTTTAACCGAAAACTATGATTTCCAATTTATTGTACAGTGATGATTGACGAACTATGTTTAAATAATTTTAATAATAAAAAAAATGATAAGAAATTTAAAACCTATTAATTATATATTTTTTTGGGGTAAATTTATATCCTTCGTTATGTTTCGTCATTTACTGCAACCTTACTCCATAAACAAAATGGCTCTTACCAACCACGAGAAGCAGTCGCCAGTTTAGTATGACTTTCATTTTACTAGAAACTTAGAATTTTAAATATTTGAAATAACCTTGATGAAACATCCTGCGCATCAAGCATTGACCGGTTTCAATATCTATTAATAAGGCTATTATGAAACCTAGGCTTACATTTCAATGTAAAGAAATTAAAAGTAAAGGGTGGAAATTCAGGAAAATTTTCTCTACTTTCCATTTTTTTGCTTTTGTTTTATTGTGTTTTATTTATTTCAACTACGGACCTGTGAAATATGTTCAGACCTGTAATTTTCATGAAATTGCCTGTCCACTTGACCAGTGAATTTTCTTTAATTTCAAAAACTATGAATATAGATTAAAATACCATGTTCACAAAACAGGCAAAACACTCCAGGCAGTAGACTAGGGTGGCCTCTTGATTTTTTGTTGCAGTCATGATTGCTCTTTTTGCACCCTTTTAGGTCCATCTCGTACGTTCCTCTGCATCTTTGGATAGGAAGAGATGGGAAAAAACTGTTGTGTTTTAATCCACTTCCATTCTCAGATAGAGATGCCCTGGTATCTGGAGGGTAGCTCTCAGCAGCTTTCTCCTCTAATGATATAAGCAACTCGATGAGTTCATGAGGAGTTCTGCTTAAGAGGCAAATCAACTTGAAAACCTGTGTTGAATAATAAGAAAAAGAATTCAATATCCAGTCCTAAAGCAAAATTTGGTATGCTTGTTTTTATCTTTAATAAACTAATTATACAATCAAATACTATATTAAAACATTCTTTAAGTAATCTGAGTGACTCGGGTGACCTGTTGCAATTGGTTTTCGTCTGTTGTTGTGCATCGTGTTAACGTCTTCTTAAAAACTACATAGCCATTTCTTTACAAATTTTGTCTCTTGCATCTTTGGGGTAAGAACTTGCATGGTCTTTGAATTGTTAATTACATGACTATTTTCCCACAGTGACCCTGATGTATTGAATTTTTTAAGATATAAGAATTTTACTTTGTAAGCTAACAAGACTTGTGCTATATTGTTATCAATCAAAGTGTTAAGTATCTTTTGAGTTTGAAAAAAAAACCCAGTTTGCCGCAGTTTTCATTTCATTAAATATTAAATGATTAAGAAAAAGATAGGTATGTTATTAATGTTATAAACCGATTATAATCGATGATAGAATCTCAAATCAATTATTGTAAACTGATAACCTTTCCAACTGATCAATTAGAAATCGCTCATCATGACAACACTGCTATGTCTGTATATATTTTATCAGGGAACAGCTGAGAAAGCAGATGGAAATGAAGGTGAAAAGTCACCAGAAAAATGCCACTACTGACAAAACTGAAGAAAAGTTTAGAGCTAGTAATTTTGCGAAACCTGAAAATGAGGTAAAATGTAAACAAAATGCAAATGACATCAATGTTGCACAATGCTCTAGTGAACAAAAGTGTGGCAAAGTTGAAATGTCTGAGGAGAAACCACCTGAAGTTAAAGCAGAGCAAAAAGCAAATTAACGGTATCTCAAAAGGAAACAGAAAAATAACAATAATTCTCTAAACCGTTTGAAAATATTTTTGATTTGGAAAAACATACCCAGGTTGAACCAAAGCCACTGGAAATGTTTTATGAGCCATAAAAGCCTTTTTCAGGGTCTTTGTTAAAGTGTGTGTTGAAACACAAGTTAGGAACATCTTAGAATAATTTTTTCCAAAATTGAGAATATTTAAGGTATTTTGCAATCTGATTCAAACCTGCTCGACTTAATGGCCCATGTGCAGAATTCCTTGAACTCTCATAAGGAGATCTAGATGGGCTTGGCTGCAGGGGGCATACATGTTGAAGCATTCTCTGTTAATAATTAACCAATTAAATATTCACCTGCCAGAAATGAAACAGGAACCAATAGGCTATAACAGCCTTCACTCCGAACAATCTCCAATGTCTGCTTTGCAGAAGGAACACAAGGACACGGAGGGAAAGAAATAACCTGCTTATTCTCATGTAGTTTAAGATTGATTTCTAATGCCCCTGCCAGGAGAAGCAATCTGAAACAATCTAAATTCACCAAGCAAAAGTAAGTAAAATCATACCAGAAAGAATAGAAACTATGGAATGACAGCATATCAAAAACTTCAGTGCCATTAAGATTACTTCTATTACCATTGGAGTTAATCATGGCATCTTCAAAACATTTCAGCATATCATCACCTCCACTTATCCCAAGGATATCACAAATAATCTGAGGTTTCACTCCTCCACTGACTACACGCTCATACTATCAAAAAGTATTAAGTACAAGTTTAGGACACCTTAGAATAATTCTTTCCAAAATTGAGAATATTTGGTAATCTGATTCAAACCTGTTGGACATAGTGGCCCATGTGAAGAATGAACTCTCATAAGGAGATCTAGATGGGCTTGGCTGCAGGGGGCATTCATGTTTAAGCATTCTCGGATACTTGTACATGGAAAAAGCTTTATCAAGCTGTCTTGTTTCACAGCACTTAAATAATTGAGAATGTTTGTTTAAACAACTGATGCAACAACCTCCGCAGCAGGGCTTTTGTCAGTAAGTTGTTCCACATCATTAAACTTTAACTGAAAAAAAGTATTTGCAAATATATATTAGAGAAACGGAAATGGACTAGAATGGAAGTGGACTCCAGTGATAAAAAGAATTTCCATGTTAATAACACGATTATTGTGAAATCTTTGTTTCATTCAAATGCAATTAAAGAAACAGGGTTGCTTTTTAACAATGGAGGGGATTATGAAATTTGGAAGAGTACATAGGACAGTAGAGTGAGGAAACGCCTTAACAATGACAGACACCTCTAAACCAGGAGAACCTGAATCAGCAGCTCAGGAGGAAACTCTGAAAGAATCCATTGAGGAAGATAAGAAAAAACTAAGGAGGAACCTAGGGAGCAAGCCAAGAAAGAGATTAAGGAAGAACTTTATGTAGAGTAAATTTTTAAAAATCCTCTTCTCTGAAACTGATCAGCCAGAAAAGCTGTAATTTGTGTGGAAGCATCCTCAGGTAATGTAGATTCAAGTTGGTTCAGATCATAATCCCCAGTGGTAGGGTGGGGCCACAATGGGGGGTTGAATTTTTACATAGGTATATATAGAGAAAAATCTTTAAAAATCTTCTTCTCAGAAACTGATTGGCCAGAAAAACTGTAACTTGTATGAAAACATCCTTGGTTAAGATAGATTCAAGCTCGATAAAATCATGATCCCCAGGGGTAGGATGGGGCCACAGTGGGGGGTCAAATTTTCACTTCGGAATATATAGAGAAAAATCTTTAAAAATCTTTTTCTCAGAAACAGATTGGGCAGAAAAGCTGTAACTTGTGTGGAAGCGTCCTCATGTGTGGAAGATTAAGTTTGTTCAAATATTTCATTTGTCATTTATACATGGATTCATTCTCCCTTATTGAGCCTCAAGCTGCTTGCTAACGGTTGTAAAATAATGGTTGTGTAAGAAAGCATACCTGAGATACTGATTTATCATGCATTTTTATCCTGAGAAATGATGTTTTTATTACTCTGACTACAAAATTGAGTTTCTTAACTTAATCATTTCTATCTCTTATTAAGTATGAGCCGGTCCTATGATATCGCGGTAGTTAAATCATTTTGTCAAAAAATCTATCAATATGGAAATATTTCCAGAAACTAATGTTCTTGTGAGTTTCATCTATTATATACCTCAGTGATGTTCAGTGTGCCTCTGTTTACTATGTCTAAAAATATCTTGACGTCAAATGTCAATTTCAGTGCTTGCTACTATACGTAAACAGAAATACCGCGATACCATAGAACCCGCGATATGATAGGAAACAAGTATACATAAACACTGTTCTAGTTGTGTATTATTGACATTGTTTACAAGAGCGACATACAGCAAAATCAATATTGGATATATAAAACGCCATGTAAATTGTAAAAATCTGGATTGTGACTTGGTGAAATACTTGGACTGCTTTAAACGGAAATTTTTTGTACGACATGACAATGGACATTTTGGGTACTTAGTGAAAGTCAACAACTTGATTAAAAACAAAACAAACAGCCGACTGAGCCAAGTTTTTAGCTATATTTTAAGAGTTATTTAAAGTGAAATAGATCCAAGATTCAAAAGCCTCTTGGTTTTGTCTAAAGCTGAAATAAAGAATTTACCAATGGCAGTTGCATTTGCAGGTCTTCAAGGAGCTTTGGTGAAGTCTTTGGATCCTTTTCTCTCATTTCTATCAAAGTTTGCCTTAGATTTATGGAAGGATGGAACATCCCACAAATGGGGCTATCTAAGGCAAGACTTTTCAGAAAAGGTACATATGGTGGAGGGCATGTAGAGGTTCCAAAGGACTTAACAAGATTCTGAAGGGGTAGGCTATGGAATCCAATGAGTTCCACCATTTTCGTAAACTCTGTCATGGTCAGTGGAGGCTGTTCCCCAGCATACCTCTGAAGCAGTAATCTCGTATATGGATCAGAGATCAGCACACGGTCTTTATGACAGCTAGAATTATTTTTAAAAATAGTAGTTATTAATGTTTATTATTTTGATTAATGTTGTACATATTTTAGGTCATCTGATCAAGTCGCTTAAGTGACTAATTACTATCCAATTACATCTGTCATTTAAATTTTTTTCTAGGAATTTTGTCCCTTTTGAACATATAATTTTAAACTTGTTATACCCCCACTCCAAAGGAGGGGTGTACTCTGTTTTACCCATGTGTGTTTGTTTGTCTCTCTGTCCGTAACCAAAATTTCTGTCACTTTTTCCCAGCAACTATTTATTGCAGGTGCTTAAAATATTAATGCACTCTTTAATGTTTAGGCATGCTATGTAGTGAGATCAATTTTTGTACCAATCGGACATCAACTTCCTGTTAAATGACGACTTTGTTTATTTTAGCCTAAATTTTCAAACAAACCACTGCATTGAATTTAATTTAACTTTGTAGGTATTTAGGACTCATTGTTTAAATGTTCATATTGCCAAGAAATTCTGATTCCATACATGATTAACATACTCCTGCATTAGGCATAGCATATGGTGGGTTCTATTTTTGTACCATTTGGACGTCAACTTCCTATTAAATGATGACTTTGTTGTGTATATTCACATCAGAGAGGGAGTATTACTAATGAGCATTGGCTAACAGATATCTTGTTTGAGGTGTGCTTTTATTGTAGAAGTTTGTCTACAAAATGTTATCTTCAACTTACGTGTATGGGACTTGAAGAACTTTTTCAGATGTGGCATTCTGAAGGTTGCTGCTCCAGAACTTGAGGTCTTTCCTGTGAGCAAGTGTTGTTGCATCCATGATGACATTTACTGGAGATGACCCACACTGACCACATTGAAACCCTTTCTCAAAATCGATTGTGGAACACATCAACTCCAGAAAGCCATACCAAGCAAACTTAAAATGTGCATATGAAAAGGTCTTTTGGAATCGAAGGTCATTTGATCTCTCATGGCTATCTCTCAGGGACAAAAAGTAGGTGTAGAGAGTTGTTCTGAAAAAAAAATGATAGATGCTATTGTTGATCAATAATATGGGAAACTTTTATTAATAAAGGGCTCAACATTTACTAAAATATCGCCTTGTCTGTTGTGCAAGTTCTTAACAAATTTTACATATCTGTGTGCAATTAGTACATGTCCAGCTAAGAACTGCATTTGATAAAGTAAGACATGTCCATATTTTTACAATTAAAAAAAAAATGATATCAAATTCATATCATGTCCACTTATTATGATTTCTTCTATTTCTTAAGAAAATTGATTGTAATTAACAGCCTTTTAGAAACTGACAGGACTTAAAATCTATCGATTCAATTCAAAACAGTTTATATCTAATTTTTACATCGGAATATATAGAGAAAAATCTAGAAAAATCTTCTTCTAAAAACCATTTGCTTAGAAAAGCTGTAACTTTAGTGAAAGCAACTTCAAATAGTGTAGATTCAAATTCGTTAAAATCAAAATCTTGAGGAGTAGGGTGGGGCCACATTGGGGATCCAATTGTACAAGGAAAACATTTTAATTATTCACAAAGCATTTTGACATATTGCTGATTCTTTAAAATTGTTTAGACTCTGGCCCCTGGACAATTCTTGGGCCTCACAAGGGGTTCATCAGAGTGTGATGTAGGTTAATATCCCATATATAAACAACTGTTTAAGATCTTTTTTAGAACTGCAATGCTCAACATGTGATATGACTATAAAATCATCCTGTTAGAAGAGGGGCTTGATTATACACATAAGAATATCCAGGGGGAAAATGGATTTTTATTTGTACAGAATCTACATGTATTATACCACATTGTCCAAATATTTTGTATTATGTCTCCATTAAGCTGATTTTATCATGCCTATTGTTGCTCAGGTGAGCGATGTGGCGCATGGGCCTCTTGTTTTTGATAACACTGGAAAGCCTGTACAAATGCATTTTAGAATAGATCATTATAATGGAATTTAAACAGGAATGCAGTAAACCAAGGCTATAATATATTCAGTCAATGCCCCAATATAGTTTTGTGTTTTATCTGATGTTTAAATGCATTGTGACATCTTTTTCGCTTCATTTATGTCTAATATTTATTGCAGGTTAATGACCTATTTCTTGTGAACAAGTCCATGAACTCAAACAGAACTTCATATGCAATGAGAGCATGGCTTGTGTGAAAGACGCAGTGCTCCTGTCCGTCATACTTCAAGAATGCATCACAGGTGTTGTTGCTGCATTTTCTTTCAGCCACTGAAATGAAGTTGAGATTCTTCAATATAATTCTTTTAAATATTACACAGTTTTAAGTATTAACAAAATTACAATTTAAAGCTGTTGGGTTCTTTGTTTTTAAAAATGTCAACGGACAACTCTAATTTGTTATTTAGTATGAAAAGCAAAACAGTAATAACACCGGGGCCATTATAAACTAATGACAACAATAGACACATTTCAAATGTCCCAACGTTTCAACTTGATTTATAAATTATCAGATAGATTTAATTGGAAAAAATTAAATTTGAAATAGTATTTTACGACAAAACCAAATGGGCCTTTGCGCTATCTTATTCCCCCATCTTCTTGAACTCTGTAAAACTATGTTAGTATTTTGAACACTATTGGTAGGAAATTACGTTACAATTTTTTTTCTGCGAATTTCGGCACTTGAATTTGAAAGTTTGTTTTTTTATTTTATTATTTTTTTTGTGAGGTATGCTCATTTTAAAATTGTCTATTGTGTGTATTTATTGCATTCCCTGTTATTTATTTGTGTAGCATTGTCAAGGAATGGAGGAGTGTAATAAATGTGAGCTTGCTCACTTGTTCTTGATGTTGAAGATTTTCAGATTATCATATTCATCATATTCTTATACCTTGAACTACTGTTGATGTTTTTTTATCAACAAGGGGAAGAGACTTTAAATGGGAAGGTTCATCCGACCATATGCTGCCACAAAGCCTGCAAACATCAACTCTTGGTTCAGCAAGTAAACCGCTAGGAATTCTTTCAAGAAGAGGTCTTGAATATTGATGCTTCAGGTTCACGTCGTCAAGATCAAAAGGAATGCCTTTCCAGGAAAAAACTTTTACCCAAGGACAAGATGATATCTTCTTGGAGATTTTCTCTGGCAAATCAATGTTCGACGTTTTCGCATTTTCAGCTAAAAAAGATGTATGTGGACATTGAGATGATTTGCATGTAATACATGAAATGTTTTCTCTATATGTCACAATCCCACTTGATCCGTGGCTTGTAACACAGAGGTACTCTCCGTCCCATGACAACTCCTGTATTCCATTATTGTCATTCTACAATGAAGGGTAAGCAAGGATTAGTAGATGCAAAACATTCTGTTTTATTTTTATCATTAAAAAGTTATAATTATTATCAAACAAATGAAATTTGATGGATATAATGGAATTGCCCTGTTTGTTGTCTGTATGTAGATACAATTTTGTCTTCCCAATGACTTGAAAACTACATATAATATGAAATTTTGTACATTTGTGGAACACTTTCTGAAGATGTGCACATAATAGTTAAACACAATTATGTAGATTATATAAAAATATTGTTGATTCAACATTAGATCATCCCAGAGGAATAAAATGTTACACTACTTACAAGATACTTATATCGGTGAAAGGAGTAACTGTGTTCTAAAAAAAAAATGAATATCAATTAAATGAAATAAAAATGTCATCTGCATGTTTCATTTCTGTATGTACAGCAAATTAATATGTAGTTTTTGGGAACTAGTTTTCATTTTTGAGTTAAGAAAAAAAAAAGATTCATGGAACATGTTTTGACAATCATTTATATTCGCAATGAAAGTGATTAGTTTTCCTAGAACATAAGTAACCTGTGTAATAGACAAACAATCTTAGTATTCCTCTTATACCCAGTAATGTATTACCTTCTGCTTCTAGATTTTCACGTGCATCATATCTTTCCATCAGGAAGGCTATTGCATCGATATGGAGGCATCGTGGATACTTTTGCAGAAAAGCTATAATGGCAGAGAGCACAGAAAGTACAGTAAAAAAAAAAATATATGGTAATAAGCTCACCATAGCTGAAAACCCAATGACTTTTATTCCCCCCACTCCAAAGGAGTATACTGTTTTACCCTTGTGTGTCGTCTGTGTCTGTCGCTAACAAATTTTCATCAAAGATTTCTTGGCAACTATTAATCGCAGATGCTTGAAATTTTAGCACACTCTTTGTCAAGGTATACCATATGTACTGAAGTAATGATCAGATTGATAAATTAATAACAGGAACTCTGACTTTTTAGCATGAATTTAGAAAAATTCATTATAAGCTCACCTGAGCTGAAAGCTCAAGTGAGCTTTTCTGATCACATTTTGTCCGTCGCCCGTCCATCCATCTGTAAACTTTCACATTTTGAACTTCTTCTCTAAAACCACCTGGCCAATTCAATCAAATTTGGCACAAAGCATCCTTATGGTAAGATGAATATAAATTGCAGAAATAAAAGACCGATCTTTATTCAAAGCGAAGAAAACCTCAAAACTGTAGAAAAAGGGGGGGTGCATTTTTAAAAATCTTCTTCTCAAGAACTACTGAGGCACATTCAACGTAATTTAGCATGAATAATCCTTATGGAGAGGAAAATTTAAATTGTAAAAATTATGGGATAATTCTGTTTTAAATTTATGAAAATAATAATAAAGAAAGAATGGGGGTCAATCAGTTTATTAACTTTGGGTTCGGTATTTCATATATTGAAAACCAGGTTCTCTGTTTGAAGCAGCCATGTTGGATGCATGATAAACGGGTCAAACTGACAAAGATGAATTTGCTTGTTGTGCAACAGTTTACGTGCGAAGGGAATATTTGAAACATGCAAAATATATGTGTGCCGATTTTGTGAAGTAAATTGAGGTTAAATATTTCAATGCGTTGACATTTTCAATTGTGACGGTGGTTTTAGCTTGTTTTGATTTTCGTTTCATTTTCGTTAATTATGCCTTTTAACTTGATGGGTACTATCGCCTGTGTTTTGGAATTTTTACCTATCAAATCAAATATAGACTTCGGTAAATCAGACAGCTGATTGTTTACCTGCACAAAATGAGCAAAATCTGATGCACATATTATACGATTGATAATTCGGTACGATCTCTATGTAATGGTTGATTAATGCAACATTTTGTTAAGATGATCAGAATTTTCAGTCTAAACTGAGATTATCTTCGCTGCTAGAAATATATAAGTATATATATATATGATGAATAATAAATTGTGCTCTTTCTTTGTTTTAGTGCATTTTTCCTTTGTTTTAATTTGTTACAATTTTCTATTTACTAACTGTATCTAAGAGTCAAGCTTAGAGTTATAAGCAAGATGGAAAGAATAATCTTACTGTGACCAGGCTACGCTCAGGTCACGGTAAGAATTCGTCCCATATACTTCCAATGTAGCAGCCGCGAAGCGGATCTGCTTCGCGTCGATTTTAAATCTGTTAAAAATAATCTGCAGGGGAAAAGCACATTTTAATACATTACAAACCTTTTTGAACATGCATATGTAATTAAGTCCACAAAATATCCATTTAATGGGTCGTAATAAGGCATTTTGTTAATACCGTATTTTCGGACGATAAGATGATAATTTTTTTTCTCTGAAGCAGAGCACCCAACTTAACGTCCAGATTGACTTATCTAAGGCTCAAGATCGGAAAATTTTCCAAAAATAGCATTAAAAATCCTGGTTTTAATCATCTAAAATTGGTTGTGATTTGATATTACCTTGTTGAAATCTTTTTTTCATCTTTATTTATTGTCGTTTTCACTCATTTGTTAACACTAGTATACATAATAATACCAGTAATTAAAAAAATGGTACATGTCTTTAATCAATTAAAAGTTTTACCGTTCCGTATTTTTAAATACATCATCACATGGTATCCATATATTACTAGTGGGAAGATAACATTGCGCAGTAAAATTGAAACCAAATTCGAATGGAACAAATTATTGCAGTAAGTCCCGGGAATGTTTAATACAGTATTAGTATTCATCTTTTAATTGATAATCATCCTAGGGATTTTTGCATTTATGGTAAAATTCACGGTAGGCTTACACCGATTGTGTTAATAATCATGTCCTAAGGCTGAGATCTATACGTGTTCATTCCCTGTGTATAATAAAGTGTACCATTATAAGGGTGTCTATATTTCACTGATTAATTATAGTCCAATTCTTTGATTTTTGTTAATAAACATTGTAAAGAAACGTACGTATGTCGTCATTATCAAGTCATACAAATGGTCGATCTATTTTTAACAGTGTCTATGTAAAGCAATAACGTTTAACTGCATAACTGGACACAAAATAAACAAGTAAAATCGAATCAAAATAATTGCTAATTTTCCTGCACTTGAGATCCCCCTTTGAAGTCCAACACAAGACAGGTGCATGCTTCTGACAACGGAAATTGTTAAACAAACATTGACCACGCGCCAAGTCGACAGGTGGCTGGTTATGTAATGGCGAATACACTGGCGATAACTTGTTTGATGCAAGGAATAGTGGTCAGAGTGGATAAATATTTTAATACGTGGAATAAAATATTTTTGACAATGTAAGTGTAGTTTACACTCTTACAACTTCTATAACACGCGATGTCGGGAATTACATGCAAGCAATTTTATAGATATTACCGGTATTTGAAAATACCATGCATAAGTATAAACGTAATTGTTTAAATGTTAATCATTGATAATGATTGGTCGCAATATCGGGGACGTCCTTTGCATCATACACTGATTATGTTACCTGCAGTTTGATAAGCCATTTTGAAGCGATTAGATCGACGTATAGTTCGAATCGATGTATCTTAGGATTTTTTTTTAATTTTTGACAACATTTTTAAGTTTATTCATCAGTCAAGTGAGTTACGTTATGAAACGTCATACGAAATGAATTCACACAAGGTAAACGACAATTGTTTAGAATGGAGGAGACCAATAAAATTTTAAAATGTTCTTAATTTGAGAATTGAACGCAATGAGGTACAATTTTCTTCTTTCACATATAGGAATTTTTTAAAAATAAAAATAAAATAAAAAAAGGGAGAAAATGCACCTTGCTCTCATGTATATTAATCGCTTTATAAAGTGGTGGTAGGGGGGGGGGGGGGAGACTAAAATAAAGGGAACTGGAAGTTAACCGTGAACCTACGGTAGGTTCAGGGGTTTAGGCTTTAGTGTGGCTGGGGTCAATATGGCGAGATAGTAAAATGTATTTAATCTTAAAAATCTTCTACTCTACTCCCATATATATTTGAGAAAAACTAAATGCATGGTTATGATGTCTATGACATCCTCGGCTTAAATTGTGGAATTCATGACCCCTGGGTCAGAGGTACAGGTCCTAGGACAAGGCCAATATTGCCATATAGTGAAAATGTAAAAAAAATCATGAAAAATCATAATGCGCTAACGCGCGTTATTCAATTTGTCTGCTCACCTGATGGCAGTTATTGTCACAACAACGTCAAAAATAAATCATTCAATGCTATAGTGAAGTCACCCTAGCCTAAATTTAAGAACAATTTTTGTTAAAAGATTTCTCAGCAACAATCAATCACAGATGCTTAAAATTTTAACACATTCTTTGTTTAGGCATATGGTGGGGTTCATCTTTTTAAAAAATTGATGGCTCTTCAAATTAGTCTTGGTTCAATTGAGCTTATTAGGACACTTAATTCAATCAGGTGACTTATTATACCCCCTGCAGAACTTTGAAGATATATTGGAAAGACCTTGTCCGTCTGTCCGTCCATCAGTCTCTATGTGCAGTCATGTCTGGTCCATATCTTTCTTATGGAGAAATATTGGAAGTTCTTACTTCACAAATAGATTACTTATGCCCTGAGGTTGTGTCATGATTTTGACCCAAAGTCATTTGGGCAAGGTCAAGGTCACTGGAAGGAAAAGTGGAAATTTATGTCCGGTCTATTATTAATCTTTCCTATGGAGATTAGAGTTTAGACCCCAAAATTAAGTTTAAATGCAAATATGAGACTTTCTAAACATTTAGGCAATCAACATGGTTGTGACTGGAACTGATTTGATCGAGTTTTGATCATTGTTAATTATTGTTGTTCAGGTGAGCAATGTGGCCCCTGGGTCTTTTGTTCCGTTACTGACCGAACTAAGCTTTAAGCTATTTGTTGAGACATAAAACACAGTTGAAACATTTTACAAAAATATTCATGGATTGGTATAGATAATCAATATATACTGTTCTAAAAGAGATAGAAAATGACTAAATTGTTTGTGTTTTATATAAATAATTTTCAGAGCTTTTATTTTTATGCTTGTTAAATTTGCTATTCCAGATCACCAGAATTTACCTTCATATGATATGTCAACAGAGTCGGAGAGCCCTTTGATAAGTGATGTCCTAGTAGTGTTGCATTCACAAGTGAAGCACCAGTGAAAGGCACTTTCTTTAAAGCAGAGGCTCTTTCTGCGAACAAAAAGAAATGTGTTTGCCTGAAAGAAAAAATCCAAAGTACCTATATATGAAAGGAGCTATCTGTTTATAATGCTTATTCTAGTGTTTTGTCTTGTATTATTTCAGTCAATTTCATTTGATTATGCTTAAATTTAGTTCACCTTGGAAATATTATTCATAAGGCTTTTAATGCAAAATGAAGGTTTAGTACATGTATGTGTTAACTGTTAAGGTATACTGTATTATAAGTATTTTCTGCAGCTCGAAATTTTTGTGGTATAGACGCTAAAAGGTAACATAATAATATTCTTCATCACCAATTTCTGCGATAACATTAGACAAATCTAAACATAGAACTATTATCCCAATACACTGTATCAAATGTGGACTCCGTCTTTCATGCGTTTCTCAGTACTTCACTCGGGTATTACAACCAATACAGTGTTTGACTAGGGTGTTTATTTTTCATTATGTTAACAGCCATCTGTTGATTCCAGAATCTTTTGTAATTTTAATTTCTGTTGATTTCTCATACCCAAATGTACAACTGCAGAAAATACCCGCTATACAGCATTCATATTTTGTGATATACCTCAAGTTGCCTGGCATTCATATCATAGTCTCTCAGTACAAAATAGTTGAAAAAATCTCCAATAGGAGTAAACCCTTTGTACAGCAGCAGAAGTTCCATGTAACATTGAAGAT
The DNA here is from genome assembly GCA_033439105.1 of Magallana nippona. Lineage (NCBI taxonomy): Eukaryota > Metazoa > Mollusca > Bivalvia > Ostreida > Ostreidae > Magallana > Magallana nippona. The sequence goes on from CM065922.1 coordinate 5,937,564, forward strand.
CTGTGGAAAAGCTCTGTAAATATGTGTTGCAAATGAAGTTATTAATTTTTTAGAATGTTGAAAGAATTTAAGTGATGTGTAACATCACCTTCTTTAAAACTAATGAAAATTTTTTTTTTCTTCGATTTTATTGGTACCATATTGCTAAGATTTGTATTAAGATTATACTTTGTAGAACTAACACCCTTAGTTGAACCCTATTGATATTATAAGGGTTAAACACGCACTGTAATTGTCCATAATTTGTCAAAGAATATCAACTTTCATTCACAGCTGAATTTTAACCAAAATGTTATACATTGGCCATCAGAAAGATATTTTTTCATTGTTTAGGTTGTGTTTCCTATTAAAAAAAAACAGTGGTCACACTTAAGGTACTAGTATCTCACTTCACCTAGACTTAGACTACTACGTCACCAGATGATAATTTGAATTAAATATTTTGTTAAATTGTTTGTATTGATGAATTTTGTTGAATATTGTCATAGCTCAGCTGGCTTGTTAAAGCAGATAATGAGTTAAAATCCAGGGACTTTTGTTCACATTTACTGAAATTAAATTTTTGAAAATACAATTTTTTATCCAGAATTGCATATTTCTCAAGTATCAAGTAGTTTTTGGCTGAGTTTAGAAAATATTGCAAGATTTAGTGAGCCTCCTTAATACTGTCATACTGGAACTTTTAATGCAACCCAGACATGGTTTTTAAGAAAACAATATTTATATTGAATTAAACAGGTTGTTATTTACATTCTTGTGATATATACCTCAAATGCACTGGATCCAAATACTATTTTCTCTCCCTCTTCAATGCTTTCTGAGAAAGTATGGCTGGTGATTTTTGTTATGTTCCTTTCTGCGCAGTTCCGCTTTGCTAGATTTTTTTAAGAAAACATTGACATTTTGATCTCTCTGTTTTCTTTATATAAGTCAATTTCTATAATAATGATTGATGGTCAAGTTTTAGCTCACCGAGACAAAATTTGGGTGGGGCTGTGGGGGTATTTGTGCTATACTGGCTATACTGGATCTTTTTAAATGTTTTGGAGCATCATCTAAAAGCATTCTTTATTAGAATGATACAATATTGTATGATTTGATATAATATTTTACATTATCGGATTGTATTGTAATATATAACATTGTAAAGAAAGTTGTATCATAGCCTATCATTTAATATTGTCTAATGAATATTGTATTAAACAATACAATATCTTGTTATTTGTATGTTATGTATTGTATTACATATATATTGTATCAAATTTTGAACGTTGTTTCACACCACACATTACAATATTGAAATATAGATCATTAATTATATCTCATTCAGGCCATCATTCTGTCCATCTGAGATCACTTGTCTGGAGGATGTCTTCTCTCTCTCCTTGGCCCAATGCGGCCTCATACTCCACACACAGAGTGCTTTTGGGTAAAGGGTGTACAGTAAACTTGAACCAAGTCTGTAGGTCTAAGATTACTTAAGGTCATGGCAGAATTGTGAAAAATCCTTGTGAAGTTCATTATTCTTTCCAATATACTTTGCCAAAAGAAAGGATTTGGTCAAAGGGTGTGCAGTTACCTTGAAGAAAGTTTCTAGGTCAATGGTCAAGGTCATATTAGCTACATTTATTTGAGATGGTCACCATCCATTGATATTTAATAAAAGTGATGCTTCATCCCGGTGAGCTTAGTAATTACTTATTTTTAAAGTTTTCTTTGAGATACTTACATTGTCTTGGGGTTCCTTTGATTCTACGCTTTAGTTTTGGTATGACGGACAAGTCCAGCTTACTTTCATTATTAAGAACTACATCTTTGGAGAAACTTTTAGCTGTAATTTGAGATTTGTGTGTTAAATTTATTAATGAATATAAATGAGTTTGTTTTGTTCAATAAAATTGTGTAAAACAACTATGACTTGTGTTCATTATGTTCAGATCATCTGTTGGAAGGCATGTAGGGCCTAGTATTCACATGTAATAGTTCTATGTAAAAATGAAGATGTAAACTTGAATTTGTTTTAATGGAAGTTTAGTGACGCGTTTAATGTTGAATATTATTTTATAATAAAATGCATGCAAGGCCTAAAAAAATGTTCATTAATATTTTCCTATAGAAAGAAAATTGGTAAAATATCAAGATTTTGATTAAATTGCCAACACTAATTTAGCAGTGATTTAAAACCAAATAGTAGCGTTAGGTCTAATTTAGTCTAATGATGTATGAAATGCACATAAGTAAATAATTTTATGTCTTTTTAAAGTGTCTCACCCACACTTATCCGTGTTCCTTCACTAGTGCCGGCCATTATTTAATTTAAACAGCCTTTGTCTTTCAAATTTGGCTCCTTTTGAACTTTGAACATTTTCCACAAGGCATTCAAAAGAGAGATAACTCAGGAACTTGATGTGGATTGATATACAATTTATTTAACCCTATGTAAATACATTGTAAAAAATAAATAAATAGACACTGGGGGAAATATTGATTTATTACATTAATGATATACATTAATACAATATTTAAAGTCATCTTTTATTTACTTTGAATTATTCGCTGCGGAGCGTATTTCCCAGTTACTGGGACATTTTGAGTTCGGTTAAATCCCATTAACCGGGATGGTATATACCTCCCTCATGTCAGGATATAGGTAGAACGGTTCCTCGTGAGGTAAGATGATGGGAGCTGATTCAGACCCGTCATTCCTTTAACATAATAAAAGCTTCGAACAAAGTGTACAATCATTAAAAAGTAGGAGTTTACAAAACATTGCTCTGATTCTTTTTAAACAATGAATCACAAATTCAAGTTGGAATTTTGGCAAAACAGCTATTTCTAAAATCGACTTTCTTTTTTTTAACATAGCAGCAATAGAAAATATTCATAATTTTACAGATTATATTTCTTTGTTAGAAGAGAGTGTCGTTAACTTGGGTAATCTTAATCACGCACACAAAAGCAATACCTGCAGCAGTAGGCCAATGTATAATATTGTCTTTGTGAAATATATGAGTTTGGAACAGTTCCTGAAGTGTTAACCTTTTGATCAGTAGGGTCACTGTAATGTCTGCGTGGACGGCTTAGTAAACCGTGATTTATAGACCCTCTGTTAAACCCTAAAGGAAAACAACACGCGAATATAAAAAATACTAAAAATAGAAAGACATTATTTCATTGAAAACTATTGAAAACCAACCTGACGGGCACCCGCTGGAAGCTCGGGCAATACAGTAAGATCCAGCAGGCCAGGCACGAGATCCGGAAACCGTAGCCTCGACCCGGACACAGTAGGACATTTTGAGAGTTGTAGGTGTTTGCAAACCTAAACAATGACCCTAACAATTGGTCATCAAGTTGAAAAATTCAATAACTTAAAGATATAATGAATGTTATTGTACCTTTTATGTGCAATCCATAGTATTGAAACGTATTGTTTGGGTTTGAAGCAATGGTAGAATTTACTGTGTGAGTTGTACTTCCAGTTTCCCATGGTCCATTATCAGTGGGGCATCCACTAGTGGGCTCTGGGAGTGCAAAAGACTGCGATGGCCAAGACACGGGACGGCTGGGAAGTGTATCTTTAGAAACAATCAAGATGTTTATATCATGTGTGTCTATTACATATATGCCATCAGGTTGCAAATAAACCACACCATAATGTTGCAATTTAAAAATCAAACCTGTGGATGAAGGTGATTGGAGGTATCCTGCATATGCCTTTAGAGCCTGTTGAATGTTGTTTCGCCAAACAGGCAGCGTGTTTTCGAAGCCTCGTGAACAGAGCCTTTCATCCACAATATCCTCTGGCGTCTGCCAATATTTTGCGTCAAGCATCTCATCGATGCTCACAACCTTGTATTTGATTGGCTCGCTGACCTGCTCGCTCCCCTTGGAGGTGCTAGAAACGGTGGTCATCCTCGAATTCAAATAAAGATTGTCGAAGTACGTCGGATTGTCAGTAAATGCTTTGGACAATGATACTGAAGACGTTTGACCTCTAGCCGCACCAGCTGGCACCAGTAGTTCAGGATGCTTAACAAAAAGATGTTAAAGGATTTATTTTAAAGTTATAATATCCATAATTAGCGAGTTTTTACTGACATTACAACTTACCTTTGTCATGAGAGAGTTGACAATGTCTTCTACGGCTAAACGCTTTCTGATTTTCTTCTCCCATCCTATTTCTGTCTCCATGACGACATGCTTGAAATATGTAAAATATTATGTTGTTTCATAGTCAAAGGACATAAATTAGAGATCAATCGAAGTATGAACTTAGCTTTTACTATATATGCTCACCGTGCCCCAGTTTTGGAGAAAGTCCATGTAAGTTTGATTGTTATATGTCCCTGGAAGAGAACACACAGTTGCTGCGAATTCGTCTCCGACATTAAACTTGTGGCTGTTGGCCAAACTGGTCATGTACCTTGATCTCCCTTTGTTACAGAGGCTGATCTCGTCGATGTACACGAAGTCACCCGCACTAGTGGCATGACTGACAGACTGGTACCCTTGATCATACGGCAAAATGCAAAATCTTTTCGATTACAAAAGCCAAGATGATACAGTGCATCAAAGCGATGAAATTGTTTTCATGAGCGTATTAGTTGGGTAGACCATCTATTTGTTTAATTGTTGATTTACATGTTGCAGTAGGTTGGTTGACAACTGCATCGATACCTACCTTCACTTAAGGAGAATGCATGAGAGGATAAATCTCCCGTGGTATTTCCTAAATCAAAATTAAATTTCTTTAGGTAAGTGGCATGTTTCGGAAGAAAAAGATATACATGTATATTGTAACTATCAAAGACAATGCATGTATCAATGTGTTAAAGGTGTAGCTGATAAAAAATGAAAAATCAAAGTTTCGAAGTTCGATGTAAATCTTTTTTACAAGTAAAGTTGTACATAAAGCAGTGTGGAATTTTATCTGGAAAGTTTGTACTAATTTTTATAAGACCATGAAATTAATTTGAAAATGGTTACTCAGACAATTGTGGCAGATTTCCTCTTTATAAAAGGGGAATTCTTATTGTTGTGAAAAACTGCTTCCTTGAAACAAAATTAATATGATATTAACGTTAGAAGTCAGAAAATGTCTTGAAAACTGGCATTTCCCATTTTTGTTTCAAAGAGGCATATTTTTTAAAAATCATACGTTTGGAAAAAAAGCTTCGAAGTCTAAGAAGGCTATGTTAAATTTTCTCTTAGTACATCTAAATTAGTCGAATGGTTACACAGATAGAAAAGGTTCTGACCCAGTCAGACATTTTTGATTGCGTTCGAATCCCGGAACAGTTGGACTTTTTATATATATATTTCTGTTAATCGCACGAAAAGGTAATGTATATACACATGTAGATAATTTTGCAAATGTCAGAATGTTATTCAAGTTATTCAAACGTTTGTTAATGTAATAGTTTGCATGCGTGCTTCATTTTGTTTTCAACATCACTTACTGTGTGAATTGAATCATAAACATTTTCCTCTCAACAAGGGTTTTCAAAACAATGTATACATCAATGTAGAAAGTTTGTTTGGGTTTTTTGTGTGTTTTTTTTTAAATAACCGGGTATGCCGTTTTCAAAGATACATATGCAGGTTGTAAAATGCAAAACATTCATTTAAAAAAGGTATGAATCAGTGCTGAAGCAATAGGTAGATGAAAATATGTACGGATTAATTTGTTTCACCTTTTTATGTAGACTAGGCGTTTATCTAGATACTATAGAAACATGCGATGATTATTACAACTTTTTAAGAGCAAGATCTGTAGCTCCAAAGAATGATATTATAAACACGCTGGACAGTAGAAATCAAATTGATATGTGTTATTAAGATCAAAATACAGAATATATGGTCATCTTCCTTACTGTATATATAAAGATCAAATGGTGTTTGTCGTGCTCAATAGAAATGCACGTTAATTGTTTGTGTATTTTGCCTACATACGGAACATACCCTGTATGTAATTATAGTCGTCTACGTAATGTGTCTATATTTAGATATGACTCCTCAAGCGTTACGGGTATTTAAAGGTCTTTTTCACGTTAGGTAAAAGTCCCGCTTTTCTGCAACACCCTCTTTGTTTCAAGGTTTAAGAAAATGATTTGAGACTACAAAGACCCATAACTGTACCAATGTTTATCAAGTCGTGAAGCAGTCTAGTTTGGTAAGACTTGGTTCCGTAGAACACCTCTTTATAGTGAGTGGGGAAACACAGGGGGTACTCGTGGTACGAAAGTTCACGAGGAGAATCGGGTGGATCCAACTGAAGTATCTGGCGCGTCATCAACAGCCCGGGATCCTTTCCTGTGTTGATGTGACTGTCACCGTCTGGATTCCCCTTCAAGAGGTTGTATCCCATCCCCACAAATAGAGCGGCAGGGGGGAGTGAGGAGTGTGAAAGGTGAAGGACGGACAGGCAGAGACAAGTCACAAACACATAAAACTGACAACAGAATAAAACAAACTCAAGATATATATATATATATATTTTAGTTTTACTGTGATAACGAAGAAAAATTATCATCAAAACAATTGACAAATACATTAAATACACACTGCAAGATATTGTTCAATGAAACAATTTGAGTTAGGTTTACAATTTTATTTACTATTTTGATAAAAACATGAAGAGTATTTGTATGTACGGTGGTTACTTAATATACAAAAACTTTGAGACTCGTAATCTTTGATTTTAAAATGCAAACCAAGATTTGTAGAACAACAAAAAGAAATAATTGATAACTCACCATTTTAGCACGTCAAGATACTGTTACTGTTTTAGGTCAAAAGGTCATTGAGGTTAATCTTGGACCTTTTTTCTAAGTAAAACAATATCACTACACAAAATTCTATCACTTCTAAACAACGGATCATTTGGAAAAGATGACCTATTTAGTGGTCTAACGATAAGGTCTATTATTGGTCTATATGTAGTTATAATGATATAGGTCAGGGTCATTCGTGTTGATTATGATGTAATTCTTAGTAATTGAAGTAAGTAAAGAAATTCTTTTGAATGCGCACGGAAAATATTAACCAAGGTTTTATTTGGGGTTTTTTTTTTTTTACTTTATCTTTATTGTTTGACATACCCTAAGGCGGTTAGACCATCAATTAGTTAGTGAACACATTAATCAAACCGGATAAGAGTATAAAATGTTTTATTTTTATTATAATAATTTCATCAATAAAATTTATGGCTTGTAAGTGGATAATTTTTTGTCGAGTTAGGAACATGTGGACATTTGAACATGTGCCTTATGTGGGAGTTGGTGTAAAGAGCGGTAACTCGGGCAGTTTAACCTGACATTGTTCTAACGCTGTTTGTGCAGATATTTATGATTTTGTAGATAAATTATCATAGAAGAGAATGGAGTAAGCACTTTCATATTGCGTTTTGTCTGAAAGCGAAACTGTAATTCATGGAAGGGGGTATTCCACGGAATTCAGAGCTAGGTACATTGTGTTTTAAAAAATACTATTAATATGGGGTAAACTTTATCACAGAAAAAGTCCCTATGGTTTAGAGGGCTGGATGCTGGATGCCATTTCGTTTCTTGACTATTTTAATCTCATTTAGAAGAAGAGCTTGTATAAAGATATAGGAAAAATTCAAATTTAAATGCTTAAATATTAGGAATCATTTTTACTAAAAAATAGTTTATGGCTAAAAAAATTTTTTTAAGTGAATTTAAGGGTAATATTTTGATCATCCAGATAAGATTTATCCAATTTTGATGGTACATGTATTACAGGTTTAGCAGGTGTAATATGCATATGCATATTGAATATATATATGTTTCATCTCTTTCATCTTCAATGAAGGCACATGTGTATTAATCGTTTTATTTAACGAGATACTACGTCGTTATAACGTTATAACGAGATACTAAGTCATGAGGATGAGATAAATAGTCGTACGTATCTCGTTATAACGACTTAGTATCTCGTATCTCGTACGTACGACCCAATTAAATATAAGCATTACGTTTCCGTAGAAACCCTAAACTTGAGTTTGAGAAAAACCGGTTAGTAAACCCCACTGAAGGCTCGTGAACTCTCAAAATAAACTGTGTATTGTTGATCTAGATTAATAATGATTAAATCATCGCATTGTTCAACTTGCGATTGCCTGAAATATCTTTATAAAAGATTAATTTTACACTTATATTTTAAAGATTTACATAATAATCAAATATCAGCACACATTAAAACAAACCTTATAAATGAAAGTTTTTAGCTTAGTGAGATTTTACTGATCATTAAAAAGTTTCTTTCTATAAATCAAATAAACTGTGGCAGATGGTACTCATTAATTTAAAAAGTCGAGTGTCTAATTGGATTGTACGTTTATTTTGTCAAAACCACCTTTTCTACGTGCCTGTGAATTGTAGTTATGACCTACAATAGTTATAGAATGTGACTGTTGTTTCCCCAAGAAGTTTGAAAAGATATGGACATGTGTTAGTTCTTGAGAGTTATCTTTCCTTTTTATAAACATTCCATTATGCAAAAGAAGAAATCTTTAAAGAAATTGTATTAGTTATGATATATAAAGAACTTAACATGTTGAACGACACAAATAATTGAAACTGTCAAAGGATGATATCCCTACAAACATATGTCACCGGCCCCTTATTATACAATGATTTATTATACGTTGAATTATAGAACAATATACAATGATTTTGATGCTGGCATCAACGTAGACCTCAGAGAAAATAAATTGGTAAAAAGTGCGACTTAAGACCCATTCCGAACCACTTTTGCTGCAGTGAATATCGTAATATAGCCTACAGGTAGGTGGGAGTGTTTATTTGTAGTGTGTTTCTTTTAAGTTGTTATAAAAAAAAACGAAAGAAAAACGCATTTTGTATTTGATTATAATCATAAGAATTTGACAGATCATTTATTAAATAAAGACGTAGTTATACGCCTAAAGTTTATCATAATCGTCCAAAGCCAGAAACTCAATACGGGCGAACTAACTTCAAAGAAACGTGCTTACTGATCGACCTTAAGCATTCCATTCCACTTGTATGTTTCATTGTGGATGAGCAGTTCAGACCGAGGTACTTTTTTCCTGTATGCAGGCATGTACAAAGGTTGATTGAAAAGTAATGGTGTAAATGTAGGGGAAACCAAACAGTGCGCAAGGTGTTGATCTTACATTTTAAGTTTACAACTAAAGTTTCTCTACTCGAGTTTGCTGGTAATTTGATTTCAATCGAATTCATTGTGTCACCATAACTATTTTACAGAGAAAGTTGCATGAGCATGTGAGGTGCGTGTAACTTTATTCTTCTTTAGCGGCACATACATAAAAAATACCGTGATTTTGGTCAGTCAATATGCCTATATGATGAAGTGGCACCCGCTGTTTTATCGGCCAGATAAATCATGTACTTAATTAAAAGCCATTCTTAAAGGTATTCAGGAGAAAGAAATAGCGGGATAAATCATGAATGATTACCCGAAAAGTACCGTGAGCGCCAGGATTTATCTCCCTTTAGATGTTCCGTTTTGTCGTGAAGGTGTTTATAGAATTTGACAAATTGACGCCAGGAAACGCGGAATATGGGCCACCTTCAATGTTATCAGACCCACTAAATTCTTAAGAAGGCAAAAGAGTCAGATAGGCGAAGATTTATGGCAAAATGGTTCCTCGGATTTCAACAACAAACAGTTCTGACAATTAGCCTCTTGAAATTGAAACTGATTTGATTTAAGGGCAACTTTTGACTCGTTTCGATTTGCGATGTACTGGTTGCGTATGTAACATCCTGGGATTATTGAACCCGAATTCCATACGGACCATGCAGAAATTATGTCGTAAAAAGAATATTAGTAGTGGTAAATCAAGTTCTGATTAGTGATGAGCCATGTTTTACATTGACTTGTATTTTAACGAAATAAATGTGCCTGCGTCTTCGTATCTTTTATAATATATTTTACTTGCTAATCAAAATATTTTAATCTTTGTAAAGTTAGGCTCTGTCTTCTTTATTAAATCAGAGAGCAAAGTGTTGTAGGGGCTAGGTTGTAGTTAAGGTACCCTTATGATACCCACACAGCCTCCCATAGGCTTGTGTGGGGAGAGTGTAACTGTTATAAATTACCGCGGGTCAGTGAAATAAATGTAAGACTTGTCGTGTTGTAACTTTTGTATATACTGCCAACTGGCTTAATAACAGGGATAAATCATTAAATTGGATGCTTTAAGTATAGAAATCTATATGTTATAGATTTTTATTGACATTTGTAAAGGACACTTACATATATGACTATCGGGAAGCAGGTTTTACCAATCAACTAGAGAGAAGATACGTCCCAAAACATTTTTGTGTAAAATAAATGTGTCAGATTCTTTAAATCCACAAACCAGACTACCCAGAACATATAGAAACTGTATCGGATTTCAATTAATAAATTGATATGTTTGAAAACTCCATGGTTTGCTCACGAAACATGCCGCATGAGAGTAACATAACCGCTCAGTGACATCATACAACGCCGGAGTTTGTCTTTTAGTACCCCCACCCCTCAGCAACGAGAAGAAAAAAATATTTGTTACATAGATTTAAATAATAAGGTGAAAGGAAACCGGAGAAAGTCCTGTAAATATTCTTCAGTGGGTGAGTGTGACACGGTTGTGTAAGGGAACTCCTCTCTCCCCCGGGAACTATCCCGCTCTCTTTGTTTAAGGATCTAGCATATACCTAAACAATCGCTATGTCAACAGAAGATTACCAGAGGCAAATGGAACAGGTTTAATCGTCACTTCTGTAGGTAATATTGACAGTCAAACAACAAGAGCCATCTTCACACTTTGTCGAGTAAGTTTGTGTTTGTTTTTCAATTCTTCTGGAGCCCCAATAATCTAGTGTCACAGACGGTCAGCTCTGGTACACTATATACAGACACAGCGCCAATGTCTCTCTCTCTCTCCAATTCACGGCGATGTTGTTTACCAATAGACTCTAGAGAACCCCGTTCGATGGCATGAGAGGCTTGTTAGCTTCCTTTTGAACCATTGTAAATCTGTCACATAAATGACGAAGATCTATTTCTCTTTTTGAACCTGAACGAGAGTGTTGTATTTCAATAACTCATTGTATCTATTACAATTTGTAAGCCGCGTGATTTTTTGTAACCATTTATATACACACTCGTCTGATTATCCTGCGGAATCTGCGTACACGCATGCTGTGCGCGTGAATACTAATTAACACCCCGTCTTTGATTTCTATGAACCTTTCTCACCCTCTTACTGGAGTAAGAGCACATATCTAAAGAACTGACGTAATATCACTACAATATATACAAACCACTTTTATGTCTTGTCTTCAGAATTATTTTGCGGTAGGTAAATCCTCAAACTTATCATTCAAAGGAAGTTTTTAATTGAAAATGAAATAAATCTGTGCTGCAGAGAAGGCATGTTTAGAAGAAATATATTGTCGAGCATTCATAGATATTTTAAAAACAAGCATGTCGTTGGAGGTTTTTAAAAATTTTGAGGATCTATTGAATTGCCACTATTCACCTTGTTGAGAAGAACATACGAGTGTTAATATTTACAATATGTTATGTCACGCTGATTGTTGTCAGTAATAGGCGTTTGACACGAAGTTGTCATCGACTTGACCCCTGTACACGTGTATATTAACACGGAGACTGAATGAGAGGCATAGAGACGTGTTCCTGAAATATGTGCGCTATTTACAGGTCATACGCCGAACTTCTTGGAATAGCGCATCATTTTGATAAGTGCAGATGCTTTACAGACACTCTTTGATATTTAATCCATTTGTATTCTTCTGCCGTTGATACGCGGCTTCAATCTAATTAAATATATTGTGATGCCGAGCAGCGGAACTATTTTCGTCACTGAATGCAATCAATCGACAGTCTGAAATACTCACTCAAGACACCTGTGAATGCTTTTTACAGATTTTGTCCAATTATTTCATTAATTTTCTTTCATGTTGATGAAAACGTTATAAATTTGTAAAATTCGTGATGAAACAATTTCTGTTAGTACTTAAAAATGTCCCCTCCCGCTTGTCAATCAAACACGCCCCGCCTCCTTTTTGCAGGTAATACTTCAACTTAAGGAATGGTCAGTGACAGAAGAAATTCATTATTGGTGTAAGCGACCTACATACAGACTAGGGCCAAACTTAATGTACCTGTATCCCTGACCAGCGACCCGCGTGCGTGTCTTCCAACAGGTGGGCGGTCCAGGTCGTCTCCCGCATCGCGGCGGATAATTTTGTTTGTGTATCATTACAAGGAACTCGACGATCTCGTTAGGTCTGTGAATATTGGAATAGGGAGTACTTCTTTGAGAACCGAACTGATCACCATCTGGTGGACATCGCTGGACTTATCCCTCTCGCCATGTTATACCTTTCTAAGTTTGGACGTTAATCAATTCGATGCAGCATGGACATAAGAATTTGGTTTTGCTTTGCAGGTAAATGACTACAATTGATACAATTCTTATTCGGTGATTTTCAAAATTTGTCCAACTTGACATTCTAATTTTACACTTTAAAGTGATATAAAACGCATTGTCTAAGAAATTTCGTACACTATTTACGAATTTAATTTTGCTCAATGTGATTCCGATTATTTGGTCTATGTAGCAAACATGTGTACGTGTTATCATTGCTGATAATCACAAAACTAATTTGTTTCAGACAAATAATAGCTACTGCAAAAATTCGGTTTAATTTGAAGTTTGACATTTATTTTATTTCAAAATACTTTTTGGTGCGGGAGAGTCGTTAGTGATAATTGAATTTACTAAGATTTCAAGTGTTAAGTTTAGTGTTTCTCTCAGGGACACTTGTATAAACAAAATCAAACTTGTGCAAATTTCAATTTTTTACATTTCACTAATGTCAATGTTATTCTTTATTCAAGTTTTTTAACACAAATTGGCAAATTGAAACTTTTTAAATTCTGAATAAATACCTTAATGACTTTCACTCCCCTCCAAGAATGACTTACACATCAGTTTGGGGGTTCTGTCCTAGTGCTACACAATTTCACAATTTCTTGATGTTGAGCCTAACTTCACTACATTTTTATTTTTGTACATAGAGTTGTATCAGATAAAAGATTGATTTATCAGTTCAATAACGAGAGAGAGAGAGAGAGAGAGAGAGAGAGAGAGAGAGAGAGAGAGAGAGAGAGAGAGAGAGAGAGAGAGAGAGAGAGAATCGTCACCTTCCTTCGTCTGTATTACTAAGCGCTCGGTACATGAAGGAAACAATTCGGCCTACTCTCCATCCCTTGAGATCACGCTGACACTTTAATTGAAATTTGAGAAAGGACATATCTTACTAAGTAATGAAATGAATAGTCCGCTCACAAAATAAAGAACAAACCTGTCCAAATATGCCTTTCATATTATATATCATATATGCTCTAAATGTAGATCCCAGCACAATTTTGACGAAAGTATTTTTTTAAAAATACCTATTATATGAATAATATATTAACATCTAAGATTTCAAAAATGTGTTATCTAAAAAATACCTTTACTTTAATTCAAATGTTAGAAATTAAAAGATAATGCAATTAATCGTGATAAAAAAATATATTCTCTTTATCTTAGAAAATATGTGGTTTTTCATTTCAAATTATTAAAGTTGGAGTGTAATTTAAGGAGCTAAATAAAAATTGAATATTGATCACGTGGCTCTCTTTCAATTATTGACAGCTACACGTAAGAATAGATACCAGCGCATGCTACAAATCCGCGCACCGGATCAAGATTTTAATATGAACAGTTCTTGTAAATGGTTGAAAGAAATACCGAAACATTCGTGCATGCATACCATATGGCAAATATTACGTCATAAATTAAATGCGCTAGAGGCAGTTTTACAGGATAAAATTGTAACCCCTTTGTGGTACACTTTGTTAAAATTTCTTCCGGCAACTGAGTTCATTTAACTGTATAAAAAGCGTATTTATGCAACGGAAGTAAATCATCTTTGACCTCTGACACGGCATTTAGGACTATAGAAGCACCCAACCCAGAGCTGTCAAATGTTATTGTACTTTAAACGTTCAGCGATGTTGGCGATAAGTTTAACAAAGTCCAAAAAATCGGCGCTATTTTTGCACTTAATCTAGTTCAGTACTTCATGTCCTGTATTGCTACCAGAGCATTGTAGTTCTCTGAGAGAAGATTATTGTTTTCATAGTAGAGAGGCATTAGAAACGATTATTTTTTTTTTTTTTTACAAATATCATTTCTCAATTCTACTAGGTACTTTATCTCATACATTACAGCTTGCGGCGCAAACTTTCGACGCTCAATTAATTGTTGTATAGAAAACGCATCATTTTCTTTATTTAATCAGAAAGCAAAGTTTTTTGGAGGGCTGGGTAATTGTTAAGATAGCCTTATGATACCGCCACAACCTCCATTGTGTTAGGGGAGCGTAACTGTTATTTTAACACTACAGGGATAAGCTTGTGCGGGTACTTCGCGTTTAGAATAAATTTGAATCCTATCGGCAAAATTGAATTTTATTGTGAAGAGGAATTAAATTTGACGAAAGATAAATGAGCTCTCCATCTTGAAGAAGTAACGGTCAGTCAGGATCATGACCCCTGGAGCCTTGTGTTCTATCCGGCGTCGCTCGTGCTAGGGATCATATAGCTTGTCTTTTCCAAGATCTAGAATAGCCTGACACAATCACAAAGACTTGAACTTTAATGACTTGACTTAGTTTATTCGGATGGGAGTTGAGAAATCACCATTCTCTATACCAACGCTTTCTTTCTGTGATAGTAAAGTTGGCTGATGGAGTGTTCCCCATTCGGTGGCCCTCGGGTCGGCACGGAGCTTTGTGAAGCTCATTACCTCTGACGGATTAAGCAATGCTCGCACCCTATCTGTATGCGGACTGTCGGAAGTTTCCTTCACATTATAGAAAATCTCATCTATCAGACGTTGTTACTGCGTTCTACCCAGAAACCACGCCATCTTACGTAACAGATTGCTCTCTACAATGGAGAAGATGGAATTCAACCTCAAAAAATCAAATACTGTACCTAAAGACAACGTTCTCAAATGCTCCTGCATATGCAGTCCCTTTGAAATTAATTTTAAAAATTGCAAAACGGAAAAGTGTGACAAATGCCAGTATTTATATTTATTTTCATATTGGAACTTTATAGGCTAACATTGTAATTTATCATAATGAAAATACTAGAACTACTGATCATGATAGGAAGCTTGGGAAATATTTTTGGGCTGAGATGTGTGCTATCTTATTCACAATTACATGTATCAGAAAGCTTGGATTTTCCAATATCCTTAATGATCTAGATCTATGCCCTTGATTTCAAATCTCCTCTGTTTCATTCTTGCTTTGCTGATGATTATAGCGAAAAATTTTCAAATCTAAGATATATGATGGGTTAAAATTGAATAGAAAAATAACTTGATAACAGATAATTTCCATCATTCTGTTTCGTTTATGTCAATGAGTATATCGTTTATTGTTAAAACTTATTGCTGCGATATTTATTTATCATAAAGTCCATGTATACATTCATGGCGTTAATTTCTTGAGAGAGTATGTTTGATAAAAACCTCGATACCCCTTTCAACATTTTGTTCGTGTATCATAACTGTTCTCCCCTTTTGATTGCGCCTAAGGTCCGTGTCACACGTCTAGTAGTTTTGATCTCAAGCCCCCTCTACTTGTTTTGCTGTCACAAAATTACTTCAACAGTAGTATTTTATATCTGAATTAGAAGTCTAACACTTCACCATCAAACGGAGAACAAACTTAATAGAAGATAAAAGCTGAACCACTTACGACAAATTCCCGGATTCGATGACACTTTGACTCATACAGTGACTATATTGACTCAGTTTTTATCCTTATTTGCCTATCTAGCTTTTAAAGAAACTTAAAAGGAATATGGCAGTTTTATTTCTATACGATTATTCTTTGGTCACTTTATAACCATTTCATAACAAAATACAACCATTTTTGATCTGTCAAATTAAGTCTGTGGGAATTAAAAGCCCATTGATTCAAATATATTCTCTGTGTGCTAAGTAAATCTAGTAGCGATTGTGAAAAGTTATAAATTCATGTGTTGTTGTTTGCAACTGTCGGCTTGTAGGGGCACCTCGCTGTTAATGGATTGTGTCAAGCCCATGTATCAGAGACCCCATTAGGATCAAAATATCACCAACCTCTCAGATTTATTGGTAAACAAAAAATCAGCAATTCATCTGAATTTTTCATTGTGTCTCTGTTCTTACAAAAACAAGAAAATCAGCCTTGATTTTCGTCGATAAAGAAATACGCATACCACAAATGTTTTGCATCGAACTAGAATAACGCTCTTTCATTGGATAAAACGTGCCACGTGATAGCCGTCTAAATTTTTGTGGATGGCGATTGGCAAAGAGACGACAAAATGGCGGAGGCAATGTTGTTTTCATTGAATTAACCGCGCCATTTATACATAACGTAAACATACTACATGTACGTAATATTAGAATCTATTTTCGAAGATGCTTGATGCATTTAATGCCGTCATAATACCGGTTAATTAAAACTAAGCTTTCCTGTTCATTAATTTATATGTGGTGTATGGGGAAAAAGATGTCAAGTAAAATCTACATGCATGATATATAGTTGTATGTAGATTAATAATTATTTAATGAAATATCAAGAATATAATAATAAAGATTTGACGTTGTGCGAGAGATAGAAGGCAACCAGACAAAATTCAACCATATTCCTCATTTTTCATTAAAAACTACCATTTAAAAGACATTTTTTGTCGGCCAAAAAAAATTAAACTACAGTCATTACTCATATTTAAAGAAATTCCTTCCCAGCATGTTTTTAACCTTACGAGTAGAAAAACCTTTCTTTGGTTTATAAAGAAAATATAACTAATGTATCATATCAGAATCAATAAATTGCAATAAATTCCCCTTTCACGAAAAAATATAGAAGTGCATGGTTGTTATACTTTCAAGTTTAGGCGTCTTTAAATATCAAATTAATTCATTTTGATTTTCTCGATACTTTACATAGATTGCTCACAAAAAACAAAAGCGGCAAGGCTGTTGCTGTGTGAAGCATGCCTTGTATAGGAGCCAATCCTGACAGATTGAGGATACTGGAAATGACGGAAGATGATTGAACTGTTGTTTCACGAAATCTTGTGACGACATAAAATCAATGTATACGTTTTATATAACGGATGTTAACGATGTTTCAATATTCGCAGAAAGATGGAATTTTGGAAACTATTCCGTTATAAGTATGATCGAATGCAATTTTACAGCATTCTGATCCATATGATACATATTTTGAATTATATGACTCCGAGTACATTTTTGAAATTCCGTGCACGCCGTGCATTGCCTATGTCTCGTGATTCTGACCTGGGATATATCAGGTTATGCTATGTGATAACATTGTGAATTTGTTTCGAGATTGTATTGGTCACCACTATAGGTTGTTTAAAGATATTGAGTGTCAGTCTGAGGGATCTAACTTCAGCATTGCCACCTTGCTCTAGTGCTCGTCAACCTCTGGCAAATGTGGCGTAAATGTCACCACAATATTCTTTACACAGTCTACTCAATTATTTGATTACCATACATTCAAAGAGTCATATACTTTCCTTTATAGATAAAGGTCGTAAATGACGACATTTCAAGTTAAATTGATTGATTTAAAAGATTATACCATAACCTTTTTACATGCTTTTTATAATAATTTGCAAAGACTGAGTTTGCATCAAGGTACATTTTCTCTGCCAAATCCTGCTTGATGTTAAGATGTATGTTTGGTTTCTTTAAAAGCAAGATCAACAGTGTAAAACACAAGACCAGTGGAATCAAGTCCTCTTTTTATGATCGCGTCCCACAAACTTTACGTTGGAAGATTTTAAAATGATGTAACAATCTCAGAATTTATCCAAACAACATGGGACTGTATCTTTGAAGTAGTTTTTGTTCTGTCCTGTTGTTTGGGCTCGAATCGCCGAGTTTACGTAGAAGATGGTCGTGTTTTCGAGACATTCCGGAGAGGATGAAATGATACCAAGCACCTCCCGAAACGAGCGCTCTTCTGCAATCTAAGGTGCCGATTTCAATTACAGTTAATTTTTATTAGGTAATCCAAGTGTGTACACCAGATTTCTTAACGGATTTAAGGGGCTTAATTTATCGTCTAGTTCATACATTCACGGCGAGTCATTGTTGTAGGGAAAACATCCATCAGACAAGGACTGGAATTCCAAGATCAGGGAATATGCATCATCCTAAAAGCAAAAATATATCACAGGCAAACTCCGCTATTTCCAGAAGTACCTGTTATCAGAATTTTTATTTCAACAAAAATGAACGTTCTTTCATCAATTTACAATTATGTCAGTAGCGATTAAGAAATGGCGACGTGTGCCAGACGAGGGTTGCTGGATGTCTGTAGGGTTTCGTGCTATGATATGATAGCAGCTCGCTCTGTGATCCTCGGCGTGGTAATACTTGATGTTTTACACAATGAAATATTACTCCAATAAATCTTCTGCTAACTAGATCCCCCAATCGTACCGATTATTGGCGCTATCGACGAGCAGACTTCCTCTAACCTGAGACTAAATGTATCCTCTGATACCTGCCAAAGGTTCGTTTATCATCTCTGTGAGAACTCTCTTAGTTTTGAGCGTGGATAATCTGCTTGGTGTAAACTTTACAATCTTATGTAATGAAGCGTTTGCCTCCTATCTAGTCAGTCAACGACAGACGACTCCCCGGTCGCTATAAATTATAAAAATGTTTAAGATCTTCTTTTTTATTTACCCTAATTTATTTGCAT
The DNA here is from genome assembly GCA_033439105.1 of Magallana nippona. Classification (NCBI taxonomy): domain Eukaryota; kingdom Metazoa; phylum Mollusca; class Bivalvia; order Ostreida; family Ostreidae; genus Magallana; species Magallana nippona. The sequence continues at coordinate 5,956,460 of CM065922.1, forward strand.
GCGGTGTACTTTGATATTTATTTGGTTTAACTAACCTTTTTCGTTCGGGTACAAATCAATCAAAAATGCGTTAGGAATAAATCCGTACTACAATGTATCTTTAAAGTTTTACTGATCCCAGAATCGTATCTATAAATTGTCATGTTTAGAATAATATGAAATTGTTTGTTCTTATTTTATGCATTTTACCACCAAATAACATCTAAAATAACAGTAAAATAATAAACTGCGCCTCTAATAAGGAGAAGAAAACGGAATAAAATTAAATGTCTTAACATATTAATTATATGACTTTACCAAAGACATGTAGTTAGAAATTATTATAATTATCAAATAATCTGTAAAACAGTACTTGGCCGGTTAATTAATGTTTAAAAAAACCAAAATACAAAAAACAAATAAACCAAACACAAGGAAGCTGTTCTATAGAGAGGGAAAAATTAAATAGTACATAAAATCAACTGCAAAAAAAGTTAATTTGCATGATTTAAAAGTTTAGTTCAAAGGAAAGACGTTAATATTTTTATCTTGAAATCTTGGAAAATGAATGAGATACGTATTTTTGCTAATTTACGTTTTATGAAAAAAGTCTCCAATAACCGATTTGATACAGTATTTAATTATTTAATAAAACATCAAAACAAAAACAAAAAACAGGCACAGCAGTTCACAAATACTTTTCTCTCGTTACTAACTGATATAATTCAAAATACAATAAAATTGTAACTATTGATTTTTTTAGCGGTGCTGATACAGTTTGGGTCTGTGACGTCATATTATCACCTCCATCGGGACAGGGCCTCGGGTAACAGAACTTGTCGCCAGACCCTCGGCAGAATCGGGCACCTGTCAATCGAGGCCCCCCAGCCCCCCAATATTGCTGGTGAATGGACCTCACAAAGGTAAAAAAAAAAATGAAATTTTGTCGTGCGTTTCAATGAATCTTAATATGCCAAAATCACACCAAGCTGAAATCAGCCGTATATGCGACTATGTATCGCACACCTGAAAAAATGTTATGAACCTGTTTATGCTACTAACTTTGTTTGCTATATTGCTTGTACATGAAAGTCCTTGTTATTTCAACCCCCTCTCCCCCTAGTATGGGTTAATGTGTATATCCTTCATTCTGGGACATGATGTATGTTTCCCCGCGATAAGTACACGGTGAACATTAATCCAGGCCTCGCTTTCCGTGCCGAACAATCCCGTATCGAGGAGACCTAGAGATGCCACAAACATGTCTGTATGAAGGTGAATTCAGTATCGGAGGCGTGAAAACGCTTTTTTTTTCATGCAATCAGAGAACTATTTATACTGCTTGGGCACAATTCAGAATAAGTTAATTATAATGTACCAGAAGGTTTTTGGTAAACAATATGAATGATCGCAATAACTAGGAATTTTCATGAAAGAATTTTGATTGAATTAGTCTCACTCTACGGCACACAAAGTGTTTTAGTTTCTATATTAATTGACGATAAGGAATTCCCCGTCAGACTTCTAATTTTATCTGATTTGTCGGAATTATATCTATAATAGAAGTACATCGGAGGTATTTAAGTTGTAATTGGGGTCAATGATGAGCAATGTCGAGTATTATCCGTTTGAACTAGAGATAAAACACGCCAGATAGTGGTTCTGTTGGTACACACGTAGATGAGCCCTTCTGCCCGCTTTGTCTGATTACGACAGACCCTCTCCAGATAACACTATAGGCGGTTCAAGTTTTTGTTTGACATCTTCCACTTTAACACCCGAGAATATTTCATGAGTTAAGATACTCTTAAACCAGATATTAAGGGTAATTTAATCTCGTTGAATGTGGCAACTTTAAATTGGAAACGTACAAACCCTTTAACGACACAAAGCAAACTCAATACCACAATTTTCCTTGTGTGTGACACAACCTGAATTGTACCTCAGCAGCTCTTTGAAGCAAATCTCCACATCAAATGTGAACGGACGACGATCTTATTTATCGTGTGATTCTCAAATTATTTGTGTCATTCCTAAAGTAATTTGAAGAAGATAATTTCCCCGCGTTCTCTTTATTTCTATGGTAACTTGATATTTGACCAATGATAATCGTCACAATGAAACTAACAACAGATTTCTATTTATTGACGAGAGAGAAAATTGGATATTGAAGGAATGACCATTATAACCATTTTAACTTGATTCAATTTTTTGTGGTTAAATTGAAATAATCTAAAAACTCCGTTAGGCTAGATTTGTCATGATAAAATGGGTTTCGCGCCAGAGACCATTGATGTGTCTCGGTCGGTCTCTCAGTATCTAGAAAATTGTGTTAAAGTCTTTATGTGTGTCATTATTTTCCAACATTCATCGTAATGATAAACACAATAATTCAAAGGTGGCGTGCTTTTATTTTATCAGAAAATTATTAAATGATAAGCACACGTTAGAAAATTAGAACTAAGGGCACGTTTTGTGGTCTGTGAACCAAGTAATCAAAGTTTGTTCAATTTAGATTTAGTTTCGTATATAAAGTATATTTATATTCTTTGGCTTAATCTTTATTAACTCAAAGAAAACAGATTTGACAAATTAACTTCGTGAAAAGATTAAATGTTACTTTAAGAATTATTACTGCGATGTGGAAAACCCAGCAACCAGTGAGGGGCGCTGTTTTATTACACTATCGTCTTTCCTCCAAAGCGTGAGGGATTAAAGCTAATCGCCCCTGTCTTATTAACCCGGATTTCACGGGGTACTGCAGACTTTTGTCAACCATGAGAGTTAATCCACAAGATAACTGAGGACGGGCTACTACGGGTGTGAAGAGATACAATTTCATTCAGTTGGGAAGAATTAAGAACATGTGAAATATCGCATTCCAAATTACAGTATCTCTGTACTGATGATTGGTTTATTTTCATTGTAGGTGCGAAGTTAGACCCGGGCCAGAATTCATTTTGCGTCGTTATTATTTCCAAAGACATAATTTTAAGTTGCAGCAGTATTACTACAAAGATCCCGGATGTAAACGCCCCGCTTATGGAGTGGTGGCTGAGGGACATTACAGACATAAGCGGCCATCCTGGATTATTCAGGGTGGAACAGAAACAGCTTATACCGTCCACAATATCTCTGTCATACCGTATACAAGCAATGTTGCAAGGACGTTCACGAAGAATGCCCAATTTTGCACTGAACTAGCAAATACGAATTTCAGTACGTTTAGAAAAACGAAAATTTTAAATTTCCCGCCATATGCTAAAAATTCTCACGACGCATCAAGGGACTTTGATTGTAGTTTTGTGTTTAACCTTACATTCCATGAATTACAACTGATTCGCCTAGAAATACAAAACCACCATGTGTATAGTTCAACCAAGTATTTCAGAGTTGTAAAAGCCAAGAGGGCACGAACAGAGAAACAATTATTTCTAGGAGACATTCATACCGACGTCAAACAGCGGGCCTCCTACCGGCCAACTGCATACCAGACGGCACTAAAGCCGGTTTTTGTAAGTATTTTGAAAAGTACTGAAGTACTAAAAATAATTATTATTAATTCAAATGACATTTCCTTTTATCAAGATGGTACAAATCTAAAAAATATAAATTAGTTTTCCAGTAGATGGTGTTTGATTGAAAACAGAATTTTTTTAGTAATGTTTAGTGTTTATTGAAAAAATAGCGAGGAGAGGTTGGTTCAATCTTCTACATTTTTTTTTCATTCCTCTATTCTTCATTTTATCAACAAGCGCAAGAATCTGTTAAGATCTTGTTGTTTATAAAGGTTAAAACAAATTCAGTCACACTATACATGTATAGAACATATATCAAACTAAAAGAAGCGTTTAGAGGGTAAGACTGATAACTTACCAGACATGGCTTCATATAGATAGGTAACACAAAACAACAAAAGACTTCGAATTCGAATAATATTTAAACGTCAACTTTACAAGCAAGCCCAATAAATATGGACGGCAAAGAGCATTTTAACTAACTTACGGTACTAGTTAGTACTAACTTACTAGTTAGTAGTATTCAGCACATTGTTTCGATGCAATTTATTAAACTTGTTCACGACTTAGACGAAGATGAAAAACTGATTATTGCGTCTTAAAATATTTTTTCATTGAACATTTTTTCTGGGAGAAAGACCTTATAATGGGTTACTAAGGACGCACCTTCGTTAGCAATAACTACCTGTGTGTCCATTCTTTATCGGGTCAAACTATAAACTGAATATTGAAACTGACGTGAACATCGCTTCACCCAGGAATAAAGACAGATTGGGATGTTATACCTATGTTAGTGTCAGGCCAAGCACCCGCATGCAGCGTGCTCTAATGAAAGTTCCTTGGTGGTCAGGCTTCTAGAACCCCCACTCCGCGATAAGAACTCCACAAATTAGTTTCTCACATTAGGGGCTTTTGTAATCGATACAATAAAATTCCGTCGACCCCAATTAGGCGGCTAATTTGAGGGAATGTAATTTCTACGGTTAATGGGTATGTTAAGGTGGATCAAATCAAATTATCATTGTCTAATTGATTGTCTGGACTTCTTCTAATCATATTTGTTATGCGGGGTGTGATGGATCCAGATCTTCACAGTGTTTACTCTCAAAGGTTAATGCAATACCATATTTATTGCTCACGGTCCAATGAATATTCATAAAACATAAAATAAATTAAAATTGAAAATAGTTCACTTTCTGTAGTCAAAATAAAGCTTTAAAAGTAACTCATGTCTTTTTCAGACAAGAAAATGTCATGTATGCAGTCTGATCGCAAATTCGCACGACTTTCTACCTCCTCGACTGAAGAACGGTCGGAATACTGCCCTTGACCTTACCGGAGAATGGGTCAGCAGAAGATGTGAGACTCGACAATACGGACAGTTTCTTACGAGACATCTGAGTTTTTATCCTGACGGAAGTTCTTGGAGTGGACAATACGATTTCTACAGAGACCCACTGTGCTTGAATCCATCGTTTACTTTAAAGGTCAAGGGCATGTACTCGATCAAAGCAGACTCCAAGTCAATTATTGGAGCAAAAAACTGTAACTTTCGTATACATAATCTTAAAATTAAGCCTATGTCCCAACTGATCACACAAAACTTAAATATATTCGGAGGTCAAGGCTGTGGAAGGCCAAAATCCTGGGAAACCTTCGAAGAACAGGATGTGACGTCAACTGGAGGATGTAGCACTCTAGGAATCAATCTGCCATCGGTGGAGCACGAACTTTTGAAAATAGAAAAAAATCATAACAAAAAGCAGCTGTTTATAGGACAGCGACCAACAGACCAAGGTGCTCGTCCGGCGGGTGAATGGCCAACTTCCTTCCAGGAACCTTTACTTCAATGTACCAACGCCCCAGACCCGCCCAAGAAAACAAAGTTCACAACTAAATACAGACTACCTTACTTCCAAAAGCTACAGTCACTAGAAAGCTCATCAGCAAACAACAATAATTTTGTGGTGTATCGTTTGTTCTCAATTGTTGTCAGTTTCTTCATCGTCAGAATATTATGATTGGAAATCATCCATCAAGATTTCGGTCGAGGTCAGCGACGAGACCGAGTTAATGAGTAACAGTTCATTTGACAATGAAAATCACAGCTCGGAATCAGGACGATCTAGCGTTATTAGATTGCTGCTGCGCGCCAGAATCAAAAGGTAAATGGAACTTACAAAAGTGCGCCACCCGCCACAATATTAACGCGTTAATGTCTGCTTAAAACAAAGGATACAGACGATGAAATTAAGCACACAGAAGAAAAACCAAAACAAGACGCGGAATTTTACGTCTGCAGTATTGACACATGTTCCATCACCATTAAATTCTCCCAATTTCTTACAGTTGTTCGGACGTTTGTTGTTGAACTCTGTCATGCTGCCCTTATAGTTGTCTATGTCTATGTATGTCGGAACGGATTCACCGTTCAGTGTCTTCCTTTCTTTACGGGTAATCTAGGGCAGTTTTGTGAACATTTTCTCATTGCATTTTTCAATGAAGTAAAATTAATTTAAAAATTCAAGCAGATCTTATTTTATTTCAACAAACAGGACACCTGCGTGTTCTTTTGAGTTTTGTAATTATAAAATGGAGCCGTTTTATGAATTGATTCAATTTTCAATTTATTTAATTTCAGAAATAAAAATTTCTTGTTAAATAAAATGTCGCAATTTTTTTTTACATGAACTATAAAATTTTAACATACTTCATGTACATATACCTATTTTATATGTGAATCTTGTACAATAAATTTTCATCTCAAAATTCAAAACTCATAAAGACTCGGTATATCATATTCAACAATAACGTTTTTATTTGGTTCAATAAACTAGAATACCCGACACAATTCATTTTAGTACCAAATGTCGCGATAGGTCTCCGATTTACATTTACAATATATGGACTGATTAATAGTGAACATCATATAAACGGTTAAAATATTGCTGTACATGTATTTTCACAGAAAATCAAATTTAACTTCTCTACGATCGCGATTTATTTCAATACAACGCGGGGTATATATTTGGACATGTTTTCGTGTTAAATTATATTATACCACATACATGTACACGTTTGCGCTGTTTTAGGTGAAAATGGAACATGTCGCGAACTTATAATTATAGTTATTACATGCATATATCGCTCTCAGTAGATTGCTTAGATATATTGCCCTTTCTCTCTTTTAAACATGTCTTTACCGGATCGAGCCATGATGTCCCCCTTGATGTCCAGCTACTACAATTTATTACATTCTTTGGTTCTGGTATGTATGTGTCACTCAAACGAGATGTTTTCTGTGGCACAAAGAAATTCATAAAACAAACTTTGTCTCAGATTGGAGAATTACACAGCACATTCATTGTCCGACAACAGGAAATACTCACATCTACAAACTTATCTTCAAAAGGTTCATTCCGAGCTTTAAAATTCAATACAGCGTGAGTAATTATAACTGACGGGCGACTCCAATTAAAATTGTGTCATAAGCCAAAATATATCGGATGAAAAGATTGCTGAAATATTTAACGACAGAAGAACAATTAATGGCAGATATTAAAGGAGGTTGTAATCCGCGCTGACAGATACACAAACCCTAGAACAGAATGACATGTATACATCTAGTTCTACCACTGATAAGGCGGGCGCCCCTCGCTGCCATTGAATGCAGGGATCAGATGGTCCGGACACACAGAGATCTATATTATGTAAGTCAGAGTGTTACTGACGGTGGGTCGGGGTGTCTTACACTTCTATAGTCACTGCAAAGTGTTTAGAAAACTTCGATGCCTCGTTCCTCAATAGAAAAATGCATCAAACTGAATATTGCGATGCTCATTTCAGATTTTTTTTCTAGTTCATTTACACACTATTTCTTCTGGTACGCAAACGAATACAATTTTATTGTAATAAAAATTCTTCTACACTTTCTAAATACAAATTTCATGTTTTTCACAATGCTAGCAATGTTACATGTTACGATATGGGTTCACTTTGTTTGTTCTTTAACACATTGGCGCATGTCACGGACAAAGATACAATGTAATAATCGGACCGTATGCTCTGATACTGTTAATTCTAACAACCATTTGACTTATAAAACGTTCGATCACAGCGTACAATTATAACCCTTCTAACTTTCTTTTTCTTTTTTATGTGCGTACTGATTTCACTTCTACAACTTTTGTTTTTGTGCGTTTTTTTTTTTTTTTATAAATTCGGCATGCGCCGCAATGTCAAATATGAAATTAAAGTTAAAACCAACATGAAGAAATGAAAATTGCGAGAGCGAGTACTTTTCGAATTAAAAAACATTCAAATAAAAATAAATTTAGATTTGTTAATTATTCTATTATATACCCAATAAATAATTTGGTTATAACGTAATTTTTAAAGATTTATTGCGCATTTTGTGATACGTTGAAGTGTGAACTAGTAGTAAAATAATATAATAACTAATAAAATTTTGTAAAGATATTGAAACAAATCCTTTATCGATTTTAAAGTAAATAAAATTACTAAAATCGCCTAGAAATGCGTTTTGTGAATAAGTAGCTATAGTCCAGAAACATCGAAAATATTTGGACAAGTATGATGGCATCAATTGAAAAAGAAAACCCGATCGATAGAAATGAACGATGCAATGCTGAACGACACATCTCGGAAGACAGACGTTAGACAACAATACAGGGCATGTTTGGAGTCGGCAGATTGTTTGTTCTTAGGCAGAATTTTAAAAAACAAAACTAGAAATGCATAGAGTACATATTTAAAGAAAAAATATTATTTTTCAAGATATTTTCGGAAATAGAACGTATTGTCGTGAACAGCGTGATTAAAATACAGTTGTCTGACAAAATCACAGTGAACAGAATTTAAGTATTGCCCTCAGTTTACGCAATTTTGGGACTACCCTCGTATTCATTGTAAGCAAGTGCACTTTGGTTTATGCTATAATGCCATGAATAAAACAACAATCAATGACGGTATATGATGTATCGAATATGACACTGATAGTTCATACTATTCCTGAAGCAGAATCAGACCAAAATTAGAACTTCAAGAATTCAAGACAGCAAGACAACTGCACATGTTCAGATTAAATGTATTGCATTGCCAGGTTGTTCAAATTTAATTCTAGGGTAATACAGAGAGGTCAAAATTTCGATGAAACATGTAAATATACAGAACCACCAGTTTCCGAAGCTTCTCATTCTGCTGCATGATACACGATTGTTAATAATGATATGTTTCAGCCGCGAGCAACAAGAAAGATAACTCTTGCATTGTTTTAATGACGTCATTTCATACCAGCTACGTATTCCAATCCAAAATCTTAAACTGAATGGAAATTTTGCTTTCATGTACATCCCACGCATACAGATAATCATATATTTCATGAACAAAATAGTTTCTATATTATACTTTAACAGTATATCAATTAGTGGTACACATTTAATGCCTGTCCTTCCAAATGATATTTTAATCTTTGATAGTAAATTCTTCAAACTTATTACATCCAATGTAAAAGTCTCACATAGTTCAGTCTGTAAATAAGGGAAAGTATAAGGCAAATTACCACCCACAGTACAATAAAACTGGCATAAGTCTGACAGGTTATGATTCCCATTTGATGGAGGCAGTCTGAAACAGCCTCTTGGTACCCACACACACAGACATACAAACAGGACACATTTATCCAGTGTTTTTTACATTAATGCCAGCCTTTACTTGGCTATTGTTGTCTACAACTTTAAGGCACTGGTCAGCAAACTCTATAAATATGGGTTCCTTCATAGCCCTGTCCATGTCTTCTGCTGGTGAGGATGAGGACACAAGATTGGTCATCAGGGAGCGGAGGTGGGGGTTCTCCATGGTCACCAGAAGGTCAGGGTTCTCTCCTTGATATGAACCAAGTTAGTCAATTAAATTTGGTTTTTGAAATTGTAACTAACAAAAAGAATTTTAATTTATGACCTAATCAGTCCAAAAGCATCAAGAAAATATTATTATGATAAGACACAGTTATTGGTTAGTTTTTGTCAAACTTGATCATTAATACGGCTTTTCTTTGATTTGAAAATGAATAAATGAATCTTTTGATTGTCTTACGCAAACACTGAAATGTCTCTGGCAAAACTCTGTCTTCTGTTTCTTCAATGTCCAAGTCTGGTATATTTCTTGGCAATTCTTGTGATTCTGATAGACAAATATAATGCATTTAGCCATTTACCTCCATAATAAGCATCTTTCAACATACAATATTATACATTTATTGCATGAATGTTCGGGAAATATGAAGATTTATTCCCCCAAGAAAAATCATATTTCCCGAGGGAAATATGATTTTTCTGGGGGAATAAATCTTCATATTTCCCGAACATTCATGCAATAAATGTTTTATTATACCGAACAACATATGATTATACAAAATACGTCGATTTCTAATAATTTTTCGACTTCTGGAAAGCAATAACGTCATGATTGTTTCGGTTTCATTTTATATTGTCTCTGTTTTCTTTCACAAATTCAAATAAAATATAGTAAAATTGGTTTTTGTGGTATAAAGACAATTTAAATGCTTGAATATTTTTGATTTAATCATATTTGTCAACATCGTATGCTCATATTGGCTTTTACATATTTTTTGAGTGAAAAATTCTGAGATTTCCGAAGAGGTGAGACACGATATTTGTTCCCCGGGAGACACGACGTTTTGTTCGCCCTGTCACATGACTCTCTAGACCAATCAGATTACGCGTTATATAGAATAATCATATTGAGGTATAATAAATACAATTCTTTTTTTTTTTTTTGACACTTACAATTATAATGACAAAGGTAGGATCAATTTTGTGAATTATCTTGTTTATCAATTAATTTGCTCTTAAATTGTATTTGTCTGTTAAGAAAATATAATCAAATATCTTAATTACACTGAAGGGTCATATAGTTGTGGACAACCAAATATCAAATTCATGCTGTAAACATACAAATGAATTCAATTTTCTAACCTGTGGCGTTTGATGTCTTGTTGTCTGTTTTGGAAAGCTTCTGATGGCAGTCATTTTCTTTATGAAAAAAGTTTCTTTTTTATTCATTCATTCATTCACAATCTTAAAGCTGATCAAAGATAAGATTTTTATTATTCAAACCAGACCGTTCTGTGTATAAATAATTCTGATGTTTAATTAATGTTTATAACAGTATAATAATCTAACACTGTTGTTTTCCCCCTCTGTTTTAACATATATTCTTCATTTTGTTTTCATGTCTATATAAATAAGTGATAATTTTTATATATGTATAATACCTACCTTTATGGTTCTTGAAACAGCTGACAGAACAACTGAAAGAAAAAGCCGACAGTCTAAAATCACGAAAACAATCACCTGTAGCATAGAATATTGAGTTATCAGATTGTAGGCCCCCTATTTGATTTATGAAAAGTAACTGTTTTTCGATATCAAAATGCAAATCCAGTACTTACTATCTTACGACACATTTCGGGCACTTATATTTTGATATTTGGTTCTTACAGATTTCACACACTTGTTTCTCTTTACTTGCCATGTTAAAAAATAAACATATCACGCTACTTTCGATTTGGGGACAATATTAGACAAGTTGTACATTGAACTGTTGAAGAAGTTCGTGACAAGAAATCAATGATATGATAATTATGTTCATATTCCATAATTATGCTCTCAATTTAATAATATTATTTAGATTGAAGTGAGGGGAGAGGAAATGGGACAGAATTTGATTTCTGTCCGAATAATTTAAGAACAAGTTAAAAGAATCGAATGAAGTTTCGCTTTCGTTTTTACTTTTGTTCGGTTGTAGAACGATTTGCCTGGTTTAATTCGGTTATCATTAAAACTGTGATATAAATCTATATTTATCAGTTGAATTTTGCCATTTTAAAATTAGCATCGCGCATTATGGTTAGTGATATATGACGAAATAGCGAGGAACTTCTACAGTGATGCAATTTCATACTATTGTGCAATGACATTTTGGTAATACAGGTAAAGAAGATACTGAAGTTTCATTGAAAGCAAACCACTTCCCTGTGCTAGTCATTTACCTCTCTGTGTTTAAGAATGAAAAATAGAGTGCGCTGTTTTTCTTAAGATAGACATAAAATGGAGAAAGATACTAAGGACAAGAAGGTGGAGAAAGATGAACGCCTCTCTAAGCGCTTGTGTTATGTGCTTAGATACGGAGCTGTGAAGGAAGGACTCACGTTGTATGAAGGAGGTAATGTATTGTCAATAAGAATTCAATCTACCGGCTAAAATGTGGGAGAAAACATACCGAAGGTAAAAAAAATATTTTTGTTTAAGTAGTATGGCAGTCTAATTAGATTAGTAGTATGGTGAGGAAGAATGAAATTACAGCTTGGTCATTATTGAGCATGTCCTAGCAAGCATATCAGAGGGATTTTCTAATGGATAAAATTTGAATTTCAATCTCATCTTTTGTAAATTTAATTTGTTGGGAAGATAAAATTAAAAAGAAATTTATATGTTTAATTTGTTTATAGGATTCGTTGACCTGGATCAGCTCCTTGATATGCACCTCATGCGACATCACACAAGACAGGAGGTAATTGAAGAAGTAGACATTTCACTTTCACACAGAAGAGCCAAGAGGTTTGAAAGGAAGGAAGAGAATGGAAAACTATTAATCAGAGCTTGTTTCTGCAGAAACTTTGAAGAGGTGCAAATGAAAATCTAAACATTTTTCATATACTTCAATAAAGAATAAAAGCCAGTCTTACGAATTGCTCATGAATTAAATTTACATTCTAGAACCCCTGTCACGAGGGATCTAATGTACCAAAACTATCAGAAGCCTGTATACAGTTTGTCTGTACTAATCTTCAAGAGTATGACCTGGAGGATTTTCCAGATGAGCATCTTATCAGGTAAAATGCACTGGCACCTGACATTTTAAACTTCTCTCTTAATGAACAAAAAATCCTAGTACTGTAATAATAACATTATTATAGTACAAGGAATAATTATTATTATAGAAGAAGGAATTTTTTTTCATTAAGGAAAAAGTTTAAAACCTCAGGTGCCTATGGATAAAATGAAAGATTCCAGAATGTGTTAGACACTCCGAACATTTTCCCTTATAAGAAGTTCATGTATACTTCGCCCAGTGCAAATACCTTTACATGTAAATTCCAAGAGGGTATCATTTTTCATGAGGATTTCCAACTCTTGTAGTAAAATGATTCAAAAGATGAAGAGACAGAGCAAGTTAAACAATGCAGCTCTGCGACAGCTTTTAGTTCCTGCTCTGGAACACCTGGATCTGTCCGGAGTCTACATTACAGACAGCACTCTTAAGCTGGTATGGAGAAACTGTCCAAACCTAAGAGTCCTCAGTTTGAAGGATTGCGGGTACATTGTGACTGACAGCATAATGGAACAGCTGGTCAAGGTAAAGTGAGAGGATGATTTATATAAAAGCAAAACTGTCAACTTAGCCTACACCATGTATAAGTTTTGTTTGGGATTATTGACTTTGAAAGGGTTGTTTGGAGTATGTCAACTTTTTTCCAAGAAACAGAAAATGCAACTTTTGAATTACACTCCGAACCTAACAGAGAGAATTATTTTTTTTAAAAACCTTGTCTATTCCTAATCATTTCCCTTTCAGAAACTGCCTCACCTTGAGTCATTGAGTCTGTGTGGGTGTAAACATCTGACAGACAGATCAGCCCGGGCCCTTTCTAAACACGCCCGTAATCTCAAAGAACTCAATCTCAGTTGGATTACAACAATTTCTGAGACATCAATCATCGACCTTATGACAAACTGTTCTCAGCTCATTTTTCTGGATATTTATGATCACGCAATATCACAAGACAGCAGAAGAAGAATAGCTGATATTGCAAGAGAGCGGAAAATGAAAATTGTACTTAAAGGTTTAACAGACCATGACATAGCTCCAGAAAACCCTTGTGCTCTACTGCCAAACTTTGGAAAGGTCTGGTAAAATGTGTTCACATGATTATATCAGGGAATTAACCATAATGTTTCTTGCACTTGCATGGTCTCTCTAAATGAAAAGCTCTGCCGTCGGAGTTTAAGAGCAAATGCTAGAGCATGGCATCACAAAGCCCCAAAATCACTCAGGTACAACGTATAAATAAGTTTTTGTTGGTATACTCTGTGATATATTGCCAATTGTCTTTCAATTTTAAGGGACTTAAAACAATTTTCGATCAAAATTTTATTTTTTACTTTTTATGCTTAAAATTGTTTACATACGGTATGCATTTTGAATGATTGACCAAAATTTGAATGTTAGAAGTCAAGCGAAATACATAGGTAAGAAATCATTGTTATGTAAACAAACCTTTACCTTAACCTTAATTCTCTCCGTGCCAGGAGGCACATAAGGCATAGACATTTGCCTTCTACGTTGGGGTCTGAAGCCTCTCAGCACGCTGTGTTCCAGGAGTTCCATCCCGCCTATGTAAACAAAGCTCAAGTCTTGTATTTGTTTACAATAATGCAAAGTACAAAAATTACTATTTTTTGACAAATTGACTCATGCCAAACAAGATAAACTGATTCAATGTGTTCATAGATAATGTTAATAAAAAAAGAACATTTGATTGAAACTTATACTAATACAACACATATGAAAACAGTTATAAGACTCGATCTTTGTTTACATAACAAAGAATTTCAAACTCTGTTTCGCACTTATAACTCAATAATTGACTTTCAAATTTTGACGTATCATTAAAAATACCCATATTTACCATTCTAGATACTAAAATGGAAAAATAAAATAAAATTTTGAGCTCAAATTGTGTCCAAATCCCTTTAATGCATAAACTTTATATTGGTGTGCAAGAAAGTTAAAAAAAATTGTAATTACATGAATATAAACACAGACTTTAACTGAAATTGTTTAAATGCTGATTAAATGATTGAGAAACATTTATATATCTGAGTTTTTTTTATTCTGTATGGCTAATGAAAATAATTATATAAGTTTCACTAAATAAAAATAAAATGTTATTTTTGTGTACTTTTTATTGTCAACAATAACAAGAAAGGGTTTTGCTCTTGATGAGGATGGATCAGCAAAGTTTGAGGTGACCTGTAACTTCATTAACCAACTTTTCTGGGCCTGAAATTTGAAAAAGATAAGTATGAGAAAATTGGACAAAAAACATCGCAATCTGATTTTTTGCATTAAAGTACTGTATGTCACATGTATATTTTAAATTTTTTAGCATTCTGTATAGCGTAAAAAAGCAGGATTTATTTTGTACTCTGAAGTATATGTAGAGTAATTAATTCAAGAATGATTAATACTGCAAAGAAACTTTCATAACCAAAATTTCATTTCCTTATTTAACAGTACAGTAAAACTCATTTCTAGCGAAGTCCTAGGGACCATTGAATTTATTTCGTTATATTGGTAATTCGTCATATCCATAAAACGAATTCATAATAATAACTATAGCGAATTCACTATATACATGTTTTCTTTCACCAGACTACAGTTTTTGCTAACTGAGGCTTAGAATGAAAATAAATTCTTTTGAAACCTTTAATAATCAGATTGTAAATTGAAGAATTTATGTGAAAATAGATTCATTCAAACTATAATATTAATTGGCAGTGCAAACTTTTTAAGCTGTAAAGAAAAATTCGTTATAAAAGTATTAAATTTTGTCATTATTAACCTCTACAGGATTATAAAATCAGTTCGCTATATCTGTAAATTCGTTACATTCGAATTTGTTATAACCGTAAAATTTTGTAAAGATTTGTTAAGAATTTTACAGGGGACTAAAAAAATCTTTGCTATTATCCGAGATTTCACTATGTCTGTGTTCGCACTAAACAAGTTTCACTGTAATATACTATTTGTGACAAATATATGTTATTTTTTGCCATTAACTAATGAAGATAATCTTCAACAAATATGATAAACAGAAATGTAATAGCATCAATTTCTGTTCATGATGGCAAACTTTTTCATGAACCTCAAATTTCTAGCATACAAAAGTAGGTTTACATGAGTTACAGAGTATTTCTAATATATGTAGTAATAATGTAAGAGATTTTAAATTTTTTTTCACAAAACATATTAACTTTAAAAATGTTTACCTGGTCCAATACCCAGGACAGTCTTGGATCCAGGAGCAATCTGTGTGCGCCCTGCATCTCGTATCAGACTAGCATTCAGTCCGAGAGAACGGGCTTTCTTGCTTAAATCCAATCTAAAACAATGAATTCAAAATCAATTTGATACGCAACTACAGATTTGTTAAATATTGTAAATGCACTGCAAAGCATTGATAGAAAGTGTTAATTACTTACAGAACTTGTTCCGAATCTGTCTTCACTACAACCTTGGGTTGACCTGTCATCTTCCATTTGTTGTAAATTTCTGGGTTATTCCTGGCTACAAACTCTGCAGCATGCACTGCGGCATGACAGCACTAAAATAATCAAAAGTATAAGCTTCAGCACCCTCATCGCCAGAGAAATAACCTCAATATATTTCTCAGACAGAAATATTGCCATCCAAAAGTCATAGCTATTTGTGTACTGAATGGAAACTGTTAAAGAGCTGTCAATAAAGAGAATTGTCAAAATATTATCCATATGCAGTCTCATTCATAATGCATGATGTCCTTTGCTCTTATTATAATATCATTGTCTGCATTTGAATTGTCATGTCTGTTGCTCTAAAATTTCAATTACCTGTGCAGCCATCTTCCCTTTTCCCATTTTGAGGTCTGTCCGTAGAACCAATACCAGTTTATATTCTCCATTGTCTGATAATAGGGGTCCATTCTAAAAATCAAATGCTGTATATTTGTTTACAAACAAATTTATTGCATTTTATCAGGGACGTTATATATACACTGTATTGCAATGGTGTGAAAATAAAGGCTCAGTACTGCCACGCTCCTACTAACACTAACTAGTGGGTTAACCTTTTAGCTCAGTCAGTAGAGCGTTGGTTTTTAAACTGAAGGGTCCCGAGTTCGAGCCTAGTTGTGGTTCTGCCTCCTTTTCTATTACATTGCATGGCGCCCAACAAAATAACCCACGTGGAGTGGTTGAGTTTCGTGTGAGATTTTTAAGGGATAGACCCTTTAGTACCATATTGAAGAAAGGGGGAAGAGTGTAATAGTGTGTATATAAAGGCTCAGTACTTTGATGCTCCTACTAGCACTAGCTAGTGGGTTGACCCTTTAGCTCAGTCGGTAGAGCATTTTTAAACTGAAGGGTCCTGAGTTTGAGCCTAGTTGTGGTCCTTCCTCCTCTTTTATTACAATATATATATACCATACGTCCCCGTTATTATATAAATTAAAACAATGAATAACATTCACGTTTTAACTATACATAATAAATTTCACATTATGAAGTGATGGTCACTCCACAGGCCTCTGAATTTCAATCAATAAGCCGTTAAATGTATGGGAAGAGAGAGATATATACTGTAGTACTTAGGGTTATATGGACCGTGGATATGGGCCTGGAATGCTCAGTGGTAGAGCTCCTGACTAGAGTTGCAGGGGTCCCAGGTTCGATTCCCGGTCCTGCCATATATTTCCATTGTATTTATATGCTCATCTACAATACCCTATCTATATGTCTATATATACATACACCCTGGTTTTTTTTTTTTATATAGATAGGGTATATATCTCTCTCTTCCCATACTTTTAACGGCTTATTGATACAATTTCAGAGGCATGTGGTTACTCTTTACAAAATCGTTAAGCTTTACGTCTGTCAAATTCACGTCTGTATTCTTCACACTGCCTGAATAGGGTATCCTCCTCAAGAAGCGTCCCCTGATGAACCAACCTACAACAAATCCGAGGCCCACACCTATCGACACTGCCACGCCCACGTCTTTACGATCCATAGCGGCTGTACATACCCTCGAACTCTGCTTTCGTTGAACAGTAAATGAACCCGAGTTTCCTCAGTTGTTGCGATTTTCTACATGTGGGTACTAGATAAGATGTACGCAAAGTAGTTCGATCTTTTACAACAGAGGACAACTTTACTTTGTTTTGAAAGCGGCTCTACATAGGTTGTATCTAAAGTTATTCTTCTTTAATACAAATACAAATATTTTATTGGCACAAACACAATTACAATAATTGGCAAAGGCTCAATATATGCATAAACAGAAGTATTGTTCAGTATGAAAGATATACATGTATAATTATATTTCACATTCGCATGAGAGGAGAATAGTTCTGACAATTAAGCTTGTGCACTATTTCTGTACGATGTACATTTATTGATAAATGAGAGAGTTATTTTCAACAATGGTAAAGATTTACTATTAAAACAGAACTTAGCCTTAAAGATATCTGACATTTTTGAAAAATTATTTCTAGTGTGAAAACATGTATATAAATTTCTTTCAAAAACTGTCCTCAAATGAATATATTTAGAACAGCTGAATAAGAAATGAAATTCATCTTCAATTGCTCCAGTTTTACAATAGTTACAAAGTCTTTCATGCTTTGGAATAGATAAGTGTCTACCTTTTTCTATGGCAAGATTATGTGAACTTAATTTTAAACTACTAAAACTGATCTCTCTGCTTTCCTTTTAAATACATCAACATAAGAACACCGTTGATAATTACCAAAAACAACTTGATAAAATTTAAGCTTGGATGAACTAAAAAAAAATTGAATGTTCTTCCTGTAAACACTGGTCTGTTATTCATTGTTTTAAACTTGATAGAAGAGGTTTTATTGAACTATCTCTGTTGATAATATATGTAAACCCTAAATTGTTATAATTGAATTTGTGCCTTCGTATTTAGACTGTGTCGGTAACGCTGTAGCAACGCGAAATGTAATAACAACTCAAAATTGATGTAATAAACTCCCAATATATTAACATTTTGCGTTATTACATTTTGCGTCAAGATCAACATCTATCGAGTATGATTCCCTCTATTTCTTACGGAAACTCATACATGTACTTAATTCATAGCTCTATAGGAACAGACAGACTGAAATCAACACTCCCCGTTTATCGATTTGTCGAAACCTACAGCAACTGAAACTGACAGGAAACTGACAGGACTTAAATCTACACGCCCCGATTATCGATTGGTTGAAACCTACAGCAACCTAAGAAAAAATAACGGACTGCACGAAATAATCATGCTGATGTCAGACTCGCATTTCCATAGGAGACGATTTGGCTGGGGTTTTTTTTAGCTAACGCAATGATGTACATTAACAATGATTTGGTTGATTTTTCTTACTTTTTACGATCAATTTATTAATTTGTTAAGAAAGATGTAAATATAAACAATAAAATGCTTTCTTTGATGATTCATGCGGGTTATGAAGGTAGCGATCATTGCAGAAAAAAATTACATAACCCGCTAACGCGGGTTATTTATTTTGTAAATATTTTGTAAATCATTTTTCGCTTCAAAACTGCATTTTGAAATATATAACTTTTATTATAAAACTAAGCAAAATCTTGAAATCTGAATTGAAGTCATCATTATTTGCTGATTGCAAAAATTGACCTGCACAATCTATTTTGATGGCATAGCAATCAAAATCGCGACGTAATACGCGCAGCACCCATTGGCAAATCTTTGGCGTTTTTGCAAATATCATCATGATGAACCGGTCATTACAGAGATTTCAGTGAAAATGTCAGTTAGAGTTCACCGTATTGTAAACGTTAAATTGTTTAGGAAAATATTCAATAAGATCTGAAACATTCAACACATCCGTTGCTTGCAGTGTATGTTCTTTCTCTTTTATTCTCAAACCTTTTAGAAATATATAATTATACTTAAAATGAGTATATCGTATAATAAATATTGACTCAATTAAGGTCAATATGAATTTTTAAAGACCAATAATGACTTACATTGTCGATATTTTCCTTGTATCCGTGAGCAACGTTATCATAGGTCATTTACTCATATAATTACAAATTGGGTTATATATTGAGTTCACGTTTCAATGTATTACATTTTGCGTTATTACATTTTGCATTGGCCCCGACGCAAAATGTAACAACGCAAAATGTAATGATAGGGATTTATGACATTTGGTGTTATTACATTGCGCGTTGTTACACATAGCGTCAAAAATGCATCAAAACCACAAGGACTAGTTCATGGTTGGTCATGATTTGATTACGTACCAACCAAGTTTATATTCCGAACTTATTACTTATATTACTTGAAAAAAGGGCAATCAGAACTAATACGATAACCGGGTTTTCGGGTTTTCATTTTACAATAATGCAAACGGTAATCATTGTAACATCATTAAAACATTTACACAGAAATGAACGTTAAACGTTTTTGCTATTCTATTGGTTCCTGTAAGGAATCTAAATGTTACTGTATAAATAATTAATTGGCCACATCAATGTATTCTGATAGAATTAATCTAAATTAGAAACCAGTGTCATATGCCTAATTAGTATTGAAAATTCTCTGAAACAATTTTCCGACCTTTTCTCCCCTGAAAACAGGACCAAACCAGTTTTTTGTGAAGTAAAGCACCTGTAGTGGTTCAGATTGGGAATGTGTGTTTACAATAAGACTTGAATTCTGAATCATCTTTAACCCAATAGTCTTAACACTAGTGCTCCACAGCAACGCCATGTTCTGGCGTTCGATCAGCCATTCATCTAAAAAAAAAATGATAACTGTTTTTTTTTTCTTTCCAATAATTACCAACAGGTATGTTTTTGGTTTTGTTGCCAGCCACAATGGCATTGCAATGAAATGGTAAGGTTGACTTTGCCAACAAAACAAACAAACCAGAAATTTGCTTTGACAGTAGCAACGTCAAATTAATGATTCAGACATTGTGATCATTCAAGATTCACAAACTATAGTTCATTCTAAAAATTTCCGCATTGAAATGAGGTTTGCTTGTAGTACTGTAAGATTCTGAATTGGCCGTCTTCTGAACTAGAAAAAGGTGCTGTAGAAGAGGAACTCTTGGCAAAATATCTTCTGAGCCCACATGGCACAGGGTTCGACACTAACTTTTTTATGCATTAGTCCAGTCGGACTAGTGCCTGTTTATTTTAACTAGTCCGCAGGCAATTTTATTTGCCCGTCAAAAATAAATTAAAATGCATTACCGTATTTGCCCTATATAATACGCACTCTTTAAATAGAATTTGTAAGAAAGGGGTGCGTAATATATACCATAATGTTTTTTCTTACAGGTGTTGCACTGGTTTAGTTGTATTGTGCTATGTCGTACACTACAAGGAGCTGCGTTTTCACTATCTCCGTGTACATGGTATATGCCGCCATTACAGATGTTATAAATAGATTTCTGCAATAGATCCGGGCTGTGAGCTTCTGTGCAATAGATATGAGATACCTTGTTCTTTTCATTCTCTAAGTTCTTTAAAAATCCTTTTAAAATCATAAGAAATTTATGACAAATGATTTAAACACAATTCATTTAAGTTAAACAACTCATAGAAGATTCGTTTCACTTTTTTTTTAAACACATGAGCGTCCATATCGAATCCGTTGTTGTGAAAACGAGCGCTTATCACCTATTTTCTTGGACATCCCCTTAGGGCAAAGAAATAATCAAGTCACCCATAATAGCCTGCATACCTCTGTTGTTTTCGCTCGGAAACTTTATAATCACTGCAATGTATTATATGCTAGATAATAAAAATATAGTCAGGGTTTTACAGTCAAATGTCGACAATCACACATCGTTAATTCACACTCACACATTTTTTAAGCAAAACTTTTTATTAGTCCGACCGGACTGACTAGATAGAAATTTTGTTAGTCCGCAGTCTGTGACTAACGGACTAAGGTTAGTGTCGAAACCTGATGACACATTAAGAGGTTTCCAATATACTACGAAATACCAATTGAACGCTGAGGAGAGAACATACATTGTATTTTATAAGTTTGCTTTTCCTCATACCTATGGTATGCCTAATAGACCAACAAATGAACAATAAGTGCATTTAAAAAACAACTTTCGTCACGTCTGAACCCAAGCTCAGTGAAGATGTTATCTTTAATATTGTAATCTTTTGAAAGATTTAAAAACATTTGAAATGAATTGCATATCTACCTTTGGCTTACATAAAATTCTCTAAATTATCTTTTGTATTATAGAAAAAGGTAAGTAAACAGTTATGAAATTAATTTGTCCTACACTAAATTTTAAAGGTTTTAACTCTCGACTGATGCGCTTATTATATAAGTACAAATTGTACTATTGTTAATAAAATTTTAGAGTAATTTAAAACTAGTATTTGTTCAGATATTGATATATATTAAAACATACATTTTATCAATCTAATTAATATTAAAACTTCCTCCCGCTCCCCGGTTTCGATACGTCGCACGGATAGCGTAATATAAACTTTAGTCAAGAAGCAAGTTTAAATTTTTTTAATGACTTTTGATAAACAAACTATACTTTTTGGTCAATTAAAAAATAGAAATGTGTAAAGACTACAAAACTTATTGATTCTTACAGTAAAACAATTTTTTTTTTGCCTGTAAATATAAGAATGTCCCAAAACTGTCTACGCTCATGTTAAAACGAACTGTTTGTCGGTGTATATATGCTTGTCTGTACATTGCATGTTTATACACATGTACAATATGTGACTGTGTTTGTATCTTTGTCTTAAATGAAGTGAATATATAATATGTATACACTGTAATCTTGATATATGCGAAGATATGAACTTGTACATGAAAGTTTGAATAAAAAAAAAATTTAGTCAGATCAAGGCATTTTATGTTTTGTTTCTCATTTATATTATGGGTCAACTATAGCTGCAGGTCTGTAACTCCCGGTCTGAAAAAAATCGGATGAACGACCTGAAAAAATTCGGACGACCTGGTCGTCAATCCGATGTTTTCCAGACCAAGAGCTACAGACCTGCAGTTACCCGTATGCTGTAATGACTCGGTGTCCATGCAATTATCTTACCTATTAAATGTAAATGCCCAAAACTACAAATGTAGGCTATAACACATTTGTTGATCATCACTTGTACTGAAATCAGCGATAACTATATGGGAATTTCATGTGAATTGACAGACGGTATTATAGCTGAGCATTTAGTAACCCGACTTTTCAGGTGTTGATAAGTTTACCAGTAAAATATGGCGGTCTCTTTGGCATTGATTACTCTAAGTTGTGCATTTTGGATATTGAGTACAGGAGATTTCACCGTGTCAGGGACGGCTGATGGAGACTTTGATTACGATGCTCTTCCAGGAACACAGCACGAATTCAAAGTGCAAGTGAACGCCGGGAAAGAAGAATGTTTTGCTCAAAAGGTGGCGCTAGGAGCAGTGTTCCACGTGCAGTATGAAGTATGTAATTTGCCACAATCATTTTGCCGTGGTGTCTTTTGTTGACTTATTATAGGATGCGTCAAAATGTGGAAAAAATTCCAGAAATGGTTTCATTTCTAGGTCTTGCGTGGCGGAGATCGCGCTATAGATGTGGTTGTTATTGACCCTGATGTTAAAGTTACTGAACATGAGGCAGCCAAAACAGAGGGACACGTAACTTTCAAAGCAACAAAGGAGGGTAAGTTGTACACTCGATGAAAAGACACGGTACGATTAATTGTTTAACCAATTGCACGCTAAAGGGTATGTTAGGGTAAGTTACATATAATAACTATATTAGCGTTGTGTGATATAGTTTAGATTTATATGTAATATCTATAGAGGAGAAATATATATAAACGATGGAGGGACACTTACCTGTACTATAGAAAGGAAGGTAGAATGTACATTTGTGTAATGCAGTCGAGTCTAGTCTAGTCTAGTGTTGCTATCGTCCCCATAGCTAGTAAATGGGTATAGTCTAGTCTAGTCTTGCTATCACCCTCATAGATAGTAAACAGGTTTAGTCTAGTCGAGTCTAGTCTAGTCTAGTGTTGCTATCGTCCCCATAGCTAGTAAATAGGTATAGTCTAGTCTAGTCTTGCTATCGTCCCCATAGCTAGTAAATAGGTATAGTCTAGTCTAGTGTTGCTATCGTCCCCATAGCTAGTAAATAAGTATAGTCAAGTCTAGTCTTGCTATCGTCCCCATAGCTAGTAAATAGGTATAGTTTATTCTAGTCTTGCTATCGTCCTCATAGCTAGTAAATAGGTATAGTCAAGTCTAGTCTTGCTATCGTTCCCATAGCTAGTAAATAGGTATAGTCTAGTCTAGTCTTGCTATCGTCCTCATAGCTAGTAAATAGGTATAGTCTAGTCTAGTCTTGCTATCGTCCCCATAGCTAGTAAATAGGTATAGTCTAGTCTAGTCTTGCTATCGTCCTCATAGCTAGTAAACAGGTCTAGTCAAGTCTAGTCTAGTCTAGCAAAGTATAGAACGCCAAATTCACGATACTGAGCTAAACATAGTTTCACAGTGGATAAACAAGGTTTATCGACTGTAAACTTTTGTTTCGAAATAATCAATTGTTATTGACTCGTTAACTCTAGCTAATTTTCATCTGTAAAACCATATTAAATGTTGTAAGATATAATTTACGCGTATTAATCTAAGTTTTTTCTGTCTGTAATTCAACGTCAACATAACATTTGTTGATGAATATAGATTCACATCTGTAAACTATAATTTTCATTCGTTTACCATAGTTAGGAGTTGCTAATCATAGTTTAACAATATCTATCAAAAAACGATTATCATAATTTAGATCAGATAATGCTTATTTAAAGAATGAAATACTTTCTTTGGTGATTCATGCGGGATATGAAGGTGGCGACATTGCAGAAAAAATACATAAACCGCCTTAGCGGGTTATGTAAATTTTTCCTGCAATGCTTGCTACCTTCATAACCTACATGAATCATCAAAGAAAGCATTTTATTGTTTATTTTTACATCTTTCTTTTAACAAATTCGTAAATTGATTGTAAAAAGTAAGTAAAATTCACTAAATTACTGTTAAATCACATCAGTACCTTAGCTAAAAGAAAGAGCCAAATCGTCCCCTATGGGAATTTGAGTCTGACATCATCATGATTATTTCATGCAGTCTGTGTGATTTTTCTTAAGTTGCTGTAGATTTCGACCAATCAATAAACGGGGCGTGTAGATTTCAGTCCTGTGAGTTTCCTGTCAGTTTCAGTTGCTGTCGATAATCGATAAATGGGGCGTGTAGATTTCAGTCTGGCTGTTTCTATAGAGCTATGAATTATCTATAAGTTTCCGTAAAAAATAGTGGGAATCATACTCGGTAGATGTAATTATTATAGTTTAGAGCTGTTAATCGTAGTTTACAAATCGTGAAACCGTATTTATCAGATAAACCATGTTTTGCAATCGCAAATGATTGTTTTTCAGTGTTGATTATAGTTAACACTTCTGAAACAAAGATTACTGAGTATCGCGTTAACTATGGTTTTTCAGATGTGAAATATAGATTAAGCCGTTTACTACAGTTAACGGTCGTAAACTATACATGTAGCTTACAGCAAATAAACCTGGTTTATAAACTGTAAAACTATGTAAAGCTCATTTTTCTGAATTTGAGTGCCATAGATTTCCCCAAATTATAATTCTCCATAAGAATTTTTTTCAGTTTTGTAAATTTCTTGGATTTTTCCTTATGTCAATTTCAATTTTACTTCATAGACAAGTATTTGTATTTTCACTATAATCGTTGAAAAAGGTGACGGAAACTGTAATTTGGGACAGATTAAATTAGATAATGTGCGTCAGAATTTAACATGTAATCAAAAAGTTTTTAATCAATTTTCTTTTGATTGTCTTTTAGTTTCATAACAGGTTACTTTCAGGTGTGCCTAGACAACACACCGTACCGGTTTTCAGGTAAGCTTGTGTATATCTACATAGTGACGTATATCATGGAGGAATGGGCACAGTACATGGAGGAGATTCAAAGTGTTAGTCTGACCGCCCAAAACTTCTCTGTAAGTAAAACTTCTCCGATAAATAGATAAAACTTCTTTAATATACGTTTACATTTTAACCGAAGAGCATACATGATGCGTCCCTGTTCTTCCAGAGATCGCTGACCGAAGTTCAGACCTCAATAGATGCAGTCAAATTCCACCAATCGGAGAGCCGAATGCATGTGATACGGGACTGGTACCTAGCGACTGGAAATAATCAACACATCATGTATTGGTCCATCTTTCAGATCAGTGTTATCATTGTGACGTCATTCTTTCAAGTATTCTGCCTTCGTCGTTTATTTCGAACAACAGCAGTGACACCAACTTCCAAACCCAGGGCATAGCTTCATTTTGCTATGAATATTTACTGTGTCTACATGGCCTAAGAGTTGATGGACGAAGAACATTGAAAAATGGGGTACCTGATGAAGAAGTTTTTCCTTTGATTTAATCTGTGTTTGAAATATGAATATGCGTATTATATGTTTAAAAACAAATATCATAGTGTTTTTAAATTCAATAACTTGCCAATTTTAATAGACCGGTTAATGAAGGATATTTTTATTATGTTAACATCCGACATGTTGTCAACTGAACTTTTTAAAGGAAAAATTGAAAACACTAATTGCAAATTAGTATTATATTGACTTATTATAACCCAAACATATATTAACCAATTTTTATTTTCTGATGTATTTTCTTTGTCATGTGATACGATGATAATGAAATGCTTGTATTTTCCCCCTCCTTTTTAACACATAAAATGTTAGTAGTGAATCAATAAAAATAACACGGACTTGTTCCGGAGTGAATTTATTTTTTCTTAAACAATCCAGTTTGAAATACTTTTTAAACAAAAATGATTATGTTCAAACTTTTGTCTTTGTGAAGCATCATTGTATCAAAGTTCATCATGCCTGTAAAAGATACAAGATACCCTTGTAATATAACATTAAGATATCAAAGCTGAAAATTTTAAGTGCATCATTATTGTCTCTATTTGAAAAAAAAAATTGGTGATAAAGATTCCAGACATCTTTCTTTTACCTGTCGTCTACATAACAGTCATCATCTGAAACAGAGAAAAAGTTTCATTCTCATGAATTATATGGAACTGCTACTGCTCACGTAACTTCATTATTTAGCATATTAATTAACATGTATATACAAGTAACTGCGGCATTCTCTTTTAATGTAAATAGCTTCGTGTTTGACTTGATTTAAATAAAGTTAACGGCAACTATTTTCTCTCTACTGCCAGGCTTTGTTATACCAAATGACCTAAAACAAAAACTGCAGTTAAACTGTGAATTTTCGTGAAAGTTTGAAGGAGGGTCGGACTGGAGGGTCGAACCAACATTCGTCATATACCAAAGTGTCAAGTTGTTGAAAGTATTTGGAGGGTGTAAATACAAAATGTACACTGTTTCACCACAAATGCAAAGTCTCGATACTTTTCATATGATAATAGCAACACCATAAGATTGTCAACACGAGACTAAATCTCCGATACAAACCAACAATTATTTAGTTTATTATTATTATTTCAGGGTTACAACTAACTGCAGGCGTTACTTCTTTATCGAATGATTTATATTACATGCAACAGCGGCTGTGGACGGTATGTTCCTGTCCGGACAATTTTCCCCGGCACATAGCCATCTCTCCATTCTTTCAGTCTGGCTGTTGTAGAATGGACAGTGTCCTAGAAACAAGAGAGTTTTCTGTATAAAGGGGTACAATGCTTTAGTAATGCATTTGTAATGATCAACCAAAATTTGAGTGTCAGTCGTAGACTTATATACAAAATACAGGGCTCACAATTCTTTGTTATGTAAACAAGGCTCGTTTTTGTTTACATTGATTCAACATACCGTTTCAAGCTGATTTTCCTATCTGCTAATTCGTTTTGAACATTAATTAATAGAGCCTAGCGTTTGTCACATTAATTTAAGGAGGCCGACTTTAGTTTTCATTGCGCAAGTTTTTGCGCATTCTAGTAAAATACAGTGAATATTTTTATGAACGTTTTTCGATATCATTTATAAAATTGAACACAATAAATAAAATACAGATAAAAATATTTACATTTTTTAAGGAAAATTTTATTTTTTTAAACGATTTTTTCGTTGTATGGTAGGTGAGCGTTGCCATTGTGCTTTTATGACGTTATTATAAAATGAAGCTTTGTAGGAGTACGTTTATAAAAATAACATGAAAGATAAGGTAAAAATCGTACGCCATTGAAATTTTATACACAGAATAAAGCTATCCTCGGGGTGTATTTTTCACATGAATGAATCCATTTTACCAATCTATATATACAATACTCTAAATATATAGCAAAATTTGGTGCACTTTAATATTTTGAGATGGCCCCCACTTTAAACAAGACGGTAGGATTTAGTACTTTTTTACATATAAGGTAGAAAATGATATTCCTAATCACACAATTTGAGGAAAATCGCTATTGTAGTATTTTTTTAATCTCCTTCAAAGTGCGGAAAATGACAATTTCCTTTATATTCCTTTAGTAAGTGTACCTGTATTTTGAAATGGCCCCTAAGAAGAACCAGATGGTCGATTTTCTTGAAACTTCGCAAATAATCTTCAGTTGGTGTAAATCACATATGGTTTAAAAATAAAGAGATTTGCTATTGTAGTTCTTCCGCAAAAAAAAAAAAACAAAACCAAATCGGCCTCCTTAAGGTCTAACCTAGAATTTTCTTTTCAACATTCAAAATTTAAACAAAAACATTATATAAGCTTTGTCTACTTACTCCTCACCCTAACCCCAACCCTAACCCCTAACCCTTAACCCAAACTATAACTAAACCTAATCCCAACCTTAGCTCATACTTCTGATGTTCTAAACCCAAACTCTAACTAACCCTAATCCCAACCCTAGCCCAAACTTCTACCCCTAAAACCAAACTCTAATCCCAACAGTAGCCAATTTTTTTTAACCCTAACCCCAAACCCTTACCCCTAACCGTATTTTGTAACCATTGTCACCGGTAACCAATGTAACCTGATGTTGCACATGTCTATGTTTTTAAATGAAATATATTTTTTTTAAATTTCTGTTTGCATGTCTATACTAGACATAAAACCAAAATTGGGGTCCCTTTAAATTTTGATCCCGGAAGTACTAGTCAATAACCGTATATACATATTCGGTTATTTCAGCATATGTTAAGGTTTGGATATTACCAGCTATTTTGTTCTTGGGAAGAAGACCTAATTTTAACAAACTTGAAACTCTTGAAAGTCTGGTTTGTTTGGTTTAAAGGTTTTAGAGAAAAATGTCGAAAATGTAACCTCCTTAATATTCTTTCTGACCCACAGGGTAACCGTCCTTTCCAAACTTGAAAAAAATTAAATTAAAAACTTTCTTCTGAAATAATTTCCAAATAACAGCTTTCATGTTATTCAGAACTAGTTATTCTAACGATGACCTCTATTTCTAATCCCTGGAGGTCATGAATCAAGAACGTTTAAGATGGCTGAGGAAAAGTGATTGAATAAATAAATAAGGCTTATTTGAAATATACAAAGATTTATAAAACAACTTATCTTGTAATATTTTCATTATCTCTTAATTATTTCCCCTTGAAAACGGTCTGACCATTCTATTGAAAAAAATAAAACTTTTTTAATAAAAAAAACTCTTCACCAAATGATGCGTTGTGCCAAGTTTGGTTAAAAATTGGCCAGATGGTTCTAGAGAAAATGATGAATATTTAAAAAGGGGGAAAGGTTACGATGATAGTCACGACAACAACGACGACAATAACGATAGATAGCGGACAACGATTAAAAAACTCACATGGCCATTTAGTTAAGGTGAGCTAAAAGGCTTTGGAATATGAGGAAATACTATAAATTATGTATAGTTTAAATATATATTATCTAATTTCACTGACAGAAATTGGGTTTTTCGAAACAAAATCATCCCCGACCCGTGATGAAAAGACCAAATTTTTACAAATTTGTATTCATGAGGAATACTGACTAGAATGAATTACCTTAATTACAAGAATTCCTTACAAACATGTTCAAACTTTTTTTTCTATATTTATATACATTCAGGTGTTTTTACCTTTTGGAATCTCCTCCACTTGAAGACAAACAAAGCCATGTATGTTTTGGTCACTCATTAGACAGTGTCCTTCTTCATTTCCACTACAGAATATAGATTTTTTATGATACTCCGACAGGTACATATCTTGACATAGTTTGCCATCTTGAAGAGGTTGAAAACTATCACATTTTGACATCATAATGAGTGAGAATATAATCATAGTAGTTTTTTTCATGGTTGTGACCTGAAAATGCAAAACACAAATTTTCGTATCTTTGATTTTTTTTTTTTACAAATGCTTGTAAAATAACCCTAGCAAGTCTTCTCTTCGACGACTGTCTCATTTGTAATTAATATCAGCTAACCAGTAGTACTTATCATGATTATTCAAGCTCTAAAACGCTTGAATAGTCAAAATACATTTGATTATATACTGGTTTTAGGATTCATCATCCTGGTCATTGCTGTCAATAAATTAAAGCTTTAAAGTAAGACCATTTCCCCTTGCAATCAATGACGTGTAACCTTACTGCCCACCTCCAAGGCATAATTGTATAAATATCTTGGTCAAAAATTAACTTTTAAGAGTAAGGTTTGCAATGATAATAAACGCATAGATACAAGAATTTCATGTAAAACATGTTTATGAATTTTTTGGATAGAAAACATATGTTACTGTTTGTATAGTATGTTTCATATTCCTTTTCATGGTTGTGTTACATAAACACATCAATTCAATTTTATTGAAAATTTGAAAGAAAGCAAAAAGTTACTTTTGAATTAAAGAAAAAAGTTAGGAATAAAATAATCTCACAATATTAATGAACAAATGACTGTCCATCACTTGTTAGACATTGGTTCTTGTATTAATAATTGTTTGAATTAATAATATATGTGTCTATTACCCTTCACAAGTACAATGAGTAGTAAATAGTGGGTATCTAGAATAACTGAGTTGCCAGTTATTCTATGTACGGACAACAACATTTCTATTCAGTCAGGCGACTTCAAATTTTGCACGGGAAGTTGCACTTAACCGCTTGATTTAATTACCATATATCAGGTTTTTTCCGCGTGTATCGAATTGCCGCTTTGTTCGCGACGATTTCCGACCTGCGGAAAATAAATCAGCGTAAATTTAAATACAAATTTAAATTTTTGGTCTTGTAATTATAGAATTATCTCTCTGCTTATTAATCAAAGGGGTAAGTAAATTTGCAGTGAACTGTGTTCAGCAGACAGGTTTGTAAGGATCATTGTTTATTTAATAATCCATTGACAAGCTAGTTAAATTGGTCACGTTCCTTGCGTAAATCGATGTTCAATTATACCTGAACTACCAGCATATGTAACTGTACATGATCTTCTGATCTATGATTGTTGTATCTCTGAAAATAATTATTGGTAATTATTTCACATTGAGGAAAATGTGTAAATTGTCAGAAATTTTCATTAAAATTCAAGAGTTAAAATTAAGATGTTACTGTCAATTTCTTTACAGGTTAAAACAATCGTGCATGAATCATTTTTCACTTTGACTTTGAAATAGTGGAAAATTGATTCCCGAAAATTCTATATACTGTTTTGGGGCTAATTCGCGGAAAAAACCATGACGCGGAAAAAACCTGATATATGGTATATTGGTATCGCATGTTACTTCCGATTTTTATTATCTAAGTGAAGATTGATTATTGTTGTAAGCTTTATTTTTCGAATTCACTATGTTTTAACAAGGTTTTAAGAAATTTTTATAATTTTTCTGTCCGAGTGATAGTTGGTCTCACATCATACGTAACGTATGTTACATTCTTATTTTGCATACTGAAATTTTTCTATTTTCTAAACATTTTCATTACATTAGCAAACTTTATTGAATTTTCAATATTATAAGACATAGATAATATACTATATAGAAACGACATATAATTGAAATTAAAAAGAAATTAAGTATTTCTGATTTTTTTAATTGTATGTGCAAAATGAATGATCTTGATACATCACATTTGCGGTGAAAAAAATGTATTTTCAGTTGCTGTTTATTGTAATAGAAATACTAGGAATTGCATTGTATGAACCTTGAATGTATACTTTGGGATAAAGAGACTATGCTCTGTATTTATATTTATTTTAATTTACAGTGAGTTACACCCAGTCTTACACGTTTCTTGGAGACAGTAACGTATGTTACAAAATTGCAATATTCATTGCAGCACTATGCGAATTTTTGACGGATATCCGAAGTTAAAAGTTGGTTTGCATTCTAAAATGTTATCAAATATATACTGTATTCAGGGAAATATTCGTCCCCGTTTTATCTTCGCCCCTTTCGCCCTTGTTGTCAGCGGGCGAATTTAAGACTGGGCGAATTCCAATATCTCAAATAATCTCTTTTTAACACAACTTTGTTTGGGCGAATTTAAAGACGCCCAGTTAGTTTGTTTTGTAACTAACGAGATCCCTTTAAGTACAGCTATGCTTTCCAAAATACATATATATAAAATATATATAAAACATATATTTGTATGTTTATGTCTTAAAAATGCCAGCGACACTTTTATTGACTTTGGGTGTAACAGTATTCAATTTGTCTGGTGTGTTGTAGGGCCGACGATATCCAAAAAAGCATTCAATGCTTCATGCAATACACTTAGAATGCTTGTAAATTTATATTGAATTATCATCATTATTCATCCATCGGTAAGGCCTTGTTAAATTATGGATTTATGCCAGAAGTCGTTAACTAACTATACTCAAATCATGTTTAAAGACATTTCAAAGGAAGAGAAAAACAACAATTGATCTTTACGAACAAAATATATCGATAATAGTACTTCTTTTATATGAAATTAAATTCCAGTGCAAAAATAGCCATGATTAAACAGAGCGATGATCTTTCATATGTACGTGACCATTGTTTTCTAAGGCAAGACAAAACCAAACTGAATGGTTAACAGATGAAAAACACATCATTCAAAATGTGTACACCATATTATGTTAGACAAACATTACATAAAACGGCTGTTTGGGTTGAATTTTATCGACTATCGACAATACAGTGTTGAAGTTTTGAATACCATTCATGGATGGCAATTGCAATCAATAAACATTGCAAATTTTCTCATGCAATCCATTTAAAATTATATATATTTTTACTTTCAACGTGAAAAAAATCGTTAATATTAATTTACCGAATTTTTTTATTCGGGTATTAAAGATATCAAAAGCATGCATTCCAAAGATAATTAGTGGAAATTGAATATGAAGCTGAAAAAAACCCGATATCGGTAGCTAAATCAAAAACTGCTATCAGGTACATTACAATGATCTGGTGTTAAAAGAAAGAGATTAAGGTCTCTCAAAATTTCCCTTTTCTTGACCAAATCTGATTGAGTCCCTTCAAAATATATTTTAGAAGGAAGAAATCGCGACAAAATAAAGTTTGTTTCTTTTTAAAAGCCTGTTTCCGCGGTAAAATATGAAAAGATTCAAGGATGGTAGACGTAAACTATCAAAGTGAAAGTGTTTAAAATAGAAATATATTAATATTATTCTAACATATCGGATAACAAACTCATATATGAAAAATATAAATTATGAAAGAAAACAGGAAATAGAAAACGCATGTACGCTTTTGCTGTATTAGACTGGACAAACCCTAGAACTCTATATCTTTACATAAGGCTGTATGATATTTCGGTATAAAAATCAATTTAGATTTATTTTCATAATTGTGAGGAAAATATGAAGATGTATTTCTTAAGGTAATTTACATATCTCTGGGCGATGTACTCAGGATACATATTTTTCTTAAGAAAATATTTTCTCCCTTACCATCATGCAAATAAACCAGGTCCTCGGAGGTGATGAAACCTTCAAATTTTTAAATTAAAAAAAAAACCCTTAGTGGTAACAGCGGTACTTCTCTTTTGCCGGGAAAATTGACATAGTTTGGTGAAATATGGCGTAACGGCAATTGTTAAACCTACGTCAATTAGCTTACAAATTCTAAGTGAATGCTAAAGGGGCATGGTCACGATTTTTGTCAAATTCTATTTTCTTGTTTTTATCATTTACAATGCTTTAGGAATACATTTCTAATGATCAAATGAAATTTGAGAGTCAGTCTTAGAGTTATACTAGTAAGCAAGATACAGGACTCTCAATTATTTGACTGTCATGCAAACAAGGTTCGTGCCCTGTTTTTGTATACATAGGTCCAATATACCCGTAAACAAACTTTTTCAAGCTACTTTGTCTATCTCCTTATTCATTGTAAGCATGAATAAACAGTTCCTAACGTTTAACCCATTCATTTTAGGTCCAAAACTGGAATTTTTAGTTTAACATTCAAAATATAAACAAAAGCTTTGTTTACATAGCAAAGAATTGTAAGATCTGTAACTCGCTAATAACTCAACGAATGGCACTCAAATTTTGGTTGCCTATTAAAATGCCTTACTGAAGCATTGGAGATAATCTTTGATCAAAATCATGACCATGCCCCTTTAATATATATAAATAGTGCAAAGTTAATTCTATACTAGTAGTTCATATACAGTACTTCTGTTTTACTAAATTGCCTTCAGAGATAATTAGGTAAACAAACAAGTTACTGGTGGGTCTATACGTGCAATGATAATAGTGGCCCTATCCTTTTAAATGAGCTAGACTTCAGATCGTGTGTCATACAGTAAATCGATAACTTTGAACTTCATTTGTAATCAAAATGAAAGTTGTTACTTTTAATATTTTTTCCAAAGAACGATTAAATGAATATCTCTTAAGATGTTGAAATAAATATTTTAATTGCAGCTTTTGACCCAAAAAATCGAAAATTCAAATGTGTTTTCCTTTTTATACATTCTTAATCCACTTTTGTAACTTCATTATCGTATAATTAATTCTAGATAAATAAATTAATTGGAACATAATTATATTGAATTCCACACATTACTATTAACATCAATTTGCCTATCATAATTAGACTTACCGATCAATAGTTAAACGCCCTTTCTTTCCTGGTAGATTTTGAAATTGTTGCTTTATCTTGTCTCTTTAAAAATGTTCTATCATGTTTAAAGCTATATACGTATATATAGTGTGTAAATCAATTATGTGCAACAAAGCACCGAAATTGTTAAAGGTAGAATCCTGGGTACGCGCATAACACGCTCTTAATACTATAAAATCCGAGTAGGTAGATTTTATGACCAAAGAAAATAAGTAATTGATACAGCCATGTTTCATGTTTCATGAAACATGAAACATGGCTGTACAAATAACAGGAAATAAAATCAGTATTCAACAACCTTCGCCTGCATCTTAATGTTTATATTGAATGTTTATGTTTAATGTTCTAATCTTGATTTATTAAAATAACCCAAAGACAGAAATTTGCTTGCAATAGCATGTTGTAGAATTTAGAGTAATGTAGTAAACATTTCATGATATTTACAAGAAGTTTAGAAAACAATTGTTTGGCATTACTCACTTTTCGAATTTTTTCACAAATCATAAATGCAAGGAGCTACGAAAGCCCATTACGCTTTTCTTGGCCTTTGATAACCTCCGAAAACGAGCTCAATGGGCTTTCGTAAGGAACCTCTGTTACCAGACATTTATAAGAAAATTAATATGGAAAACAAGAAAAACGAACATCAGGATTTGAATTCTCGAATTAATAACATTGCATCAGCAGGAGGCAAATTCATAATTTTCTGCATGTTTAGAAGCTTTTGCTCTTTAATTACTATACGCTTCAAAATATTGTTGTACATGCATTTTTGCATTTACAACAGTTTTAAAAAAAAAATACTTATCTTATCACAGGACTTTTTCTTAAAAATAAAGACGTCTACCATTTTTTAAAACATACAAACTAATCAACTTAGAAAATGTTGGAAGAAAAAATTTTTCAAGGTCAAGTTGATTGAGCAAAATGGGGGTATAAGAAAATACATCTAAATATATCATTCATCAGTCATTAGAAAAAGCAATCAAAACTGTTGAAAACTTTTGTAATCCTGCTGGATCAAAAACCAATAAGAAAAAAACACAGTGTATACTCTTTGGAAATCTCAAAGACAGGTAGAAAGAAGTTTGTAATATTAGTGTTACCAACAATGATGTTCGTTGCTAAGGTATCTGGACATAGCAAGGAACAATTTTATAATATATTGGTTAAAAATCTATGAAGATAATGAAAACTTACTAGTATTTGAATCATTGGAAAAAGAAAGTTAACTATTTTGGGGGAAACATGTGTTGTGAACTCCTTAGCCATAACAAAACTGATTCATGTTGGTTCAATCTTACCTATTCCCAGAAAACGATTTGAAAAAAAAAAAAAGTACTTTCAATTTTATATGGAATAAACGTGATAGAATCAGGAGAGATATAACAATAGTTTGTTTTTCTAATGAAAAAAAAAATAAAAAGAAACTATGTGGGCTTTTAACGAGATCATTAAATGTATCCCCCCCTCTCCGACTCCATGTATGATGACTTGTGACTTAGCTATTCTCGGGTCTTCACAGGATTGTTTTGTACACTGCTAAAAATTCTTTTATTGATTTTCATCACATCGATAAATCCTTTTTTTAATTGCTATGTTGTCTAGAGGAAAATGTTAAAAATAAAAGTCTAAAAGTCAATACACTATATATTGGCAAGATTTTAGAATGCAAACCAACTTTTAACTTCGAATATATCAAAACATATACAGTAGGCCCTGTTTAGCACGTAGAAATCAATATTGGAAAGTGTGTTAAGAATCACGTTTAACCATGCAGCATAGCTTGATATCCATTGAATTGATCTTAAAAACCTAATCAAAAATTATATACTTTCACAATCGTTACAAAAACATTTAGGTGTAGCATTTTGACTCAATGAAAAATGACAATAACAAACCGTCAACCATCTATACCGAGATACTCAATTTCTAAAAGTAATAGTTACCACAGTGATTTTTTCATGCTCGTGGTTTATGTCGCATGTCGAAGAAACAGTTGAAACAAGATTAATAAACAATTTAAACGGTCCTTTATGTCCTAAATGAGAATTTAAATTTTCGCTTTATAACGAGTCCAGTTTGTCCGCCTTGCGGTCTCCAGACAAAAAAAAGGTTATACATATTGATTAAAAACCCAAGGTTTTTAAATGCTTTGCCGCCCAACTGATGAGAGTTTCAATTAGAGTTTTTGTGGAATAAAATCGCTCGATCCTTTGTGAGCATGGCCGTCGTAGTAGCTGAATCAAAGTTCATTATGTTCATGGTTTTCTCTGAAAAAAAAGAAAAGAAAGAAAAGCATACCGTTCCATAGTATTAGGCAAATTGAATAACATTTCCCCATTTGTAATTTAAAAAAAAACTCAACATTATGGATCATCAAAATGTGTTTTTGTATTACCTGTAGATTGCATAACAGCCACCAACTGAAACAAAAGACAAAACCAATACATTGTCGAAGTTGTTAATAAACAGCTTTTAATAAAACACATTTTTAAATTATTAAAGAATTAACGATTTCTATGTAACAAAGTAAATATCATATAATAACATATTACATTTAAATAATGAATAAGTGGTTTGAATAAAATAAACCTGGGTCTACTTTTTTCTTCGTAACATTTTCGTTCATAACAAACTGAAATCTTGCATTATGAATATACGGAAACATGCAGTTCAATTAATTCAACTTCCTTAACATAAGTAATCTTCCTGAACATGGATTTTAAAATAGGAGTCTAACATGGCCCTTACTAACTTTTAAACATTTAAAATTATATGATATAATAAAACCATCTTTCAAAACGGTATGATATTGTGTTGCTTTTGTGTTTTAATAGTTATCTTTCTTTTCATTTCGTTTGGAGTTATTGCCCTTGTAAGGTACTCTCGTCAGCCATGTTTGCTGATCTGTGTTTTAGTTCGAGGCCATTGTGGCCTACACAGTGTAAGTTAAATATTTTTATTTGTCTTATGCATTGTGTAAACGATTATATATGAATGCAGGCTATCTTCTGATTTAACCTTTTGCATGCATAGTGTCTAATTTCTGCAAAATAACTGTTCAATGATATTATACACATGTACTACACGTGGTTGATAGGTCAACTTTTGATTATTGAAATGTAGGAAAGTATTACTTATAAATTCTTTCTTCCATTTTCTGTATGTGATTGAACTATTGTCTATAGTTAATTTAGCAAGATTTTTCTGGGAAATTTGTATTATTTACACACTACCCCTATTTGTTCTCAAAAGTATGGAACACTGTTCATGCCATAAATCATTTTATTTGTACTCTAATGTCACATTGCTGTCATTGTATTTTGTATTTTTTCAGCTTTTTACCAACACAATTCAATAAAAGGTTATACTACTGATTCCGGGACAGCACAGATATAATTCAGAAAATATATTTCATCCTATCTCGTACTTACAATTTATAGATCAATAACAAATGGAGACTACGAGGTCAGTGAAGATAAAACATATAAAACAAAAGATAAAAATGTGAGGGTGTAATTTTATTGTTTGTATTGAAAAAAAAGTATTTAAAAATAAACTGAGAAGTCTCCTTCCTCCTTAAGTTGGTTATTTTGCTTTCTTTTTATCTAATCAAGGTAGTCCATCCATAACTATCATATTTCATATCTAAAAGATTGCAAGTTTGATCACCAAAATCTTAGTGTGTGTTTTAGAGGTTTATTAAACAATAAAGATTCACATTTGAAATTATAAAAAAATTGAATTTTAACAAATTTATCATATGTTGAAGTTAACATTGAAGTATATGGGAAAAATGCATTTTCAAATATATTTTTTTAGTACAAGTAATTTTCTCACATTTCTCTTGGTAAAAAGTTGCAAAAGCTTTCCCTTTCTTCGAATATGCTAAAATAATTTACATTTTACCATACATATTTTCAGAAAATTATTTTTTAAAATTTTCCTAAAGGGCAGACTACTCTTTAAAAAAGTTTTAAGTGCAAAAAGTTCATTTAATTGACTACATGCATACCCCCAAGTTTGGTTTATGTCAGCCTCATAATAACTTTAAAATACGTATTTGATGTAGTATAGATCAATCAAAATTGTTAAAACCGCCTTAGTTATGGATGGACTACCTTAAGGGGGCTCGATGGTCGTGGCAATTTTTAGACTGTTTTGATCTCCTAAAAAGAAGAACCTTATATAAAAAAAAAGAAAAGAAAAATAGCCAAATCTCAAAGGTAAAACATATGGATTTTTTCTTTACTAAATAATAGCTTATAACAAATCATGCATATCCAAAAAGGTATATCTGATGGTTCATTTGTTGACCATCCAGACTCCTTAACTGCGATGGTTACTTTATTACTTTACGACACGACTTTGATTGCATATATGTAGCTATGACCACCACTTGCTTATTTAGCTTATTTATATAGTTACATTTTACTGCAGCTGGTGAAAATATATCCTTGCTTGGGCAGTCCTTCCCATGGCATTGTCTGATATCCATTCTCTCTTTTTTGTTGTTAAAGAATGGACATTTTCCTAAAGATGAAATGGATATAAATAGGTTTCATATAAATATATTTCATGAAAGATACTCTTCACTGTTCAATTTTCATTATTTCTCAAAACCAGACGATCGTTTGAAGAGTTGCAATTATGTATTGCTGTTTGAAAATTTGTCCAATTTTTATATTTTCATTTTGACATCTTAAGTCCGTGGAGAGAAATTCTAGTTTAACAGGAAATAATCTGCAGTTACAATTTAATTAAACTTTTAAAGCACATATGAATCTATTGTGAATCATTGATCATTTAATGCGCTACATCTCCAATGTTTTTTCCTATCAGGATTTTACTGTTATAAATAATTATCTACTGGTTCATTAAACATTAAGCGATTTTGATTTAACTTAGTACTAGTTTCATGAAAATTGATACATTCTCCCAATTTAAATACATTCAGTTGCTTATACCTTTGGGGATTTTCAAGATGTTTTCACAAACCAAGCCATGATTGTTCTGATCATCAATCAGACAGTGACTAGTTTTATTTTCATCAAAACATTCCATGTTCTTTTCTTCGTATTCAAATAATGACAAATCTGGACATGTTGTGCCTTCTTTGAGATGTTCGAACGTAACACAGTTAGAAGCAACGAGGAGTGAAAATAAAAGTATAAAGGTTTTCATCATAGTGGTGACCTGAAATTCAAATAAAGTGCAATGTTTATCATAATCACAAACCAGATTGTGTTATGCAAATTCCAAGTGATCTAATTTCCAAGTGCTCAAAGGATCTCAGGAATTTAATCGAAAATGTACAACATTGCATACCTAATTAATCGATTGAAGGAATGAACAAAGTCATGCATTTTTAAACACAGTACTAAAAATTAAAAAAAAATCATATTTTTTCTATAGAAAAGGTCTCATGTTTTACAAAATTGTTAAATGGAAGTTGATATGAACAAAAAATATTAAGTGGATAAACTAATCTCTGACAATTTTGAATATTGTAAAGTTTTTACAACTGTGTTCCAGTAGCTGAAAGAGCTGCAGTCAAAAATCATTTTTATAACGCATTTTTACAAAGCATTTCAACAAAAAACCTTAACGTGAAGCTATAATGTCATTTTATCGGATATTATCGAGTATTTATAATCAGTGTAGTTAGACAACGATGACCTACATTATTAAATATAAGTAGCTTGCTTAAATTTGAATCTTATTTATAATTTTATAAATAATAGCCAAGATAAAAAATCACAGCAAAATGATTTATTTAGCGAATAATTTACGATATGTGTAACTAAAATTCGACAGTAGCAAACTCACGTACTTGTGAAATTTATTATCCTGTATACCTACAAGTATGACAAGCATATATCACATTTTTCCTACTTGGGCGCATTATGGGTAGGCCAGGGAAACATTAAATGCCTGAGCAGTCAATACTTTGGTGCAGGGGAGAGCTCAGTGTGCTATATTACCTTCGTTCGTTGTTATATTGAATTGATCATTTGGTAAATAGAGAAGCTAGCGGTACGTCTTCGTATACTTATACTCCCTTTAAAAAGACATATCATGTTTCAAAGAACGAAATCAATAATTTTCAAACTTGCAATAAAATGAAAGTTGTTTTAAATATATCTCTAAGGAACGAACTAGTGAATATTCTATTAAGATGTTGAAATGAATTATTTCAATTCAACTTTTGAACAAATAATCGAAAATGTGTCCTTCTTTTTATCTATATCCCAAATCCACTTTTGAAAAAAAAAAAAAAACAAGTCCAATTTTGTAACTTTAATAATGTATGCTCTATTCCAGATACATTAATTAATAAAAACAATAATTGAAATTACAAGAACATATACATATTTCAATACATTACTATCGATCTTAATTTGCCAATAATAAGTCATATTCTTACCTGTCAATGAAATGTCCGTTTATGAAAGATATTGTTTGATTTTGTCTCTTTAAAAAATATGTTCTGATAGGCATGAGGTATGTTTGAATAGCGGGTAAATTATTATGTGCACCAGATTGCTAAAGTTCGAGAACTGGGTACGTACATGATGCATTCTTAAGTACGTACTATGGCAACGTTTCGTTATGACCAAATAGAAATTTGATTGATCAATATAAAACACGAATGTAAAAGTTATTAGATTAAGAGATTCAACAACGATTGCATGCATTGTAATGTTTATATTTCATTTGTTCTTATCTTGATTTATTAAAAGTAACTCATAGAGAGAAATTTGTTTGCAATTTGTAGCATTTAGTGTCATGTTGTAAATATTGCATGATATTTACTGTAAGTTTAGAAAACAGTTCTATGGCATTACTCACTTTTCTAAATAATAAAAAATCAGAAATACAAGGAACTACGAAAGCCCATTGCGTTTTTCTTGACCACTGATTAGATACGAAAATGAAATCAATTGTCTTTTGTTAGGAACTGCAATTCAGAGGTCAAGAAATACTCGCTTCTGTTGATAAATGTGGCTTTGCTATCATAAGGAACACCCCGACTCAAGCAGTTTAATACTCAGTATCCAAAGAACAAATCGTAAAATTCTTAGAGAATAACTATACAGAAAGTTAGATGGTTGGTCGTTCGAAGTCGTCAGAGTCGTCAGAGAAATAAATACCAATTTTGTCCATTGTTTCAGCAATGTAAGAAGGCAACTGATATTAAAAGACAAAGTACACTGCAGATGGAAATCTTCCAAAAGGAAATCTCTCTATGAATTGTAATGAGATATTACTTTTCTGAGGTAAGCGTGGAGCATAAGGGACTTACCCATGTCTCATGTTTACAAGATTTGAAGAAAAGGTTTAATGAATTATTCATAATGACGTGACACGAATTCAGACAACAATTTATGATAAATATGGAAAATACAAGAAGTGATTAAAATGTATTGGGTACCTAGAGATAAAAAGAAAATGAGTATGGACAATAAGGAAAAGGAACCTCAGGAATTGACAACCGAGAGATCGCGTAATGGCCAGAACAAAGTGCATATAGGACAGAAGAATATCAGAACAAGTTTACATCTAAGAAATATTCTAGGACAGTCCATAGAATGGCAAGTACCATTGTATGTAAGCTTTATAGGCTTCATAAAATCATTTGACAGCATAATAAGGGATGTTTGCAAGTTATGGGATAAACTAAAGCATTATTCGATTCCTGATATATACATGATCAAGAAAATGCACGATGGAAATACGAGTTTCGTTATTGAAAAATGGAAGAACAACAGTCTGGTTGAAGTTTAGACAGGAGTGAGGCAGGAATGTCTTATTTCTGGGTTCCTGTTAATCTTTGTGGTAAACTGGATATTGAGAAACACCAACAACAGAAAGCGTGCTATTCGCTGGAAATTGATGTTCATCCTAGAAGTCATGACTATGCTGACGAGCTGATAATGATATCCAGCAAACACAGCGACATTCAAGAAAAGACCAGCAGGCTGAACGATGTCGCCAGCATAGTCATGATCTTCTAGGATGAACTACCAGCATATGTAACGGTACATGATCTTCTGATCTATGATTGTTGTATCTCTGAAAATAATTGTTGGTAATTATTTCACATTGAGGAAAATGTGTAAATTGTCTCATTGTCAGAAATTTTCATTAAAATTCAAGAGTTAAAATTAAGATGTTACTGTCAATTTCTTTACAGGTTAAAACAATCGTGCATGAATCATTTTTCACTTTGACTTTGAAATAGTGGAAAATTGATTCCCGAAAATTCTATATACTGTTTTGGGGCTAATTCGCGGGAAAAACCATGACGCGGAAAAAACCATATATATGGTATATTGGTATCGCATGTTACTTCCGATTTTTATTATCTAAGTGAAGATTGATTATTGTTGCAAGCTTTATTTTTTCGAATTCACTATGTTTTAACAAGGTTTTAAATTTTTTTTTTAATTTTTCTGTCCGAGTGATAGTTGGTCTCACATCATACGTAACGTATGTTACATTCTTATTTTGCATACTAAAATTTTTCTATTTTCTAAACATTTTCATTACATTAGCAAACTTTATTGAATTTTCAATATGATAA
Source organism: Magallana nippona (assembly GCA_033439105.1). Classification (NCBI taxonomy): domain Eukaryota; kingdom Metazoa; phylum Mollusca; class Bivalvia; order Ostreida; family Ostreidae; genus Magallana; species Magallana nippona. The sequence continues at coordinate 5,999,612 of CM065922.1, forward strand.
GACATAGGTAATATACTATATAGAAACGACATATAATTGAAATTAAAAAGAAATTAAATATTTCTGATTTTTTTAATTGTATGTGCAAAATGAATGATCTTGATACATCACATTTGCGGTGAATAAAATGTATTTTCAGTTGCTGTTTATTGTAATAGAAATACTAGGAATTGCATTGTATGAACCTTGAATGAATACTTTGGGATAAAGAAACTATGCTCTGTATTTATATTTATTTTAATTTACAGTGAGTTACACCCAGTCTTACACGTTTCTTGGAGACAGTAACGTATGTTACAAAATTGCAATATTCATTGCACTATGCGAATTTTCGACGGATATCCGAAGTTAAAAGTTGGTTTGCATTCTAAAATGTTATCAAATATATACTGTATTCAGGGAAATATTCGTCCCCGTTTTATCTTCGCCCCTTTCGCCCTTGTTGTCAGCGGGCGAATTTAAGACTGGGCGAATTCCAATATTAATCTCTCTTTGGCACAACTTTGTTTGGGCGAATTTAAAGACGCCCAGTTAGTTTGTTTTGTAACTAACGAGATCCCTTTAAGTACAGCTATGCTTTCCAAAATACATATATTTAAAATATATATAAAACATATATTTGTATGTTTATGTCTTAAAAATGCCAGCGACACTTTTATTGACTTTGGGTGTAACAGTATTCAATTTGTCTGGTGTCTTGTAGGACCGACGATATCTAAAAAAGCATTCAATGCTTAATGCAATACACTTAAAATGCTTGTAAATTTATATTGAATTATCATCATTATTCATCCATCGGTAAGGTCTTGTTAAATTATGGATTTATGCCAGAAGTCGTTAACTAACTATACTCAAATCATGTTTAAAGACATTTCAGAGGAAGAGAAAAACAACAATTGATCTTTACGAACAAAATATATCGATAATAGTACTTCTTTTATATGAAATTAAATTCCAGTGCAAAAATAGCCATGATTAAACAGAGCGATAATCTTTCATATGTACGTGACCATTGTTTTCTAAGGCAAGACAAAACCAAACTGAATGGTTAACAGATGAAAAACACATCATTCAAAATGTGTACACCATATTATGTTAGACAAACATTACATAAAACGGCTGTTTGGGTTGAATTTTATCGACTATCGACAATACAGTGTTGAAGTTTTGAATACCATTCATGGATGGCAATTGCAATCAATAAACATTGCAAATTTTCTCATGCAATCCATTTAAAATTATATATATTTTTACTTTCAACGTGAAAAAAATCGTTAATATTAATTTACCGAATTTTTTTATTCGGGTATTAAAGATATCAAAAGCATGCATTCCAAAGATAATTAGTGGAAATTGAATATGAAGCTGAAAAAAACCCGATATCGGTAGCTAAATCAAAAACTGCTATCAGGTACATTACAATGATCTGGTGTTAAAAGAAAGAGATTAAGGTCTCTCAAAATTTCCCTTTCCTTGACCAAATCTGATTGAGTCCCTTCAAAATATATTTTAGAAGGAAGAAATCGCGACAAAATAAAGTTTTTTTCTTTTTAAAAGCCTGTTTCCGCGGTAAAATATGAAAAGATTCAAGGATGGTAGACGTAAACTATCAAAGTGAAAGTGTTTAAAATAGAAATATATTAATATTATTCTAACATATCTGATAACAAACTCATATATGAAAAATATAAATTATGAAAGAAAACAGGAAATAGAAAACGCATGTACGCTTTTGCTGTATTAGACTGGACAAACCCTAGAACTCTATATCTTTACATAAGGCTGTATGATATTTCGGTATAAAAATCAATTTAGATTTATTTTCATAATTGTGAGGAAAATATGAAGATGTATTTCTTAAGGTAATTTACATATCTCTGGGCGATGTTCTTAGGATACATATTTTTCTTAAGAAAATATTTTCTCCCTTACCATCATGCAAATAAACCAGGTCCTCGGGGTGATGAAACCTTCACGTTTTTAAATTAAAAAAAAACCTTAGTGGTAACAGCGGCACTTCTCTTTTGCATTGACATAGTTTGGTGAAATATGGCATAACGGCAATTGTTAAACCTACGTCAATTAGCTTACAAATTCTAAGTGGATGCTAAAGGGGCATGGTCACGATTTTTGTCAAATTCTATTTTATTGTTTTTATCATTTACAATGCTTTAGGAATACATTTCTAATGATCAAATGAAATTTGAGAGTCAGTCGTAGAGTTATACTAGTAAGCAAGATACAGGGCTCTCAATTATTTAACTGTCATGTAAACAAGGTTCGTGCCCTGTTTTTGTTTACATAGGTCCAATATACCCGTAAAAAAAACTTTTTCAAGCTACTTTTTCTATCTTCTTATTCATTGTAAGCATGAATAAACAGTTCCTAACGTTTAACCCATTCATTTTAGGTCCAAAATTGGAATTTTTCAGTTTAACATTCAAAATGTAAACAAAAGCTTTGTTTACATAGCAAAGAATTGTAAGCTCTATAACTCGCTAATAACTCAACGAATGGCACTCAATTTTTGGTTGCCTATTAAAATGCCTTACTGAACATTGTAAACATTAAAATCGGAGAGATAATCTTTGATCAAAATCATGACCATGCCCCTTTAATATATATAAATAGTGCAAAGTTAATTCTATACTAGTAGTACATATACAGTACTTCTGTTTTACTAAATTGCCTTCAGAGATAAGAAGGTAAAGAAAGAAGTTACTGGTGGGTCTATACGTGCAATGATAATAGTGGCCCTATCCTTTTAAATGAGCTAGACTTCAGATCGTGTGTCATACAGTAAATCGATAACTTTGAACTTCATTTGTAATCAAAATGAAAGTTGTTACTTTTAATATTTTTTTTCTAAAGAACGATTAAGTGAATATCTCTTAAGATGTTGAAATAAATATTTTAATTGCAGCTTTTGACCCAAAAAATCGAAAATTCAAATGTGTTTTCCTTTTTATGCATTCTAAAGTCCACTTTTGTAACTTCATTAATGTATAATTAATTCTAGAAAAATAAATTAATTGGAACATAATTATATTGATTTCCACACATTACTATTAACATCAATTTGCCTATCATAATTAGACTTACCGATCAATAGTTAAACGCCCTTTCTTTCCTGGTAGATTTTGAAATTGTTGTTTTATCTTGTCTCTTTAAAAATGTTCTATCATGTTTTAAGCTATATACGTATATATAGTGTGTAAATCAATTATGTGCAACAAAGCACCGAAATTGTTAAAGGTAGAATCCTGGGTAGGCGCATAACACGCTCTTAATACTATAAAATCCGAGTAGGTAGGTTTTATGACCAAAGAAAATAAGTAATTGATACAGCCATGTTTCATGTTTCATGAAACATGAAACATGGCTGTACAATGAACAGGAAATAAAATCAGTATTCAACAACCTTCGCCTGTATCTTAATGTTTATATTGAATGTTTATGTTTAATGTTCTAATCTTGATTTATTAAAATAACCCAAAGACAGAAATTTGCTTGCAATAGCATGTTGTAGAATTTAGAGTAATGTAGTAAACATTTCATGATATTTACAAGAAGTTTAGAAAACAATTGTTTGGCATTACTCACTTTTCGATTTTTTCACAAATCATAAATGCAAGGAGCTACGAAAGCCCATTACGCTTTTCTTGGCCTTTGATAACCTCCGAAAACGAGCTCAATGGGCTTTCGTAAGGAACCTCTGTTACCAGACATTTATAAGAAAATTAATATGGCAAACAAGAAAAACGAACATCAGGATTTGAATTCTCGAATTAATAACATTGCATCAGCAGGAGGCAAATTCATAATTTTCTGCATGTTTAGAAGCTTTTGCTCTTTAATTACTATACGCTTCAAAATATTGTTGTACATGCATTTTTGCATTTACAACAGTTTTTAAAAAAAATACTTATCTTATCACAGGACTTTTTCTTAAAAATAAAGACGTCTACCATTTTTTAAAACATACAAACTAATCAACTTAGAAAATGTTGGAAGAAAAATTTTTTCAAGGTCAAGTTGATTGAGCAAAATGGGGGTATAAGAAAATACATCTAAATATATCATTCATCAGTCATTAGAAAAAGCAATCAAAACTGTTGAAAACTTTTGTAATCCTGCTGGATCAAAAACCAATAAGAAAAAAACACAGTGTATACTCTTTGGAAATCTCAAAGACAGGTAGGAAGAAGTTTGTAATATTAGTGTTACCAACAATGATGTTCGTTGCTAAGGTATCTGGACATAGCAAGGAACAATTTTATAATATATTGGTTAAAAATCTATGAAGATATGGAAAACGTACTAGTATTTGAATCATTGGAAAAAGAAAGTTAATTATTTTGGGGGAAACATGTGTTGTGAACTCCTTAGCCATAACAAAACTGATTCATGTTGGTTCAATCTTACCTATTCCCAGAAAACGATTTGAAAAAAAAAAGTACTTTTAATTTTATATGGAATAAACGTGATAGAATCAGGAGAGATATAACAATAGTTTGTTTTTATAATGAAAAAAAAATAAAAAGAAACTATGTGGGCTTTTAACGAGATCATTAAATTTATCCCCCCCCCCCCTCTCCGACTCCATGTATGATGACTTGTGTGCAGCTTTAGCTTTACTCGGGTCTTCACAGGATTGTTTTGTACACTGCTAAAAATTCTTTTATTGATTTTCATTACATCGATAAATCCTTTTTTTAATTGCTATGTTGTCTAGAGGAAAATGTTAAAAATAAATGTCTAAAAGTCAATACACTATATATTGGCAAGATTTTAGAATGCAAACCAACTTTTAACTTCGAATATATCAAAACATATACAGTAGGCCCTGTTTAGCACGTAGAAATCAATATTGGAAAGTGTGTTAAGAATCACGTTTAACCATGCAGCATAGCTTGATATCCATTGAATTGATCTTAAAAACCTAATCAAAAATTATATACTTTCACAATCGTTACAAAAACATTTAGGTGTAGCATTTTGACTCAATGACAAAATGACAATAACAAACCGTCAACCATCTATACCGAGATACTCAATTTCTAAAAGTAATAGTTACCACAGTGATTTTTTTCATGCTCGTGGTTTATGTCGCATGTCGAAGAAACAGTTGAAACAAGATTAATAAAAAATTTAAAAGGTCCTTTATGTCCTAAATGAGAATTTAAATTTTCGCTTTATAACGAGTCCAGTTTGTCCGCCTTGCGGTCTCCAGACAAAAAAAAGTTATACATATTGATTAAAAACCCAAGGTTTTTCAATGCTTTGCCGCCCAACTGATGAGAGTTTCAATTAGAGTTTTTGTGGAATAAAATCGCTCGATCCTTTGTGAGCATGGCCGTCGTAGTAGCTGAATCAAAGTTCATTATGTTCATGGTTTTCTCTAAAAAAAAAAAGAAAAGAAAGAAAAGCATACCGTTCCATAGTATTAGGCAAATTGAATAACATTTCCCCATTTGTAATTTAAAAAAAAACCCAACATTATGGATCATCAAAATGTGTTTTTATATTACCTGTAGATTGCATAACAGCCACCAACTGAAACAAAAGACAAAAACCAATACATTGTCGAAGTTGTTAATAAACAGCTTTTAATAAAACACATTTTTAAATTATTAAAGAATTAACGATTTCTATGTATCAAAGTAAACATCATATAATAACATATTACATTTAAATAGTGAATAAGTGGTTTGAATAAAATAAACCTGGGTCTACTTTTTTCTTCGTAACATTTTCGTTCGTAACAAACTGAAATCTTGCATTATGAATATACGGAAACATGCAGTTCAATTAATTCAACTTCCTTAACATAAGTAATCTTCCTGAACATGGATTTTAAAATAGGAGTCTAACATGGCCCTTACTAACTTTTAAACATTTAAAATTATATGATATAATAAAACCATCTTTCAAAACGGTATGATATTGTGTTGCTTTTGTGTTTTAATAGTTATCTTTCTTTTCATTTCGTTTGGAGTTATTGCCCTTGTAAGGTACTCTCGTCAGCCATGTTTGCTGATCTGTGTTTTAGTTCAAGGCCATTGTGGCCTACACAGTGTAAGTTAAATATTTTTATTTGTCTTATGCATTGTGTAAACGATTATATATGAATGCAGGCTATCTTCTGATTTAACCTTTTGCATGCATAGTGTCTAATTTCTGCAAAATAACTGTTTAATGATATTATACACATGTACTACACGTGGTTGATAGGTCAACTTTTGATTATTGAAATGTAGGAAAGTTTTCATTATAAATTCTTTCTTACATTTTCTGTATGTGATTGAACTATTGTCTATAGTTAATTTAGCAAGATTTTCCTGGGAAATTTGTATTATTTACACACTACCCCTATTTGTTTTCAAAAGTATGGAACACTGTTCATGTCATAAATCATTTTATTTGTACTCTAATGTCACATTGCTGTCATTGTATTTTGTATTTTTTCAGCTTTTTACCAACACAATTCAATAAAAGGTTATACTACTGTCTCCGGGACAGCACAGATATAATTCAGAAAATATATTTCATCCTATCTCGTACTTACAATTTATAGATCAATAACAAATGGAGACTACGAGGTCAGTGAAGATAAAACATATAAAACAAAAGATAAAAATGTGAGGGTGTAATTTTATTGTTTGTATTGAAAAAAAAGTATTTAAAAATAAACTGAGAAGTCTCCTTCCTCCTTAAGTTGGTTATTTTGCTTTCTTTTTATCTAATTAAGGTAGTCCATCCATAACTATCATATTTCATATCTAAAAGATTGCAAGTTTGATCACCAAAATCTTAGTGTGAGTTTTAGAGGTTTATTAAACAATAAAGATTCACATTTGAAATTATAAAAAAAATTGAATTTTAACAAATTTATCATATGTTGAAGTTAACATTGAAGTATATGGGAAAAATGCATTTTCAAATATATTTTTTTAGTACAAGTAATTTTCTCACATTTCTCTTGGTAAAAAGTTGCAAAAGCTTTCCCTTTCTTCGAATATGCTAAAATAATTTACATTTTACCATACATATTTTCAGAAAATTATTTTTTTTAATTTTCCTAAAGGGCAGACTACTCTTTAAAAAAGTTTTAAGTGCAAAAAGTTCATTTAATTGACTACATGCATACCCCCAAGTTTGGTTTATGTCAGCCTCACAATAACTTTAAAATACGTATTTGATGTAGTATAGATCAATCAAAATTGTTAAAACCGCCTTAGTTATGGATGGACTACCTTAAGGGGGCTCGATGGTCGTGGCCATTTTTAGACTGTTTTGATCTCCTAAAAAGAAGAACCTTATATAAAAAAAAAAAAGGAAAAATAGCCAAATCTCAAAGGTAAAACATATGGATTTTTTCTTTACTAAATAATAGCTTATAGCAAATCATGCATATCCAAAAAGGTATATCTGATGGTTCATTTGTTGACCATCCAGCCTTCTTAACTGCGATGGTTACTTTATTACTTTACGACACGACTTTGATTGCATATATGTAGCTATGACCACCACTTGCTTATTTAGCTTATTTATATAGTTACATTTTACTGCAGCTGGTGAAAATATATCCTTGCTTGGGCAGTCCTTCCCATGGCATTGTCTGATATCCATTCTCTCTTTTTTGTTGTTAAAGAATGGACATTTTCCTAAAGATGAAATGGATATAAATAGGTTTCATATAAATATATTTCATGAAAGATACTCTTCACTGTTCAATTTTCATTATTTCTCAAAACCAGACGATCGTTTGAAGAGTTGCAATTATGTATTGCTGTTTGAAAATTTGTCCAATTTTTATATTTTCATTTTGACATCTTAAGTCCGTGGAGAGAAATTCTAGTTTAACAGGAAATAATCTGCAGTTACAATTTAATTAAACTTTTAAAGCACATATGAATCTATTGTGAATCATTGATCATTTAATGCGCTACATCTCCAATGTTTTTTCCTATCAGGATTTTACTGTTATAAATAATTATCTACTGGTTCATTAAACATTAAGCGATTTTGATTTAACTTAGTACTAGTTTCATGAAAATTGATACATTCTCCCAATTTAAATACATTCAGTTGCTTATACCTTTGGGGATTTTCAAGATGTTTTCACAAACCAAGCCATGATTGTTCTGATCATCAATCAGACAGTGACTAGTTTTATTTTCATCAAAACATTCCATGTTCTTTTCTTCGTATTCAAATAATGACAAATCTGGACATGTTGTGCCTTCTTTGAGATGTTCGAACGTAACACAGTTAGAATCAACGAGGAGTGAAAATAAAAGTATAAAGGTTTTCATTATAGTGGTGACCTGAAATTCAAATAAAGTGCAATGTTTATCATAATCACAAACCAGATTGTGTTATGCAAATTCCAAGTGATCTAATTTCCAAGTGCTCAAAGGATCTCAGGAATTTAATCGAAAATGTACAACATTGCATACCTAATTAATCGATTGAAGGAATGAACAAAGTCATGCATTTTTAAACACAGTACTAAAAATTAAAAAAAAATCATATTTTTTCTATAGAAAAGGTCTCATGTTTTACAAAATTGTTAAATGGAAGTTGATATGAACAAAAAATATTAAGTGGATAAACTAATCTCTGACAATTTTGAATATTGTAAAGTTTTTACAACTGTGTTCCAGTGGCTGAAAGAGCTGCAGTCGAAAATCATTTTTATAACGCATTTTTACAAAGCATTTCAACAAAAAACCTTAACGTGAAGCTATAATGTCTTTTTATCGGATATTATCGAGTATTTATAATCAGTGTAGTTAGACAACGATGACCTACATTATTAAATATAAGTAGCTTGCTTAAATTTGAATCTTATTTATAATTTTATAAATAATAGCCAAGATAAAAAATCACAGCAAAATGATTTATTTAGCGAATAATTTACGATATGTGTAACTAAAATTCGACAATAGCAAACTCACGTACTTGTGAAATTTATTATCCTTTATACCTACAAGTATGACAAGCATATATCACATTTTTCCTACTTGGGCGCATTATGGGTAGGCCAGGGAAACATTAAATGCCTGAGCAGTCAATACTTTGGTGCAGGGGAGAGCTCAGTGTGCTATATTGCCTTCAGTCGTTGTTATATTGAATTGATCATTTGGTAAATAGAGAAGCTAGCGGTACGTCTTCGTATACTTATACTCCCTTTAAAAAGACATATCATGTTTCAAAGAACGAAATCAATAATTTTCAAACTTGCAATAAAATGAAAGTTGTTTTAAATATCTCTCTAAGGAACGAACTAGTGAATATTCTATTAAGATGTTGAAATGAATTATTTCAATTCAACTTTTGAACAAATAATCGAAAATGTGTCCTTCTTTTTATCTATATCCCAAATCCACTTTTGAAAAAAAAAAAAACAAGTCCAATTTTGTAACTTTAATAATGTATGCTCTATTCCAGATACATTAATTAATAAAAACAATAATTGAAATTACAAGAACATATACATATTTCAATACATTACTATCGATCTTAATTTGCCAATAATAAGTCATAATCTTACCTGTCAATGAAATGTCCGTTTATGAAAGATGTTGTTTGATTTTGTCTCTTTAAAAAATATGTTCTGATAGGCATGAGGTATGTTTGAATAGCGGGTAAATTATTATGTGCACCAGATTGCTAAAGTTCGAGAACTGGGTACGTGCATGGTGCATTCTTAAGTACGTACTATGGCAACGTTTCGTTATGACCAAATAGAAATTGGATTGATCAATATAAAACACGAATGTAAAAGTTATTAGATTAAGAGATTCAACAACGATTGCATGCATTGTAATGTTTATATTTCATTTGTTCTTATCTTGATTTATTAAAAGTAACTCATAGAGAGAAATTCGTTTGCAATTTGTAGCATTTAGTGTGATGTTGTAAATATTGCATGATATTTACTGTAAGTTTAGAAAACAGTTCTATGGCATTACTCACTTTTCTAAATAATAAAAAATCAGAAATACAAGGAACTACGAAAGCCCATTGCGTTTTTCTTGACCACTGATTAGATACGAAAATGAAATCAATTGTCTTTTGTTAGGAACTGCAATTCAGAGGTCAAGAAAAACTCGCTTCTGTTGATAAATGTGGCTTTGCTATAATAAGGAACACCCCGACTCAAGCAGCTTAATACTCAGTATCCAAAGAACAAATCGTAAAATTCTTAGAGAATAACTATACAGAAAGTTAGATGGTTGGTCGTTCGAAGTCTTTAGAGTCGTCAGAGAAATAAATACCAATTTTGTCCATTGTTTCAGCAATGTAAGAAGGCAACTGATATTAAAAGACAAAGTACACTGCAGATGGAAATCTTCCAAAAGGAAATCTCTCTATGTATTGTAATGAGATATTACTTTTCTGAGGTAAGCGTGGAGCATAAGGGACTTACCCAAGTCTCATGTTTACAAGATTTGAAGAAAGGTTTTAATGAATTATTCATAATGACGTGCCACGAATTCAGACAACAATTTATGATAAATATGGAAAATACAAGAAGTGATTAAAATGTATTGGGTACCTATAGATAAAAAGAAAATGAGTATGGACAATAAGGAAAAGGAACCTCAGGAAATGACAACCGAGAGATCGCGTAATGGCCAGAACAAAGTGCATATAGGACAGAAAAATATCAGAACAAGTTTACATCTAAGAAATAGTCTAGGACATTACATAGAATGGCAAGTACCATTGTATGTAAGCTTTATAGGCTTCATAAAATCATTTGACAGCATAATAAGGGAAGTTTGCATTTGCAAGTTATGGGATAAACTAAAGCATTATTCGATTCCTGATATATACATGATCAAGAAAATGCACGATGGAAATACGAGTTTCGTTATTGAAAAATGGAAGAAGAACAGAATGGTTGAAGTTTAGACAGGAGTGAGGCAGGAATGTCTTATTTCTGAGTTCCTGTTCATCTTTGTGGTAAACTGGATATTGAGAAACACCAACAACAGAACGCGTGCTATTTGCTGGAAATTGATGTTCATCCTAGAAGATCATGACTATACTGACGAGCTGATAATGATATCCAGCAAACACAGCGACATTCAAGAAAAGACCAGCAGGCTGAACGATGTCGCAATATATACAAGGTTAACTATTACTGTAAATAAAACAAAAAGGATAAGGATAAGGTTACAACACGAAAGTAGAAGTGATTGAAACATTCCTTTACTTAGGTGCCAAAATGGACAAGGCCTCGAGGGAGGGAATCAAACTTTAGGTAAAGACTAGGCTTAGCCAGGAGTACCTTTTCATCTCTGAACAATTTATGGAAATCAGCATAATAGAAAACAACACAGCAACACTGAGTCATCTCAGTGTTGCTGTGTTGCTCCGAACTTTAGAGAACCACCGAGAAAGACAACGAGATGCTTGATGCATTCCATCTGATATGCCTCGGAGAATCTTGAAAATACAATGGCCAGACAAGATCTCAAATCCACAATTACATGAAAGAACGGGAACGATCCCACTATCAAGAACAATCTAAGGGACAACGGGTGCGTGGAAATGGATAGTTAATGTTCTCCAATATACATCAGATTAAACATCAAAAATGCTTTAACTTGGCTTTTGAGGGAATAAGAAGGCGAGGGAGACAGAAGAACACCTTGAGGCACACAGTGGAGAAAGAAAGAAAAACTAAGTTCGCACAGTTGGAGGGAAGTGCAATTTTATCAGTGACCGTCGTAAGTGATTTCTATTGCTACATGGCATCGCGCGTCCCACGGGACACGGAGAGGATACGTATGTAAGACTGCGTAATGAATGACGTTTGAGGAAGGCAGTACAGTTATTTTGGTATGCTGAAACAGCAGTGCGCCACAGTTTGGTACCAGAAATCTTATTTTCCAAAAAGACGTAAGAGTAAGGTCTTAGAGTACATGCTGAAATAAATCGACTGTTACGGTATTGTGTATCCATTTAAGGTCAGACGACACGTTCCTCAATTTTATATAATTTTTTCCATTTTTACTGCGACTTTTTACATAAACAAATTTATCTACAATCATAAAAGAACACAGAAAGGGGTGAAATTCCGGATTAGAACTCTTTATTACGAGGAGATACAAAAAAGATACTCGAGGAACGTGTCGTCTGACCTTGAAGTAATAGAATATATTACATGTATAGAACAAATGGACTAGAAGAGCTACTGTAATCGAAATGCTACAAAAAGGCATATGAAAAAAAGATGTGTTGCCAACAAGAATGACAGCCACTGGAAACGGGTAACATCGCTGTCAGAAATTAGCCACATCCTCTGACCCACCCATGAGGGGTGTCATGATTTAGGATCAACATATTTTTTAATTACTTACATATTGTTGTGTGGGGGGGGGAGAATAAATTCAAATTGAAATCGTACATACTTACATATTTATACCGTTACTCCAAGATTAATAAAACCAGTTCGAGTATTTATTAAGTATGTACATAGATAAAGTGCTCAAAAATAAGATGTTTGCACAAGATATGACTTGGATGATAAAGAAACGGCTACTTATGTTCCAAGTGATTCACCATACCCATTCATATACAACCACTGTCGATCACGGGGATCGACCTTGGTCGCAGCAGTGAGAAGCGAGAGCATTGAAATTAAAGTAGCGTGCGTAAGATACTCACTTTGGCAAACATGGCTTTGCTATAATATGGAACATCCATTCAATTAGTTTTATACTCAGTATTCAAAGAACAAATCATGTGTAAAATTTTAAAGAGAAAGTAAACAAAGTCGTTCGAAGTGCATTTTTATGCCTTGAGTCTCTAATGTTACATTTACCAATTTGGTCAATTATGGAAGATTTCAAAGTCAAGATGTATTTTTTGCACACAAAGAAAAACTAATACTAGCAATAAAAAAACAAGAGAAAGAATTTGAGAGTTAACATGCGAAGAACATGTTCAAATGATGGAATTGCTCATAACAAGGCCTGTGGATTTAAAGGGACTTAGACACGACTTTAGATCAAAACTTTATTTTCTATTTTTTATTTATAAAATGGTTTACTTGAGCATTTTGAATGATTGGCCAAAATTTGAATGAAAGAAGTCAAGATATAAGAGAGATACAAAGGTAAGAATTCATTGTTATGTGAACAAAGCTCGAGTCTTAAAGATGTATCTTTTTACAAGTAATGTAAAGTTTAGAATTACATTTGACAAAATGAATCGTGGCAAGCAAGGTAAACTGATTCAATGTGTTAATAAATGATAAATAATATTATCAACAAAAAGAATGCAATATCGATTGAAAATTATACTAATAACACACATGTGTAAACAATAACAAGGCTCGAGCTTTGTTTACAAAACAAAAGAATTTCAAACTCTGTATCTTGCTTATAACTCAATATTTGACTTCCAACTTTTGACAAAGCATTACAACATACCCACATTAACTATTTTAAACATAAAAAACGGGGGGGGGGGGGGGAGGGGGATTAGAATTTTGAGCTCAAATCGTGTCTAAGTCCCTTTAGGTTGTTTCAGCAATGTTAGCAGACAGCTGTTATTAATAAAAGATATAGGTTGCTACAGATGGAAGTCCTCTAAATAAGTGACGTTTGTGGTAGGCAGTGCAATTTCCCTGTTGTGGTGAAACAGCAGCGCACCCCAATTAGGTAACAGAAATCTTTTGTTCCAAAAAACACTTATTGTAAGAGTAATAGAATGTGGTTTTAAAAAGGATTATATAAATGAAAGGTCTTATAGTACATGTTAAAACAAATCGGTTGTTACGTAAAATCATGTCCAGTTAATGCAATATGATATATATAACTCAAATGGACTGGAAGATTTACAGACAACGAAACAAAAAAAAAGATGTGTTGCCACCAAAAATGGCAGCCACTGGAATCAAGAAGCGTCGCTCTCATCCTATAACCAGCCCAAAAGGGATGTCATGACTCAGGTTCAATATTCATCTGAAGACATTTAACTTGGAGTACAATGTATGTATAGAACAGTGATGGGGTAATTGAAAAAAGTATTTGTAATCGAGCGTAATTAATTACATTTTCCAAAGTAATTGGAAGTAATTTGTAATTGAGTCTGCCTTTAATTACAAGTAATGGAATGTTTGGCATGGGCTTTTATTTATACAATGATTAAATGTCACATAATGTTTATACAGTATGACACACTGCCCAAGGCAATAGATAAAGGTCTAATTTTGTTCAGGTGTAAACCACTCTCATACCCTAGAACTCCCTTATTTTAGACTCAAGGGATAGTCTAAATATCGTATTCTTGCGAATTATAGTCATTATTATTTTCATAACTGATGGGTTGTACTGCCCAAAGTTGTTCTTTCTGAATACACAAATAAAAATTCACTATAGAGAAAATCTTGTTCAGAATCAAACATGAACTCAATGATACTGGATGAATTTTATGTCAATTAAATTTTTTCTAGAAATTTTAAAGCAAAATCTATAAATGATGATTAAACTGAATTCCAATCTTTAAAAACATAATCGTACATAAAGCCTTGTTTATCTCAATGCTGTTTATACATACATTTCTCATAAAACAATGTTATAAGTAGATGTGACAAAACCCCTGGATTTCAAAAAGGGCTATAAGTAGGTCCACTTTTTTATCATCGAAATACAGCGAGAAATGTTCGAAATTATTTGGGAAGTCATGGTGCAAGCAAGGTTGTATAAAAAAAAAATATCTCATCGGAGGATCCCCGTAATTTTGTGCAAATAAAACATTCTGATGAAATTATAATAATAAATCATTAGAAAACAAATGATATTTTATCAGTCAAATATCTTCAATGATTTTATATACTGGTAACATAAGAAGCATTCAATGCTTATATCTATATTTATTTTGAAGTTTATTTGTATCGTCCTTTAAAGCCATTATATATACGCTCTTTGTCATGGATATGAATAATAGACGGAACAGCCATAAATCATTCGGTCTTTCCACCTTTCAGGTGAAAGACCTTTTGTTTTTCTTCTGTGTTTTTATTATTAGGTCTTTCCACCTTTTCATGAATGTAGTAGGACTTTTTGAGACATTTCAAAATATAACCCTTCAGCCCCTACCTTGAACCACTTAAAGAGTTATTGCCCCTATTGTACAATATGCTTGTTATCGGTACTCCTCATAAACCGTTAAAGGAAGAGACTTGAAACTGTTACTAATGTATTCAGTACATTTAGGGGTTCCTTCAATCTTTTCATACCGAAAGGGCCCGGGGCCCCCTTCTAGCAGTTTTCGCCCCTGAAAGTTTCTTAATTTTGTTAAAAACACTTACAACTTTTGAACCTTACATCGTAGGGCCATCAGACCACTTCAAGTTGAAATGTTGACCTTTACCAGTTAATATAACATAAAGGTCAAAGGTCAAGGTAAAAAAAAATGCATATTTAGTTTTTGACTTTTTTTTAGAAAGTAACGCAGATAAAATGTTCTATTAATCATATTGAAATAAAACATAAAAAAAATAATGAGGTGGAAAGACCTCTAATTGTTCGAGAACAATTAGTCTACTAGTTTGTTTTTTTTTTTTCTTCTCTTTTTTTCCAGGGACAGCTTTTTTTATTTCCAGAGATATTTAAACATTTTTTTCTTTATGTGATTGACCATTAAAAGTTATGGCACCAAATGACCCTTTGCCTGATAACACCCAGAACTTATAACAAAATTATAATTGCCCTTTGTGTATGAAGTGATTGTTATCACTACTCCTCTAAAACCATAAGAGGTAGAGACGTGGAACTTTTACTAATGTCTGTAGTTCACTTAGACGCTCCTTCATTCAATTCATACCGAAAGGGTCCAAGGCCCCCTTCTTTCAGTTATTGCCCCTGAAAGTATTTAAATTTTGATTAAATCACTTCCAACTTTTTTACTATTCGTCATAAAGACTTCAGACCACTTGGGATGAGAGCGTCTACCTTGGCCAATCAAAATGACATCAAGGGCAAAGTTCAAGGTCATTTGAAAATATGTGTATAAATGAGTTTTCTTATCTCTTTTGTTTACGGTGGTTTAGAGAAACTTTATCGAGGATGTAGTAAGACTTCTTAAGACGTTTTAAAATGTAGCCCTTCAGCCCCTCCTTGAAAAAGTTAGCGAGTTATTGCCCCTATTGTACGAAATGCTTGTTATCGCCACTCCTCTGAAACCATAAGACATAGAGACTTGGAAATTTTACCAATGTCTTCAGCACTTGGGATGAGAGCGTCTACCTTGGCCAATCAAAATGACATCAAGGGCAAAGTTCAAGGTCATTTGAAAATATGTGTATAAATGAGTTTTCTTATCTCTTTTGTTTACGGTGGTTTAGAGAAACTTTATCAAGGATGTAGTAAGACTTCTTAAGACGTTTTAAAATGTAGCCCTTCAGCCCCTCCTTGAAAAAGTTAGCGAGTTATTGCCCCTATTGTACGAAATGCTTGTTATCGCCACTCCTCTGAAACCATAAGACATAGAGACTTGGAAATTTTACCAATGTCTTCAGTACACTTAGAAGGTTCTTCAATCTATTGATCCCAAAATGGTCCGACGTCCCCTTCTAGCAGTAAATCCCCATTGAATTTCATTAATTTCACAAACACCCCCTCTTCTATTTTTGTGACCTTGACCTTTGACCTTGACCTCTTAGAACTGATGTGTTATAAATATATGCAACATATATATCAGATTAATTTGTATGTACAATCACCCCCCCCCCTTCTTCTTTTTTTTGTACAAGGATTAGATCTTAATATGACCTTGACTTTGATATTTGACCTTTAAATTCATTATTTCTTTTCAAAATAACACCTAGCAAAATGTTACAACCGTTTGTCAGAATTTTTCAAAAGTCTGAAACTCTGACTGCAATTTAACTCCAGACCGCGTTTTAGACTACGCCTCTGAATAAAAATTCCAGCTCCAGTCAGTCTGCGTAGAACTTGGTAAAACTTCGAGGGATTATTCCTTACACCTGAATCTAATTGCCTGCCAAATTTGAAAGCAAATGAACCATATTGAAGAAAGTTATCCAATCCAGCGGCATCAAACCATCATGCCGAGAAGGAAACGAAATTTCAACGCTTCGATATTTGTATCTAATAAATTCAGACTCAAATTTCACTGAATTTTTATCAGCAACCCGTGACAGTATTTTGTGAAGTTCCACGAAGGATAACTCTTCCTTCCCAGGCCCCGATTTTATATGAATTTAGTTTACATTTTCTCTCAGACAGTTCGCTCTTCTTCTGACTTGGCCTGAAATACATGACCGACCTTAATTCATTTCAGACTTTCCGTACCTGTAATCCACAAATGCACGCTAATAAACCCATTTCTGAGCACCTGCAATTCAAATCGACAGGAGAATGCGCATCAGTCAATCCAACGTGGTCTTCACACACCTTCAAATAGCCGCCCGCGACAAGAGTCCATTTCTTAGCCAACGCTATCCGGCCACATTGTTTACAAGCAGCACTGATTTTTATTAATAAACTGATAAACAAATACTGTCCTCTTAACCAATCGCTAAGCGCCTATCTATTCTAAAGGTTCTATAACATTGGGTATCAATCGGATGGATAGAACGCTGCAGCTTCGCCATCTGCTCTTCTTTCTATTATCATCCAAACTGAACTATATAACTCATCATCTTTAATTTACCTTATGTAAAGTAACAAGCAACAGAGCGTAGTGGTAACGCTCTCTCCTTCAGATCTATGGGTCCTCGAATCGAGTCCACTATGGCATGTCAAACGTTGCAATATTCGATCTTTTCCATTTGTATTGTATGATTTTTTTATTTTCTATTTGTATTCTATAACTTTCATTTGAATTCTTTAATTTTCCGTTTGCATTGTATGATTTTCATTTGTATTCTATAATTTTCCATTTGCATTCTATATTTTTCATTTTTACCAAATATTCCATAATTTTTCATTTGCATTGCATAAATTTCATTTGTATTGTATAATTTTTCATTAATTTTGCATTGTATAAATTCTATTTGTATTGTAAAATATTTCATTTGTATTGCATACATTTTTCATTTGAAATGTATCTTAAGGATTGTTTATTTTTGTTTGTTACGAAGGATTTCATTGGTTTAATATCATTCTTTATCATGGTCCCTTTAAGTTAAATCCTTCTCCGTGCCATGAAGGCGCATATGGCCGGTGCTTATCCCCGGTTTTCGTGGTGCTAAGCGGATGAGAGTCATTGACTCCCCCTGGATGGGACAACAGTCCATCGCAGGTTAACCCCCAGCGTAAGCCGGTACCCAGTTTCAGCTGGGTGGACTGAGACAATGTAGATAAAGTGCCTTGTCTAAGTGCACAACACACAACATCAAGTGACCACAGCGGGGTTTGAACCAGCGACCTTTCAGTTACTGGCCTAACGCCCAAAACCACCGAGCCATGTGCTCCACAGCAGAAAGTAAACTTATGGTAAAAGAAAAATGTCAAAAATCATGGATAAGCAGAGATCCATTGAAGCTGGTAGAGGAGAGGAAACAGATGAGACTCCAGCCTAGCAACAGCAAATTAGCAACGACTGAAAACCAACTTAAAAAACAAATAAAGCATCAAAGATAGAGAGTTTAAATGAAGTATGAGGAACGACGTGAGAAATTAAAGACAGAAGGTATGATTACTGAAGTAACTGAAATAAAAAGAGCATGAAGTCACATGAAGACAGGCTGTAGATGAAACCGACTCTAGTCCCATACGGAAAGATGAATTCATCAAGGCTATAAAAATAGTGAAGAATGGCAAACTTGGTAGAGTTGATGGGAAAACACCAGAGATATTATAAGCAGACATAGAAACAACAGCACATTATTTGGCAAAACTATTGTTAACTATTTGGAATCAAAAAACTATACCATCAGTTAGGAAAAAAGATTCCAACGAAAGGTAATAGATCCATTTGCGACGATTCACAGGCATCAAATTTTGTCTCGTAGCAAAGTGTTCTCCAGCAGAATTCTGATACTGTAATCGACTCAAACGGGAGTGGAAAAGCATCTACGTGAAAAACAATCTGATTTTAAAAGGGGACAAAACATTTAGTATTCACGCTATGTAATATCACTGAACAATATACGAAAGGGAATTCTGCTTTGTTTGTAAGCTATGTTGATTTTGAGAAGGCATTCAATTCCATTCATAGAGGGAGCCTATGGTCTATCATGAATTTATATGGTATCCAAGATAAACTCATCAGAATGGTGAAACTTCTTATGAGTCATTCCAATATGCAGTCCTGAAATATGGTGAAGAATCCGACTTGTGCCAGGTAACAACTGGAGTAAAGCACGGCTACTCCATGTCTGTATTACTGTTACTGATGGTCATAGACTTCCTAATGAAGAGGACCACTGATGGAGAGCCACCGGGAATAAGGTGGAACTTCACTTTCACTTGATATGAATAATGCTGAGCCTTTGTTTAGAGATAAATGAGCTGATAAGGGGAAAAGATAAACGGATAAACTATTATAATTAAATCTTGTTGTGAGCAAATATCTATAATGAAAAGAAATTACCCAGGTGCGATGACCAATTTTCCCAATTTTCAAAAGTTAAAGATAAAGACAATGATTAGGACAATATCTAATGAATTGAGACGTTGAGAAAGGGTGTAGGAGACTTCTCACCTAAATGGCCAGCCCTTTTTCTTGATATCAAACGACAGTTCTTGTGATTTTGAAAAGTTTTCGTTTAAAATTTGATTCTTTTTAATAGCATTTTCGAGATATCTAGAGGATTTTTTTAAAGCACATGCGCAAACGTGTAATTTCTAATCTTATATAATTTAAATTACGTGGTTAAAAATGTTAGCCGGGGTGAATCTCTATCATTTTACATTCAAGGAAATAATTTGTATTGGTATAATCAGTAGTATATTCTCACAATATAATTTAATTTCAAACGTTTTGACACCATTCAAAAATAAGTTCATACATGTACATGTATAAGAAAAAAAATTGGCCTATCAGTTATTTAGCCGAAACTAAGTCCTTGCATCTTTCTTAAAGTAATGGGATTTCCGTGGCGTGGCTAAGAACAAAATATTTGTGAGCAGGGGATCTGGGGGCGGCAGCCTCCCCCCCCCCCCCCCCTCCCCCCCCCCCAAAAAAAAAAGAAGCCGTGCGCATTTTTCACGTCAGTTACAATCTAATGTTAGTCTTAATACCTCAGCCATGATATTGTAATTGTACTTACAGAACAAGCCCTACTAGATAACAGACATAGTTTCTTTTTTTCTTTTATTCTTTAGTCGACAAAACCTTAGAGAACTCAACTCAAAGAACTTGAAAAACAAAACACGCACCAACCGACACCAAAAGGCAAGAAATCATATGTCTAATATTTGTCTAATAATGGAATAAAAGTTGTAATTTACGGTTACGTACCTTTATTATGATGAAAGTTACACGTACGTATTTATTGCCCGATTTGAAATTTCAACGAGTCAGTTGTAATGAAATGCAAATTTGCTAATTCGTACTGTATAGATCTAAATCTTGACTCAGTCGACATTTCGATTAGCCAGTTGCAGTTGCTATTGAGAACAAGTTCAGGATGTTTCAGCATACTGTAGGTTCCCACACAAATGCAAAATGTTGTCGGGATTTTCAATGGAAAATAATAATGTTTTTAAAAATTGTTATTCGGGAAAAAAATTAAGCACGTGCTTACAGTGCTTCAATATACCTATGCCACTGGATTTTCACATGGAATCAATATCACGTGAGTAAAATTTTGATAAATATTCTGATCAGAATCTCCATAGGACATACAATATATGTTTACAAACCCAACCCCTTCATTTATCACACTTTTTTATCTTCAAAGTAATATGAAACAGCACACACGCAACTGTTTCTGCTATGAAATTTACATTATCATGATTATAAAATATCATACTGTGGGGTGAACCTCATCTCAGAAACATATGACCAATCCGACTTAATCCGGAATGTTAGTTCGTGTTCATTTTTTTGTTTTACAATACTTCCTGTATCAAGATGGACGAAGACACAGTCACAGACAACAAACTACCAAACTTAAAAATATGTATCGAGAATACGGAATCTGACGAAGAAAGACGCGATCATGTGGCTGTGTCTGAAGACGAAGAGCTTGACTATAATGAAGAAGTCGATAGCAGTGGAAGCTCTGAGGAGGATAACGTGGAATTTAATGTCCGCTTGGGAAATCGAAAGAAATCCAGCGACAAAGGTTCTCGACAGGAATCAAAGCTACTGAAGACTCATGAAGACAGTAGAGTAATCAAATCAAAGTCCGAGAGTGAAGAAGGAGAGATAAATGACTCGAGTGATGATTCCCCGGTGGAGTTTAATGTCAGATTGGGAGAACTGTCAAACCATTCAAGTAGGCCAAAGGTGAAGTGATTTAAATAGTGAATTTGAGAGTGAGAGAGAGAAGGGGTGGGGTGGGGGGTTACGATATGGAGTTGTTGAGATTCATTGTCTTAAAAGGGGGGGGGGGGGTAATCTTGACTTGATAATATATTAGGAAACCTTCAACGAATCTCAAGATAGTCCATCAAAACACATATTATGAAACCTTGTCTAAATTTTGGTTTCTTATCTAAGATCTGATCATTCCAAATGTAAAGATGAACCCAATTTAAGCCAAAATTAGGGGAGGAAAAAAATTGTGCTAGACTTTGATACTGTGCATGGGGTTTAATTAAATATTTCACAATCTTATTGACAATTAATTAACCTTACAGATTCAACAGAAATATAAAGGTCGATCAGAAGATTTGCTCATGGTAAGTTTATATATTCAATGCCTCTTTGAACATATCATATGGAATTTTTTCTTTCTCTCTTATATGGTCTATCACCTTGTTTGTTGGTTGTGCTTTAAACTTTAAAGATTTTTTTTTCTCCATTTTCAGAAAAATTATAACCCAAAAACTGACAAGGCAAGAAGACTTGGATTGGAAATATCAAAAAGAGATCCATCTCTTAACCTCCATGAGCTGTACAGAAGGTATGAGCCAAGTATTTGCTGAGATGAGGACTTGTCATTTATCATGTCATTTGTAAAATTAAAATATTATTCAAGATTATTTCTTAATTGTATAGCTTAGTTCTAGAGGAAGACAAAATAGATGAAGACCGCAGAGGAATTCGTCTTGAGGCGATTCATTTTCGTGGCCTCAAAGACATGAATACTAAAGATGTGTTTGAATACTACAGAGAATTTAATCCCGGAGATGTTGAATGGATTGATGATCAATCATGTAAGTGAACAATATCAAGATAATACAACTGACCAACTGTAGTGATGGGAGATAAACAACATATATTTCTTCACTTTTAGGTGTCCTTTATTGTGAATAGTAATATTGGAATTCAAGTTAAACATTTTTTGCCAGCCTATATAGATTTTGCCAATTTTTTCTCAATTATAGATTTTACTCATTTATTTTCTACACATTGAAATGTTCATGAAGCTAAGAAACATAAGTTATCTCATGGTCTATATGTTTAAACATTTATATCATCACTTCATTTCAGAAAGTTGAGGTTTGTAATTGTATTTGATGCACATGGATGTACTTTTAGGTAACGTTGTTTGGCAAGACCCCCTTTATACTGCCAGAGCCATGCTTAAACTCAGCAAGAGTTATGACCAAGTCATGCTAGGTGATAGTCGGGCAGAAGAAACGTCAGACACAGAAATGGGTAAGATAAGCTTGATCGTTGCAGGCTAGATGGGTAATGTGCTTAACTTAAGCATTCCATGACAAAAATACTGTAAATTAATCTTAGCCTCTTTTGACTGTATATAGAAGAATGAAAATCATTCATCAGTAACATGATTATGTACTTTGAAAGTAAATAAGTCTTATGTTGAGCATGTTTTTTTATTCTATAACCCCCCAAATTAAAGAAGAGCTGCCAGTTTACTCTTTTTTGCTGTTTAAAATTTAGAAAAAAACAAAACAAAACAGCCAAGAAAGAAGAAGTTGGTGAAGAAGCAGAAGAAGGACAGTAGCAGTTCTTCCTCGTCCTCCTCAAGTTCCTCTGAGGATGAGGAGGAGACCTCAAAGAGGAAGCAAGGCAGCAAGAAGCCATCATCCTCAGCCAAATCCAAAGAGTCTTCTAAAAAAGTGTCCAGTCAGAGTAAAAAAGAGGAGGTTTCCAAACCAGAGAAAATGGAGGAAGATGATGAAGATGATTTTGTTCTAGATTTGATGGATGATGGAGACAAAATAGAAAAGGGAAGCAAAGACATGGAAGTCAGTGAAAAGAGCAAAAAGTCAGGTAACTATTTAAGATCGTATCATAATGAAAGAAGGAAAATTATTTCTGATTCTTTTGAGTATGCTGATGAATTTAATCTTATTTTTTTGAGTGCAAAATAATTTTTTTAAAAGGGAATTCTAAAGAGTAGTTTTTATTTCCCGCTAGGCTAATAATATTTTCAACATTGGTTTGGAGTTTAGATTGTTCAAAGGCTTTATTTCTGTTTCTAGAATCCTCAAAAGGAAGCAATAAAAAGAAAAAGCCATCAAACAAGGAAGCAAAGCCTTCACCCTCCTTAAAAGAGAGACAGTCCAGAAAAGACCAGAGGTCCTCCAAACGATCAAATAAAGCCAGGGACTCCTCTAGCAGTAGTTCATCATCATCATCATCATCATCCAATGGCTCAGGATCATCCTCTTCATCATCATCCTCATCTTCCTCTAGTGGATCCAGCAGTGACAGCAGCAGCAGTTCTTCCTCAACATCAGATGAAGAGGTGAGGAAATTGTCTCCATTTTCAGTGACATCTTTCAACTTCATTTTGTGAGGATGCTAAATATATTAGATGTTTACTTGTGTGTTTAAATAATCAATGTTCATTTACATCTTTCACTCAATGTGTATATATCATTGTTAATTCAGAGTATATTTGCTTTCAATAGGGAAAAAAATAAATTTTATAATAAATTTATATATTTTGTATTTCAAGAGGTCATGTGTTTCTTGTAATACATGTAATGAAAATTTTACCATCATGAGATCGAAATTTGTAGAACAAAGAAAAGAAACAGAAAGTAAAAATGGCAAAAGATGACACAAGCAAGGCAGAGAAAGTCAAATCAACCAAAAGGGCACCCCCAGAAATTCCATGGCCTCCTGGAAAATGGCGTCTTGGAAAACCCTTTAAAAAGTCAAAGTATCTCTTCCTGAGATATGCCATGAAAAGTAAGCATCAACATATGTGCATATTGTTACTGTAGCTATAGGTTCATCTGTTCATTATTTATCACATTCATTGTCATTCTTCAATGTATCTGCTTAAAGGTTAAATTTTTTTGTATTGATAATTGTGCATTTATTTCTTCATATTTATCAGAAACAAAATTATCTCGGTCCTCTTCGGAATCACTATACATGTAGATAGATGAATTTTTGTTCTTCTTTTGAAAAATTTTAGCTGATAAAAAGTTACATAGCACAGAGAAGACAGGCAAGATGTACCAAAAGAACAGGGGAACAAATATCAGAGGTACATATAGGTTGACATCAGTAGTGCTTTGTAGGGTAGAAAATTCATCATGAACCTGTATAACTATGCCTGATACCATCCGACCTGTATACATATCAAACCTACAAAGATGAATGTGTGGCCTCACAGATCAATACTTGCTTTAACTCAACCTTTTAGCAGAGTTACATTTTGTGGAATTTGAATCATTTTTAGTCTGGTTTTATGTATTGGGCAAATTTCTGGCATTCACTTGCCATATCTTTTTGTGAGAATTGGACATTTGTGCAATGTCATCTAAAGTAGGTGATGTACTGTACATTAAGCCTGATATTAATTTTTCTTTTAAATTCTATGGAGGAGGGGGTATTTTTATGCTAACATCTTGTAAAAGGGCCTCATTTAGATAATGTTATGTATTTTTCAAAAGAAAGTTCACAGAATGATTATTACCCCTATTACTACCTTATTATTAGTTTATATATGATATATTGCCTATTATTCATTGTAGAAGAAAGAGGTTTGATCAGCAAGTCCAGGTAATTGTCTTTATAATAACTGACTATACAAATTTTAACTTCACTAATATAGATCTGACAGCAAGTGTAGCAGATTATGAAAAGCACAGAAATTACATGCTAGACAAGTAATATGAAAAAAGTATCAAATCCATTGTTGTGTGCCATGTAATGTACAGATTAATGTGAACAAAATTTAATATGGTGGTAATTTACACAAAACTCATGTAACCATGCAGGGAGAAAGTGTTTAAATATTCAATTGAAGTGTCTTACAACAACTGAACTATCATTTCTTAGAGTATTTGAATCATGTTTCTATTACAGTGGTTTATTTTTTCTATAAACATGTCTGAAACTTTGTGTTCTTGAATAAAGGAAGGAGAGTTTCCGGGCCAAACAGCTTCAGGAACAAACAGGGGAAGCCAAAACAGCCCTGAGTGCAAAGAGGTCAACCATAAAGTATGATGATGTGGAGGACATCTTTGGTGATGACACTATTAATGTTAAAATGGAAACAGATGAAATAGAAGAATTTGGTAAGACCAACTTAAATATTCAAACATATTATGTTCTATTTAGCATGATATTCCAAAGTGAGGATAGTTAAGTTAATTTTGATAGAGAGTAAATGAATGTCATGAAATAAAGGTGTTTCCTATAAGGCTATTACCCTATTAATGTGAAATAAACTAAATATGTATGCATGCATAACAATATGTGAATTTTTCCTTTATGTTTTTTCTTTAATAACACAGTGATTGTATTTAGTGATGAACAAAACTGTTAATTGAATCTATAATGTACTGGTCAATAATAGGGTTATAATGTGCAGTTTTGAGGAAGTGAAAATTGAATATTGATGTTCTATATGTACCTTTTAATATGTAGGTAATACATGTATTAACTAACTTTCAATCTGTCCTATTGTTTTCAAACGTTTAAAACAGGTGCCAAGCCACAGAGTAAAAAGGAAATTGAAGAAAGGTTACGAAGCATACTTGGTGAGAAAAATCCAAAAGCAAGGGAGCCTGAAAGTGAAGAAGAGGCTCTGCCCCACAAGGAGGAGGCAGATGACGACCTTGATCTGACCTTTGACACCAAGGTCACTGAGGTGGATGAAGAGGCAGCCCTAATGGAGCAGGAACTGGACATTTTGTTGGCCACTCCTCCAAAAAAGAGAACAATGAGAATGTATGCTGATGATGTGGAAGAGGAGAAGATAAGCAAAAGGTGAATATCAACAAAACATCTTGTGTAACAATATCCTAAGTTATATATCAGTTAACTACCGTTTTCAGTACACATGTGCATTTATAAGAATTTTTTTCTTTTTCCTCCTTTAAATTAGGTTATTTTGTAACCTTAGCTGTCTTGAGCATGCATACTATACGTATATATTCTATATTTAAAAAACGGATGGAAAAAATTTTGAGTTAAAATAACGTTGAATTTACAAAATAATGTTTTTTGTTTTCTTGTTTTATAGGGTGAATAAAAGACAGAAGACGGAGGAGTCTCCAGAATTCCTGCTACAAAGAGAACACTCCCCGGAACCACGACGCAGGAAAGACGCTAGGGACAGAATCTCAGGAAAGTCGGTTGCCATGTCAACATCTTCTTCTTCTGGTGGATCTGATCTCCGCAACAAACTAAAAGCCATCCGCCGAACACCGTACGACAAGCCTTCATCTCATGCTCGATACCATGGAGTGAGGGTGGAGGTTCGAGACTAATGCTTTAAACTTTTAAAGTCATGGGAGAATGGAGTTAAATCAAGATTATTTTCATTCACAGCGACTTGAAGCTGATAATTTATGTGTAAATGGATCAGTAGTAACTTCCGTACATGATGTTGTGTTTAAGACATTCTTGTTAAGTGCATTGTCATATTTATGTGAAGGTACAACTCTTCTAAGGGAAGGAATTTCTTATTTTCATTTTTGTTTTGTACAAAATCCTTTTTAAAAACATTTATTTAACTTAACATTCAGTTGATCTGATTGGTTAAATTTTAATGTTTTAATATTTGTAAATCTAAAAAATCGGTTGAAGAGCAAGAATTTTTAAATGAGATGATGAAAGGTTGCTGTGGGAAAGTTTTGTTTTAAAGTAAGCATGCAGCCTCTTGTTGTGTATAAAAGTGATGTTTCAGTATGTTTATCAAGTCATTGGTCCAGCAAAATGTGACTCACTTTGTCTCTGGCTACTGTGTGTGTAGTTATCAAAATAAAAGCAAATCAAAGATTATCAATTTTATTTTTTTTAAATGAATTGAAGTACTTAGAAGCACAATATACATGTACAGTCAGTAGAACTTGTTTGTAAATCAAAGGACCCAAGAAAATTTTTCTTATAACAATTCAGTAAACCTACCAGTATATTGAGAATTTGTAATGAATCGTATTTACATTCAGTGTATATTTCTCCTAATGCATTGGAGGTCTGTGGCATACATTGTTCAATGACACATATCAAACCTGATCACGGCATATGAACACAATAAACTTCATCACACATTTTGAATAGATATATTACCGTTAGATTTAATGAAACATTCAAAGTTACATGTTCTTTTGAAAAATAATCGTTAAATCATATTTGTTATAATAATATTATTTGTACTAAACATATGACAAATCCTTCAACTTTTGTCATGGAAATTTGCATTGAATTCACAAAGTCAAAAACAAAGATCAACGAAGATGTAATACATGTATGTATTGTAAATTTACACATGAACATTATGCACAGAACATGATACTACAGCTAAGACAAAATAAAGAAGTGTTAATATTAAAAACACATGTACATGACTGGTCATTTTTAGATACGAATATCTCACTTAATGTTACATAAACTTTTAAATATATTCACAAGTTCCTCCAGACACCAATTACCAGGATCTGTCCTAGAATATTGTCCAATGGGCTTAATGAAAGCTGTCTAAAGACATGGGAACCTCATGATATCATCAAATAACAAATGTCCAAGAATCCCTTGTAGTAGTAACTACCAAGCACTGAAGTCACCAAACTTTGTTCCCTCTACGGCTGCTTTCTTTTTGACTGTGGGCACTGAAGCCGTGTCGTCTGCACTCCTCTTCCTGTCAGAGAAACAGTACATGTATTTGTATAACAACAAGCAACCACTGCTAAATAACGCATGTACATGCAGCTGAATTTTAAATGAATCATTTTATTATTTCCATCAATTGCAAGTTGTCTTGTTTAAAAGATACCTTCTACATGTCAATATGTGATTGAAGAACCAGAAATATTGCTACTTCAACTATGAATTTAAGGCATATGATCCTTATCATTTTCAGTTTAATATAAAGAATTTGATGAAACATCTAAACATCTTACACTGCTTTTGGGTTGATGTACTTTCCTACGCCCTTTTTGTAAGTTTTGGGTGCACTGTCCTCCGGTTCTGCCTTGTACACGTACTTCCTTTTTGCCTTTAATTCCTCTTCCTGTTTTTGGATTATCTCCTCACGCTTTGATGCCAGCTGAAAAATAAAAGAGAGCTGTCTATATGTGTACATTTGTAAATCAGATAAAATGAAGAAGAAACACTGAGACTGTATTGAAACTTTGTGTGTCTCAGAACTCAGTTTACTGGTGCATCTGCATTACAGCTTTTTGGTCCAATTTTATTTCAAATTTTGTGTACGCTTTTAAACGATGGTTAAGCTAAGAATATGTATAATAATAGACATTGCAATAGTTTTCCTGGTCAGTTAAGCCATATTTCAATGAGAAAATTATTACATAATTTGTTTACAAAACAAACTTGACATAAAAGAGTACCATATTATTTCACTTCATATTAAAATTCGCTCCCAAAGTCAAGGCAGGTATGATTGTCTATAACTTTCTAAGATAATTGGTTTGTATGGAAAATCATTTGATACCGTAATAGCCAAAAAATCGGACCATGCAGCTTTAACAATTTAGGAAGTGAAAAATAGTTTAATACAACACCTCTTCATCTGCCTCTTCATACGGATTCACAAAAACATGACAGTCCTCAATGATAATGTCTTTCTGTAAACAAAAAAAAAGGAAGTTGAAATTCAAATTAGTTTTTATTCTGACTACATCTGATATTTTTCCTTTGTTAGTTGTCACTGACATCTTGAGTCTTGTTTACCTTGGGTTTGTCTTTCTTGTCCACTTCAATCCTCTCCACTTTATCCAGGGTGTCTAAACCCCCCACCACCCTAAAACAAGCACAAACAAGTATACTGTCAAATCAACTATCACAAACACCTTTGTGATCTTGAACCTGGGAAAAACTTCCAGATATCCCTGGATTTGAGATGTAGAGATTAAAAGAGGTTGAAACTTCTAGCTCACTTTGACATGAACATGGTATTTGAGATAATGATACCACTCCAATTTTCCTTTTAAATCATAGTTTGTAGACAGCTTTATATTCATTGTCATCACATGGGTATCAGGTATTTGTAAACACCTTTATATTACTCTTAAACTAGTTAGTAAATTCTCCCGTTACCTTCCAAACACAGCATGTTTCCCATCAAGGTGTTTTGCAGATCTGAAGGTGATGAAACTACAAAAAAAAAAAAAAAGAGAAACATGGACATTATTATATTTTTGCTCTTTGCTACAGTACCTTGGTTTGAAACTAATGTCTGTGATTTAGCCATATATACATGTATTTTAAAAGTACTTTATACCTTTTATGTGTTAGAGCCTGAGTTGGTCATACTTATAGTACTTGTAACTTACAGCTGTGAATTGTTAGTGTTTGGGCCTGAGTTGGCTATACTTAGTACATGTACTGGTAACTTACAGCTGTGACTTGTAAGTGTTTGGGCCCGAGTTGGCTATACTTAGTACTGGTAACTTACAACTGTGACTTGTTTGTGTTGGGGCCTGAGTTGGTTATACTTAATACTGGTAACTTACAACTGTGACCTGTTAGTGTTTGGACCTGAGTTGGCTATACTTAGTACTGGTAACTTACAACTGTGACCTGTTAGTGTTTGGACCTGAGTTGGCTATACTTAGTACATTGTACTGGTAACTTACAACTGTGACTTGTTAGTGTTTGGGCTGGGCCTGAGTTGGCTATACTTAGTACTGGTAACTTACAACTGTGACTTGTTTGTGTTGGGGCCTGAGTTGGCCATACTGAGCACCCCTCTACCAGTGTGGGTCAGGTTGGGTTTTATTTCATCATTGAAAGCACCTCCCCATGCTGATTCCCCTCCTAAAAATCAACAAAAAGTCTTAAAATAGAATCATACTTGCTGGTAATGAAAAACCCTGAATTAATACACAAAATACTAATTCAATAATTTTGATAATCATACTTTGGCATGTGTTTACCATGATCTCAAAGGTTATAGAAATAATTGTTTGCGTATGTTATATATTCTTTTGCATGGTGAATACCATTCCTCAGATTTTGGCTAACTGTGTTAGTACAAAAACAATTTCTACCCTATCAATTTTAGCTTACTGTCCTGATATACAATCTATTTCTATATTTTCTTTACCTGTTCCAGTCCCTGTTGGATCCCCACCTTGAATCTTGAAAAGGAAATAAAAATAATTAAACAAATAAGTGCTGTCAAAGAATTTCTAAACAAGTCAAATCAAAATTTTACTGCTTTTAAATATCCTACCACAAAGTTTCGAATGAGGCGATGGAATTTTGTGTCTCTGTAGTAACCTTTCATACACAGCTTGATAAAATTCTCACATGTCTTGGGCACCTATAATCCAAAAAAAAAAATAATAAAAATATCAAAGTTCACTAGAAAATTAAATAGGACACTTTTGAAAAGAGAACAGTTTCATTTTCAATAAACCCATTCTCCTGATTATCAATCATCAAAGAAATATAAAATATATCAATACATGTATTCTGAAAGCCAAAATTTCTAATATGTGTATATTTTCTAATTTTAATTAAAAATGATTAAGCCAGAGTATATAGAATATAGTTATAAAATTGAAATTTGTAATGCCTTCTTCTTATCAATTTTTAAGTGCAATGTACTCACCATCTCGCAGTGCAGCTCGAGATTCAACAGACCATAGTTGGTGATCATAGACACATAACCTTTCTTTCCATTTTTCTTCACAATCTCATATCTTAGCACATCCTCATCAATGATGGCTGAAAAAGATAACAATTTAACTATGTGTAACCCAAAACTCTAGTAATTGTAACACATGTATGTCTGAAACAGTCAAACTAATGCTGTCTATTCCAATGACAAAATTGCCTTGTTGACTTTTCAATAGTATTAACTTAAATATTATTTACCACAGTAAGTATATTAACAACAATAACTTTACCACAATGTACATATAGATAAAGCAGAACACTATTGAAAACTATTATATAAATTTGCTAATTGAATATTGTATATTTAATTAAATGTATAGTCATCTAGCCCCCCCCCCCCCCCCCCCCCCCCCCAGTCTGGTGTCGGTTTTCATTGTCCTGTGTGAGGCTGTAGGGTTGTACCTGCTTCGTGCTGAGTGGTAGGGTCCATGGCTGTTGATGTAAAAGAGGCAGCCACCCGCCCTGTAGAGTAGTGTGCCTGTAACAAGTTTAAAACTGAAGAACACTTGGAAATTGATTCTTACAAACTTGTTGCCAGAACTGATTCAAATGGCTTTCAATCTTAAAATGTTCAATTAAATACTACATGTATAACTTCTGCTTTGAAACCATAAAAAATTTCTAACATACTGCATTCAGAAAGTCTGCTTTTTTCTTTTCCTCTTCTTTCTTTTCCTGAAAACAAAAGGAAACATATTGGTTGGAATGGATTTGTAATACAATATTATTTTACAGACAATTCAAGCATTAAATGTACATGTATGAACTGCAAATGCAGAGATTCCTTTTCAAGGAACAGATTTCCCTTGATTTCTTACCGCTGGTTTATACTCCCTCTCTAGCTCTGTTAGAACGTCACGCGTCTCCGCGTTGACAGATTTAAGATGATACATGGGATTTTTTCGAGCAGCATCCTCATCTAAGGTTAAAAAAACAAATCAATAGAAAACTTAAACTTTCATCATATGACATTTAAAATATAAAATACTGTGGAATCATTTAAATTCGTGGGGGCCAATTTTCGTAGATTGTTGGTTTTTTGCTTATTCGTGGATGTGTCGGTTTTCAGTTCCAGTAAGAAAGATAACTTTCTTTAAAATTGTTTTTGTCAAGGATGTAAATTCGTGGAGGAGGGCTACCCACGAATACCATGAAAATTGAGCAACCATGAATTCTAATAATTCCAAAGTAAACTACCATGAAACCACTGATTTTTAGAGAAATAAAGTACTTTATCCCATATCAAGAAACCAACTAAATGTCCTTATCAACTTTGTTTGGTATATCACAAACCTTCTTCTCCATACTTCAAATTTTTCCTCACATGATAAAATGTGTTCAAATTAAATTTGTCTATCTTTGTAGGATCCTGAAATTACATTAAAAAGCACATAAGACAAAAGTTTTATGCATGGATTCACATGTTCAAGAGAAGGTTTTCAAGCTTAATATTCATGTATGACTAACATTCTCAAAAGACTTCAAAACTGTATAAAAATATTAACACAACTAAAATTTGCATGTATTTAATATTAAGTAATTAATTTCAAATAAAAGCTTTGCCAGCAGTGTCAAATATTTTTTTTTTCTGTGAAGCATAAAAGTCACTTCCTAGATCACAGTGCACATACCTGAATGGAAATAATATCCTTTCTTGTGAATGGCTCATCTGTAAGCAAGTCCTTGAAGAAACTTGGTTTTATATTTAGTCTCTCCACTGCCTGCAAACCACAGAAAATCAAAAATGCAAATATGTTTCCAAAATATTTCATCAACTTGTGTACAGATCATTTGCTTTAATTTTCACATCATCATCAATACCGATAAGTCTATTAACATAATTATCCCTTTGAAATGACATAAAACACTGACAGTTTGCAATATTCAGATCATATTATAGTGTATACATTGTACCTACAATATTAAAAAAGAAGACTTACATCCATGCAGAAAACATTCCCTGTTGGTTTGATTGCCACTATATGTGTGTTCTCATTAAATATTTTGAATGTGACAGGGCAGTGATATTTTCCTGTAGTAAAAAAAAACATACAAAAATTAAAATTGTCATAAAAAATATTCAATTCTTCATTCTCAGATAAGCTAAGATTGTTTCTAAATCTGAAGTTAATAGTTACCATCTCCGTTCTTGTGGAAGTTCAGCTTGATCAATTCTTTTGCACTGAGTTTCTGTAAAATAAAAGTTGCATGCATAATAATTCAAATATTATATATAGACATTGTTACATCAAACATACAAAATAAAAAGAGCGAAAACAATACAATAATGCAGTGAAACAACAAAATCAGCCAGATTTACCTCTCCTGTGACTGGGTTTATACCATACTTCTTCAGGAAGGGGACAATGTTCCTACAATTATAAATATTATCTGACAAATTACATGAATTCAGTTTTTAAATGTATGTACAATGAAATATAGCTTGAAAATATTAATACGGTCCATGTAATCCTTAAAAATCATTAAAATGAAATTGATTTAAACATTAATGATCAATTTCTCTCTCCTCTGTAAAACATTAACTTTATATTAATACATCAAAGGGTAACCCTTTGTCTTGAAAAATAGAACTTTTGGCTGTCCTACGCCAGACCCCACTTTTACGAAACAAAGACATTCTTGTATAACACAGAATGCATATTTTTAAAAAATATAACTCACATCAAATCAAACACCACTCCTTCCTTGGTACACAGGGGATTTTCAAAAGGTTGGAATGACAGGCTGTAAACAATACAAAATGACAGTGTATTTAATTCTCAATGTTTCATGCCCTTAATCACCAAATATAAGCTATATGATGAGGTTTGGCCTACCTGCAACAACTGAATGGAAGCCTTCTGAACTTTGAATTCTCCCCAGAGGCTGAGCGCCCCTTGTATCCTCCAAACTCTGTCCTCCATTCTGTATTTGTAAGATATCTAAAAATAGAACAGACACAATCACTAAGTCTACATCTTTTTAAATAAGAATGCTTGTTCAGTCACCATACCACGTGTTCATCCTATTTTTATTTTTCTTTCTTTCTTTTTTTTGGGGGGGGGGGGGTTAACACTCGATCCCCCAAGATCTGTTCATCCGTTCACCCTATTTTCATGTTGAATATTTAATTACTTATTGACCAACTAGTCTTGTACTCAGAAAAGTTAGAGTCGAACCATGTTGATTCTCTCTGTATTCGTATCTGCACCATAATTTGTGTTACAGCAGAGACATAAAGAACTAATTTTAATTGGCCTGTATTATCCACATGCTGCAACAGTGTGAAAAAAATATATCAATCATATTATCCATATTTACCAACGAATATGACTGTTCCCTTCATTACAGATATATATAAATAAGTGTCTATTTACGTACAATTTGTCTTTCTGATGTTGTTTCTTTCCCATTTTATCTCACAGGAAACTTGTATTGGGCACTAACCACAGAAAGCTCTAGGATGGAATTTTGAAATCCGATAAAACATTTCATTTAATTTTTAATATCTTTTTTATCATTGTTCTTTTGTCATTATTTTTTTAAAAGTGGAATTAACGGATTAGATGAAGAAGTACACTTTCAAAAAGCAATATGTTCCAATTAAATAACGGATAAAAGATTTTTATAGATCAAGGAACATCGTAGATCCCACCGTGTGTTTTCGCTTATTAGACAAATCTAAAAATAGTGCCAGAACAGTACGAGCAATGCAAGTTTCCTCGTTTTTGAAAAAATGATAAGATAAAGGATAACGAGGATGGCGAGTGTCGTCGCTCTGTTAAAAGCTTCTCCAAAGGGACAACTGAAATATGAAAGCGATCCAAATATTGAAAAGGTAATCTTGAAATTCAAACATAAATAAACCCAAAGTCCATTGACACAAATGGTTTGTAAAATTTTCCAAATGTTTTTCTGTCATCCGATTGATCGATCATTTAACGTTAGTAGATCCATATATCCATAAGTTTTGGGGCTTAAATCTTTTCTTTAGATTCCTCTCATTCCATTGTTTAAATAATTCAGAGTGTACATTAAACAAATTTTTTTTTTTAAATTAAATCAAAAAGAAATTAAATTTTGTTAGCTAATTTAGATCACAAATTATTCGTATTATTTCCAAATAAAATTTATGCTTTAAAAGTACAAATGTATAATTACTCCTTTAGTAAAACATTTGATAATTTTGAGTTTTTAGGTGTTCACTCTCTTAATCAATGATGATAATGAAAAAGAATACAGCTAATTCCTGATATTTTTCTATGTTTCAGGAATATTTTGACAAATATTTGTCACCACCAAAATTGAGTAGGCCTCACCAAGAAGTCTCATCAGAGAACAGTTTTTGTTACCATGACGAAGATGAACGATACTCAGAAGACACCTCAGAAAGGTATACAAAGAGGTCTCGATGAATGGCATCTTGCTCCAAATTTGTAAACTGATAAAAGGCAGTAAAATAGAACTGTATTACAAAGATTATGTTAAAATTACTCCAGACAGTATGCTATCAAAATACATAGAATTTGTTATCATTAGGTACCTGACACAATATTGAGTTTATGTTGTATAACAATACAAAGACTTGGATCCACTTAACTTTAATGATTTTCATGTGTTTAATCAAAAAAGTTATTTAAGATCATTATTTGTTTCTTATATAGTGATATTTCTGAATCCATAAAAAACCTCCGAGTTGAGATTAGAAACGACAAAAGGAAAACACTAAAGAAAGTTCAATTTAGCACAAGAAGCAACAACTCAATCCATGATATGAGAATACAAGTTGTCAAGGAGAAGGCAGGTTTTCCACATCGACAAAATAAGGATGGTCAAGATAGGAATTTAAAAATCAGCTTTAATGGTAGTGGGTGTGAAGCAAACTTCAAGAATGGATGTGGAATGCTGGTTGAGAAACCATTAGATCGTCCATCCCTGAGTAAGGAGCAGTCCAGGAAGATTGTAGTGTCACCAGAGTACAACAAGAGTAGGCGAGACATTCAGTATTATGAAGAGGAGCTCAGTAGCAAAGCTAAGGTAACTCACAGAATCCAGAATAGTCTCCAAGTTTTTCCATATATATTGCGTAATAATTGTATTCATATAATTTATAAAAGATAGTATTTCATATCAATTGTTCAATGTGCCCCAATGCAGATGTTTTGTATAACTGCACAAAAAAAGAAAAATATTAATGTTCCCACAATGCAAAGCAATATGTGATTGATAAAAAAGAAATATTCTCCTACATGTAATGGTTCTTTTTCCAGATGAAGCTCGAACAGAAGAGGGACCAGTTTAAGAAATCTGAAAGGAGAATCAATGAGAGAGCAGAGCAGAGAATAGATGAGTTTGAGAACAGACGACTGGAGAATGCTAGGAATCAACAGCTGATGCTAGAGCAGGAGGAGCGAGAGAGGTATCACTCAGTTACATAATGCAATTAGAGAGATTATCCGATACTTACTTATGTATAGATTAACAGTGGTATACAAGTCAGCTACTAGCAATGAGAAGGTTTGAGACTTACAGTCATATAAAGGTCAACTACATAGAACAATAAGGCAATAGGTGAACTTTTGCTCGCTAACAAACTTGCAGTCTTATATAAGTCAACTACAACTACATAGAGCAATGGGTGAACTTTTGCACACCAACAAACTCATAAGACTTAAGTCAACTACAAGTATACCCCAACAAACTTCCAGTCTTTTTTAAGTCAGCTAGCAATAGGGGATATAAATTGTACCAATAGACTTACTATCTGATATGAGTCACTAAGCAATAAGAGAAGTAATTCACAGTCGTAAAGTCATATTAAATACCGGTACTTACGGTAATTTTAAGTCAGCCATCAATAAGTCAGCTTTATTTTTCAGAGTAAATGAAAAGTAAACTTGGATTGAAGAAACTTATTTACCGGTATATTTTTTTAAGGTCAGCAAAATTGAAGGAAAAACAGAAAAAGATGATAAGTGACCATATACAGTATGCAAAGGTAAGTAATGCATGCTAATATTTTAATTTTGTATTATACTTTATTATTTCAGACACTTGCTGTGACTTTATGATGTATCATACTCTCTGCACAATGCATGTTGAGCATACAGTTGGTAATTATGCTAATGTTTATACTTTGTTGTGTTTCATAAGATGGTAGAACAGAAGAAAGAGAGAATTCAGGAAGAAATAAAGAAAAAGTAAGTGAAAAAAAATGACTTTTTTTTTTTTTTTTTTTTTTTAGATGCATTTTATATGTACATCCATAATTATTCACTTGTAGTTCATAAGGACAAACAGGTGCTCTGGAGATGTTCATATTTGCTGGAAATTCTGATTCCAATTTTTTTCCCTGAGAGTTATGCCACTTTTTCTTTTGCTATGTTATGTTTGCATAATATGTTGTGACATTGTTGCCATTTTTCATACAGGGAGGAAGAAAAGTTGATGATCTGGGATAAAACAAAGACTATAGTGAGTGAATGCAAAACTATCCTAGATAGAATAAAAACGCTATACACATCCTACGCAGCCAAACTGCCAGAGAATGTTGCTAAAGCAGTTCACAATGGCCAGCAGAGATACAACCTGTCCCAGCAGATTGTGGCTGTAGAGGATAAGGTCCCAGATATAAGCAACAAACAGCTGGTCACCATCTCAGAGAACTGCCGCCTCCTCTCAAACACGCTGGACTTTGTCCAACAGGCTATCCGTAAGTGTGACATTGTAACGTGCTGCATGATACCCGGTACAATATAGTGGACGGGTACATGTATATGATAGATGTCTAAATAATATGAAAATATTGACAAACTAAGACAGCAAGCGTGCTTATCTTACATCACCTAAAAAAAAGTTTTTATACATTTTAGAAGAAGTAAAGGAAAGAGAAAAAAGGGAAGCTGTGGCAAAGGAAGTAGAGGAAGCGAAGAGGAAAGCAGAGGAGGAGGCCAGGAGGGCACAGCCAACCCCTGCTGTAAGTGTAAACTCCAGTACTTAAGGGGCATCTTCTTTAAAACTAAACAACACTCAAAACATCTTAAAATACTCTATCATAGAAAGGGGCATCAAAAATGATGTCAACCAATTTTTCAAAATTTCTCAATGGCATAAATATTTATGTACCATTTAATGACCAATTAAAAAAAGATCAGTTACCAGAACATGCAATACAGAAATAAATGAAACCTGATAAAACTACTTTTAACAACCTTTTTCAGTGTTTAGAAATATCAGTGTTTAAAGAAATGCAAGCTAATGATTAATTTAAACATCAAATGTAAATATACATGTATACCTGCATTCATAAAAGTAAAAAGTGTTTGAAATCATTTAATACTGTTGTAGATAAAGAAATAAATAGGTAGGCTGGAGCAATTGTCATGGAATTAGATTTCAGTATTTCAATTAGTGGTTTATTGGTCTTGTTTATTTAAGGACTAAACATAGTGCTAATCCTGAATCTGTCTAGATGTACAATTTCTATTGCAAACAAATTGCTTTTTGTTTCTAGTCTATAAACCAGAATTCTTCAATTCAGAATGTCTCAATTTTTTAATTCCTTTATTTGTAAATTTGCGAATGCATTCTCAATACATGTTCATCGACTGTCATCATTTACTTATGTGTCCGTATTAACTACATAAATCTGCCACTTCTGGATCAATTTTTCTTGTCCCTAAATATATTTAACTTTGGGGAGAGATTTTAAAAAATGTTGAAAATTTCATCATCAATTTAAGATAATTGTGAAGAAAACTGATTAAGAGAGTAATCCAATAGTTTATGATTTACGTGCACTATTATATCACAGGTTGAACACCCAGGACAGCCTCTGGATTCCTCCACTCCGATACCTGGAGCCACAGGATCAGGACACCAGGGGGCGCCACCTGGGGCAACTGCCTCCCCCACAGCTTCCACTCCGGTCACACAAGTCAGACCTGAAGGCAAGCAAACGCTTAATGCTTAATGTTATAAACAAAGACCTTAACCTTCTCTATTTTGAGATTAAGATTTTTATTTCAATCCAAAAAGAGAAATAATGTACCTCTCAAACTATTTTAATCGTTTTTCCTTTAACATACATGAATATATCAGAACTGTATCTCACCATCCTTAGTTAGTTGTGTTCACTAAAAGTAGCATGTGATTACAGAGGGAGAAGTACTGTGTGTGGATGTGGTGGCTTTCCAGGAGTACGCACGATTACAACAGAAGCTGAAGGACATGGAGACAGCCATACAGGTGCTGTCATCTACTTCACAGGTAAATCTCACAGACAGGTGTCATCTACTTCACAGGTAAATCTCACAGACAGGTGTCATCTAATTCACAGGCAAATCTCACAGACAGGTGTCATCTAATTCACAGGCAAATCTCTTGGGCAGGCAGTGGCAAACATTTGTCTGTATAAGATGCTGAGTAACCTGTGTCATTGAAGAAAGTGGATGTGTCCCAGCCTTAAATCAAACCAATCTGTAAATTTACCATATAACGATTGTTAATTACTTTTAGGAGTTTCATGAAAAAATATAATTTCTGACATTTTCCATTGCAAATGAATCACATTATCAATTACTGGTAATGTTTTATTGAATTAGCTTTTTAAGGAAAAGAAAAACAAGTGACCCCCCCCC
Organism: Magallana nippona; assembly: GCA_033439105.1. NCBI lineage: Eukaryota > Metazoa > Mollusca > Bivalvia > Ostreida > Ostreidae > Magallana > Magallana nippona. The sequence continues at coordinate 6,039,439 of CM065922.1, forward strand.
CCCCCCCCTTAAAAATATCCTCATTTGTTGTTTATTTCGCTAAAAAATGATGACTTAGGCTAAATCAAGATTCCTTTTGAGTTACTAAATTTGAGGAATAAGGTATCATTCTTTCAGTATTATGAGGTGATCAAACACAGTCGAGATTGATCGAATCCAAAAAAGCCCAAAGGGCTTTATGATAGATTTGATTATGTCCAACCATGTTTGACCACCTCATGATATTCAAAGTATGATTCCTTATTACTTATATTTATATATTTTTCAGTAATTTTATGATTAAATATTAAAATAGTTATTGATAAAATGTATTGGACTATACGTTACTAAATTGATTCCTAGTGTTATCATAGACAAAGACTCTGGAAAATTTAATATACACATGTATATGTATACCTCTATTTAAAAAACACTTAAGAACTTTTCTTTATCATTGTTTTCTTTCAGTTGAAAAAACTGAAGTTTGACCTCCAGAAGGCAGTGAACATACCTGTGAATGCTATCTCAGCAGTTAGTGGGGCCCACCTGAGAGACAAGCTACAGCGCCTCCTGGTGTTACTCTCCGGACAACAAGTGGAGATAACCAACAAAAGATTCTCCGTCAATGAACACCCAGCGGCCTTGACCTTCTGTAAAAACCTCATTGCAAAGATGGTGGTGGTAAGTCACGTGTCTTTGAAAATTGTTTTATTATTCTCACATAATGAATCTAACTTTAACAATTACTATTTCTAATAAATTGATTTACATGTAAGAATTCAATCAGGGATGTAATTTGTTAATTTACCATCAATCATCACTTTCTTCTAAAGTACAGATATAACAATATACATGTATACAGATATACGTTTTATGCACCACATTTTATCAAAATGCCTTCTTACCCCAAAAAACATTATTTCGACTTAATGGCAGTCACTCCTACCACAGAGACGTGGTGTTCTATTGTACAGTTAATGTTAAGTTCCTTCTTCTATACTCTATTTATTATTTTACTCATAGAAAAAAGGAGAGGAGCAGGTCTCCTCCATCTTTGAGTCAGCGTTTCCCCTGGCGGCAGTGACAGTGGGGATACTGGCCGAGCACCCAGACATCAAGGACCTCCTGCTAGGTCACTTTCAGCTGATGTGTCCGTACACCATTCCCTACCACATTCCCCGACAGGAGGGACAGTCCACAGAGGACTTCCATAAGTAAGTCAAGTCTTAACTTACTGAAGGCTTACTAAGTAAGTCAAGTTGAAACTCAGTCGCATTGGGACCTGAGCTAGATTTCTTATATAACAGAGTATTGTAAAAGTATATTCATGTATTGTTGAACTTGTCTAAAGAGCTCATATACTTGTATGGATGAAGAAAAAGAGAGAGAAAGATAAATACATGTATCTATGTACTTACTGGTATTGAGGTGTACAAATGTAAATGGTTGATATTTGTTTTGTCTCGTTTTGTGATTACATATTTTTTCTCATATATTAACATTATTAATTATAATTGATATGATTATAAATTTTTTTCTTACAGAGCAAGAGGGTACAAATACGACAGCGATGGTAATGTGGAGAAACAGGACAAATTCCTGAAAAGGATGTCTGGAATTATGCGACTTTATGCTTCTCTAATGGTATCTTATCCACCAAGGCGACAAAGTGAACATCCCTTCGGGATCGAAAATGCCTGGCTCTGGCTCTCAAGAGTGATGAACATTCAGCCGCTTCCAGACATAACAGCTACCATGGTGTTTGACCTTCTAGAGGTCACCGGACATGCCCTATATAAGGAATACAGAAAACAGTTTTTGAAAATGCTTCATATTTTGATTCGTGAATTCCTTCCCAAGCTGAAATCGGTGGCGTCTTCAGGAGGAGGGGGCCCTGTGTCTCGACTCGAGGCCCTGATCAAGGCTAGTATACAGCGACAGGGACAAATTCCACCACCAGAGGGCATCCTGTCCCCAAACTTCTGGTTCTCTTGATGAAGAGAGCCTGCTGTAGTGTCTGTTTGTTGTTACCTGTGTTTTACTATTTAAACAAAAACTATTGTTTTAAGGCCAAAAATTTTCATTATTTCTTTCATCTCTAGTTCATCATTCAAGCAGTACAATCAAATATAAGGTGTTCATAATCAAATTATAACATTAAATATTTTGGGCTGCTGTCATCTTGTTACCTGTACACTGTAAACATATTACATGGTTTTAGCAATAAAGTTGGTTCTTAGTATGAAGGTGTTTTTTTTTTATAAGTGCCCCATTCTATGGGCACCATATAGTGAATAGTCTGTTTGTCCGTCCATCTGTCCATTATCTTCTCTCCCTTTGGTCCAATCTGGCTCAAACTTCAACCCAGAGTGCCTTTAATCAAACGAAGTGCAGTGACTTTGAATGAACTTTCTCGGTCAAGGATCGAGGGTAAAGGTCATATCAGACTACGTAAAAAAAAAAATTCAGAGCATGTATACTCTCCCCTTAACCCTATCTGGCTCATCCTTCACTTAAACAGAGCTTTTGGGTAAAGGGTGTGCAATGAATTTGAACCAAGTTAAAAGATCAAATGAAAAGGTCATAGATATCCCTCGGACCGACCCCACCCCCCCGGAAAATTTTTCTGAATCCGCGTATGATAGTATAGGTAACCTTTCTGTCATATTAGGCATGTTAAACATTAGCCAATCAGAATCTACACCGTTTACGTATACTTTGGGGTCTGCTGTAGGACATTTGCTTGGGACATCTTTCATTAATCTATGGCGACGAAATAAAATAAACGCACGCAAAATAAAACAAACGAATATTTTGGTTCCCGAGATCCTTCTAAGATCGTATGAATTGTTCACTTTTATATACAGATTTGCACATCGGCAATTGCACCTATCTAAATAACAGAAAATCTTATTATATTTCACTGAGTTTAGCTCATACAGCTTTGATGATCATTTGTTTAAATACTGTGTAAACGGTAGCGCAAATAATGGAGAGCGATGGCATTAGCGCAGAATCGTGATAAGCCAGTCGGTTGGTCCGTCAAGTTTATCAATTTATTTGATAAATTTCTATTCCTTATTCAAACTTTTGGCAGAATATCTTTCCGAATGTATTCAAGACATTCCACTAGGCCTGGAGTCCCATACAGAAGTGGCTTAGTCTAGGGATACAGTTTGTGTCCCCGATAAAGGGACTAGGGTCAAACTAATATCCATTTATATTGGGAAACTCAGAATGTGACAGAGGAACGTACATTCTATTATATTTCATTCCTTATTTTTTCCTGTGATGACTAGAAACTATACATGATAAGACCCGGGGTTGTTTACGCCGATGAGATGTCGTTGTTTACTGACAGTACCATCTACAAGCGAGTGGCCTTCATCCTGGCCATCCTAGGCCTGGCCGTGGAGTTCGTCAGCTTCGTGTCCCCGTTCTGGATCTCTAAGACTTTCGATAATGGCACCGCCATCAATGTGGGCATGTGGCTGACCTGTGTTGACCTAGATTGTACCGGCATCAGCAGCAGTCCAGGTAGGCTGACGGCAAAACTCAGGTGTCATTAAGTCGGAAAAAGCCTCTTTTTTAATTTCATATACATGTATCTATATATATACTAAGGCAAACTTAATTAAAATGTTGGGGAGAAGTGTGTTGATCTTGAATATTGCGCGTTTAAGATCCTCTTCAAGAAGTCGAACAAGAATATTAAACTTTTGGATAGAGCTCGATGTCGTCAGACACTCCTCGTGTTCCACTCAACAATTGGAACTAGAATTATTAAACTGATTTATCTTTTTTCTTTCTAAACATTTCAAACGTTTGACTATATGGAGGAATTAAAACTATATTATACAGCGGGTGAAATTTGACCATGCAAATCACCAATATCATGAAACTGTATGAATTCCAGTCTGTGATTCCTATTTTGCGTTGTTTACGGTATCTGTCAAGAATAAATACAGAGCAGTAGGAGCTGATTTAATAATCACATTTTTGATTAAAATTGGCCCCCATCACATCGGTTTTTAATGAATATTGTTTTTTAGTTACTAAGAAATTGCGCGGATCCAGAAAAAAATTTCCAAGGTGGGGCGGAGGGGGGGGGGGTAAGACATTTTGTGGGTAATTTTACTTTGTAAATTTAAGAATTTTGAATTTTCCAGTGGGGGGGGGGGGGGGGGGGGGGGTCCCTCTAGATCCGCGTATGCCATGTAATTTATTCTTTATTTGAATTATTTTCAGCTTGGTTGATCATAGCCGGAGTGTTCGACGTCCTCTCTCTGATGTTCGGAGTGACCTGTATAGTCTGTCTGTCTGTCTGTATATTCAAACCACAACTTCTCCCCAGGACCAGAAGATGGCCTCTCGTCATACTTACCATATTTGCATTTGTTGAAGGTTTGGTTTCTTTCGCCGGGTTTCAATATCTGGAAAAAAAGTATATTTTTTTATATGCGAAATTTCCATCTTATAGACGCCAGGCCCATCATCACAATAATTTCCATCTTATAGACGCCAGGCCCATCATCACAATGATTTTCAAATTTAAACTCAGTTCCCTTCTCACATCTTTTTAAAGGAAAAGTTTATATAGAAGTCAATACTCAGACTTGAGAACTGACCTCAAATTAAAGGATTAGATATGAGAACTAAGTTGAGTGATATGAAGATTTTGTTGGTAGTGGGGCCAGGTTTTTTTTTTTTTTTTTTTTTTTTTAGGGGGTGGGTGGGTTATATATCGTTAATAGTTTTAAAATGTCAAGCTAATCATTAACTATTAATTTTAGCTGCGCTCCAACAAATCAGCTGTGCCGTTTTCCTGAAACAAGTCCACGACTCCCCCCACGCTTCACCCCCCTTCCCGGAGAACGCGTTCGCCAGCCTGTCCTGGGGTGCGGCGTTCAGTGTCCTGGGGGTCATCCTTTACGCTGTCGTCTGCATCCTACTGTTCACTGACCTGGTCAGGATATGTTTCGCAGTTCCTAAATAACCGGCTGATTGTGACGAAAGTCGTTCTAGACAGACCTGGTGGTTAGATACTCTTGTGTTGCTCGCAATGTTTCAGTCATTTTTACTTCCCTAGTGCCAGCGATAGGATTCCAACCGGCGACCAACCACTTGTTCCTAGTTTCATGATCAATTCAAGTATCTGCTTTAATATGGAAACACTTTTCTTCAGGAAAATGTAGCATAACAACAGGTTTGTGGAAAGACTTGTGGACTAACAGTCTCCACACATAATTTTGCCGCCATTTATGAAGCCAACATCTTTAGCACTGTGATAACGCCAGAACGTCCCGAAGGATGCGTTAAAAATCCTATTTTCTGAATATTATCATTATGTTTTAAACGAATATAAATATCTTATTTCTATTATTTGTGCATTATCACATGTACACGCGCATGTGTGTGTATGTTACGTCAAACTTGTAAAGAACTGATGACAATGTTTTCCGATTTACGGACCGTTATCTGTATTTAAGGAAGGAGTCTTTTCTGGTTTTCGACTTGTCAAAAGTAAATTTGATTAATTGTTCATTAAATCAAAATGAAAGGAAATTAAAATATCATATTTTTCTATCTTTTTTGATATTATACAACTTGGCATAGAAATAGTAATCAAAGTTTAGAATCTAACAAGGACTATATTTTTGGTGGAACATTGGCGTAGGAAAATATCACATGTTTTTGAAATTCAGAATTGCTGTAGATTCATGAGTTTATTTAGCATTTTTAAAACAATAACATTAATGATGGATTTTTTTCAACTAATTTGAACTAATAATAAGATACTATGATTTAGAATATGTTTTTTAAACATGATTTGCCTATCAAATTACATTTTTATAAGCTTTTTTAAGTGCTCATCTATAAATAGATTTGTGTGAAAAAATCACTATAAACGGATTTTTTTCTCTTATTAGATGGTCAATATATTAGCTTTTCTGTCAATTAATATCTTTATGTAAAGTCTTCATAATATGTAAAAATCAGAAATATTTTGTTATTGGAAGCATAGAAAAATAATTAAAATATCTTCAAAATTTAAGAAAATTAGAGGAAATGCGGACTAAGCAATATCAAATTTAGCTTAAATATTTATTTCAATTTATTAGTACAAGCTGATAGACAGTCTGGTATTCTATCATTTCATTGAAGAATACAAACTTCATATCTTAAACAGATGTCTACAAAACTGCAGATAACTACATTTATTTTTATCATCCTTTAAGTTGAGAAAAAAGGTAGTGACCTTGACCTCACCTTCATGTGAAAACAAGGAGGTCAAATTTGATTAAACTGATACAATCATTTGGTTATATAATCTGTTTGACTGTGTTAAAATTTCATGAATTTCTTGATATAAGAAGTGTCTAACAATGAGAAGACTCCTTCCTTAAAGAAGTTAATCTTTCTTTCATAATTATGTAAACCATAGTTAACGCAATAGTCTATGTTTCACAAAATTTAAGTGTATACTAATCTTATCACTGAAAACAAACTTACATCCATAATTGCAAAACGTAGTTGGTTTGAAATTAAATCTATACGGTTTCACGATTTATCAGATTGGTTTGACGATGTGTCAGTTATGATTTGGAACTCAAGACTACAATGAACGAATATTAGTTACATTTTACGGCTCGTAAACTATAATACAAGTATATCGACATTTTAGGCGCCGAAATCACAAAAATGTGATGTTTTAAACTTGAAAGACATAGGATATCTGATTTTGTATCGGATATACACAACAATTCTTTTACAATTCTAAACTATAGATAACGATGAAAACTATAGTTAAAAACATACTCAGTTTTGTTCGTAAAATTTAGATACGTTCCTGAGTATCTTAAATTAAAAATGCATGTTTTTAGATTATATTAAACAATAGTAAAGTAATCATAGTTTACGTATGTGAATTATGATTTATGACGACAAACTATGATCGACATAAATGTAAATTTTAGTTTAGGTAGCTCTCAAAACTACATGTATATATATAGTTAGTTTATCAGAGTTTACGTTTGTTAAATGTTCCTGGTGGATCTGTTTACGTTTAAATGTTTATAGTTTATTATAGTTTACGTTTATTAAATGTTCATAGTTTATCACAGTTTACGTTTATTAAATGTTAATAGCTTATTATAGTTTACTATATTCAACGTTCATAGTTTATCACAGTTTACGTTTATTAAATGTTAATAGCTTATCATAGTTTACTATATTCAATGTTCATAGTTTATCATAGTTTACGTTTATTAAATGTTCATATTTTATCATAGTTAACGTTTGTTATTTAATGTTCATAGTTTATTATAAGTTACGTTTTTTAAATGCTCATAGTTTATTATTATTCACGTTTTTAAATGTACAAAGTTATGCCTCGAAGCCCGAAGGGCTTCTAAGTAGATTTGATCACGTACCAACCAACTTCATATCCCGGTGAACTTTTTAACATTGCTTTTTATTACTTATATTTACGTTTGAAAAAGGAAAACCGTTCAGAATCATTAAAATAACCTTGTTTTTACGTTTGATATAATGCAAACGTCAAGCGATAAGCGCTTGCGATAATCAGTGTGACGTCATGAAAATGTTCATACAGAATTGAACGTTTTCTCTATTGTATAGGTTCATATAAGGAAGCGTATTTGCAAATGTAAATATTATCTGATAAATCCAGTTTCACAATTCGCGAAACTATGAATAACAACACGATTGTAAAATAAATTTTTAAGATGTGAAGCAAAATCTGTAGTTATCGTGTATTTACAGACAGATATACTCAGATTAGCATTCATGACAAATAGTTAACAAAAACCAATTTGAAAAAAAAAACTTTTTAAAAAGAGATAGCTATAAATAACACAAATTGTTCATGATATAGTTTACAGTGCGCAAATTATACTTGCGGCCGATAAAACTGGTTTATCAAATGTCAAATAGTGTTCGGTTCATTTTTGGAACGCAGTATTGGGTGTGCGTGTGTGTGTGTGTGTGTGTGTGTTTCTCTCTTTTCAACGAAAATACAACAACTTCACTGTATATTCTGATTAAAATTTTATTCTGCGGTAGTTCAAAAACAAATAATTAAAACTATACTAGATGCAGAAAAAAATGGCATGTAAATTAATATATATTAATATATATATATATATATATATATATATATATATGTTTTTTTTGTGGATACTTGTTAAAATCACAAACTTATCACACAAAAAAGGACCATTATTTTTAGGCCACTTTTCCTCATTACCACAATCCTATTCAAAGCACCACTTAAAGATTTGGTGTTTGAGAACTTCAAAATGTAAGTCCCTAAATAAATAAGATTTATTCTAATGCCATCCAGCCATCTACTTCAAGTACATCCTGGAGCCATTAAAGTCAAAGTTCCATGTCCATGATCTTACATTTAAATATAAAACATTTAATAGGTCCCACAGAAGCTTAACTCAAACTGAACATAAACAGGTGAAAAATAATACCTGAATGATTCAGTGCTGTTCCAACTCTATATGGAATGTTAACCAGATGTCAAACCGGATTAAAGGCCAGGGATTAACGGATTTAATGCTAGTCTTTTATTATCTGAACTATTAATAGAGCAAAAGTCCTATTTAAAGATTTCTCAATGCACAATTTATCACAACAGGTTCAAATGGATATGAATATTGTATAAAAATTTGCAAGCTTGCTTTAAAATCAATTTGATTCCAGACATCTTTTATTTCGTCTGAGCAACACCTGATAAAGGAGAAAAAGGTTAATGCTACACTGTGTACACTTTACACCTAATAAACTCATAAAATTGGTTCAAAAATAATTTTGTAGTGCCATGGAATATCTATTTACACTACATTGAGTGGTAGTAAAAACGGAGTATGTAATGTAGCCTAACAAACAGATTCACCTTTCACAACATTTCACACTGTCTCATTCAGCTGGAAATAAATTGAGCAGTCCATGACAATGAGGTGGTTGTTTGGCAGAACAGGTGTTCCTTTTTTCTCTACATTTATCCGTACAAACAATATGTGTGATAGGTGTCAACCTATAATAGGCATCAACCTATTAGCAACAAATATAACTAGGTTTGGCAAATCCTTAAATCTTACTACAGTATTTGGGAAAAATATCCTGTCTACAGATCAGATTAATATTTAAAAGAACTGTGGTCATGTACATCTATACAACCAAACTGCTTGATAGAACCATTTTAACAAGACCTTGGACTTTCGGTAGGATGATACTATCTTTTTCTTGTGTCAAAACAAGTTAAAAATGATGCTAGTTACAAGTAAAATATACACAGATTGCGTAGTCTTAGCTCAAAAGCCAGACAAATCTTGTTGATTTCAAAGAGCAATGGCTGAGTGCCCAGCAATGAAATAGACGAACTTACATCACATTGCTGTTTGACACAACCACCCAAAGTCCAAGCTCCTGTTAAAATGGTTCTAAGTTTATTTTGTCTTTGTTCAAACCTACGGTATTGGTGGTCAAGAAATTCAGTCCAACATGTTGGTTTATAAATTATAGTAATGAAATACCTAATCTAATTCCTTACTGGACACACTTTCTGAACTAAGTCTCACAATCAGAGCTTTAAAAATACTGAGTTTCTATTCCTTTGGACGGATCCTTGCTTCAAATAAAAAAAATCTGTGGAATTGCATACAGTAAAATACAGTACTTGGACGGAGAAAGAAAATAATGCAGAATCATAAAATGATGTATGTATCTGAACTTAGCAGTAATACTGATATACATATCAGCAATAAGGCAGATATAAATAAAGGCCACCAAACTGGCCTATCAAATGTCTCCACTGGATCATATCCACACCAGATACTCAGAGCAACCATACCGGTCAACCATTTGACAGTCTGTACACAGCATCCTTACATAACTGAACACTTTGACAGTCTCCACTCCCAGGTCGCTATTTGGGATTATAATTGACCTTCTGACCTTTGGACTCCGCCCACTGCTTTAGCAAGTGATCCTGCTGAGTCAGCTGTTTTTCAAACCTAGCACACAGTGACTTCAGTTCTTTGATTGTTAGGTCTTTGTCTTTAATGGATGCATTGAATTTCTCCAGCTTTGTAGTCATATCTTGGCAGTTGGGACAATTTCCTCCCTATTATATAAAAATAAATATTGTGTTACAATATTTTTTCCTGTATCATACTCGATGGAAAGGCTGAAGAACATTCACCTGAAACCCAAACAATTTAAAATTCATGCTTTTCACACAGAGCATCAATGAAGAAGGGTATGTAAATTTGCTAAACCAAGACACACCATCATCAACAAGTTTACTTGAACTATTTCAAACTATGTCAAACTATGTCAAACCTTTGATTTAGATGCATAAGTTTTACTAGATACATTGCATTTATGGTAACTTTGTTATCCCTTAGATTTGAAGGTCTTATATTATACTAACTGTTTAAACTTTCACAAGTAAACTATGTCATACCCTTGATTTGTCAGCCTTTAGCTTAAACATACTTTAACTGATGTGATAAAGTCATACATTGGATTTTGAGGTCTTGAGTTACACAATACCATTCTTTCACTCATGTGAACTACAGTTTAACTTCGATATCTCGAACACTGATGTCTCAAATACAATGGATATGTCGAAATGATTTGCAAGTCCCAACCACTTATTCTTTAAGTATTTTACCCTCATTATCTTGAATACTCGGATATCTCAAAGTTTTAAAACAGTCCCATCTAGTTCGAGATAACAAAGTTTGACTGTATGTCATATCATCAATCTGACAGGCTTGAGTTTAACTATTATGCCATATTTTACTCATATGAACTATTTCATTCCTTAGATTTGCAGGTACCAGGTATTGAGATTAACTAGTCCAACCTTTGATTTGAGTGTTCTGAGTTGAACTATACCATACTTTTACTCCTTGAACTATTTCATACCTTTGATTTGGAGGCTTTGAGTTTCATCCTGAGAGCATCACACTCTTCCTGTATCCGTGACAACTCCTTTGTCAGCTCTTCCAGCTGCTGTTGTCTTTCCCTGAATAAAATCATTAAATAAAAATAACTTTCACTTTGTTGTACTTCTGTATTGTATCTTTAATTTGTCATGGAGTCTTGCTTTGTTGTACTTCTGTATTGTATCTTTTATCATTGACTCTAACTTTGATGTACTTCTGTATTGTATCTTTGTCATTGAGTCTTGCTTTGTTGTCTTTTTGTATTGTATCCTATCTCATTGAGTCTTGCTTTGTTAAGTTTATTTAATGAGATACAACAGAGATGTTTAAATGTAAATTATGGTATTTTCTGTCTGAATATTTACAGATTTCACAGCACAGCCGTACATAACGACAGTTATTAAAGATTGAGAGAGAGAGAGAGAGAGAGAGAGAGAGAGAGAGAGAGAGAGCAGGGCTTCAGTCAAAGGCGAAACTGTTTCTTACCAAGAATTTCCTTTTAAGGCATCAGCCATTTGGTTTTTTAAGCGGGTTAATTTCTCATCTCTAATCTTTATTTCTTTATCTTTGGAGGTAGTTATTTCTAATATCTTTTCTTCAAGCTGAAATACAAATACATATGTACATTCATCCATTCAGCTGGAGGAATCTCTTATTCTTGATTCATTTATAAATGGAATAAAAACCAGGCAGATCATCCTAAGAAGATTATGTATGTACAAATATATCAATATGATCCTCGGTGACAACCATTATGCATGTAAATTACATTGATCCTCTTTCATACACAATTTAAAGGTACCGGGAATAAAGAATCATAATACATTGTACTTTTTGAGTCCTAGTATTGGTCAAAAAGATAAACAAAACTACTAGTCAGAGATTCATCAGGTCTGAGTTTTGATTAGGTATAACACAATACAAATAAAGACTTATGCTGACTTGGTATTATGTATGCTTTCAGGGATATGTTAGTTGGAGCCCTTATATCAGTGTACAGATTGAGCGATATATGCATGTGTCTGAATCTGATGTTGATAAGAACCTCTTTCTTCAGGCTGTCTATCTGTTCCTGATTTTCTTTGCGGAGTTGTTCTATCTGGGCCTGGAGGTCATCAATTTCTGAGCGCGCTCCCTGTAGGGACTGCTTAGTTGCCTCGTGCTCAGCTTTCTCTTTATTGATCTCCCTGCTGAGATTCTCTTCCTGTAAACATGTCAATAAAATTTGAGTGTGTACACGAGCTCACTCGACAGGTGATTGCAGACTACCAGCTGGTTTGAAATGCATGGCAAAATACTACTTGACACTTCATAAAATTGTTTTACCTTTAACTGCAAACAACATTTAATAAGATAAAAAAGTCCCAACAATCTATTGATTCCTTATCTTTTCCAAGTTTATAGACCCAGGTATAGGCTCTGAATACTCTCACTTAATCTAAATTCCATGCAGTGCACTGAAGAATGTGTGCATCTCATACCTGAGTTTTCAGCTCGGATTTCAGGGATGCTATTGTTTCATCTCTCTCCTTGATTTGTTTCTGTAGCTCTTCTATTAGTTTTTTCAGCTCTGCAATCTGTTTCAACAAGTCTTTCTCTCTTGCCTATATAAGTAGAACATCATTAAAACATCATTCAAAATACATATTAAGATCATGATATATATTTAAAATATCAGAAGCAAAGGTTGAAATTCATATCCATGCTTAATTCTATAGAGGTGGCAGAAGTCATCGTGAATTCAGATGTTTTAAATAAAAACGTAATATCTCAAGTGAAAAGCTGAATATGAAGTTTATTAGGTGGCATTCCACAGTTCCTTTTTAGAAAAAAGCATTTGGTCCTGTAATATTGAATATTGAGAGATGGTGGTGTGTCTCAGACACTTTCCATTTAAACTATTCAAAAAGGCCCCTGTTTACTTTCAGTAATAATTTTTACACCATCTCACAAATAGCTGGCAGTGCTCTGCCGTGTTGTTTGTTAAGTTTTGTACCTTGTCGACATTGTGTGGAAGTAACAAACGCCTCATTGTTCAAAAGCTCACAGAAGTTAATTTATTAAGTAAATTATTGATCTCACTAATTCCAGGGTTTTCAATGGCCTGTGTATAGGAACTCAAAATTGTGGGTTAGAACAAGTACATTTATTTCACAAATTCCACCACAAAGAAAGTTTATTATGAAAATGATGGCATCAATGAATCTGAGAAATACCGACTGAACCTGGATTACTTCAAGGGTTTAATTTAACCTTTAATCTCGGTAAACAAAGTTTGCAAAAATCTAATCAATTTTAAAGTCACAATATTGATTTCAATGTTTAAATTTACTGTGATGAATTTCAACAAGCTTATTATTTACAAAAGCATTGAGTTTTACAGCTGTAAGCCAGAACATATTCCAAGACTAAACCTAGGTTCTTTCTCTTCAACACTTCAACATACATTAGTCCATCATGTTATTTAAGTGTGCTGATAAAACTCACAATGTGGTGATAATTAATTCACACAATAAATGGTTACAGTAATGGAACTATACAAAAATTTAATAGAATGTTGTTAAAGTAATTTTGTTTATACTGGTAAAATGTTGCAGCTAGCCTGGTACACGATTTCATTCCAATACATGTATAATAACTATCTTTGCAAAAAATGGTAAAATGTCTTATTTTTAAATTCATTATAGAAAAGAATGGTGTTTTTTTTAGAGGGGTTTTATTTGTATGTAGAAGGCCTTTGTCGCCCTTCACTTTCTGAAGAAATGAAGAAATGGCAAGTACAGTAGAATTGGTCCAACCCTTTGATTATAAACATTCATATTTGCCCTGTCTACAATAAATGTGTGTGTCTTTGTGCACCTCTTGCAGATTTGAATTAAGGAGACAAAAGGAGCCCTTGAGATTGTGTTTAGGTAGGTATCATCCAGACATGTCAAGTGTTTGAATGGGAGTCCTAAGTAAACACAGCTATATGTTACACACAGATAGCCCGACTCTGGTGTATACTTGTCATGTAATTTGTAACACAATAAATACCTTGAATAAAACCTTCACACCATTACATCAAATAAAGCTACTACGCAGTCAGCTATATATAGAGAAAATGAACAAATTTCAAAAACAATTACACATGCTAGCTGATCTTTTTTGGCATTTCCTCTCTTATTACAAAACTGATTTAATCTTAGATTATCTACAAATCAATCTCTTTGTCATTCAAATTTAAATCAATTGATGTTTCCTGATAAAATTCATCAGATTTTGAGGGCTTGTTAAGGTTGATCAAAAAGATATACACATTCTTAGGGGAAATATTCCATAAAATATTACATTGCACACTCTTTCTCTTTTTCAGATGAATAGATATGTCAACTTGTAAATCCTACAAAATCAATCTTAACCATAACTTGGGTATGAAAAGCTTAGGTAGGGCTGGGATTTAGATGTAGACAAATCACTGTGGATTGTTGTGTACAGAGGCATGGTTATATAACACTATGGAATCTATTACTAACAGAAGCAATGAGAGATTTAATAAAACTTGTTTATTACGAGCTGTGACAAAATAAGACTTCTTAAGAATCTGTCACACAGAAAAATCTAGGGGAAATCAATTTCTTCTCTTTTCATGAAGGGGCAATGAGACCCATTGTTTCCTGCACAACTTTCACCTGTTACAAGTGTACCTGCATATAAATATTTCACAGCAGAAGCAATCTATATCACTTGCTTTATCAGTGTTCAACTTGAACCCCCAATATGATATGATTTACTTTATATTACCACATCTTATAGTCATTAATATTGGCCAGATTTTTTAATTTAAGTGTATATATGCATGTACTACCTAGGTATATGAAGTTCTCCAACTAATACATGTTTCAGAATTTGAGACATACTATATGACAGAAAACATAGCTATATCCTGGCATGCCGCAAACAATTATTGACACTGACCTTAGCTTCCTGTAGCTCTTTCTTGTACTCTGACTCCAGAGATTTCGTGCTGGAGCCGGAATCAGACTTGGCAGACTGCACTTTAACTTTCTCCTCCTTCTTCTCTTTCTCTTTTGGCGGTGGCACAGACAAAGCATTCCCCAAAATCCCTTGGTTATCCTGTTCAAGATTTGCTTTTGTTTTGACCGAAGAAGTAGATGCTATTTTGGGGATCTTTTCAGTTCCCCCGGATTTGAGGTTGATCCTAGTTTGTCCCAGAGGTCGGAATCTACCTCTACCATTATGAGACATGGTCTCAGAAGTCTGTTTACACACTATATATAAAATAGTTTACTGTTGATCACATTGTATGATGTTCAAAATCCTTATGTCTCAAATCTGGAAAAAAAATTAAGCATACACTTTACAGAGGAAATATTGCTTTTGAAAAATTAAATTAAGAAGTAGAAAAAAAAAAACCATGCACCCCCACCCGACAACATCTTTCATAGTTACCTACAGCACAGGAGTCTGAAGTTTATCAATAAAAAGCTATAAATAAAAAAATAATGTTACACCCTCTACTATAAAAAAAAAAACACCTTGGTGGTTTTGGGGTTTTTTTACGGTAGGCCTAGTTAATATTAAATTGATAAAACATCAGACTCCTGTGCTCATAGTGAAGGCACAGGACAAGCCATATACGTACGTCTTCGGCTTCTAAAAATTCCGATGATAAGTCATTATACTTGATCTGTCGATTATCAATAATACTCGTTCAAGTAGATCCATATCGATTGTTTACTTTAATAATTTAATTTTGAGTAACTGATCGATCGTCTCGTCTGTTGTTTACAAGTGGCAATTACGAACTGGAAAATTATAACATCTTACCTGTTATAACACATCCCATAGAGATTCACACAATACACATAGTGGTGTGAATGTCGCATAAAAAAACGTGTCCAAAGATCAAGCACCAGACTGCGGTGGCGTCTTTTGTTTCCAAGAAGCCCAAACAGCATATACAACGATTGATTTCATTGGACGATTTTCTTTCAAAGATAGACAACTCCAACAGAAATAACACATTTATAGCTTACTTATGAAATTGTGTCCCTTTGACCATGTTTTAAATAAAACTAATATAACAATTTTAATATCAGACTTTGGGTGATATCTAATTCATCATATATTTTTATTTAGACAATACTGTATAAAAAAAATAAAATAAAGACATCGATTAGCAGGCACTTCCTGTTTAATTTTAAATCCTTTTTTCCCACCAGTTCTCTGTCTTGTTATAAAAAGAATATATTAAAGATTGTCATCCTTCAAAATTCAGCTGTACAGCTAGCATTAAAATCAAAGCTGTTAATCCAACATGTCTTTGTACTTTTAGAATAAGTGACGGGTGACCCCTCGGGAGATGCGTCCATTATTACTGATCATCGAAAGGAGCACTGATTTGCTACTGACACACAAAATGTGAGCAGAATTTGTATTGATTCCCTGAGGTAACGAAAAAGCATTTAAAAAACAACAACAATCAAACAAACAAAACAACCGATTTACTCTATATATGGGAATTTTACATCTATATCAAGGATAACCTTAATTTGTATTCAAAATCTGTACAAAAAATCATATTCCCATTCGCATGGGGATAGGTGAGATGAATTCTCCTATATGTTGTTACTAAATGTGGATATTTCAATGTTTTTTTAAATCTGATAGGGATAACGGTTTCTTGTTATGACTGATTTTGAAAGAAAAAATAACTTTTGGATTGAAAGAAGTCATGATATATCTTTCAAGAAAACCTTACAGTAACAGGTTAAGGGGATTCATTTCAATCGATTCATGTCGTCATTTAGCGATAAGCTCCCTTTGCTTCATGTAAGAAGGTTTCGTTGTTTACTGTTTGGATACTAGAAACCGTGTCGAACAACATTCGTTTTTAAATCCCAAAATAGTCATCGACAATTAATTTTTTAATAACTGAGGTTACTATTCAGGTATTAAAAACTTATTATTTAAAATCATCTTCAAATTGGCTTGCATCCTTTTCCGAGATTTTTTTTTTCAAGGAGATTATTCTTTTTCCTTCATCGGGGCCGCTTTTCTGACCCCATCGTCCGTTGAAATTTGACTCGCACCGTGTAATTTGGATCGTGAAACCGGTTCTAAATTCAACAGCAAATAAACACATATTAAAGAATTGATATTTTTATCTTTGATTTGAAGGGGCATGGTCACGATTTTGGTCAATTTTAATTTTCTTTTTTGTATTGTAAACAATGTTTCAGTAATGAGTGTCAGTCGTATAGTTATAAGCAAGATACAGAGCTTACAATTATTTTATTATGTAAACAGGGCTCGTGCCTTGTTTTTGTTTACATTTTTAAAGCGCTAAGCATAGCTCAGCGCTTTATTGTCGTTAGGCTTCTACTTCCGGTGCATCAAACAACCACCCCTATGAGCAGAAAAATACATCATTTAAACTGGTTAGGGAACCAGTTTCAGGGGTTTTCGCACATAGTTGCACAGGCTATTGTGAATCTCATGTATGGGCTATTGTGAATCTAATGTGAGGGACTTACGACCATCGTTGGAGGGGCTGCCACGCAGTGATGAGGAAATATAGTGCTTATACAGAAGCTGAAATGTAGAAAAATCAAATCGATTCTTTCTAATTAAACTTGCACAAAGTAAATTTTCTTTATAACCAAGCTAGATTAGCGCTTTTCAGTACTATCAGTACTTTGATTTCTATATACCAGTAAAAGTTCTTTCTTAATGAAGCTGGTTTTTCTATCTGGGAATTCGTTTTGAACCTTAATAAAGAGTTCCTAGAGTTTGTCACATTTATTTTTGGTCTAAACTTGTATGCAACTATTCTAATATAGTGAACTTTAGCGTATATATACGTTATGGTTTTTGATATTCATATTTTTTAGAATAAGGCCTTTAATAAGAATAAACTTTTTATTGGTTTACATGGTTACGGAATGCATTTTTTTCATATGTTTGCTGAAGGGGTGTAAATACAAAATTTACAATGCATCAATTAATTGAAATTGTCATTGTAAATTGCAATTTTCAATGTGGGTCTAAATACAAAAAATGTAATATAACATATTGTGAATTTTGTTCTTACACCCACTAAGTATATCGAAACTGTAATTTTTAATATTTTATTTACATTCTCCCAGTAAATTTACAAACAATACGACATGATTGTTAACACCTACCCTGTAAACTTTAAAATATAACAATAGGCTAACTGTATAAAAGGTTATTCAGCAATCAATTTTTATGCTCATTTTCCTGCAATTTGTAATTTTAGTACAAGTGTATTTGGGAAACTTTAATAGTGGTTTTAGGCATGCTGCACGTACATTTTAATGCATACTCATTCCTGTACAGTGCTATATAAAGAACAAGTAACTTTTTATACCGGTATTTTCCCGTATAGTTTCTTTTGTTGTGAAAATGTTCTACAATGATGGTTTTGCAATAAGTTTGTATGATGAACAGATCTTTCGTAATTCGTTTATTTTTTCAAGAAGTAAAAAATTTGCATAATGGAATATCAATCAACCTAACTTTTGTACAGGATAAAAATAACTTAATTTTGCTTCAATTTAAATCTTTAAATAGTATTTCTTACACAAACCTGACATAAATTTTACCATCTAGTTTTGTAATTGAAGTGGTTAATTATATTTTTTTGTAAAAATGAAAGCTCTTATTGCATTAAGAAGATGGTCAAACGTATGGTTAGGTATTATGTGCAGTCACTCCCTGTAGATTTTTCAGAGTTTACAATTTTGTAAAATTTGTTGAAATTGCTTTATCTAGAGCTTCATAATTGACCAATACCCCCTTAACACCCCCACGAAAAAAAGTGTCTAAAAAGTTCAAGTAGATCTATTTAAATCGGTTAGAGCAAGTTCCAGTTCAAAGACAGTTCTAAACTCTGTAGTTGAGGTCAATTTTCAACAGGTGCAGGTTATCAGAGATAAGAAAAAACATTCAAGCCGAAAAATGACCCCGGGTAAAAATTTCACGACTTTTGGTCTCAGTTTTGTTACACCTGATCTTGACCTCTGTTTGCGACCGGAGACCATAACAATTCAGACACCGAAATTCCAACGGCTCTGGTTTTTACCTCAGTGGTCATTTTGCACATTTAAAGTGTTTATCATTTAAGACGTTTACTAAAGACTAGTGTCAATCGCAAAAAGTTGTCATTGAAGCACGTGCTGAAAAACCACTAATTACTTGTTTTAAGGTTTTGTCACAGGTAATTGATTTCAATCAGTGTAACTGTTGTATTATTTTTTTATGTACTATTATTCAGAAGACATATCGGTTATTTCATAATTTTCTCATTATTGTTTTTATCAGAGTAAACACTTAGAAGTTTGTTAAGTGTACTTGTATAGTGATACATGTAATGCTTGATATGGAAGGAAGTCTAGCTTACAGGCGTTTGTTTCTGTAACAAAGGTCCACTCTATAGTATAATAATAACACGTATTTATGGAACGCCTCAACTGCCTTATGTAGATAATCTTCATAATATGATGATACTTCAACATTATATGATGATACTTTAAAATGACATGCTGATACTTCAACATTACATGCTTATACTTTTAGATAGGGTGGCAGTTTTTCGTCTTGAAGAACATCGTGTATACCCCTCCTCTGCCAGTATTCTCCATTGTGCTTATATGCGAGCTTCATGGCAATCACACAACAGTTTTACTATACAACGTTGAAAAATAACAGTTGTCTATCGTCTGTTTTGATGTGTCGTTTAGCATTTTTCGTCCATTTCTAGTGGTCAGGGGGTTTCTTTTTTCACTTGATGTCATCATATTCGTCTGATTTTTTTTCTTAGTTGTTTGACTTCTAAGTCATAAAATGCAATTAAACGCCGACGTCGCCATTTTACTACAAATTCACATTACAACTACATGTGTAGTTGCAAAACGCACTATAAAATCTTTTAACTTTGTTTTATCCACAAAATTTAGAAGATACATAAAAAACAGTTCATAAATTTAAATACCTTTTTCTCATTAAATCTCTTTAAATAATTTTGTTTGAAAAGTGCTTTTTTGCATGAATTTCATTTCTGTATGCTGATAGAACTTTTTTTTTGACATTGCGCCCAAGTCGAAATTGTTGTCTAGTTTTCTTTCATTTTACCAATATTATCTCCAACAATATTTGATATCAATGCACAATTAAACTGCAAATTACATCAACCTTTCGTGGTACAAGTTTCATCTTTCTGTGTCTTCTTTTAACTTAATAACGCCACTTGTCTACGCTATTTTGGGACAACCCTCGTATTTGTAGAATTCAGTGAGTCGTGATAACGTTTGGTTGTCGAATGAAGAGATGTGATAACAAGAGAAACATCAGGGCTGCGTTCAAGATCGTAGCTGCTATTATGACTATTTAGCAGCTATGCTGTTGATGGTAAGCTCACCTAGCCACTACGTAGATGTTCGTAGCCTAAATATTTTATGCTAAGCATCAAATCAAGATGGCCACCTTAGTTACTACTTTGTAACAAATATGAAATCTATTCATAAAGTGATATTTTGTTCATCCTGTAAGTTAAAATGAATTTTAACATATATATTATTCGGACATCGACCTTTCTTACCAAATAAAACTGATTTGCATAACATTTAACAGCTCTGAATGGTCAGCTATACTTGTATGGGTGTCAGACTTAACCTGATTGCAGACTTAAAAAGCTAATCATGTCAAGTTCATATGAACATCCACATACTGTAAACGTATATCACTTGATTGTGTATTACATTTAGCGTTTTGGGCGGATATCTGTTACTGATAAATGAAGAACGTCACTAATTAATATCATTCACATATAAAATTAATTGAATTCAGAAGTACGCCAACCAAATCTCTCTTAACTTGTTGGAAATCAATTTCTGCTGTCATGTACGTGCTAAGTAATACGTTTACAGTATTTTGTCCCCATAATTTTGTTGAATTTGGTATGCATTCCGCAAAAACTATTTTAAAGGTATTCTTGTTAGTGATGCCCCTCGTTTCCCATTTCTGTATAATCTGTACAATTGAAACATTAAACTGATCAGCTGATGGGCGCAACTGTCCTTTTAATAGGAAACATCAAAGCAGAAAAACTATATAGTTATGAAGATGTTTTAAAACCACAAAAGAAATACATTTGTAACGTATCAAACAAAACACCATCATCCATTTGAAATTGACAAATGAAACTATAAATTTCGAGAGAAGACCGTTGTGCAACCCATGTAAATCTAATCGGATTGGTTACCAATGCCATTATTCTTACGATTGAGACGGTGTTTCAAACAGAAGAAAAAATGTTATATAACTAGCATTTACTGCAAACACCCAATTACTTTGAAAGTGTGTAGGTGTTTATGCCCAGCACAAGTGCAACCTTTCGGAAAATATGTTCATTAGTGACAAAAATACATGATATGGCCCACTCTCCCATGTAAAATACAGAACTTGGTCGTAATCGTTTTGTTTTGGTTACTAGTATATGTACCTCGTGTTAATGAATTTATATGCATTATATAAATGTATATTTACATTTTTAATTGTCTTTGTCTGTGATAACATTACGAATCAATTTTGAACCCATAGCCCAATAATTTCATAAAAGATGAGCGAAACAAAATGGGCGTGTCTTATAGCATAACCGAGAAACGTATTGGCTGCGCCGCGTAGTAATACATAGCATGTGCTACATGAAAAATAGTGCTTTTAAAATGTTGTTTTTAAAGTATAGAAATTGGAAATAATATAAATATAAGTAATAAGTAATCATTCTTTGAATATTATGAGGTGATGTGTTGGCTGCGCCGCGTAGTAATACATAGCATGTGCTACATGAAAAATAGTGCTTTTAAAATGTTGTTTTTATAGTATAGAAATTGGAAATAATATAAATATAAGTAATAAGGAATCATTCTTTGAATATTATGAGGTGATAATTTCGGTCGGAGCGTGGTCAAATCTATCAAAAAGCCCTTCGGGCTTTATTGGATTTGACCACGCCCCGACCAAAATTATCACCTCATAATACTCAAAAAATGATTCCTTATTCCTTAAATATGTAGATAAAATTTGATTCTGCATAAGATATTGTAGACATCTGTTTTAAAGAATCTTATCAACATTTTAATTTTCAAGAAAGAAAATAAGAATCATTATGACATGAAATCAATTAACGTGAAATTATCTATTCATTTTGAGATAATAAGCGAAATGTAAAGTGAATGACGGAGATTATCTCTCCTCCGCTAACAAAAGTGCATGTATATTTACAAGTATGTGGCCAAACATCCTCTCGCCTTGGATTCTTTGCATATCGCCAACTTCTGTAAATAAAGGAATAAAACGTGAATCCTTTATTACATGGTATCAATATCACAGATTGATTTCTACAATAAAGACCATGCACAGTCAAAACAAACTTCAACTTATTACGCACGTGACTTCAGCAGCAATGCAATTAAAGACGGCGGTAATAAAATTAACACGTGACTATTGATTTTGATGTGTTTCATTAATCATTTCAATTGATTTTACTCTAAATTGGTCCCTGAGTCAACAAATTTAAAATGAAGCAGTAATTCCTTCTTTTGATTATGTGGACTTTTCAAACTTTACTTGGAACGATCTTTAAACCACTAAAAAGTTGACATTGGGGTTTAACTCAGAGTGGATCAATTTTCTTTATTTTCGACGTTTGTCTAAGACAACATGACCACAGTGGGACACTTAAGTGAAGGTCTATGAGTGTGTATCGGAACACCACGACTACATTCAAACATGTTGCACTGAGTAGACACAGTCAAAACATTCCTGTTTCCCGGAAATAGAGAGTTCTGCAAACACATACAGCATCCCGATTGGGTGAGTAAAATTATTTTCATAATAACGTGACATTCGAATGACAAAACGTACTCTGTTTGTGTCAAATTGAACTTAGTTCATCTTACTCTACGATATGATCAGATAACAAAATGACGCAGGATGAATTGTTAGCTCATACGTAAGATTAAAAGTTATTTCAATTTTCATCTGTTGAGACTGTAAAGGTATAAAATGATCTTAAAAGATTGATCTGCACTGAAAATCCTCGGAGCTAATCCTGTTGACAAAATAAATGACTAGAGACTGAGAAACCCATACACCTCACTAAACCTGGAGATCAAAGAGTCAAAAGTTCCTGTTCTTACGCCGTCAGTTGAAGAACGGAACAATTTCAATGCTGTTACCGCTAAGGAACAGATTTATCACCCATCTTCCGTAAAAATGACGTTTGATTGCAAAATGAGACTTTCCCTTTCGCTTAAGAACTGTATTCTGCTATGGTTGAATGTTTGTAAGGGGTTGTTGTTCTGGCGCCGGAGAAGCACTCGGTAACTTGGCGTAATTGGCCAGTAACAACTTGTGTCAGTATCTCAACAACAAGAAGGATCGAACTCTAACAAAGAAAACAGATCAATTTAAAGTTTCTGTCTAAATTGGCACAAAAGTAAGATTTAATGGTTCTCGTACCGCACCGTGCAAAACTTTAAAATTAAAATGTCTAGGTTTGCAACTTTAACAAGTGTTAAAATTAGAAACAATGCAAATATTTGAGATCATGCAGTAACCGTATAACTGTTACTTTTTCAATAGTTACAAGAAAATGCAATGACTTTGGAAAACAATTCGGAAATGAAAAACAGGAGGGAATCACGTGTTTCGTTGGTTTCCATGGACCGGAAATACAGCATAATATCCAATGCGAGTCTGTAAGTATTGACTTTGTCTGTCTGTCTGCACTTATCATTTCAAATATAAATCACACTAACACAAATATGGTACGAAAATATCTGTACTGTGTTATTTATTTGAAATACACGTACTGAGATGCTGATGAAATACTTTTCCTAATGAAGTGGTCATTGATGAACGTCCGAAAACCCGTCTTCTCGTTGAACCAACACGGTTGGAACTCGCGTGGCCCACTATAGTACGTCTCCGGTGATCTCATCTCTGTCAGATTGCTATTGAGACGTTTTTATTGAGAAATTCGCCCCAGTATGTCGATACTGTTTTATCTAATGATTAAGGTATTGCGTTTTGTATTTAATTTTGAGCAATAATAAATTGAGTAGACATGGAGACTATTTGCTTCTCGCGTGATTGATAGTAAGCCCTCTCAGCAATGTCCACAGACAGTCCCATTGTGTAACCTCTGTCAGGGACTGACGAAACAGGGCTCTGTGGAGAGTGACTGGGTCACCATTGGTGCCTTCAGTGCCTCTTTAATGCAGATACCTGTCTTGTCAGGGAAAGTGACTCTGATCATGACTGTTTTTGGAGATCTTTCTCTCCGGGACATGCCTGGAGATTGTTCTCCATTTTCTGTATACTGTCGTGCATTGAAAAGTTTATAGAATGAGTATGAACCATTTGCTGACATGAAACTTGAAAGGAAATTTATTTCCAATTTATTACATCGTGTTTTCGCTTAAATTTGATTCTTTGTTGTGGAGTCTTAAGGTGGTCAATGGTATAGATTAACATGTTGAAGATAGATGCCAAATCAATGGTCAATTAAATTTTAAACCAGGTTAGGCTCTTTGTTATTGGCAAAGTGTTTCCCTCGATTCTTTATTGTCTTTTGTTTAATAGACTTCCAGGATCGTCGTGCGCGCGCACTTTGCGTACTTTCTTTTTTAGTATCAGTCAAATCAAATGATGAATATAAAAAAATTAATAATTAATTTTTGATAAAACATTTCTGTTTTACATTTAACATTGTATGTTTAATGAATTCGCATGGGTCTACTCAAACACATCCAAATCATGAAATACAGCACTACTCGTTCCAATGTATTTGTTTAATAAATTAACACCACAGAAGGTCTGTAAATAAAACGATTTGGGGTTGTTTAGTTTTGTTTTTTTGGTCCCGATGGAATTCCTTTGTAGATTTAGCCTGATAAATATTAATTTTGAAATGGAGAGGGTTAAACTGCAATCTCTAATTAACAATCGCCCACCCTGCATAGTTCAACGCTAGGTCTTTGGCCATTGTAATTATAATTGAGATTTTAATCAACATTTTCAGAAATTTTGCAAGTAAGTGAAAAGTTCTGGAACAACAATCTTTTTAAACTCTTTATCAGAGAATCATTAGGAGAAAGTTCGGGACTACAGAACGACGGGAGGGCATCCAAGGACAGTAGTCGATTGTATTATTTTTTCAGTATTTTAGAACTAAACAAATCAAGCTTCTTCGTTAAACTCTCTCGTCAGACCATTCCTTATTTAAGCCGTATGATACTTGTACTGAATCCGTTTCACAGCTTTTTGCGTGACGTATGCCTAAAACAGCACAAAATGTTACGTACGTCGCACGCGTCACCTGTGAGCGGTCACGTGATGAGCAAGCGTCGGCAGCGACACCTAAACATGATCTGAAACCTAGATAAACCGAAACCTAGAGATCAGTTAATCTGACGTCTGCAGGTCAATGTGACTTATGGTTAACCTCTTAATATACTGCATGGGAAAAGCGCAATTTATCAAAAGAAATCTGCATCAAACATTCCCTGGTTGATGAAATTTTTGTCTTAAAATCAATCATTTTGATTTAAAAAAAAAAACCAGTTTTTATGAAATGACGTAAAACGATTTAAATCTTTAATGAAAGTATTTTATAAACTAACAAACTGATTGAATGTGTCGCGGTCACTGCCTCCATGGGTGACTAATTATAATAGCTTTCATAATTATTTACAAATGTATTTCTATAATTAATGCGTATTGATTGCGTTTGATGTTAATTATGTCAAAGGCATTATAGAAGAGAATGCCTATAATTATATTGCCCCCCAATGACACGATCAGCTCTAATGGACTCCGTATCGGCTACCTGTTGATTCGTGCGCTACTTTTGAAATTTTCAATCGTAGTTCTAAGCATGGCTGCGAGGAAAAGGTCTAGAGTTTTTTAGATGATGAGAGGCATTAAGAAGAAGGTTATAAAATATCTTCGATACTTTAAACGTTTGTGTTGTCGATAAGCAACGGAGGATCATGATAAACGCTTAAAATTGTGCTTATTGTTTTACAATGAATTAAAATCCGTGGGGGCATTTAATCGGGTGTATTTATAGTCCTCCAGCGAAGCACTGCTGAGATAATGCTCGGGGTAGATCTATAGAGACAATAGTGCGACCTCATCATCAGACCAAGGACTTCTGTGGGTTTACACGGGGAGAACTGAGTGTCGGTAATCTGGGCAGGAAAAAAACTATTTTGAATGGAGTAGTCTTACAATGAAGACACTTACTTATATATCGAACACGGGAACACCCCCGTAAGAATGAGCCGTCTTCAATTCAAGCACTGATTCGGTTGTTGTTGCTAGGGGAACTTAAAGACTGTGAAGTTAAGACAGAGTTCAATTTATTGAAGGATCGGTACAAAAAGCAGCAAACTCAACCTAAAAAGCAGAATCTTTAACGATTGCGCTTTTTCTGGATATTTAATTTTTCTCCGCTTCGCCATCAAATGGTTACAATTTAAACAACAATGGTTAATTTATCCGCTCCTTAATGCGGACTGCCCGCTGAGTTGTTAATTATTCATCACCGTTTCTACCTGTTCTGACCGAAGTGAATACCCTCCTCATTATTCCAAGCGTGTCTCCGGATGGATAGAAGGGTTTAGGATCGTCCTTTGAGAATTTCTAACGGATTGTGGGGAAAATGGAGCAAGCGAATCCAGGAAGTGTGAATTCCAGTCGAAATGCTACTCCTAAGGACGCAAT
The DNA here is from genome assembly GCA_033439105.1 of Magallana nippona. Lineage (NCBI taxonomy): Eukaryota > Metazoa > Mollusca > Bivalvia > Ostreida > Ostreidae > Magallana > Magallana nippona. Next base: position 6,066,222 of record CM065922.1, read on the forward strand.
GTCGGGATTAAGTTCGGGGGGACTTCGGATTGTAAATAGTGAAAATAACCTGGTCAATGGGGTGGACAAACAAGAGGAAAAAAGGGGGAAATTCACGGGAAGATCCACCCTCCCGAACGCTTTTGGGTAAGTGAAAATAATCACCCCCAATTTCTTCAGAATCTCTTGGATACATTTGCGGTTAAAATAGAAAACAGCAGGTATATAAAGTGTATTATAGGAATTTTGATATTGAAATTGTCGTACAAATAATAAATTTAGTGAAATAAATATGTAACGCAAATATGACTGCGGTGTCAATTCTATAATGCGGTATTTATACAATACAAAACATGTGTACATGGATATGATGTTGTTCTGACTCGAAAATGACCCCTCGTCGATTTTCATTTTTATACAATACGAAATAATCCGTTCATTGTGTATATTTATATAATAAGTCTTATTTGGGAATTAAAAAAGAATCACATTGCGGATTTCCGTTTAGCATAGGGGAAATCTGCTTTGATATTAAAGCTATGTCTAATTAAAAGGGAAAAAAATTAATTTTTCAAGCATTTTATTTTTCACACTGGTAGAGGCTACATGTCCTTACTTCTTGTACTAAAAAGGAAAATAAGCACAAAAAGGCCTCCATTACGTAGACCTTTTCCAAAAGATAAAAGGGAAACCTAAGACTGTCAAAGGCAGTTGTCAATCAACATAATCTATTCCGGATTAAGGCAGCAGTCATCGATGTCCTGAAACGGTCCCTAATCAGTTGTCGGTAGATTTGTAATAATGGCGATCTGTTTACCTGGGGTTGTCAGTGTCTCTCTCAGACAATGCTCACAAAATCCCCGACTCATTGTTCCAAAATGACGTCAAACCGATACATACAGAACAACGGGACTGGCAGCAGCCGCGTTGTATTTTGTGTATCTGATCCTTGATTCTAGAGAAAAGAAAATGGTTTACATTATGCAAAACAACTAGACCAAGAACATGCGAGAAACATTCAAAGAAACCGATGCCAATAAATCAGACATCTCCAGATATCTGACCGTTGTTTGGTTGACTTGGTCCTTTCTGAGTCGCACTGTTTACAAAGATGTGGATATTATTGGTAAAAACAAGAACACCGTGATAATATCAAACTTAATGTTACCACCAAATGGCTGTTCTCCGCGCTCTGTCGACGAAGTGGTCTAGTATTGGAAAATCTGACGGGATCTTAATCAATTGGCACTTCTAGTTGAGATAAAAACTGCCATTAACATTACCGGTGTGTGATGAATTATTCAGCGCCATGTAAGACGTTACGGGAAGCTGGGCTAGAAGTCGGTATGTCGGTTTGTCCGCCGAACGCCTCAGTCTCCACTGACAACTAGAAGTACCGACATGCAACTGTGTCCTTGATCGCTACATATAGACCAGAGAGTGGTTTATCGGTCGAGTGTGAAGAGTACCAATTCCTATCAAAGCTTAAGATTAGCACAAGTACTTCAAAACATTTTTACCATTACACTACCTTGTTAAACGCATTTTGATAGGCAGATAATAATGCCTTACCGCATATTTACAAGTGACAAAGCTTACATTTTAATAGATATTTTAATGATGCTTTATCGTTCATAGGGTTTGATATGATATTTGGGCAGCTTGTCCCCTCATGAACCGTCAGATGAGTTACATTTTTGTCATAACATATACATGTATACACATATTTAGGTCTGCTCAGGGTAGATCTGGTTTCCTAAGAAGCGCGTGTTGGTCTGGGAGGCGTGAAATCCCGGCCGATCTAACAGACAGCGCTGTCCCCTGGCCCTGACATCAGTGTATTCTTAAGAGGTCCTCTTGTCACACCGCTGAAATGCAAACAGATTACAGATTATTAAAGAACGATTTGACAGTTTGTTTCTCCTCGACAAATATTTGTAAGCATTTTAAAGGCTTAAAACAGAAAACTCCAAAGTTCGTAGGAATGCCCTATTCAACTCGGAACCTCAGCGGAGTGTCATCAGATCATGATAACATACCAATAGCAGGCCGTCATCTATCCGCCATAAGAACGATTGTATCCGATCCATCGTGCTGCATACCACAGCGATCTATATGGTAGAGGACTTTGCCAAGCATATTTTTACATATCTGGTCTTAATCTGTTTTGGAATCTTTGGAAAGCTTCACTGGTTTCAACGATTCCGGCCGATGGTTTCCAAAAAGAAGCTTCTAATGTTGACACCTCAAATACTAATGGGTGTATCCAAACGGTCGACTCGTGTTTTGTCCATCCTTACATTGCATTGCACTGTCTACAAGTTATACGTCATTTCATAGAAAAAATAATTTGCATCTAGTTTATTTGGATTTCAAATCTGAATACTGCTTTTGTGGTACAGTTATTGAATGATGTAATCATTTATAATTATCCATAAGAGGTTCATAAAGTTAAGATTCAAAATATGTTTGAAAATTATTTATTTCAAGTACCAGTATGTACAATGTATTTAACTAAAGGCATGCGTCTACAAGGCATCAATAACTTTCATAACTATTTTTATAGAATGGATTACATGTATTAATCGGATTTAGAAACTCAAAAGTTGTCAAAATATTGGTCATTGACATCAGTATAATCAAAAGTTTGCCGTACAATAGATTGTTTAATCTAAATTTGACGCTTTGAGGTAGAATTCTTCGTCGACAGCTTGACTTTATGAAGAATTTTTGTTATCTTTATATCGTCTTTTATTGTAAAGAAAGTTAAAATTGAATTTGCTTTATTTTCGATTTAATAAATTACCGGTATAAGCATCGGGCAAGGTTTGCAGTCACTGGTTCTATAATTCCGCCTTACCGTATTTCATTTACCCTTCTTTTTGGTTGTCGTTGAATTTTCATATACTAGTATAGGGTCAAGAGAGAGAAGGTTACAAAGTACCCACATAATCCAAGATTAGCAATTACCGGAGTGGTTTAATCCATATAGCTAAGGAAATGGTCTGGTCATTATGTTGACAATATATTCGCTGCATGCAAAATCAAACTGTGTTAGTTGAGTAAAGCTTCGGTTCGAGGAAATTTGTTTGACTATATAGTGTATCGGAGTTTACTTCGTTGGATAACTGTGATTTCTGTTCCATCATGTGAAGGGTGGAAAAACATGGAAAAGTCGAGTAAGAAAAATAATCCAAATAACAACAGGAGTTCCCAATCACAGGGAATCAGTCCAAAAGCGAAACAAGCCACAGAAAGCAGCCCGGATAAACTATCAGAACGGGAGGCTGTGGAGAGGTATACGCCGGAAGCTAGACTAGGATCAGTGGAGAGCGGTGCTCTGTATGCCATTGATGAGACTGATCCCCTGGACAAGGAGACCAAGGATGAGCGGTCAACCACCCGAATGTCCCTCCAGAGTGTGGAGCTCAGGATCGCCACCGGAAGTCCGTCAGGAGGGATCGCCAGCAGACGGTCGTCCCAGGCGTCGTCTGTGACCTCCCGCAACGAGTCCAGAGTCACCAGAGTGAGCTCGGAGACATCCAGGACGGAATCTACCACCCCAAGGGCAACAACGCAGGGGAGACTGAAAATCAAGCAAGTTCACTGTGCATGGTAAGAAAATACCCAATCCTGGGGAATTAGGATGTCATATGCTTCATATTGACGTGCATGACTTGGATACGATTATGATCTGAAAGGGTTACTAGCTTGTAGATCCTACCTGGTGTAGATGTATGTAGATCCTACCTTTTGGGATTGCAGATAGATCCCAGGTATGACCCAAAGTACACATGAAGTACGAGCTGTTGCATTGAATGAGCTATAAATGCTGTTAAATTACTTGTCGTTTGGCCCCATTCGCAATTCGCTGGATGTCTTTCATAACCATATTGGTGATAAATCAGACTTTAATGCTAGAAAACAAATAAACTTGTTTGTGAAGTCATCCCCACATGGGCAGTTATGGGGCGGCCTATCGGTCGGACCACCAATGTTTCCTTATGTAAAATAGTAATCGTTTCAATTTCCAGATAACAAGTCTATTCACTGCTCAAAGGCAGTCCACATTAATCTTATTCACATGTAGAGCTTTTGAATGGGTCCAAACAACGGAAACATTCCGACTCCAGGCTGAGTTAATTGAAGAGTTTTACTTTCTTGGGCCCGGAATTGTTTGAGTGTTTCTTGTTCTGGGTTTATTGTTACTGTGACTATGATGACGTAATGTGGGATCTTACGGTGATTGAGCCCGAGGACTCGCCCCGAGAATCTTCCTACTCTGTTCTATCTGACTATGAGGACGAAAGGTAGGGTTACAGCGGACATTGACCACAATGACATAGACAGTGTTAAAGGAATGTGTACAACATCCACTGCATTGAACTGTTGAATTGTTAGTCTGGAAAGTCTGGAAAGAAGTTTTAAAATTTTGCGGCAACATTTTCTTTGCCATGTGATTTATAAAAAAAAATGTCTGCATGTAACATGACGTTATTGGGAATTGTAGGCATTGTAAGTATTTATAAGGCATGTTACTTGACAATAGTGGGGAAATGTAGGCATTGTACATGTAGGTATTTATAAAGCTGTATTGTAGTGGTTTTTGAAAGACTGGGCCACGTGGTTAAATGGTTAATATGATCGTGATTAAAATACATGCAGTCCGGGGTTGAAATGGTGGGTAGGATCAAATGTTCTTATTATATAGGGTGCATTCTTTGAAATTTTCTTTGGTTTTGACTCCAACGTGGAATAGTTGTTTTCAATACATATGCGTGTTCAAGAGAGTCATTGGGGTTCTTGCAAGATTGGAGGCCTTAATGAATTATAACAACACTTTAAATCTAGCTCTGATTGTCCAATTTTTCAACTTGCAATTGTCATATTCGAATGATAATTGAAGCACTTTAATGAAATCAGACATTTTTTTTTTACGTTTATTTAAATTTCCCGCCAAGAAAGCTTGTCAGCATCACTGGAGATCTTCAATTTTGAAGGGAGAAATGAGATGGCGCAATCACTCAAAAAGATTTAGGAGCGATTATCGTGATGATTTACCTTGGACTCTCTTGCGAGTTTACAAATTTATTATTATTTTAGTATGTACAAAGTGTCTGTAGACTTAAGAAGGTAAATTAGACATTGAGCTCTTTTGCGTAACTTTCTATGGTGATAAGCCTAACGTTAACACCGTTAAGTAAGAGATAACGCTGACGTTATATCACCAAAACATGGTCTCGGAAGTTTGACTTAATTGAGATCTCACAGACAATATATATATTTATTAAAACGGTCGACTCATTATCCAACTATTATACCAACTCATAGCAATAATAAGATTGTGTCAAAATTGTGTGTTTAACGTTAACACCGTTAAGTAAGAGATATATCACCAAATCATGGTCTCTGAAGTTTTACTTTATTGAGATCTCACGGACGATATATAGTAAAACGTTCGACTCATTATCCAATTATTATACCAACTCATTACCAATAATAATATTGTGTCAAATTTGTGTCTTTAACAATACAAATCTAGAAAGATGGGATGATCCCATTATTGCCTGTAGAGGCATCAAAATCAAAGCCCCCCCCCCCCCCCCCCCCCCCCCCCAATCACCTAATACTATCATGGTATGAGAAAATTGTGCTGAGAATGCATCCCACCCAATGCAGTATAGTACCTCTGACATTGGTTATAGACCAATGCCCGTCTACCCCTAAGCATATTGTTCTGTTTTATTGACACTAAGGTGACTGTTATTTTACAATTTCCGTGGTTGATTCTACAGTGTATGCAAATGGACTGAAATACAAACAATACACAAGTTTCCAGCAGTCTGGGACAAAATCTATTGAACTGATTCCACAGTTCAATTACAATAGGTTTAAAAGCTAGCTGATAATGATCCTCAGAGTTGCTGTATTATTCCTATTTAAACCTGACACTTAATGTTTGCAAATCCTAAACATATGCATGTATAAGTGCTGGAGAAATTCCAGAAGATCAAAAGCAAAATTCTTTTAGCATCAGTGGTAGGAACAGCGGTGGAATATACTGGGTATACAAAGATATCTGTACAGGGAAATACTGGTAACTAGCATGCTACTACTCATATGGTTGTAGACTCATTACAGTACAAAGATATGACCCAAATTTTTATTGCTGTGTACATGATACTGCACCTAACCAGTATCATCACATGAATATCACTTTAGCTGAGTCAAATACCATGACTTACAATGTGCACTAAATATCGATCTGGTCACAATTTTTTTTTTTTTATAAAATTTCAGAATGATGTTAATAACTTTTAAATTACATTGTTAAGTACGTTATATACATGTACTTCAAAGAGATCTATATAATGGATCAATTCACACTTACTTGTTTTCTCTTATCAATATGAAATGTAATAAAATAGTATGATGATCAGTTTTCTGATACTATTTTATATTTTTGAGAAGCATTGCTCTACAGAGCATTCGCCTGGTGATAAAAGACTGTTTGATGATTGAACACTACATAAAAATCTAGAGGTTACACATTACATTCTCTTGAGACAATTAGAAAAAGGAATACATTTGTAGTGTACTTGCAAGACATTTTGAGTTTTGCTGTATGTAACATACCTGAATATTTATAACATAAATAATTAATATGCATAATGCATAATATTTACATTGCATCAGATGTCAAATTTTTCAATTTTGCACAATTTAAAAGTAAAAATTAATCTTTTATTTGCTTTTATTAGATTACAAAAGTCTAACACAAAATGTAAAAAAAAACATCACAACAGTTTGGATGAAATAGAAAGTAGTAAGCTACCGGTAAGGTTTAAATGTATCACATACTCCTCAAGAGAACAAGAATATTGTTTGTTTAACTAATTTACAGTCAGTGTATGTCACAGAGACGTAGTTTGATGCGATGTCGTCTGATTTCAGGAGCTCCACCACCCTGTCCTCCGCCGCGGCCACTGAAACCTCGGACGACCAGTTGGATGACCACATCAATGTAGTCGTCAGGTGAGTCTTGTACAGGTGTTTCAAGGTGTGTAGGCTTCTATAATGAGGCTGTGACTGCAGTTGTTAAAAAATCAAGGCATGTGTGCTAGTTTTCACTTTTCACCAAGCCCTGAGTATTAGATGTGAATTATGTTTTTAGGACCACAATGTGAACTAATTTTGTGAACTTATTTTGCTGAGCTGTATAAGTAAGGCCTAAGAAAAAAAAATTGTGTGTTTAGGGTACCACTGATGAAAAAATTAGGTTAGGTAGGTAGGGATTTTTTATTTTATCGCATTTTTTTCTGCATGAGGGCACAAATACAAATGTAAAATCCTAAGAATATTTTTTTGTGTCATACTTAATAACGGGTTTTTAATGGAAATAATATGAAAATCACAATCGGATAAAAACAGAGATCTAAAAATGGTAGGATTGGGGCATTTTTGTAGGTTAGGTCGGGTTACCCTAAACACACAATATTTTTTTTAGGCCTAATGAACATAATTATGTTATTATAAATGCATTTTTGATTGATCAGTGCCAGCATACTCCACTTATTTTGTCTGTTTGGTCAGTAAATCAAGAATCAGCACATGTAGATCCTGTCGTTTTGTTTAACATTTAATTGAAAAAGCTTACAGAGTGTTTAAAGGTGCTTCAGTAAATATTTAGTTATACCATTACAGTTTTTGGTATGATTTTTAGAGGTTTTATGTAAAGTTCATGGTGTAGTTAAATGATGAATGAAGCTCCTGTAGTAGAGTGTTTTTTGTGGTAGCAAGTAATTTAATTCCAGATGCATTGATTAACTGCAGTGCTTGTGAACTTGGTGTTTTACCTAGAATGACCCTGCTTTTGTATCTCTTCTTTCAAGTGTTTGCAAGGACTGCCTAATGTAAGGGATACACAGATTACAAAGTAACGGCTGTCAAATTGTGTTTGCTTTCATTATGTGTTCACAGTGGTGTTAAGATAATGCACCTGCACGCCAAATGTGCATTTTGTTTTCATGTATTGTCAAGTGTGAAGAAGGCAGTATGGGGTATCGGGAATCTAGTTTTGATAAATTTACGATCCTTTTGCCTGTTCTTTCATGTTTATTATCGCCCAAGAAGGTAGCACTTCACTATGTCAGTCCTATTTACCAGGGAAACTTGAGTTTATTCAAATGTTTATCTTTTTGGGGATTGAATTCTTTGAGGAAATTAAAGAAGCATTGGTAAAAAATATGTGTTTTCAGGCATTTGGAGACATTTTGCTGAAGTGTTGGTGCAAGTGTCAAGTTCGGAGCACAGATACGACACGGCTCTCTGTTAGCCAGATACAGGTAGAGGGTTTGTTCAGAGACTCTTATCAGCTAGGTTATTCAGACAATTGCAATCAGTTCTGATTGCTTTTCCATCAAAAGAAACTTAGATTGGTATTGAATCTCCTCCTTTACCCCCGGGACTGCTTACAGTTGTGTACAGTTGTTAGAGTTTGTGGGATCTCACTGCTCTTTATTATCTGTGATATTGCTGATATTTCACTTAGAATGACATCTGAGCTTGTAATTAATCAACATTGAATTTCATCTCAATCCTATTATTTGTTTTTTCTGACAAGGGAATAAGATCTTTGAGGGCATATGTAAACCATCAGTCATTATTAAGTACTAAAAACCTTGTCCTATTATTGTGATCACTGAAAAATCTGTGTAAACTGCATCCATGATTTCTACAGGGTAGGATTCAATATAGGACAAAGTTCCAACGTGCATTGTAGAATATATGCATACATGTCACATCACTGCTGCATGTTTGTTTAACACATACATACATCTGTCAAGATGTAATCAAAGACATCCTAGGCTTTTATTATATGTAGGTGTAAATATGAAATATCAAGAAATATTGAACTGGTTTGAATAAACTTTGTATACAAAATAGATATGACCCTTTTTTATTTTATTTATCAAGATTTGTTCCAGTATACAAGGGAAATATAACCAATTGTCATTTTGTTTATCAGGGTTTTTATAGAGAGGAAATTCTTTATTTTGTTATCCAGGGTCCGGCCTCTGAATTCTCAGGAACAGAACAGGAATGACACGTTTTGTGCACAGTTCCATGGAGGGGGACGACTGGAGGTAAGTAGCTAGTATTATTGGGTACTGGCAAGAACAGCTGATCGAAATATACTCGTACCTTGTAATATGTTGTAATATACTGGTACATATTGCCCACTTAGTTCATGTATATCAGTGTAGCACTGACAGCTTGATATTTATAACGTAACAATAAGACATCTTGATTGGCCCTAAAATACAAAGTAAAATTAGATTATCCCAAGAAAAGTCTTGATAGTAGCTTTCATTAAAATCACTTGTGACGGTGATTAGAGAGAATGAAAAAAGATGGGAACAACTCTACCAGTAATTACTAGACCTATAATATTAAGTGATCTACTGATAGTAACCAATAGCATACTTATTTCATTGCAGATTCAAAACTTTAACCAGCCCAAGCAGTTTGGGTATAACGTGGTGTTCGAGCCTGAAGCCTCACAGGAGGACATCTTTGATAACTCAGGGATGAAGAAGCTTATTGACATGGCTCTTAACGGGTAATGCTTTAACTGGTGTTCTGATTCCTTAGAGTCTAGAAAAACACTGACCTGACCCAGATCTCCCTCCATCATGACCTCAGTCCCTGCTATTACTCAACCTCACCACATTCCCCCACCCAAACAACCCCCACCCCCACCCCCCACCCCCCAATAAAACTAGTTTTGTGGGTTTTGTACATCTTTCGCTTACAACCTTGAGCATACATGGTGTATGAATATGCCTTCCTGGTCACATCAAATCTGAATGGTACTTAACTTAAGGTTGATATCTTCAACAAGGTTTAAATGCACTTCAATAAAATTTTGTGCTATCCAATTTTGATAAAATATCCTCTTTTTGAAGTGACCTATGTTTTAGTGTTTTATTGTTTCCAGTAAGTGGGTTCTGTCTGGATTAATTGATGTCTATCACAGTTCAAATGATGGCTCTTTACAATATATCAGACCTAAAACAAGACTTAGGGAACAGAATAAAAGTTCTGGCTTACATGCTTTGCTGTTAAACTGTTACTGGTAATGAAAGTACCGGTACATTAATTGATTTGATATTCACCACATCAGCCTGAATACTGTAAATATATTAAATTTAGTGTGTTTGATATTTGGCAGAATTCATTTTTAACACTTACAGTTATCGTAGATTTGATTTTGGGCATTTCTGAATGTACTTATTAACATGTACATATGCATGACATTAAGCAATGTACTTGATTAAGCGGAAGCTGCATTCCTCTAAAAACCTTAGATACAATACACAGCCAAATCTAAATCGTAAACAGTATCTTGTTGGAATCACCTATGTGATAATTTTTTTTATTTAATTTGATACAGGGGAAACCATTAAAGCTCATGACATATTTAAAACAGTTCAAAAACAATGTCAGTTACCATAATCTTTTTAAAGACTAGTTGATAACAAGTCATTTAAGAAATGTTTTTCAAGATTAATGATTGGATATGATTCCACTCATCTTGATCTCCTAGACCCTATTTCCCTTCCCTTTGAATATTTCCCAAGCCCTAACTTGTAATGAATATCTTTAAAGATATCCCAGCCAGTTAGCAGGTACTTGTAATTATCTTTACATTATTGATGGAAGATTTAGATAGCTGAATTCTCTGTCATTTAATAGTACATGTAATTGAATTGAACCTCTGAGAATTTGTACCAATTATTAATGTATGAGGAGCTATAGCCTTTGACACAGTACCCTTGCCTTGTAGTCTTTGTGATTTATAGAAAACAAGTGGAAATAGTAAAAGTACATCAGAATAGCACCAAGAAGAATTTTGTTTCAAAAATATATATTAAATGTACCTTAATCCTAATAACTGAACCATTTAATTTTGAAACATATTGTTATTTGCTTGACCTATATTCTTTCTTTAAATGATCAAAGCTGTTTTAAATAACCTGTCTAATTCTACATACCAATGATTAAGTAAATTTACTAACAATGCAAACTGAATGATTACTTGAATATTTTAATGAAGTCTTTTTACGACCCCCTTAAGATTTGAGACCCAGCAGGAGTCAGGGCTGTGTTTTACAAAAGAACATATGACTTAAGACCAAATTATTGAATGCATAGTAATTATAAGCTAAACAATGTTTTATTCTATTTGCTTTAAAATATAACAACTGAAATCGAAGTAGTTATAAATAAATGGTTTTATATAAAAAAAATTCTTCAAAGATCATTCCATTAGACTGAAAATATTTACGACTTTGTTGTATGTTCTTTTGAAAAATGCAGTCAAGTATTCTATTTACCGTATGTAAAATATTTGATATTTGTCATAAGTAACATAAAGATTATCTCACACAATGTTCACTGTGAGCTACAATGTAATCATGAATGGTGAAACAACTATATATGTATAGAATGAAGTTCTCTCAAGTGCTAGTTTAGGCAATACATACTTTATAGTACTTCTTTTTGAGAATTGGTGTCCATGTAAGTAAGGGATTTGTGTCCCAGTTGTTTTCTCACTCAGCACTATTTAAGGAATGAATTTTGATTTGATTTGAACATGAAACATATTTAGATTAGGCAGCAGGAATAAATTCAATAGCTACACAATTTATATGAGAATAAACTGGGTTTGGGCAGTTAATGCTTTATAAACTGCAAAGTGAGTTATAAAAAAGTGTAGACTGTTCAATTAATTGTAGAAAAAACAGTCACTTAAATGACCTTAAAATGATATTAAATTGTACAAAACTCAAATGTAACTAAACATCAGGCGGATTGATGAGCTTTTAACGTTAGCCTTATGTGGCATAGGCAACATTCTTTATATGATATAAACTTATTTTTTCAGTCAATCAGGAAAAGCGTTACAAACAAAATGGAATCATGGCCAGATGTAAAAAGTTGTTACAACTTAACAAAATATCCAGCAAAATTTCATACAGTTTGATTTTACTTGTAAGGTGATTGAAGATATTACATTAAATTTAGTGATGGTTATGAACCTAAATAATATATAACCATTAAATCAAAAGGTTAAACAAGCAGTCCATGATCAACCCTTCCTCCAAACACCCCCTCCCCCCCCCCCCCCCCCCCCCCCCCCCCCCCCCCGCGATAAGTCCTATTATTGCAGCCAGGTCATTTAGTAACTCTGTATATATTTATATATGTATTTGGTGTTTTACAGGTATGCCTGCACTGCGTTAGCTTTTGGTCAGACGGGAAGTGGGAAAACTCACACCATGACTGGGCCACCACAACAGGTACAAGGAATTATGGGATAACATTTTGCTGTGCTGTTACACTATTAATGCATTCGGGTATCTTGCAGAAATAAGGGTCTATTTATGGAATATAAAAAATATAAGTTTTTGTATATCAAACAATATACAAGAATGCCTATAGATTCTTTTTATATTCTATATTCAAAGTTTAAGTGATCTTCGTGTTTTGTTTTTTGTAGGATTATTCTAATTAGATCGTTTTGAGTGATATAATATGATATTTTGAATGAAACATTATTTATCTTGTTAACAGTATTTGGTAAAAGAAAACTGTAAATAAGACAATGGAGAAATTACATTGACCTTGTTTTGTTGAACCCTTTCCTAGCTTTTTAACATAATTACTAATCAAACATTTGTGACTGGCTAGTATTGTTTGTGTAGAATGTGCGACATTCCATGATATATGCTAGCATGCACCATTTTTTACATCCTTGCAATAAGTCTTGTTTTTCTCTCTGCTACTAGAAGAGTGAAGGGGTAAGGTGCCAGTTGTCTCTCTCTGCACTATGCACAGCATGTTTGTATAGAGACAGACACTCATATCTCATTCTGTACATTACAATGATACCAAATCACTGGGAGGTCATTTCTGTAGAGATATATTTTGCATGATGATTGTGAGTTATGGAATGATTGTCATTTCTATGCCAATGAATTCTATTCATTGCAAACACAACCCGAAGTGTTGTTCAGTAAGAAAAAATGATTTTAGTATGTGTGTTTTTGAAGCATGAAATAAATATTCAATTTTCCCCAAAATAATTTTTTTTTTTACAAAATTCAGTGATGAATACCAACCAGGATAGGCAACTTCTACGTTCACAGTGTTTACTTCCCAAAATATCACACAAGCCTTAATTGACAAGTATCAAGAACTACGTTCAATCCCAGTAAAAAATCTATTGTTTTTATTAGATTATTTACTACCTCTTGTTAATAAGGGTTGCTTTTGCATGTATTTTTTATCTTGTGCTATAAATGATTTAGATACCTGGTTTATAAGTTTACATTGTCTCGGAAACAGGGCAAATGTGGGCTTGTGGATTTAGAAACTCTGTCATAATTATGATTAGATAAAGGATACAACATGCAAATAACAAATCTAAAATAAATTTAAGATTGCCTTTTAAAGATTTTACATCGTTATATTTGTTAAAATAATAGATATTGAAAGTTAAAATTGACATATAAAATCAGGTATACCGCGAGATATTGCGAGACTTGGAATAGTTGCATATCCTGTTAGTATAAACGTCCCTGCAAGAACTAAATTTAAAAAAGAAAACATTATGACATTGAGGGAGTACCAATACATGTATTTTGAGTGGAGATTGTTTTGTTAATCTTTAGTTAAAATTGTTCAACACTAGGCTTTATACTCTTTCAAAGAAGATATATGAATGTTTCCAATAATTTAAGCAATAAATTGGAATATTAGAAAGTGTACAATATAAATGTACTAGATATGCATACTTTGATACATGTGATTTCAAGTTATACCCAAGATGATGATTAAATGAACTAGCCCAAGACTTGCTGTTTATTTACTTGTTTGCTTGTTTTTGTATTTGACAACATTTGTATATTCTCTACACATTGTTGAAAGTGCCCTATCCACTGGGCTTCCAATGGAAAACTCTGCTTTTTCATTTAGACATCTTTTCATTGTTTTTTTCTTTCTTCTTTTCAGCTATATGAGGAAGAGGTCTGTACAGGTGTTATGAACCTTTCACCTTGTTTTTTGCCCCTCCCCCTCCTAACTCTACCCCACCTTTTGGTGACCTTTAATCAAAATGCTAACTTGAGTTTATGCTGACCTTTTGGGAGAATTTTTGAAAATATAATGATCATGAGGTTACCAGTACTTTAAATCACTAAATTATTGCATTTCTGATTAAACTACATATTTTGCATTTTTTGTTTGCAATTATTCCAGGATGCCCTCAATCTTACTTAAACACTTTTGAGACCACCCCTATGGAATACCTTGCATACCCACAATGCAATAAGTTTGAGCCAACAGTTGCATGGACAATTGTCAATAAATGAAATTATCTGGAATAAAGGAAAAAAATATATATAAAAATGATTAATGACAGCAATTTTAAATCTGGATACATGTTTTGTCTTTTAGGGTTTATTATTCCTTTTAATTCTGACCTACTTTTGACTGGCCCAAATTTAGATTTGTCAACTGGTGTATGTCTGTGAATATGGCCTGTTGCCAATACAACAAAGTCTGATTTAAGATTCTTTCAGTCCTAAATTTTTATGTCTTAACTTGAGCTGTTGGTGACTACTTTTTCTGTACAATCCAGGATAATTTTACTTTTGCCATACATAAGATTTACATTTATAGATAATTCAACACAAGTGGCTTGTCAGTTTCATTATCCTTAGACTAAATTTGATACCGCGCCAGGGTAGTTTATCCCCAAATGGTCCATTTTAGACATACATTCTTTGTCCGTTTAAGATAAACTACTTGAATGAATTTTTTGATAATTTAGATTGTGTTTGAGAAGAATTATGATTTGTTGCACAACTATTGCACTTAAAAAACAAATTCTCAATTTAAAAAAGATAAAGTTATTTCAGAGTATCTGAAACTAAGATTACCCAGGAACCTACCTGGTATATTAGTGAAGGTTCAAACCAAAAAATAAAGTTATAAGTTATTTTCTTTTGAGATATTTTAAGACAGGGGTTCTTGATATGATACAATGTGATCTCAAAACAGTACATCTAATATAAAAAAAGAGATTATCCAAGAAAACCACTCAATTTTTCTGAAGGACCAATAAATTTCTAATTTATTTTAGGATATCATTACATGTATTAACAATAACATAATGTCATTTCTGAGTCATGTTTTTTTCTACAATTGAAGTTAGATCCTCCTATGCCTACATTGGTATTGTAAATTATCCTCTACTTCCCAAAAATAATGCATTTTCAAACTTTTGTGGAAGAAACCTCACACCCTTTAAAACCTTAGGTTTCACCTTGCCTACTTCATACCCAAAACTAAGCAATGCTGTAGTGTTTTGCTATCTGTTTACAGTTTTAGCAACACTGCAGTTTGTGCTCTCTGTTTACAGTTTGAGCAGTGTTGTAGCTTTTGCTCTCTGTTTACAGTATGAGCAATGCTGTAGCTTATGCTCTCTGTGTACAGTTTGAGCAGTGATGTAGTCTGAGCTCTCTGTTTACAGTTTGAGCAGTGCTGTAGTCTGAGCTCTCTGTTTACAGTTTGAGCAGTGCTGTAGTCTGAGCTCTTTATTTACAGTATGAGCAGTGCTGTAGTCTGAGCTCTCTGTTTATAGTTTGTGCAATGCTGTAGCTTATGCTCTCTGTGTACAGTATGAGCAGTGCTCTAGTCTGAGCTCTCTGTTTACAGTTTGAGCAGTGCTGTAGTTTATGCTCTTTGTTTACAGTTTGAGCAGCATTGTATTTTTATAAATGTGCTTTCTGTTTTTAATTTGGGCAGTGCTGTAGTTTGTGCTCTCTGTTTACAGTTTGAGCAGTGCTGTAGTCTGAGCTCTCTGTTTACAGTTTGAGGGGGGTAAGCACCCTGACCCTGACATGGTGGGGCTGATGCAGCGTTCCTTTACCTACCTCCTCCAGCAGGCTGAGGGTGTAGCCGGCAACAAGGTCATCCGGGCTTCCTACCTAGAAATCTACAATGAACAGGTATGTTTCACAGGGAACAGAAACATTATATAGTAAGCGGGTAAATTTCTCAATGAACAGGTATAGTTTATACTAAAAAGGTGAAATTCTAAATGAACAGGTATATTTTATACTAAGATGGTGAAATTCTCAATGAATAGGTATATTCTATACTAAAATTGTGAAATTCTCGATGAACATGTCAAGAATAAAAAAAGAAGGTACTGGCAAAAGCAATGAACAGGTATATACAACAAACTAGTAAATTTCACAATAATCAAACTTTGTAATGATTATTAAACAGCTAAATATCTTGGTGACCACATTGATAATATAAAGGAGCAGGGTTATATTGTAATAGCTACAGATAAATTCCAAAAAGAATGTTAATTTTGTATGTAAAGTAACATTCACAATGAACATGTATTTTTTTTAGGATAGTTACATCTCATACATTGCTGCTGTTTCTATTCCTTTGAAAATGCCAGGTTAAAGTCACTGTGTTAACTTGGTTGACTTCATTCTTTCTAGAGTAGAAAGTTGTTGAGATGATTAAGCATAGGATTGTTATTTTTCAGAACTCTGATTTGTACAGAAATATTGCAATATCTGATTTAAGATAAATAAGTTTCATCCACATATTTATTATTTGTGTGACTGTGCCTCTAGTTTGAACCAGTTTTAAACATATGTTGAAATTCACCAACTTACTGAAAAATTGCGTTATATTAGTTGGAGATATTCTTACTTGCCAGCTATAATGTCTTACGGGAAAGAATATTGGATGTATATGTGATGCAATGATGTATGAATAATGGGCTCTTGGGAAATCAGAATTATGGTACCCCACGTAATGACAGGAATAGTATGTGAGATCAAAATAAAGGCATTCTCTTAATGGCCTAAAGTTAAGATGAATAAAAAGTGGTCCGCCATTGACGATAGGAGGTAAATTGAATAGTTTCCTGTTCTTTCATGTTCTTAAGTTCATTATTGACTATGGAGGGACATTTTCTAACATTAGGCTTTGCAGACTTACTCAAGACTTGAACGTCTAGTGTGTATGTCGTCATTAGATCTAATTGATATGATACCAATACCTGGAGCACAGGCAACAAGAGATCGCCTTTTCTAGTACAACATTTCATGGATAAAAGTGCACTACCTCTTGGGTACTAGAACAATTTAAGACATGAATCGATTAGCTGTATTTCAAAAATAGTTTATGTTTATGTAACAATATTATGTATTGTACACCTTAAGAGGGCTGGAAGACCGTGGCCATTTTTAGGCTATTTTTCTTCCTTTAGACAACGAGCTCTGTATAAAGATATAGGAAAAATGTTACAATTCTAAAGACGAAGTATTTTGATTTTTTCTATATTGATAATAGTGTATTGAGAAAAATGTCAATTTTAAAAGTTTAAGGCAGATCTGATGGGTAATATGTTGACAACCCAGCCTCCTTCAGAGTAACAGTATGGTTTGTGTATCAGTTAAAGGTGAACATTGTAAATACAGTAAATTCAAATAAACTTTTTAGACTTAAGATTGAACTGATTGATATTTACATAATACATATACATGTTGCCTGTTGTTTTTCATTTCTTTTGAAAAACTTAGTTCCCAAACAAATATGCTCACCAATAATTGTTTTATAACATATTGATGCATATTTAACTGACTGCCTGGTGTTTGTAGGTGATAGATCTGCTGAACCCCAATCAGAAGCGCTACCTCCAGGTGCGGTGGTCCAAGAACAAGGGCTTCTACGTGGAGAACCTGTTTGTGGCCGAGTGTGAGAGTGTGGATGACCTGATGGCAGTGCTAGAAGAAGGTCAGTTGTCCTCATTGTCCACCTAATCCACACTTACCTCAAAATCCACTCTTACCTGAAAATCCACACTTACCTAAAAGTCCACTCTTACCTAAAAGTCCAGTATTACCTAATGTTCATGAGTATCTATTCATTTCTTATTTGTTTCAGTCTAAGTGACTAATTAATGTGGTTGACTTGTGAACAGTTTGACTTGGTTGTTATACAGATATGAGGATTGATCCATATAGTTTAAGTGATTCTGATTGCTTTGGACGACTTGATGAACCTTGCAAAAATGTCTACATTTCAGAAATCATGTATTGTGATTTTGGGCATGGTTTTCAATTTCTAACATAGAAACTGAATGAAACATAAGAACACTGAGGAATATTAAGTAGTTCACCTGACCAACTTTAAAAAACAAAAGTGCAAAGCTAATTGTCCAATCATTGCATGTTTTGGTAGCGCTATGATTACCATAGATTTATCACACGATTGGTCAAGTTACAATAATTGTCTGGCACTCCTATTGATTTAACTGCTGTACAATGTTGCATTTAAATGTTTTCTTCTTTGTAAGAACTTCCAATTTGCTTGGGCCAAAGAACTGCAATGTTACGAGCCTAAACATTCATTGATCTCTTTCATTTTCTCAAAATACACGATGGAGTCCATAGGATCCGGCAATATTGGGCCATTAGTGACTGCAGCCGTAAAGTATGTGTGTCAACCATGATTGATTTCTTAAAAGGAAAATAAATTATGTCCTATTCATGTCAAAGATACTGATCTAGCTTAAGGGTTTTTAAATCTTTTGCTGCTTGAATGGAGTGTTTCTTTTCTCATTCATTTAAAGATATTACTGTTTCTTTTAATTCTTGTTTGCAACTTCTTGAACATGACACCACAACAGTAGCCTCCCCTTGTCTGTGGATAACACTGAATGATCTCATGGTCAAGAGTTTGATATGACAAAGCTCTAGTTATGTTTGAAGGGCTTTCCTCTGCATTGGCCCATTATGTTCTTTTTTTAAAATGAAGTCAAGATATGTAAGGGATACTTAAAGAATAAATTAGAATCCTCAACGGTCTTATGATCTTGATATGAAGGGACTCTTGGGAGTTTATGGCTGTTGAGATTGTGGTACTGCTTCCCACAGTTCCATGATTTTTACAGAAAAGTTTTACTGGTTAAAAACTCCATTGCAATGTCATTTTTATGGCACTGGGAAAATACAGAGGTAAACTTTCCAGTGTCATTATGGAGAACAAGTGTCATCATGTTTTAATTGTTAAGTCAACTCACTGTAGGGGATAGGTCATAGAAATAAAACGTTTGACCCAGATATGTCCAAAAGTGTTTCAAGGTTTTACAATGATATTACAGATCAGATATGAAATGAGATTTATATGCTGAAGAATTCAGAGCAACGCCAGTATGTCTCAATGGAAAAAAAAACCAGATGTGGCAAAAGGGAGAGAAATCTAACTAAGCTCAATTGGTCTTTGAAAACAAATCCCAGTTCTCTCCATTTGACCCTGTTTGCATTAGAATGATTCAATGATTAACAATTAATTATTGATTATTAAAATGCAAATGTTATACATGTTATGCCATTAATCAAGGGTATATAATTTAGGAAACTTGAAACAGCAAAAATATTTTACTGGTAATTACATTTGAAACATACCTAATCTGTTTGAAGTAACTTTTATTACCTAGCTGCACACACACATATAATTATACCGGTATTATACCGGTATATATATACATGTATAAAGTTTGTATCAGTATAGAATTTATTGATAAAGCCTAAAAAAAATCCAAATAAAAGTAAATTAATTGATATTTATATGTACATATAGATATAATCTAATGCGTGTAGATAGAAGCTACAAAGATAGGATCTTTTCTTAATAGTAAATATATGCAGGCATGTTTATCTTAATTTGCATGTGTAGTGGTGGTTTTAATAGGTTGGAGCAGAGCAAATTAAATTTTATCAAGACATGCGCTTGCTTACTGCATGTTAAATTGTTTTAAACATTAATAGGTATAAAATTATGTTATTTAAGAACCATGAGATGCTTCTGGATGGTAAATTCTTGATTTTTAATTCTTGAACGTTTAATTAGAAGCATTATATTTGAGTTAGTTTGGTAATTTAACTTATCACATAACAAAAGTGCATATAAACATGTCTATAAACATGTGTATAGGTTCAATGTCATTTTGTTATGAATGCTTTGGATAATCAAACACACATTAAAAGAGATGAATATGATTGCTAAGGAATCAATCAAATTCTTTCTAAGTTGTTGGTCCATGTTTCTAATCTAAGATGCTTAGTTCTAACTTTGTCAAAATGTCACTGAACAGGAAATCATGATTTCCTGTAGAGAGTAGACCTGTACATTAAATTTTCAAAGCTATTTATTATTTTATAAAGTTATTGGAATACATAGTATTACTATTTCTTATGAACATTTAAAACAATTTTGAATTCCTTCTCCAGTCTCAATATATCGAAAAATTAAATATCGGACTAGCCGTGTTAGATTTTGTAATACATGTATAAGTAAACAGATTCGCCCTATGTAAATTTGTAAAGAATATTACAATATTCCTGTATACAAGATGAAACGCTACTTAATTTTTTGATTCAAATAAAAAATCAATCAGGTCAGTTTGAATTGCAAAAAAATGGAATGAGTTCATGATTACTTGCAAAATAATGATTAAAGATCTAATTGCTAGTAATATTCTATAAATTAATCTGGATTTTTCCATTTTCTTCAGCATACATTGTTTAATGTACAAGAAATGGGCCCTGAACCTTACTACATAGAATTTTGTCATTCTAATTTAGAATAAATGTAAACTTAACTAACATCTGATATTGAGCAGGAACAATTACCTTTCATGTCAACAGGTATCTTTATTTGTTAAATGTGAAATAATTTCCCGCAGAAGAAAGTGCTTCAGTGTAGATATACAAAATATGGCAGCAATTGAAGTTATGTAAATACATGCCAACTCATGCTGAAAAATGATTTCTTTATGATTTCTATAAACTTTTATGTACAATGGCGGAATATTGATGGACGAAACAAAGTTTGGATTTCTACGCTGAAAGGTGGGCAAATAATGACTAAGTAAACAGTCAAGATAAACCTCCCGAATAACACAATAGTTACAGGGAACTTTCCACACTGATGAAAATCTCTGGAAATATTCTTATTATGCTGATGTCCCCACCTCTTACATGTCATAGTTAGACGGTCTCTGTTGTAACCTAGGGTTTGATTTGTGTATAATCTAAATACATAGGCGAGAGGTAGGCAGATCAAACAAGGGCAAGGAGATTATAAGACCTGCACCCTTTACAGCACTGCCAAGTCTCAATAAGAAGTATTTTAAACCCACAAAGAAGCCCTAATAGTTGTATTTGTATATTTCTGGGTCTCTTAGTGTGTGTACAAAATGTCCCTATCTGATCAATACTGAATCGCACACTGTAAACTATTATACCCCGAGATAACAATTCCATTTCTATGAGGAGCCTTCATCTGGCCGGATTTTAATTCAACAGAGGAACATGCATTTTGGTCTGTCTCTCCTGTGCTAACGACTTCTGGTGACTGACCATACACCTGGGTGAGATTTTGTATCTGACTATGGCTTTTTGTGTTATTGGGGTGTAAACGTTCGGTTTTATGGTGATTTTGGATGGTGTGATATTGTGTTTAAGTGAATTGTTGATTTGGAGATTTTCGTGTGATTTTGTGTTTAAGTGGATTGTTTATTCAGAGATTTCTTTGCATGTCATAATTTCTTGGGATGCCAGATATTTCTTGGGATGTTTAGGATGTCATATTTGCTCTGGGTTAAGTGTTGTAGTGTACAATATGTGTTGTAGTTAGTAAAGTGTTAAAATCTTCAATTAAGTATAGAATTCAATAATGATCTATATATAGCTCTAATATCAGCCAGTCAGATGAATTATTGAAGGTAATTTCTTTGATAAAATCTGAAAACAGTATTTCTTTTTTTTTTGCTAACTTTACATGTTGTTTCCATTGAAAAGATATACTGTAACATTAAGAGATGGTTCTAACCTTCGGTTGATTGACTTGGCTAATAGAACAGAAAACTTTGTTTTTTAATGATTCCGGTCTCTGAATTGTTTTGTCTTGGGTTAAAGTTTTATTTTGTTATTTGAATTTGGGGTTAGGCTTTTGGTTTGGAGGATTAATTTACCTGTAATCTTTGTCCCCTCAGAATACGAGAAGCATATCTCTGGTAAAAAGAATTTGTAATATACAAGCTAGGCTAATTTGAAACTTAATGATGCACCTAGAAGTTGCACAAATAAATTATTAAACATTGAGTTCTTTTCCACTGAATTGATGTTACATCAACCAAACGATTGTAATGGAGACACCATGGTATACAAGAAACTATCAGGTCCATAAAAGGGTAAAATAATCATTACTTTTAAGTGATTTAACTTATGTTTATGGAACTGGTAATTTTTTCACCTGCAGGATCCATTATGAATTATGTGATCTTTAATGTGGTGTTGTAATACCTTTTGCTGTAAATAATCACATATTAGCTTTCAGTTTAATGAGGTGTATTAAAGTCTCAAATTGCTTCAAATTTTCCTCATTTGATATTTAACCCTGACAGTGTGTTTATTGATGCTGAAAAACGACACAAAATATTAATACTTTTGGAATTAAAGGTCCAGTAGCCCCTAAAATATGGAACAACTTTACCATTCATAGAATTATTGGATTAATGAAATTTAGGTGAAGCTTGCTCTACTTAAAAATTTTTCATTTAAACTGACTTATCTGTGAGGTTACCATCAAATTGAGGATCACCAGTAAGCAGGAACTGCCACTCTTAGTTTCCCTCTAATTGTGTTTGAGTTTAAATACTGGTATAGATAGGTCAAGGTATCAGAAGATGGCACCGCAATGTATTGTCATTGATAATTAAGCTAGGTGTGCAGGGACTGTGTTTGATTGTAACAAGATATGGCCAGTAGACAATGATCGTAAGGCTTTAAATGTCTCCCCCCACTTCAATGAGTGAAAGTACTCCATTGTTTCTTGTCTCATTGGAACGCTCTTTTGATATTTATGCAAATCAATAGGAACTCTGATAAAACAAAGCAGTTATCACCTGTGAAAGTTTTTACAAAGAAGAAATGTCAAATGGGGAGATGTAACCAATTGCATGAATGGTTGTGTACTTTATGAACAGAATCTCTCGTAATTGACTGGGTGTTTTTATTGTGTTTGCTGCCGAATAAAACATTGGGATTTATTTAATTCTTAAGACTTGTTGTCAGGAGTGGTGTTAAATGGTGGTGATTCATGATGAGGAAAATTTTCAAGTTACCAGAGTTGTGTAGCACTTGTTCAAAATGAGCCATTTGTCAACCACCCCTAGGGATCTCATTCCCTCTAAGACAAAAGAGGGGTATAGAAATAAGACAAAAAGGAGGGACAGGCCAAAATTATTTCAATCCTCTGACTCCCACAGGCCTGACTATAGACCCCATGTGGACTTAACGCCACGGACAAAGATACGCCCGACATCATTTCCAGAGGATCAAATTAAAGAAAATGAGGGAAAACATAACAAAGAGTACTGGAATAAGGAGCATGGAAACAGGCCTTACACAGACAGTGATAGAGAGACTGGGAAACATGTGAAGAGTTCTAAGATTCCAAGACACAGAATAGGAAATAGTAAATTGGAAAACGGCAGTGTTGTGAAAGGACAAGTACCTGTTCGTATAAATGATCAAGCTTCAAATAAACTAGTCTTAAAACAAAGCAAGATGTCTAGCAAAAACTTCACTGAGAACCAAATGTGGGCAGAGAGTCCTCGAAGTGAAGGAAACAGGAGTAGAAAACCACAGCAGTTTGAAATCAATGTAGAAATCACCCCACATCCCAAACCCAGGACCTCTGATCAGTTAGAGAATGGTCAGTCTCCTAGGGGTACCCCAAGCAGTCATCGCCCTTCTAGGAACCAGTATGTTCCAAGTCAGTTCTCTCAACAGGAAGAACGCGGAACTCGCATGGGAAACCAGTTTAATGACCCTCAGGGCCCCCGGAGCCCAGCTAAACACCATAGTGAGGGGCTGACCTCAAGTGAGTCTAGAGGTCCCAGGGACCCAGGCAATAATTACAATGTGAGGCATATCCATCATTCCAGGTCATCTCAATCCAGCCATACAGATAGTGGAGACAACCTGAGCAGGACCAGCAGGAACAAGAGCTTTGAACCCTCTGTGCAATATGTGATGAAGTCCAAAGGCAATTCTAGGTCTTCTTCAACATCCAAGGCCCCTGATCCAAACCTACCTGGCTTTGGGAAACAAGCATCAGTCATTAGGTCCCCTAGTAACTTTAGTCAGGGCCACTACAGTGCTGACCAGTACCGCGACAGCTCCAGAGTCAGTGGATCTCAGTTAGTAGATAGAAACAACGGAAATTATCAGCAAAGGAGTGAGACCAATTTTGATTATTCAGACCGAAAAAATCTACAGCAGAGATATGTAGATGAGAACGTGAATTCGATGCAATCTTCTCGTAATCTGCCTAAAAACAATGGTGAGATGAATGAAATACGCAGTGGTAAATCTGTACAGTTTTCTGATGACCTTAATGAAAATGTGTCAAGGACAAGTAATCACTCAAATCAAGGTCAACAACAACGAAATGTTGAGGACTCTCAGAGATATAATAACTCAGATTCAAATTCGGTTATTGGTCATAAGCCCCAAAAAGAGCCTACCCACAACCAATCTTACCCTCAGGAAGACCAGCCTATGCCAGACTCAAACAATATGAGTGGTAATAACCCAAACAACGAGTACAAGTTCCCAGACTCGGAGGAGGAAGATGACCAGTTGGACTTGGATGACATAGATTCTGTGTATGAGGGAAACGATGCATACTTGTGTTATCTGATGACGGACGACGGAGGAATGGCTGGGCCGTTACGACTGGACATCAATGATGTCCAAGTGGGTCTCCCCAGTCAAGTTGGGGTCAAGGAAGATGAGCAAGGTATGGTATTGAAAGCTATGGATAGCTCATTCTGTGACTGAACACACAATACTCCCTCGTCTCTATATTTTCTTTTTAATTCAAAACAAGGCAACAAATAACAAACACTCCAATTTTTATGTAAATTTTCACTACTCAATGACTTGCAATTGAAATTCTGTAGACTGTTTGTATTTTGTTGCTCGGATGCTTTGAAGTATCAACTCTTTTATTGATGTTGAAATTGATTTGACAATTATACACACCACATGGTGTACTTGAGCACAATCTGCCATTCTGGTATGTGTGAAAAGTGATCTATATATTGGACTGATTTCTGAGCTTTAATCTTAGAAACAAACCTTTTTCACTTGATATATAGGTGTATGGGAAAACTTTTCAAACAGAAATCAAAGTAATGTCATTTTTACATATAAATCAAGTTTTTATTGGATGTTGTAAAAGTTTAGAATACGTTTTGCATTTTCTTACTTTATTGAGCCCCTTTTGTTGTCTACTATATTGAGTATTAGGAAGCAACCCCCCCCCCCCCCCCCCCCCCCCATCTAACAATGTAAACACTGTAGAATTACTCTTTCTAATCATCACAATGTGATATCAGGAATGTAATACACAGATGCTACAGCTGTATATCTATATAAGTTCTGACAATCAGTGGCCAGTCCTCTGATAGATGGTCATGGCTGTTTAATATGCATACTCTGTGATTAATGCTGCTGTTCAGACAGATTAGGTCTGGATTTAAAGGATTAGTCGCATGCTCCTTCAGATCAGAGTAATGAATTTTCTGTGTAGTTTATCTACCCCAGTGATAGTATTGCGGAGATGACTGTCTGCCTAGCCCCTCAAAGAGTGGACCATTCTATTCATACCCTAAGACTTGGAGCAGACAGAATCTGTGTATTAGGGAAAAATAAACAAGACTTGAATACCATTGATTTATTAAAGGTTTTATTTACAAACATATTACATTCAATAATTAATTGAATGTGATTCAATTAAATTCCATGAAACCCCTCCCATATTGAAAACTGTGGACAAATACTTTAATGTCCTTGCTTGGGATTAAAAAATATTTTAATTAAGATTTGCTACAACAGCTCATTGTGGTGACGTCTTTAGAATTGATTCAATCAGAAGTTTAAATTTCATATCATTTTCCATCTTTTCTCACTGCGACAAAATGACTCAAATTTGGGAAAACAATGAGGAATTATATATATTTTTCATCAATATTCACCAGAAAAATATACAATTATGTACTTGCCAGAGGATTTACATCTTTGTTTCAGTGCACAATTTCTAAATAAGCAATTACAAACATATGGATATTCACCAGAAAAATCATTCAACCAAGAAATTGTCTCACATTTTATGCATGTGAAGATATATAATTCATAGTAAAAAAAAAATGTCTTTACCTGAAACAACCATTAGCAGATACTTTTCTGACATAAGCTTATACATGGAGCATGTAGTTTTAGAAGACGGTTGAAACCCAATATTGCATGCATTTAATACCGTATTAATCTCATTCTTTAATTACATTTTCTTAATTCCAAGTGTTACACTAATTTGCAGTGTTTGTTTTACAGATAATTTCATTGTCAATGATTTGCAGATACATGTAATTTCATTGTCAATGATTTACAGATAATTTCATTGTCGATGATTTACAGATAATTTCATTGTTGATTATTTACAGATAATTTCATTGTCAATGTTTTATACATAATTTCATTGTCAATGATTTACAGATAATTTCATTGTGAGTGATTTACAGATAATTTCATTGGCAATGTTTTACAGATAATTTCATTGTCAATGATTTACAAATAATTTCATTGTCAATGATTGATGATTTATCGGTATTCTCAGCATCAACGGTTAGAGACAATCTTCACTAGCTGCTGCTGGTTTTTGTGTAACTGATAAGAGATGTGTAATTTTTGTGTTGTGTAGGTATGAGGAACAGACAGACAGGCTCGCACGGCCTGAACGAGTTCTCCAGCAGAAGTCACAGCATGCTGACCCTGACCGTCGACACAGAACAACAGGATCCAGACGATGAAAACCTCTACCTGACCAAACGTGGGAAGCTCACTTTTGTAGATTTAGCAGGTAACATGTTTACCCTGATGACTTCAAGATGTTGATGTGTCAGCCCTTGAAGCTTTGGTCATTGTTTACCTTTTAACTCATTTCAGGCAGTGAAAAGGTGAAGGACTCAGAGTCAAGTGACATGACCCTGAAAGAGTCCAACAATATCAATAGGAGTCTTCTGGTGCTAGGTAAGTCAGGTAGAAAATGGGGGATAGTTAAGTAGGTAGACAAAGGGGGAGGGGGTAAGTCAGGTAGATAATGGGGGATAGTTAAGTCAGGTAGATAATGGGGGATAGTTAAGTCAGGTAGACAAAGGGGGAGGGGGTAAGTCAGGTAGATAATGGGGGATAGGTAAGTCAGGTAGACAAAGGGGGAGGGGGTAAGTCAGGTAGATAATGGGGGATAGGTAAGTCAGGTAGATAAAGGGGGGGGGGGGTTAGTCAGGTAGATGATGGGGGATACTTAAGTCAGGTAGACAAAGGGGAAGGGAGTTACTCAGGTGTTGATAATGGGGGATGTTAATTCAGAAAGACAAAGGTGGGAGGGGATAAGTCAAGTAGATAATGGGGAAAAGTTAAGTCAGGAAGACAAAGGGGGAGGGGTAAGTCAGGTAGATAATGGGGGATAGTTACATCAGGTAGACAAAGGGAGAGGGAGTTAGTCAGGTTGATAATGGAGGATTGTTAACTCAGGTAGACAAAGGGAGAGGGAGTTAGTCAAGTAGACAATGGGGGATAGTTTAGTCAGGTAGACAAAGGGGAAGGGGGGAAGGGGGGAGAAGGTTCTAGATTTATGCTTGTAATATCAATATCTGGTAATACGTTAGGCAGGCAGGCAATTGGGAATATGTGTATACTTGTTATATCAGTCAGTGCAAACAAATAATCAAAGTGCATAGAGAAATCCACAGTGTAAAACCCTATACAAGGAATATCTCTTTAAGATCTCTTTAAAATTCAAACAGAAGCCGAATTGAATTAAAACCTTTAGTCAAACACTATCATTAAATTTTATTATAACATTTCAAAAATATGGAACATAGCTTTAAGTGGTGTGAACATTAATTCCAGTCTGTTGTAAAGATTTAATTTATATGCTTGTGATTTCACTTTGGCAAAAAAATGTCAGGATAAATGTTGGCTCTAAAACTTCAATTTGGAAATTCTATTAGACAAATCTGGGGAATGATCCTTTTAATCGGCAATCCCAGTGCATGTGCTTGTACTTCATTCCACAGAAATCTATTTGTACATGACATTATTAAACTAGCTCCCCTGAGTCACATTAATGGAAGAAAAGTTAAATATGCAGAATTCTAACAGTACTTAAAAAGTAGAATTTATAGTAACATATTTGTAGTTTTCAAAAGTACACTGATCAAGATATATGATGACCCCAGTACTACATTTAATAATGTATTACCGTATATATTAGGAAGTGTTCTTGCATTGCCCCATAGCAATAAGATATATATATTGGCAATTTTCAAAATATCTCATTGTTTCTTGGCTTTTTTTTTCTTCAGGAAATTGTATATCATCTCTTGGTGATCCGAAAAAGAGGCAGGGTCATATTCCATACCGGGACAGCAAACTCACAAAGCTTCTAGCGGACAGCTTAGGGGGTAACGGAGTGACTCTGATGGTGAGTTTGAACTGGCAATCAACAGTTCCCTAAGGGTAGGGGATTAAGGATATGGGGATGGGGTGGTGTTGAGGTGATCCTTAAGATGAGAATGTGTGACATGAAATCACTAGAGTTGTCATGTGGCTTTCAATCGTCGAGGCATGTGTCAAACATTTCGACTAAAGATGTGTCATTATTTACTTGATGTATCTGGGATGTACTTTTCATTTTCATTTCTTATGCATGTGCTCTTGTATGAGAAATCTTCTTTCCCCTTTATTTGAAAACAAATATGGATTCCAATGGTTTTTGGGGTACTTATCATCAGTGAGAAATGGGAAGGTATTTACACCTGGGATGTACATAGGTGAGCAAGGTGAAAAGTAAACTTCAGGTAATAAAAGGGGACGTCTTATCTCTGAAAGTGATTGATATAGAGGCATTAAAAAAAGACCTTGATCACAAACCCCCCTGGAATGATAATGGAAATGTACTCCTAACAATACATGATCTGTATTGTGCTATACACCAAGGTGTGTTTGTTTTTTAATTTGAGAGAAAATTGATCTCATCAAAATTTTATGATTTTTAACATCAGGTTTTCAGCACACCTCAGAACTGATAAATATCTTCTTTACACAGAAAATACAAAACATCAGCCATATTGATTCTACCCAAGACTTTCTGAATCACTAAATAATGGTCAATAATTGACGATCATTGAAACGGAGAGATTTGGGATAATCCTTGTGTTGGCAATTCAAAACCATTAGATATCTAGGGGGCCACATTGAGACTGGACAGCAATGAATAACCCCTGTACTGATCAGTAATTAGGCCATTTTTTATAACCTTTTTACAACCCCTACCAGGGGTCAATTATCAGGTCAATTTTAATGTGCCTTAGAACAACTGTCTTTGAAATGGTCAGCGAAAAGGTCACTCTTAGTGTGTTTCATGTGTACATATTTTTACCCAGGACGCTTTTGCTTTGATTGAATGCTCTATGTATTTGTTTTGAATTTACATTTGCAAATAAGTTTTTTTTAATATATGAACCCATAGATAAGCAAAAACGTTCATTTCTGTGTTAAAATCTTAACATGTCAAAAGGTCATAATTTTGACATCACACTGATCACCGCATGCGGTTATGGTTTGACGGTAGCTTTATTGTATACATAAGAAGAGTTACATATATATTTCTGAACAATTTGTCTTTCTTAAATGTAAGTGTAAGTAATAAACAGCAATGTTAAAAAGTTCACTGGGATATGAACTTGGTTGGTATGTGATCAAATCTTCTGAGAAGGCCCTCTGCCTTCACAGGATTTGATCAGGTGACTAATCAAGTTCATATCACGGTGAAATTTTTAACTTACTGCTTATTTCGTAATTGTACATGTACTAGTAAATAATGGATTAAGGGGAAAGATTTTAATGATTGTATTTATTATAGGTACAATGACAACAGTTTACATGCTTTATATGAATGTTCTGTTATTAACAGATTGCCTGTGTTACCCCATCTTCCCATCATGTTCATGAGACTATCAACACTTTACGCTATGCCAGTCGAGCCAAGAAAATTAAAACAAAACCCATTGTCAAAATGGTAGGTATAACTGGTTGAAAACCAAGCTCAGAAAACTTACTTTTAGGAACATGAAAAAAAATGGAAAATTTGGGACATTTGAATAAGTCTGATGACAATCTCTGTTCGTGTGACCAATTTCACTTTACCTGTATTGTTTTGATTAGGGTATTAAATAGTATCTATTACTTCATTCCACAGTTTCTACTTTTTTACAGGATTTTGTTTGATATTTGTAACATCTTTTTGATTGATTTGGCTAATGTTGTAGGACCCCCGAGAGAAGTTAATTCTGAGTTTGAAGCGGGAGATAAAGATATTGAGGAATGAGAACGGATACCTGAGGCAACAGGTAAGTTGTCCCCCCTGTTCATCACCTGTCTGACCCTCAGTCACCCGCTTACACAGGTCACAGAGTGTTCTATTGATTTCTCAGAATTCTCCCAAGTTATTACACTTAAAGAAATGCTGATACGGGGACAAGTAAGGGGTCATGCTCCCTGGTTCTTCATCTCGTCATATTACTGTATTGATTCTCTAAAATTGATTGGAAAATGTCTTAATCACAGTGTTATTCCTTTGATTTATAGCTAGAGTTTCCTGCCAAACCCAAAGGAGAGCTACAGAAATCCAATGACGAAAAATTCATGAAGTTTTTAAAGACACAAGGAAAAGGTAAACAGCTGACTTTAATTCTGTTTCATAAAACAACCTTTGATCAAGACCTCCACTAGACCAAATGTAAATTTTGAGGTTACATGTTTTTCTGTTGAAATACATTAATCAACAGTATGGACATGCAGACCAAAATATATCTTAATCCTATCAATAACAGTAGACTTTATTGAACATGTATAAAATACTTACATCTGACAAAACATTTTGACCATATTAAGACGACAGTTCACCAAGTAAAGGGTTTTTTGCTGTCTCTTGTTGCAGTGCATTGAGTTGTAGAATAAGAGAATTATGTATGCTCTATATCTCAATGAAAAATAATGCATTTAATTTTTCACAAAGAAGCACAAAGAGCAATTATAAAAGTACAAAATGTTTATAAAACAGTTAGTGGATTAGCTATTTTTATCATTGTAGATACAAACGATCCAAAAACCAATGTAAAGGGTGGTACAGAGGCAGGTCTCTATGAGATGTTGCAAGAATACATGATAGAGAATGAATCTCTCAGGTGAGTTACAGTTTATAGAACTATGACTGTCAGCTCTATGGCAGTATTGTGTTCATTAGCTTATTAGGATCAGCCATGCAACCATGTTCAATGAAACCATTATAAAAATTAAGTTAATGGCGTGTTTTCATTTCTGTGTTTGTAGGACAGAGAACTCGGAGATGCATCAGGCCAAAGACAAGGTTAAGCGAGAACAACAGTTGATGTACAGAGAGAACGAGAGACTGACAAAGGTTATTGAGAAACTGGAGAGAGAGATTAATGGGTATGACGTCAATATCTGTAGGGAAAAAATGTTTTGTTTTTTTATTTTACAGAATGTGGAAGAATGCATATTGATTTGTTTCTGTCTTTTTTCCAATATTTTTCATTTTGTCTGTTTTAAATGTGAAAAGAATTATTGATTTTATTCAATTATAAAATTATTTTATTTGTGTACTGGTATGATCAATGCCCTGGAAAATTCATACAACAAACAGAAACTTTAGATAGATCAAACACCAAGCTTTTTACAATTCCTACAAGTAAATCTTTTGTGAATAGATGTGATACAACATAGGAATATTTTTGTAGCATTCATAACAGTTTCACAATTATCCGAGTAATGATTTATTTTCCAATGTATTGATTGTTTAGGGAAGATGTATTAGAATGTTCAATGACTGTATTCTCCAGAATTATCTTAACTTTTTATATTTGAGTAAGAAAAAATTTGATTTTCTAACACAATCTTTTATACCTTTTAGCAAAAACTGAGATTAAAGATAGACATAGATTTATTTTGATATGATAACTTAATTGTTTTTTACTCAGTGTGGTACTTAAATTTTAAAACTAAATCATTGTTCAAATAATATTGAGATAATTGAATCTTTATTGCATATATTGATTTATTTCTACAACCTCTCTATCATGATATGTTTTTATACCCCACGCAACGAAGTTGTGAGGGTTATAATGTTTTTGATTGGTCAGTCAGTCAGTCAGTCAGTCAGTCAGTGAGTCCTGTTTTTTATAAGCGCAACTCCTTTTAAACCGCTGCACAGAATTTAGTGAGACTTTGTAGGCATTTAGGACACAATGTGTAGATGTGCATATTACCAGGATAGTCCCGATTCCTTTATTTTTCTGGGAATGTCGGCCCTTTTGAACTTAAGATTTTGGCCCTATGTTGAATATAGTAATGAACAGTTTGTAAGCACAACTTCTTTTAAACAGCTGCATGAAATTTAGTGAAACTTTATAAGCATTTAGGACACAAAGAGTAAATGTGCTTTTGAACTTACAATTTTTGAAGTTGTTGTAGACAAAGGAATAAATTTACAAATTTGCAGGAAGTTTTTTGCAAGTTATGCCCTTTATCATACATGTATTATTTTGTGTAATACCTTGCCATTCATTATTGTATCATTGTCAAGTAATAGGGGAGTGTGGGGTTACTGAGCTTGCTCACTTTTTCTTTCATGTGTTGATGTATTGATAGACTTTCTTCAATTGACAGTCGGTCGGGCGGAGGAAATGGAGGCTGGCAGAGACAGCCCAATGGACCCCCTCCCCAGAGACAGATCAATGGGCCTCCCCCTCCCAGGCAGGTCAACGGCCCACCCCCTCCCAGACAGTCAGGTGGGCCACCCCCTCACCAAAACCTTCCACCAGAACAGTATTATGATCAGGGACCACCGCCTCCCAGGCAAGGAGTGAACAAACCCCCACCAAACAACCAGTGGAAGGGGACACCACCTCAACGCCCGATCAATAACAGGCCTCCGGTGAGAATTCAAATCAAATTTTATAATAATTGTAATATCTTAATGAAAAATGGGATCATTGAAGGAGGGTTTTATCTTTGCAGTTGTGTTGAACACATGTTTTTCAATTGTAGCCAGATCAATATATTCCTGGCCCCTCCCCACAGGCTGGGAGGGGTAAGCAGTCCACCCCTCCAGGTGGACCAAAGCGCCCACCTCATAGGCTCGCTGATCCCATTGCAAGAACAGGCAATATGTGAGTTCATCATAATTATTAATCAGTCACATTTCATTCAAAAGAATAGAAGTAGAGTGATTGGCAAGGAAATGTCTTGCATTGGTTATCTGCTGTTTTGTTCAGTAAACGAGAGATGGTTTTTAAAAATTTTCATTACAAATGTTATTTTCACAACAGTCCCCAAGAATACGTTCAGAACGGAATAGGAGGTTACCCTGACGATGGATATATGTCACCAAGGGGACGACCTTCACCTCTCCACAATGGACCAATCAGACAAGGTATGATTTTCATTCTTGTGGCAAAATTACATTGCAATCCAAATAAACCTCAAGAAATAATTTTCAATGTAATAAGTTCACTTAAACTGAAAGTGCCATTTACACCAATCTGATGATTATTTCAAACATTCAAAAGCTTTCATATACATGTAGCTTCCACATTTTCGAAAAGTTGACTAAAACAATGAACTAACAATGACTACCTTAGGTGCTGTAAGCAGTTTACTACAAGATATACGCTCTGGGAGATTCTCTCAATTTTCTGCTGGTCATCATAATCTGCATCAAATGCATAAAATCGGTTACAGTATGCCTAACTTGTCCTCTCGTGAAACTCACACAGCAGACGTAGGCTTCGGTTCTGCATCTAAAACTCCCTATGTTCGTAAAATCCACACAGCCATTGACCGTAAGTCATAGAGAATGCGTTCTGTGATAGAGGGGATAAAGAGTGCATGCTGTGGTTCTCTCTTCTCAGCTGACCTGAAGCTCTTCATTATGTTTTTGCATTGTTTGATAGGGCTTTTATTTTTGGTTGATTGGTGCGGTGTTGCGGGGACATTATAGCCCTGATTTGATTTGAAAGTAGAGATTCTATTTTAGGAACTTGTTTAAGAACTTTCTATTTTCTGTTTACTTGATGTTTAATCCTGCTCTGTTGACATGCAGCCACCAATAATCAACAGAGAATGGAGTGAGAAGGGAGGTAATCAGTCGCTTTATAACACATTGAGCCCAGGTTTATCAAGTCTTAGATTGTCTACATGACTCTAGTTTATGTGTGTTCTATATCGTAGCACTATGTTGTAAATATGTTAGCACCCTGCATATTATATTATGATAAATGCTATGGATTTTTACACTCCTCAATAAATTGTTATATTATTGCGCAATGATATGACTTCACCACTAGCTAAGCCATTTTAATTCTCACTGCTTGTTTTTTAAGGCTTACAAAAATAAAATTCTCACGCATTTATAAATTGAAAAATAACAATTGAAATCTGATTGATACAAGAAATTTCTTATGATACTGCAATATTTTGCTAAAACTCACACATTGGTACAGGAGCAAGTAGCTGCGGCCATGCTTCTCGTTGCTATGGTCACTGATCAGTGGTCATGTTTTGTCGTTACAGTCTTCTATGACGAGGAGGATGACACATTTAGTAGAATTGGTGGGATAACTTATAGACTTCGTGCATTGCACTCGACACCTCTTTATTTAGTGTGAAGTGAATCTCTTCCAACTTTTATTTTCTAAAACACTTCTTATGAACATGTTTTAATCACTCAATCAGATCTGGAATTCTCTTATTCTTGTTGTTTTCAAACCACAGTTGAAGTTTATTAAATGCTCTTTATGGTTAATCCAAGACACCAAATTATCCTGCATTTATTGATTTGGTTCAAGTAGACAATACCAGATTACACAACAGAATGAGATGCATGGTTTCATACCTGGTAAAACAAATTCTTAAAATGTGGATATTTCTATAATTTAAAGAGTTAGTAATTTGAAAAAGTGTAGAGAAATAAAAGATATGTCATTACTTGAGAGCTATGCACTGTTTGTAAAAAAAATGTTGGTACAACAGAACAGAGGCTGCAGATTTTCAATCTCTGTACATCACTAATCACAGTTCTACACATACTTAGTTATAGTGTTACCACACCATCAGACTCTCTCTTGTATTATGTCTAGAAACACTGATATTTTGTGTCTATGCTCTAAAAAACTTTCACAGGCTTTTATTTAATTTTTTTATTTGATTCTTTTAATAGGTTATAGTTAGTTAAATTATCTGATAAACTTGTAGACATTTTGTACCTGTGTTGCTTAAAATGGTTTGTTTTTAAAGTTTAGCTACCCATAGTTCAGAATTCAAAAGTTTTGTCTTTAATTCATCCACATTACAAACTGATGAAATATAACCTATAAATAACATTGATGTTCTAGGCTAACTGATTGTGTTTATCCCTCAGTGATTGTTAGCTCCCTGTGATTGTAACGCTAGACTCCTGTATGTAACTGATTGGTTTTATTTTCCAGAGTCACCAGCTCGCTACAATGATAGTCGCCGGTCTTCCCAAGTCTCCACTTCAGGTCACCTTCCCATCATTCATTACCTACTTCCTGTTAATTTAGAATGTGTGATTAAATGTATAACACTAGACTTGGCTAATGATATTAATAATACTTGTGTTACAAAGATTTCATTCATTCTCTGTATGTTAATTTCTGATTTTTTTTTTTTTTTACAGATTCCATTAGGAGTATGAATGCAAAATTAAAACAAGAAATTTATGAACTAGAGGGTGAAATAGAACATCACCATCATGTGAACCAAAGGGCGAAAAGTATATATGGCTCTCAGGCCTCGATGCGGTCCGGGCCTCGATGACGTTGAACTCACAATTATTCTGTGCTTTAATTCCTTAACGATACGGGCCAAATACTTACAGTATGGCAGAAAAAGTGCATTCAGTTTATTGTATACCAAAGATTTTCCCAGAACCTAGTAAGGATCTGGATTCCTGTGGTAACTAGATGTTTCCTAGGCAACCGGACACACCGGATCAATCTGGAGACAGTGTCGGGAATGTTCATCAGTAGAGTAGAACAGAGACTTCAAAATGAGGTTCATTCTAGATCCATTCCCGCATGGAGACTGTTCCAGTGTTGAGGATGTCTGGATACCACTTGTCAAAATGATTCCGTCCATATTTATTTTCATTTTACATGCTTTAGACTGGGAGAGTGTCAAGGGACATAACTTTGACAGAATTGACGTAAACTTATCAAGGGCTTTCTTCATATTCCGTCCATTTAAGATTACATGTTGAAGTTATACACATGTATACATTTAGTTGTAATTTTGTTGAGTTTTATAAGTTTATTCTTGTTATTTGTGTTTTTATACCATTTTAAAATATTTGTTTAATTTTTACAACTGGAGAAGATATACATGCATGTATTATTGCTGCTCAGTATAAAGTCTTTTTTCATACATATGTACTCTTCACACTATAAATGTTCATTTTGTTTCTGAATGGGTGCTGAGTAGGCATTAGTATTCACGGTTAAATTACAAGGTATGCAACATGAAGAATCGCTTCGAGAATAACCTCTTGAATCAGATAATGTTGAAAAAAGTCAAATTTATGTGTCTATTTGTTCTTAACTTTTAAAGGTAATAATCTAAAGTTCTTACTAAATATATTTCATTGTAAAGGCTGATGATCAGTACATGAATTATAAGTGTACACGTAAACTGGTACTTATAACCACATTTCCTAAAGAGCATGATCAATAATAATGTAAGGCTCATAAAAAAGCCAGATTGTAGTTTGAATGGTCTGAGAGGTTGATCACACGATGTCTTGGGTTCTTTGATTTGGTGAGTTATTTATTTACGTGTGTAAGGTTGTTCATCAGGTGCTGGTCAGGACTCTGACCTGGTGTTATATTAACAATAGAAATATTGATTGATCACATGACTTCACAGACTCGGCTAAGTGCTGTTATTTATATCAGAATCTTCAAAAATTAGAATACATCACAAGGAACAATAAAAGAATGAAAATGACCTTTGTATGCTGTTATTTGATTTGCTACTGAAAGAATGAGCAGATATATTTTACACTGGCAAAGGTGTACCCAGAAACCTAACATGTAGGTACATGTACCAGTATGTAAACTACTGTTAATTTAGGAACAGCAATACCATCTAGGGGACAGGACAGTCTCTTTATGCAACAAAACTGGCAGTAGGTTTTATTAAACATTCCATCTTGATTGTCCTTGATAAGCTTGGCCATCGTTTATCATTCCCCCAGTTCATAGTGAATGATGACAAAAAATGCAGTTTAAAGACAGAAATCATGACATATCCAACAAGAAATGTTTGTGAAACACTAATGACCCCTCCCTTCGAGACCTCTGAAGAAATGAACAGAAAGAGCAAATACTTGGAATTTTTCCAAGTCTAAGGGGCATAACTCTGTCATAAATTGCTCAATCATATCCAAAATCGAACTTGAACTAGATATTATTATGATAAATCTGTATACCAGATTTCATTTCAGTAATTGCAACCTCTGAGAAGAAAATGAGCGGAAACTGCAAATAATCTTTTCTAAGTCCAAGGGGCATAACTTTGTCAAAAATTGCTCGATGTACTCAAAATCAAACTCGACCTAGATATTTTTATGATAAAATGTATATCAAATTTCATTTCAGTAAGTGCAACCTCTGAGAAGATAATGAATGGAAACTGCAAATAATTGGAATTTTTCTAAGTCCAAGAAGCATGACTCTGTTCGATCATACCCAAAATCGAGCTTGACCTAGATATTATTATGATAAATATGTACACAAAATTTCATTTGATTACGTACAACCTCTGTGAAGAAAATGAATGGAAACTGTTGGTGGACCGACCATGAATGGGGCATACAAAAAAACCCGTACATGTATGTGTGATACATTTATTTTTAGACTAAAGCAATATTGCACAATTCAATATCACAGACAAAACTTGTTCAGGTACATATACATATTATGCAGTCATCCTTGTATACATTTTAGCTAGAAATGGAAATACTGAACAGACTATATACTGTAGATTCCTTATTAAACATGAGGAATCAATATACACGTAAATTGCGAGAAGCAGCCCTCGTGGATTCTAATATCTTGCTTTTATTTTTCAAACAGTTTGAAATATATGAAATAATAACAAAAAGATGGGTGCTCGCGTTTTAAATTTTCACACATTTGATACAAAACAGCGGAATTAAGTTACACCATCAAATAAGGAATTTATAGTGATTATAAATCTACATATTTAGTGTTGTACTGCTTTCAACGATATCCTACATGTATATAGCACAACTCATCAATAACATAAGTTTAATTTTTGTGGTAAGGGTACACTGTGTGTGTATAATGTTTGGTTTTCTTTACCAGTGAGAGGAACAACACATCAGTGCACAATACAATTACAGTACATGTACGTGTGTAGCTTTAGCATGTGTTGACAAGAGGAATTGATTGGGCATAATGCATTGAATGACAATATTATCTCTAAAATGTTTAAAATGTACCTTGTCCTGAATTCCAAAATTCAAAATAAAAGTTAATGAATTGTCAAACCTTTGGTGATCATGCTTAATAAATTAAAAAAACCAAAACATACAGTACACACAGTAAAACTGTTTAAAAGCTATCCTTGAAATTTGACTCAGTCTGTAAACTGTTATCAGTTTTTAAAAAATTAATATTTAAAGACTCAGAAATAGAAGCACATCTTATATAAGTTGACATATTGATAACAACAAAAGATCTGGCTGAACAATTCAGGGAAAGCGAATGAAATGTAAAAGACTTAAAGTCAATACATATATGGTTATAAAGTTCTTATCCCAAAGTCACATTGTTATACAGCAATTCTTATTATGACAGCGATCCTCAACACGATTGATTCAAAATTACTGGGAGAAAACCCTTACAATGGAATGTTTAATTTGGTAGACTGAAACAGACAGTGTATGGAATATTCTGCTAATAAAGTAAGACTCTGGCCTCATAAAGTATCAGTATGGAATATTCTGCAGATATAAATGGATCTACTCAAGAATATGGCCTTAGTATGGAATATTCTGCTGATAGAACTGGATCCAGTCGTAGGACTTGGCCCTCCAGCTCAGGAAGCACTCCTTTATGATTCGCTTCATGTACTCAGCCGCATCATGCTCCGTTGCCATCGGCTGGAACCTGTCCTTGAGCTGTTTGATGGTCTGACCCCTGAAGCATGGCAGCCCTGTGTCCAACATGAGAGACACCAAGGTGATGATTGTCTCGTGGTAAGGTCTGGAATCAACACAAAGTCAGACAAGTCTTAAACAAGGAGTAACACAAAGGACTGGATAACAAAATTTACCAGTAGTTAATTAAATTTATCAAGCTTTAATCATTTAAGCAAAAATATTAATTGCATTATACTTTACATATCAATCATATAATGGCAATTAATGCATATCCCTGGAATCGGATTCTATTTCACTTATTCTATCAGAGTCAACAAAAAGAATCTATTTAAGCAATCTTGTTATTGCTTACAACATGTTGTATTAAAAGTGTGGCTTCCATTTATCAATAATATATAAAAATGTTTTCAATGGAAACAACTTTTACCTGTGGACCCAACATTTACCTGACAGCCAGGTATCCCTGGACACACAGCTCCATGAACCACTGGAATGGCGCCGCCTCCATTGTACCACCCATTATATTGACCATTTCATCAGTCAGCTTGAAATGGGGCTCCCAGCCAAGGTTCCCTCCTGGGGAACTCTCAAACATAAAACCAAAATCTGAAATACAGCAAATAACACTCAAATCATATATGTATGAGATGCCCTGTACCTATGTGCATGAAATGCCCTGTAACTATGTGTATGAGATGCCGTGTACCTATGTGTATGAGATACAAAAGTCAATTCTTTACCACAGCTGTAAAACAGTAACTACTGTATGATTACCTGGTATGTGCAATTTACAATTTCAGTCATTGTTTACAGTAATCAGCATCTTTCCGTACAGTTTATTTAAGAACACTTTTTTGTGCCTAACATCTAATTAATTCTTATCCTTATAATTGGGATTCATTTATCAAGATGCTCTATTCGTCCAGACAAACTGGTGGAGAACAAAGATGTCTGAATAGACATGGCTGCCCTGTACCTATGTGTATGAGATGCCCTGTACCTATGTGCATGAGATGCCCTGTACCTATGTGCATGAGATGCCCTGTACCTATCTGCATGAGATGCCCTGTACCTATCTGCATGAGATGCCCTGTACCTATGTGCATGAGATGCCCTGTACCTATGTGCATGACATGCCCTATAACTATGTGTATGAGATGCCCTGTACCTATGTGTATGAGATGTCCTGTGCCTATGTGTATGAGATGCCATGTGCCTATGTGTATGAGATGTCCTGTACCTATGTGTATTAGATGCCCTGTACCTATATGTATGAGATGCCCTGTACCTATGTGCATGAAATGCCCTGTAACTATGTGTATGAGATGCCCTGTACCTATGTGTATGAGATGTCCTGTGCCTATGTGTATGAGATGCCATGTGCCTATGTGTATGAGATGCCTTGTACCTATGTGTATGAAATGCCCTGTACCTATGTGTATGAGATGCCCTGTGTTGTTGATCATCAGGTTTCCATTGTGTCTGTCCTTGATCTGTAGAAGGAAAGTGACCACACTGTACGCTGCCATGCTGACCACAAAGTTACGACGGGCCTATAAACAAAATCAAAATACTATTACATATATTATGACATTATGCATGGGCCTGCAAACACAATCACAATATTAATATACAGACATTACATATCACTGTCATTATCTCAAATTTCTCTCAAGAATTTAACTAGGACAACTTACTGCCTGGAATTCTGCTGTGTCATCATCACCAAACGTTTTGTGGAAGTAATCATACAAAGTGATGTCCGTCTTCTTGCCGATTTCATCTCTAGATTTACTGTTTGGAACACACTCAATCACACCACACTACAACCAAGAGTGAACATGTATACATGTAGAAAAATCTACCCTACTAGTTTACTGAATATCGCAGATTACCAGTGTCTCTATAAATCAGGATGACTCACCCCTGGAGCTGTGGCCACCACTCTGTATGGCATCAGATACAGCTCTAACCCAGTCTGCTCAAATATGTTCTTAAAGAGAGAGATCACCTGCAGAGCCAGCATGTCCTAAAGATAAAACAGATAATGAGTATGGCAGCACTGGTGAATGCTAAACATGAACCAGAATAAAGCATGTCATGTAGAGTACAAGGAAAATGTCACTCATGTTAACATTAACTTGGAAATCTGTTTATAATAATTAAACTTTGTGTACCAGTATCTTGATTTATGATATTTAATAACTTTAATGTGACACTAATACAATGTCTTCATCTACATGTATTGAAAACTGTTTCACTCAAGTCTTATATTCAGTGCATCTACCACAAACTGTTAGTTAAGTCTACTATGCATTAGTTAAACAATGAAATCTTCCAAAAATCTATCAGCTAAAAAATGAGAACAAAACAGACTGCCAATTTGTAAAGTTCTATGTTAAATGTACATGTTCTAAACTACTTTCAGTACAAAGTAAAAAAGGAGAACAAAACAGACTGCCAATTTGTAAAGTTCTATGTTAAATGTACATGTTCTAAACTACTTTCAGTACAAAGTGATCGATATACAATGTATACCTGTCTAACATCGTCCCCCACTTTGAAGATGGCTGCCTGCCATACTTCAGCTGAGGTCTTCATGCCCTGATTTTCTTCCTCACTCATTCCCAGCATCTCAAGGTCGTGAACTCCACAGCGCTGGACTCGGAAACATGCCAGAAATGGAGCTTTGGCAGCGCTGAAAGAATGACATAATTTACTAAATCAAGAACTTAACATCATGCACATTTATTTTCTTTGACGGCTAATACATATGTACATGTATCTCTGTTTTCCTGAAACATTATAAAAAAGTTGTATAAAACTTGTAGATCACTTTCATTCATTCTTCCTATGGTGGCTGACGTACCACTTTAAAACCCGAAAATTAATGAACTTCATGTACCTCTGTAATGGTATGCCAGAGTTCTTGTCAATAGCTGTGACTATAGCTTCAGGATTAGAAGGTAGGTAGCAACCTGCAAATTGAAATTCATGAACAGCAAAGTCAGTATCTGTTACAAATCAGACAACCATTTACATGTAACACAAAATTACTCTCTGAGAGTTGAAAAATGTTGCACAACGAGTATTTGAAACATTTTGTACCTTTCTGTAACTCAATTTTCCTCAGTTCTTCAAGACAAGCTTTTTTCCTTTCATCTCCTTTGGGATAGGGTCTGCAAATTTTAAGAAAAACCAGACACAACCTCTCAAATTCTTTTAGGATATTTCAGTACATGTATAATAACATTCTACAATCAACACTCTTCTCTATAAAAAATATGCTGTGGAACTGGTATATAAACACGTATATGTAAATAAATAACGGATATTGACCAATCAACAGTAAAACATAAATCAATGTTTCTGTATTTTTTATATGGGGTTTGGTAAGTTTGCTCTTGTGTTGATATCTTACTTGATTGTGCCCGATATGGCAGTGATCTTTCCGAAAAAGTCAAATTCCCTTTCATAGAATTTTCTGGCAGGCCCAGAGAACGATTCCTTTATCCTTGTCATCAACAGCTCCATCTCCTCTCCAATGTCCTCTATCAACATCAAAAGTACATGTATATATTCTTCATTAGGATCTCAAGGAACAAGCAGCACTAAATAAACATTCTATCATGGGATATCATAAGACTGCTCACCGTCCTTGACCGTGCCTTCTTCATCCCTGTAGACATTGGTCTGCATGTTCCACAATAACTGATGGGCCAGGAGGGAGGAAGTCTTGGCGGCCCACATAACAAAATCTGCTACATAACCCATCTACAACAAGATATACCATCATAGTGCGAGATACATTAGTTTAGCAGCACCGTATTATTAAGATACTGTATAAAAGTACTACTCATCTTTTTAAACAAATTTATAATGTTTGAAGATTTAAACAAGTTACTCTACTAACCATGTCATATCTTAGTGCTTGGACAACTTTAGGAATTCAACTTACTGTTACTTACTTTACAAAAGAACTACCAAGTACCTCTCATTTATCTAAGCAACTTCGTAAGGCCACATTAATTTAATTTCTTGTTTGTTGGACATCTGATGAAAATAGGTATGAGTGGGCGAGCGATTAAATAATAAAATTATTATTTTTTAAAAGCAAAATTTTTAAGCGGTACAAAATAATTTTAGTTGATAATTATATTTTCTAATTTTTTCTCATTTATTGATTAAAACAATTTAAAATACAAAAAATAAAGTGGAAATAGATAAAAAAGAAATAGAACAGAATTAAAAATAATATTATTTGTATAGTTTTGTTTAAATAAGAGCAGGTGAGTCCGACGTTCTGGAAATTAAACTGATGTGGCCTAATGCTTTGATTTAAGACATAAGTCAATCGACTTACTGTATCATATCTGAGAGCTTGGACAATCTGAGGGATGTAGAAAAGCAGTGCCTCCTGTAAAAGAACAAATTTCATGGATGATACAGGTATCATTTGAGCCTACAAGGTCTGTGGCCTCATTGACATGTGTTTGTTTAATTTGTATGAATCTGTTATACATGTCAGCATTGTTAATGAGTATCAACAACTACAGTATTTAACAGCATTTTACCGGTGGATGTGACATCAAGACTCGGACAGCAAACTGGGCAGTGAGTGGATGTGGAGGGTACTGCCTGGAGAAGTAGGACAGGGCCACACTGGGGGCCACCTGGCACCACGTTAGTACATGACTCAGCTGTAGAGAGAAAAATGTCATCTTCATATCAACAACTATTTTGCAAGATGTGACAAAGCAACAGTATGGCATGTTTAACAGAACTAATTGTGGTTTTTTTTTTCAATTCTAAACCATTTCTATCCAAGACAGCTAAGTTACATCCCCCACCTCGGTTGAGTC
Organism: Magallana nippona; assembly: GCA_033439105.1. Taxonomy (NCBI): domain Eukaryota; kingdom Metazoa; phylum Mollusca; class Bivalvia; order Ostreida; family Ostreidae; genus Magallana; species Magallana nippona. The sequence goes on from CM065922.1 coordinate 6,110,585, forward strand.
TGCCTCCACACTCTGAGCAGTCACCAAGAAGTTGATGGCCTCTGGGATATGTCGGACGGCTCCGGGATTCAACCTCACCAGCCTCATCACCTCCTTCCTCAAAGTCTCGGAGGTCTTTAACCTGTCACAAAACAAGCAACATTACAGTAAATCATATTAAAAATAATTTCCTTTAAGTGGTGCACAACAGCTGCCTTTCTTGATACACTTTCAAACTACAAAATATGAAACTGGCAATTTAATCATCCTCAAACTTTACCTCCCTTTACTTCACTTATCGCAACTAAGATGTTGGTAATGTAAAAGTCACTTGCATTCTGTTAAGATTATCAATTTCCTTCAGTATCAGATATACATGTAGCTAAAATTTATTACACTCTTTTGATTGGGGGTAGAAAAATACTGTAAAATGGCTATGACCCCTACTCATTACCGGTAAGATAAAGACTAGCGTAACTTCATCAGGTATTGTTATTTGTTATCATCTTACTAGATCCTTAACCTTTGATACAGCCACCATTCTGAACGTTCCACAATATTTTACCACCCCATATTTTACATAAACTTTCAATAATACTTAGAAGACTTACCTGGCAGGTAGATACACTGCCAGTACTGGTGAGATGTCCCAAGCGATGCGAGCGTGCTCCCTCCATTGTCTCTCAGAGATTGGGGTTGTCCTCCAGATGGCGATCTTGTCTTCGTCTTTTATTCTGTTTTCAGTCAGTTCTAGAGGATTGTGCCAGGTACTGAAGGCATCAATCAAATTGGCCTGGAATAAAAGGTCAACATATCGGTAGTTGATATCATGTACACCTGATTTCCGATACAGTAATAAATCTTACAATGAACAAAGTACATGTATAGGTATCATTCCTGCCCTTCCAATGAAAACTATTCTGATTGTGTTACAAATTAGATAAATTATATTTGAGGGTACATGAAAAATTCAAGAATGATTCAAAATTTAACCTAACTAATTTTATGATAAATGATTTTTTAATAAAAAACTTGAATCAGCTAAGCAAAGACATCAATATTTGTGCGCACACAAGTAAATGGTACAGTGGAATCGTTAAAATTCATGGTAGCTCAGTTTTTGTGGTATTCTTGGGTAGCACTCCCCCACTAATTTACATTCTCAACGAAAACAAACTTTAAAAAGTTATTTATTTTACTTTACTTATTTTACTGAAAACTGACGCATCCACGAAATTACATCCTCATGAGTAAGCAAAAAAAAACCCCACAATCCGCGAAAAATTGGCTCCCAAAAATTTAAATGATTCCACAGTAAGTGGTAAACATAGATTCTACAAAATTCTAACCACAAAATCTGATGATTTAAGATATTTATAAAAAATAAACCTTTTATTACAAATTTAGAACACACTTCATATTACCGGGTAAATAAAACTTTTATTAAATATCTTTCGCTTTATATGTAATAAATAAGCTAGCTGAGAGGCTTTTGCTCCACAGGCATGGGCCTACAGGTAAGTACAGGTAACACTGACCAGTAACAGCAGGATCAGGTTCCTCTTCCTGGCGTACTCCTTGATGTAGTTGCCCACCTGTCCCGTGGTCTTCTTAGCACCTGGGGAAGGGAAGCAGGCACATGTTTAAAGACAAAAGGAAATAACAATTCTCAATTTTTGAACCCTATATAATATATGCAGGCATCAAAGCTATTCATATCTTATAAGATTGTTCTGAGATGCTTTACCATACATATGAATTTTTGAGCACCTGGAATAAAAATAGCACATGTAAAGAATTGATGTATTCAAAAAGATATGACTATCTGTAAAAGTTTTAAAAAAAAATGTAAAGCAATGCAAGCGTAAAGCAGTCTATAAGCTGTAATACAATATAATGTTTGTAACGAATGCTCTTGTATACTGGAGAAATATTTGCAGCTATAACCTTCATCAAACATGGAACTATCATTTAACTGCCTTATCTAACATTTACCATGTATTATACTAAACATCAAATAGCTGGATTACTCTGTCAAATCCTATCAACTTATGCAAGTTACAGGTACAATGTACAGGTAATTAATCTCTCTAATTGTTTAGTAAGTCTTGCAACTTTAATCTCCCTGACTGTATAAGACTAAATTTCATTTTATTTCTTGTCTTCTGGTTGTTGTCAATTGAAAAAAATCTTACCTGTACCATATTCCAAATGTAATTGTAGCAAAAAATATAATTAGGTGAATGGAATTCAAAAAATAAATCCTGATAGGGCAACACTACTATAAATTCCATAGTGTGCAATGCCCATTTCTCTTTCTTAAATCATACAGAGAATAGTATTTCCAAGAAGTATACACAAACTTCTTGACATGAACACAATTTTTATAACTTTACCAAAGCCATAGAGGTATTGTAATGCTTGCATTCACACAGAGGCATATTTCATACAGGATTTATACATTGCAATTACAAAATAATCATCATGAGGATCAAACTTGTGGCTGCCATGCGTCTACCGGGTAATAACATGCACTACATGGGAATAAAGGCATTCATCTGAGCATCTTTTTCTATCAAGGACCTATCACTTATAGTAAAAATTATATTTTCTTGATTGTACATTTAATTAATTGCATGAATCAATATAAATCTTGATTTGTTGTTTTATCGTTAATCTTCATATAATTTATATTCTATCGCAAGCAAGAGTATAAATCAGTGATAGAATGATAACAAAAAGTGGATACACGTATATCTCTGCTGATGTGAAATAACATCCAACAGAGAGAGAGAGAGAGAGAGAGAGAGAGAGAGAGAGAGAGAGAGAGAATTGAAACTTTGAACCATAATATTTACAGGTATAGTATTCATTTCTTTCAAAAAAAATAAATATATGTGACGTGGGAAATATACATATGAGCCATACATCTGGCTTGATTATTCCAGAAAAGGGGAACAAAATTTCAGAGAACTGGATGTACACCTGAAAGCAGACATGTAGCAGAGAAAAAGCTGCAAGAAGGTCAGTAAATCAAACCAAAAAAACTCACACAAATCTAAGTGAGCAACAAAAAACATGGCTACCTGATCTATAGTGAATTTAGATCAATCTTATCAAGTTTAAATTGATGAGACAAAAATTGAAAATGATCACTACTTCTAGAAAATGAAAATAAAAGACCACTTGGCAGAGATAATGGAAAGTGGTTCCATACACTGGATGAAACCACTGAGTGAGAGAGCAAGATAGCATGGTGCACCAACATACGGCGAGCTAATGCATCTCCAAACACACTGACTCGACCTACAAATCAAAACAGTTGTTATTGTACTGGTAGGACACCACCAGGGTTATACTACAAAACATCTTCTGTGTTATGATGAACTGCATTAGAGCAATCTAAGCCTGCAAATCCAATGATGAAATGTGACACAAGAAATGGTCAAAATGTTCAGCCCCAAATCTACACAAAATTTAAGAAGTTAGTACATGTGTATAGATTAACTGGAAAGACATAAACTATAATAAACCACAGCTAATCGTCATGCCATTCTCCGATAATTCTCTTCAGACATAAGACAAGGGACAAAAAATTTAGAACAGACATTTTGACAATGACAATCAACTGACACAATTCTTCATTCAAGGCCATACTGTTTGTGGTACAGCTAACTTGAGACACTTCATATTTGTACATGTATTACAATGTGAATTTCATGACCACCTAACAGAATGTCTTTGAGGGTCTTTTACAAGTGCTCAAGTTAGGCCGACCTCTGACACAGATACTTGCCCTCCCCGTGGGCGGGGTTATAACCCAGGTGAGACTTTTCGATGGGGCCATACAGACCCATAACAAAACTGTTCCTGTGCCTAGCAGGGTCTAGAAAAACTACAACAGACTCCAAACATCAGTATCATTCTATTGGTCAAACTAGCTTCACAGAAAACCTAATAAATCAATAAAGAAAACAACAAAGAAATCTCTTAAAACCTTACCGCATGCTTTCCTCAAATTAAAATAATATATATATCTACCTAAAATTTACCAAATTCTACAGAATGATACTAATGGAAAAGTAAAAATCCATAATAGGATAATAAGCAAAACATTAATGAAGAACCAATAGCTGCAACTACAAACACAAGCAAATATATCTTCATAAAAAGAGGTATCATATTTACAATAGATCATTACTGTAAAATGCTTCTACATAAGACATAGCTCAATATCAGCAGTTATTGTCCACTAGGAACTTACTGGCTGATCGCTTGGAGTTGTTGGACATTCCCGAGTTCATGGTCAGGTTGATCCACTTTCCCTGTAGCAGGTCTGAGGGAATTCCCCCTGACTGGGAGAGTCCAAGGGAGTCCTGCCTCTGAGTTTCCTCTGACACACCTACATGCACAAATATTTAAACAGTTTTGTTAATTCAAATAGTTAATGTACAAATAGAAATGCTGAGAACATTTACATGATCATAAATTTTCAGGAATATGAGAAAAAAATATTAATACACAAATTAAAATTTTATCAAAATTGAAGGTACATGTATCAGTATTTTACAATGACAGCTACAGGTATATATTTAAGAGACTGTAAGTAAACTGTGATAATTCCACAGCTTCCTACCCCCGAATGGAATGACCCTGTCCATGGTAATGTACTTCTTGTCTGTGAACAGTAGTCTCCAGAACTTGACCATGGTATTGATATCCTCCCTTAAGTCTGATCCTCTCTGGGAGGGATACATCAGTGGGCCTCTGGGAAAAGCAAAATAATGTAAATATTATACAAAAGATCATATTGACAGGTAAGTGGAAATTACAGTGTGTATTGATAGGCAGGTGGAAGTTAGAGTGTAGATGGACAGTGGGATGTAGAACATGTAAGGTGTACATTTACGATGCTGTTTTTTATTTGTATTTATTTTTAGTTATCCTGTACTGGACCTCTGTTTCAATTTCCCTCTTTGGTACCCCTCAATACCTGTATATATCCACCTGAGTTTAGGTTTTGGCTCTCTTTGGACCGGGTAAAATCTACCTGCACGATTTTCCTGCATAGTATCAGTAATTGTGGCTTAATTATAGTCTAACTTTAAATACAGACACAGCTTCTGAGGTCCCGAATAGTGAATAGTGTACAGGAATGGAATGGTGAAGTGGTGAAGTTTTGTGTCCACCCGACCTACCAGTCTGTCAGTCCATGAATTTGTAAAGCATCTTAATTTTGTAAACATAAAATGTGAAAAACGTCACTTTAGTTTCTATTTTATTATCGCACTCTGGAGGTGTTTTAAAGCCTGTCGGTCAACCCGCAACATAAGGTACTTGTGTTTATTCACTTACGCAAAGTAGTCTAGCGCAGCAGCGTACACCCGTTCTCTGAGCACACTTTTACTGGTAGTGTTAGGTAGGTAGGATCCCTGTAATAGCTGAAGGCCCATACTTAGCAGCCTGTACAGAAACAAAGAAAAAACAATAAGTCTCCAAACTTCATTTGGGAGACTTAATTAAAACTAATAGGATTACCACATTGTCATATTAAATCTAAATAATGCATAATACATGTACCAGTAATAATTAGTTTAAATTAATGATGATACTGTCCCTTCAAATACAAAAACATGTAATAAATTCCCAACAATGGGATGTTAGAACATCAAGTGATAAACACAAAACTCATTGCTGTAACTACATGTAATATTCAGGTAAATTGAGGTTTGTAAAAAATTTATTCACAAATTACACCAATAACAAAGGGAGGATTGGGTGGGGGTCTTCTATATTTATATACATTTATACTTACTTGAGCCTGGGTCCTATGGCCTCTGGGTGCCGGGAGATTGGTGGAGGTCTTCTCCCCACACTGATGGACAAAGATTTACTGAGGAGACTGGCCAGGATGCTGACCTGATCATCACTGCTGTATCGGGCAACCTCCACTCTCTCCGCTAAAAACTGAGGGGCAAAAAAAATAGTCAAGCTTTGTTTACTCTAGACACTAAATCTAGAGAGAAATATAATACCTTTAGAGAACTAGAACAATCTTTTCCCTTTGCTTATAACTATAAAAATATCTGGGTAACCAGAATTTTTAGAACATTTCAAGAGGTTCATAAACAGAACAGAAGAGTATTCACAGTTTGATCTAATGATCCATGCAAAAGGTGATTTATGCATTTGAGGTTGAAAGGACTAAAGAAGTGATCCATTCACGTACATACAACGTATCAGTATAAGTCACTGAGAGTTCAAATACCCTCTTTTTATGTGTACCTGGGTCCAGATGTGATGAGGCTTGGCGAAGGGCGGGTCTGGTCCAAGGACCTCATTCTCGGCCTTGGCCAGGGGGTCTGGCCTCTTCTTGTCCTCCTCAAAGATCCCCATCCTGCTGTCCACAGAGAACTGCCAGGCAGCCGCCATCTCACACAAAAACTGAAAATAGTCAGCAATAATTAAATACTTCTACCTCCACTCATCAAAGCATAGTCTACTCTATTACTTACATAAATATCTGTATGTAACATGTAATTCCCCCCTCCCCCCCCCCAAAAAAAAAATGCATGCAATATGGGTGTCTTTTATTGATATAAATTCATATATATATATTTATAAAATTTATAAATTTTTTGTATATAATTCATATATATAAATTCACTCACAAAGAGAATTAAATTGCAATAGATTAACACATACATAAATATACAATGTAGTCAGTGTAAGAAACATTTTGTGTTTGTTAACCTCAATACTTGAATTAGGTCGAGCCGCCAGAAGCCATTCCCAGCATGCAACACCAGCCTCCATTGTTCTGACAGAGAAGTTCCGCACTGGCGTCCAACACAAGGCATGGAGCAGCTGCTTGTTTATTTCTACAAAACAGCATCATGTTCCATTTCAGTTCTGTCTATATGAAGTAAATTAACACTTATAGACACACTCACGGTTCATCAAAAATGTACAATTTTCATTTTTAAAGCTCTCATGGAAAATTAGTACCGGTAGGATGCTGAATGAAAGTATCTGCAATAAAATGTTGCTCATTTAGACCACAAACTTAACATTAAACAAAACCCAATATTTTTTTAAGAAATCCAAGACATTTGTCCATTGAATGGTGTTATTATATTGCATTTACCTGGAGACCACATGTAAATATGCATGAACATTAACGTATGATGAATCTGATTGTCTGATATTTGATGATAGTACCTGGGATACTGACGAGGAACGCACATACACGGCACATGGCAGGGATTATCTTCTCTTCATCTAAAAAAGGACAGAAATGTAAACAGATTATTACTATCCATACAAACCCTTTATAAACAAGTGATTTGTGAGGTATCCCACTACTTGTATAGCTCCTCCACATCATGTAAGAAACCTTCATAAAATTCATTTCAAAGATTCTCATAAAGACAATTCATGTTATGATTTTTTTCTTCTCTTTTATACCAATATGTTAATTGAAAATTTGAAAGTACATGACTTGTATGTGTAAAGAGTTTGGACACATGTGAGTACATGTATGTGTAAAGAGTTTGGACACATGTGCATCCTACTTAAAGGTATGCACATTGGTTTTTTTAAATCAATTTACCAAGTGTTAGCAAGTAAGCACAGCACGTATAGTGTACCTGAACTCTTCAGCAAGGCTTCCAGCTTATCACAGAGTAACTTGGAGAGCTCTGATTCAGAACACAAGGACTTCATTCCAGACACCTACAAGTTACAGACTCATCACTAGATTGTTATGTAAAACAAAAAAGAACACAGCTCACATTAGCTACACAGGTACAGAGAAAGTTCATCAGAATATATGGAAATAACTCAAAGCAGTTGTATCCACAGAAATATGACTTAGGTAGGCAGATAGGAACTGATTTACCTCGCCTGTGTATCGACTTCTAAGACTGAAGTTTGCCATGAAACTAGAGCTGTCAGTTGTAACACACTTTGGCCGCCTATCCAATGTGGCTGTCTGAAAGAAAAAAGACCAGAAAACTCAATTCCATGTCCTTATCGGAAAGCAAGTGTTAAGAAGTAATATACATGTACTAAATGCATCTACACGTAAATGCAATACATGCATTTATTTACACAAATATGCATGTTTTTTCTCATACAACATGTTGAATATCCATATCTACTTTTACTTTGTCTTTTGACTTTTCGGATAAGAAGTTAACCAATGGCTCTACAGGTGGAGACTGTAGTCTGACACAGATATCGACCACTACTCACCCCTAGGGGTTTTGAGCTAGTGTTGTATCCAGCGAAGCTGAGCACGCTCTGAGTGGCCAGGGCCAGACCGCTGTGCTGGAACAGCCCCTGGGTCATATTGTCCTTCTTGAGCAGGTACTCGATCAGGTGAGAGCGGGTGGTGGTGGGGGCCCACTTCATGGCCTCCTGTAGAATCTGCTGACTTCTGGCCGCAAAGTCCTTCACAGTATTCTAAAAATAAAACGGCAAATGAAAATTGAAGGGTTCTCCTTGTTTTGACACATCATGCATTCAAGCTCTTTAACAATTTTTCCCAATTTTTTTAGTCATTAGTCACACACACCTGAAATGTACTCTACTAGACATGTAGAGTCTCAAGGTATAAAGAAATGACTAACCTCCCTATCTGTTAGGTTGTCTTGAACTCTCAGGGTGAAGGACGTGTCAGGGACCTCAAACTCAGGGGCTTCTTGGTTAGGGTCCTGTAAAATAAGTCCAATGAATTCATGATTTTGTTACAATCAAATGAATACATACATAACACGTTCTATTGAGATTTAGGTCTGGAGGTAAAATGCTTCTTAAACTAAAAGACTGATCAACTGATCAGCAGACATGTCATTGATACTTACCATTTGCAGGGAGCTGGAGAGAAGCTGTATCAAATCTAGCATTGTTTTCAGCATAGGACCACTCCACAAAATGTGAGGAAATCTGAATAAATATAATGTAATATATATATATATATATAGAATTTCAATTATGGGTACATTTGTAAATTTTCTAATAATAATGCTCTTCCTGAAATTATAATCCTTTCCTGCAAATGTTGTGCCACTGACCTTTCCACCATGTTTGTTAGATATCTGTCGGCCACACGGCGGAGCCGTTTGTGGATGTGGTTGAAATACACCAACAGGAACTGGGCATGACTCTCTAACTCTTCATCACGGGCCTCTGACTTGGGCTGAGAATAATTAAGAAATGAATAACAGAAACAGAAACCAAAGGATCTATGCATGGTTATTTTAACAAACTCATCAAGTCTAAGAAAAAAATGTACAGAACAAATAACATGTCTATCCTATAAAACAACATGTGTTTTCTAAATTTTCACATGTAATTATTAATTTTTACTTATTATATGTAAGTGAAAATGGACATGTATTTACAAATCAAACAACTCTCAATATGAACAAACATGTATACCTTCAATAAAAATCATTACCTTTTCATCCATGACATCTAGATATTTCTCAAAAGCCTTGTCTGCTACAGCACTCACACACTGCCACATTCCTGGAAAAGAATCAGGACACATCAAACACAGGAAAAAAAACATTCTGCAGGAATGGCTTCCCAAATGTTCAGTTTTATCTGAATAACTTTATCTAACCAAATTTGGAACAATGGTTTCAACAGAGACTGCTGATGTTTAAAAAAAACAGTTCTCAGTTGTGTCAGAGTTTAATTAAGGGTTGACCTGCTTTGTCCTTGAACAATGTGGGGTCCTCAAGGTAAGTAAACAGTCCATGGACCGCCGACCTCTCGGTTGAATGCTGTAGTCTACAACAGGAGTTCAAGTCTTGATAAATTTTGTATAGATTCAATACTGTGATGGTTACATCTTTAATATGGTCAAGCCTTATTGTCTCAAACTTGATGGGACAAAAGAATAACCTTCGAAATATGAATGAATTCCAGATACAGAAAGATGTTGAAACTGTATTTTGTGACTTCTAACTCAATTCAACATATTCATGATATTGATATATCAAAGTTTAATTATAAATTGTTCACTTTAATTCATCTTTCAAAAGAGTATATGACAGTTGTAAATTAAACATTTAATAACAAACATAATCATGCAGCCATTGATGTACATGTATGTACCTGAGAGTTTCTAGTTTGTAGACAGACAGCAGGTAAGTACACTGGGCGAAGGACAGACTCATCACCAGCTTGTGGATGTCAGAGTTCTCCAGCTGTGAGGAGATGATTGTCCGCAGCTCGTTCAGCTCTGCCTGTAGAAAGTCAAGGAGGAATGCATTAGTAGCTACATGTAAAATGTATTGGGAGTTTACTGATGATGAGAAATATTACTTAATGTAAATTAAAAGAAATTTGAAAAGCATTGATTCCATATGCGTCTACTCTTAGGCTTAATTCAGAAAATCGGTAGTTTGACCAACAATTAGTACATGTATAAACAGATTGCATTCCCCAAAATTACCAATCCTGTGAGGTTAAATTCCACATTCTTTACCTACTAACCTGATGGTATTAACATACTTTATCACCTTTAACCAATAGCACCATGACTCTATATTGCTAACAGACAATTCTTATGAGATCCATAATGTTGACAGACTGTATGACCTTGAGTTATTATCTGTTGCTATGGTTACAGTGTGACCTCGACCTACCTGCCCTACTGTGTCGTCACGGAGAGCCACACTGTACTGTAACTCAGATCTGAGGTGTTCTTTAGAGATCAGCAGTGGTGATTTGGTCGCAATCTCACAAACCCCGTCATACCATTCTCTTGGCCAAATCACTGGAAAAACACAAGAAACAATGACAAAAGACTTCATATTAACAAATTAATGCTACAGCCTGTACATATATTGAACTTTATACTTGTTTTATAGATACAAATCATGCTACAGGTTAATGCTATTATCATACACAGAATACAGACAGGTTTATAGACATGAACATATTATATGTACACACTGACCTGAGTCCTCCACTGTAAAGCCAAATACAACACAGTACTGCCAGAAATCTCGAAACAATTTCAACAGCCGGGTCTTTGGGTCTTTGATAACAGGAAGTCGGCGAATCAACTGTAAATGAGAAAAACGTTGCTGTGTGTAAAAAAGCTTTAATACAGGATTACTACGAGGACGTCTACAGGTAATTCATTGGTGTATATATGGACAAGAGATAAATAGCCTACCACTCGGATGACCGGGATCAACACTCCCAGATTCCCTGCTGTCCCTGAGGCCTGCAACATTACAAAACAAAAAACCATACACCATATAAAACAAAATGGCATTAAAATCTTCTGATCCCCATACAAAATATTTTTCACATACCGGTTATAGATCTGAGCAAAAAAAAGAATGTAAAACCAGTCAATAAATTTAAAGCATTTACAGTATATGACAAACTTTGTATTTTCTAACTCTAAGAAAAAATGCATGTTTTTCCCTTATCAACTTTAAGCTACTAGATGCTATGTAACTCCTTTCTATCCATTATTTTCCTTACCTTCATGGCCCCAGAGCTTTTTTCACTAGCCCGCTTGGCTGCCAGCCCCATGTTGACGAACAGTTCTAGGAGGCGGACCAGCAGCTCATGCTGATCCTCTGCTCCCTGTACATTGGAGGCGATGTTAGCCAGAGCGTTAATCACCGACTGGGACACTTGTCTGTCAAATAACAAATCAAGATATATTTTAAGGTCTTTAAACTACATTATATTAAATCTAATACATGTACATATGTATAAAATCACATACTTGTAATGCATGTACTACTGAGGTAACATACATATAAATGTCACCATGAACTGTAACATAACAAGCTGAGAGTTCTGAAGCCACTATAAAGGTGTCATATCATTTTCTTGTTTGAGTACCTGTAGCCTCTGATTTTTTCGTCCTTTTCGGCTGAGCTGTACGGGGAGCTACTCTCTATGCTGACCTGGACAAACATCCTCATGATCTCATTATAAACCGTCGTCTGTAAATTCATAATGGTCAAAACAATCAGAAATCATTCAAAACAAACATATGCAGGAAAATCACTGCAGGAGTTATAGTTATAAGTGAATTCCTATATTTTTCTGTCTCTATATCTGAAAACAATGTCAAAATGTATCACAATATCTGAGCTTGATCTAAGCATAAAACAATTCCATTCATTATGAAATTTGTGGGATGCATGAAATCCAAGAAAATTGAGCCATCTCAAATTCTAATGATTCCACAATACATACATTCTGTGATGATCATATTTGTATATAATTAGTAGTACATGAACATGCATATTGTAGGGCATTATTATAAATGAGAGAGCCGTCTGATACTCATACATTCAGTGTTGATAATTTTGTTAGTACCAGTATATACCTGTAGTAGTATATTGTTAACCTGTGGTGGTGAACACATTAATATAACTGATACTCACACATCCTGCGATGATCATGGAGCCGAGCTGGTCCACTATAAGTAGGTCCAGCTGTGAGGGCGGGGAACAGAACCGCTGCTGGAAGATCTGGAGCACAGACTCCACTGTTTTAGGAGTTTCCTTCAGGGCCACAGCCATGTGCCCCAGGGTCAGGATTGTGTTGGTGGAGATCAGATTGGACTCTCTAAACAACCCAAACATTAATCTCTCAGAAATTGCACATTACTGAGAGTTTACATTCACGCCTGTACCGTTATTTCATGAACAACTACTGAACAATTGCATTATCATTTGCTCAAAAAACAATAAAATTATTAACATAGCAAATCAATATCACACCACAGCAAAGAATCTCAAACCTTATTTTAAAATTCTCTAGAGAAAGCAGTGAGTGAGAGAGAGAGTATCAAAACAAAGCTTACACTGATTCATGCAGCTATAAAAGCATCAAAGTAAATTCTGAATATGCAGATAACTTTAGCATGCACAACTTACTATGAGAACTGTATGTACGGTAAAAAAAGATGAGGCTATAGGTTTCTGATGAAGTATAGAGACTAACATGCATATGAGAAAAAATACAAATTAATATCTAATTATTATGAGGAAACTGTTCTCAATACCAAACCTCTTTACACACCATTCTTATTTGAGGAGTCAAAACTAGAAAAAGTTGTCATTTCATTCTTTTCTTTGAAATTTTACACAAAGTGACAACCAAAACACAGCCTCTCCTGAGGTCAAAGGCAGAAAAATATCCCTTCGGGGTTTTTTTTCTACCGCTTTTATTTACTGTTCATAGTATATGTAACTTTACAGAAGTACATTGTATGTGCATCTCCTTTGGTGACATACTTTTTTTTTTTTTAAATAAACAAATAATTCATTACAGATATTTTGATTCACATCTTGATGTCTAACAGTGAAGCACAGCAACAGGATAAAGCATCAGCTACTGATCTGCAAGTCATGAGTTTGAAACCAAGTGGAACTTTTACAATTTTTACCTTTATAGCGATTTCAAAAATGTTATTATGGGCAAATTTTGTACAATTTGAAAATCTAAATGGTGATTATATTAAATTTTTAAATCTGATGTACTTTCATCCACTTTAAATATCTCAAGGTGTTTAATATATCATCTTATAATGTTTTAGTTGTTTGATTATAAATAGAAAATGAGGAATTTAAAGGTATCAATGTTATACAGAACATATAAAATAGTTTATGTGAAAATGATTTCTTGTCTTATTTGTATCTTAAAAAGCTGATATTTCTCCACTAGTGAACATGCTAAAATATGCTCTAAAATCATCTATTTTTTTTATTACTTTCCAAAACCTACGACTTGACTAATTGTTGGTGTGAAATCATACACCATTTGAATCATTTACATTTATATATAATAGTTTCATTCAATCATACATGTAAATGTAATTTCTTGATAAAATGTAATGTTAAAGCTACACCTAAATTAATGCCAAGTTCTGATAACTTGGATACCATTATCCTTGTTTTCTATAATTTGATGTTACTTTACCATAAACCATAACACAATCCTCCAGTAATCAACAGAGCCAGACACAGAGTAATGGTAAACCTGTTACAGTAACAGAATCGAACCCAAGGCTCAACATTTTCACCATGCTGTAAATCTCAAGTGAGAGCTTAACATATGCCTTTATTGAGGGCTTAGTCTCAAAACATGTACATATGAAGAGATTTACGGTAATAAAAAAGACATTAGAAAGTTCACGTACTGGTAGATGAAATTTACTTTTGTTGGAATACTGAATGTACTTTGATCTGAGTGTGCATGTTGAGGTGGGTTTTTTTTAGCAGGTTTCACATGACAAAAGGGTTTTTTTTAAGTGAGCTAGTCTCATACTGGACATTAAAAAACTCAAAGCATTTTTTTTTTTGCTACTTGTAAGTCGTTTTTATACAATTAACCTATCGATTCCTCTTGATCTGATATACCATATACCCAGTATAGATAGATAGATAGATAGATAGATAGATAGATAGATAGATAGAGATATATATATATATATATATATATATATATATATATATATATATATATATATATATATATATATATATATACATACACACACACACACATACATGTATATATATACATGTTTTGATATACACATGTACTTAAAATTTCTTTCTTTCAACACTTCTTTCTCCTTTTCCTGAATTTGGATGTAAAATGACAATATTGTTAATTGCTATCAGAGATCATTCCATGGCCCAGGTAATATCATGCTCAAGCAATTTCTTCACACAATATCACTCAGTCCCATTTGTTTTTACACATGCATGACTGACAAGCAGCATTAATTTCATTTTTGAGGGAGGAGGTGAAAATTTTAGCCTTTCAACTACTGTATACATGTAACAGGATGAAAATCTCCATCTTTCAGTTATACATGTAGCAGGCTGAAAATCTCAGCCTTTCAACTGTGCATGTAACATGATAAAAATCTCAGCCTTTCAACTATACCTGTATCAGGATGAAAATCTCAGCTTAATTGCACATGAAACAGGATGAAAATGTCAGCCTTTAACCTAAATGTAACGGGTTGACCTTGACTCTGTGTTTGGCCCCTGGGTGCTGTGTACTAGAGCCAGATGAATGAGATCTACTAGCAATGAACCGATCTGTACACAGAATACTGTACACGCTGGGCAGATTAGAAAAGTTAGGTGTGCAAAATCTATATTCTATGAAAAATCACTATTGCCTCTCAACATCCCGTAGTTCAAGGTTAGATGATGAAGGTCGAATGAATTTCATAACCAGTTTCAACTGGTACCACCTTTCCTCTGCAGACTTTCCGCTCCTGCAGGAGATCAATTTTTAAAGAAAATGCAAAGTTAAAACACAATTTAAAAAAAAATTCAAATAAAACAATTTTCAATAATCTCTAATGCAATAGCCAATGAAATTAGGTGCTTTCAGTAACTTCATAACCAATCCTAACATGTCAAAAGTAAAGCACCCTATTCAACAAATTGGACAGCCTGCTACCTGATCCATCTGAAGTATTGATACGTCGATAACATCTGTTTACTTTTGGAGAAAAAATTCTTTAATTAGAGTTTGTTTACCTGAAAAACTGACATGTTCATACTAAGGGTATGATGCATGAAATGCAAAAGACAACTTTCATGCTAAATATTTTAGATAAAATTAAAAATGCAGATTGTAAAAATAAATATCCAAAAAATATTACAATAAAAAGTATTCCATGCTGGGAAAAAGTAAAAAGGAAGCACAAAAAACCAGGTCGAGTTTTGACATTTTCATGCTTTTCTACAGTAGACAAGCAGACTGCATTTTTAAAAGAAAAAAAGTCAACTTAGTAAGGCTGACTCTTAAAAAAGGTTACCATTATGTGTGCCATGATTTATTATCCATTTCAAGTGTCTTATTGAGTTTGTATTTCAAATATCTTGGAAGTACATGAATGAATTTCGAATCATTACCTGTCAGACATTTCTGCTCGATACAGACGATTGGAGATGGAGGCCATGAAAGCCTGGACACAGTCTTCATCTACCTCCAAGCATGCTTTCAGGGCTCTATAAAGTAGCAGATATAACGGTAAACAGTCAGACACATGTATCTCATGTACACAAGTTTACATACTATAACTTATACTTGTATATACACTGTATGATTATAGTATTTGTCTACCTCTAAACAGTCACTTGTATTTCATGTAAACATACCATGTATATTTATTAAAAACTATCTGGTAGTCATATCCAAGAATCTCTCTGTTTAATCTATACTTAACAATTTATGTGATTTTAAAATTCATAACAAATTCCCTATTTGCCAATAACGAATTATGGTTATGATGAGGTAATTTCTTAAATCCCTTGAAATTCCCTAAAACTAAGCACAATTCACCATATCCTCAGAACAATGTAGCCAAAGACCTGTAGATGTAAACAATCCATGAAAAGTTTGCTCCATTTATCCCACACCATTTTGGATATGTACAGGTACATACATTAAACCTTCTTCTCCCTGGTTAATTGAGCACTAACCTGCAGGCGTTGATGATGGCACAGTCCCTGATATTCTCCAGGGCCTTTAGGAGCTTGCTCTGGGGTTTGTTCCGCCGGTCACCCCTTGGGGATTTCCCTGTGTCAGTGACCGTGATCTTGATGCTGCTCCTACCATCCATGGTGGCGTATTTGTTCAGCTTACTCAGAATGGGGGATGGGCTGACCAGGAAATCTCGTAGAGTGCAACACATTGTCCAAGCTAAGTTGGGGAACTTATTGGAAAGTTTACCAAGAGACTGGAATAGATGCATCATCAACAATGTATATACATGTATATGCTTAATACAAAATGTACTATTAAATACATTTACATGTACTATTGCTTCATGCATCTACATGTATTCAGTCTATTATAACCAGTTGGAAAATTTTCCATGTACCACTCCAGTAATTCTCATCTTCCTCTCTTACCTCTAAGGCCACCTGGAGTAATGGTGTATGGGATAACAACAGCTTTCTCTCTGTGTTTGTACTGATCTTCTCTGTCAGTCGTAAACACAAACTCTCTGCCTCTACAGCACACATAAGGGAGGAATAAAAGCACATAATTATATTAAATTTCGTTATTTTTTTTAAAATTACCCCCCACCCCCCTGCACCAAAACATACACTCATTGCAATCCCTCTTTAACACTAATGACTATACATTTCCAGTGAAATATATACCACAGAGTCATAATCACTGTTCTAAAATTTTCAAGACTTTTAATATCTGGCCATAAAATACATACCTCATAAACACATTACAAAAAAAAACGGGACAACCATCTATTCAATCAATCACTCCGACCTCAGATCAGGTGAGACTACGCCCTAACTTAAGCATATCACTAAGGCCACGAAAAGAAACTAACTACGATTCCCCAAGTAACCGCGAGTGATTGATTCAGTTTATAAAAATTGTTAATTTAAAATTTAAAATGTTAAAATTATAATTTAAAATAATTTTTAATAATTTAAAAATTGTAAATATCCCGGGTGAACCCAAAAACCAAGACTAAGAGATCACAAAGTGAGACTTACACATTTGTTACAATAGGTAATTCAAATTAAGTTTAAAACAACATCTTTAAGAAATATCATTGAAAGAACCTGTAAGGGTGTCGAATATCTCCTCATGGTTGTCTATGACTTACCTCTTTCTTCTTTGACGGCCCAGAACATGAGGTCTATACAGGCAGCACAGCTGAGCACCATCATCTCGTATGTGTGGAAGTCCATCTTCTTCTCTACCCCCCTCGTCCCTTTACCGTGCTTGTCAAGCTCAATTTGACCAGATAAATACATCTTCTTTGAAAATTCATACACGTCATTCATAAAACTGGTTGGCATATCTGTAATTTGATAAACAAGGAGAAGATGCTGAATTTTGAATACTGTTACCTGTATGCATGCATATCTTCAGACATATTAAGACTGATAAACAAACTAGATCAGCATGTTTCCAAAAGTTCAAAATATAAGACTATTAGCAGACACAATTTTGTCAGTTGCTATGGTACATTGTTACTACGAATCCATGTTGAAAACAGTTTTCATATTAGGTATGATTTACATGATATCAATCTTTTCACTAAGAAATTGTAAATTGTATATCAGTATACATGTAAATGTACTGAATCCTTTCCTCTCACATGCATTGCATAAATTACCCATACTAAAATTCACCTTTGTCATTTAACATACATGCACCTGAACCAATATTATGATTATAGTGATTGAAACATTCAGCAAAAACCAATCACCTTAAATATGGTAGATGCTTACTTAAAGAATAGATATTAACATATGTGGTCAAGCATTAATAAACAAAAGGGTCAGTCTTAATACACCAAATTCTGACAGTCAAAGCTGTTTGTGAATTTCTGTGCCACACAGCAATTTTCAAGGTGTCCAAAAGCTCAAAGAGGTATTGCCCTTCCCCAATATTTTGCTATCCCTGTCTTTGAAAGGAAATTATCTTTTTCTAAAAATTGATATACCTGGCGCTATCCTAGGCCCTGATTTTATAATGGTATCCATGCCCACTCAGTAGCCATAAAACTAAGACAGTGATGAAAATCATAATCCTTGTATTTTGCTTGTAAATTGACAATTGACATTCAAATTGTGATTGACCATTTGAAATATCAGTAACTTTTTTTTTAAGCCTTGTAAACATTAAACTGGATAAATTAACACAAAATAAGCTCAAATAGTGACCATGCCCTTTTAGCAGCTTCAGCACAAGACAGTCAACTTAGATTTCACCAAACAAAATGTGTTCCATTTACAAGAACATAACATGCAGCACTTTGATTCCCTGTCCACTGTCACCCACTGTAAACGTGGACATTTCTTTAGGCTGATTACGTGAATCCAAAATGAAAACAATACATTCAAGTACATGTACCAGTTCCACCAACTTAAGAAATGATGAGCAAGTTAGTCTTTTCATGAATAATTGTTTGGATTTTTTTTTTCTTTCACATGAATAGTTAACTATGAGATACAGCATGAAAATGTCCATGCTTACAGTATATATATTCCGTGCTACCAGATGCAAGAAGGAAATGTACACAATTTTTATATAGATCTTTTGGTTAGTACTTTTTTGATACAAACTGTTCCATATTAAAAAGGTACATAAGCATATCATACAATTTGATTCAGGAAGCAGAGAATGACTATATATTTCAATATTTAGTTTTCCTCAGACTATACCATGGATGAGTCTATTTCAATATGGATGGAGGTCTATTTATTTCAATGGTTTACCTATTTCCTGCTCCAGTATGTCCCGTATCATGGTGATGGCCGACAGAGTAAGAGCCTCGCTGTAATGATTTGTACGGCCACCAACCCATACTTCTTCCCATTCTGTCAACAAATAAAATGAAATTTATTGTCAAATATCTTACCTCTATGAACATTGTATTTTGAGAATGGACTAAAAAGAACATTAATCCAAGGAAAATGTGTGTACAATGAACATTAATGAGATCCACGGTATATAAATGTTTACATCAAAGACATTGTAAAATGGTATCTCCCAGATGATAGCACTGATATACAAAAATTACTGTGAAGAACATTTTTAGCAATATTGCAAAACAGTGCATTTACAATTTATTAATAACTTCATTACAGTTGCAAATCATAAGAAAAAGACTTATTATTACTTATTATATATTACTTATTAAAAAGAATTATTGTATTAAAAACATTAAGAAGTTATAAGTATCCTTCTAAATCTTTTTTCTACATGTAAAAAAAAACAACTTTACCTCAATACTCATCATCCATGTGTAAGCTGTGTTTGTATTTGTTAGTAACTCTTTATTTAATAATTTCATTGTCTGAAAAGAAAAAAGGAACAATTACATATGCTATCCATTATTCATGAAGCAAATAAACAATCAAAATGAAATTCTTCATAACTTTTCATTCTGAAATACATGTACATGTACATCTATCCTGTAGCTTGTTATAAAGCAATTCGCTCATTTCAATACTACGGTATAGAAAATTATATCCATTAATTTGATTTAATCCATGTTAACAATCTGGTGAATATAATCCAAGATGTACTTTTACTTGGCAATTTTTACAAGAATCAAGCTTCAATATAAACCTTCCCCAACACATAGATGTACCGCACCTGTGATAAAAGTCTCTGAAGTTGAGTTGGTGTAAACACAAGATGGTCTTTTTCTGGGATGATCTCAAACCCCCATGGCTTCACACTGGTAAAACTGGATGCAATTTTTACAGAAATAATGGGTAGAGGACTCCACTTCCCCCTCCTGGCCCCGGTTTTCCCAGGTCCCTGCACACCTAGAGGGGTTGGTGACCTCTCTCTGAACTTTGTTGTGGGTAACTCTGGTACACTGCCGCCTGTGGGTGAGACGGGGGAGTTGGGGTCCGAATAGATGAGATGAGACGATATGGTGCGCGGAAGGATAGAGCGGAAGGTAAAAGTGTTCTCATCCTCCTCATGCTCCTCTCCCTCCGTGGGGACACTGTGTTCTTTGTGGACAGACTCGGATGGGTAGGAGTAAGGAAATCAGGTGCTTGTATCCATCACTGGAACGCCCCAAAGCCCGAATCAAACCAAACAGGAGTGGGGATAATTATCAGTGACAATTTCTCTGCAGATACACAAAATAAACTACTGTATGAAATGAACACTGTAGAAATCAAATCAAGAGTCTAAAAGATGCTTCAGTAAAATCATGCTTTGGATGTTAGTAATGATTCTTTTTCTCTTCTGAACTGATGGGTTTGGATATCTTTAGTCACTCCTTTCACCACTCAGTTCTGACATTTTTATACCCATTGAAGATGCAATCTTTCCTACAGCTTTGACAATAAAGTCAGAAAAACCAACCTTCCTTTGGGCATTTTCTTTATCTTCACACTGTTTTATAAGGGCCTCTAGAACATCCAACTGAACATTCAGGATCTGTTCAATATTAACATAAAAATTAGTTTAGAAGCAAAACTTATAAACAACAGATGTACATGTATAAGTAATAGAGAAAAAAGTGTAATATTTCTTTATCTAGAACACAAGAATGTTTTACCTCCTCTCGTAGTTTGGTGTCCTTAAATGCTAGGTCACTTAAAATGGTATTCAAACAAAAACTGAAGTTTCCACATCTCGGTAGTGCTGTAAATAATAAATTTGGGATTAAATTACAGTATTTGGCACTTTTAGATTGTCAATATATCATTTTATGGTTTAAACAAACATTAGAGTCAGGTATATTTTGAGAATTCAGGTTTTCTTCTTACCATGTTAACTTGCAGTTTAACTGCTACAAGAAATACATTGAAAAATAATGGTAAAATTACATAAGTATTGCACAATTGAAAATTGATTACTGATCGAGTCTTGTGATTTTGAGCTAAATCTTATGCAGTTTTGGTAATTGAGACAATCATGGATTACATACCTACATGTATTTACATATTATTTTCTTCAAGCAAAAGTATTTTCATGGGTTTAAGCAAAAGATGAGGTCATTTCTCCAAATAAAACACAATAGAATTTGTTTCATTGCTGACACTTGGAACAATAGCATGTCCAAAGATCCATAATATTTTAACAATTTGACATTTCTTTTCTAAAAAAAAAATATTGATTTCTTTTTTTTTTAAATATCAATATGTTTGATGTACTTTGTCCTTTTCCTGGCTTATGTTTCCCAGTCCAGAGTGAGTTGGGAAGACATCTTAGAACTTTGAGTAGATATGATGATATCACCTCTTTCTTCTATAATCAATAAAATAAAGTTCAATGAAAAGAATTAGTTGGATTTCACACATTTTTAAACAGCAATATTAGCTGTATTTTTGAGAATTTTAAGAGCAACTTAAATCTTTATAATAAATAAAACTAAATATATGTAAGATATCTGTACTATTGCAATATAGCAAACCAGTTTTTGTATTAGGTGACAATAACATTATATTTGCATTAATTGATACCTTTAATTAAATAGCTTTTTCCCACAGAAATATGAATAAACTTAAGTTTATGAATCATCATTTTGTTTTCTGTTCAATGTTACAAATTACAATTATCCCAACAAATACAAATGACAATAATTGTTTGGTGTGGGTATAGGATGAGCTTATTGGTTAGTTTTTGGGCATAGAATGAGATGGAAAGTGACTTTGCTTCTATTACCAATAATTAGCTAAACTTAGGAGACTTGAAGCATAGTTTTCCCATATGAATTTCTTTGTTCTGTAATGCCACAATTATAAGTATAGCCTTGGCTCTCTACCTGCAAGTTAGACTCCAACAAAAATATTCCAAGGGATATATTGCAATCTTGTCCTCTCTGGTCAAAGGACAATCTACCATTGATTTCTTTTGGACAATAATGACAACAACCTTGCAACCTACAGAAAGATAAGAACAATTGCAACATGATAATGAATAGACTTATAAAGTTTTTAAAAAGTATATTGGTTGCAAAAACATTCTATTAACAAGGTCAATATTTGTTATCAATCGCATCTGGTTTATTATATACAATTTATACATTCATTGTTTAGCAAATTATTTAATGTAACTATAGTTACATAAATCAACAAATAACAGCAGCATCCTCAAAGTGATTTCTGGACATTTGCACCAGGGACCCCCCCCCTCCTCCCCTTCCGCAAAAAAAAAAAAAGAAAATAATAAACCCAACAAAGAAATATCCAAAGTTACAATGAATAATTAAATATAAGGAAAATTTTCGTAAAATACCTATTAATCAACATTCATTGAAATCAAAATATTTCGTTTGTGGTAAATCATGTATTAAGGCAAAAAAACCACAAAGGCATTTTTGTTTTCATACAATATTCATGGGGATGTTTTCTCCTTTCTCCATGTACTTTTTATATTAAGGAATTCTTGAATATTCTAACAGTACAGGTAGTTTTAAATATGCCACTTACCACAGTGATATATCATAACACGTGTATTATCAAACATTTATTACACCTGCTTTTTTTAATTTAAAATTTTGTATTACACCTGCTTTTTTAATTTAAAATTTTGGTTGGTACTGAAATGCAGACGTATGCCAAAATGTTTGAATGTTAGTGCCGAAGTGTCTTATATATTAGATGTCAAAATGTCTTGGTGCCGAAACGCCCTGCTTCCCCTCTAAGAGTTGCGGGTTTTTATTTAATTCAACATGACTGACTTGCTGTATACAACCGGAACTATCTTACAAAATCAAAATTGTTTGAAAGACAAATTTTGACTGATGTAAACTAACTTTATCTTCGGGTGCTGGGTTAATCGCTGCAGATGATCTGGCAAATTGACGTAAAATTTTTGCGAACAAAATTCCGTCGTCCGCCATGTTTTTCGGGTAACCTCCCTTGGTTAGCATCCGATTTCCGAACCCGATGAAAAATAAACACCGAAAGTTCCCGCCACTCCATGGTTTACGTGCATGGCGACATGTCATGCTCCTAACCCTGACGTATTACAGGTTTTTCTACATGTACTGCTGTCTTCGAAGACTGGCTTTCAGCAGTCAGAAAAGCTCAGAAATCAAAGAAGCCAGTCTAATCCAGGAGTTACCGTCACAATTTGGATTGTTACAGTGCAGTTGGACAAGTGTGGAGTTCTGCCACCTCTAGACTTCGTGTCTAGAGCATTTCTCTATGGTTGTCTGACAGCTTTTAAGTTGATGTTCTGTACAATCTCTATGTGTAGATTAACCGCCACTGCATCAATTTATACATGCTCAAGAATACATGCATAAGGATGTTGGCGAACAGATCAAAGATACGTCATTCGTCGTTTAGTATAATAGCCTAATAGTTTGTTGTTTTGGACGCAGAAGTTTTTTTTAAATTAGTAGTACATGTATTTCTTTATATGTCAAATATTTAATAGGCAGGTGTAATAGTTTTTCTAGGAAGTTGGGGGGGGGGGGATAGGCTTTGACAAGAAATCTCATTTTGTGTTTGTTCACGGTGGGGTCAGTGGGTTTTGAATTGAAAAAAAATCACTGTGTTTTATTTAGGTAACCTAAGCTTTATTATGATCACATTTTCAACCAAACTTTGCATAAAGCATCTTTGGGTTGAGTCCTTTCAATTTTGTTCAAATGAACGGTAAGGTTCTCTTCCAAGGAGAGATGATTAGGAAATAAAGAAAATAGATTCACGTGAACGCATTTAATACAACAAATATCTCAAATTATCAAAAACTTTACAAATTTTAAAGCTTTCTTATATTATATTGTTTAAATCATGACCTGGAGGCCAGACGCGAACCCCAATTCTACGTAATATGTAAGAAGCATATTGGAAGTGGTAAACATACGTCTTACCATTTCCAATATATTTAGGGATTACAGAAGTTCTTGCACAATAAAAATCTTCTGGAGAAACAGGGTCTGTCATTTGTGGTTGAAGTTTATTAGTTGATGCATGCATGTGGGAAGGGATGGGGATTAACATAGAATTAAGGAGAAAAAAATTCTTCGGAAAAAAAAAACCCACTAATTTTTTTTTAAATTAAAAAGGAAACAAGGACGGAAATCTTCAGTTTTGGCTAGTACTGAATATCAAAGCGAGTAATCACGGAATAGGTAGATCTGCATACAGTCGCAGGCAATTTCAGCGTAGGTTTAGTTAAATGGATATATTCCAATAGATGTAAAAATATCCAGAATCAATTTAAAACAGTATGGTTGTAAACTGGCAAAAGTGTAGAAGTTAAAATATATTCTTTTTTCTAATATGTTCGATGTGCAAATAAAAGTAGGAAAACGCCTCAGAATATCAAGAGCTATGACTATTTTATTGTTACCGTAGCCTACTGTAGCGAACTTCGGAAGTTTGGATTATGGGTGTTTGTTTACTCAACAGAATGACCGTTGTATGAATGTACTAAATTATATATAAATTCAACTAATTTATAATGTTGAAATATTGCTTTTATTTTTTAAAGAAAATATTCAAAATTAAATACATTAACAAAGGAATTGACCCGTTTTAAACAATAAAACTTACCGTACATGTGCATTCTCTCCATAACTGAAAGAAAACAAGACTGAGGTAACGATTTTAATATAATATTAATGCAATATACCCATGAATCCAGACAGAAATCCGAGTACATGAACACGAAAGCAATGGAATGCAGTCGTGTAGGGATCGAATGGACAACCCCAAACTGGTCATCCGAGTTCAGGGGGTACTAGTAATGCCTGGGGCCAGCAAACCCTTACATGTCAAACAAGACGCTACAGAAACCTTTAGCAGAGAGCAAAATGGCGAAAGAAGGATTGATGCTATACAGGAGGATATTGCAGGTATGACGGGTGAATTTCCCACCCAGGTAAGAGAGTTTCGTCGTCCAAAACCAAGAAAGTGGACTGCATGTATGTTTGACGTGCGAACCCTCTCATGCCTCTACCAAACAGAAAAAACTGGCAAAAGTGGTGAGAGAAATAAAGCGTTACAAGATCGAGCTCCTTGGAATATAAGCAAAAAATGTGTCAAAACAACTTGTGTCAGGACGCCAAGTACTGTACTCTTGAAGAAACTGATGATCGTAGTAGAGGAATAGCCATAATTATATCCAGTACGCAACAAGTTGTGTGTGTTGGGGGGGGGGGGGGGGGAGGGGTTGACCCGTCCGACAGTCGGCTCGGAATTCTTATTTTTTATTTCTTATTTTTTTGTCAGCGCAACTCATCTTCACTGCACAGAATTTCAAGAAACATGGACGTAATAAGGACACAATGTGTAGATGTGCTTATTACAAGGAAATTCCGATTCCATTTTTTCTGGTTTGGCAATTTATTATTACATGTAGTACCAAACAGTATGTCAGTGGAGCTACCCTTAAGCAGCTTAATAAGAGAATTTTAAAAAATTGGTAATAAGGTAATAAGGACTCAATGTGTAGATGTGCATGTTGCCAAGAAATTCCGATTCCATCATTTGCCGGGAATTCCCCCCCCCCCCCCCCCCCCCCCCCCCCCCCATTTGAACACATAATTTTGGTTATTATTTAATCTATACTACCTAGATAGTTTTCTAGCGTAACTCCCCTGAATCGGCTGTTTAGAGAATTATGAAATTTCTTTGTTGATTAGGACATAATGTTTAGATGTGCATAAATTATGTAGCCACATACATGATTTTTCCGGTAATTTTGACCCACTAAATATTAGAAGTAAAGTAACCGAAAATAAGCTATAAGTCTTGAGGCCCCTCTGAAATACCCCCCCCCCCCCTCCATTAATGAAATCCATGCATGTTGACTGCCGAAGAAATCATCGTGTTATATACCTAGAATTGCGAGACTGTGTGTCATCTTATTAAGTAAATCAGCTGAAACTAGTGGATGAACTGTCTTCTTATTAACTAGATCAACTGAAACTAGTGGATGAACTGTCATCTTATTAACTAGAACTGTTGAAACTAGTGGATGAACTGTCATCTTATTTAATAGAACTGCTAAAACTAGTGGATGAACTGTCATCTTATAACCAAAACTGCTGAAACTTGTGGACTGTCATCTTATAACTAGAACTGATGGATATCATAGCGACAACATATAACCAAAACTGCAGGACAACAAGCCATCTCATTGAAGTGCTGGACATCACGTCATATTAATAACTACAAGTGATGAATAGCGTATACGTGTCATCTTTTTGCTAAAACTGATCCTGATGGATTGCATGTCATCCCCCTACATGCTCTAGAACTAATGTAAAGCGTGTCATCTCATTACTGAAACTGATGAATAGCATGACATCTTACAACTAAAACTGATGGATAGCATGACATCTTACAACTAGGACTGATGAATACCATGACATTTTACAACTAGGACTGATAGATAGCGTGACATCTTACAACTAGAACTGATGAATACCATGACATTTTACAACTAGAACTGATGGATAGCGTGACATCTTACAACTAGAACTGATGAATAGCATGACATCTTACAACTAGAACTGATGAATAGCATGACATCTTACAACTAGAACTGATGTATAGCGTGTCATCGTACAACTAGAACTGGAGCAAAGCGTGTCATCTTACAACTTGAACTGATGAATAGCATGACATCTTACAACTAGAACTGAAGCAAAGCGTGTCATCTTACAACTAGAACTGATGAATAGCATGACATCTTACAACTAGAACTGATGAATAGCATGACATCTTACAACTAGAACTGATGTATAGCGTGTCATCGTACAACTAGAACTGGAGCAAAGCGTGTCATCTTACAACTTGAACTGATGAATAGCATGACATCTTACAACTAGAACTGAAGCAAAGCGTGTCATCTTACAACTAGAACTGATGAATAGCATGATATCTTACAACTAGAACTGAAGCAAAGCGTGTCATCTTACAACTTGAACTGATGAATAGCATGATATTTTACAACTAGTACTGGAGCAAAGCGTGTCATCTTACAACTAGAACGGATGAATACCATGACATTTTACAACTAAAACTGATGGATAGCGTGTCATCTTACAACTAGTACTGATGGATAGCGTGTCATCTTAAAACTAAAACTGATGATTAGCACGATTCTTACAACTAGAACTGATGAATACCATGACATCTTACAGCTATAACTGATGTATATGTTATCATCTTACAACTAAAACTGATGATTAGCACGATATCTTACAACTAGTACTGATGGATACCATGACATCTTACAACTATAACTGACGTATAGCGTGTCATCTTACAACTAGTACTGATGAATAGCATGTTATCGTTTATCTAAAACTGAGGGACGGAACGTCAATTTACTACTTGAACTGATGGAGTTTTCTGTGACTATTTTTTTCTGACTGTCATCTGCTTACTAGACCTGGCTGCATGATGGTTAGCATGTAACCTTTTTCTTAAAACTTACAAAATAGAGCGTCATTTTAATTCTAGAACTGATGGATAGCGTGTAATCTCACTACTAGAACTAATGGATAGCGCATCATCTCATTACTTACTGTTATGGTCCGACTTCTCCAGTACCTGAACTGATGGATAGCGCATCATCTCATTACTTACTGTTATGGTCCGACTCAGTACCTGAACTGATGGATAGCGTGTCTTACTATTATTATCGCAAATCTCGCTTGAAAGTATGTACTTCGGCCGACAAAGCCAGTGGGGCCACAATGAGGATCGATTTTTTTTTTTACATAGAATTATATAGAGAAAAGTAATTAAAAATATTCTTTTCATAAACCAATTGGCAAGAAAAGCTCCAATTTGAGTGGAAGCATTCTCAGGTAGCATAGATTCTAGTTTGTTCAAATCATCATCCCCGGGAGTAGGGTAGGGCCACAGTAGGGTGGAACTGATGGGTAGCATGTCGTCTTCTTACTAGATTTGAGGGATAAGGTGTCATTTTACTACTAAAACTGATATATAATGCGTCATCTTATTATTAGAAGTGCTGGATATCGTGTCATCTTATTAATAGAACTAATGGATAATGTGTCATATACATCAGATACATCAAAGTTTCTTGCACGTGCTTTTTGAGGAAAATGTACCGTATTCATAACCTGCAAAATTGGTTTGACACCGGATACTAAAACTACACAAGAATTTACTTTTTTCAGGTGACTTTGATTTAGGTACCAAAAGGGGTAATATACAACATGCCCTATGAGCTCAGCGAATATTATACTTTTAAGGTAGCTCAACCAACACCTTTACCTCACAAAAATAAATATATTAGGTGTTTATGGACAACAAATGACAGAAACTCTGTTTAAAGCAAACAACACAAAATAACAAAAATCTACCATCAAAGAGACAACGGTTATTTATTTTTGTTGTCATTGTGTTACATAACATCAGGTGTTGTTTGTAGCATCCCTTTAAGGATAGTACACTCTGGAACAAAAGTAATTAAAACATCAATTCTTTTAACACTGTCACTATTAAACACACTCCTTAATGTCCATTTTTATGTATGTATTTCCCCCATTTCAGTTCCTCTTCATTGGTCATCTCCAGGTATCCCTCAGATCCTGCATTAGTGATGGGGCACCAGAAGAGTGTTTTCTGTGTTCCATCCTTCCAGGGGAAAGCCTAAAAGAATATTAATGTTTTGATTAATAACATCATACATAAACAGTGATATCATTGATATAATGAGTTTGATAAACCAACAGAAACATCTCCCATGAAACTATCATTAGGGGATGGTTTAAAACTGGTCTGTGGATGCAAAACTTCCAACTGATTTGAAATCTAGAGAACTGATAAAAGAAAATCCCTTAATTTTAACACATTATTAACATGGTGTTCTCATGCATATAAGGCTAATCTCTATATTATTAATTAAATTTTTGTCTATTTAAGGAATGAATGAATTATTTATTTGTTTTTTATGATATAAAATGGTTTGGGGCAGTTTACACTTTATAAAAAATTGTAAACTGTTTCAAACCATTTTACATCATATAAAACTAATAAATATTAAATTCATTACTATTCATTGTAGATAAAAACAGCCACTTGACCTTTAAAATGATGTCAAATTGTACAAAATTTAAACGTATCATCAGGCGGATTAATACATTTTTGACATTAGTCTTACCTCGTTGTAGGCAACATTCTTTATAAGATAATAAATAATTTTTTAGCCAATCAGAAAGTGCATTACAACCAGAATTAAATCATACTCATTTAAAATAAAATTAATAGGTAGGTAAAAAGTCGCATTTTTACAATTCTTTCATTTTTCTTTCAAAGGAAATTTCTAAAATTTTGATTGCAGAACTGCCATTCAGTTAATTACAACTTGCTACAACCAATCAATTATATCAAAATTGAAATACACGAAATTGTGACTGGTCTCACTGTCTTTATTTTTAATCATCTGTCATAAATACCATAAAAAGCAGAGAGGATTCTGGAATATTCTGTTCATGTGTAAACCATTAAATTTTTATCTCATAAGACAATGAGCAAACATTCATGAGATAATTTCTCTGACCACATCTCGCAATTTTGTTCTCAGTTCAATTTATCAAATAAATGGTGTCATAGTTTGTTTATGCAAGTTGTAGATCTTACGTACATGTAGTTACATGTGTGTGTCCAATATTACAAATGTACAAAGGTTATGATTAAAATGGCACTCTACAGTGATAATATAGTATCAATCATTCATGATTGAAGAAATACTAATCATAAAGGGCAGTTACATGTGTTGAAAGTTACCCCCCCCCCCCAAAAAAAAAAAAAAATTCATATTAAATTTGCATTAAAACATACAACTTATTGAAATTTTGAGTGAAGGAAATCAATTACTGATTTTGAGACCAGTTACCATCATTCCAACTCAGTAACTGGTTATATATAGCCATCCCATTTTCTAGATTTAAGATTGTACCTTTTTCCTGATTCTGAGATGTTGGTATGGTATAAATTCTGGACGTTTTCCATGGTTTTCATCCATCATTTGATAAATACGGGTCACGACACAAACTCCAATCATCCATATGGTGATACCCCACCATCTTTTTATTTCTGAAACAAGTCATCAATTACTTATCAAGTGTACATTATGAATAATTTCCAACATACCGGTATGACTATTTTACATATCAAAAGCAGCACATGTCATCCCTTAGTGCATTGCTGCAGTGGGGATAAACTATTGATTACTGTGTTTGTGTGGGTATGTTAGCGTGTTGAAGTAAAAAGCTTCTGAACAAGATTAAAAGAAACCTTATCAGCTTGAATCATTATTTAAATTTGCATTCTACTATAAAGTATAAACACTCAAATTTTATTTTATTTTTAATATGGGAACTCACAGATTTACAAGACTGTCATATTTACCTACTTATACTCTACTATCTTTGCAAGTCAAGAGTTTCCAATCCGAGCTCTACTCTACAACAGTTGTAGTCTACAAATGTTGTAGAGTAGCGTTCAGATTGGAAACTCTACAACATGTAGACTAGAGGAGCAGAACAAACCAATAACCCCTGGCTTGTGAAAATGATACTGTACATGTAGATCAATTAAAACTTTACTAGTTGGGCAGGAAAGTAGAGAGTCTGAGAAATGAGACCAAATCATATATTAAAATCAATAATTCTGTTTTTGAAGACAGAAACATATTGCTGACATGCAACTTTCCTGCAATTGATTTTGAACTTTTTTTAAACACTCGAGTGCAAATATTGACACAATTTTTTTAAAAGAATGTTTTATTATGAAGTACACTTTCACATGTCTGAGTAATTGCCCAAGGGGTAAACATTATGCATATTTTCTTTAAAAAAAACATAACTCATGCAAAAATTTTTTTTATCATACATGCGTTTGACCACCAAATGGACTCCAAAATACCGAACAGTGGGCTGTTCTCAACCTGTTTGGTCTAATATCATGATAAAAATCTTAGTACGAGTACCGAATTAAACTAAAACAAATAAGTCTAAATGAAAATGATATATTAAATCAAATTTTCACAATATACTCTGAGAGAAAACAATAAAGTTAAATCCTGTATTTCGCCAAAATGAGAATATTAAATTCAAATTCAATGGTTTATTGACATCACCATGTTGGCATACAGTCAAAATGAAATCAAATGACAGACAAAAGAATATCATAACATAAAGGCTACAGCATGCAAGAGAAAGCAAGACAATTTATACAAAGTCCCTGGAACTGTTTTCTCTGCATAAAGCATTAATCTAAGTAGACACTTAGACGTTTTGTAGTATTATAATCACATGGATTAACAATTTCTTTAATGGGATCAATACCACAGTATAATTTATCATTAAAATATCACAAAATGAAATCAACGATTGTCATACACAGGACAGTAAAGTACAAAATGTTTTTCATTTTCGACTGATAATTTACAAGCATAGCATAAACATTTTTCCTTAGGGATAATTGGTTTACAATATCTACCTGTTTCAATAAAAAGTGAATGTGCACTTATTCTTAATCTTGTTAGGTGTGATCTTTTATGCTTTTTCAAGGGAAACTTTAAGTAATCTTGCAACTTATACTCAGTAGAATTTAATATTTTACTGTAGAAATAAAGTTTTCCTGAATTAGAAGATGAGATTTTGTTCAATTGTTCAAAGATAATATCAACAAAAGTTTTATTTAACTTAAACCTCAAATCCCTATGGGAAATATCTAAAGATGTCAAGTTTATTTTATGTTGAAGATTAAAAATCTTGCTTTGCCATGAAGTATAACTCTTTTTCGAAGCTAACTCTTTGTCTTCTTTGAAAGCTGATACTAAAAGTGCATTATTATATGGGGTATTTGATTCCATATTTCTTAGTCTGATATAGTATTTAAACATGTTTTCATAACATAAATAGTAAAGTGGATTGAACTTAATTCAGCATTGACTGCTAAATTTGATGCTTTTCTATGTACCCCTAAAATATCTTTGAATATATGATTTTGAATTTTTTCAAATGGAAAACATTCTGAGGATTTTATATCTAATTTATAGTCTGTGATCCATATTTCAAATCCATATGTTATAATTGGTACAATCATTGAATGGTATAGTTTAAGTACACTTGAACTGAAAGGTTATTATTTCCAGATATACTTTATTTTAGTGCATAATATGCCTTTTTAGCTCGTTCTGAAAGTTGTTCAGAAGCAAACTTAAGCTTTCCATTTGATGTGAACACTAGTCCTAAATATTTATATTGATCTCTTATAGGTACAATATTATGCTTATAATAAAAGCCATACATATCTTTCACTGTTGTTTTTCTGGAAAAAATCATTACATTGGTTTTATCCATATTAACTTGTAACTGCCAATCAGTACAATATTTTTCCAAAGATTCAGACAATGTTGAAGGGGTGCAGGTCAATCCGTTCCCAAATAAAACTGTCCCAGTCAATCCGTCCCCTGGATTATGGCTTATCCGTCCCCAAAGTTTGGTCAAACCGTCTCCTCGTCGAAATATATAGAGTTTTATATCTGCCCCCAAATCCGCCCCCAAGTTTGGTCAGTGCGTCCCCAAATTATCATTCTTTTGTATTTTCCCATATTTTGTTGTTATCCGCCCCTAAGTTTGGTCAATCCGTCCCCAAGTTTGGTCAGTCAGGGTGCGATTATCGTCAATTATATTTAAGATGTTATAATTAATTTGGAGACTCTCCGTGTAAGTATTATCATAATTATGAGACGGGTGTTAATTATGAGAACTAATGGTAACACGCGGAGATTCATTCTCACCAATTAATTTATTTCTATATGTCGGGCTTTATCAAAAATATCATAAATGATTTGTTTTGATTTGAAAATATTTTATTGTATATATATAACATACATATATGGCATAGCCCCCTAACTCTGTCACTACCCTAACTCCGTCACTTTTGGGAAACTCCTCGCCATGTGAAATCAAGTGAAATTACTTCATTTTTTGCATGTCAAAAATCTTCAATAAAATGTTAACAATTTACAAAGGTTAAATTCAAGAATGTGTTAAAACAAAACAAAATCACATCTTGTTCATTTTATTCACAGTTAATTGCGTAAAATCAGTTTGCACTTTTCACGGGTACACTAAAACATCGATATCTCTGACCAAAGTCAGGGGACGAAAATCATTTATATACGCATTTAGAAATGAACGGTTTTAATTAATTTAAATCAAATAAAAAAATACAAATAATTCTATCAGGGGACGGATTGACTAAAGTCAGGGGACGGATTGACCAAACTTATGTGGAAATCCTATAAAAGTATATCAGGGGATGGTTTTACTAAAAGTTGGGGATGGTTTGACAACACAAAGGGATGGATTTGCATTGCCTATATAATTATACGATGGGGCGGTTCGACGAAAATTTGGGGACGGATCAGCTAGAATATAGGGGACGGATTGACCGAGACGGTTTTATTTGGGAACGGAATGACTGGATTTCTGTTGAAGCCCAGATGGAGATTCAGAAATTAAAACTAAGTCATCAGCAAAAAAACATGTGATTAACAGGCATTGAATCAAAATATGCTGGTAAAGTATCTGAACTATGTAAGTATAGAATATAGAATGTGAAAAAAGGCATTGACATGACCTTGGAAAAAGTAAAAAAAAATGTCATTAATATTAATCTTGATACACCATACCGATTTCAGGGTGTCCGTTAACTTTGGATGGGAGAGAATTCTTATAACTAGAGTCGACTGCAGTTGCCAAGCGCCTCGATAGAGGCGAATTGAGGAGTCGTAACTTTCCAAGGAAAGACGCCATCTTCCTTTCCTAACGACCTTGTCACACTACTGAGTGGACTTGTACACCGATCCCGATAAAAATATACTTGATGGCCTGAATTAATATGTCATTTTTCGTATTTGAAACGTATGTCACAGGATTACTTATTTTAGTTAATTATTCATCATAATTACGTTTATTCATGTCAACATTTCATGTTTTCATTTCCCATTGTTCATTGTTTCCATTCACGCTGTTTCATTCATTCATACATTCATAACACTGTGCCGATGCCAGTGCCAAGGTGGCATTTTTGCACCCGCTTAAAATGCAGTTTCGGAAAAATCCATATATACCAAATGATAGACCATTGTCTAAAAAGTATATACCTATTAAAATTAATATCCCATAGGAAAATGATAATTCCCATAGAAGAAATGATTCTCTTACAGGAAATATTGATAATCCTATAGGATTTTCTAAAATCCTATAGGAATTATATTTCCTATAGGAGAAAGGTATTTCCTGTAGGAATTTGATTCAGACAGGTAGTTTTCCTATAGGAGATTAAGATTTCCTATCGGATTTTATCAAATCCTATCGGAATTGAAATTCCTATAGGAAGTTCTTGTAATCCGATAGGAAATTTAAAATTTTCTATAGGAATATTGTTTTTCCTATGGGAAAAATTATTTTCCTGTAGGAATTTATTTTTGAAAGGTAAATATCTCACCTGATAGATGAGATACAATGATAACAAAGGTGGTTGTAAAATCTTTAAGCAATGGTCTATCATATGGCATATTTGAATTTTTCGATATATGCAGCTTAGACGGGTGCAAAAATGCCACCTTGGCACTGGCATAATTATCCGGCACAGTGTTTCATTCATTGTATGATATAGTAGTACGAGGTCACGTGGTTACGTTTGGCGGGTGGATCGGTGAATGAATGGGTGTGTTAGACTGGTTTTTCGGGTTTGAGTGAGTGAGCATGTCAGTTTATATAATCTAATTTTTAGCACGAACTTTGAGAATTAATATCATGACGCCACCCAAGACAGACGGTTGATGTCTGCTTCATAGCTCGTCAACTCGACTAACTATTTATCTAGTAGTCTTATATTGCTGTTATACTTGGTGAGTTATTTTAATTAAATATATACAATTTAAATTCTATCTGACTTAATGTAAAGTTAATGAGTGAATGTAGAGAATGAGAGTGTTTTAGTAATATTATAATTGTATATGATTATAGATCACCTGTGGAAACCATTTATACAATAATTCAAAGTACGAAAATAAATTCAGTGTAATTCCACAAAAAGGCCTTGGAGTTCTGGTTCCAAATGTAGCTCGGAAAATATATATATCAGCTACCCCTTCACACTTACAAAGTTTAACAGAAAATTGTTTCCGGGTGGGGGTGGGGTCCGAATATTTAATTTCCGAGGCACATTTGCGGTAAATTTAATATGTAAACGGTGTGACCGTTGGACCGAGCGCAGATTTAACAGAGTGCAGTTTCATTTTTTTGTAGAACAAAATTTATTTGAAACGCACACAGTAGGATCCGCTTATCCGCCTGTTTACTCAAATCATAAGTCAAAGTTAAACTTAACGTCGCGTGTTTAGTCTACATTATGACGTCATGTTTCATTCGTAAAACGTAAGAGTTTTGTCTTCGCAAACAGCCGAAGAAAATTTCTTGATTCCGAGAATTATTTATTTCTTCTTTCAATGCTTATAATTTTCCAAAGTTGATGAATTGATTTTTTTCTACTTTATTCAGTCTCTTAAAGATCGGTTCCTTGATTGTAATGATTAAAAAAAAAATAATTTATTTTCCATCTAATAATTTGATAAGACATACGTGAAACTATAGTCGTATTTCTTTCTTAAAGCACTGTTTAAAGTTGTATAATTTGCACAGTCAATTATTTCCATCTTAGTTACTTTCAATTAAAAATTGGAAAGTTTGTAATAAGGTTTAAGTGGCAATAAACATCGATAAGCGCAAGTCATTTGATGTTCGAGCTAACTATTTAAAAACGAAATGGCGGACAATATGGCCGACTCTCATTTTTCTCTGATTTTCTTATATATATATGTGTTACCATTAAGCCTCGCTTCGCTCGGTAATATGTTTTACGGGGAAACCGTTTGGAGGGCGAAGCCAATATAAATGCATGGGGCTAGATCAGTAGATGCCCTTTCATCATCTCTAGCCTGTCATCTCATATATTGTTTGTTTTGTTTGGACTCTAATCTTATTGTTGGCCCAAGAGCATTGGCCAGTCCACGATCCTTATTAAATTTGTTCAAGCCCTGATATAGCCTACTAGACTAAGGTCTGTCTCGGGTTACTGTTTCCATCACATTTTGACAATTTTTATAGAAATATAGACAGCTAAAAGAAATACAATTGAAATCATTCATTAAAACGTCATCTCTTTTTTTTTTCTTGATTTTCACAGGAACGAAAAACAGATTTCTTGTGGAGATTTATCTTTTTTTCCATTCAAAAAAGTTTTAATACACAATTTAATCAATCATTGAATGTTCAATAATTAAGTGTTTGGATGACAAATAAAATTTTAGTGAATTTAGGGACCAAAACTAATCTCAATTTATTTCTGTCCATACATTGCCATACAAGTGAAATATTCTTGAGATAAATTGATTTTCCTATAAAAAAAAAAAATAAATAAACATAACTTTTTAATTCATGTTTTATTTTTAAAAATGCAAACATTTAAAATAAGGGAGTAAAAAGTTAAGATACTTCATGCTGAGAAATTATCCAGAGATCTGTGATTTTTTTGCATTCATAAATACCCCTACCTTCGCTTGCCAAGGGTTTGTGATCCGCAGGAGTGGCGGGGACCTGGGAGTTACAGTGCCTCCCATAGTGAAAAACAGGTCGTCCAATCATCCGAATCTTTTCAGACCGGGAGCTACACACAGAAGCAGCTAATATCCTGAACTGTTAAACATGTTAAATAAAAATCTATTGAGATTCGCATTAATGCAAATGATATAAAGTAAGGTCTGGATGATAGCATTTGAAATTTTGTGTGAGGTGATCCAAGAGACTTCCGAATGGAAAAAAAGATAAATCTCCACGAGAAATCTGTTTTTCGTTCCTGTGAAAATCTCTGAGAAAACAAAAGATTATTTACAGCGTGACCGTTCAGAGGGCGAAGCCAATAATGGGCTAGAATTTTTTTTTAAATGGTTCCTTTCATCATAACTGGTCCTCATCTCATGCCATATTCATTGTCTGTTTTTGACTCTAAAAATGAACATTGTTCATCAATTTATATAAAAAATGTCCAGATTATCTGTTTTAAAACGCCCCCACTTCCGCTTTAGGCTTCAAGAAATAACCCAAAATAGGAAGTCTACGGGGATTTTGCCTTGCATCAGCCATGAAATAGCCCGGATGATAACGTTGAAAAATTGTGTTCCGAATGGTGAAAAGATGTAAAAATTTCCCATAATAAATCTCCATAAGAAATATGTTTTCGTTTCTGTGAACATTTATGAGTGAAAAATGATAATGTTTCAATGAAGATATCTTGGGTATTTTCCCTTTTATCGATTTCAACTGAATTTCTTTCACAGGTATGTGTATTTTTATGAAAAAGCATCAAAAAGTGAAGGAAGCAATAACTTGGGAGAGACTATAGTTGTATGTACCTACATAAATTGTAATAGTGGGTTGTATTTACGTACATATATTTGTAAGTTGTAATAATTGATTGTATGTACGTACATAAGTTGTAAGCAGGTTGTACATAGGTTGTAATAGCTTGTCGAATGTAAGTACATATATTGTAATTGTTGATTGTATGTACAAACATAAGTTGTAATAGTTGTTTTTATGTAAATACAGAAGTTGTAATACTTGGTTGTATGTATGTACCTAAGTTGTAATAATGGGTTGTACTGACAACAAACATTGTAATAGTTAGTTGTATGTATGTATGTACTTAAGTTGTAATAGTTGATTGTATGTACAAACATAATAGTTGTTTTTATGTAAATACAGAAGTTGTAATACTTGGTTGTATGTATGTACCTAAGTTGTAATAATGGGTTGTACTGACAACAAACATTGTAATAGTTAGTTGTATGTATGTATGTACTTAAGTTGTAATAGTTGATTGTATGTACAAACATAAGTTAAAATAGTGAATTGTATGTACATACATAAGCTGTAATAGTTGGTTATATATGTATCATATGTACTTAAGTTGTAATAGTTGGTTGTATGTACATACATAAGTTGTTATAGTTGGTTGTATGTACATACATAAGTTGTAATAGTTGGTTTTGTGTACATACATAAGTTTTAATAGTTCGTTGTATGTACGTACATATAGGTTGTAATAGTGGGTTGTATGTACTTGCATAAGTTGTTATAGTTGGTTTTATGTACATTCACGAGTTGTGATAATTAGTTGTGTGTGTACACTACATTAATTGTAAATGTTGATTGTGTATACATACATTAATTGTAATAGTTGGTTGTGTTTACATACATAAGTTGTAATAGCAAATTGATAAACTGTTAACAGTTACTACATGAACATATAAGTTATATTATGCATACTTTATAGCTCACCCGAGATGACAGCTCAAGTGAGCTTTCCTGATCAAAATTTGTCCGTTGTCTGTCGTCGTTGGCGTTGGTGTTGTCGTTGTAAACTTTTCACATTTTTTCATCTTCTTCTCTAGAACCACTGGGCCGATTTCAACATGCATCAACTGGGTGAAGGAGATTCAAGTTTGTTCAAATAATGGACCACACCCTCTTTAATTTAGAATTATTAAAAATTTGTTGGTATATTTTAAAAATCTTCTTCTAAAAAACTATTAAGCCAAAAAAGCTAAAACTTATATGGAAGCATCATCAGGTAGTGTAGATTCAGGTTTTTTCAAATCATGGTCCCCGGGGTTAGGGTAAGGCCACAATGGGGGAATTTAGTTTTACATGAGAATATACAGAGAATATATTTAAAAATCTTCTTCGCAAAAACTATTTGGCCAAAAAGCTTAAACTTGTGTGGAAGCATCCTCAACAGTGTAGATTCAAGTTTTTTTTAAATCATGGTCCCCGGTGGTAGGGTGGCGCCACAATGGGGCGGGGATTGATTTTTACATAGGAATATATAGAGGAAATCTTTGAAAATCTTCTTCTCAAAAACTATTTGGCCAGAAAAGCTTAAACTTGTGTGGAAGCATCCTCAAATAGTGTATATTCAAGTTTGTTCAAATCATAATTCCTGGGGTATGATGGGGCCACATTAGAGGGGGGGGGGGTCAAATTTTTTACGTAAAGAAATATAGAGAAAAATCTTTAAACATCCGCTGGAAAAGCATTCAGTCCAAAAAGCTGTAACTTTTGTGAAGGAACAGGTTGTGCAGATTAAAGTTTGACTAAACCACGATTCCCTAGAGAAAAGTGGGGCCAAAAGTTGGGTGGGTGGGTGGGGGGGGGGGGTTATATAGGAAGGGAGAAAAATCTTCTGACAAATACTAAAACAACAAAAGGGGCTTGGTATTTACCATAAAAATATGTGGATAAAAATCGGCAGATTTTAATTTTTTTTTTTTGAGCAAGATCTACTGTACTTAGTTGTCCAGATATTTTGATTTTGATACTGTAATGCTGATTTGATGAGAGATATGGCTATTATTGCTCAGGTGAGCGATGTGGCCCCTGGGCCTCTTGTTCATTATAGGGTCAGGAAGAATTTCTTTTAATTGTTCTTAATTTCATTTAACAAACTAGTAACATTTTCCCCATTTCAATAAATTGGAGTCTATAACGTATATTACTTTGTCACATATAAAAGACCATGATTTTTATTGACAGGTTACACCATACTACCCCCCCCCCCCAAAAAAAAATGAAATAAAATATTTTAGAGATACCTTCTTCGTCTCTTTTTCTTCTTCTTGACAGATTCTTGACGATTCCTTCATACATAATAGTTTTGTATATCGGATTTAATTATATTCCATGTTTATTATCTCTGTATAAGAAATGAAAAAACCCAATTGATTGTCATGAACGGATCAAGAATTTTTTTATCTGGGGATTTTTTTTTTTGGGGGGGGGGGGGGGGAGTTCAGGGGACCGGCAGATGAAAAGGGGGGTAGGGTGTCAGAAACCCTCCGACCCCCTCTAGATCCGGTTGTGATAAATTTACAGGTAATTGATATCAACAGGCTCTCGTCACCCGTATGGGCTCTCATATGTACATGTATATAAATACACTTTATAAATAGGTATTACAGAATATAAGAGCAAAGTTTCAATTTGATGTACATGCATGTAAATGTGACTTCCGCTTATGAACACCTAGTTGATTGTATAATATAAATTTTATTTTAATACAAAACTCAGTAGCCTGTACGTGACGCGTGTGTACAAATATTGAACAGCATATTCACAAAAATATCAATCGGTAACAGCAGACGTGCGTTTATTTGGTTTTTAATCTCTCGACAATAGAGATGTGCGTGTACATGTGCGCAGAGCAACCGGCAAATTGATTTTTCCGAGAAAAGTTGCATTTCAGATCTTATATATGGTAAATTCGAATTCAAATGCTCGCATTTATGCATTTAAGGACTCGTCTTATGGATTGTGCGTACCAAAGAAATATTACAATGAACTGTTGGCCGAAATCCAGATTTAAAGGTAGTACAGAGTTCTATTCAAAATTACAGATATTTTAGATCATCTAAAGCAAGTTTTGATATTCAATGCACCTCTTTCAGAAACATGACTGACGATTTTGACACAATTTTCGAAAAGTATGTCGACACTTTAGACGACTGGCAGCGAGAAGTGGACGATATCAGGAAAATGCACCACGAGATTTGGACAGAGAGTCGAATAAATCCAATCATAAGGCAACATAGAGCAGGGAGTCGGGTGGAAAAACAGTGCCGTATCTTACCGAAAGGAAAACAAACCG
This sequence comes from Magallana nippona, assembly GCA_033439105.1. Classification (NCBI taxonomy): domain Eukaryota; kingdom Metazoa; phylum Mollusca; class Bivalvia; order Ostreida; family Ostreidae; genus Magallana; species Magallana nippona. The sequence goes on from CM065922.1 coordinate 6,151,825, forward strand.
ATGTGGATTATAAGTTAGAGGTGACGGGAATCATTGTGGATATGGAATATAAAAATGGATTCTACTGGAAATTCAGCGATTCCACCGGCGCCCATGGTAAAATATTTGTGTCAAACTCAACAAAAACGGAATTTATGGAGAAGGAGCATTATTGCGAGATATTCACAGAAAATGTATTTGAATGGACCCCTAACGAAGATGCCTATCTGCTACTTCCAGGGCAATTCAAGAACAGCGTTGTAAAATTCAGTCGATTTGAGTACAAAAGGGACGCCACACCTCCACACAACAGTCCATCAGTCCCTGGGCAAGGGGCAGTGAATGAATACGACATCGTACCATGCCTGAGGATTTCTAAGTGGCCTCAGCGTGTTCACAAATTGGCTGTCTCTGATCCAAAGAGACAAGTTCGGTTGGATGATGAGCCTCTATTTGTTGTTCCAGCGGGCGACCCCAGCTCCACGGAGAAAGAGCACCAGTTCAGACTCTCATTTTCCCTGCTTGAGGTGAAATACTTTGAAGAATTGTCACCTTATTTCAGAAAACTTTATGGCTTAATAAAGTACGTTTTCAAAACAAAGATTGAACACTTAAAGTTGTTAGATTCTTATCACATTAAATCACTTTTCTTTTCATGGGTTGATAGTTATTTCAATCAGAGTCGCCATGGTTTAACAGTTGACTTAATAAATTTCTATGAGATTGTGTATAAAGCATGCAAGGAGCAGGAAATCGAACATATTTTCATAAAAGGATGTAACATTTTCCCACACCACCATATAAACAGGGCAACGGATAACAACGAAGATACCCTTCTAGTTCTCCAAAATTTAACGATATCTAGTATTTCTCCAGAACTGTGTATCCTTCTTAGACAAGATTTGCGACTTTCAGAGGATGGTGATAAAAACTGGTTGTCACAAGCGGAAATTTTTGTGGATAAATTACATGAAGGTTTTGGGAGGGCCGCTTACATCAATGGTTATCTGACCAGACTGCTAAGTCTGATAACAAATTCCTTGTACGAGAATATGCAGAAAAAGGAGACCCTTGCATATACTTTTTCTAAAATACAGAGAGTGTTCAGAGAGTTTTCTAGTGATGGTAATATAATGCGGTTAATCCCAATGGTCAATGCGACTCTGGAGCATCTAGGTGCAACCAGCAGAATTGACAGTCATCCAGTCGCATGCTCCCGAGAAGATGACGTCAGTATCAGTGCTCACGTGGCCTTTCAATATTACCTTATTCAGAATTTTGACAAGGTGATGGAGATTCTTAATAATATTCCAACAAACACAACAGAAGCCTCACCAAATTATATCGGCGTTTCCATAACAAACCACCACAGCAAGGAATGCAAACTTGATGAACCTCTCCGTTATGTCATTTCTGCCTTAGAAAGAGGACACGCCCAGCAAAATTGTCCACGGTTTTACATGGACCCCGTTTTATTGGCCCATCATTTCAAAATACAAGCCCGACTTAACACATCGGACAAGGGCCCTGAACAGAATGACCTAGATACACTAGAGGCGCTGTCTGTGTGTCTGTCTGACCGGGCGCCGTATCTTGGGCGACTCTCCTATAAGTCATCGGCCTTCCTTCTCCTCCAGGGATACAGGGAGACTAATCAGAGTAGCGATGCAACAAACTTTGATCTACGTTAAAGGCTCAATGGTGTTAGTCATTTTAGATTCACTTTCTATTTCCGAACAAAGAAAAGCTAGTTTTTAACTTTTCGATTTTTAGTCTATTTTGAATACACTAAAAAAAATTCTAGATACGCCTCTGATATGTAATAAAAGCCTAGAACAGTATAATCGATATAGCATTCAGAGTGTGTTGAAGTGCATGTTGGAAAGAAAAGGAGAGAATGTCTATAAATTAAAATATACAATGTAACAATATATATAGACTTGATGTAATTGGAAAAGATAGGTGCAAATAGAAAAGATTCTATTTGATGTCAGAAGATTTATCTACATCGTTTTTGTCTAAATACTGTCAAAATATCATATAACGGGAAAAAGGTCCTAGTATGGGTCGATTCATCTTTGCTAGCCAAGAGTTGCTTCTCAAAAACCCAAGGGTTTTGTTTTTGGATATTAATAATTATATTAATTGGAAGTCTCACTCTTTACTTCCTCGTATCTGGATCGAGGAAACCGAGGGATGTTCGTCCGTGTGTCTGTCGGTTCGTTTCTTATTTTCTAATGCACAAAATTTTCTTCATGTACATCACAATGCATTTGAAAAAAGTCTTAACGGGTGAATTTTAAAGAAAGGAGGTTCCTAATGTATTTCTTCGTCTGATAACTTGAGACAGATTCTACGACCATTTATTGTTTCATATATTTTTTTGGTGGGGGGGGGGGGGGGGGTACACATCATCTTAATAAATACATCTACTTTGTATTTCTTCTCGACTAGAATCGATGTTTTTAAAGATTAATCAAAAGTCTTCATTTTCATTGCTTTAAGTACCGATGACGTAAAAAACTTCTACTGATAGCGAAACCCATTTGTTCATTCATGGCATTTAGGTGCAATAGAGTTTTCTGAACATGTACAATTTTCGGATTTTTATCAAGGACAGTGAAATTGGATATCTATATGTACGTAACGATATGGAGGTATCTGGGGCTTTTGTGCAGTGAACTTTTTCTAATTGTATAGAAAATTAAAGTTTTGCTTCACACCCCCCCCTCCCAAAAGACCCCACTTGGAACTCGCTCAATCAGTTCAAAGAATCTTTATAAAATAAGGCCACAGAATGTATTCGTAAATAGTAATTTGACCAACCATGCATACATTCATATACGTTATAAGTTAAAGCTAGGTACCTTGATTAAAAGGAAGGAACAGAAAATACGTGTATAACAATACGAAAATTAATTGACATATTGATTATAACTGTCTGCAATTGATCTAGTAGTAAATGCATTTTTATCGCAGTGTAGGGTATTTATGCCACTGTTAAGACGGACGTTTTGAACCCGTTTAAGGTGCAGATTCCTTAAACTTAAAAATATGTCATTATATCAGACCATTACCCAAAGAGCTAGAGTTTACAGCCAATTTTAATACAATACAATATAATGTAATATAATAGATATGTCATGTGTATTTTTTACCTTTAAAATTTAATATCTCATAGTAAGATGTTAACCCTGTTTGAATAATTTTTTATAGAGTGTTATGAATTTCCTATTGAAGTTAAATCATTTATATTCGCGGGGGTGGGGTGGAGTTGAAGAGTAAAAATACCGATAAGATTTTAACAAAAGTTCTGTAGCATTTAAAACGTATATAGGAGACTGAACTAAATTTCCTATTTACAGAAACTCTGAATAAAATCCCTTTAGAAAATGCTTTAAAATCATTCCTATATGATTTGTTGATATGATGTGAAAGAAAAAATATATATATTCCACGATTTTTTTTTCATATGATATTTTGTTTTAAGATATCGTAACCGGTATCTCTGTTAGATACGGTACTAAAACAGAAGTGGTCATATACTCTCTTATAGCAATAGTCAATTATGGCATATACATGTACTGGGTATAGAAAAGAATAGAATAAAATAGAATTTATTTTCCAAATTAAGGCATCAGGGGGCATAACATATAACAATTTTGATTACATATAAACATAATAAATACACAAACAGTCAGTCAGTTTTGTGTAATATAATGCAACAATTGGTCCACTTTTACTTAGAGCAATATTTCAATGTTACATATATATATAGTATATAAGACTGCATCTTAGATGTGGGCTAAAAATATTTGCAAGGTTATACAGCAGTGCATTTTTTTCAAGTTAAGAATCCTGACAATTGATATCATTGTGTGGTTACGAATCGACTTTGTCCTGAATATTCACTAATAGATGCATGCTGCAAAGTTTCAATGTCAATAATCACTCTGTGTTTAAAAATTGCAGCACTTAATTCATCTGAGAAACAATGTTAAAACCAATATCATATTTGAATATATTATTTTAGTTCGTCAATCCAGCAAATTAACAGATAATGTAGATCTGTTTATATCAATGAAAACACAGTACTGCCACTTCCTGTCAAAAACCAGCCATCTTGGATAAAATTTCCCAGATCCGGATAAAGTTCCAATGCGGATTCGCAGAGATCATTCGCTGATCTTGCATCCAAGGATTCAAGAATGTGTCTGGAAGATGCCATTTTGAATTCCTCAAACTGTTCCGCGGACAGTTCTTTGTAATGGGTTTTCCGAAAATTTCTATAAACATCTCCGGTACAGCATTTGATGTTTGGGGTGAAAATCTTGATATTTAACGCTCTTTCAGAGATTGGTTCAACTCTTTCCCCGACACCCATCAGATTGGCGCTGTCGGTATTATAAAGGAAGAATGGTACATCAGCACCAACGGCTTGTCCGATCTGACATAGCTCATCGGTGCCGAGCCCGAGTCTGCAGCAATCGTTCGCCATCTGTAAAAACATGGCGGCGTTCGAAGAGCCGCCTCCCAAACCACTACCCTCGGGAATCCTCTTCACAACTGACACCTTGTGTCTGCAGAAAAACTCTCGGATCTTCTCAGAGTTTACGTTATGTTCAAGCAGGCCTAGGTACGCCATATAAATTGTATTGTTCTCAAGACTGCATGAAAAATTTCCGTCCAAAACAAATTTGTTTTGGGTACTTGGAATAAATTGCACATCATCGTAGATGGTTTCCAGTCTCATGAATCGAGACAAAAATTCATGGTATTCTCCTCTTTGTCCAGTCACTTTTAGAAATATATTAACTTTTCCGAAACTTTTACACGGATTAAACATACCTACTCTCTTCATGCACAATTGTGCATGTACAGTTGCTTTTTTTTTTAATCCGAAGTTGTATGCTAGTTTGATTGATCTGTCTCTTATAAATCATGGTGAAAAGGTCTCGGTTTACATAAACGAAAGTAAACAATCCTAAGTTAAGATGTAGGCCCACATGTACGCAAATGTGGAGGTTAAAACTCACCATTAAAATTTAATGCACACTAGTATTATATACAATCATGATTATGTTATTTCATGAGCAAATACATATATAACACTTATATTATAAGCAATGTTGTGTTCTCAAATTTCTATATATAGGCACAACTAATAGGGTTATTGTGAATAACAAGTATTTAAAAATCTCCGGACATTATGTTGATTTGCAGTTGTGAGTCGATGGGTGTTTTCAGCTCTCCTTCATTGGTCTTCGTGCTGTGAAATGTACTATTTGTTAAATTCCGATATGACTACAAACAAATGAGCTAGATTTTATGGGGAAGTGTTAGTTATATCAATCAGTGTTCATTTAAAACAACAACAACAGCAATTAGTGTTCATTTAAAACAACAACATCAACAGTATGTAAATAAATTGAATATAAAAATAAAAAAATCCTCGGTGTATAAATAAAACGAAAAGGTGAAGAGGCAATACCTGTCTAGGAAATCCCCCTAAGGAACAGGTCGATTAAATCAAAAAGGTAAAAAGTAATAGTACATAACACATATATAGTACTCGCCCAAACCCTTTCAATGAACAGCTAAAATTCGTGGGGACGTTTTTCGTTCAAACGAAATTCATTTCGTGGCCACGAATTTTTATTTCGTTGGAACGACTTTGATCCTCGTACATGTATATCTTAGGCATATGTTCTATAGCAATCATGGTACTGAATTAAACAAAATAGGAAGACTATACTACAGAGTGACCCTCCTGAATGATGTGCTGCTGAATTGAGAAATCTTGCACTCCCATAGGTTTGGCATTTTAAAAGTATGCGATGTTGTACAAATGAAGGTAAATTTGAAAAGTAGACATTAGGGCTGATATTTGGTTTTACTGAATGAATTACATTGTGCATGTCGGTCAAATTATATTTGCGATATTTTATCCCTGAATGACACCGACTGACCCGCCAGCCATTTTATTACACATGTCTGTACATACTGATTATTTTATGAGACAAGCGATACAATTTTATCATATTTACTAATTCACTTGAGATAATGAAATACACTTCACTTCGTCTATTACATCCGTATTTTAAGGATCCCACCTCGATTCCATATGGTGATATCGGAACTGCTATCACTACCAAAAGAAAAGTGCATGATTTACACATGTACCTTTTAAGTAATACTTGCGAATTTTCTGAAATCATAAAATAACGAAAGCCTAACGTAATGTCACATTTTCAAAAGGAGTTAAATAACGTGGACAAAGATATAAAAAAGACATTTTGGTTTTAAAACAATTTATTTTATAACGCATAACTTTAATATCAAAAAATTATATTTTCTGACTTGTTGAACTCATCTTAAACCAAGGGAAAGTCCCCAAATGGCTAGAAAACTGCACACGCCATAATTAAAGAAGGGAGACGAATCTCTTGCGTTGATGCATACTGCATTAAAATATCGTCCAATGTCCCTCACATCTGTATGCTGCAAGACACTGTAACATATAGTCCATAGCCATATCATTAAATATCTCGAGAGAAACATCCTTTCTGACCATCAGCAAACGGTTAAATGAATGAACTGATCGCAACAATCCATGATTTATAGCAAGTAGTTTTGGCCAACGTCAGCAGATTGATGTAATATTGCTTGACTTGAACAGCAAAGCCTTTGATACCATCGCTTAGCCATTAAATTGGAGAACTAATCTATGGTGTGAAAGGACAGACACTGGACTGGATCAGAAGCCTTGGTAGAATCCAACAAGTAGTCGTAGAGGGGGAGAGGTCAACGTATCTGTAAAGGACCGTAAACTACAGTTACCGACGTTAATCATTATTTCTTATCTGTATACCATATTTGATAATCTATGTTTCAAAAGTGTAAACTATAATAAATACTGAAAACAATCATTTGTCATTGCAAAACATAGTTTATCCGATAAATACAGCTTTACAATTTGTAAACTACGGTCAACATTAGCAGCTAAAGACTATTATTAGCGTTATCTGATAAACAGTTTACAATTTGTGAAACTATTATTTATATAATAACTCTTGACTATATAGATAACGAATGTTAATTATAGTTTACAAATGTGAATCTATATTTATCTGTAAAATCTATTGTTAACGTTTATTTACAGACATAGAAACTTAGATTAGCATTCGTAAACTATAGTCTACAACCGTTAAATGTTGGTTTTGCAGATGAAAATCAAAGTTAACGAATCGTTAACTATAGTTTACGGATCGTAAACTATATAGGTTTACATTCGATAAACCTAGTTTATAAATCGTGAATAATAATTGAGGCCAAGTATTCCATCCATGGCCAAACTTTGCAGACTACCATCAAAGCAAAGTACCTGAGTGGCACCATCGACAACAAGCTTAACTATAGTGACCACAAACATATATGATAATGTTTAGATTACATCACCAGGAAAGCCAACAACCATTGCCTTCCTAAGCCGTAAACTTAACTTCTGGCTTCCCACGGTCCATCAAAACAAGCAGTTATAAAACCCTGGTGAGTTGTAAAACCACAGAGAGAACCCAGGTCGAATATGTCTCCACCGTATGTTTTTGATACCAATTAGAAGATGATTTTATGATAATCTTGATGTCTGGGACGAATTCTCGATAATCGATTTCGATATCAGAAAATATATGTATCCAATTACTGAAAAAATATGATACCCCATCGAAATGATATGTTAACGTGTCAGCATGACGCAAAATCTACACTCTGTGGAAGAATGGAATTTAGAGAGGGGACAATAAAACTATTGGAACTTGTACCCAAACCGATATACAATGTATATCGCCATAAAATAAATGAATTTGCATAAAAATCCCCACAAAAACAACCTTAATACCAACAAACGAAAAAAGCCTACAAAGCAATGAACGGTCGAAGCTTCGTTCACATTTGACTCCCCCCCCCCCCCCCATTTAAAAAAAGATCGGGATCGAAGTACTAAAATTACCGCCTCACTTTGTTTTGATGAGTTCAACCGGACAAGATTTTAATACAATGTTTTATTGATATCTGTCATATTTACCATAATGTACCTTCTGTATTATGGGAAACAACAACCAGAAACTGCCATTAAGGAAAGCTCAATCAGTTCCCGAATCACAGGTAAGGGATTTCAGAGGCTGCGCGGTGTCATGTTCAAACGATTTCCAACCGTTATATTTGTTTTAAAGTGTATGTTCTTGTATAAAACATACTTATAAGTTTGTCAATGTTAGTTCTTTAAAACATAACATTTGAAGTATATACATGTGATATCACGTCCGTTATCTACTACTCAATGTTTTAATCGGGGGTGTACTATTTTATTTATTATCAACTGTAAACTTTAGATTCCCATTGTATGTTGTTTAATTTTGTTATTGTATCAGTTTTTACAAGTCACCAACCCTGATCTAGTCCGAAATAAAAGCAGGGGTTCAGGGAGGTTAACAAGAGGCAAGTCCCAAGATGAGATTGACAAGGTGACCAGTACCCCAGAAAAGCCAGAGTTAAATGTTCCTCTTGTTGAGGCACTCTTCCTACCAGACTTTCCCATAAAAGGAGACGCCCAGGGAAATGAATTTGAGGTTCAACTTATATCCATTTAAATAAAACATTTATCAATTTAGCATTAACATGATTAAAAATACTTTGATACCCAAATACCAAAATATGGACAAATATATTGTCATTTTAAGTCTAAATAACCTATAGTAAATTAAATGTATTACTAACAATACTTTGGACTGCATTACAAGAAATGTAATATATCACCGTTCACTAATTTCTTTATTAAAATTTATGTTCAATCTCAACATTTTTCAGATTTGTGACATTATTGCAAAAGGGGCCTATGGAAATGTTTTACGTGTTAGGCGAGAAGATGAAAAAGAATACTATGCCATGAAGGTCTGTAGTTGATTTCAATGCAACATTAATGTTTTAAAAGGAAATAGGGAGTTAATATGGTGACAGCTCTCCTCACTGCATCAAAAATCTTCTGTCTAATTCTCCATAGCCACTAGACCCTTAACATATTGAGAAAATTTAATAACCAAGTAACATGACAAAACAAAATATTTGTGACTCAATAATTTCAACACTTAACTTTAACTATATGGTATAATTGAGTTGATTTATCAAATCATACCCATACTTTATAAAGGTGATGAGCAAGACTCAGATCATTGTAGAAGGAGCCATTCAACAGTGCAAAGATGAGGCGGCTATACAGGTCAGCAATGGGTGATGCTTATAATAATATGGGTACAAAAATCAGTGTTAAACGTTTTATGTGATTAATCAGATTGTATTGTAATGTAGAATTGTAATTTATATGTTTCTATGAATTTCACAAAATATAAACAGAACTGCATCAATATTTTATTGCAACAACTCAAAAAAACAGAAAACAACAAGAACAACTGATATGATGTGTCATTTTCTCCTTTAACACTTTAACATTCAGTAGATTTGTTGATAGGCTATGCTTGGGGACCACCCATTTATTGTGAAACTTCATGAATACTGGCAGTCTAAAAAGTATTTGTACATAGGTAAGTAAATTCAAAGTTTATAATTTTTCATGGTGGACGACAGAAAATCCACAATTGGCAAAGACTGCAATTTATGTATAATTTTCATGCACTGTATGCTTCAACCCAATTGAATTACAACAGAAATATATACTAGAATGCTACATGTAGTTCTGAAAGTAAGACAAATCACTTATGATATTTTAATTATGTCAAAAAATGAAATATGCTGTGAATTAGCTGGGGAAAATGGTATAACTTTGTGGTATTTGGATTGCTGCTATTCCAATGCTGAGTTAGCCTTTACTATGCCGTCTTTATCCTATTGTGATATTCTAGTCCTATTGTGATGGTTTAACCCTATTATGATATTTTATGTACCTTCAGTGCTGGAGTATGTCCCCTATGGGGACCTGTTCACACTCTGGTCATTCCATGGTTACCTGCCCGAGATGTTATCTCGAGTGTACGTCGCCGAGATGGCAATGGTTTTAGGTTGGTAAATACCTTACTACATTTATTCCCGATACTTAAATTATTATTTAAAAGATTTGAAAGAAAATATTATATCTTAATTTTTTTCATTTCAGATTATCTTCACAAGTCAGGGGTCATTTACAGGGATATCAAGGTAACGTATCATTATTAATGTTCCACACATAAACTACATGCATATAACTATATATATATTTTATTTTAAGTCTATAAATGCAATGAATTCACTAAATAACATGGTGAATTCGTTTTCTAACTAAGTTGTTTGTATTAATGCAATTGGAATGTTGTTTCATCCAACTGGTTGGGAAATGTTAATGAATACTGTACTATTTGTTAGTTGATGTAAACAAAATTGATCTCATATTTCACTTATATATTTAAGCATCAAAAATGAGTTACACTTACAGTTTCTAACAGATCTACTTTAAATCCTGCAGCTACCATTCTTTGAACTATGTTAATGATTCTTTTACTACCCTCTTAGATGATTAAAGGAGTTATTTATCATACTAAATTCAAGAATTTGATTCAGGGACTGATTATGAAAAAACGAAATAAATAAATGCCTTCTTTTTTTCCAGATGGAGAACATATTGTTAGATGTAGAAGGTTTGTGATTAAGTTCATTTCGATAGGTCTGTGTTTGTTATTATTTTCTAAAGATTTATCATTATTAGAGTAATGAAAGTATATATATACACAAAATGCTGCCATCAACAAATACAAAGTTCTCTATTTCTGTGTTTTTCGTATTATAGACTTGACCTATATTAAAATGATATTCTGAAATAATTTGACATATTCCAAATATGCTACCTTTGAGGATTTTAGGATTTCATAGATTACATCCTGGTCTCCTTTGTATAGGTCATATACAGCTGACTGATTTTGGTTTGGCCAAGTGGTTAAATCGTGGAGAAAGGACAAGAACTATTTGTGGAACGCTGCAATATATGGGTAAGCTAGGAACTGTATTTATTGACTAATGAAGATATGAATTCTGTTATGTTGTTCTGAAGAATTTGACACCAGTCTCTGTGTTTCAGCTCCTGAGGTTTTGGCCACCACACCTTACGGCCATACGGCTGACTGGTGGTCACTGGGAATACTCATGTATGTCATCCTTGCTGGCAGGGTAAGTCACACCTGTGAGGGAGGAAATTTCCTCATTGTATGCTTGTTATTTGTAATGAATATAAACACAAGACTCTATAGTTAATTTTCAAGTGTACTGTTATTATACCTTTGAACCATAAGTTCCTGGAATTTATGACAGTAAAGTTACTGTGGTACCATTGATATTCTTTGGGGATCAATTTTTGTGGATTTCATGGGTGCCTCTTACCCACAAATTAACATCCCTCAAAAACTAAAAATAATCTTTATTCTTTATAATTAAAACCAATTTCATGAAATTACATCCAATGAACCTTAAAAAAGATACCATGAAAATTGACCTCCAAGAATTTGAATAATTCCATAGTAGTTTATTCCATATACAGTCAAAACTATTTTAGCGGCCACTTGAAATCAGCGGCCACCTCCGATCAGCGGCCACTTTTTGTCCCACCGATGTGTTTCCTTAATATTTGCACTGTATTTAGCGGCCATTTGTCCACTATATTGTCACATGATATTTCACCTGTGTTAGTTGATTATAGATCCCGATCATTTTGATCGTTATGAAAACATGGAGTCACTTGGGTAATTAAATAATTATTGTGTACCTATGTGTCTAAATCAAATACGATGAAATATGTTTACCTTCTTTGTATTTTATTCATTTGAAAACATGGCTTCTAGTACTCCGAACGTAAAGAGGAAAGTGTTAAATTTAAGTGAAAAAAAACGAAAGTTCTTGAGTTGGATAAAAAGGGTATGTCATATCGGAAGATAGTGGAAACGTTTCAAGTTTGAAAAACTCAAATTAACAGCAATTAAAAAATAGGAACACGTATCGAAAAAAAATTATGAAATCAATGTAGACCCTGAAAGTCCTGAAGCACCGTCTAATGTAACGGCCGGGAACGAGGATATAAACAAATTTTGTTGGGGTATTTCAACAGTTCAATGATGCGACATCTCGTAGAATAAATGTCACAGGACCACTATTACAAGTAAAGCCCTAAAATTGTTTATTTATACAAAAATGTAAAATAAATAATGTACATTAAAACATGTGAAATAACATACGTTCATAAATCTGTAATTATAATAAAACATGTCTTTTGATGCATTTGTGTTTATACATTGATTTACATGATTCTGCATGCAAACTGGAATTAAAGGCCACCTGTCTTATGCGGCCACTTTTCACATTTCCCCAAGGTGGCCTTTTAAAACAGGTTTGACTGTACTTTTAATAAGATCAAAAGTTGTAGATATTTGTAGACCAATCATATAATGAGTGTGGTTCTTCAATCTTGTAGTACCCTGCAGAGGGGGCCCAGGACCATGATGAGATGCTCAAACTGGTGTGGGACAGTGACTACCTGCTCCCCAATCACATCAGTGATAAAGCTCAGGAGGTCATCAACAAGGTCAGAATGAATATGTAATCAGGTCAAAAGGTCACAGTTCATTAAATCAGCATTTACTGGTAGGAACGCTGAGATCTGTAGGCTGTAAAATTGTGAAGTGTCAAGTAACCCGAGTGGGCTCAAGGTTACTTACTTTGGGGATCCCTCATGATTTCATTTTTAAAGAAGTATAGTTCAAATTTGGTATCTCAACTGCTGATATATCAAATACATGGATGTGTTGAAGTGAGTTGGAATTTCCAAACACTGCTCCTTCATGTATTTAAACTTAATCTTTGAAATATCAAAGTTTTACATCAGTTCAATCATGTTTGAGATAACAAAATTTGAATTATTTAGTATAGTCAATTTTGAATCTGCTGAAGGCAATTTAAGGCTTGTGTGACATAGACGTTTGTCTGCTTCCTGCATATTTGGTAGTAAAGATTTATGATGCATTGAAATGGTATAAATGAAAAGAGCCCAGTTGTAGTATTGTGCTTGACAATATAATTTTTATATTTTTCCTTTGTTGACAGCTTTTGATGAAGAATCCCGATAAAAGGCTCACAGATCTGTTAGCACTTCAAAACACAGCTTTCTACTCAAATTTTAATTTTACTGCTGTTTTAGAAAAAAAGGTTTGTGTTTTTCATAACCATTTTCATCAATCATAATTTTTTTTCTTTAATGAACATTATAGATATGTGGTCAAATTTTTTCACTATTAAAAATCTTTCCATATTTTAAAGGTAAATGGAGAGTTTTAAAACTTGTTAAATGTGTTTTGTTTTGTTTTACACAAATTGATTAGGTCTCACCAAAGGACATAGTGCCTCCGGACTTTTTCCCAATGACAGGTGTCAGTTATAGCTATGCTCCTCAGCCTCCTCCAAGTGAGGATGAATTTGCACAGGTTAATATACAATTATGCGTGTGCCAAGATTTAATTTGTTATTCACCCCCTTGTCATGTAGAATTTAAGGATAAAACTCATTTATATCTGACTACAAATGTAATCAGATGGAGCATTGTGGTTTAACTGGTATACATACTTTGTTTTGTAATTGGTTCTCAAAATATTTGTGTAATTAGTGCCTTATTATTTTATAAGACCAAACAACAAACTGCCCTTGTTTTCCAATATGAGTAATCTGATTGATAGTTTGCTATTTGTACACACAGTTTGACTTTGTCTGGAACCTTCCCCCAGAGACGGAAGCTGTGTTTGTCTAGGAAATCCACATATACATGTAGCAATAACCAGGCCAGTCAGTCAATCAAAGGAAAATCTAATGTATCAATGAGAGACAGATGTGACATAGCTGATTGGTGACAGACTGATCGCACAGAGCTCACGGTTCCTGTATGATGATGTGTAGTAGTATTTATGTGCAATTGATTTTATTTAAACACGATTTGTGATTCTGTGGCTGACCTTTATCATCAGCCATTTTTCATGCATTCACTTTTAATCGTCAATGAGAAATAGTATATGTAATTGTGGTTTGAATAAGTGGTTGTAATGCTTAATGAGTTATCATTTCATTTTATCAATTTTATATGTGTTTATCATGACAAGACCAGTTTTATTCAGGAATCTCATGACCGAGTGTAATTGGAGCATGATATCGTAGATGAAGACTTTTTTGTTTTATCATGATATCGTAGATGAAGACTTTGTTGTTTTATCATGATATCATAGATGAAGACTGTTCTTTTATCATAATATCATAGATGAAGACTTTGTTGTTTTTTATGCCTATCAATCTAGTGTATTTGATTCCACAGTTATTGTGCCAAGATGTTTTAAATTATGACCAAGTAAATAAAATTAAGCAGCTGTTTTAAATTCAAATTGTTTTCCAGATAAATGAAGATGATGATAATATAATGGATGGATTGATGAATGTTGGTATATTATATACAAGTTGATGATTGACTCCCAAAGTTCCTATGTTCCTCAATTGAATTGAAACCACAAGTTTATATATGATTTTGTCCATTGTTTAATTGTTGAAGAGAGAAGACCCCCTCCCACCCCCTCCCCCCCCCCCCCCCCCCAAACCTACAGCATTCAATGTTTATCTGTTTTGTGTTGACTTTTCTTATTTGATACCAAATATTAGCCATTTTATGACAAACTGTTGAGTCCTGTGTATTGACTATGTATTTTAAACTGATGAAAGTTAACACAGTATGAAAGGTAAATATTAACTTTGTTTTAATTGCCTTTTAAGATTTTTTTAAAAGATCTCTAAATTGAGAAAGATGCAGATAATGATATTATCCATTTTAACTACCATTTTATCAGTATCTACAATTATTCCTTTTGTAATAAAATATTAAGATACAAAAAGTACACTGTCTGAAAAATTCCAGTTTTCTGTTCATTTCAGTGATTATGATTATATTAACATTTGTTTAGTAATTATTTTGAGGTGAATTCATTCTTTTGATCGTTAACATTCAATGGAGTAAACACATGTTTTATTTTGCATTAAGAACAATGTTTATAAATGTCAGCCTAGAGGATAATGAATGTGATAAAGGAAGCTTTAAAATCTTGTTCTATTAGAAAACATGTTGGTTGTGTCAGTTTTTCTATTCACAACGATTGTAAATTCTGTAATCAGTCAACTGTTCAAGTTTGTGATGAAACTGCTTTTTAATGAATGTATAATACAAACAATGATTGGTCCAATTCATGCATCACTTCTGTTGTCATTGGTTGGTTGTTTTATTTGTTTTTATTCTTTTAAAAACCATGTATCTCTCCAATATAATGACTCTTTAGTTGTATTTTTTACCCGGACATATAATAGATCATATTGGTTGTTAATTTGACCCGGACATAGTATGACCCATAACTTGGTGTTCTTTTGACCTGGACATATCATGCCTCATAATTTGGTGTTCTTTTGACCTGGACATATCATATGGCTCATTATTTGGAATAATTTTGACCTAGACATGTCAAACATTTTTCAAAAATAATTTGAATATTCATCAGACATTGATATTTTGTTATTGTTTACATGGTTTAAATATGACTTATAATTGCATATTATTTGAACTGGAACTATAAGATGTATTTATCAGAACGATTTAGACAGACCATTATTCAGGGAGAATAGATTTGTATTTGTGAGATTTAATGACTTTACTTAATGGGTGAAATCCAATCACACAGGAAACAAGTACAACATGTTACAGCTGCATTTAAGCTATGGTACTAAAGAATAGTAAATAAAATCTTTTTTATTTATGGATTATTGTTCTGTCCAGTAGACCTCACCAATGCCAACAATACACAGCTGATTATTTATAAATTTTTCAATTCCTAATCAGTTTATGTTTAAACTGCACAAATATTCAATAAAATATAACACAAACTAATTTTATCTCTGGTTATATTTTCGTTTGTATATATTGACAGTTGTATATGTGGTATTTCTGTTCTAATATGAAGAAATTGATATTTTAAATGGTCAAAGCCTTTGGCTCAAGACAAGTGAAACTTTGTAATGAAGTAATCAAAGGGACTAAACCTTCTGTTTAATATATATGAAATAACCAGTCAAACATTATATTCAAAGGAATTTTGAAACATCATTTTGTTTAAAACTATTTGGCCTCTAATATAAGGAACAGAAAAAGCCCACAGATCTCGCCAACAAACGTTAAAAAAGCTTTGATACAGCAACATTGACATTTTCTGTATATAGTGTGTTTGTTATTGAGAACATTAGTACGGGTCAAATTATACGTATAGTTAAAAAAAATCATCAATGACGCAAATGACGTACTGTTGTAGCGCAAGCGGGGCATCCATGATTAAAGAAAATGAAAATACATGTATCTATCATAAAACCATTTGGGCTTTATTGGATTTGATCTCGCCCGACCACTATGATCACTTCATAATGCTCAAAGATTAATTCCTTATTCCATAACTCATTTCATAAATTCAATTATAGAAAGAAAGAGTTTTACGGCGGAATAATTGGATATCAACCAAATATATATAATATCTCATAGAACCTTCTTAACATTGGTATAATTTCTAACGTCTTTGTTTAGTAAAGAGGGATCATTTATTGATTATTGATTATGAAAAGCAGCATGCAAATGATCAAGGATGGCCTCTAAAAAACTATTATTTTGTTCTTTACAAGTATTTTTTTAAACAAATGTAATCGATTGGCATACAAAATGATGCCCAATTACTGAAAACTTAATGAAATGCATACTACAACAAAACAATCAAATTTCCAGAAGTGTATTAGGTAGGTAAGGCTATCATGACAGTTCGACGAACAATTGATTGTTATCTGCTGTGTAATTTTTCTACACATTATAATTTTTTGGTGTTTTCTTTTTCATTGGCGTATAGTTCGTTGAATGTTTTTGATATGTCTTGATTCTTTATATATAACTTTTATTTTTGATGTTGAACTAATTTACCGATGAGAACACAGCGCTTTTAACGTTTCCAAATCAGTCCCGAGATATCGTTATATAAAGGTTTGCAGACTTCACTCATTGTAGTGGAAATTGAAGTGTTTTATCAAATTATCTCAAAATCTGTAGATAATGTCTGTCCAATACCACTAACACACAGGTGGGCCTAGACATGTTTTTAAGCACGCTACCATAATCTAAACAACGAAATGTCGAAATGTGTCCGAATCATTTTTTGTGTTTTGATGCTGATTTTATTTTTCTATTACTGTGATGGAACATGCGAGCTATGTAGTTATACTAACCAAACCACTACTCACTCTGGGTGTTCTGAAACCTGTGGTGGTGGAGAGAGGTATTACTTTCAGTATTTTTGCTGTGCAAATTTTACAAAACCGGAGTGTGAAAGGGAATGTAATATAAGCCTGACTTTGACAAAGTCCGTGCAAATTTTTGAGAGCTGTAATAAGAAATGCTCAAAAGGAGGAACATATAATGATACAACAGAAAGATGTGACTGTCCAGAGGGAACTGGAGGGAGATGTTGTAACCAATGTAAGTGTTCTTTGTGTAACCATTGTAATCGTTCTTTGTAAACGTTCTGTGTTGTATCTAATGTAAGTGTTCTCTGTGTAACCAATGTAATGATCGTTCTGTGTTATAACCACTATAATCGTTTTTTGTTGTAATCACTGATATCGTTTTTGTTGTAACCAATATTATTTTTCTGTCTTTGTAGTAACCAATGTAATCGTTCTTTGCTGTAACCAATTTAAATGTTCTTTGTTGTAACCATGCAATGTAAGTGTACTTTGTTGTAACAATTTTAAGCGTTTTTGTTGTTGTAGCCAAAGTAATCAATTTTAATTGTAACTAATATAAGTGCACGTTGTTTTAACTAATGAAAGAGAACTTTGTTGTAAACATTGTAAAAGTTTAATATTGTAACCAATGCATTTGTTCATTGTTTTAACCATAATCAATATTAATGTGAACGTCCATTAGCCAATGTAACAAATTATCGTTCCATGTTGTAACCAATGTAAACGTTCATTATTGTAACCAATATGAATACTCATCGTTGAAACTAATGTTAGCGTTCATATATGAATCAATGAAAGCGACCTTTGTGTTGTAACCAATGTGTGCCATTATTATTGTAATCAAAGTAATCTTTGAAGTTTGGATCAATATAAGCGTTGGTTGATGTAACTTTTGTAGGTATTCACTGTTGTAACTAAAGTTAGCATTAATGGTTGTATATTGTGTTAGCGATCATTGGTATAAATACTGACGTGGTCATTTATGTAAGGCTATTGTTGTTTACAATATAAGCTTATCAAAGAAAGCTTCAATTGTTGTTATCAACGTATATAGTGATTGATGTACCTAGCATTGTTTTGTTTTCACTGATTTGAGCAGCTATTGTTATCAGAATAAACTTTTGTTTGTTATCAATACGAACCGTTATTAAGGTCTCCTGTCTTCAGCGAAAGACCTTTCTGTTATTCAACTATTCTCTCTCTTTCTTCATTATTATTAATGTCTTCAAACCAAAGACTTTATGTTTCTTCGTCCCTATTATTAGGGTCTTCCGTTTTCCAACGGAATACCCTTCTGTTATTGCTTTGTTTCTATTTCCCTATTATTGTTACTTTTTCTTACCGATTTTGTGCACAGAAGCGGTTCGGTCGATTAAAAAAGCATTCAGATTCGATCGATAATAATATGAACCATATTTTTTGATTTTCTTTAATGTTGATGACGTCACTTTCTGTCTTAATATTTAGGGTTTTTAGATTTTAAAAAGCGTTTACTAATTTGTCACATTTTGAATTTTATTATACTCTGTCCCGAGTTTTTGCTTTCACCACTTTTCGCTTGATATTTCGATAATCATAATTACCCTTGTACTCAAACTACGTTCATCCACTAATATGAAAAATGTCCAGATTATCTGTTTAGAAACGCCCCCTCTACCGCTTCAAGCTTCAATACACAACTGAAAATAGAAAGTCTACGGGATCTTGCATTGCATCAGCCATGAAATAGCCCGGGTGATAACGTTGAAAAATTGCGCGATGTATTCTGAGTTAGTTCCGAAAGATGAAAAGATGTAAACATTTCCCATTATTAATCTCCTTAAGAACTTTATTTCCGTTCCTGTGAACTTTTATGAGTGAAAAATGATAATCTGTAATAGTTTCCCTTTTATCGATTTAAACTGTATTAGAGGTATGTGTATTTTTATTACAAATCATCCAAAAATGATGGAAGCAATAACTTCGGACAGACTAGTAATCATATGACTGTATCTCGATCTTTGTTTTGTTGTAACTATTTGTTGTAACTTATTGTTGTAACTATTGTCATCCGTTTTTTTTGTAAACATTGTAACCAGCTTTTGTTGTAACTATCGTCGTCCATCTTTGTTCTAAACATTGTAAGCAGTTCTTGTTGTAAGCAGCTATTGTTGTAACTATCGTCATCGATCTTTGTTATAACCATTGTAAGCAGTAATTGTTGTAACTATTGTCATTTATCTTTGTCGTAATCATTGTAACCAGTTATTATTGTAACTATTGTCACCCATCTTTGTTGTAACCATTGTAACCAGTTATTGTTGTAACTATTGTCACCCATCTTTGTTGTAACCATTGTAACCAGTTTTGTTGTAACTATTGTCACCCATCTTTGTTGTAACCATTGTAACCAGTTATTATTGTAACTATTGTCACCCATCTTTGTTTCATTTTTCTAACCAGTTGTTGTTAGAATAAATACTAGCATTCATTTCAAACCAATTTTAACACTTTTTGTAGCTACCAATGTAAGCGTTCATTGTTTACTATGAAATAGCTAACACATTGCAAAACATTTTTGTACCATAACAATGTCCTTTACGTATATTATTTGTTTGTACAGTATTATTGAGCTTGTATTACACTTATTTTTTTCTAGATGCAAAAAGATCCATTGGAAAAAGTACGTAACATTTCATGTCTGTAAAGATAAAACGCATCAAGGTTAAATGTGTTTATTCCCGGTGTTGTATAGCAGGTTTTTTTTCCACATAGTAGCCCCCCCCCACCGGAAAATTTGCTATATAGTAGCCTTTCCCCCCGGGGGGGGGGGGGAGCTACTATATAGTAGTTTTTCCCCCATAGTAGGGTTTCTCCCTCACGTTTTTGGTTCAAATTTTATGAAAAATATTTATGGAAACCCAGTAAGGATTTAAAATCAATGTTTTTAGCCCTCAGTTTATATATATCTGCATTCATCTATACAGGTTAAGTTTCGTTTTGTCGATTTATTATTTTTTATAGACAATGCTGAAAATTAAACATATGTATCATGGCATACATAGAACTTATTTAGGTAATTATTTGATGAATTTCATGATTTGACAAGATATACACTCATATGCTTCCCAGTCCCGATGACTTGATTAGTTGTTTCTCATTAGGTGACCCGGGTTCAATCTTCGAAATAACTGAAGTCTCTTTCTCTTTACATTTATCTTAAAATTGACGAATTGCAATTTTTTACGTTTTAATTTTGTAAAAAGAAATAAGCAAACAAATATAATGCGTACGTTCAAATGTTTCTCGGAGATGGTTCAATAGAATTTAAAGAAACTTTATACTCTATTTAAAACATTGTTTAAACTTTTAAACTTTATCTCTAAAGGAAAGAATTGATTTAAACCACTGTTGGACATTCTGTGTTTTCCATGAAACTTAAAACTAAAACATTCCACGTATAAAAGACCTTTTACAGTAGATGTTTCTTATGGAATTTTCTTGTATGTATTCTTGTCTTTATTTACATTGCAATACATGTACATATAATTTCAAGTGATGATATTTACCTGAGATTTTATTTGTTGAAAAAAAATTAATACAAAATACCTTTCTGAGTAAATGAAATGTAATGAGTTGTCTAGTTTAAATACATTTCACAATCTGAAATTTCATTTGATTTAGAACCCCCATCAAGCAAAGTAAAAATAATCATTTTCTCATCAAATCATTGCACACAGATACTAGTATGAAAAAATGACAATAACAAACCGTCAAGTGATCAAACCGTCATATGATTACATCTAAGATCGTCAATTCTAAAGGTATTAACTTAAAATCAATAGACTTGATATTCATATCAGGGATGAAAAAAACATGTATTTTATACTATGTATTAATAAATGCATTTATTACCCTAAATTATGAGTAATCAATATCATCTCAGATATTGCAAACTATTGTCACGAATGGTCCGCCGTAAACATGACTGGAATGTAAAACGGGGGAAAATCTACTATATAGCAGGTTTTCCGTGGGGGTAATCTGGCTATAAAAAGGGGGAAAACCACTAAATAGCCGGCTTTCCGCGGGGGAAGATCTACTATATAGTCATTTTTCCGGGGGGAAAACCTGCTATATAGCCATCTTTCCGGGGGGAAAGATGGCTAGGGGGAAAAGGCACTATATAGCACCGCTAGCGGTGTGCTAAATACATATTTATTTTACCCCTATGAATATTTTCTATGTAAAATTAGAACGAATAATCATGTTATTCTATCTAACCGTGAATTAGTTTTCGTGCTATCTGCTCATGGTGAATAGTCATCGAAACTATTCACCGGCGGCATTCGATTTCCCTCCTTTTAAATATCGGATCACTTCTGGTGTAATCAGAGTCGCTTCGTTAAATTCAATGTTTGATAACTCTAATCTGGTTATCTTGAAGAAAATCTGCAACGCCGATAAATAAAGCTTTCTTCGATATAAAATAAGCATATTTCCTGACTATTCGGACGATAACAAGTTTATTGTTCCCATCTCCGTCGGCTTCGTTTCGTGAAATAGTTGATGTCTTGGGGGACAATAAACTTGCTATCGTCCTCATAGCCAGTAATTAGGTATATAATGTGTTGTGAATGCTTGTTTTATAAAGTTCAGTTTAGTTCATCTTCAGAAATCGACTGTTTGGTTTTTTTTTTATTTATATCTGCATTAAAATTATCATCATTAATTACTATGAAGGTATTCAACATATAATGAAGGGATGTTGAACAATTTTGAATCATTTTAAATCAGTTAAATATTTACTGCAAGATATATAACGACGAAAGTGAAATAAACCAAATTCACATGACTGGTCACATTCAAGAAACCGGCCATTTTGCACCTAGAACTTTTTTGAAGAGTTATCTTCCCTTGATGAAAATAAGAAAATTACAATTTTTTTCAAAATATCTGCGGTCAATGATTTATTTCATTTAATATTTAAAAAAAGAGAGTTTATGCATATATTCACCAAGAGATTTGTATGAAATTCAAGTTACTTTTACAATATCTTAATAAAACATGCACTGCTAATAGATTTCAATGTAAATTCAAGGTGCAATTGATTGGACAATATTCAAAATTTTGAAAATTCCTTTGGTGAGGTATTTTAATTTGATATCACCTCCAAAATGATACCATGATTTAAAATATCCAACTATTCATTTATTAGGTACAACATTTGGTCATTATACATTGAATGCCTTAAATAGATTCTTGTGGACACCATTTTTAATTTTGTGCATTTATAAAGAAACAATTCTAGATTTTAAAAAAATAATCTCAATTTTTTAAAACTCTACTTATTACTAATACTCTTCCAGACAGTTGACATTAATTTACAGACTAAGATATTGCCCATCATGTCATGTTTTATTGCCTAGCTTTAATAATATACAATCGTTCTGTTGTTGGTGCAAACCTAATTTATCTGTACAGAGTGGCAGTATCAGTCTGTTACCTGTAGTATATTTTTACATTGACAGAGAGTCCCTACCTGACAGTCGGACTTCCATTGGGACTGTTTCTTCTATTGGCAATTTTTGTAGTCATCGTCTATGGTTGGTGCATGAACCGAAAAAGGAACCTGAAGGTGGACATAACTAACACTGAATCTGGAGAAGAAGTGCAAGTATTCAACAATATATAACAGGCCACACCAGACATACCTGGTATATAGAATGACTTTGTCAGAACGGCAAATTTTATTCTAGTTTGTCTACTAAGTAGAGACAACAAAATACTCATCAATGGATTGAAATTGTGGTTATTTCAGGGAAACGCTGTAAACTTACATTTTATGTATCATAAATGTATAATTTTATAAGAAATGATTTGCGTTGATCAAAATGTCATTAGAATATGGCTTATTAATTACATCAATTGTTCTATGTTTTATGTGTTATGTTAAGCAAATATTTCGCGTATCTTGCGCATCATACTAATCTCAGAATGTCACAAGTCACAAATGTAAAATCACATATGTTGTTTGATAGTCTGATTTTAACAATTTAGAAACATCAGTATGATTGTGTATTGTGAAGCATTTTGCTTTTGAGAATAAACTTGAAAAAGCGACTTATCAATATAAAGTAAACACAGTTATGACACCAATCACTCAGTCCTATATTGAATGAGGAGACTGACCTTTTGGACACCACTTAACATGTATATTCGAAAACCTATTGAAATTATCAAGGTGATAAGGGTTTGAGAATAAGGTGTTGCTGATTTAACAGGACATTCCCACGGTCTGATAGAAGCAGAGTAAATCCATGTACAGTGTCATGGAAAAGTATCTTTTTTTAAAATTAGTTCTTCTTACCAAAAAACCTCGAGAAATCGGAACCATGGTTTATTTTCCTTTACGCGACGTTCCTCATTGGATTTTCATTCTAATGTAAGTACTTATAATTTGTGATTGTTAAATTGAACAATTTAAAAATATATAAAAATATGAAGACGATGATCTAGATGTCCGGAAACCTAGATGCAAGGAAAAGTATTAGCAAAATGAGTTTGACTTTCTTTGGATCTTGTATTCAATGGAACAGAAATCGAGAGTTATTCTCGAAGAACTCCTTGTGACAGAATATGCATATTCTTTATAATCATACATGTACTTGTTAAAATCCCTATCCTCCGCGTTCTGAAGTGATGGTTGAAGCGATGTTTAAAATACTCGTCACACTAATAAGTTGCTATGTAAATCAATTAACAAACTGAAAAAAAGAACACAAAAAACCTACTGAAATCAAACCAACCCTTTGTAATGGTTGCATATACGGTTGAATCTGAGGGTTGTATACCTTCCTGATGATAGGAAGAGAAGCACCACTTTCTATTAATCTTTGATGTAAAATGCCACAATAATGAATATACCCAATTGACATGGGAGTTGAAAGAAAAAATGGAGGTGCGATTATGAGACAAAATACTTATGACGCTATTAAAAAAACTTATAATTCTGGTGAAGATTTCCATTTCGACATTATGATCGAAATTAATTACGAAAAATTTAACTTCTGCAAACATAATTGTGCTAGAAACATTTTTTTCAGATTAGTTTGCGTTTCAGAGATATTGAATGAATTGGAAACATAGCTTCTTGAAATATTTGACCAATCTTTATTTCGAAATTCCAATATCAAAAATTTTTGAAATTTTTAGTAATATTCAACTGAAGAGTGTTTAAAACACAAAATCTTTAACAGTTTCACAAAACGTTACCGAAAAATTTATCAAACTCTGCATAATTAGTAAGTAACGATTTGTTGCATATGTGTTTTTAATATTTTGTAAAAGTAATTTGTGTACAAGTTTGTGTCTCACATTGTGATAATTTAAAAAAAGCTTTAGAAAAACCCCCACAGCATACTGATATAAAAAAAAAACAGCTAAATAATTTTATGATGATTTCATGAAGCATGTAATTTATAATTACATGTACATGAAAAACTGCACGTGCTATACTTAATCCCAGCCTTCACTTTTCCAACTTATACTTTTGAAATTTGCCGAAAGTTTTTACAATTACTTTGTCTTCAATACAGAGTAGAGTTCAGTGAAAAGTAACATAATTTTCATAGAAGATTCAATTTTTACACGGATATACGTGAATTTTTCAATAGACATCAAGCTTTACATGGATGATAACTCTCTATTTCACAAATCATACAATTGTCTACATACACATATACTTTAGTGGGAAAAAAAGTAATTCATTCCAAGAAGATGACCTTTAAAATTACATTAAGTTTGGTACACAAACATTACTATCGTATGCAGAATATATCTAAGTATAGCAAAGAGCTAAAAAAAAATTAGTGTTTGTATAACTTTAAATGACCACAATGGTAAATCCTCTTCTTCTATAACGTGAATTTTTCAATAGACATCAAGCTTTACATGGATGATAACTCTCTATTTCACAAATCATACAATTGTCTACATACACATATACTTTAGTGGGAAAAGAAGTAATTCATTCCAAGAAGATGACCTTTAAAATTACATTAAGTTTGGTACACAAACATTACTATCGTATGCAGAATATATCTAAGTATAGCAAAGAGCTGAAAAAAAATTAGTGTTTGTATAACTTTAAATGACCACAATGGTAAATCCTCTTCTTCTATAATGTATGACCTTTATTATATGTTCATTAAGGTAATGACCCATACCTTGCCATGTAAATAAAACATCATTTTTTTTTCTAAATTTCTCATACATGTATCAAGGGATATGTCCTTATCAGATTCTTCACAATTAGATGGTCCATTGGCTTTCGTATGTTTTTTTCCCAAAGTGCACTAGAGTCATGTCAAAAAGTGATGTGTTTGGGTCTGTTGATGGACTTTCAACGAATTAAGTTCAAAGTTCATTTAAGTCAGAGAATCAACATAATTATTATTTGGATTAAAATTCACTTCAATAAGGCATAATGTTTATTCGGAAAGAAATAAGGAAACAGTCGATGTTTTAATTGTGAAAATGACCGTATTCACTATCTTTTTTTCTTTGTTTCAAGATATATAACTACTTACATTATATTTACTTTATCATAAAAGTAACGAAGTGCTCAAATAAAAATAAGCTGTACTTTATCGCAATTTTGTTTTCATCTTTTCAGGATTAAAATCTAACAGACTTTTTTCTCCTCCATATTGAAAGAGTTGAATTTACTGTTGAGGAAAGATGGAGGCCAATATTGGCCTATATTTTCAAGCGGTGAACCCTTCATGAATTTATCATATTGGTTCAACGCCGCTCGATGCTCTGTATTCTTTTCAATTCTGTCAAGTCTCTTCAGGATTTCCTGTATTTGATCTTGATGTTGTCCCATTGCTGGTGATGGTCCTGTTTCTGTTTTGTTGCTGAAACTCTGCTTTAAACGATTTGCTAACACGGTGTGTCGATTCTTCCGTTTTGTAGATTTTTTGGTAGATTGTCCACTCGACTGTGGCTTTCCGCTGGCAGCATAGAATTCAGCTATATATCGTTCCATGTTTTCTAATAGACCGGGTTTGTTCAAAGGATTGACCAAGACTTCATTAACAAATGAACCTAAACAAATAAAAATAAATAAATAAAAAATAAATAAATAAAATCGCTACTCAAAAATAAAATATTAAGTTTGAAACGTAAATCTATATTTTACGGGAAATTGTGAACTAATGCAACTTACCTAGATTAACTGGGTGCGTTTGATCATTCCAAATACTGAGAAGATAATCATAAGCGGAAGTTGCTCTTTGTCGATTGTGTTTTCCATGATGATGTCTGTTCAGCTTGTTTAAAATCATCAGTTCAGAATCGGATACATCTTTACTTAGCCGGCGAAACACATTATCTACACATTCTAAAATTAAATATAGAGGCCAAACATGTGATTTACATACTTTTGTAAATAAAGAAGACGCACTTTGTATAGTATTGGTGAACTGACTAATGTTATAGCATTGATTTAAAACATTATAAAACAAGGTAAAACATTTTCTAACACATATTATAATGAAGCTAACAAAGTAAATAAATGTATCGGTTTGTGTATTTTAAAAGGTAGTTTAAAAAATTCATAATTCTTTCAAAGCAAGTCTTTCGTCCTACCTTTTGAGACATTACGTGTAATTGTTATATCTTGACGTATGTTGACCGGTATATTCTGAGCCATGGCAGCTAAAAAGAATTCATCTCTCTGTGACATTATTTTATCTTGCTCACCAAGCCCATGATAAAACGCCAGCTTATCCCGCTCCCAAGCTGTGTAGGCAAGTTCATTTCTCAAAACGGCAATTTCTATATCTTTTCTTTCATGTTTGTGCCACTGAAATACCATTGCCTGGGCGTCTAACAAATCATAAATAATTTCCTCATTGTAACCAAGTTCTCGAACCTTTTGGAGACGATGCCGAAAAATTCTAAGAACACACAATTTTTGCAATTTATCGACTGAATTGAATGCAATGGCTTCCAACACCTGTTTCCCTTTAAGAAGTCTGTTGTAGATATCATGACAATCTTTCATTAAGATAACCATGATGTAATAGAGCAACTGAAAACTCCTGTCGATAGCAGACTTAGCAGAACTAAGATCAGTTTGTAGTTTAGATATTTTTTCATGTGCTTTTTCAAGCTCCCTCTCTGCCTGACTTTGTCTACAAAGAGCCTTTCTTGCTTCTTCCTCCATTATGCTATTAGTTACGTGATGATCTAGAGATCGCTTTGCATCACCTTAAATACAGATTTTAAACATTAAGCAAATTATCGGATATACAAAATATATTTAATTTCAAAGATTTTTTCGTGCATAGTACCTGCAATTGGAAATTTCTTTTGGTCAACCAAAACGCTATTTACGAACATTTCAGTAAAACTAGCCAGTGATTCTGGTGGTAAGTTTAACAACCTCTGGGCATCATCTTCTAGTACCATGATTGTTATAAGGAGACTGTTGGAAGGCTCTATACCAGACACAATCACAAATTCAGGTGGAATGCGAAGAAGTGACGCTATCATCGATCGAAGTTTTTCCAGTTCCGGTCTTTGGTATTTTTCAAGATCAGTTCCCATTATGTGAAATTTCAAGTACTTATATCCATTCTCTGTAAAGAAAGTAAAAACTTGTTATCATAGATAGATAGATGGATAGATAGATAGATGGATGGATAGATAGATAAAATGATGGCTAGTGTTTTACCTGGTGTATCTCTGGGAAGAACAAAATGAACACTTGATCCGAGAGATTTAGCAAATTCCACATATTTCTTTTGAAGATCTTTACGAGGCAAAGTCCATAACATCGCTTGGAGAGTAATAATGTTCATCTCATTCAAATACTCTTTTTCGCGGAGGATGTTAAACAAATCTATGGGTTTCTCTATCGTTTCCAGAACTCTCTTGCCAATGCCATATTTTCCTACGATAAATTGTGACAATAAACAAAGTGAATTTAGCAGCTAAATTTGAAGTTTGAAACCTGTGTGTAAAAAATAAGACATATATCTATAAAAATATATTGTAGTTATTGTATTGATTTCACTAAATAGTATAGAATCTCAACTCGACAATGATTTCAATCGTGTATTTCTCTCTCTCTTTAAATACTTCACTTTTTATGAGCTGTATTTTAATTTTACAAACGCCTGCCTTTATAATTCCAACTATAAATTTTAAAATTCCATTTATAATAAATAAGATTGAAATAAACCATTAATTCCTTTAAGAAGAAAGAGTTCTCTTTTAAGAAAGATATAGCAAACCAACTCTTGCACATGTACATGAAATGTGGTAATAACGAACAGTGTTCAAAAAATCAAAAGCCTATAGTATAATATATAAAATATATATTCATAATACAAAAATATAGCATAAGCTACTGTAGGTGCCCCGCTTTAATTAAATAATTAAATTTATCCATGGTATATGTGATCTCTGTTATTTTTCACCTGAGCAGAGAAACTTTAATTTTCTCAGATCCTCGTCTGTAAGATCATCGTTTAATTCCAGGAGGAAGGCATTGAGGGTAAAATCACCAGAAGGCGCCAAATCAGCGAGGTCAGTCAGTTTGGACCCCATTGGTTTCTTTTATGGAAATGTTTCAATGATCTGAAAGTCGACACATATGATAGCATGAATTGGACATAGAATGAGTACATTCGTTTTTCTGTAATTGGGTTACATAAGTGAGTCAGAATTACAACGTTATGATTTGGTTTATTTGTTTGTGTTTAGTAGCATAATCAATGCATCATTATCTCTAAAACAGCTATTACGTAATTACGGATGTGACAAACAATCAAAACACAAAATTAATGTTTGATATTAAAATCATTTAGAACTATACTTCTACATATTATGTTAATTTTTATATACACAAGTAATATGTATAACACGTATTGATTTGTGAATATAAAAAATGGTTGATAAGTGTTATCTAATCAAATACAACAAACAATATTTTATGCACATGAAAAGATATTTTACAAAAGCAATATTAACTTCAAC
This sequence comes from Magallana nippona, assembly GCA_033439105.1. Lineage (NCBI taxonomy): Eukaryota > Metazoa > Mollusca > Bivalvia > Ostreida > Ostreidae > Magallana > Magallana nippona. The sequence continues at coordinate 6,181,213 of CM065922.1, forward strand.
ATTGATTTAGATCTAAACAACACTGTAAATGAATATAAATTAACGCACTAAAACTCAATCTGATCACCAAAGCTAGGTCGCCGATTAAAAAATGAAATCACATTGCACTAATGACATGCGGTAAGGCATGGCGAAAATAAAATGGCGGCGAATCAATACATAAGAACATTTTGACAAGTTATTATCTTAGAAATTCTATCATTTATCAAATACATTTAATGAAAAACTAAACAATATGAATTCAAAATACCAATGTTATCTCAAAAATCTTTGAATTTTACATTTTGAGAAAAAATGGTGTCCTTAATTTCCGTAATTGAAATTTAAAATAAAACAAATTACTACAACACGGAAACTTAGTGGAATATCAAACCTTAATCGTTAGAATATTCAGTTCCGAATTCCATTTATTTCGTACACAGTTTCCGCTTGTATGATGTAAAATTGATGGAAAAGTGGAAGATTTACAGGTGACGATGAACTATGGTCGCCATGATGATGATATGTGAGGCGGGTTTGTTGTAAGAGCGCGTCCAAAAGTCAAACAAATTACAGCATTGACATATTTAACAATAATTCTGGAATATCAAAGAACATTTTTTGTTGAAGTATAAATCCCTTAGAGTGGTTTATTTCCGAAAAGATGCAAATGAATGAAATATACAGTACCTGTTATTTTATACTCTTTAAACCAAAATTACGATTGTTCTAATTTTAAACGACTCGATGACACAACTTTTGGTACATATCTGTATATAGTGATTCGTCGAAATTAAAACGAAACCAGTTTAATGATGTGCATTATTTACGCGTCGAAGCAACAACGATAAAAAATTATCTATTATATATTTTCACCTTACTCTTAGTATCTGTGATTAAAAGGGCAAATTGTGTGGGGTTGAAGTACAGTATTCAGTCGTACTATTGTGTAAACATATACATTTTGATTCTCACGGAACATAGCGAACATTGGCGAGAGTTGCCGATTTCTTTTTAATGCATATATTATAAATAAAAGATAAGAATGAATGTTCAAGGTTTTATTTTCTTAAATCATATCAATGTTATAAAAATAAGTAGTGGTTATTTGAGAAAAAGTTTAAGTCTAACCGCTTATATTTGTCATTTTCAATTCGTTACAAAACTATAAGTATCACAACTAGACATGTAGATATGAATATTTTGTATCACTTATTTTTCTAATAGATAAGACTGGCATTCCATAACTAAGAATCATCACTGTAGTATCCTTTAACACTGGATTACTATGATTAATATTGATTGTCAATGACCCATCACATGGAACACACACTATGCTTTTCAGACTCTTTAATCAAGGGCAATAATCCAAACATACATTACACACAGAGTTGTTCTTCTTACATATAATCATTACACTCCTCCTTTTCTTAAATTTAAACATAATTCAAATTTATTTGAAATTAAAACTGAAATTGAGGTTAAACTTTGAAGTCCGAAGTCGAGATAAAATTCACTGAAATGAGTTATGTCATAATTTCTCAAACAGTCCATAAAATTTTCACTTTATGTCAAAACAAAGTCTTTGAACTGATCTGGTAACTTGTGTTGCCGAACTGGTCTCGTACGCACAGAGTCTCCACGGTCAGTCTCAATCTTCTGGTCATCGTCCACGTCAGTGATCTTCAGTTTGTCCCCATCATCTGGTAGCTTACTTTGTGGAACATCTATGTTGGTCACATCATCTGCATCATCAAGTGGAACGGTACCGTCAAGCTCCAGAATTTTCACTTGCTTTACGTTACTGCGATATGTAACTCCATGTGGTGCTCTCAGCAAAACTTCATTTCCTGTTTGTCCCACGACCTCATATGGTTTTGTCTCGAAGGCGGGTGAAAATTTGTTTTCTTTGGGCTGCTGCACCAACACTTGGTATCCTACCTGTACTTGACTGTATTTTGCGTTTCTGCTCTTGTCTGCATATTCTTTCTCTTTCTTCTTTTTTATCCAGTCTTTAACGCGGATCTCTGCCTCATCTCTCTCTGGAAGGCTGGGAATCTTGGTCTTCACTGGATATCGGAAAATGAGTTTGTTTGGTGCAACTCCAGTTACTGCATGTTTAGTTATACATATATATATATATATATACATGTGATAATATACATTAGGAATGGCAATCAATTGCAGAATTGCAAATCGGTTATTTATTTCTCATTTTGACTGATTAATGTGTTAATCATTTTGAAAATATAGACATTTCTAAATATAACCCCCCTCCTCTGAAATAGGAAATGATAATACATTTTCATACCTGTTGAGATCCTCACCCCTAAACCATATATTCATTCTTGCTCCTTGTATCATTGCACATCAATTGGTATATAGGTTATGTCCCCTTTTAGACGCCCGGTGACTTTCCAGAACCGGTGTTGTATAGCAGCTTTTCCCCCATACTAGCTTTTCACCCCGGTAAACCTACTATATAGCAGCCTTTCCCACAGGGGGAAAAGCTACTATATAGTAGCTTTCCCCCATAGTAGGATTTCTCCCTCACGTTTTTGGTTCATAATTCATAAAAAATATTTATGGAAACCCAGTAAGGATTAAAATCAATGTTTCTACACATCCAGGTTGCATATATCTGCATTCATCTGTAAAGGTTAATTTTCGTTTTGCCGATTTATTATTTTTTATAGACAATGCTGAAAATTAAACATGTGTGTAATGGAATTATACAGAGAACTTAATTTAGGTAATTATAACTGAAAAAAGTACTTGGTTTTACAAGATATACACTTATATGCATAAATCTGTGTAATCTGTAATAAATCTATCAGTCCGTCTGTCTGTTTGTGCAAATTTTGTCCAGGCTAAACCTCTGTTTTAGAGAAATTTTGTTTCCGATGTTTCAGAGCCGATGTTTAAAATCCTATTATAATGAATATAGTGCATATTCTTTAGGGTCCCATATCTCATAAATTAGAGATGACCACATCACTATATTTTCACAGTGGCAGTGGTTTACCACTTGTAGGTGACTCTGAAAATTTCAGCCCTCAGGGTAGGGGCCCTCGATGTTTCAGGGCCCGATGTTTAAAACCCCATTATAATGCTTGAATAGTGTTCTATAAGTGGGGGCCCGAATCTCAAATTCTAGAGATGACCACTTAACCATATTTTTATATTGGTAGTGGTATACCACTAGTAGATGACTCTGAAAAATTTAGCCCCCATGGTAGGGGCCCTTGATGTTTCCGAGCCCGATGTTTGAAATCCAATTATAATTAATAGTGTATTTTTTAGGACCCCATATCTCAAAAACTAGAGATGACCACATCACCATATTTTTACGGATATTTAAAAGTAAAAACATCATTTAAAAATACACACTCACTCATACATTTCTTTATCAAAATGGTTGAAAATTACGTTTACATTGTAATTCTGCTTTTCTTTTTAATTTTACGAACAATAATTTTAAAAAAGGTACGCGGGTAAATTCATTATTCTTCAAAACATTTAATCAATTCATAAGATGACTAATGATATACTAAATAACTAGATAAATAAATCAATAAATTTTTATTCATAAAAGTAGCAACCGAAAAACAAAAATAAATAACCAACTATAGCGCACTTGATATACGACTTTATTTTACTTGCCAATTGATTAGAAGATCAAGCTTATATTTTAAAAAAATAAGTCAGCTCATCACAAAAAATGTGTTAGTTTTTTATTTCTAATTACCCTTGTTTCATTGTTCGAAGAAATAATATGGTACACAAGTAAATCTTTATTCCAAAAATATGAAATTAATAGTATGGTGAGAGTTTTAGGTAAGTGTATCGTATATCTTGTTTTATATGGCATCGTTTTCAAAATTGTATATTTATAAACCAAGTTGCAAAATAAAAAGCGGAAAAATTAGCACGCAGTGAATGATAATATATATATAAGGTTAGTTTAAGCTCCATTTCACATTTTCCAAAGTAACCAGCAAAGATACTGACTTTGTTCTGGTTGTGAAGCCATTTCATTTAAAAAAAAATGTTTACATCATTAAACCTCGCGTTTCGTAAAAGATGTGCTTAATTAAAAAACATGAATATGAATACGCGTGACTTTAAAACAAAATTGTAAATACTAACTTTACACATGCCTTTAATACATAATAAATTATAACACCCCTTACACATGATTTAGAACCCCATCAATCGAAGTAAAATATTTCAGTTTCTCATCATATCATTGCACCCTGTCTCTCGTTTGATATCTAGATGTAGAAATATATGATTATATTTGATTGAGTCCATGAGAAAAGGGTGCTTATGATATTTTTTGCACATTTTGAGATTTTTACAGAATTGAATAAAACACATCTAAGTTTTCAATTCTGAAATTTTATGGCTTTAGACCAGTTCTAAGTTGAGGTTTTCTCCGTTTTTAATAAAGCCATTTCAACAGGATAAAAATGTGACGTCGTGTTATGAAAATGCAACATCAAAACAATTTCAATGTAAACGTGACCGTGACTTTGAAACGTAATAAATGTAAACTACAGCACTCTGTAATTTGTTTTAATTATGGACTTTTTTGTAGTTCGATATGTGGTTATAAGGACCCATGTCAAGTGATGTTGACCGAGACGATATAGACTGAGACTATATAGGCCGATATCACTTTTCTGTGTCTTCGGGCGAAATCACTTGACATTGGTCCTTATAGCCTCTTTCTATTGTACAATGATGTCCATAATAGATAAATTATATAATCATCCAATTAAACAGTCATATTTAAAATAACTAGTAAATGTAGTACATTAGAGAGGTTAAGCATTTAAACATGTACGTGTACGAATACGTGTAACATGGGGAATCCCCTAATTTAATGCATAATTCTACAAGTTGTACAAAACGTGTAGAATCAAAAAGTAGACTGAGGTAAAAACTTGTAGCATTTTTAGATAAAAAGACAGTGTATATCAGACGTTGTATTAAGTGAAGCAGAGAATAAATTAAGAATTACTGTGGGAAGTCATAGAATTATTTCATAAACAGTGAGAGTATGCTGAACATGTTGAAAATGTTGAATCTTATTGTTTTACACGTACACGTACAGTTTATTAACCGATCAAGGTCAGTTGACAGTAAGGACCCAATGTCCAGGGACAGAATATTGATTTAATGTTTGCAATATTTTCATTTAATAGTTTATAGGTGAAAAATGGCCCTCGAGTATTTTTATATGGCACTAGAAAAAGTACAAAGTCCTCTTTGATTGATATAATATTATAACTTCATAGAAAGAGGTGATATAAGGAAGCAAACATTTAAACTATTTCTAATTTGGTATACATAATAGACATACTGGTACAGTACCAGTATCGGTAAGGTCTTGATTACTAGTGTATTATTCGTTGTTATCATGATACATTTTGGCAGGTTTTGAGTGATCATAAGTAATGATCACATTTTGTGTTATAATATTTTCGTTGAGATCAACGCAAAATGTTATATTGCAAAATGTTATAAATATGTTTCGGGGGATGTATTCTTATTTCTTGGAGTCTAAAGCACATACATTTACAATAGGAAATTGTTAGATCTATGATTGTCGTCATTCTTTTCCGGTTCCGGTTCATTCTTTTCCGGTTCGTCTTGGTTGATGTAATTATGTTAAATGTTATTAAAAATCAAGTCATGATGACACGATGAACCTGTATTATCCATCTAACTGAATGATAACTGGAATGTCAGACAATGTTAGGAATAACTGAATAGCACAGCTACGTTTGATTGCACGCACAAATTGCCTGTAAACATCTACAGTATATAAAATATCAATCTAAAAATGTACCAGTCCTTGAAAAAAAAATATTCCAAATAAACCTCAATCGATGAAGGATGATGATTTCAACGAAAGAAGTCGTTTAAAATATTAATTTCATAATGTACCGTTCCGTGTTCATCAACCAAAACCAATTTCAAATTATATTTTCTTTATAAAATAATGATTTCATAATGCACCGGCGTACCATTCAATGTAAATCAAAAAGATGCAGAGAATTGCAATGATTTTTTCTGAATTTTTTCTTTTGTACCTTTCTGTGAAAATCATCAAAATTGGCGCAGGAGATTGCAAGTAAGAAATCCCTGAACTTTAAGTAAAACGTAATACTCTCTGTATAAAATATTCATTTCATAATGTACCATTCCGTGTAAATCAATCTGAATTGGTGCAGGGAATTGCTGTAAAAGAGTTCTCTGAATTCTAAGTAAAACACAATATGATTTTCTGTATAAAATATTTATTTATAATCTACCATTCTATGTTAATCAATCAAAATTGATGCAGGGAATGTGTTTTCTTTATAAAATATTAATTTTGAATGTAACAGCCCGTGAAATCAATCAAAATAATCATAAATGATGCAGATGACCTTAATGAAAAAATTCTCGGAATTTTAAGTAAAAAAAAAACAATATTTCCTGTATACTGAAAGACTGCATGCGATTTAGATTAATTAAAAAGATTTCCAGAAGTTGACCATTTTACATGTTTTCTTTAGATTTTGTGATTCCCTATATGATAATGAAAGCTTAATATTTAAGCAAAATAAAATCAGTGTTGACTGCTGCATTTTAATACAGCATAGACTTTAAGGTTTGAACAAAGTCAAATTCAATAAGGTCAGTTTTAAACGTACAAAATATCATTGGCAACTAATGAATACGTATTTGCCAAGGAAAGTAAATGTATGATTGAAAATTGCACCAATAACGATACATTTTCATATATTTGAAATATTTCAATTACATACATTTTTATATCTAAGATTTCTAAAAATTCTTCCCCTTTACCAAAATGAATTTGTACATGTTATAATGAAGCACAACATAATCATAGAAGGTCTTTCAACTTCGAGCTCATTGCTAGGCCTAGAAGTTAATATGTTCTCACTGAATATGGGCAAAATGATCAGAGTTTCCATAGCAGGAGTTAAACTAAGCTTTAAAAAATAGCAATCTACGGAAATTTGCCCACACAAAACTAAATATAGTACTGTTGTAGTTACGTAGAATAATACTTTCTAGTCAGTATATTTTGGTGTAGTTCAAAACTTCAGGAATTTACACTATTTGGATTTTCTGACTACTGAACCCTTTATATATATATAAACCTTCACACTAATAAACCGACGAACTTTTGAACCTTCCGATTACTAGACCATCAGAATAATTAACCTTAAGACTATAGCTACTGGACCGTGATCGTTTTGATGACCAAAAATACGCAAAATATTGAAGCTCAGATTTCATACACCGTGTATACACACTGCCAAAATAGAGGGATTGTTGTACTTAACTTCAGAATGAAAGCAAATTTTAAACATTTCATTGTATTTCTAAACATACGGCATTTGAATCAACACTTAGATTGTCTTCAAAATTCACTTTTATTTTCATACATAGGGAAATATGAGTGAAGGATGTATGCTTTTAAGCTTGTTCAACCAGATATTTTTCAATTCCCTTGTATTGATCAGTTATCCATCAAATAATGATTTAAAAATAAGTGACTGTATTGAGTGTGCAACATACCTCTAAGTTTATACTTGGTACATTGTTGAAAACAATAACATCAAAAGTCATTGCTAAAGATTGATAAAATTTGCTAGGTCCAGAATTTCACTTTTTGAAATCAAGCAATATCAGATAATCTGAATATTTTAGCCTTTGCTGTTCATGAATATCGATATGATATAACAAAAAGAAACACGTACATGTATACACGTACACCAAAATTAATAACACAGTATTTCCACAACAATTCTTCGAACTATAGCCAATATTTGAGCATATTTCGATAAATCTAACATAAAATGAGAGAAAAAACAAAATGAAGCTGTCAATACATGTATGTCTTAAAGAGTTAACCTAAAATAAAGAGTTTACCCAAAACAACGTGCTGAATTAATAAAAATCAGGTAAAAAATACTACACGTTATGAAAATAACACGCTTTAAGCATTCCACTTTTCGGGCGACGTTATGAAATAACGTCAAATGTTTGTGACGTGATTTCTCTGTTTTGTCAAAAAGCCATAAGACCCTTTTTCTCATGGGCACAATCATTTAAGATCGTCAATTCTAACGGTATTAAATTAAAATTAATAGCTTTTGGGGGAAGGGAGTAATACATTTCCACTTCTTATTCACTTCCTCTACAAAAATAAGTCAAGATTAGTCAGTTAGTTTCCTGGGAGGAGCTTATACATAGATGATAATACATGGGAAAATTAAAGTTCCAAACCGGCGTATTTTCACTCAAATGTATTCTGACGTGTTCTGTGAAAAAATATCAATGTCATAACGTCGAAGTCAAAACTGTAGAAAAGCATCGATTAGATGAAAAAGATTCGAGGTATTCCGAAATCCGCGTAAAAAGTGTTCCAAAAAGGTATAACAAAAGGTGAAATAAATGGCGATGAAACAGGAATGTTATGAAGGCCGTGCCTTTGTTCATATCAGGGGTGAAAAAACCATGTATTTTATTCTATGTATTAATAAATGCCATAATTCTCCTTTATTATGAGAAATTAATATAATATCATTTATTGCAAATTATTGCCACGAATGGTCCGCCATAAACATGACCGGAATGTAAAAAAGGGGGAAAATCTACTATAAAGTAGGTTTTCCGTGGGGGTAATCTGGCTATAAAAAGGGGGAAAACCCACTATATAGTCAGCTTTCCGTGGGGGAAAAACTGCTATATAGCCATTTTCCGGGGGAAAAACTGCTATATAGCCATTTTTCCGGGGGGGGGGGGGGGGGAAGATGGCTAGGGGGAAAAGGTACTATATAACACCGGAACTAATCAAGTATTTATCTTATTCATATGTAGTTATTGACTTATGTAGGTAATTCCTAGCCCTAGCCAAATGATGACCCTGCTTTGTTTTTCACAGCAAGGTTTTTGCTGACTGACTTTATAATTTCCGCAATTACATATTTTTTCGTTTATCTTTAAGATTAAAAAGCAATTTCCAAAATCTCTTTTATATAATGTACATCTGACATCATACAGAAAAATATAAATCAAGAAATGATTTTGCTACTGTAAAAATGTGAGAAGAGACTCTGAATCCCTTCCCCCTCTCCCCGAAAACATGAATACCCGGTAGTCGAATATTTTTAAAATATCTTAAAAATCATCGAAATTCTCCCTCCTAAAACATATATATATTTGTTTCTTGAACCATGACCATGTCAAGGCAAATCTTGTTGTGGTATTGGTAGGTAATGGCATCTGGGAGTCACCCTAACCCCAACCTCACCCCAACCCCCCAAAATCAGAAATAATCAAATAACTTGAAAAATATGCTTGTGATCCTCACCCCTAAAGCATATATATTCTTCCTCCTTGTGCATCTTATGGTATGTTAATTCAAACACAAGAGATAAGAGGAGGTCCAAGAATTAGGGGTTTTTTTTGGGACGGAACATCATTTTGCGGATAGTATTGACCCTCAGAATCAAATTTATATTTCTAAACCCTTATTGCATATCTATAGCTCAGCCCTTGTTATATCCCAATAGATGATAGGGTTATTCATTAAATAATGAGAGGAGTTCTGGAAAGTAGGGGTTTTTAGGAGTGATAAACGTCAATTTTCTACTACTATTGACTCCCTGGATGAAATTTAAATTTTTAGAACCTTATTGCACATCTATAGGACAGTCCCTTTCATATCCGAATAGATGATGGGGCTGTTCATTAAGTCATGAGAGGAGCTCTAAGAAATAGGTTTTTGTTAGGAGTGATAAACGTCAATTTCTACTAATATTTGACTCCCTTGATGGAATTAACATTTTTAAAACCTTATTGCACATCTATAGGACAGCCCTTTTCATATCCCAAAATATGATGTGGCTATTCATTAAATCATGTTCTGGGAAGTAGACGTCAATTTTCTGCTACTACTTGACTCCCGGTATGAAATTTAAATTTTTAAAACCTTATTGCACATCTATAGGACAGCCCCTATCTTATCTCAAGAGATGACATAGCTACTGCATAAATTGTAAGAAGAGTTCTGGGAACCATATTTTTTTTTTGCAAAAAAAACGTCATTTTTTGCTGCCCGCCGACCTTGATAAACATTAACATGACACCCCGAATCGTATTCTAGTAGATCATATGGCTACTGCAAAAAGAAATTGACGTTTTTTGAAACCACATTTTTTGTAAAAAGAAACGTCATTTTTCAAGCACTAAATGATCCCCAGGACAAAATTTAAATTTCCGAAACCTTATTGCGCATCTACGGGACACCCCAAAACATATTCCAAGAGATGATTTGTCTACTGCCGAAAATGTAAGAGGAGTTTGAGGAAGAAGGTTTTTTGTGAAAAAACGTCATTTTTTACTTATTATTCGACCCTAAGGACTACCAAAGAATTTTTTGAAACCTTTTTTACAAAACAACATGACCCCCTAAATCAAACTCCAAGAGTTCAGTTTGCTGGTTTATAAGATGTAAGAGCAGTTTGAGAAAGTAAAACGTGACAGACGGAAGGACGGACGGAACAGGGTAACAACAATATACCCGAACTTTCTTTAGAAAGTGCGGGTATAAAAAGGGTGTTAAGATATGTATAACATTTTGATAAGGGAAAAGAGGGTCCAAAATAAAGCAATACTTTAATGAGAAATGAATGACACTATAATTAATGAGAATGATTGGTTTAAAATATTTGAAATTCCTTTTAAGACAACTAAAGAATCTAAATTCCATTGGTTATAATTCAGAATTTTACAGAAGCTAAAACTTATTGACTCTCCTAAGTCCTCTTTTTGTAAACAAGATCCTAAAACAATCAGTCATCTTTTTGTAGAATGTCCATTTGTAAAAGAACTATGGAGTGACATTGAAGAGTAATTTTTAAAAAAAACTACAGGGTGTCTCTAATGTTTGATAAGCAAAGCATACTTTTTGGTAAATATAAAAACCACAATATGTATAGAGTACAAAACCTGTTAAGCTTTATTATAAAACAGTATATTTTCACTTGTAGACTTAAAACATTCCCAACTTTAAATGTGTTCGAAAATTGAAAACAGGCTTCTTGTGGAAAAATATTTACTTTTAAAGAATTGTGAATTTAAAAAATTTGAGAGACACTTAGCAAGTTTCTACTATATCCTCAACTACTTGTTAACAAAATTTATGATGCTTTTTTTAAAATAATTAATCTGCTAAATAAGCAAACCCTGATAAACAGCTTTGCCGCAAAGCAACCATTGCTCCATCAGCTTTTTTCTCCCCCCTTCCCTCTTCTTCTCTCTCATAAATAAAAATATGTATATGTACATGCTAAATATTATGTCCATGCTGTTGCTTGTGTATAATATAATCACATATTGGAAAATCTTTAAATTTAGAGCCATCAATTATAAGTTGGTGTGCATGTTATATTTTTTATTTGCTTTTCTTTTTTTTTTGTGTGTTTATATGCATATTAATTCACTCAATGTGTTCTGCCCTTTCTCACTCTCACTAAAAAAAACTAGATGCTGTCATTAGACAGTAATACCCGCACCAAGTGTTTGCCTCTAAATAACACTCTCTTGTACTAGTTTTAGTCAAAAAGAAGGCCACATACAATATGTTACAATTAAATGATCTTTGTCTGAAGTTACGTACACAACAGAGGTGTATAGGTTGCATCGGGTACTAGTTTTACCCAGCTCTTTGGTTAGATGGGGTTCACTTGGTGTACATGCATATGCAGAATAGGATTAACTAACATGAATAAACGTTTCTTTTGTGGTGATCAGCTAAAGGAATTCGTATTGTGCTAATTGGATTATCATTATGATGTTGACCAATATAGGTAAGTATAATACATGTAGAAGCGCAATATTATGAGACACCGGTATACAAAACAGTTAAGTTTTACTTTCACTTTCTAAAATGTGATCTCCCTTTGCCAGCATACGTGTATCATCATCTTTATTTAGGTAAGCTTATCTACAGTTTCTGTCATTTTAATTGCAGAATTTTTTTTATTTTTTCATTATATGAGTTATAATAGGGAGGAAGGGGAAGGGGCCTTAACCGTTCCCAATCCCCAGGATGTGTGGATTAGATATACATTTTTAGTGAGAATGAAGGCATGCTGCAGCTTTTATTTCCATTATACCCCCTACCCCATCATCATACACCAGTAATAGAAAAAGAGTTAATGACTAATTTTCTTTTATTTTAAATTGCTTATTCTTTTTTGTCAAGAGATATGTGGTATGTCAAGATTTATGACTCATGAAAATTTGTGCATTTTAATCCTGATTGTTAACATACATGTATAATTATATATAAAAAAATACATGTGATATTATACTAGGGATCATGCAATAAATTGCAGAATTGCCAATCGGTTATTTATAACTCATTTTGACTGATTAATTTGTTAATCATTTTGAAAATAAAGACATTTCTAAATACATGTATAACATATTATCAATATTTTTTGTAGATTGATTTTCTAACTATTTAGGGCCCCACTCTGCAGATGCCCTATAATGATCATTCTGTCCAATTCTGCTGATCATGTCAATATACATTTAAGACAAATTGGCCCCTGCCCCTTGGGTCATTCCCCCACCCCCAGAGTTGTTTTTAAACACCCCCCTCCTCTGAAATAGGAAATGATAATACATTTTAATAACTGTTGAGATCCGCACCCCTAGACCATATTTATTCTTCCTCCTTGTGTCATTGCACATCAATTGGTACATGTATATAGGTTATGCCCCCTTTGAGATGCCCAGTGACTTTCCAGAGTTGGAACTAATCAAGTAACCTATCTTATTCATATGTATTGTAATTCCTAGCCCTAGCCCAATGTTGACCCTGCTTTGTTTTTTACAGCAAGCTCTAGGTGTTTGTTGACTGACGTTATAATTTATACCCCTAAAGCATAATTTTATGTATTCTTCCTCCTTATGCATCTTATGGTACGTTATTTCAATCACAAGACATAAGAGGAGGTCCAGGAATAAGGTTTTTTTATGGGACGGAACATCATTTTGCAGATAGTATTGACTCTCAGAATCAAATTTATATTTCTAAAACCTTATTGCATATCTATGGCTCAGCCCCTGCTATATCCCTATAGATGATGTGGCTATTCATTAAATCATGAGAGGAGTTCTGGGAAGTAGTTTTTTTTAGGAGCGATAAACGTCAATTTTCAGCTACTATTTGACTCCTGGATGAAATTTAAATTTTTAAAACCTTATTGCACAACTAAAGGACATCCCCTATCATACCCCAAGATATGATATGGCTATTCATTAAATCGTGAGAGGAGTTCTGGGAGGTAGGTTTTTTTAGGAGTGATAAACGTCAGTTTTCTGCTACTATTTGACTCCCTGGATGAAATTTAAATTTTTAAAACCTTATTGCACACCTATAGGACAGCCCCTATCATATCTCAAGAGGTGACAAAGCTACTGCATAAATTGTAAGAATAGTTCTGGGAACCATATTTTTTTGGCAAAAAAACGTCATTTTTTATGACCACAGACCCATGTGATAAAAATAAAAATTCTGAAACATGATTACACATCAACATGACACCCCGAACCATATTCTAGAAGATCATTTGGCAACTGCAAAAAGAAATTGACGTTTTTTGAAACCAGACCTTTTGTAAAAAAAACGTCATTTTTCAGCCATTTAATGACCCCCAGGACAAAATTGAAATTTCCGAAACCTTATTGCGCATCTATAAGACACCCCAAAACATATTCCAAGAGATGATTTGTCTACTGTTGAAAATGTAAAAGGACTTCGAGGAAGAAGGTTTTTTGTCAAAAAACGTCATTTTTTACCAATTATTTGACCCCCAGGACTACCAGAGAATTTTTGAAACTTTTTTACAAAACAACATGACACCCCAAATCATACTCCAAGAGTTCAGTTTGCTGGTTTATAAGATGTAAGAGCAGTTTGAGAAAGTAAAACGTGACAGACGGACGGACGGACAGACGGACGGACAGACGGAACAGGGTAACAAGAATATACCCGAACTTTCTTTAGAAAGTGCGGGTATAACAAAACAAACTTTCACACCATTGTGAATTATCATATATTTATGCTTGCATGTATAATGTATGTAAAAAATGTAGAGATTCCAAAAGAAATGTAATATGTGAGAAAAATAAATATTTAAGGATTAAAGTTTATTTCTAAGAGAGTCTCAATTCAAATTTCCAATATTACAAGTTAAGATCAACTTCAATTGAACCCCCTACCGACCCCACGTATTACGTGAACACCAACCTGTCTGTTCTCTTGTAACGGTATTATCTTTTTCCTAAGCTCAAATATCAGTCTACTTAGATTTGAGTATCTAAACCGCTTGGTGTTTAATTAATTATTAATAGATTAATTAATTAATTTTCCGTACGCTGTTTGTTTCTACTTTTAATTTTGTTTTCAATATTAAGCTATGCGCGCGTTGATTGAAGTGTTTAATTGTGAAAATCCACGGCTGAACAGAGGACGAATATGAGTGAATGAAACGAGTGTGAACATGCACACTGCACTATCTGCATCTGCATGAGCACGTTTTTGAAAAGTAAGTTAAGCAATAAAAATATATTCGTTGAATGGCAGTTTAAACATATTTGTTATAAGAATATAAAACGAAAGACTGATCTACTTTTATAATGGGTTTAACAGTATAAGGCTGTCCCTATGACAATGTCGGGTATCGGATCAAGCAAAACGCCCGTGATGTATGAAAAAATAATTTAAAATTTATTTAAACAACGTCAAATTTGGAAAATTATCATGACGTAGTGTATAAATACATCAAAAATAATAAAAAAAAACCCCACTTTTTCATATTGCAATTATTGCTAGTTTTTATGTATGATACATTGTTTTTGGAGGATATTTTTATTTTCTGATTGAGTTATAATATTATCTCATAATTTAACACTCAATAGAAATCAATTGAACTTTTCTCAAATTCTTATTCATAACATCTTCAGTCATTGACACTTCATTGTTAATGATGTTAATGAAAATAATAAAGAAATAACTATGCTAATTTTTATCGCCATACGGTTGATATTTTTTCCAACGAATTATTGTAATTTTACAAGTTTGTCAAAACCTTTTATCAAGAATATCAAGGCATGAATCTGAACTCTCTTTATTGGCAAAGTAGTCCGACGCAAATTTTAAAACGGTTATTGGAAAAAAAAATTGGTCTCAATCGATGAGGTAGGTTGGTACTCTGATAGTTTAAATCTAAGGTTTAATATAAAATATACTTTATCTTAAAGTAGTTCTGGCTTTGCAGCTAATGGCAAAATCCAACATTTAACGATCAGGCATTTTTTTTCAGAGGTTTTGCATCTTACTTGAAGATATATCTATTGTTATATATAGTAGTTTTGTATAATAGAATATTCTGGACTATTCTAAAGGGGTCAGTTATTCTTTCTAGAACACTCTTGAGTGTCCATGTAATTCATGTAACTTCTTGTACACATAATTTCTAGAATTCGCTAGATTTATTTTAGTATGAATAACCTGTAAACAGTGCTCATAAAATATCTCATTGGACTTTTGTTCGAAGACATTAAACTGTGAACAGTTACCTACTTACCGGGACATTGTAATTTGTGAGATCTATTCAGCAGATTGTAACAGACATTCTTAAGTTAGGATTCTTAGTGTAAGTTGTATTTTTGTATTTATATATATATATTACTGTAAATAAATTATTAAGTTTAAAGTTTAATCTTTGTGATTGATCTTTGGTGGAATTTATGGTTAGTCTGATCCATAACAGAATTGGGAGGATCTCGAATTTCGTTAATTTGCATATTGAGTTTAATTTTGTTGTTTTGTTAAATTAATAATTTAATTATCCAGCAGAAATCAACATGGTATTTTCGGTCACAGACTTGCCTCGCCAGAGGTTAAGGTTTTTGAAACTTTGAAAAAGGTTGACTTGATCGCATTATGTATGTACTTTGGTTTAGATGTACGATCTTCAACGAAAAAGCAAGAAATTGAAATTAAAGTTGCAAACAAATTAGTAGAGGAAAACATTTTTGAGACACGTGATTCTCAGGAAATTTTTAAAATTAGCATTAGAACCTTATAAAATGTCAGAAATGCAGCAGCAAGTGGAGTTAGAAAAAAACCAGTTAGAGCAAAAAAAAAAAAAATAAGAAAGAGAAGATCGAGATCGTGAAAGAAAATTTGAATTAGAAAAATTAAAATTAGACAGACAAGAACGAGAAAAATAGCGCGGAGAACGAGAAAAAGAGTGTGAACTGAACTTTGAGTTAGAGAAACTAAAATTCAGCACACAACAGAACAATCATCTATTAGGGCTGAATTTGATGCAGCTAAAAATATTAGATTAGTTCCAAAATATTAGGAAAAATCTGTAGACAAATATTTCCCTTTATTTGAAAAAGTAGCAGAAAATCTTAAATGGCCGCAGAAGGTTTGGTCAACTATGCTACAAAGTGTACTTACTGGCAAAGCAGTTGAGGTATAATCTGCTCTTGGGGTAGCTGAGAGTTCAGACTATGAACACGTCATGTCAGTTATATGAATTAGTACCCGAAGCGTATAGACAGATGTTTAGAAAGTATAAAAAAAATTTGATAATCAAACATTTGTTGAATTCTCACGAGAGAAAGAAGATTTGTTTGATCAGTGGTTTAGTTCTAAGAAACTTGATAAAACAATTTACGTCAAGTCATTCTGTTAGAAGAGTTTAAGGATTGTGTTCCTCAAGATTTAAAAACACATTTAAAAGATAAAAATGTAAAAACTCTCACATCAGATACTTTCACTCTTTCTCATCAAAAAAGATTTTTTTTCACAAGATCTCAAAATAATTATTCTTATAACAAGAGTGTTCCAGAGTCTTAGTCTTCTACAGGTTCCCAGTCTTCACCACAATGTGGTTCTAGGTCCGGTCCAGGACGTTTTGAAGGTTCTTATGGAATAGTTCCGCTTCCTACTTGCAGTTATTGCAAAAGAAAAGGTCATTTAATCAGTGAATGTTTTAAACTCAAAAGAAAAAATGACCTTGACAAACCACTTGCTTGTGCTGCAGTTAAAGGTGATCAAGGAGCCTTAGTTTCGTTTTGTTCTGACACTTCTGAAGTTCAGGGTTCAAAGTCCAGTTCTACTGATTTTATGAATGATTATAAGCCCTGTTTATCCCAGGGATTTGTTTCACTTGATGACTCCAGCAAAACTTACCATGTTAAGACTTTGAGAGATACTGGGGCTGCACAGATTTTATAGTTAGAGGGTGTACTGCCTTTGTCTGAGCAGACATTTACTGGTAGGACAGTTTTAATACAGGGTGTGGAGCTCGGCGTCATTAATGTTGCCCTGCATAGAATTTGTTTGAAGTCAGATTTAATTACTGGACCTGTTACTTAGGTGTTCGACCTACTCTTCCTGTTCCAGGCGGTTTTTTTTTTTATTTCTAGGCAATGATTTAGCCGTTGGAAAGGTTGTACCCGATCCTATAGTCTGTGAGAAAGTTACGTCCAATGCCACATCACATGATGAAGATGATGATTTTTATCCAGCCTGTGCTGTTACTTGTTACTAGAGCGATGGCCAGAAGACGCGAAATGGAGGCTGACCATTCTACGGATGCAGTTACGAAAGATTCCTCGACTGATATTGATTTAAATGACACTTTCTTTTCCAATATAGATGGTTATAAAACAAGCACTGAACCACAAAATATTAGAAAAATGGTCAAGAATACACAATTACCTAGATTTATCGGCAATGATGATAAGTTAAATCTACCATTGAAACAAGAAAATGACATCCTCAGACGAGAACAATTACTTGCTGAACAACATACAGACCCTGATATCATTCAATTCAGTAAAAGAGCCCTTCCACCAGAAGAGGTCATCAAAGTCGGAGAATGCTTTTACCTGAAGGATGGTATCCTTATGCGAAAATGGCGACCACCTAAGGCTTCCCCTGATGAAGTGTGGAGTGTTGTTTACCATATAGTAGTCCCAGATGTGCATCGTAGGGACATCATGGCTATAGCTATTGAAACTCAGGCAGGTCATTAAAGTCTCAATAAGACTTGTCATAAAATTTTGAGTCATTTTTATTGACCTAAGTTACGAAAGAATGTTTCTGAGTTTTGCAAGTCTTGCCATGTTTGTCGGATGGTAGGTAAACCAAATCAGAAGATTCCATCCGCACCTCTCCAACCAATTCCAGCGTTTGAAGAACCTTTTAGCCGGTTATTGGTGGATTGTGTAGGACCTTTGCCTAGGACTTGATCCGGAAACCAGTATTTACGTACCATCATGTGTACATCCACACGATTTCCAGAAGCCATACCACTGAGGGATATCAAGGCAAAGACCATAGTTAAGGCCCTATCCAAGTATTTTTTAGTTTTGTGGGGGCACCTAAGGCAATCCAGTCTGATCAAGGTTCGAATATCATGTCAAGATTGTTCCGGCAAGTTATGCATGAGTTGGGAATTAAGCAGTCTAAATCATGTTCCTACCATCAAAAGTCCCAGGGCGCGATGGAACGTTTTCATCAGACACTTAATACAATGCTGAAGACCTATTGTTACCAGTATGAGAAGGACTGGGATGAAGGAGTTCATCTTGTACTATTTGCTGCACGAGAGGCTGTCCAGGAGTCTCTTGGGTTCAGTCCTTTTGAACTTGTGTTTGGTCATACAGTTAGAGGTCCTTTGAAATTGCTGAAGGAAAAGTGGCTGACTGAGACTAGTGATCTTAATCTTTTAGATTATGTGTCTGATTTTAAAGAAAAACTTTACAATGCTTGTAACTTAGCACAGGAAAATCTAAAAAGTTCGCAATTGAAAATGAAAGTATGGTATGACAAAAATGCTAGAAATCGTAATTTTAAGCCAGGAGATAAGGTTCTTGTATTTTTACTTATTCCTGGACATCCTTTAAAGGCCAGATATTATGGCCCTTGTGAAATTGAAAGTAAGATTAGTGATGTAAACTATGTAGTTAAAACACCAGATAGACGAAAACATAAACAAGTTTATCACATTAATATGTTAAAAGAATATCACGAAAGGTGTGACCGAAATCTTGTCAAACCAGTTTCCACTTTAACCAATGTTAAGAAAGTTCAAAATTTTATTGAAAGTGATATGGGTATTGATATAAATGATATAAATGAGAAAGATTATAATCAGAGTGCCCGTTTACAAAATTCAACAATTTTTGCTGATTTTGACACCAAAGTTGGACATTTGAGCATTCACCAAAAAGAACAAGTTAAAAAGCTGGTGGATGAATATCAACAACTTTTCTCTGATGTCCCAAAGAAAACAAATGCAGGTTGTCATGATGTCATAGTGGGCAATGATTTACCTATCAAACAACATCCTTATCGACTAAATCCCATAAAGTTGCAGTACCTAAAAAAAGAAGTAAAATACATGTTGGACAATGACATTATTGAGCCAAGTAAAAGTAACTGGAGCTCACCATGTATTCTTGTACCAAAACAGGACGGTACTTATCGATTATTCACCGATTTTAGAAAAGTGAATTCCGTCACGAAAACTGATTCCTACCCCATCCCTAGAATTGATGACTGTATTGACAAAATAGGAAATGCCAAGTTTGTCAGTAAATTTGACCTGTTGAAGGATTACTGGCAAGTTCCATTAACAGAAAGAGCAAAAGAAATTTCCGCCAGATGGAATTTACCAGTATAAAGTATTGATATTTGACATGAAAAACGCTTCAGCTACGTTCCAAAGAATGATTCATTCCCTTCTCCAGGACCTCGAAGGATGTGAGGCTTATATTGACGACGTCATCATATACAGCAAAACATGGGAGGAACATCTTCGAATCGTGTGTATTATTTGACATTTTAGCTAAAGCAAACTTAAGAGTTGACCTTGTAAAAAGTTATTTTTGTCATGCTTATGTAGAATACTTAGGTCATAAAGTAGGTCAAGGTCATGTTACTCCAATTATGGCTAAAGTGGAGGCCATTGCAAAGTTTCCGATTCCTACGAACAAGAAGGAACTAATGAGATTTTTGGGCATGGCAGGATTTTATAGAAAATTTTGTTCTATCTTCTCCTAAGTAGTTAATCCGCTAACTAATCTTTTACAAAAGAGGGTTAACTTTGAATGGACAAAAGACTGCGAAAAATCGTTTTCTAAAATCAAATCTGTCCTTATTAGCAATCCAGTTATCTCAACCCCAGATTTTTCTAAGCAATTTAAGCTTACTGTTGATGCTAGTGATGTAGGAATCGGGGCAGCTTTGTTTCAAGAACATAGTGATAGCGTAGTTAGGGTTGTTTCTTATTTTTCCAAGAAACTTACCAAATTTCAACAAAATTATTCTACTATAGAAAAAGAATGTTTTGCTTTGTTGTTAACTTTACAGCATTTTGATGTTTATTTAAATGTTACTGTACACCCTATTCTTGTATACACAGATCACAACCCCCTTGACATTTTTGCATAAATTGTCAAACAAGAATCAAAGACTTACTAGATGGGGTTTGTTGTTACAAGAGTATAACATAATTATCAAACATATTAAAAGTAAAGAAAATGTTATTGCAGATGCCTTGTCAAGAATATCATGATTATTATTTGTTGTACTTTTGTTTAATTTGACAATTTAAGTTTCCATTGGCACTCAAACGTTTTCAAGGGGGAGGTGTTATATATAGTAGGTTTGTATAATGGAATATTCTGAACTATTCTAAAGTGGTCAGTTATTCTTTCTAGAACATTCTTGAGTGTCCAGGTAATTCATGTAACTTCTTGTACACATAATTTCTAGAATTTGTTAGATTTATATTTTAGTATAAATAACCTGTAAACAGTGCTCATAAAATATCTCATTGGACTTTTGTTCGAAGACATTTAACTGTGAACAGTTACCTACTTACTGGGACATTGTTATTTGTGAGATCTTTTCAGCAGATTGTAACAGACACTCTTAAGTTAGGACTCAGTGTAAGTTGTATTTTTGTATATATATATATATATATATATATATATATATATATATATATATATATATATATTACTGTAAATAAATTATTAAGTTTAAAGTGTAATCTTTGTGATTGATCTTTGCTGGAATTTAGGGTTATTCTGACCCATAACACTATCAAAAGCATCTTCTGCAGCTTCATTTTCTTCTGAAGCTGTAAAATGACTTTGGAACTTTCAGTTGCAGTAGTTTTCAAGCAGTAACTGTTTTCTTGATGCTACTTTCTACATCTTTTCCTTCAGTTTTATTCTTGTCACGATCACGACGAAAATGATCATTATTCTATTTACTTAATTTCCTTCTGCACGTTGTCGTACACTACCATGTAAAGATAGAATGCCGTTCCCATAATGGTTGTATATAGGATATTTGCTCTCAATCAAATTTTACAAAAGCATGCAATTTTATTAATCTTGGTTTTAAAAAACCTCATCTTTATTTTATTTTTTGTTACGTAATTACCTTTGTCAATTTTTATCTTGGCAATTTAGAAGTTGATTCTTAAAATGTGTACAATTCTTTAAACCATGATTATTTTAAGTCCAGCATCCTTTTTATTGTAATTTTCAGACCAAGAATTACGACTATATCACATAAAATTAAAAAATAAATCTGAAATTGTTTAGTTTTTAAATATTTAAATTAATGTATGTTTTTCTTCAACATTTGAGGTTGGGGCCCTTTTATGGCCGAAGAATAGATGGTTTTTGAATCTTGAACTTCATGTATGGGTTCTTTTTTATGGATGCATCACTTAAAACAGAAAATGTCATAGTCTGTAAAGCTTTGAAGAAATGATTTTCTTTTAATTTTGATTGTATAGCCACGAAGCATTAATATTTTTCATAATTGTCGATCTTCTTTCGGTTTTCATAGTTTGTCCTCTCAATTTTGCTTGTTGACTACTCAAAATTCCTCGCATACTTGTGAATGCTTTCTAATTTTTCCTTTGATTAATATTTTTCTGTTAACTTAACTCTGGCTACCGGTAATCATTTTTTGTCAAATCCTTCAAAACCTGAGCTCACTTTTAAAAACCAGATTTGTCTTAAAAGTGATTAATTTTCTCTGCAATAAACTTTACCATCAACGTAGACATTTCTCTTGATCTATGCAAAGTTAATCTGTGTGCGCTCATAACTTAGGCTACATAAGTGTTATAGTTTTGTTTTCATTTTTCTCTACAATTACTGTGAGCATGTTCGATACTAGTAACCAAATTAATTAGAAGATTGTGTTAAATCTTCACAATTTCGCAATTTTTTAAAAAATATTTTTTATTCAGGATCACATTATTGGTGACATGAATGCTAAGATCGGTCAGAATAATAAAAAAAAACAGGGAAAGAATACTGTGAAAGCACAGTATTGGTGAGGTGAATGAAAATGGAGGTAGACAAAATTTTGTGAAAAAATGACGTGATGATAACGAACAATGTTCAAATTCAAAAGTCCAAGGGAAAATTACAAAACAGGAACAGAGCAAACACGGACCTCTTTAAAAAAGTTGAGATAGGATCAGGTGCCATGGAAGAGTGAGCATCCTCTGCTGACCGGTCACACCCGCCGTGTGCTCTTTGTCGTAATCGGGAAAAACGAAAAAGTCCGTAGACAATTAGGTGATTATTTATGGTCTAACAATTAGTATGAAAAACGTCAGTCAGCATGCGACCCAGTGGAAGATTGTATTTGCTGACAAGGTCGTTGTATCGACCATAGAACTTACGAAAAGATGACTTCAAACGAGATTGTTGATTGTCCTGTTTTATCAACTTGTTTGTCAGTAGCTTGCCCCTTAGAAACTGTTCATATGAAGAGCATGCCCTTGCGTATTGAATTAACTGAGAGACAAAAACGCCATATGCAGGTGATGAAGGTATATTGCTACATAAGTAAGGAAAGTTGACTATAGAAAAATTGAAGCCATGACGTTTATCATAAAGTTTTGTTGTTGAGTTACCATCAATGTCCATTTCCAGTAAAATATCCAAATATGAAACAGAGAATATATACAAATATAAAACAGGTGAGGCAGACTCTGTGGTATCTTTTATTTTAAGTTCACTGGGATATATCGAGTCGACGTAAGTATGGAAGTAACAATTGTTAATTGATAATACATCGTCGATATACCTGAATGTTGAGTTGAAGGCCACAACAAGTGATTTATTTTTTTTCACGTACAAGTTTTTAAATAAATTCTGCTTCATATGAATACAAAAATAGGTCTGCTAACAATGGGGCACAATTGGTACCCATGGGAATTCCAACAGATTGTTGAAAGACCTGATTTCCAAAAACTACATACTATTAGTTGTCTATCAGAAACTCAAGCATCTTTTTAACTTCAGAGTACTTGTGTGCACAATCCGAATGGCTTTTAACACAATAGTTTTGCAAATGACCGATGACAAGGTAAGTAAATTTACGTGATCCATTTTTATTAAAAAAAGCAGCTATCAATGAAGTAAAAAAGACGGGACTTTAATTTATCGTGGGGGATGGTTGTATGAAGTGTACAAACGTCGTAAGTTTTGATGCTATTGATTTTGGTAAAATTTTGGGGTTTTAAGTTTTCTAAAAGTTCATTGGAATTCTTAAGTATCCACATCTGATTTACACCGCTTCTTGAATATACTGTTGCAAAGCACTCTTGAAGTTTCTCCTTTACTGCTGTTAATATTTTGGTAAGGAGTAAAGAAAAAGGATTGATAGAACATTTACTGGAACCCGCTATATATCTTTGTTTGTAAGGATGTTTATGAAGTTTAGGTATCCAATAAAGGTAAGGTAATTCGATTGATTTTGGTTGTTGGGAATACTGAAAATATTCAAAACTGACATATGATTTTGAAGAATTTCTTCCTTGGAAAGAGAGCTGTGAGTATAAGTTGGATTTCCACTTGCGGAATTAAATCCAAGTTCTTCTAATATACAATTTATATAATGAGCCTTACAAAGACAATATTGTTTCCTGCTTTGTCAGCAGGGACCAGCACAAACTGATCGTGTAATCGATCTAGTTCTTTTTTCACTTCTAAATTATCAAATATAGAATGATTATATGGTTTTTCATCTTCCCAAGACAAAGGTTTCTGTTCCGCTCCGCTCCCGCTCTACATAAACCCTTGACCGAACAGACAAAACATATGCGGGTTAACGATTGCGCCATCTAGTGAGAGTACTTATTTTTAAACCTTTGTGACCTCTTGTTCTGACCAATCAGAGAATGCGTATTAAACAGAAACACTATAGCAGCTCCCATGAACAAGTTTTTAAAAGTGATCGGGTGGGTTTACTCGGACTAAAGATCGATAGCAGTAAGCAATTACTTACTAGTCTGTCTCAGAATTATTTGACAACGGCTTAACATTGATCAATGCACAATTAACATCTTTCTTGAAACAACGTTTCTTATTGGATCATGCAAAATTTCATGACACCAACCAGCGTGCGAGGTTTCTAATCCCGTCAAACTCTGCCTCTTCGGTCAAGGGTTTATGTAGAGCGGAGCGGATCAGAAACTCTTGACTTGGGAAGATGATGGTTTTCGTACTGTGCTTAAATCGCTTCATACGAGATTTTGACATGCATCGAACACTTTTAATCCATTCTGACAACGTGTCAAGGTCTCCTCTTTCATGTTTGGCCTATCGTCTGGCGTATTCCTCTACATAATTCATAATATGTATGAAATTAGAATGTCAGTTGAAATTTCGGGGTTCCCTAAATCGTGGACCTTTAAGAATAAGTGATTTAAGGTCATCAATGTTTACTATATTTACGTCACCAGTAATGACATATCCAGCAGGGCTATATTTGAAGGGTGAAGAAGAAAAAGATCAAGAACATGTTGGAGAACTACCTTTCAATAGCTCGATGTCGAGGCATTCTAGAATTTTTTTGTAATTAAAAAGTTTAGAAGCAGTGGTCAATGTATAATTGTAAGAATTACAAGGAGCCGTCTTCAACTTAAAATATGGTGGAGTACAAGACTGAACCTTTTTGTGATGAAAGATATTGCTAATATTTACAGCGCCAATGTTTAAAGTTTAAAGAAACAAATGAATTGAGGGAAGCCTTTTCCCCTCACAAAAACAACAGGAGAATCATCGAATTTTTTTAACGGCAGAATAAAGAAACTAAATAAATCAAAGATGAAGAAGTACATTGAAGATTTTAAAACTATGAGAGTGGCGGATGTTGATTCAGACCATCACATGATATTAGCAAAAGTGAAGATCAAACTGGCAAAGAATGCAAAAACCGAGACAAAGAGAATAAGATACTAGACACGATCTCGTTGCGAGCAACGAGGAGGTCTTCCTTCCAATTTTAGAAGTTGAGATACGTGTATGACCTTTTTATTGCTATTTACCAGCTAAATGATTTGTAAAAAGAAAAAAAAAAGATCTCTTGATTCTGAACAGACTATTTTCCTCTATTTCTTTATCTTTTTTCATTTTTTTTTCAGCCCCTTTTTCTTGAATTCAACTGAAAGATCTTATTATTTCAAACACATTTTGTTCATTAAGTGTTCAGAAATTTGTTACCGTTCTTGAGATATTTGGGAAAGATTGCTTTAGGGGCCGACCCTTTATCTCCCTGTAGAGTCCATTTGACGAAACTTTGATGGTTGAATTTTATTACCAACACTATTCTAAGCATCTTCTCTTATATAATGCTTTTCAAAATATTTCTCCTTTTTAAGATATAAATGATCAAAATATTGGACTTCTACCTCCTTAAAACCCCTAATTATGTAACATATCCGAAAACTTTTAACATGCGTAGATAAAGAGCTAGAAGATTAACATTTTTGCTTCTATAATACATTACAAAATGTTTCTTATTAAAGAGATATAGATAAAAGACTTTAAACCCTTCTGGGCCCCTAATATGAGGGGTCAGCCCCTTTTGCTTGGTGTCAGTTGAAAGGTCTTGTTTATATAAACTTTTAATGTTCTACATATGTTAACAAAATATTTATGACAAAAAAGATATTCGTGATCAAATCTCAAATTTCCCAAAAAAATGTCAAAAAAGTTAACATCAACATTTTCAGGTTCAGGCGAGCTTCCAGGACAATGACTTCTAGTCAAATCTAAAACAAGCATGCAAATCTACCATAGCCACTCTATCTTGCATATAAATTTCAAGTCTTTAACTATAACGGTTTTTGAGGAGATGCGTGGACAATATCATGTCCCAAAATACATGAAAAAGGGAGATAATTCAGAAGCGGAATTGAATTTTCAGACAAAAAGTTGTATGCAATGAGAAGTTCACCTAAGACATCATCCCTGTAAAAATCATTAAAATCGATGGAGAAATGGCTGAGAAATTAAGGGTGTCTACCAAGAAGAATATAGAAGAACTAGACACGATCTCGTTGCGAGCAACGAGGAGGTCTTCCTTCCAATTTTAGAAGTTGAGATACATGTATGACCTTTATTTTGCTATTTACCAGCTAAATGATTTGTAAAAAGAAAAAAAAAAAGATCTCTTGATTCTGAACAGACAATTTTCTTCTATTTCTTTATCTTTTTTTCCTTTTTTTTTTTTTTTTTTTTTTTTTTTTTTTTTTTTCAGCCCCTTTTTCTTGATATCAACTGAAAGATCTTATTATTTTAAACACATTTTGTTCATTAAGTGTTCAGAAATGTGTTACCGTTCTTGAGATATTTGGGAAAGATTGCTTTAGGGGCCGACCCTTTATCTCCCTGTAGGGTCCATTTGACGAAACTTTGATGGTTAAATTTTATTACGAACACTATTCTTAGCATCTTCTCTTATATAATGCTTTTCAAAATATTTCTCCTTTTTAAGATATAAATGATCAAAATATTGGACTTCTAGCCCCTCAAAACCCCTAATTATGTAACATATCCGAAAACTTTTAACATGCGTAGATAAAGAGCTAGAAGATTAACATTTTTGCTTCTATATCACATTACAAAATGTTTCTTATTAAAGAGATATAGATGAAAGACTTTAGACCCTTCTGGACCCCTAATATGAGGGGTCAGCCCCTTTTGCTTGGTGTCAGTTGAAAGGTCTTGTTTATATAAACTTTTAATGTTCTACATATGTTAACAAAATATTTATGACAAGAAAGATATTCGTGATCAAATCTCAAATTTCCCAAAAAACTGTCAAAAAAGTTAACATCAACATTTTCAGGTTCAGGCGAGCTTCCAGGACAATGATTTCTAGTCAAATCTAAAACAAGCATGCAAATCTACCATAACCACTCTATCTTGCACATAAATTTCAAGTCTTTAACTATAACGGTTTCTGAGGAGATGCGTGGACAATATCATGTCCCAAAATACATGAAAAAGGGAGATAATTCAGAAGCGGAGTTGAATTTTCCGACAAAAAGTTGTATGCAATGAGAGGTTCACCTAAGACATCATCCCTGTAAAAATCATTAAAATCGATGGAGAAATGGCTGAGAAATTAAGGGTGTCTACCAAGAAGAATATTTAAATAATAGAAGAATGAGAAACAGTAGAATAACAGTAAGGTCTTCCGCTGAAGACGGAAGACCTTAATGAGAAACAGTAGAAAAACAGTAAGGTCTTCCGCTGAAGACGGAAGACCTTAATAACATGGGTAAACTAAGAAATCTACCTAGCAAAGACATATTCTAACTAGAACTGAGGAACAGATTTGATGCACTCTATAGAAATAACCAAGAATTTAATTGTATAACCACAAAGAATATTAACAGTGAAGGGACTGCTGGAAGAGATATCATCAAGAATACAGATGAAGAAGTCCTAGGAAAGAAAACCAACAAAAAAAAAAAGAATGAATGTCTGATGCTTCATGGCAAATGGTTGAAAAAAGGCGCAAAATGAAAGAAAAAAATTAACAACGCAAAACCAAGAGCACATACGAATGACGCACATGTCAGATACTAAGCACTTGATAAGGAAATTAAAAGATCGTGCAGGAATGACATAAGGGAGTATGTCAACAAACTTGCAACGGAAGCAGAGATGGCTGCCTACATGGGGATATCTAAAAAAGACCATCTACAACATCACCAAAACTCTCAGTAGACGCAAAACATGCAAGTCTAAACCTGTCAAAGACAAAGATTGAAAGGTCCTCATCAATTTAAATTAACAGATGGAAAGGTTGAACGAGTACTTCATTAGTGTTCTGAATAGACCAGACTCAAACTAACCGATTACATTACAACCAGGGGTAGATATTAACATTAGGGTAAACAATATAAAGAAGTAGGAAATCAAGAAAGCTTTAAAATCACTTAAGAATGGTAAATCAACTGGAGTGAATGGAATACCACCTGAGGCTTTCAAATATGGAGGAGAAGAGATATGTGAATACCTGTTTAAACTACTAAACAGAATCTGGAAAGCTGAAAGAATACTAATCAAATGGAATAAAGAGTTACTTGTCAAACTGCCTTAAAACGGAGACTGAAGCTGCTGTGAAAATTAGAGAGGTATAATCCTATCTGTCAGTAGCTAGCAAGATCCTATGTTGAGTGATACTGAACAGAATAAAAGATGCTGTGGATAAAGTTTGTACGTGATGAACAGGCAGGCTTTAGATCCAGTAGAAGTTGCACTGATCAAGTTGCAACTCTAATGTCTCATGATAATTATGAAGCAATCTGTTGAATGACAATCATCACTGCACATAAATTTTAACGACTTCGAAAAAGCCTTTGAGAGCGTCAACAAAGACGGAATGTGGCACTGCTAAGACACTATGGAATACCATCTAAGATAGTTAATATTATCAAGACCTTATATGAGGAATTCTCTGTACAAATGATACATGAAACATCCCTCACTGGCCTCTTTCAGGCAAAGACTGGAGTGAAACAAGGCTGCTTTCTCTGGCCAACCTCTTCCTAATAGCGATAAACTGGATGACGAAGCAGGCATTTGATAAGCCAAAGGGAATGCAGTGGACAATGATCAGAAGATTAGAAAACCTAGACTTTGCTGACGACCTCACCCTACTGTACCACCAGATAAAAGACATCAGAGAGAAGTCCAACAAAATAATGAACTGGAAAGAAAATTGGACTAGAAATTAACAGCAAGAAAACAAATATTATGAAGGTTAAAACTAGAAAAGGAAGACAGTCACAATTGAAGTAAGATAACAAATGGGCAGCTACTGAAGTTTACTGTTAACTAGGCTGGAAACAACAGCCCCCCCCCCCCCCCCCCGATGCAAAAAAGGAGCATGGCAATGGATTGGGCACACATGTAGAAAACCCCAAAACAGTAACACCAGAAAGGCATTAGACTGGAATCCACAAAGTCATAGAAAACAAGGGCGACCACGGCATAGCTGTAGAAGAACAAGAATGAAAGCAACCTGGAATGATGCCAAAAAAAGAGGACAGTTCAAAACAGAGTAAGATGGAGAACGATTGTAGCAGCCCTATGCTCCACAAGGAACGAAGAGGACATAGTAAGTAAGTAGGTAATTAAGAGAGTACATCCTTGATTTGATTGCCACTCGCACGGCGCTCAAGATACTGTCGCTCGTTTCTGATCAGGTAATGGAACTGTGTCCGTCTATTATTATCTATAACGAGCAAATGTTTAGTAGTTCCTTTCTCACTTTTTAGTAATGATTTCGTTGTGTCCAGAGACATTTTTTCATTAGTACTTGTAATCCAAGGAACCCAAAGGTTAAATTCCTGTTCAACATCAATTCAAGTTCAATAAACCGAGCTTTAACTCGGTTACTCCTGAACTTTTACTCGGTACTAGTTTCCCCTTAACTCAATATGACCATTGTGAGGATTCTTTCACACAAACAGCTGGACAAACTAAATTTTATATGTTATGGTCAGAGCATCGATACCAGTTTCCCAATTTTGGTATTTATGAGGTACATGGAAATGATTTCAATTAATCTGTTATCCTTAACTCCCCTGGGATCTGGTAAAACGACCTTCCAATCCAGATTTTCAGTTGACTTTGACAAAGTCATGATATCACCAAGAACTTAAAGATTTAAATGAGGGTTATCTTAGAACTGGTATCTGTTATACTCTCTGTATTTTTTGTTTCTTAGCTTTATGACGAGTCCTCTCATTGAGCCATCTGCCGTCTTTGATACACAATTTGAAGAAAGATTTTTACAGATTTCAAAGTATAAGAATTAATGACTAATCAGTCAGTGTGTATCATTCTTCTCTAAGTATCGTGCCTTAAATTTGTTCCCTGTTGTCACTGGGAGAACACGACTCGCAAAATTTTATTTCATTGATATGATCACTTCTTTATAAATATTGTCCGTTTGACTTGTGAAAATTTCGCAGATCTTTGAATAAAATATGTATGAGAAGATTCAAGGTCTCTCAAATGTATTTGATTTTTCAAAAGACTTTTCATATACTTGTGTTTAGAATTTTAAATAAACTGCAGCTCTAGTGGAATATCCGGGTAAACGTGTCGTAGAGCTTTTATAATAGTTCCTTGCTTACAAAAAGTTTATCTTTTAATATACATTGTATGTACCAACATCATGTGGAAAATAAACAGTTCTCCTGAGTATATCAAAAAGTATATCTTATGTAAAAAATCGGAATATAGATTATTTTAATTCTTTGATGTCCAAAACTTTTTAAAAATGTAAATAAAAATTTAATTTATAGTTTTATCGTATTTATAGTATGGCCGTTTGATGAAGTGGATTTTTCAATACTAAAATTTCCATTATCCATTATTCCATTATCATGAAAAGTAGGTCATTGATATATGTAGTCTTGTGAATAGAAGCCCCACTTGTAATTTCATTGGGGGCTACCGGCCGGGGCATCTAGCTGGCTTTCGACCTTTGCTTCTGAAACAATTTCCTTTAGTCCGAAATATCTGACGTTTTCCTGGCTTTTTTAACGATTTTGATATTTACTTGGAGTTGCCAGGAAAAAAAGCCAGGAATTTCAAAACGTCAGATATTTCGGACTAAATTTCCTTCTACTCAATATTCGGACCCCCTGGGATTACCCTTGCCGTCTGTATATGTATACCGGAACTCCATACCTCTGACTAAAAAAGTGTTTTGTAATTCTGCAACTATTTTTTACATACTTACAAAAACTTCCAGAGTAAGAGCGTAGATGGGATAGTTGTTTCCCCCTTCTAGATTCCCCACTTGTACGTGAATTATTCCGGATTTCGTTATTCTATACGTCTGCATACTTAACTTTACTATGCCGTCTTTATTTCCTACATGATAATAACCAAAAAGGATTGGTAAGTTATTTCATGTTGAATAGCATTACCCATCATCACATTCTCACTAATTTTCCAGATAATTGCTGTAATCATTAAAACATACCCGACACAATCATATTTAATGAACTATATCGCTTATGTAAAGTGATACTTTCTGTTTAACCATTTATGTACCACAGGGCCGATTTGGGTCGATTGAAAGAAAGTATATGATTTGGATTTACCTTTTTGTTGTACTTAGTGTTAACATAAGACATAAGCTGTAATCTTAAATTATAATAAGAATCAAAGTGATTAAAAACAAAAACGTCAGGTCCAGTACAATCAAGATTAAGCTACGTAGCTTGATTTATCTACATAGCTTTATTTACCTACCTGAAGTAGCTAAATTTAACTACTCTATCATACTTTTTACCATATATGGCAAGAAATTAGGACTATGTTTTGAGGTGATACTTTTGTACCTTAGGGTACACTTCCTATATATTTAAGGAGAAAAGGGTTACAAAAAGGGTACAGTTAAAATGTATTGGAAATGAAAGTAGTATATTACCCAAGATACTTTTAGGTCAGTAAGGTACAGAGGGTACAATGGTACATATGTAACATAATGACTGAATGCCACAGACTAATTAGATAATACACTCCACTCATTCATTTAATCTTTATTTCCTCTTTACAGTTTTTCATATTATATTATTTATTGTGAATAATATTAACTTGATTTCAATTTTAATTTCTAGGTGGGTCAGTTTTCTTTCTTTGATATAATTAATAGTTCTTGGGGGAACTAGATTAAGAGTCTGTATGTGTATCCGTGGCTTTTGGCATATGTTCATTAATGCAATCCCCCCCCCAAGATATTAAATTATGTTCATTGATGCAACCCCCCCCCCCCCCCCCCCCAAAAAAAAAGATATTAAATATGGTGTTTTTTTCACACAAGAATTAAGGCAAAAGAGTATGTTGCAATTAACATGTGATACCCATATGATTTTCTTAATGTATTATAGTATAGGTGTGAAACCGACCCAGAATAAACAGATCTTTTTAGTATTTTTATGATATTCTCAAGTATATATTTCTATTTTTGCATTGAACTCTTCCCTGTTTATCTTAATACAGGAACTGCTCACTAAAAATCATAAGAGATATCCAGCTGGAGGCGGTGAATTTCAAGTTTTCGTAATGGCGCCGGTTCTGATGTTTTTCATGCATGTAAAATATAGAAATTGTTATAAAGCCAGGAAAATGTCAGATATTTCGAACTAAATTCTATGTTGCAATATTCTCTTCATACACATTTAAATTCTTACTTCTTTCTTTTATATTCATATCGGTTCTTTACTACATTATTATACTTAAATCATCACATGCATGAATCACTATCTGACTCTCATTAGGGTACAGTACTAGTACTGTATATCCTGATTAGTATCATAAAGTATAAGTAAAATTGCGATAAGCATACCTTGCAGGTATTAAAACTTTACTTATTTTTCTGAAAGTTATGAACTTTATGAAGTTGTAACAAAGTTCAGTGCTCGCGATTTTACATTCTTGCAATTTGACACAAAACAGCGGAATCGCAGAATTAAATTTACTTGGTAAAATTAACTAATCTAAAGTATCAGTAACGTTACTCATTGCAAAGTAAAAAAAAAATAAACCAAGCTAAAGAGATTAAAATACGGCATGTGATATGGATGAATAAATGTTTCAACCTTAAACCTAAATCAAATCTCATTCATATATTAAGTTCTAAATAAAATAAAAAAAAATTTCTGAAATACAAAACCTAAATTCTGTATAATATTTCTTATTCACACAATTTTTCGAATTGATTGAAATGTATATGTATCACTCACAGCCAGGCTTATTGAGCTTTGTTTTTTTATCAATCATATAATTGTGCATTCCTGTTGAGTTTTAAATGTGTTTTAGCTACAGTAATTTACAGACATGAACATTATACATGTCTACCAGTAAACTAGTCATGAGTGAATAAAGAATTGGTTGGACAGACTTCCATGACAAGCTTGTGATGATGATTATTATGATACGGGTGTTAATTATGAGAACTGTGAGAATACAGCATCTCTTAAATATAACTGAAGTGCGGACCTAGAAGTTTTGAGATCCAATTCAAACTTTTTAAAATTCACATAGTAAACATACTTAGAATAGGCCTCAGTTTCCCCTCCCCCTGGCAAACAAAATTACTCAGTAACCCCCCCCCCCCCCCCCCCCCCCCCCCCCAATCGAAAAAAATGTCATGATCTGTGCGTATAAATATTAGAGCGAAATGTCCCGCATTTTTATAAATTAGGCTACCTTTTTTTTTTTGTAAAGGGTAGCAGCAATTATAGCAAGCACACAGCCGCCTTGCGTCATAATGCAGCATTAAATTAATACAACTTGTTATCATCTTTATTGAATGCACATTATGGTTAATTGCGTGATTGAATTCACATTTGTAATAGAGTTGAGTATAATAATGCAGTAAAGAACCGTTACGAATATAAAAGAAGGAAGTAAAATTTTACACGGATAAGACATGTTAGAAGAGAATATTGCAACATGGAATTAAGCAAAACATGAATAAAAAATATCAAAGTGAAATTTGATAAGCGTGAATATGAAAACAATAAATTGTTATACATGTGTAAATGTACTAAAGAATAAAGAAGTAAGCATAATAACAAGAATAAAAGCAAGATACATAGACTTTCGGTGTTAATTCCTTTCCATACAATTCTACAAAATAGATGAATTAAGCTAATACGTTTTTGAAATTGTAAACAATTAAAGAACAGATGAGTAGAATACCCCTCAAGCTTTATTTTCAAACGAAACACAAAATGAAAAACGGTTATTTATCTTTTTAGCCCCCAACCGGGGGAAACTGGAGCGGACTATAATCTTTACTGCTGTATTTCAGTCATTCTGTCCCAAGTTTGGTTTCCCAGACTTATTTAAGTTGTGGTTTTGTGAATTGATATGAAGCTTGCTGCTTAGCTTTAAAATGAGAAACTACAGATTTAACACAGAAAACGACATTCTTTTAAAATTGTGACTGCCAGAAGAGAACCAATGTCTCAAGCCACGGTCCGGAGTCTGCACAGCTCTCTTCAGATAGGAGAGGGTCGTACATGTTGTCTATGGTTTGCGATGATGGTAGTGAACAATTATATTTTATGCAAAACCCTCAGAATGCTTGGGTTTTTTTGATTTAGAAAATCAAATGTTAACCAAGTGACCGATTTTTCTTCCTAGTTGCCCATGAAGGCAAACAATTATTTCCTAGGCTGCCCAATCAAAACAATTTTTTTTTTTTTTTCATTTTTTTATTTTTGGTATTTTTCATTCACAATTGCATATAAACATATCATTGGTATAATAACATAATATATACTATATGTCTTGATGCTTCATATGGTCATGTCTATTATATATACATATATATATGTATATATACAATAGTGAAAGTTATATTGGAGAGGGTAAAGAAAGAAAGATTGATACTATTATGTACAGGAACGTTGCATTGGAGCAGTTTTTCATTATAAAATCCATCAGTTAGAGCAGATCACAAATTTTTTTCCAGTGTTTTTCATACTGAGTAAAATTACAATTCTTTAAAAGTAAATATTTTTCAATAAGTAATCTATCGGTTATTAAGTTAAACAATGCACTCATATCCAATTTGGGTACCGTTTTATATTTACAGGAAAAAATAAATTGTTTCACAACAAGTGTCAATAAGTTATGAACTTTGTGAACATTATTGTTGATAAATTTACCAAATAATACACCTATCTTATCAAAAACTATTGAAAAATTAAACCTCGATAGAAACATTTCTTCTACTGCACACCATATCTCTTTAACATTAGGACATTCATAAAAAAGATGCTCTATGGTTTCAGCTTCTACCTTACAAAATGTACAAAGCTGAGTGTCCTTTAGTTTTAATTTTGTTAAAAAGTAGTTTGTTGCAATTATTCTGTGTAAAATTTGAAATTGTAACCAGTGATATTTAGATTCCTTTGTAGTTTTAAACGGGAGCTCAAAAATTTTTCCCCAATCTGAGTCACTAAATCTATAACCTTCTTCATGCCATTTATAAACTGCTTTGATTGTTTCTTTTTTTTTACTTATTAAAATATTATACATATCCTTGCAACCTTTATTTGCTTTCTTGAAAATTGCAATTGTATTTGGTATGTGTGCTTGTATTTTAATTCTTGCTTCTTTAATATCATAAGGACCAATTCTATCTAACACAGCTTTTTTAAGTCCAGCATATTCTAAAAAGTTTGTGTTTACATGTAAATTATTAAGGGATTCAAGAGTTATGAAATTACCTTCTGAATCAAAAAGATCAATTATAAATATAAAGCCTGCATTAAAATAACTTTTTAGGAAAGTTGAGTTACTATCAATTCTAATTTGTGGATTATACCATATATGTTCACTGTGAATGTTTTCATTTTTAAGGGCTGAAATGTCTATTATTTTCTGCCAGCTGCAAAATACTTCTTTCCAAAAACAGTTATGCATTATATTACTAAGTTTGGATAGGAAATCTGTTCCTCTAAGCCATAAATTGTTCACTGTTGTATTCAAACTAGTCTCTAACAAATTAACCCATATAGATTTTGAATGAGTTAATCTCCTTATCCAGCTTGACTTCAAAGCCAGAATAAAGTCGTTGTAGTCTACCATTTTAATACCACCAGATCTATAGTCCTGTATAATAGTTTGTTTATTTATTTTGTGTATTTTGCTTCCCCAAAGATAAAGGTATAATTCTCTCTCAAAGTTTTCTAAGAACTCTTTACTTGGATTTGGTAATGTAAGTATTAAATGATTCATTTTTGGAATGATAAGTGATTTTATGACTGTTAACCTTCCTAGTATTGTTAATTTACGTTGTTTCCATTGCTTTATTAGTTTTTTTATATTCTCTAATTTTGCATTGTAATTTAAGTTTATCATCTCATCTAAGTTTACCGAAAATTTTATCCCTAGCAAGTCAAAGTTTGTATTGTTCCAATCAAGTTTCCATCTCGAGTGATGAAAAGTTTCTTTTGAGAATTTTCTACTCCCTATCCACACCATCTTGGTCTTAGAAAAGTTTATATTTAGTCCTGATATATCAGCAAAAAAGTCTAGTTCTCTAAGAATACCATCTAGAGTTTCTGGTGATCCATTTGTAAATAAAGATGTGTCATCTGCATATTGTGAAATTTTGTATTCAGTATCTCCAATTTTTATGCCTTTAATATCTTT
This sequence comes from Magallana nippona, assembly GCA_033439105.1. Taxonomy (NCBI): domain Eukaryota; kingdom Metazoa; phylum Mollusca; class Bivalvia; order Ostreida; family Ostreidae; genus Magallana; species Magallana nippona. The sequence continues at coordinate 6,217,855 of CM065922.1, forward strand.
ATTATTTCTAATTATTATTCCTAATATTTCTGCACACAGCAAGAATAAGTAGGGTGATATTGGATCACCCTGTCTGCATCCTCTTTGTGGGTAAAAATAATCTGAAATTATTCCATTTTGAATAATACATGTTTTTATGCCATTATAAAAGGTTTGTATCCAATCTTTTATTGAATTTCCAAAATTAAATAGGTCGAGTGTATAAAAGACAAATTCCCATGATATAGAATCAAAGGCCTTTTCGAAGTCAATTAACATAAGTAAACCTGGAATATTCTTTCTTTCAGTATAGTTCATTAGATCATATACTAATCTGATATTTTCACCTATAAATCTACCCTTAAGGAATCCAGTTTGATCTCTGCTAATTAATTTATCCATGTATACTTTTAACCTATTTGCAATACAGCCTGAGGCAATTTTATAAATAACATTTAAAAGGCATATTGGTCTCCAGTTTTTTAGATACTCTTTTGGTTTACCACTTTTTGGAATGCAGGTTATTATACCTAATTTGTTGGGTTCTGAAAAATGCTTAACTTGTTTTGAAAAGTTAATAGCTCGTGTAATAAATGAGCCCAGGTCATGCCAGAAAAATTTGAAAAATTCACAAGTAAAACCATCAGGACCTGGGCTTTTATCATTTTTCATATTTTTCAGAAAGGATAAAACTTCATTTTTTGTTAGGGGCCCTTCAAGACTATTTGCCTCATTTTCACTTAATTTTGGCAAGTTACAAGTATTCAGTTTGTCATGTATGTCACTTAGATCAATATAATGCTCTCTTTTTTGGTATAAATTCTGGTAAAAGCATTTTGTTTCATTTAATATATCAAATTGATCATATAGTATAGATCCGTCATTTTTAACTAATTTTGGTATTTGTTTATTTATATAGTTTCTAGATTCTAGTGCAAGAAAATATTTACTAGGTTTTTCTCCTTCATCAATCCACTTTACTTTTGATCGAACACATTGACCTTGAAACTTTTTTTTTCTTATATTCTCTAGATCTTTCTTTTTAATACTATATTCATTCATATTCTGTTCTGTTAAATTTAACTCCAAGTTGAGTACCTCTTTTTCCAATTGTTTTTCTTTTTTATTTATTTGTTTTTTCTTAAATGCTGCAAAGGATATTGATTTACCTCTAATTTCTGTGAGCAGAATATCAAGGAAGGTTTGATCAGTAATTGTAAATTGTATAAGCTCATTGTCTATATTTGGAACATTTTCTCTCTTATATATGGGGCATGAATATAGAAGCTTCACTTTGTTAATTTCTTCCTTGATTAAAGTAACATATTCCTTATCTGTTAATAGAGAATTGTTAAATTTCCAAAAACCTTTGCCTTTTTTAAAATCACTAGTTTTACAAGATAAAATTACAGGTGAATGATCAGAACGGTAACTGTTTTCAGACTTGACTGATACTATCTTTGGTAGCAATGATTCTGATATTAAAAAAAAATCAAGTCTAGCCTGTTTAATAGGGTTTCTTCTTCTCCAAGTAAACATTCTAGAGTCTGGGTGATTTTCCCTAAAAACATCTTTCAAGTTTAATGTGTTCATTAAGTTGTTAACTTCTTGTCTAGATTTAGGGTTATTATGGTGTAGGTAGTTCATTGAATCTAGTTCTTTGTTTAAAATCAAATTAAAATCACCACCTAATATAATGAGTTGAGAAGCGTAAATATCTTGGAGGGTATTCAGTAGTTGAGAATAAAATTCTGGTTTGTCGGAATTTGGACCATATATATTTATAAGCAGGAAGTGTAGATTATCTACAATAGCATCTAAAATCAAGTAGTTTCCATTATCATCTTTATATTGTTCATGAATTGTTATCTCACAATTGTTGTTAAAAAGAATGGCAACCCCTCTTGAATTAGATTTGTAAGAACTAAAAAAAGCTTTGTATCCCCATTGTGTTTGTATTAGGTTTTCATCTTCATAAATAAAGTGTGTATCTTGAATAAAATATATATTGTAATTTTTAGTTTTTAATATTTTAAAAACATCTCTTCTTTTATTTGGGTCCCCAAGGCCTTGACAATTGACACTAAGTACTTTCAATTGAATGGAACTATCCATTATCAAATTGGTATGAGGTGGACATTGTGCTCCAACAAAAATGTGTAAACATTGTTTGGGAAGAGAAAGAAAGTGCATAAACATATATACAAAAAGTAGGTAAAACAAAATTACGAGAGACGCATGATGTCATGTGTGATGAAATCATACCAGTAGGGGGAAGAGGGGTGGGGGGGGGGGGGGGGGGGGGTCCACCAAAAAAAATGTGATAGTTTTTCAAAAATACAGAGTCTCATTATATTCTTAAATAAAAAATATATGGATACGGTTTTGAGAAACTTGAGAGGTAAAGCCCTGTCTCTAATATTTCCTACGTGTAATTATAATCTCTGGAAAATACGTTAAACTTTAGAATTATTATATTGTAATAGTCAAAAACGTGATTGTACATATATTAAATTTTGTTTCATAGAAAAACTTTACCGTCAAAATTTCCCTGTGTAAATGGTGGCATGAAATAATCCATTAACACATATAACATTCATTTTTGTTTACACAGCTGAGCCATGAGTTTCAGCACCGGAAATAATAGACGAAACATAATCACCACACATCAATGTAGAACTTAATATTCCGGAATTATATTAAAAGCAAAGTGGAACTAGATATTCCGGAATTATATGACAAAAATTATCCAAAAAAAACAATAAATTCATAAATAATAATAATAAACGAAAACATAATTACAACACATCAGTATTGAACTAGATATTCCGGAATTATATTTAAACAAGAAAAAAATAAAAAAAATAAAAAAAAAAAGAAAAAATAAATAAATAATCAGTTCACTGCAGAAGAGAAGAAAATACGAATGGCTCAAAACATTTTGAGTGACTTAAGTGTAGAGTTTTGTCCATCATAAAAACATATTAAACAAGTTTCTTTTATATTAAAGAATCCAGAAGAAAGGTGGGAAAAAAGGGCTGATGATATTTGTTTATGTTTCAAATATTAACAAAATACCGTGATTGTTTTTTTGTGTAATATGCTATATGATTGTAAAAAACAATATGTTTTACAGTGCATATAATCACTTATGGTTATACATGAACACGCTGCGAGGGCCTCACTTATTGATCAACCGGAGCCGGAGAGTTTCTTTAATGCACTAATCCCAGTTTCCTTAATGTGTCTAAATCTCCTGGGTCCTATCTTTGAACCGTACCAACGGGAAACAACCACAAGAGCGTTCTGTACACCGTTTTCATCAAAGGTACTGAGTAGCGCACGGCCCGCCCCATGTTCACCGTCATCATCCGAACCTTCATGTATGGTTCCGTCTTTACTTGTAAAACGGTATGCGAGTACGTTGTGGCTGGCACTGGCCACGTTCGGCAATCTCAGAATTTCGATGATTGACTCTCTGACCTTCCTGTAGGAATCTACCGTTGTGGCGTGGGACGAGAACCGGTTTCCATTGTCCTCGACCTGATTACCTGAACACACTGGAATGTTAACCGCTTCTCCTGAAATTACTTCTTCCGCTGTGGGGGTTCCTATCTTTTCCCTATAGATACTGCCGCTCCCAGTGAAGACGAGTTTGTCCCCTTTCAACTTAGTTTCAATATTTTTTGCTTGGTATTTCTTTTGAATTTCGAAGAGTTTCTTTCGCGTTTCTCGAATATGTTCCGGTTGGTGACTGGCAACTCTGATCGGCGATTTTTTTTCTTTTAATGTCTTAATTTTGCTCAGGACAGCATCTTTGTTTATTTTATTAGCAAATTGCACACAAACGGGCCTTGGATACTTCCTATTTTTATCTTTTCCCCCCATTCTGTACAGTGCATTGATTTGTAGGGCGTCTACACTATCTTCTTCTATACCCATTTCATGGATGAAAATGTTTCTGACGACCTTAGCTAAATTTTCTGGGTTTTTGCTTTCTGTGAATTTTTCATCAATACCACTTATAATAATGTTATTATCCAAAGCTCTAGTTTGCAATTCTGAAATTTGCTTTTCTTGAGAGTTTATTCGAAATTCAAGTTTGACTATGTAGTCCCTAAGCAGTCTAACCTCTCTTGACATCTTTTCTTGTGCGTGTTTATATTCTGTCATTGTGTAAAGTGTGTCGTTCGCCTGTTCTTGTACTTGTTCCAAACGTTCTTGTACTCCATGTTTACCCCTTAATTCCGTTGTGATTTCGTCCATATGACGTCCCTGGGTGTCTAATCTAAGCATGAAACCTGCGAGGGTGCTCTGTATACTATTTATACCTTGCATTATTTCACGCATTTGGAATCCCTCCAGAACATTTGAATCATTAGATTCATTAGCGTTTTCCATTTCTGTTTCTGTTTCTGATACCTTAAGGGGTCTTTTCTTGGGGTTTGTACTGGCCATTGATTTTGTAAATATTTACAGTTAATGCGACAACAGTAAGGTATGGGCACAGTAGCGCCGTATAAGTAGTGTTCACTCACCGGTATTGGTGTGTTTGTTTTTTTCCACTCAGTCCTTTTAAATTTTCACAAGACTTCACCTTAATGTCCATTTACACACTCATAATGTCTTCCCTTTTAAGTTCACTTAAAATTTACTTATTACATATTCGAAAAAATAGATTTTGGCAGAAAATTTCCCTCACCGAATTTTGTCCGCCCTTACATGTCGAGCATGCGCAAATATTCAAAACAATTTAAATAAGCCTTGCATAGATTAAATTTTTCTCTAGTTTATTAAAAAAGAAATGCATGTAAGATCATACATGTATATGTTTTAATGTTGAATTAAAGATTATTGCAAGTTGCATATGAAACTATTAATATCATTAATAATGACAAACAAAAGAGAAATTACTAGGTTTATGAAATGGTTGCTTAAAGAGAACATTCCAGCCTTTTTTCTAAAAATTAATATATCGGCAAATAATTTGCAACAATACACACAAAAGTCCTTTACAAAATTCATTGCGAAGCATTCAAACAAAAACATGTGTTTTTGATTGGCAGGGTAAGAAATAAAACATTTATTTTAGATTAGATTGTAATGTCTTGAAAATTAAGAAGACAGCATTTGCAACAGAATTTTGACATTCTCATCCACTATGTATCATAAATGAAATTTTGTTACTGTTTTTTTTAAACATAGTTGACCTATCCTCCTCCATAATTCTCAGTGTCTCCTTTTTAAGATTTCAATTACAATAACTTGTTTTGATGTTGACATGCAAAAATAACTATATTTAGAAGAAGAAGAAATAAGTTAGCGGTACATGTATATGTTTAATTGTTGTCGTATATACATTCAAACTTGTTTTTGTTTTGTTTTGTTTAGGCTGGAATATTTTATGTAAAAATTCAAATGATAATGATCGAATGTTATACTCTCTGTTCGAGCATTCACTTAATTTTATAAATAAACATTTGAAAGCATTTTAATCTTCTTAAGCACAATTTATATGAGTTTAAAATCAGTGGCTTTCTAATTTTTTCCATTGTGATAAAATTTTTACCTATGGCTACAGAAATAAAAATGAATTATGCTTCTAAAAATTTTTTTTATAAAAAATGAAATGTTAAACCCTGCATAAAGTATTTCCCAGTCAGCTAATTCATTTATGGGTAAGGAATAAAAATGGTATTTTTTATCTTTAAATCAATCTTTTAATTGTCTATCTGCACTCTCTTGTACTTAATTTACCACAGATATCATATATTTCATTTTTTTGGAAGATCAACAAAAAACAAACCTTACATTCAAAATGGTTTGTTTTTTAAACTCTCATTGATTTTTAGGTACACTCCTTAGGATGGTTAATGGCATGTGATACTCAAACGGGAGATGAAAATACAAAAATTTGAAGTTCATGTGGATGGTCAGACAAGTAGAAATATTGTGATTTTATCAGGGACAAGTCTGAGTGGAACTGTCTATGTAAATGTATCTCACCCTCTCAAAATTCAAAGTAAGTAGCCATAGTATGTTAGGCTTTCCTCCTGCATTACATATAATTATTTGTGGAAACTTTCCCTATATATAAAAACTATAAACTCATTTAAATACAAGCAACTTTTTTTTCTACCGTATATTTGATGATATTTTTTCTATCTCTTTATTTTTAGGCATCAGTCTGTATGTGACTGGAAAAGCAAAATGCAAGTTTGACCGAAGGTCTGATAATGACAAGCGGGAATTCACAGCAAAGGAAACCTATATAAACTACAAACTATATTTGTTTGGAGGTGAGCACACATTAAAATTAAATGCAATAAAACTTTTCATGAAATTGATTTATCATATAAGTTCATGTACTCTTGTTTGAAAGATTTTGTCTTATTAAATCGTTGATGCTTGTTTGAAAGATTTTGTCTTATTAAATCGTTGATGCTTGTTTGAAAGATTTTGTCATATTTAATTGTTGATGCTAAACAGTATGCTACCTGCTACAAAACAAAATGAATTCATTTAGTTTGTGTAGAAAGAAGATAATTTCCTTTATTTTAAGTTTCTAAAAATCATACAGGTTATTTTAATGGTTAGTTTTTATAAATTTTCCCCCAAAATATTTATTTCCACTCTGCTGATTGAATACTTTTCACCTATAACATGTATAAGAGTTCTGTCATTTATGTTGAAGAATGTAAGTATGTGTATATGAATGTGTAAAGGGAGTAAAAAGATAACCAAAATAGAAAAACCTTAACTTAAGACTATATTGCTGTGAAATTTTCATTATATGGAGTAAATTTACATAAACATGAGTTGGATTTTGTTTTCAAAGTTTACAAAACTCAAATCACTGTTAATTGGTAAAGTACTAAAACACTTATAGTATTTTAATTTTGAATTGTTCACTAGGATCTCAGACACCTGCTCAAGTGTTGGAGGCTGGAGATCATGTTTACCCCTTTCTCATCCCCCTGGACTCTTATGCAGACCTCCCTTCCTCATTTGAAGGACGTAAGGGCTATGTGCGCTACACACTACAGGGACAGATAGCCAGGCCGTGGAAAGCAGATGAAACCATTCTGCTCCCTTTTACTGTCATTAATCACTTAGACCTCAATGTGTTCCCTGATGCAGTGGTATGTATATTTTAAGATAAGAGATTACCATAGCATTTGAAGGATTTCAGATAATTATCTTGCTATAAAAACATATCGAGATACTCCTTTAGGTAGCTGTGTTTTTAAAGGGTTACCTAATTATAATTGCAATTATGTAACACAATATGAAATTTTAAAGTATGCAAAACTTGATTTAAAATAAGACATTTGTGCCAATATTCATTTGTTGGTTTAGAATAAGGTACAGTTTTTTCACCCAAATTCCAGTATTTTTGATGCTCCTGTACAGTTTTGAGGTCTTCAACTTTTCACATCATATCGTTTGAAATGTTATTTTCTAGGGAGCATCTACATGTACCAGGCAAACTAAGTGCATTTTGATATCAAGAGTTTATTATGGAAGCTCAATATTTTTTTAAAATATCATAATATTGATCTTTAGATTATCTAAATTAGATAGATAGCAAGGGTACATGTATATAATGTTTTAAGCTTGCACAGCTTTGTATTACGCTCAACTCATATGGCCCATGAGCATCTCATTTTTGGGAGTTCATTTTAATCAATTCTCCTATGCAGTTACTCTGGCAAACTGGAATTGAAACAGTGTTTGGACCTAAGCACAAATCATCACGGCTGACAAGACTTAGTTCTTGAAAATATTTGATTAATTAGATGTAATATATGCTGAAGCATTGCTTTTCAAGGAAAATTATTTATAAATACCTTGAAAATAGTCAGAATTTAAATGGTACGAACGCTTTAGATATTTTATGTAGTCGTATATATTTCTACGCCAGAATTTAATATACATGTAGTCTTGTTCAACCTGAGGTTCGGCTGTCTCCGTAAATCTCCGACAAGCAGAGAGTCTCTCTTGCTTGTCGGAGATTAACGACGACAGCCGAGCGTTGAACGAGACTAGAGTTCAATATTGCTTGGATCCATAAAATTCTCCAGAAATGTTTCGATTACTGATACATAGTTTGATGGAATTAATTCTATCTTTAAATATTTCACATGATTCATTTGGGATTTTCTTGAAATTCTTGTTGGAGAGTTCCGAGAATTCATATTATAAAAATGTGCGTAATTCAAATAAAGACTAGAAACTTCTTGCCATGCAAAATAACATAACCTTGATTTTAAAATGAATAATAATTGACAAAATCAACTCCCATCAGTACTTCAGTACTTTGATTATAGATTATATTTCTGAGTTTCTTGACATTCAACCACAGATTTCAATATTTTGAAGTACAAGTCGAGTGGCCTTTGAAAGAAATCATAATAATTAAAATCATTGAAACCATATTATATCTTTATAATGTTGTTAACATTTTAAGGTGTAATGCAGTGTAATGTGTGTTTTGTGTTTCACATGAAGATGCCAATCATGCAGTACAGGAGACAAGAGATTACTGGATGCTGCTGCTCAGAAGGGGAGATTATTGTTCAAATGAAGGTAAACAAGTCTGGCTTTGTGCCCGGGGAACCCATCGTCGTGGAGATGGACATAAACAACAAGAGTGAGAGCCCAGTGCAAGCCTGGTCTGTGGAGCTCATCCAGGTCAGTTAAGTGTTTGTTGTCATCACTCTCTATGCTGAAAGTGGGTAGCATTAGGTTCGTGAAAATGATATATTCATGCTTGTAATTGTAATCTAAATGTGATTTCAGGATGTGACATACACAGGGTTCTCAAACAGCTTGTTTTCCTCTGGTAATCCTAAATATAAAACTAAGAGTGAAACCTATCCTCTGTATGTCAACCAGTCTCTAGCTGTGGATAAGGGCCAGCACCAAGTCTATACTCGTGCCATGCCCGTTCCTTCCCTTCCCCCCTCTTATCTCAAAGGTTGCAACATCATAGACATTCAGTATACACTCACAGTAAGTCATCCATGTACTGTTTGTACACAAGTCATTTTGAAGACTTAAACTTTGTATTCAATTAAGGTAATATCTTTTTTTTTTTTTTTTTTTCTCTTTTAAAGTTCAGAATATCTAATGGTTGGAATAAAATCTCGGTTGACAACAGAATTATCATAGGAAGTATACCCATCAGAACTGTGTCCCCTGAGATGACCCAGCCCATTCCCACTGCACCTGAGGTTCAGAACTACCCCCCACCCACAGGAAACCCAGACATCTGGCTTTCATCTCCCTACCCAGATGGTAAGGAATCGCCATTATTCTGCATTTTTTGATTTGGTTATGTATATTATTACCTGTATTTCCTACCTATTAGATGCTTTTAGTTGTATTTATTCTCTGTGATTATACACAACTTTTATTCTGATATTACAGCCCCACCTGCCTATTCGGAGTGTGTGTCAGGCCCTGTGAGACTGGAGGGTGGGGAGGAGGATGAGGAGGAGAATAATGCGGTGCCGAACGCTAACTGGACCCCCGCCTACCCCGTGTATGATTACACTAGTCAGGTGAACCAGGTGAATGACTCTCAAGCGATGCCCAGCGCCCCACCGTCATATGACGAGATTCAGTTCTCAAACATAAAATAACCTTCAACTACACCGTGACCTTTATATGAATCATACTGTCAGGTCATGGGGGCACCTTCATGTGTATGAATGTTTGACAACCTAGACAGAAGAGGAACAAAGGACTGCATTATTTGATTTACCTGTTTGCAGTTTTATTTTATTATATACATGTGTATCAGTAGTTCATAGTTTAGATGATAAGTTAGGAGCTTAAAGAACAAATGTATTTGTTAAAGTTTTCAACATAACCTGTTTTTGTTTTTATCATTATAATATATAGTTATTGCATCATTTAACTAGGAAAAGCCTAGCTTTTTAAGATTATTTTTATTTATACTAACTGCTGAGTGTCTTGAGGAGGTCAAGGACCAATATGTTTCTGCTTTATTGCAGACTAGCATCAAAATCTTCTTTCTGAAAAAAGTGCACCTTCCAAAACCAAAATATTTGTAACTAACATTGAAAGTATTTATACTTGTCAATTTATTTGATAGCTTTTTTTATAAGAATGTTTCAACATTGGTCAATTTTACTAAAGGTTGAAGTTTACTTCTTGCTAAAATTCCTTTATACACACCGGTATTTTCTATTAAACAGTTGTAGACAGACCTTTTTGTCTGTTTTTCTATTGTGCAAATATTTATATTTTGATATTAAATATTATGATGGCACAGTGATCAATATAGGATTAATGAAAATCTAAAACAATGTTTAGTCCTCGGCAAATTAGTAAAAACTCTTTGATCTATGTGCTTATATCATCTTTTCTGTTTTATATCTAAAAAAAAAAATTCATTGTAACTTAAGATTGTTTTATTTCATTGTGGATATCATCAGTGACTGTAGCTCAACTGTAACACGGAGAGTGTCAATCTCATTGTTTAAGAGGCTGTTTGACCCTACAGTTGGCCAATCAGTTTTTTACTTTTATGTAAACATAATGATTGGCCAATTGCAGGATTGAGCACACAATATGCCAGTCAAAATCTTACCCCCCCCAAAAAAAATAAATTTTAATTGCCTTGCCATACCAGAAGGCATATTTTGCTGAGATTAGAAAACCTTAAAATTTATAAAAACTAATTCATTTGTCTTGTAAAACTTTCATTCCTTAGTAGGTATTACATGTAACAATTGTTAAGAAGAATCATGCATAAGGGTCATTGTAAAAAATATTTTTTTTGCTGTTTTTTTTGGTGCTACTATGCTTCTGTTTCAAATGTTGTGTCAAAGATAAATTTAGAATTTCCTGTTGTTGGTTAATGTGTAACCAATGACAACATTACAAAACATGTTGTTTTTATTCTTGTTTTAGTTGAAATATTTTGAATTGTTTTGTGCAAAGTACATGAATGATAGTTGTAAATTGTTTGAAACACATTATTTCGTATTCATACATATGTATTAACAATACACACCTTTATGTATATGGTTCATGATCACGAGCATTAATTTGTTTTGCTGTGCATACTTATTTTTTGTCGAGAAGTGAATTTGCTTCAATGATATATGGTTTTAACAAGAATTAAGAAGAAACCTAATTATTTTTAATTTTTTTCACTTTTCGTCCATACTAATTTTGTATGTGTTGTACAACTCTGTCAAATGTATCAAAGACACCATATTATTGATAGGTGATTTGTGATAATCTGTTGTCTTATGTTCCCACAAACCCTTAGGTAAATGCAGTTAATGGGTTTGTTTTTTGAAAGGGATGAATTTGGAACAACCTGTTACTTTCGTTTAAACATGGTCATTTACCTCTACATAACTGTCTCATGTCGATTTTCGAAAAATAATTTCCCAGTGATATTGCAACCTTCAGATAACATGGAAATTTTTAAAAGAAAGATATTGAAAACTTTTAACATGCCTAGATTTGAACTTTCTAATAGTCCAGGGAATGGACACATTTTAAAATATAAATATTGACCAAACAAGGGATTTATGGGAACGTTAGTCAGACTATAGATGAAGGAGATAGTTTAGGAGATTGTGCAATGATAAAGTGTTTCTTTATTTGTATATATATATATATGATTATTCTTAGTGCCAGTTGTTTAAGTTTTTCTGGTAATGTAATTTTCAACACATGTAGCTTGTTTACATAAACTAATAATATATGGAAACTATAAAAAAAAACAATTAAAAGCAATCATCATTTTTATTCATTGTAAAATTAAAAATTGAAAAATCGATATATCTTTTGACACATCAGAACCGATAAAAATGAAAGTTATTCAGAGATTCTAGATATTTTTCTTCACATTTTAAATGAAATTTATCGAGCACATCATAGAATACAGTGGCGTCGGAAGCATATTGATGGTTGGGGTCAAGACAAAAAAAAACAACAACAAAGGTTATCCTTATGGTTATGTCTAACTTGGGGGACCCCCCCCCCCCCCCAGTTCCAACGCCTATGGAATAAGGTAAAAAATGTCATGCATCGATAGGAGTCTTTGTCGGAAGGGGTCCGCAACTCTGATCCCGAGAAGTGACGTCGGGCATGGCTGTGTATGCTGGAGGCGAGAGAGAATAGAACGCCGGATGCGTTTGTTCAAGATTAGAAACAGAGAGTGGGACTCCAAGAGACACCTTCTTGGGTTCGTCTGGTGTTGGGTGTCTCTTTGTTTCATTTTTCTGAAATTGTCAATGAAAGAACTATTTGTATGCTTTTATCTGCATTTATGCAAAATCAACTTTTGCAAACAGTTTTAACATTTAATAGAGTGTATAGTAAGTAATTCTGAAACGAAAAATAATCTCGTTATACTGTTACAGCATAGCTCAGCATTTGTACACCCAGCTTTTAAACAATAAATAAATGGTTACACTATGGAATATCCATACAGTATAGACGATAGTCAACCTTTAAATAATTATCAAACATAAACAACAAGACTCACCATGAACAACGGAATAATTCGTCCCCGAGAGTTGGATTTACTGCAGCGAGAGCGGAACTTGGAACAACAACAGCAAAAGACCAGAATGGTGAGCAGAGACCCGAGACAAGTGGCGCCCATGAGAGCAGCTACCAGACCGAAGCCCCAACTACACTCATCGGACTCGTCCCCACACTGGTCGTGATCGTCACACTGAAGGGACTTATCAATACAGGGACCTCTGGCACACCGGAACTCTGTCGGCTCGCAGATACCTAGGGTATAGGATAATACCAGCAAAATGCCATTAAGATTGTCAAATCTAGCGGATAAAAACCCACACATTTCAGTATCGATTTAATTTGAAGATTACCAAGATGGAAACTGGTGATGTAGAGTTCGAAACCATCATCATTTTTAGATGCATCACTTTGGAAGTTTACAATGAGACGAGAAGAGACAGTGAACATTGCATCCTTTGGTTCATGTTTCCCGCACAAGTAAGGCATTGCTCCTAAACAAGAAAAAGTATCATAGGACTGTTTATCAAATAGTATTAAATTAGGAAAAACAATATCAGACATCATGTTCACTGCACCATGAATTTAGGGTACCAAACAGTCTTAATGTTTTCAAAATAACAGTTTGGATTTCTAACCTCTAAGAGGAAGGGAGATATTTCCATCCACCAAAGTGAGCTGATCTCCAGGACATTTAGTTTCCAGTTTGTGGACAACCACCATTAGGCGCGCAGGTTGCCCCGATTTAGTGTCAGAGAAAACGACAGAAGTGTTACACTTGAAGTTTGGTGGGTAGTCCCTCCTGGTCAGCTTCAGACGTACCCATGGTCCTCGGTGGTAGAGAGTTTTACCACAGTAGTCCTCCAGGTATTCTGTTAGAAAGACATCTTAATGTAACCGTTTACCAAAATATCCAGTAAATATCACTAACAGTTAAAAACACTATTTTTGGAACTTTGTACAACCGTACTCCTTCACTCCTTGACTTTATACAAAGAGAAAAACTCGAAAAAGGCGATAAAAGACATCAGGTTAAAATCTGATAAAGTATACGCATTTCTACAATTTTACCCCCTTATCTTATTTCTAGAGAGAAGAATCAGGACTATTTTTGAGGTTGATGAAAATCATGTTTAATTACAAATCGTGGGTGGGACCAAACGGTTTATACATGTATATACTATGTGTATGTAAAACAATGTTGATTCATAATATTTGTTCAACAACTTTCTTGTAGATAAAATGAACTTTTGGCGATTTCTGTCATGGGGACAAACGATCAAACGCCAAACACTGTGTGATACAGAAGAAAATAAAACATCATTTTACCTTTCGGTGAATGTCCAATTGTACATATCCACAAAGCAAGAAAAACAATGACACGAAACATGATTCCAACACCAAAAATTGTTTTGCAGCTGACCTCGTGATGGCTTTAGTTTTTATGTCACCTTTATACGTCACAAATATATCCGTTATCTCTAAGTCAATACACTACAGGTATATTGACAAGCGTCCTTGAAAGATATTGCACCTAAACAGTGTGGATGTACCCTCACTTGCCAATGAATCACCTGGCCCATGTGTTTCATGAACATGTATCAAAATTTTATATCAAACTTTTCTTACAAAATAACCATAAACCCTTTCCTTTGTGATAGGGAGATCTCGTAAAATTTACACAGTTCGATTTTATTATTGAAATACTGCATACTAGGAAGTCTGCTGAATGCCATATAACAGTAAAATCCTCAATATAAATCAAAATAAACATAAAATCAAGTATCTTCCTTATTGGTAGGTAAAATATAATCTGTAAGCAATAATGCCAACACGACCTGCAAAGCAATAATGTAAAAAATGGAACTACAATTATATTTTACTATTCACTACATGACTCTGTAAATCTGTTAAAATACGATTAAATTATTAAACAAAAAAAATTAATGAAATACATATTCATCCACATTTTTTGTTTAAAAAAAAAAATCTTTGGTTATTTACACAGTTTGTCATTGAGAAAGTAACGAACTACAACTCTGCATTACAAAAGCCCAGAAGGCTCATTCGAGATTCAAGTTTCGAAAAATGAGATTAAAAAATAATTTTAGGCTGGCTTGTTAATAAAATCATGTTCTGAAGAACGATATGGCGTGTAATATCCAGACCTTTGCAAAAAAAAATGTTTACCCCCAGGAATCAGAAAGTTTTTTAATTTCAGCATAGATATAAATAAATTACTCCTCTATTGAACAAAAAGGAAGTAATTTTTATATTTTAATATAAATCGAGTTAAAATATGTATTTTCTTTTTATAAGTAATGTCTGTTACTATTGTGGGTTATATATAAAGTCAAAGAAGGGGCTGAGGGTTAACTTTTTGAATTTTCTGGATTCAGTGAAATCATGAAGCACATAGATTGCATGAAAACAGAACAGCTTCCCAGTGCTCCAAGTTTGTAACCATGCAGTTACGATGGTCATATTCTGATTAGTTCTTTAATTAATATCACTACTAATATCTCTTCTGAAACAGGGTTACAGGGTAACAAAGAATACAGGCCCTTGTACCTGTACCTGTACCTGTACTTCTAACGTTTCCTCTGATTTAAGGTTACAAGGGTTAAAAACCGGTTCAAACTTCGTTATAACATACCTAAGAAAACAACTTTGAATTATTTATCAAAGCATTGAGTTTAGAGTTTATGAAATTATTGTGGAAGCAAGCTAATGAATGTATGGTTCAAGTTTGTTATTTCCTTGACCCCATGCGTCAGAGGGGTCCATAATTTAGCAATGTTACATTGTATTAGGATAATTCTGCTTGTAACGCAAACCTTCAATGTCCTTTATAATGAATGATTAAAATAAATTGTTAAATTTTATCAGACGAAAAATTTCTCTACTAAGTAATATATAACAAGCCAATTTTTGTACAGTACGCTAATTCTTAAATTTTCAATGAGGGCCTCTAAACAGCTTTACCCGCAAAAAATTATAAATTATAATTTTTGTTCTCATTATAGAAGTTAATGAAAAATTCACAATTAAAATGACCGACATAAAAATTGAAGCTCATTACTTTCAAATAAAAGCAAGGTCGTATCGAAAGTTTTCAAATATAGTTATATTGTAATCTTTTTGGAGTCAAATAGAGGTCAAAACTAGGGTAAAGATCAGTGAATGCAAGCTATGTAGGACTTTCAACGTTCAACTTTCATCAAAAAAGGGACTTGGGGAAAAGTCAGAATTTCTGTGTGTGTTGGGGAATGAAGGTGAGTATTGCATTAAGAAATACATGTAACATACATTCAGAACATAAACTTACATTAAGAAAACGGAGGCTGTTATTTGAAAGCAAGCTTTATTCTGTCTCAGGCCACCGTTTCGGTCACGTTTTGACGATTTATAACAAACAATTCTGAGCATAATAGAAGGAGTTGTCAAGCTTTATATTAATAGTAAAACAAGAAAATTATAACGATTCTAGATATAATCTTTACAAAATTACAAATAATTTCAACATCACGACAAGGTACCTATTAAAACTCTAAAGAATTGCATAAATAATATTTTTATAAAATATTCAATTTGAAATTTTTGAACAAATTTTCTTGCATTTTAACCTTATCACACGAAGTCCACTAACAAAGGCTCCCTGTAAAAAGTCTCCTTAAAAAGTCTGAGCCATTTCGTATACAGCTCAAACTCTTGGATAAACCCGCCCAGAAAATACATGTACTGTAATTTATTCGTTGGCCACATTTTTTTTAACAAAACATTTAACTGATTTAACTTTTATTTTGTTTTTAGTTGTATTGTATTCGTTAAAGGAGCATGGTCACGATTTTGGTCCAAAATTATTTTTCCGATTTTGATGTTTACAAAGCTTGAGTAAGACATTTATAATAGGCAACCAAAATTTGAGTGTCATTCGTTGAGGTATAAGCGAGTTACAGAGCTTACAATTCTATGCTATGTAAACGAAGCTTTTGTTTACATTTTGAATGTTGAAGTGAAAATTCCAGTTTTAGACATAAAATGAATGTGTTAAACGTTAGGAACTGTTTATTTGTGCTTAAAATGATTAAGAGAGAGAGAAATCAGCTTGAGAAATAATTTTTACTGGTATATTGAACCTACGTAAAAAAAATCAGGGCACGAGCCTTGTTTACATGACAAAGACTTTTGAGTCCTGTATCTTGCTTATAACTCTACGACTGACTCTCAAATTCCATTTGATCATTAGAAATGCTTTCCTTAAGCATTGTGAATAATAAAAATAGAAAAATAAATTTTGATCAAATCGTGACCATGCCCCTTTAAAAGCTCACTTGAAATCTGTCTACTGTCAGTAATTGTCATCGGTGTTGTCGTTGTTGCGGTTGTTGTTGACGTCAGGCTGTAAACTGTTGTTGTTGACGTCGGGCTGTAAACTATTGTTGTTGACATCGGGCTGTTAACTGTTGTTGTTGATGTTGGGCTGTAAACTGTTGTTGTTGACGTCAGGCTGTAAACTGCTGTTGTTGACGTCAGGCTGTAAACTGCTGTTGTTGTTGTCGTCAGAGTTGTTGTCCACAGCGTTTAATGTTTTCGTCATATTCTCAATACCGCTTGGGCACCTTCAATATTTGACGCAAAGCAGTCATGGGTAAAGGGCTTTCAAATGTTATGGACCATGTCCCTTCAAAGGAAAATGACTATGATGTAATGAAAAAAGTGCGGGATGATTCAAACATTATCAACTTAAGAACAAAAGAGCCAGTTTATCAAAACTTTTGCACATAATTATATGATTTGAATTTGTTTTAAAATTACCCCAAAAGTAACGGACTTTTATGGGCTTCAAAACCTAGATAGAAACTAGCTCCTTTGATTCACTGAGAGGCCTGTTGGAACTATTACAAACTGAGCACGAGTAACAATATGCCGGATAATTTGTTTATAGTAACCGTTATCAGGAGTTATTGTTACTAGGAAGAATATATAAACTCTTCGTGTGTGGTTTATGTCGGTTTAATGAGTTGATATGATAAAAAAAAATTGACAAAACCTACAAACAAGGTAACCAGGTTATTTTAAACAAGCGTGTGTGCGTTTTCTGAATGTGACCCACTGTAGTATTTTAAAAATCCTTATATAAACAATACATGTACATGGATGAATGGTTATATCACTATGTCAAATTGAAATGTTTTAGAAATAAGAAATCAATATACATACAAAGATTAAAACAAACTGTTTGGAGCGTTTGTAAAAAAAAATACTTGATAAGATTCGCGTTATCTGTAACAATAAACAATGCTCTAAAGTAGAACAGCCACAATGGCTGTAGAATATAAATACATATTGTAATTTATTTTTATTCACATATAAGGAATATTGTTTTATTACAAAGTACCAAAAAAAGAAGAAACTTCATCTTTGAGCAATCAGTACTGGCTGTAACATCAATCATTAATGTCAGTTTCATTTAGTGTATTTAAAAATCCCACAAGAAAACATATTGACGCAAGCGTCAAATGGGGCGCAAAAAAATATAATTGTTGTATGAATCATCTTTGGTTGTTTACATAAAAAACACACCACAAAGAAGAAAATAACGAGTTGGGTGTATTAATTTTTATAAAAATTTTAATATATTTTCAGCAACACGTTTTGAAGTTTAACATTTTACTATTATTATTAAGAATCGAGTTCGTTACTGTAAGCATTTCTAACGATAATTGTATGATCATTGCCATAGTATGAAGTAATGGAGAACACATTGATTTGTTCATTATTCTAATACAAAGTTCAATTCCTCATTATTTTCTTGGAGATTATGTATTTCAAACCATTTTGATTTTTTTTGTTGCATTGTATTGAATTAAAACTTAATGCATTAGTTTATATGATTTCAAGGAATCACATAATAAAATAGAAATGGATTATTTTAAAGGTACATGTAAGATCAGGCTCATCCGGTAGAAACTGCACAATTTTAAAGGTAAAAAATAAGCCGGATAATTATTTTCCTAAATGGAATTATAAATCTTTTCTATACTTCAGATTATGAAGATAATCATGGTTATTTAATTGCTTGAGGTTCTCAAAAGAATTAAAAATAAATCAGGTCAGCTCAAATTTTCAGGTCAATTCAAATGTTCAGGATTTTCATATTTTTGCGTAAAAAACTGACATGGATGTCATTTCATGACATTTTTCTACTACATTTTACATGGAAATATAATAGATACACACACGAAGTCATTTTATTTGACGCAGAACATAGAAATTCAAATATATCATTTATATAAAATTTCATGTCATTCAGGTCTTAAGTATTTCAAGTCTTTAGTATGTCCCGTATACCGTTTTGAAAAGGAATGGAAAACTCCGAAATTTTCCGAATAGATTATAGTCTCGATAAAAACGCGTCTAACACGACAGTCTATGACCTTCTTTACATTTACGAGTACAACAAAAAATATGCAATATTTTTTAAAGGAATAAAACATATTTCTACATGCAAATTTACTTTTAATTCATACAAATAAGCATAATATTAATTCTTTTGAAAAAAAACTATCCCGCAGAAATTCAGTTACAATATCTAAATGTATATCAAATAACGGACCGCCTTCTGCCCCCCCCCCTCCCCCCCCGTAATAACAAGGGGGCTATTTCAAAAGTAGATAAAAATCTGAAACATTACATTCATTTTAGGGTCATGTGGAGAATTATAAACAAAACTTATACATAAAATAACATATAAAGACAATATCACTGGATTTAATTTCCTTTTGTTTTTTTAGCAATAGTATGTAAATTATTATATTATACTGGTATATTTTTTATAAAACACTTGAAACTCACAAGCTGTTTGAAATCATTGCGAAGATAGCCCAAGTGAGAAGACTTAACATATAATATATCCTCTATCTTTTGTGCCATTGTCCATATGTTCTGAACGTTGAAAAATTGTGCGAGGTATTCCGATTAACTTCCGAAACCGGGTACTATAATAACCACTTGATTTACTAAAAATAAATGCCGTCTTCCTTTTGTTTTCTCTTAAACTTTTGAAAAGTAATAGAGTGACAATTTCTTTAATAAAACATTTTTGTATAAAGCAAATGGTTAGATTCTGTAGGTTATCAAACATACATGTAGTGTAGTGCAAATCTGTGTTTTTTGCTGATATATTGTAAGTTTGACAAGAAAAACTGCTAACAGAACTGAGGTTTTTTTTTAAAAACTCAATTGCCTTTGCTTCATTATTTATTTATTCATTTCCAAAGAAACTGTACACAAATAACAGGTGGTTTGTTAACTTGCAGGTTGTTTTTTTTTGTTTTTTTTAAATATTATCGTTCACTCTCCGTTGAAATCAATGTATTGTGTTATATTTCAAGTATGTTGAACGTAACCATGGAACTTTCTAGGCGATGAATATATACCAAATTAAACGTTTTTATATTTGTTCACTAAATCAGTGTCTTATTATTTATATTTTAAGGCGATTAAATGTATCAGAATTTGCAAAAGTTGATAGAAAATTTTAGAGTTTTATAATGTTTTATAATTTTGACCTTGCTACATTGACAACAACTGAGTCATAATTGTTATGACGTTCTGCATGTAATATTATTTTCAGAAATATGGATAATCTATTGATTACTATAGTATTTGATTACCAGCTGCTTACAATTAACCAAGCTTCTATACCATTATATTTATATTATGTATCAAGGTAAAATTAATCATTTATGTTTTGGGAAACAGTAGAACAGTAATAAGATCAATTTTATTGATAAAAGATAATCGAAGTGACACAGCTACCTCTCTCTACAGTCAATGTTGATGAAATTCAACCGGTTTTTGTTAAGTAGGCCTACAGAGCAGCGCGTGTTATGTGTTATCAGTGACAATAATAACATGGTATATGTTGTGATCAAAGCATTGTTCCCAAACATCGTCCCATCTAATCTACAAGAAATTGCTTATTGTACCACAATAATCAATGTGTAAATAATTTATTAACTCTTCGTGTGTTGCATCATATTGTAATTGTCAGTTTGATTTTCAAAATATATTGTAGTCAATGATTGTAGTCAACGATGGTCACCAGACCTTCAAAAGATGGATTTTACTATAAAGATAAACTGTACAGATAACTGAAATGACATATATAGACAAATTATCTTGATACAGAGACCAGAGTGCTTGCCGTAATTTTCTATCGTTGTGCCACAAATCATACTGAGCGATCATATATAAGCACACATTCTAATGAACTAGCCAGTGGTGTTTCTGTACAGGGTAATTTACAAGTTTGACTGTGTCGCCTCTTTGATAAAGGACTCTATGGTTAAAGACTTGGTGATCATCAAATTATTCATCAGATCTACCTAACAGTTTTATAAAGTTAAGCATTTTCATTTGAAATACAAAGTGGATGTAGATAAGGGTATCCTGTTGCTCCTTATTAATTCATTAGACGTGCAAAAATCTTGTCAATACTTGTAAAGCAAATTCAACAAAGATATAAAAAGAATGCTCATAAATAGCAAAGTAGTGTTGGCAAAGGGGTTTAGGGGGGATTTATTCAACTAAAATATTACAGCTGAAATAAAATTTTGACTCTTTTCCCAAAAAAATTCAAATATAATGTGATGGTATTCAATATTTTAAAACAAATTGAAACACTCATTATTTACAAAAAAAATGTTAATATAACATGGTTTACAGGACTCGATCCCTGGCCTCAATATTATCGAATTATCGGTTCTATGCGTTTTTGATTAATCTACTTGTTAATTCTTTTCGAGCACTTGAAATGTTCAATGTTGACATCAGCCACTGGTTTACGATCATCAATGGCTACTTATACAGAGAGAGAGAGAGAGAGAGAGAGAGAGAGAGAGAGAGAGAGAGAGAGAGAGAGAGAAAGAAAGAAAGAGACAGACAGACAGACAGACAGGCAGAGAGTATAAATAGTAATGATTTTATTACCGTATTCTACGAAATTATACGACATCCGTTAATTTGACCAGGGTAGTTGTATATGTCAATGTTCTTTCTTTTCATTTTAATCCTTCTAAGAATAGCTACCTGATGATACTGTAGATACTTTGTAATATTTGGTAAAAGATTCCAATATAATATTACCTCGCCTGGGCAGCTTATTTTCTTCTACACTGTTAATTCTGTAAAATTAAGCCTGTTTTCTTGTTTTTAAATTTATTTTAAACAGAATAAATGCGTTGAATAATATCAGCAGTGATTCACATGGTGCCATTTGCTTTTTAAATGGCGAATAAGTTTACAACGTATAAGTGTCTTGTTTCACTTTGTGATTTTGACTTTTAGCATATGCATGACTCGTATATTACGTGCATATACCCTTCAGATTTGAAAACAAAATGTCTATTTACCTGCCAGTTATATACTAAATAACTAGTGTTTGTGCTTTAATTATTGAAGAGAAAATTGAATATTGTTAACACGCATGCAGTCATAGATAAGTACAGCATGTTTTTCAGTCACTTTATTTGCGTTATGTTAATTAATTCTGAATTCTGAATTTTTAATTAAAATAGTACAAGATTGCAGTGGAACTTTAAAAACATGCTACATATTAGTGTTTGGACATGTGACTCTTATAGAGGCCGACTCCAAAAATATACGTGTTTGAGTTTTATGGACTCTAATGATAGCCGTTTTATCTCAAAAGTCGGCAATTCGAAAAAAAATATGTTTGCTTTATTGACTTCTGCTGGTTGTTTTAACATTGTACCTCAACAAAAGATCATTAAAACACAATTTTTCTTCTTATATAATTATAATGTACAAAAAACTGAGAAGTGTTCCTATCATTTAAAAAGAGCGATAAAGCACCCTTTTATATACCAGTTTATTCCCAAAACATGTAGGTACTAATAGTCCAAACATTCAGAATGAGATATATGATCCATATTAAAGGACATATCGCATGTTTCCAGAATTTGACTCTTTATATACATGTATTTAGATTTTAATTTTGATTTCTCTACCTTAGGTACATTTGCAATCTTCTACTAGATTATCGATACTTTAATAATTATATTTATAACGCGCCATCTGATTGGGTTAGACAATGACGTGGTAGAGCGTTTGTGTTTCCCTGCAAATAAATATCATAGTCCACCTTTTCCGAAGTTTCGGTAATTTCTATTCATTTCATTGGTGCGAAAGAGTCGAAATGAGCTTACAGCGTAAATAAACATGATTAAATAAAAAATATTGAAACAGTTTTTAGTCGATTTATATCAGAAAACAAATACAAATATGAAAGTCATGAAAGGTAAAGGAGAATTAAAAGAAAGTCAAACATTCATAACGTTTATTTTTTGCTTTTTTAGAGTCGAAATTATTAGAACTCGTATATTTTATCAACATACGCCGTTCGGTATAATCGACAATTTATTTCATTAATGCTCGGAATATGTTAAGATTTACTTTATTCCCCTCGGGCAATGCCCTCGGAAAATATGGTTTTTCTTGGGAAAATAATTTTTTTTATATCCCCCTTACCTTTATACTATAAATGTATAGTATCTACTGCAATTTAATTAAAAATTAGATCCCCTGATCCGCTGTAGTAAATTGCAACAACATGATCTAACGAATTTGTTAATACAGATTAATTCTTTTAAAGAATACTGCAGATACCTACATATCAATGCTATGTATAAAACTCATATCAGTCCTAAAAAATTTTTATTAAATGTTTGTTTAATTGTAAAATATTGTTTATAATGAAAACCATTTAAAATATATAAGAAAAAAGCTTAGATAAATCGACTCAAGTTATTTTATGGAAATGCTAGCATAGATCAAAAACAAACTTAACAAACATACAAATATATTTACAAGAGAAACAATAAAATTAATCTTATTTAAAATGTGTATTTTTATTCAAAACAAAAAAAGAATGTTAAGTTTGGCAAAACAAACACTAAACAGAATTGACAGTCCTTTATGGATGACAATTAATTTGAATTTAATGTGTTTGAAAAAAAATTATTCAACAATATTGGAGCTTTGGGTTATTTACATAGTCCAAATTCTGCATTTTCGACGAGGTTTTTCTTTTCTACCTTTCAGCACTTTTCTGGGTAAAACTGGAAATATATATTTGGCCTGTTTCTGTATCCTCTGTTAGTCTGTAATTAGTTCATCACTGATTTGATGATGGTTGGATTAGAGTTGTTTACATAAAAACAAGGTCATTGCTCACCTGAGCGGCAAACAAAATATCAATGCAATTCTGATCACGACAGGCTGGGGCAATTCGTGCAACATTTTACAGGTTACTAAAAATGACACGCAGTTCAAAACAATCAAAAGTTTGGACACGAACACTGACAGAACTCTGAGCGACATCGTTCGAATGGTCTTTTGTCGGTCTCCGCAGACGAGCTCGTGCCTTGTGCGCGTTCTAGTGATCTTTCTTGTTTCTAATTTGACGTCACAAATGAATACATATTGATATAAACAGATGACCATAATTACAAAAAAATCTTATATTAACATACAAATGAGCGTATGAATAACTTATTTAGATGTAAAAAAAAAAAAAAAAAAAAGTGAAATATATTACTAATCTTTAAACAATGTTTGTTTGCCATCTTCCGACATAGTCATGAAATCTTCTGACAAAATGCAAGAATATTTCTTTTTTACTCAAAATTGTTTGCTAAAAAATCATAGAAGACTTGCAAAAAACATGCAAACGAGTCTTCAAAAAAAACCTAAAAACACGTCAAATACGTGCAAGTCTTATTTTGATTTGTGCAAATTTTCGTTTGTCTATAGGAAGATTGCAAACATTCATTTTCTTAGAAGTTCTATCATGGTTTTCTTTTGATCTTACATCATATTTTAAAAAAAAATATGTAAGAAATACATGAAATAAAATAAACGACAATGTGTTATATGAAAAAATGACAATAACAAACCGTCAACCATCTCAAAAATCCATAAAAGAAATACAAATTCAAAGCAGAGCAACACGGACCTCCAAAAAGATAAAGGTAGGATCAGGTGCCTAGGAGGAGTGAGCATCCTCTGCTGACCGGTTGCACCCGCCGTGTGCTCTTTGTCATAATCGTGAAAAAACGGAAAAGTCCGTAGACAATTAGGTGATAAAGTATGGTCTAAAACAATGTTATAAAATGTTATAACTATATTATAAAACAAAATATTGTCAAATGACACCTTGATGAATAAACATGAGCATTTTCTTTAAACAAAATGATGCTTTTAGATAAACAAAAAGAAACAAAACTAACCGACATCTGGAAAAAATGTCCATGGCTTTTATTACTTGATTTTAATATTATATGACGTATCCTATCAGGAGATCGCATGTTACTCTTCAATTTACAGTAGTTACTCATTTATTCCTTCTAGATATTGGAATAGGATAGAATGAATGTTTATATCATTGTATCCTCCAAGGCAAAGCAGAACTTGGCCATAGTCGGTACATCATTTAACTTTAACATTTCATGCAGTGCCTTGAAGAAAAAATCGGGAGACTGAAAAAGAAAAAAAAAGAATTTACGCATTGCAATGGTCGAGAGCATAGGTTTAACTATTTCTTGAAATTTAAGTTTTTGTGAATCATTATAGCTTAATAGTTTTTAGTTTTCAATTTACATGTATATTTACCTCTTGTCGCAGAACCTGTAGAAATGCTATATCCATTCCAGTCATGGACGAAAACGTGGAGCTTTAAAAATTAATTGAAGAATGAATAAACAAACATCCGCCATATATGAACAAAATGTGAATTATATTTTAATTAATTATTCTTAATTTAAAAAAATTAAAACGTATTATTGACCCTATTGGACATGATTTATCAAATATTAATATAATGCATTTATTCACACCCAATTTTAAACTCTCATTGTGAGTTACTTGTAACCAAAACAGATTTTTCATTTTCTCACAAAAATTCAAAAATTATTCGTATAAAACAATTAAAAGCATCTATTCTTCTTTGAAAAATGAAATCATGTTTCAGAAATGATACTTTAACAATCCATCGAATAAAATTTTGCATTTCACCTTGAACATATTTTGCCCACTTTTTGCCCCATTCAGAAAATGCTTTAAACAACAAAATGTTTTGTCGACCATTTACAGTAAAAATTATGTAAATGATTAAATATAGATGATTACTTTTTGTCAAGAGGATTGTTTGAAATCCAAACCTTCTTTCATCATCATTTTATTACATCGTTTTGGAAGGAGGCCTGGTTCAGCTTTTAAACAAGTTTGAAAACCCCTTTCCCCAACAATTCTGTGTCAAACGTTTGACTGATTTGATTCTGTAGCTCTTGAGTAGTAAAAAGTTAACTCATGGACAGACATACAGAACGACAGCAGAAGCCCCGTGATAACAAAGCTTACTTGAACAATGGAATTAAGTAATTTGCCTTTCTGCTTTGAAAAAATATCCCTGAGGGTAGATCAAGATTAAACAACTTTCACTCAATTTTCTACTCCTAAAAATCCGACTCTAAATTAAGTACACTACTTTGTGTTTCTCCGTTGTTTTAGTTTTAAAAAAAAAACCACAAATTTACTTGGTTTGCAATGGCGCTAGCAATTACAGAAAATCAACAAGTAAGAGATGAGCAAGCGAAACGCCAGTATCACATCTTTCTAAAATATCAAATTGCTGTTTTGAAAAAAAATCACATAACAAAGTTTTACAGTTTAGAGTTAAACACGAACATTGATTCACGAACGAATGATTCATCGGGACAGTTTAGTCTACGCAAGTTTTATATTCATTTGAGAATATTGCACTTTACTAGGGATTAGAGTTTGTGTACCTCGGAAGTTTGTGATGATTTATCCATCTTAGAACATCACTTTCTGTCCAGTTTTTCATCACTTCTAATACCTGAGTCCTGGCTCTTGGTTTTGAACTAGATGGTGTTTTCGTCTACATCATACAATTAATTTGCACTTTCAGTTTAAACAATTTAAGATTAATTAAAAGCAGAGATATAACTGATCAAATAAAAAACCATTAAAGAGAATATGAAAATAAAAATATTTCAAAGCGTGACGAGCGCTACTTTTACAATAAAATATATTTTAATCGGATGTAAGCTGAAAATTCTTTCAACAATTAGAAATTATTGGTAATTTTATTAGTCTCGCCTCTGTGTAATCGGGAACTGTCTTGGAAATAGCTGGTTGTTGAGGGATATACTTCTGATGATATTTGAGCACCTCCTTCAATAAGCCACTCATTTTCTCCTCAAAGGGGTATTTATCAGTAAACTCAAAATATAGCTTAGAACCAATGATAAAGCCAAGCCACGCCCGAGGCTCAAAGTTCCTTTCCATCTTTAGAGGAATTATTGTTCTTTTTAGTTTAAAAGCGTATTCTGCTTCTGAAAATAGAATACCATTCTAACAAATAATTGTAAAAAATTATCGATTTTTTTTCTATTTGAAAAAATTTAAAAACGATCAGATTTCAAAACATTCTCATTTTGAATGTTTCTGTGGCTTGTACTCTGTTTAATATATTGGCTGTAGTATTTTGACTTTTTTGGATTCAATATACACACCTGCTCTACAGTTGGAGCTTTCATAATACTTCCTGGAGTAGCAAATTAAAATAATATCAGCCTCCTCAACTGCCTTAGGCATGGCGTCCAGTGTTGAACCCTGCATATCATCGATGTCCATCCAACATTTTACTCCGTTCTCTTGTAGTCTATCGCGAATCTTCTGAATTAATTTTTGATTTTTCCATTGGTAGCTGATCATAACATGGCCCTTATTGGCTCTAGAGGTTGAGGAGGTTTCTTCTTGTTTATATTCCTTGGTTTCTTTTACTGCATTATTAAATTTATCAAAGTTAGCGGATTTTACAAAGCCTATTAAGCTACAGTAACTATAATATTATGAAATAGTTGTTTGTTGAGTTTATTGTGTTAGATTTGTTCAACACAGTAACCAAACATAATTTAACACTATTCCTTCCTTAAAATTGTTTGATTACCTAATTCTTTATATTTTTTTATGGTTCTGAGTTTTTCTCTCATATTCCAAAGGGCTCCATTACACGCCTCTTTCAGTTGTTTGTGGTGGGATGTCCGGAACTTTATGAAAGCTCCCATTACTGCATCATTTTTAAGCATTATTTTCTGGTTGTCTTTGTCAAATGACAACACCCATAGTGCTCCAAAAGCCTCTAATAAAAAAAATCAACGATTTGATATTCATGATATAAGTACAGTATTTTTTCTTTTGGCTTTCTTCGTCAAAACAACGACAAAATATTTCAACTTTTGTTGCAGCTTTTACAGACATAATGAAAGTCCGAGACGCAAGTAAATAAATTTTGAATATAACTTTTATGTTCACCTAGCTGTTCATCTTCATGTTCCGAACTTGTTAAGGACACAAGAACTGGCAAAGAACCTTGAGTTACCAAAGACTTTTTATTGCCATCATTCTTTGCAATCCGTCTGATAGCTAAAAGCAAATTATGAGATACAATGAAATACGATTGATGACATAATGTTTGTCTCATGTTTGACCACTGACAATATCTTTACAATTCATCACAAAAAGAGAAAACATATTAGGTTATGATTATTACTTCTTGCTAATTCTCGTGCAGACCAGCCGTTACATCGTCTATTGCGATCATTGATTGCGGTATTCAAACATTTCAACAGAAACTCAAAGAAATACGCATCTGTTGCCAGATGTTTGGCTTCAGAGTCATCGACCAATTCAGCCAACGTGGACAGGGTCACTAAGAAAATTGAATCATTTTTTGATTTCAGGTAAGGCAAAAGCACATCAACAAAGCCCATCTCTCTCAGTTCATCATTGCATTGTTCGCTTTGAGCGATATTGTGAACTACACTGATGTATAAATGTATGATGTCATTATCGTATCCCTGTATAAAAAAAGAAATATCAAAAGCTGAAACTTTGAAACAAAAGACAAGGACAAATCAAATCTCACTAACTAAAAAGTGTATGTTTTTTATTTTAATGCATATTTGAACCTTTTTCAGATTAATTCATTTGAGAATTCTAGATTGGTTTTTAATAAAAACTTTCTTGTTCCTTATTTCTGAAAATGGTACGAAAGTTTACAATGGAAGAAATATTACAGGTCTATCTAGGAAATATTTAGATGAAAAGCTATACTTTTCATTTATGCACAAGTACTATGGTAGATAGGAGATTCGTGGAATGTAATGATGAAACATATTGGTATTAACATTACAAGTCAATCTTTAAATATCACAACTAGTGATACAACTCAGGCTAGTTCGCTATCGTATGTCAAAGTCTGAACACCGTTTACGAATCAACGAATCAAAAGCATTTATTAAAAAGAGGGGTGATATTTTGTAGATGTTATTCATAGCCGCTGTTGTATAGCAGCTTTTCCCCCATAGTAGTCCCCCCCCCCCCCCCCCGGAAAACCTACTATATAGTAGCCTTTCCCCCATAGTAGGGTTTCTCCCTCACGTTTTTGGTTCATATTTTATAAAAAATATTAATGGAAACCCATTAAGGATTAAAATCAATGTTTCTACACATCCAGGTTGCATGTAAAGGTTAATTTTCGTTTTGCCGATTTATTATTTTTTATAGACAATGCTGAAAATTAAACAATGGAATTATACAGAGGACTTAATTTAGGTAATTATAACTGAAAAAAGTACTTGGTTTTACAAGATATACACTTATATGCATAATTCTGTGTTCTGAATTTGTAAGTGAAAAATGTTTTGAGAATATTTTAATAAATCTATCAGTCCGTCTGTCTGTTTGTGCAAATTTTGCCCAGGCTAAACCTCTGTTTTAGAGAAATATTGTTTCCGATGTTTCAGAGCCGATGTTTAAAATTCTTTAGGGTCCCATATCTCATAAACTAGAGATGACCACATCACCATATTTACACAGTGGCAGTGGTTTACCACTTGTAGGTGACTCTGAAAATTTCAGCCCTCAGGGTAGGGGCCCTCGATGTTTCAGGGCCCGATGTTTAAAACCCTATTATAATGATTGAATAGTGTTCTATAAGTGGGGGCCCGAATCTCAAATTCTAGAGATGACCACTTAACCATATTTTTATATTGGTAGTGGTATACCACTAGTAGATGACCCTGAAAAATTTAGCCCCCAGGGTAGGGGCCCTTGATGTTTCCGAGCCCGATGTTTGAAATCCAATTATAATGAATAGTGTATTTTTTAGGACCCCATATCTCAAAAACTAGAGATGACCACATCACCATATTTTAAAAGTAAAAACATCATTTAAAAATACACACTCACTCATATATTTCTTTATCAAAATGGTTGAAAATTACGTTTAATTCTGCTTTTATTTTTAAATTTACGAACAAAAATTTTAAAAAAGGTACGCGAGTAAATTCATTATTCTTCAAAACACTTAATCAATTCATAAGATGACTAATGATATACTAAATAACTAGATAAATAAATCAATAAATTTTTATTCATAAAAGTAGCAACCGAAAAACAAAAATAAATAACCAACAATAGCGCACTTGATATACGACTTTATTTTACTTGCCAATTGATTAGAAGATCAAGCTTATATTTTAAAAAAATAAGTCAGCTCATCACAAAAAATGTGTTAGTTTTTTTTAATTTCTAATTACCCTTGTTTCATTGTTCGAAGAAATAATATGGTACACAAGTAAATCTTTATTGCAAAAATATGAAATAAATAGTATGGTGAGATTTTTAGGTAAGTGAATCGTATATCTTGTTTTATATGGCATCGTTTTCAAAATTGTATATTTATAAATCACGTTGCAAAATAAAAAGCGGAAAAATTAGCACGCAGTGAATGATAATATATATATATATATATATATATATATATATATATATATATATATATATATATATATATATATGAGGTTAGTTCAAGCTCCATTTCACATTTTCCAAAGTAACCAGCAAAGATACTGACTTTGTTCTGGTTGTGAAGCTATTTCATTTTTTTTTTAAAATGTTTACATCATAAAACCTCGCGTTTCGTAAAAAATGTGCTTAATTAAAAAACATGAATATGAATATGCGTGACTTTAAAACAAAATTGTAAATACTAACTTTACACATGCCTTTAATATATAATAAATTATAACACCCCTTACACATGATTTAGAACCCCATCAATCGAAGTAAAACATTTCAGTTTCTCATCATATCATTGCACCCTGTCTCTCGTTTGATATCTAGATGTAGAAATATATGATTATATTAATGACTGAGTCCATGAGAAAAGGGTGCTTATGATATTTTTTGCCATTTTGAGATTTTTACAGAATTGAATAAAACACATCTCAGAGTTGTCAAATCTGAAATTTTATGGCCTTAAACCAGTTCTAAGTTGAGGTTTTCTCCGTTTTTAATAAAGCTATTTCAACAGGATAAAAATGTGACGTCGTGTTATGCACATGCAACATCAAAACAATTTCAATGTAAACGTGACCGTAATAAATGTAAACTACAGCACTCTGTAATTTGTTTTAATTATAGACTTCTTTGTAGTTCGATATGTGGTTATAAGGACCCATGTCAAGTGATGTTGACTTAGACGATATAGACTGAGCTGGCGAGGCCGATATCACTTTTCTGTGTCTTCGGGCGAAACCACTTGACATTAGTCCTTATAGCCTCATATTATTGTACAATGATGTCCATAATAGATGAATTATATAATCATCCGATTAAACAGTCATATTTAAAATAACTAGTAAATGTAGTACATTAGAGAGGTTAAGCATTTAAACATGTACGTGTACGAATACGTGTAACATGGGGAATCCCCTAATTTAATGCATAATTCTACAAGTTGTACAAAACGTGTAGAATAAAAAAGTACACGGAGGTAAAAACTTGTAGCATTTTTAAATAAAAATATAGACTTAGTGTATATCAGACGTTGTATTAAGTGAAGCAGAGAATAAATTAAGAATTACTGTGTTTTTGGTTTCATCGAAGTCATAGAATTATTTCATAAACAATGAGAGTATGCTGAACATGTTGAAAATGTTGAATCTTATTGTTTTACACGTACGCGTACACGTACACGTAAAGTTTATTATCCGATCAAGGTCAGTTGACGGTAAGGACCCAATGTCCAGGGACAGAATATTGATTTAATGTTTGCAATATTTTCATTTAATAGTTTATAGGTAAAAAATGGCCCCCGAATATTTTTATATGGCACTAGAAAAAGTACAAAGTCCTCTATGATTGATATAATATTATAACTTGATAGAAAGAGGTGATATAAGGAAGCAAACATTTTAACTAATTCTAATTTGGTATACATAATAGACATTCTGGTACAGTACCAGTATCGGTAAGGTCTTGATTACTGGTGTATTATTCGTTGTTATCATGATACATTTTGGCAGGTTTTGAGTGATCATAAGTAATGATCACATTTTGTGTTATATTATTTTCGTTGAGATCAACGCAAAATGTTATATTGCAAAATGTTATAAATATGTATCGGGGGATGTATTCTTATATCTTGGAGTCTAAAGCACATACATTTACAATAAGAAATTGTTAGATCTATGATTGTCGTCATTCTTTTCCGGTTCCGGTTCATTCTTTTCCGGTTCGTCTTGGTTGATGTAATTATATTAAATGTTATTAAAAATCAAGTCATGATGACACGATGAACCTGTATTATCCATCTAACTGAATGATAACTGGAATGTCAGACAATGTTAGGAATAACTGAATAGCACAGCTACGTTTGATTGCACGCACAAATTGCCTGTAAACATCTATATAAAATATCAATCTAAAAATGTACCAGTCCTTGAAAAAAAAATATTCCAAATAAACCACAATCGATAAAGGATGATGATTTCAACGAAAATATTAATTTCATAATGTACCGTTCCG
Organism: Magallana nippona; assembly: GCA_033439105.1. NCBI lineage: Eukaryota > Metazoa > Mollusca > Bivalvia > Ostreida > Ostreidae > Magallana > Magallana nippona. The sequence goes on from CM065922.1 coordinate 6,250,357, forward strand.
TGTTCATCAACCAAAACCAATTTCAAATTGTATTTTCTTTATAAAATAATGATTTCATAATGCACCGGTGTACCATTCAATGTAAATCAAAAAGATGCAGAGAATTGCAATGAATTTTTCAGAATTTTTACTTTTGTACATTTCTGTGAAAATCATCAAAATTGGCGGCGCAGGAGATTGCAATTAAGAAATCCCTGAACTTTAAGTAAAACGCAATGCTCTCTGTATAAAATATTCATTTCATAATGTACCATTCCGTGTAAATCAATCTAAATTGGTGCAGGGAATTGCAGTAAAAGAGTTCTATGAATTTTAAGTAAAACAAAAAAAATTAATGTGTTTTCTTTATAAAATATTCATTTATAATCTACCATTCTATGTTAATCAATCAAAATTGATGCAGGGAATTGCAATGAAAGAATTCCCTAAACTTTAAGTAAAACAAAAAAAAATTAATGTGTTTTCTTTATAAAATATTAATTTTGAATGTAACAGCCCGTGTAAATCAATCAAAATAATCATAAATGATGCAGATGACCTTAATGAAAAAATTCTCGGAATTTTAAGTAAAACAACAATATTTCCTGTATACTGAAAGACTGCATGCGATTTAGATTAATTAAAAAGATTTCCAGAAGTTGACCATTTTACATGTTTTCTTTAGATTTTGTGATTCCCTATATGATAATGAAAGCTTGATATTTAAGCAAAATAAAATCAGTGTTGACTGCTGCATTTTAATACAGCATAGACTTTAAGGTTTGAACAAAGTCAAATTCAATAAGGTCAGTTTTAAACGTACAAAATATCATTGGCAACTAATGAATACGTATTTGCCAAGGAAAGTAAATGTATGATTGAAAATTGCACCAATAACGATACATTTTCATATATTTGAAATATTTCAATTACATACATTTTTATATCTAAGATTTCTAAAAATTCTTCCCCTTTACCAAAATGAATTTGTACATGTTATAATGAAGAACAACATAATCATAGAAGGTCTTTCAACTTCGAGCTCATTGCTAGGCCTAGAAGTTAATATGTTCTCATTGAATATGGGCAAAATGATCAGAGTTTCCATAGCAGGAGTTAAACTAAGCTTAAAAAAATAGCAATCTAGGGAAATTTGCCCACGCAAAACTAAATATAGTACTGTTGTAGTTACATAGAATAATACTTGCTAGTCAGTATATTTTGGTGTAGTTCAAAACTTCAGGAATTTACACTATTTGGATTTTCTGACTACTGAACCCTTTATATATATATATAAACCTTCAAACTAATGAACCGACGAACTTTTGAACCTTCCGATTACTGGACCATCAGAATAATTAGCCTTAAGACTATAGCTACTGGACCGTGATCGTTTTGATGACCAAATATACGCAAAATATTGAACCTCAGATTTCATACACCGTGTATACACACTGCCAAAATAGAGGGATTGTTGTACTTAACTTCAGAATGATAAAACATGTGAAAATTAAAGTTCGAAACCGGCGTATGTTCACTCAAATGTATTCTGACGTGTTCTGTGAAAAATGTCAATGTCATAACGTCGAAGTCAAAACTGTAGATAAGCATCGATTAGATGAAAAAGATTCGAGGTATTCCGAAATCCGCGTAAAAAGTGTTCCAAAAAGGTATAACAAAAGGTGAAATAAATGTCGATGACACAGGAATGTTATGAAGGCCGTGCCTTTGTTCATATCAGGGGTGAAAAAACCATATATTTTATTCTATGTATTAATAAATGCCATAATTATCCTTTATTATGAGAAATTAATATAATATCATTTATTGCAAATTATTGCCACGAATGGTCCGCCATAAACATGACCAAAATGTAAACAAGAGGCCCATGGGCCACATCGCTCACCTGAGCAAAATGGCAAACTATGTTGACTTAAAACACTTTAAATAATTAAGAACAGTAAAATTTGATATTTATCAAAGTTAAGTACCATAATTTTCTGATGTAAAACTCAATATTTTATAAAGGGGTAGGGGTGAAAATATATTGCGATATATAAATTATATTAACACCGGTATATTATTTCCTGCAGTTTTTTGCACATATGTGAACAGTATTAACTCTTTAAAGATAAAAAAAATTCATACATTTTCTAAGACGTATATCAGTATAAAAATCAGCACCTATTGTGGGCCTACCTTATCGTGTGTAATCATAATTTGCACATTTTGAATCTACACAATTAAACATTTAATTTCATTAATATTTTGTGTTAGAGGTCATGCAATACATACAATGTATCTATTTTATATGATGAAAATACTGGAAAAGGTAGTTACCATTTACCTGCAATATTTCTTGTTTGGTGTATTGGTATTTATGAAAAAAAAATCGAACTTAAATTAGTGTAATTTCCATTTTCCACATCTAAGTGAATATTTTTGTGTGTTTATTTAAGATGCCAAGCTCTTTGAATATACCATGCCGATGAGATACATTTCATTTTCACAGCTCGTATCTCATATACGAAAGTAAACAAAGATTGACGGACAGAGGATCGCCAGATAGTCTCGAAGCCAGTTCGCAGTTTTGAACTCTATGGCAAAAGTTGCTAAGGCTACAGTCAAAAACTTAATTTGTCTTCCCTAAAATAATTGTTTACCTAGTGTAAACTTGTGACGTTTTATGACCTTACTCACTTGATCGATGAAAATATTCGACTGGAAAATGTTGTCATGTGATGTGTTAAAAAGCTATATAATTTAATGTGTTGTCAGGCATACAGGTATCAGTTTTGTACCAAGGCCCATCAATTATTTCATCTTTCCTCAAAAACAACAAACGGCTACAAACCAAGATGATTTTCTGCTGCAATATTTTCTTTAAAATAATGATAAAGCAGATATCCTCATAATTATAATGTGTCAGAACTGTTTAAAAGGCGTTTTTATTTACTCTTTTGAAAACTACCAAAATTGTTGCAGATTTCATATAATACATCAAATGAGAAGGGACCCCATAAAGTAGTTATAGCACATCATCCTTTTGATTTTTCTGTACACAAGTATTTAATGTTTAATAAGACAATTCTAATGATCATCAAACATTTAAGCGTCAGTCGTAGAATTATAGGCAACTTTTAAAAATTTATCCGATTTGTTTAATTTCAGTTTTTTAACGTATTCATACATTATATAGATAAAATGTTCTGTGATTGAGTTAGCCAAGTAACACAAAATTAGTTTATGCACTTGTGTATTTTGGAGGATTTAGTCCTACCCTATGACCCAATTACAACAGTTAGGTAGAGGATCTTATTAATTTTGAAGAAAACTGTAAACAAACGGTTTTGCATTAATTTGGAAAAAGTTATTAACTAATTACAAGTTACCTACTAACTGTAGTATCAAAACGAAATGTAAATAAATATCGATTGTAATTTTCAATGCACGGTATGTGTTGCATTCCCCGTATTTATAATATTTATAACCTCTAGAGATAAGACAGTCGCGAGTGATTAATCTCAACAGGGTTTAACTGCGGCTGTGAAAACGTCTTTTCAAATTCATAAACATCGTTTTATTGTCTTTGGATTTAATTTACACCATAATGAACTCGGAATACAAGGCTACTTCAAATTCTCTTTCGGAGGAAATTTCGGCGAAGTTACCGATCAAACATCGATTATTTCAACCAAAGACGCCCCCTTGTTTGGTCCTTGTTGACACTCAATTAGAAACTAATAAACAATAAAAACAGAGGAAAAATGCACTTTAGTACGTTGTTAATGTATCAGATTTAATCATTTTCGCAGGTAAACAATCAACTGCCTATTAACCGAAGTCTATGTTCCAAATACCAGAATACTGAATATAGTTATACAGGCAATCGTTCCCCAAGTTAAAAAGCAAAATGAAACGAAAATCAAAACAAGCTAAAACCACCGTCACAAGTGAAAATGACAACGCGTTGAAATATTTAACCTCAATTTACTTCACAATAATCGGCACCAATATATCTTCCTTGTTTCATAGATTATATTCGCACGTGAACTGTTGCACAACAAACATGGCTGCTACAAAGAACCTCGCTTTCGAGATGTAGACTGGCAATGCCTGTCATAGGATCAGTCTATCGTACGAAATTGCCAGTCTACGAAATATGGAATAACGAACCCGCTTTATCAATATTTTCGTAATTAACTCAAATTTGAATCATAATTAGCCCTTAATTTTTGCAATTTATATTTTCCTTTCCATAAGGATGATTTATGCTAAATTACGTTAAGATTAACTCCGTAGTTCTTGAGAAGAAGATTTTTTAAAATGCACCCCCTTTTTTTACAGTTTCGATGTTTTCTTCGCTTTGAATACAATCTGGCCTTTTATTTTTGCAATTTATATTCACCTTCTTATAAGGATGATTTGTGCCAAATTTGGTTGAATTTGGCCAAGTGGTTTTAGAGAAGAAGTTCAAAATGTAAAAAGTTTACAGACGGACAGACGGACGGACGGACAGACGGACGACGGACAACGGGTGATCAGAAAAGCTCACTTGAGCTTTCAGCTCAGGTGAGCTAAAAAGGGGAAAATCTACTATATAGTAGGTTTTCCGTGGGGGTAATCTGGCTATAAAAAGGGGGAAACCCCACTATATAGTCAGCTTTCCGTGGGGGAAAAACTACAATATATCCATTTTTCCGGGGGAAAAACTGCTATATAGCCATTTTTCCGGGGGGAAAGATGGCTAGGGGGAAAAGCCACTATATAACACCAAATGGCTATATAGCAGTTCCCCCCGCCCCCACGGAAAGCTGACTATATAGTGGGTTTTCCCCCTTTTTATAACCAGATTACCCCTACGGAAAACCTACTATACATTAGATTTCCCCACTTTTTTACATTCCGCTCATGTTAATGGCGGACCATTCGTGGCAATAATTTGCAATAACTGATATTATATTAATTTCTCATAATAAAGGATAATTATGGCATTTATTAATACATAGAATAAAATACATGGTTTTTTCACCCCTGATATGAACAAAGGCACGGCCTTCATAACATTCCTGTGTCATCACCATTTATTTCATCTTTTGTTATACCTTTTTAGAACACTTTTTACGCGGATTTTCGGAATACCTCGAATCTTTTTCATCTAATCGATGCTTATCTACAGTTTTGACTTCGACGTTATGACATTGACATTTTTCACAGAACACGTCAGAATACATTTGAGTGAAAATACGCCAGTTTGGAACTTTAATTTTCCCATGTATTATCATCTATGTATAAGCTCCTCCCAGGAAACTAACTTGACTTAATTTTGTAGAGGAAGGGAATACGAAGTGGAAATGTATTACTCCCTTCATCCAAAAGGCTATTAATTTTAATCTCATACCGTTAGAATTGATGATCTTAAATATAATCATATATTTCTACTTCTAAATATCAAACGAGAGACAGGGTGCAATGATATGATGAGAAACTGAAATGTTTTACTTCGATTGATGGGGTTCTAAATCATGGGTAAGGGGTATTATAATTGATTATGTATTAAAGACAAATGTAAAGTTAGTATTTACAATTTTGTTTAAAGTCACGCATATTCATATTCATGCTTTTAAGCACATTTTTTTTACGAAACGCGAGGTTTTATGATGTAAACATTTTTTTTTAAAAATGAAATGGCTTCACAACCAGAACAAAGTCAGTATCTTTGCTGGTTACTTTGGAAAATGTGAATAGGAGCTTGAACTAACCTTATGTATATATTATCATTCACTGCGTGCTAATTTTTCCGCTTTTTATTTTGCAACGTGATTTATAAATATACAATTTTGAAAACGATGCCATATAAAACAAGATATACGATTCACTTACCTAAAAATCTCACCATACTATTTATTTCATATTTTTGCAATAAAGATTTACTTGTGTACCATATTATTTCTTCGAACAATGAAACAAGGGTAATTAGAAATAAAAACTAACACATTTTTTGTGATGAGCTGACTTATTTTTTTAAAATGTAAGCTTGATCTTCTAATCAATTGGCAAGTAAAATAAAGTCGTATATCAAGTGCGCTATTGTTGGTTATTTATTTTTGTTTTACGGTTGCTACTTTTATGAATAAAAATTTATTGATTTATTTATCTAGTTATTTAGTATATCATTAGTCATCTTATGAATTGATTAAATGTTTTGAAGAATAATGAATTTACTCGCGTACCTTTTTAAAAATTTTTGTTCGTAAATTTAAAAACAAAAGCAGAATTAAACGTAATTTTCAACCATTTTGATAAAGAAATATATGAGTGGGTGTGTATTTTTAAATGATGTTTTTACTTTTAAATGACCGTAAAAATATGATGTGGTCATCTCTAGTTTTTGAGATATGGGGCCCTAAAAAATACACTATTCATTATAATTGGATTTCAAACATCGGATTCGGAAACATCAAGGGCCCCTACCCTGGGGGCTAAATTTGTTATACCACTACCAATATAAAAATATGGTTAAGTGGTCATCTCTAGAATTTGAGATTCGGGCCCCCACTTATAGAACACTATTCAATCATTATAATAGGGTTTTAAACATCGGGCCCTGAAACATCGAGGGTCCCTACCCTGAGGGCTGAAATTTTCAGAGTCAACTACAAGTGGTAAACCACTGCCACTGTGAAAATATGGTGATATGGTCATCTCTAGTTTATGAGATATGAGATCCTAGAGAACATGCACTATATTCATTATAATAGGATTTTAAACATCGGGCTCTGAAACATCGGAAACAAAATTTCTCTAAAACAGAGGTTTAGCCTGGATAAAATTTGCACAAACAGACAGACGGACTGATAGATTTATTAAAAGATTTTCAAAACATTTTTCACTTACAAATTCAGAACACAGAATTATGCATATAAGTGTATATCTTGTAAAACCAAGTACTTTTTTCAATTAATTACCTAAATTAAGTTCTCTGTATAATTCCATTACACACATGTTTAATTTTCACCATTGTCTATAAAAAATAATAAATCGGCATAACGAAAATTAACCTTTACAGATGAATTCATATATATGCAACCTGGGTGTGTAGAAACATTGATTTTAATCCTTACTGGGTTTCCATAAATATTTTTTATAAAATATGAGCCAAAAACGTGATGATTGTGACAGAGCACATAAGTAAAAATTTTCAATTTACATGAATGTGTTGTGATTTTACTATTTACCTTGATATGATAAAGGCTTTGCATAGAGTGAAAGATTTTATGGGTGTTAAATAATGTTATTTCTTGTATTTCATTGTTATATATTGCATTGCCCTGTTTTTCATAATTGTATTTTGATAGTGCACACACATGTAATGCTTTTGACATGTTCCCCTTATTTACCGATTGTATTTTACAGCAAAATGTAGCATAATTACTTACTGCATCAGTTAAACATGATTCTTTGATTGTATTTCAATCTTCTAGGTCTTTTATTTTCGTTGGCAAGCTCTATTTTAAATGCTTTCATGATTTTTTCCAAGGCTGTATTTTTTCGTTTTTATATACCGCCATTAGAGTATTGGAATTTCGGAATATCACGCCCGATGCAAATTATAACTTTTGTGCACTACGTTTTATTGCGATTGCTACATAAAATATTGTATCGTTGTATGAATTTCTATAATTTTATTTGTCCTATATTGTGTAAATTACTGAATGTAATTGTTGAATTATATTTCATGCATTAGTCAATGTTATTGCCGGTGATCTAGCTGCCGTTGATCCTTAGGGAAGCGCGTGAGTTACCGGGGGGACTCTGTATAGGTATATAGAGAGGAGATCACCCGAACCGGTCTCGGGGTTTTACCATTGAGGTTAGAGGGTGTTTTTTTACTACATTGATTTTTCTAGGTAGAATTAGGGGATTTTGAATAATTTATTCATTATTTCATCGTGATAAGACGGGTTAATCTCGCTTACACGAAAATTATTATATTTTAGGGAGTTTGTATTGGATTAATTTCGATACAGACGATATAGTTCATTTTATTTACGGTTAGACTAAGGGTTAATCTCTGAAGTCTTACCGACTAAATAATTAGTAAACGTTAATAGTTCTTGGAATTTTATTATTCTTAATAACTGAATTATCGATATTTGAAAATATCGTAGGGATAATTTAACGCTTATCGTAAGATTTGTTATATAGTAAATAATTGGCAAAGTTTTACGTGAACAGTTAAGTGAGATATAGTCTGGTAATTCTAGATTATTTCTCTGTTCTTAGCAATATTCATTCGTACACTAATCGGGTCATTCTCGTTTAGTGCGCCCCCCCCCCCCCCCCCCCCCCCCTTTGTTGAATTAATGTACACACGAAGGTTGTGCTATAATCTCGCTGTATGATTTGGGTAATTCCCGAATATCAGTGAATTAATTGTAGGCGTACTTGTTATTATTGATCAGTTATACATCTTGTTATTTTATTGTTGAATAAATTAACGTAAACTTTAAATAAGTCTTATATTTAATTACCCTCCGTTATATCTTGTATACGAGTCCAAACACAGATTATTCTTGTGTTCAAATAATAGGGTCAATATTTACAAGAAATTCGTAATTTGATTGAAATAAATTCACGGGTTATTCTCGTGCAGGATTGCGTATATACTTGTGCAATAGCAAGCACTCAGGTCCGTTACAGATATAGTAGCTTTTCCCCCCCGGGGGGGGGGGGGGGGGGGGGGAAGGCTACTATATAGTGGGTTTTCCGGGGGGGGGGGGGAAAGCTACTATGGGGGAAAAGCTGCTATACAACAGTTGTCAATATTAAAAAAGTATGATCGGTCAATATTTTGTGGACAAGCTAATATCACAATAATTGAATATTTATCTATATAGAGTTATATCGTGAGAATAAACTGCTCAATATAACAATGTTATTTGTCACAGGTTGTTCGAAGGGGCAGTCTCTTGGAAAATTTCAGATATAATTAATTTTTCTCGTTATTTAGCCAATGTATTGTCCTAGAAGCAAATAAAAAATGTAAAGAGCTGATAGGGAAAAACAGAAAACCGAAGTAATCACTGAATAAAAAAATCTGCCGGAATGACTTGCCAGCTGCACAGAAATAAACTATTCTATCTGATGCAAATGTCATAACTCCTGTTGATTCAATAACTTTTAATAGGTTTGATTTTAAAATTATCCAAGTGTTAATGAGCCTTGTTGTAAATCGAGGTTATAAATATTTCTCGTTTATTTAAATTACTGTCCTTTCTGGTATAATTTATCTTTACAAACAAACTATGCAACATGACTATTTATGTTTATTTGTTAAAATAAATTACATGTCTACCAAAAAAGGACAATACACTGTGTCAGTTTTGTTTTAACATGAATAGAAAACCTGTTATGCTGTCAATGAATTACAATAACAATCGTGTCATTTTTTGTTAAGACGTAATTTATGTTGCGAATTTATAAGTTTAGTCTATCCCTGATAAAGTGTAGATACATGTTTTGACACTTTTTTCACATACCGACAAACTGTTGTCCAGATGACTTGATGTTTGTCTCCGAAGAGCATCCAAGGCTTGGGGGAGGTATTCCCCATACTCCACCAGTAAGTGTGAATGTTTGTGATTGACATCAGTAAAGTTTAACAGAACATTGATACAAAAGATTAATGGTGAAATTAAACCCTTGCTCAATTTATTCTCTTCGTTATCATTTACTTTCTTTTGACAGTAAACCACCACATCACACACAATTTTTACTCCTCCCAGTTCAACAAACATATCCCCAAACTCTCGACGGAACTGTTCAGCAGTTTTTAAACTTGCTTTATCAAGGGCTGAAGTGTTTTTTACCAGATTATATGAGGCTTCTATGAATTCTTCGTCAAAAACTCCATTACCATCAAGGTGACCATTAACGTCCGAAAGAATGTTAAGAACTTGTCTCAAAGATTGGAGTGTCTTGGTTTTCTCTTCTTTAATTTCTTCTTCAGTCAGAATGACACTTGTCTCTCTGTCAGTGAGAGCTTGACTTGCCAGTGGTTGGACTACAATTGTCGAACCTTTTTTGGATGAAACGGATCCCATCAGTAATATCTTGCTTCATTTACATGTACTGCAAATAAATTTAACTATTATGATCATAATTGTAATTCTTTTAAATCAGTCTTAACAGATTATACAGACTTTATCAAGTAAATTCGTAAGACTAAAACAGCAAGTTGTAGATTCAGTTTGATGAAACGTGTAAACAGGAAAGGCAAAAGTTTTAGGGGCATTTGATCTGGCCTCAGGACTATGAAGCAATTTTAGACATAACTCAATATTTCAGTCAGTCATAAAATGATTGTTTATTATAATTTGGCAATTGAAATTTGTAATTCATAATTTTATATCAATGCACTTTTAATAGCATTTCAATGTTGTCACTGTTTTCAATTAGGAGACATTAAGATAGTGCTCAATATTTGACTAAAGTCCAATATTGCTTCATGTTCCTGGATCTAGGTGATCTTGCACTTATAAAGTGCACTGAGTTAATGAGACATGCACAATAGTTATAATTATGTAATTGTTTACGGCTGATTTTATTTCAGTTGACTCTATCAGTCATATATCATCCTATGTAGTATATATGTTAGAAAAAACGAAATTCGTGATTAAAATAAACATCCCAACATGCCTCATAAATGTGCACTAACCGATAGTAAACTAAACTAAACACAAATGTGCCACCCCCCCCCCCCCCCAAAAAAAAAAGTTTCTTAAGAAATGTTTTGTTCACGACTTTTCCCATGTTTTGCCCCATAATTTCAAAAAGAGCCTTTACTATCATTTTATGTTTAAGATATTTAGAGTTGAAGAGTCGTTATTTTGAGACAACGAAGACAACACTAAAATGGCATAACAATTATTACAGGATGTATAGTCATCATTTATATTAATATATGCTGTAAAAAATAAGCTTAAAGATATCCGACAGGATGAGAATGTTTACAAACATTGTGAAGCAATGTAAGCAATGTAAGCCCCAAACTTATTTGGACATTTCTGAAAAAAGTCCTCATCAAACAAAGCTTGTGTCAAATTACAACCATCGATTTCTTATAAAATTCTTTTTTATCCATTTTTTAATTGAATTTTCACATATTCACATGACGCATAATACGTAAGTATATAATTGCAATGCATACATATACAGCTGGTATAAACATTTCCCATATATGGTTAATTGTTCTCACGGAGAACGTGACTAAAATGGGTTTTCTATTACACCATTGAACCCACGGGTTTACTTCAAATCACACCTTTGGTATCAGTTAAGAGAAATCACATTCATAAGTTTCCACAAAGTTGACCGTTTTCTTTGCCAGAAGAAATAAGATTTTAACTTCATTTGACAATTGAGCGCAGTCCTGTACACGTTAAGGTTTATTTTGCCGTTTTCATTATTTTATAATTTGGTTTATGGATTGCATAGAATATGTATAGAGATGACATGTTATGCAATCGCATGCATACGACTTAGTGTGTTTTAAACTTGTAATCAGGGGCTGGGTTTCATAAATCAATCGTAAGATCTATCATTAAACATGTAGTTTGAAGTTAGAGAAATCGTATTTACTGGAGACTGACATGATGTAGAACTCTTTTGTATTAAAAACCAAAACAATTAACTATTTTGACGTCACACCATCTATTTCGGTGGGGTTTACATAAAAAAAAATGTATACAGTGCTCTGAATAAAACGCTGATTTATGCCTCTCTGTTACTCAAGTAATCGACTAAACAAAATTGATAATGTTTAGATTCAGACGAATAAATACATGTATGCATAAATATATACATTTGTATTAAATAAACGACAGCTGTTAATCTGCTATCATTCAATGTTGAAAATGACCGAGAGTAAATTTATATTCCAAGTAAAGTTTTTCGCTAACTATAATTGTAATCAGGAGGTTAAAACACATTCTCTAAAGTCGTAATTATGATGTCGAAATAACGACGGCAAACATTTTCTACGATACTCTGCATCTGTTGACAATTTCCACAACTACGCGGAGATTCCTCCGACACAAACCTTCAACGAACATGCTCCGTTTGACGTTGGTTTTTAATTTTGTGAAAAGTCAAAGGTAAAAGAACGGTCTCAGATCGACATTGCTTTAAATTTTCCAGAACGAATGTCATGATTTGCTAATACAGATGCTATGTTGATAAAACAAACCGGTATGGATGACGTGACGTCATAGATTAGAGTTCAATGGCAGCTCTCATACCGGCAGGAAATTAAGATTCAGCGATCGATATTTCTTGATTTATTCATTGTTCCGGGGTTTATAATAAAATAAATACGATTTACGATTATAGTAGATGATAATTAATTGATTTATTGTACAACATATTTTTAGTTTCCTTCCCCTTTTAGACATATGACTATGCATCGCAAAATTTTGAATGTAAAGACTAAGTATATCATGTATAATCTTTTAAAAAATTGTTCTAAAATGCTGATAATTTTTTACACTATGCATATTGTATTCACTGTTTCCTATGGCACACTTTTTAAAAAAGTATATTTCTAAATCGCGTCGAATATAAGGTTGAATATAAGGGCCCATTTCATATTTTAAAGACTTTCTACTCATGACTTTGATAAACCATGCGTATATATATTTCTAGCAAAGAAACCAGTTCTGATTGTAAAATGCCATTTCATTTGGTAATGCTTACAAATTGTTAACATTGTATACCATTGCGTTTCATATACTATTTGGTTGCAATTTTATCAATATATCAATGCGTTCGATGCTATTTAGAAATATTTTCAAAACTTAGTTTAAATTATTTTTATTACATTTTGATAGTACTACCTACTCTCGCTTACGTACTCCGCCTGTCGAAGCCAATCTTTCTGCTGTTTCTCATCCTATCATTGCACATAGTCGCAAGATATCCGGAAGTAAAGAGTAAAGTTTTGAAAATCATCAATTTGTACAGTTTATACCTCAAATATATGGCCTTTTGAGGATGGAGAGGGTAATAAATTTTGCGGTTTTTAACCAGCTCCTTTCTTGATAAGATACACGCCAAATTGAGTTAAGATTTGCCATGCAAGTAGTTTATGTGAGAAGGTAAGCAATCATGGCCTTTCGTTATTAGTAATTAATACTATTTAAGATGTTGCAAACAATTCCACAAATGGTCCGAAATAGAAATGAGCGGATTACAAGAAAAGGGGAAAACTACTAAAGTAAAGTATGGTATGCTCGTCGTGGGGGTAACCTGGCTATAAAAAGGGGAAAATACCAGTCACCGTGTGTGTGTGTGGGGGGGGGGGGTGGTTATTATTTAGCCATTTTATTCGGGGAAAATACTGCTATATAGTCATTTTTTCCGGGGGAAAGATGGTTAAGATGGTTATGGGGAATTGGCACAATACAACACCGGTCCTTAGTTTCCGCCTAGGTCCTACTTATGACCTTACTTTAGACAAAATCCTAGCAAGATTTTTGTTACAAGCCCATGCTTGCATTATAAAGAATTGTTTAAACACTGTTACTCGCTTGCAACTCTACAGTAAACATACATGTCAAGTAAAAGAGAACCGCATATACCGTAATTTTCGCGTAGATCTAATTATTCGCGTTCCCCTCTACGTCGCAAAATAAATACGCAAACATTATATGCTATTCTTTGCTATAACAAATTTTTTAAATCGCGAAAATTGACTGACGCAATTAAAAAAAAGTTTCACATTTTCCCAGTTTTGCAAATTTTGTGACAGGCAAAAATAACCGGGTATACGATATTTGTTGATTTTTCTTTTTAGGTGGCTCGACACACCAATCAATTCTTTAATTGGTCTCTAAAGTATCTATTTTGAATTATTCTATATGGAAGATCGTATCCATAGGTTTAATCTATAATTATTTTATTTTATTTGTAAAGCATTTTGATTGGCTAAACACACAGAAAGAAATATGTCATTTTGTATAACCTGGTAAGCTAGGTAGCCACGCCCCTTGACAACCCTCAGCCGGAACTACTTTTTTGTAAATTCAAATTTTATGCAAAATAAATAATTTCTAACTTTGATAATTGATTATATTTTTTTTATCTTTTAATTAAATTATAAGGACTGTTTTTAATTATGGCCAAGATCATTTGGGCAAAAATTAAAAACATTCCTTAAATATACATGTTTTGCTCTGTCGAGCCACCTAAAGAAAAAAAACTAATGAATTTGAGGTAACAGTATTGAATTTTTTTCTCGTTGCATTTTCATTTCCACTTATGACTATATGTGCAACTGTACATGTATTTAACGTTCTCCAACCCTCAGCCTTAATGTATTTTTTCATCATTAAAATGTTATTTTGTCCTTCAAACTTTACAAATGATATAAAAAGAAATTTATTGCTGGTATCCATGCATTTTACAATGTTATTTCAGGTTTGCCCACAATAGATATAATGGAGTAAAATACAAGATGACATCAAATTTTTTAAAAAAGGTTGCACCGTGCACCGGTGTCTCGAACCCCTGTACTCATATGTAGTATATCTCAGTAGAACCCTAAGCCGAGCATTTTGTTGAAACACTGATCATAATATTAACACTAGATGACTTATTAAATTTGTTGATATAAAAGGCTGATTTATGGTAATTTATGGATAATTTAGAGTTATCAGACATGGCTGAGGATCGGAGATCGTTAACATCAATTTGACGCATTATTTAGTCTGATTTGACTTACCAACGTTAAGCTTAAATTCCTGTTTGAGATATATTTCGATAAATGTTCTTTTCGTTGAATGATATGACGTGTTTATCTTAAGACCAATCGGAAAAACCCCATCGAGACGTTCTATGTGAATTATCAAACATTCTTTATCATACTAGGTATTTGGGTATTGAATCTCAAATATATTTCAGGCAAAATCGTTATGTGCAATCAACAGCTAACTATGTTGTAATTAACAGTAAATAAAATAGACCAATGCACAACAACTTTTGTAACATGTGTGTTTTGGCAACATTGGAAAGACTCGGCAATATCAGAGAGTTTAAAATTACGCTTTCATGCCTTGTGTCATGGTCAAACAAATTAAGCGATTCAAAAAGTTTACCAAAAAAAACCCGAAGCTGTATTAAAATATTAAATTTCGTAACGTTGGTTGTACATTTAAACGATAATTACAACACGGCCTTGAAACAACGTTTTATCAAAAGTATAATCTACTCCAGTCTATCAAAATATTTTAAAGATATTGAATTTCATTGTTACGGTTAAATTACGATGAATTTTACAGGCAAATAGCAACAAGGACTTTGTCCTCCCCCTTTCCCAACTGCAGGCTGTCGATACCTGTTTATACATGTACATGTGTATACACCTGCGTGTTATAAGGTGATATAGCAAAGCAGAAGCTGAATATTTCTACACAATATGGTCACCAAAGTGACACAGTGACTCAAAATAGATGTTTTACTTTTTGATTATGACAACGGAAATCTGAAGAAATATACTAAACTTTAATCATATGGAAGGTTTTACGCATCGCAAGTTATCATCTATCAGTTAACAAGTCATTAAAACTCATCCGGAAAATGCACATGTAAACAAACCGAGTTGTTTTGGACATTGATTTTAATGTCACGTGATTGCGATTGCTGTCTAAAAATAGTAACAGTGGGATTGACACTGAAAAAGAATTTGACTGTGAAGATATTCGATGTCTGTGGCAAGAAATATGCATTCATAGAGAGTGCATCTTTTTAAATATATAGTTCTTGAAGACATCAGATTTCAATGAGAGGCCCCTTGCTCATGATATATGCCACTCTGCAATATTTACATTCCCCTGCGCTTCCGTGGCTATATGAATCGGAAGGGAAACTCAATATTTTTGTGTTGGCCCAACGCTTAATTCTATTTTTCTCTTTTTAATTTGATTTATTTACTTTTGAACACCGTAATTTTTCGAAAGTTCACCTTTTCATGTGATAAATAAAAATGTGGGAATCGGGTAAAAATTCAATATTTGCTAAATCATGGGTTTGTGCGTAACCATGTCTCTTTAACTACTTCGCCTGAAATTAAGTTAATAAAGTTAAATATACAAACAATCGTTCCGAATTCTAACTTATTAATTGAATTCGCTAAACGATTGTACCAGGAAAAGGTTAAGTTCGCGTCATTAGTAACTCTAGCAAGCGCAAATACAGCTTTTTGAACTTTGCTAGTGTCGATTTTGTTTCAGTTAAGTTCGAATATCCATTAAGTAATGTACTGTGTACTTAGTAAATGTGCGGAAAAAAACCGATCTGTTGTGACAAACCCCTTATCCGTGTATCGGCGTGTGTCACAGTATCGTCCACCAAAGTTCATCCACATCACCCCGACCTCTCACCAATACAGAGGTCCTTTGATCGAAGTATACAGTCGACTCCTAAGAATTCAGTCGAGTGGAACGTTTCAGAGGCCATTAAAATTTTCTCAAAACAAGACCACACACACCAGAAACCCAAACTGCAGGGCCCATGACCTTGATTTAACTTGCATTTCACCTTGGAACAGCAAAGGTCACACTCGTAGAGCGGGGACGCTTATTTCTCCTCGCCATGCCGTCTGGGCCAGACATTACAACATACCTGTTTATACTACTTTGGGATTTGTCGATATGAATAAGATAATTGTAGAGTCAAAGATAATGAAGTCTATCGACTTCCGGTTTTTGCGCATGCCAAATACTGGAGTTGCCACTTGTTTAGCAGTCCTTTGGGTTATGATCTTCTTTCTCGGTCGAAGGGTTTTCTAGGATTTATAGAATTTAATTTTTTTTTAACCGTAGAAAAGCTATTGCATTGTACTTTCATGGTTTCCATCACCAATTAGAATTAAACGCGCTTAAAATGGTAATGGTAGTTGTTTTATCCTTTTTTTTAAAGGTCAAAACATCTGTTCAAGGACCAAAAGGTGAAGGTCAAAATATAGGAGATTTTATGCTTACCAGCCTTTTGAATATTTTTATTTTATATCCGTATACTAGTAATTATTTTACATCCGTATACTAGAAATTATACAAAATTTTCTAATTTGATCAGGCTAGCTATAAATGTAAATGTTCTTTTTTAAAATTCCTTTTAACTACCACTATGTCTAAGAATAACTGATGATACTGTTAGGGCTACTTCCTGACCCCTTTGGATCATGATTTGAAAAGTCTTAAATCTACCATAAATCGGAAAGCTAATGGTTAAGTTTGGATATTACAGGCTATTCAGTTTTTGACAAGAATATTTTAAAAAGATCTCACCTTTTTTTCACTCTCTTCTAAATATATCTCTTTAAATGAACCTGAAAGCCCTTTTCTCTAAAATCCGTTGGCCCAAATTTGGTTGAAATTGGCTCAGGTTTACTAAAGAAAACGGGGTAGAAATATCTTTTTCGGTATTGCTTGGTAGCTAAACAGACAGAACCGTCCAAAAACAGAAGTTTTCTTTTGTTTATTCTAGAGCTAATTATGTATATAAACGGCTTTTACATATGTCAAACATTGTTCTTGCCATGCATGGCAGATGTTGAGCTTATTTACACACAGTGTTGAAATACTGGAAACGTAGAGCATACTTCGCCGAAAAAATGTTCCAAAGTTCACATCCATATTACACCGTTGGCCAAACTACACTCTTGCACAAGTGTGCTAGTGTTTAAGGGTTAAGATATGGTGAGCCAATGTCTGTAATGTCGTAGTAAGCACTGTTGTCTTTACGACAGGTGGCATTGATGCGGTCGGAGAAGTTACACTATTAATCATGATGCCCAAGTGGTTATATGTGGTTTGAAAAGAAATTGAATACCGAATTAGAACATAATCAACTTTTTTTTATCCAATCATCAGTCGCTAAGTGATGTTTTTAATCGTTGAGAATTTCTCAAAGGTCACATCGACGTCACATTTCGATTGACAGCTAAGAGAGTCGTAAACAAAAGATAGATAATATCTGATTGGCGCAGAACTTTTGATCAGCCAATGAACAAGTGGGTGATGCTCTAAGTAAGTTAGATCACATTAATTAAGTAAAATTTAGACGATTCGCTCCATCCACCCCCTTCTTAATCGCGTGAATTTTACTTAACATAATCTAACTATTACAAAAAACATTTCCTATTGAACTTTAAGTATTTGCTTAGTTGTTGTCGTTTGCAATACAGTTCTGGATTGCAACATTAACAGTGGCGATTATGTTAATAAATTCAAGAACTGAAAATAGTATTTGATTCTGATGCCTTTAATTTAAAAATTCGAACAGACTTACCTGCAAGTTTAATAAAATATTTCATTATGTGGTGTCATTTCTATCGTATTCGCTTAAGGCTCACTTGAGCTGAGAGCTCAAATGGGCTCTTCTGATCAAAATATATCTTGTGCCTGCATTTTAGCCAAAGTTGATGTTGTCTTCCTCCTTGTTGTAGTTAATTGTTGTAGGTATTATTTGTTGTTGTTCACTGCGATACATTTTTCGTTTCAATATCTATAACCACTGGACCATCTTCAATTTAGCAAAGCAGTAGTGGCTAAGGTTTTCACATTTATTCAAATTTTGTTCAAAGGCAGATAAGAAGTTATGAAACAAGGATAAGTGTTTAAGCAATTCCAAATCAAGAAAAAAAGAACCAGTCTAATATATTAAATCTTTTACAAGTACACATGTATAATTGATTTCAAATTATTCAAAATATGACACCAAGGGTACTGAATAGACACTTATGCCTATGGGGTTCAAAACTTTATAAACAGTAAGAAATTAAACTATTCTCCATTTGAGGAAAATAAAAAACTATAATTCATAAAATTACTTAAAAAGAAAGCTGGTAGTTGACAATGTAGTTGACTACAGAATAACCTCTTTGGTTAACAGGGAGGCCCAGTTTGGGAACTACATGTATGTACAAAATGAGCACGGGTATAAATATTTCAAAGAAACTGGCCTAGTTACCGATATCAGGAGTTGCTGTTACTGTAGGAAGATTTCATTTCCTTGAGTTTTTTTTTAAGCCTGGCACTCAGTTAAACGAGTTAACATGATGAAAACATTGACAAAGCTTTCGGAATTGTCGCATAATTCTCTATCAAAGTTTTATTACAAACAAAGCAGGATTCATTCCAATTTGGTTAAAATTTAAAAAACAATAATGCACCGCTATAGTTTTGTCTGTAAGATTGCAAACACTATTTTGTTAACGCTTCGTGATTTATAAAGCTTTAACAACAGCAAGTCAAGCTATAAAGCAAAGTGATACTTGTATACATTGTAAGTAATTACTTGAAAAAAAAGTAATTTCGTTCTGTTGGAATTAAATGTCTTTACAGAGAAATTATGGGCTTAAAGCCAGTTTTTTTCTTATAAAACTTTAACGAAATTATTCTATAAATCAAGACTAAATTCTTGTATATTCTGACATTAGAACACGAAGATTAGAATACACATTTCCGACATTTGCTTATTTGCTTGAATCTACTGGTATGTTGACGATGACGAAACACCTCCAGATCTGGAGAAAAAAGAAAGATATTTAGTGTGGTTTAAAAACAAATTCAAATAAAAGTTTTGGAAATATGCTAAGTTTAGTGATTCCTTTGAATGAAGGCGACTTTTCAAATTATTATCTAATTTATTTTAATTTGTTCGTAATGTTTTCTGCTTTGTTGAACGTATCTTAAATTGTTTTTTATCCTTAAAACTTTACTCTTTTTTATCTTAAAATACAAATACAGTTACATGTTTTAAGAGGCCGCTTGTGGGAGAATGACAAAATGGCCACTTATATGTGGTCTCTTATTCCAGGTTTCAAATTTATGGAAAAAAAACTCTGAGTATATTCATTTTCAAGCATAATTTCATCACATTTAACAAAATAAGTAGTTATAAATCACATAAAATCATTTTAATTCTACACAGATTTCTTGGAAAAAAGTCTTTTAGTTTTTTTTTGTATTGTGGAGAAAACTAACAAATTATTGTTACACAAAATCTTGACATGATCGTGAGGACATACTTTGTTTACTATGCTATATAGACATGGTCTTATTTTGTTAGTGAGAAGACCTCTTACTACCTTCCATTTCATATGAAAATATTCACAATGCTTGATTTATACTCATGTCATGAATAATAGGGCTAATATACAAATGTTTAGTGCAAGACTGGCCATTTGATAACTTTTTAATGAATTGAGTATATAAATAACACAAAACAGGTGTTATCATCAATTATCTCATCAAATCCTAGCAGCATTCAAATTAGACACAATTATTTTTCATTAACTCTTTATCAGCTGTTTAAGTTTGGCTTCTTTCGATACGAGGTCACGTGTCAGTCAGATGACGTGGTGATAAGGAACAGTGTTCAAATTCAAAAGTCAAAAGGAAAATTACAAAACAGCAAGCAGAGGAAACACGGACCTCTTAAAAAACTAGAGGTAGGATCATACACCCGCAGTGTGCTCTTTGTCGTAATCGGGAAAAACGGAAAAGTCCGTAGACCATTAGGTGAATAATTATTAGACAGATGTCATGTGACAAAACAGACAAAATGGCCGTTGAAAACAGGCATGTTGAAAGCAAGGGACCATAAATCACTGGCCGCTTGCACGTTAGACTGGTGGCCGCTGATTAGAGGTGGTCGTAATAGCAGGTTCTAGAATGTATTAGCATTATTATGAAAATAACCTTCGAACTTTTGATTTAAAAAAAAGCATAAAAGCGTTCCTTTAGTCTTTCACAACGATCAAAGTACTGAAAAAAAATATCATGGGAATGTCAGCTATGACGCCATGAGACCACGTGGCATTCAAACTAACACTTCAAATCCGGTCGTCCTATGTAGAATTTGAGCTTGATTTTACCTATTTCTTGACGTAATTTGGCAGTGTGAAAGGTTAGGATTTACATACGAGTATAAAAAATAAAAATTGAAATCTTGATAAAACACTTTAATGATCTATGATGAATAATATAATGAAATGATCATTTATTTATAACGAGTTTACAAACTGAAATAAAAGCAATAAATAAAAATTTGTAGTTTTATATTTATAACTAGTTTAAGGCTTTAAACAAAACGTAAATGCCCAATAATTAAAGTATATCACTAATGGCTTTTAAGTTGTTATAAAAATCTTAATCCTACAAAAAGGCTTCATAATATATTTATTTATTCATATACTATAAATAAGCTCATCTGTGAACAAGGAGATTTTCTTGCAATAGTTTCATATTCATCAGAGAGAAGACAGAGCTTTCATCTCAAAATATACACTTTTCAGTAGATTCATAAATGGGAATTAAACATAAAAAGGGAAAGCGAAAATATTTTGATATGCTTCTTGAATTTTGATTCTTCTACAACACACCATACAGGCGAATAAGATATATATATATATATATATATATATATATATATATATATATATATATATATATATATAATCGAAATATTAAAGTATCTTTCAAAATTGCGTGTTCCTCTACTTAGTTTTCATGAAGCTTTTACGATGAAATGAGTATTTACACAAATGTATCATCCAAAGCAAAGCTGAACTTGGCCAGAGTAAGTATATCTTTTATCTTCATTATCTCATATAGTGCTTTGTGGAAAAAATCAGGTGACTGAATAAAAATTAGAAAAAAATATGTCAAAAATTTAGAAAACAAAATTAATATATCAATTAATCAATATTTTTTAAAATTCATAGGCAGCATGTTATTAACTATATTTTTAAACAAAAATTGTGTTATACATGCTAATTTGTAAAAAAAAAAAATTCTGATCAATTTTACCTCTTGCCTCAGAACTTGCAGATATGCGATCTCAATACCAGTCAAAGAAGAGAACTTGGAACTATTTAAAAAAAATAACTAGTTGTGGAATGATGGAATATTGGTATCGAAAACGCATCCGCAATTATTAAACGTAATCTCATAATATAAAGAAAATTGCAGATTAAAAAAAAAACCAAATATCAAAATTTAAAACTTTACAGAAAAAAATATTTGTTTTAAAATTTTAAACAGTGCTGATTAAGCGATCAATTTTGATTACCTTGGTAGGTTATGGTGATTAATCCATCGAAGAACATCAGCTTGTGTCCATTTTTTCACCACTTCGGATGCCTGAATTTCCCCACTTGGTTTCGAAGTAAATGTGCCTGTTCCCTGCATTAGTAATCAAAATGGTTCAATATTAGCTCTAACGAAAGTCATGAATGTTTTAATTTCAGTATGAAAGTTATATATGATTTCAGAGTAAAATGTTGAGATTGATTTATAAAAACAGAGCATGATAGAGATTAAAACCTCACCTCTGTCGAAGAAGGAGCTGAATGGGAAATGACTGGTTTCTCTGGAATGGACTTCTTCTGTCGACTAAGCACTTCTTTAATCAAGCCGCTCATTTTGCTTTCAAACGGATATTTATCAGTGAACTCGAAAAATAGCTTGGAACCAAGAATTAACCCAAGCCACTCTCGAGCCTCATAATTTCTTTCCATTTTGAGAGGAATTATCGGCTTTCTCAGCTTAAAAGCATACTCTGCCTCTAAAAAGTATCCGCACAAAAGCACACTTCAGAAATGAACACTACTTAACACAGTAATCAGTCATTTTGAATGCCTATCTGCATTATATAAGATTTTCTAAAAACTATAATTAACAAAATACCTGCTCTACAGGAAGGGCTATCCTGGTACTTTTTGGAGTAACATATCAAAACAATTTCAGCACCCTCAACTGCCTGAGCCATAGCATCTAGTGTGGACCCCTGCATGTCATCTATGTCCATCCAACACTTGACCCCGTTCTTTTGCAGGCTATCACGAATTTTTTCGATTATTTTTTGATTTGCCCATTGGTAGCTAATCATCACATGACCCTTACTAGTTTCCGAGTGTGAGAAGGTAAGTTCCTGTTGATAACCTTTGCTTTTATAGCCTGCTTTATAAAGAACACTTATAAAGAACAGCTTGAAATTTGTAAACTGGTCTAGATAATTCAAAATAGTTTATCTGATCCATAAGTATTTGTTTTGATAATGTAAACGATCTATAACATAATCCACTAGTCAACATAAATAATGATACCTATTTCCTCATACTTTACTTTGGAACTGAGCTTTTCTCTCATATTCCAAAGAGCTCCATTGCACGCGTTTTTTATTTTCTTGTTTCGAGATGTTCGAAAGTTTATAAACGTTTCCATGACTGCATTATCTTGAATCATAATATCCTGGTTGTCTTTGTCAAATGACAACACCCACAGCGCTCCAAAAGCCTCTGTTGAAATTTAAAGCAATTTAATATCTTTAATATTTGTAAAATATTATTTTCATTTCGTTTTGTACGAAGTAAAAGAAACGAAATTAAATAAAATGAAATTCTTGCTATAACTGTAACTATGCATTGTATTAACATTTTATAATACGAACCTTCTTGTTCGTCTTCATGCTTCGATTGTGTTAAGACCACAAGAACCGGCAATGAACCTTCAGCTACCAATGACTTTTTATTTACATCATTTTTTGCTATTCTTCTGAGAGCTGAAAGGAAATTAAAAAACAGATTATCAGCAGATTCTGATATTCATTAAACAACAGACACCCTGATTTTCCCCAAGAGAAACAAAGTAAACAAGTAAATATAAGTTCTACACATAACCAATTAAGTTACATACCAACTATATAACCCGTAACAAAATAACCCTAATATTTAAGATGAAGTCCCATCGTTCATCCAAGCCATTTACTATGTTTTTCTGCAAGATATCCGGTTGTACAAGAAACGATTTTTAAAGAATCACATTCACTATCTGACCAATAGTTACCCTGTAAAGCCACCACCAAGAAACTTTGCCCAAGTCGTTAAATTCATTTAATGACAGAACCCTTCATACCTTTTCTATTCATGTACTCAATTTGTTTTATAGATACCCCGTTGGAGATGAGAGGGTATGTAATAAAAAAAAGCATTGTATAACCAGGTTCATCTTACTCTTTATTCAATAACCCATGCCCCAGGAGACATTTCTTTTTGCAGATGATTATAAGCAGTTCTAACAGAGGACCATAGCCATATTCTTAGACTGCCATCTTTATGACCAGAATTCATTGTTTTTAAAAATTGTTTCATCTTAAATATACGACCAATAGAGCCCTGCCCCTACACCTACACCAACACACCTGATTTTCCTTCTTTTGTTTTAAAAAAAAATATCCTTAAAAATCAATTTAAGTCTACAAGATACACAATAGCGGAGTAAAAGATTTTCAATTATTGAATGCATACACCCTATTTTCAGGAAATATTATAACACTGGGATGATGTGGGTCATATATTGCCTCTTAACACCTTAATCCCAAATCAGATACATTGTATTGAAGCTAGTATCTAATGCTGACTTATTTTATCATCTAAAGGGAAGATAAAAATTATGACATGTGAATATAATTCTAAAACTCATTTTACTTTTAGGTTATCCAACTGTAAAAAAAAACGTATGACCCCTTGAACTTGTATTTACCAAATCTATTTCTTTGTGTTATTGTTCATACATCTGTATTACTTACTCCTGGTAGGCATAATCAGTTTAAAACTAAATATTGTTTAAATTAATTAACCTCCCACCAAGAAAATTAGTTTTAAAGAAGATAAACATGTCAGTTGATTATGGACGACTCAAGCTGTACAATTTGCGAAGTCGGGAGAAGGACAACGCGGCAATATGTCACTTGAATGATTCTTAATTAATATCGTGGGAACACTCTCTGTATAACTGTTTTGGCCCTGACCATAATCCAAACTATAAAAGAAGCCAGAGATGAAATATAAGTCATAATTACTTCTTGCTAATTCCATGGCAGACCACCCTTCACATCTTCGATGGCGATCATTTAATGAGTAGGTTAAACTTTTCAGAAGAAGCTTGAAGAGACCCCCATTTGTTTCTAGATGTTTGGCTTCAGAGTCATCGACCAAGTCAGCCAGGGTAGCTAGGGTAACTAAAAGAATGGAATCACTGCTGGATTTTAGGTAGGGCAAAAGCACCTCAACAAATCCAATCTTCCTCAGCTCAGTATTGCAGTTTTCGCTTTGAGCAATATTGTGAATTAAGGATATATAGTGATCAAGAACTTCGTCATCATTTCCCTGTGATTAAAAAGATAAATGCATTGTACTAAAACGTTAAGACAAAAGACAAGTAAAATCACACGATATACTTTTATTCGACCAGGCTCTTTCTAATAACATTTTCTCGTATGAAATTATATCAAGAACTAATGTATCGATTCGTTTACTCCATCTAAACCATTATATAAAATATTTCTATTTTGCAGAAATGAAATTAAAATTCACAGTAGTAGTTTAACTGCAAAAACATGATTTCTCCATAATAAAAAAAATTCAATTATCATCGATATAGTCATAGATGCTGGAAAATTGTTCATTGTCATTCGGAAACAAACTTTACCATGATCAAGTCTATAAGTGAACAGTTCACTATTGAATTGATACAAAAATTTACGAAATCTATGATTACATACCCGCATGTTGTCCTTCAGATGACTTGACGTCAGCCTCTGTAGAGCCTCCAGGATATGGGGCAGGAATTTTCCATGTTCCACCAGTAAGTGACAGTGCCTGACATTAGCATCAGTAAAGTTCAGCAGTGTTGTCAGACAACTGATAAATGGCTTCGATATTCCAAGGATCAATTCATTTTCCTCATCATAATATCCTTTATTTAAACAGAACACAACTACATCACAGGCAGTTTTCACTCCGCTAAATTTGACAAACACATCTCCAAGCTCTTTTTCAAACTGATGATTAATTTCTAAGCTTGCATAATGTAAAGCAGAATCGTGTCTTCCGAGATCTAATGCTGCCTGAACAAAATCTTCATCAAAAAATCCATTTTCATTAAAGTGTCCATTAATGTCCGAAAGAATATGAAGATTTTTTTCAAGAGATTTGAACGTGTTGGTTTTCTTTTCTTCAATTCCGTTCTCTGTCAGTACGATACTTTTCTCTGACATTGACTCTGTTTCCTCTAAACTACTCTCTTCCAATTGCTGATCGATTGTCAGATTGTTCGATGTCATTTTAGAATGTTTTTCTAACACATCTTCGTCAGTCGATAAGGTTTGAATTTGTTGGACAACAATTGTTTGTTCCCTCTTGGACGTTAAGGATCCCATCTTTTGATATATGTATAAAATGTACAAACCATTCCTTTTCAGGGTCATGTTCAGAATCATTAACAAGAATTATACATACAATACCATTTTATAAGTAATATCACTGAATGTAATTTTCTTTTGTGTTTATGTATAATAGTACAGTATGTATATTATAATACGAATAATATTTTGTAAAGACAACACGTGAAACTCACAAGTTGGCTTAAAGGGGCATGGTCACGGTTTTTGTCAACAATTATTTTTCCGTTTTTAATGTTTACAATGCTTCAGTAAAACATTCATAATAGTCAACCAAAATTTGAGTGTCAGTGGTCGAGTTATAAGCGAGATACAGAGCTCAATATTCTTTGTTTTGTAAACAAAGCTTTTGTTTACATTTTGACTGTTGATAAGAAAAGTCCAGATTTAGACCTAAAATGAATGTGACAAACGCTAGGAACTGTTTATCTATGTTCAAAATGAATTAGCAGATAGAAAAAAAATCAGAGAAGAGCTCTTACCGGTATATTGAACCAATGTACACAAAAAACATGGCACGAGCCCTATTTACATAACAAAGAATTGTCAGCTCTGTACCTTGCTTATAACTCTACGACTGACACTCAAATGTTGATTGATCATTAGAAATGCATTACTAAAGCATTGTAAACAGTAAAAATAGAAATATAAAATTTGACCAAAATCGTGACCATGCCCCTTTAAACTGATCAATCTTATTTTGAAATAGTTGCGTGGTTAACCAATGAGAGAAGACTAACAGTTAAGATATAATATATCCTCCACACTCATGGCCATCGCCCGTTTTTTCTATAAATATCTTTTTCACTTAAGCAAATGAAAATCAAATCACTGAACATTTAAACCAGCAATTGACTTTTAAAATCACTATAAAAGATTTATCTCGATCCCCTATTGTAGCCCCATCCTTTCACACAAGTTTCAGCTTTTTAGAGCTGATCGGTTTTTGAGAAGAAGATTTTTGAAAAATACTAACACATTTTCAATAATTCCTAACTATATCAACTTGAAGAGGGTCTGACTCTTCATTTAACATCCTTGAATCTCCTTTACCTAATAATGTTTTGTATCATGTTTTTTTTTAGAGCTGATCGGTTTTTGAGAAGAAGATTTTTGAAAAATACTAACACATTTTCAATAATTCCTAACTATATCAACTTGAAGAGGGTCTGACTCTTCATTTAACATCCTTGAATCTCCTTTACCTAATAATGTTTTGTATCATGTTTGGTTGCTATTGGCCCAGTGGTTCTGGAGAAGAAGTCGAAAATGTAAAAAGTTTAGAGATAGACAGACGGATGGACTGACGCCGGACAAAAAGTGATCAGAAAAGATCAATTGAGCTATTAGCTCAAGTGAGCTGAAAAGTCATACTTGTCTAGATTCACTAGTGAACCATGCTGCGCCTGTCTTTAAAGAGTGATAATGAGACTGTGGAGGTGTTTTTCAGCTGGTGATACTGAAATTATTATGACATGTCTTCGGAATGGTTGAAAGGATTTAGTCCATTTCTCTCTGCCAAATTGCGGGAGTGGAAGCTATTCTAAAAAGATTTTTTGGAGTTTAAAAGGTGACTAGGACCCTGTCGTGAAAAAAGAACAATATCCGTTAAAAAAAAGTAAATTTGCATCCCTGGGCAGAGGACAGGAAATCAGTAAAATATACTTTTGATAGTTTTCATATGGTTTTACTGATGAAATATTTTCACAAAATACACAGTTCATGATATTGACTTCTAATCGTCTTTCTTAACATAAGTCTAAAACAACCATGTTAAAAACTTCACATAGATAAAAACTTTGAGCGTGATAAAGTATTAAAAATACACTTGTATGCTCAAGAAGACCTTCAGGCTTCACAAACAAATTTTTATTTTACTCAAATATCTGACGAGGGCTAGATGGTCGTGGCCTATTCTAAGTTATCTACTTCGTTTAGACGAAGAGCATTTCATAAAGACATAGAAAAATATTCATATTTTAAGCCAAAGTATATTTTAATTTTTCTTTACTATACTATAAATGATATTTTATGGCCAAATATATATCATATTTAAAACGTTTAAGGCAAAGCTCATGGGTGTTTTATTGAGCACCTAGTCTCTTTAAATGAAAAAACTGAAAATAAATCCTCCTCAATCTATTTGATTGTGAAATTGTATTAAAACCTTTAATATTTCAGATTTTGAAAGAGTTGATAGAAATTATTTGACTCTTGACTCATTGAGAGCCAGCAATTGGTAAAAAAAAGCAATTGGTAAAAAAAAATCATGATGTTTAATATTTAATAATATTATTTTTATAAATTTTGATAACTTATTGAACACTAGAGTATTTTTAACTAGTTGATTACAAGTGAATTTCTATACCAATGCATTTTTATGATGTTTCAAGTTAAAATTAATCATTCAACTTAAGTCTCATCTACCTCGTTCTTTGTCGATGAAATTCAACCTGTCTTTGTGAAGTTAGCCTTCAGAGCATGTGTAATATGTCGTGAATGACAATGATCACGTGGTATATGTTGTAATCAAAACATTGTTCCCAAACATCGTCTCATCTAATCTACAAGAAAACGCTTATTGTACCACAGTGATCAATGTGTACATAATTGGTTTTAAGTTATGTCAGTTTTAGTCAGTTTACAGTTAAAGATTGTTGTTGTTTCAGTTAAAAATAATCAAGTTACTTTAAACTTATAGATTTATTTTGATTTTGCAAACAGTCATTGAGGACAATTGCAATGAAATTAAAGCATGATGATAATTTCCCTGCACACAACTCTTTACAAACAGTTAGACATTTGTAATACAAATGTCGGTAATTCACTAAAAGGGACCAATTGTTAAAATAAAAAATATAATTGTTATAACGTTTGCTTGTTAGGTGTTGAAAGAACTAAAGTACTTTTCAGAATTTTCTATTTGAGAATACTAAAATAAAGGAATTTACAGCAACATATGTCAGGAGAACTCAATTGCTTCTATTGAACTCAACACATATAACCGGTAAAATAACAGGAATTAAGTTTCATAAATGTGGACTTGTAAATTTGGTAAAAGTGAAAATGGTATTTCAAAAAATTACAGGCGATGAAAAGAATATTAATGGACATATCTCTTCTCTGAAATTATTTGCACTTCCAGTTAAGATAAATATGTCAATTCTTTTCTGCACCGGTAATCAAATAATGCAATAACACTCAGAGGTGTTAGTACTTTTTTAGCCTGTAGAAGAGCTCGCCCCTTTTACTGGCGATGACTAATTTCAAAATGCCCTGTGGTGTTGATTGCATGTATCTTTCATTAATGATATTCACGAACGCAGTAAAATAAGATAATATTTGGTTGTATTTAATACCAGTATACCGGGAGCCAAAGAATAATTATAATTTGTTTTTAACTAGCTGATCATGGTGTAATTATTTTCTTTCTCCAATAAATATAAAATATTGTCCATTGAAAGTATTTAACACAATTTGCAGCTGCAGTACAAAGCACAATTGACAGCTTCGCAAAGTAAAGATTACATTCAATAAATTTGTCAGGAAAATTTATTTAGAAAGTCAGTGTCATGGCACTTTTTGAGTTTAAGATAAATATCAGGTCATCAATATATTGGGAATCTATTTACTATGTTGCAAGTTGAATTTTCTCAAGTTGAATGTTTCTATCTGTTAAATGCAAAAATATAAAATTATTCAATTAAAATGAGCAAGCTGCCATAACTCTATTAGGAAGTTGTTGAGGGCTTGTAATCAGCTGCACAGATTGAGACTGTGCATCTGGCTTTGCTTCTTTCACTTTTGGATTCCATTGTTTGTTTCTGTTATTGAGCATCTTGACCCACCTTTATTTTGAATAGAGTACTCAGGAAAAATAAGTCCTTTTTTAATCAAATTTCTAACCTATTAATACATTCCTTTGAGAGAGTTAGTAACAACTCGATAAAACTTCCTCTTTGTTTGAGTTCAAAAAAAAGCACAACTAATGTTCTCTCTGCCTCGCTGTCATACATGATGAAGGGTGGTTTGATGCGCTACCAATCCTCTTGGATCCAAATATCAAAAGAAACACTTAACAAAACAATGTTCCATTTGTGGAAACAACAATGGATATTGCTTGAGAGTATACATTTTCCACTTTAGGTATCCCTGTACGTACATGTATGTTACACAGACAAAAGAAAATTATGAAGTGTGATTTCACTTACCAACGTTGGAATGTTCTCTTGCTTAAATTAAAGGCTCTGACTCAATTCTTTGAAGATCAATCCTTTAAAAAAATCATTATACCAAGCTTAATTTTAAACAATATTTGTTAGACCAAGCATAGAAATCCTGAAATCCAATAGAGTGTAGTCATAATCTATTTTTCGACTTCTGTTAATCGATATTGTCATGGCAATATTTGATTAAGCTTTAAAAAACAATAGAGAGATTGTTCATTGTGATGTACATTGGAATAATGGAATAATCGGCTGCAATGTCTACACATATATAATTTAAAACAAAAAGATCTGGAGAGAACCTGGCACACCTTCCAAGAAAACTTGAGCAAAACCAGTGGCGGGTGCAGGATATATAACATATTTAAATTGAGGTAAAATTTAACGTCAAGATCTAGTAAATGAAAGGAGCCTACAGGCTTATGAGATTCTTTCAATAATGCTTCATAACAATAGTTTTGTTTGATAGGGTGTATCGGGGCTTAGCTTTTTTAATGAGCACGATGAAAAATCTTGTACGGGAAACAGATTCATCAAATCAGTTATGACGTTATAATGGTTCTAGCACCAAACAGACATACTGGAATCATTTATAAGATCTTGAACTTAAAAAAATCGAAGGAAATTTGAAACATGGCAATACATTTGTATTACTTTACTTGTATATCAACTGTCGATCTACATGCTTAATAAAGTACTCACAATGCGTTGTTATGGGAGGAATTACAAGATAAATCTTAATCAGTTAACTGAAAAATGTGACTGAATCGTTATTACAGGTAACTGAAAGACATAGATCTGCCAATCTGTCACCTTTTCAGACCTTTCAGTTAATATTCAGTTGACTATATGGTGCATATTCAGCTTGTACTTTTTTACCTAACAATTGGCCATAGCTTAAATTAATGGTTCTTAATAGAGCTCGGACTATGCATGCCAATCAAACTCGAAAAAAATGTTTCACCTTTCTTTTCAACTCCACTGAAGTCATCGTACAAGATTGTGGATGGTATGTTGGGGTGCTAACCCTCATTGATCCAAATGTTAAAAAAGAAACATTTGACGAAAATGTTCCAATGGATAAACATCAATGGATATTACCTGAGATTATACTTTTCCACATATGACATTTGGTATATCTGCACGTATGTTACATTGACAAAAGATAATGATGACATGTGATTTTACTTACCAAAGCTATGTTGAAATTCCTGTTTGTGATATATTTTCATAGAATGTTCTCTTGCTTAAATTATATTCACTGACTCATTTCATGGAGGACCAATCCTTAGATAGCTAGCCCTAACCCTAGAAAGTCACTTGCAACCGGCGTTTTTTTTAAATGACCAGGCATTTAATTTGGGTCTGAAATTCAATAGAATTTAGTCATAATCTGATATGCAACTATGTGTCTTGGCAATATTCAGTCAGTCTTCTTTTTTAAAGTAAAGAGATAATTGATACTCAGAGTTTAACATAACAAATCAATATTTAAGTGTTTGCCAAATAGATAAGGCGATTAAAAAATCAAAATTTAAGATAGGTTTTATCAAATTTCAAACTTTTGGAACGCTGAGTGTTTATTTTTCTGAGAATTTGGCTTACCATTTTATAAAACTTGAGTACATATTAAGGTATATCTGTTTACGATGTGTCAAAAACACGAGAGGCAGAAACATTGTTCTGAATAAATATGCATGTGCTATGGTTGTATTTCTGGGGACCTACTCACAAAATAATTGTACGTCTACGATTACACCTTCAACGACAAACATACGTTTAGGTTTATTGTGGTATTCACTAACGCTATTGTAAGATCAAAACGTTATTATAATTTTTGAATCTAGAGAATATATGTATAATTATGTGTTATTTTATGAATAAATTTCAATTTGATACTTCTCAGAATTAGTTTGAAATTGCTTTAATCGTATAGTCAAGCAAATAAATTTAATGAACAGATCAAAGCTTGTCATTGAAACCTTAAAAAAGGCATTAACCTAAAAGACGCGTCAACATCTTCCTGGACATTTAGGACATGATATTCTGACTAAAAATCACCCAGGTAGCACAGACATATCAATAACTGGTAACTAAAAAAATGAAAGATATATTTTTTTTCATAAACATTTTACTAGGGTTAGATTTCTACATCCCATGTGGAAGCCCATGTATCAATTTTATCTAGATCAGCTGTTAATTTAAAAAAATGCTGCTTTGTTAACATCATTATCTACAACTATAAACAAAGAGGTATCATCCGCAAACAATCGTGTATTATTAACCAGATATTATCAGATATGTCATTAATATAAAGAGAAAAAGAAAAGGAACCAGAACAAAGTCTTATGGGACTCCTGTATATATAGGTCTAAAGTTTGAATGAAACACATC
This sequence comes from Magallana nippona, assembly GCA_033439105.1. Classification (NCBI taxonomy): domain Eukaryota; kingdom Metazoa; phylum Mollusca; class Bivalvia; order Ostreida; family Ostreidae; genus Magallana; species Magallana nippona. The sequence continues at coordinate 6,283,260 of CM065922.1, forward strand.
TAGTACTATTCTTTGCAATAGATATAATTATCAATCCATTTCAACAAAATATCGTTTATTCCATATGACTAGCTAGCTTAAAAAGCAAACCTTTGTGCCATCCTTTTCGAAAGCCTTTGAAAAAACGTTAAAAATACCCCTGATATATTTACCTTTATCTGAATTATATAATATAATAAATTTCCACTAATTGATTGACAGTTAAATCATTTGGTTGAAAACCTGATTAGTATTGTGTAAAGATATAATTTCCTTACAACAAAGTCGTAAATATATTTAAGAATATTTTTTTCATAATTATTTGCAAACTGTACTGGTTATGGATATTGGTCTCTATGTATTGACAGAATATGGATATTTTTGTTATCTGATCACACCCCGAACATGGTTATCATCTCATGATATTCAAAGAATTATTTATTATTACTTGTATTTATATCATATTTATATGTTATTCAAATGTTGTATAATTATGCAAACTCCGCTTGCGCCCAAACAGTAGAACGCCATTTGCATCATTGATGCTCAACATGTGATATGATTATAAAATCTTCCTGTTATAAAAGGGACTTCATTATAAGCATAAGAATATCCAGGGGGGAAATGGATTTTTATTTATACAGGATCTACATCTAATATACCACATTGTCCAGATATTTTGTATTATGACTTCATTAACGTCAAGATCTAGTAAATGAATTGTGCCTACAGGTTTACGAAATTCAAGATATAAGTTCGTTTAATGATGCTTCATAAAAATAGCTTTGTTTGATCGGTAAACACAATGAAAAATCATATTTTAAACTATCATTTTCTATGAAATATGAAGAAATTAAGTAACAAATCTCGGAGTTTTGCCCCTTTTTGACTAATGAAAGCCTACAGTATCTCCAAAAACGGCATTAAACAAGATATTGACCTCCACTTTAAACTGACGCCAAATTGAATATAGGTATCGGGATTACTTTTTCCATAATTTCATATCGAATGTCAAAATATTTCTACATAATTCCTTTAAAGCCGTAAAGAACAGGAAAAAAGATTCACCAAATCAATTATGACGTCATAATGGTTAGCACCAAAATGACACTCTGGCATAATTTACTAGATTTTGACCTTAAGCTGATTTTATCATGCCTATTGTTGCTCAGGTGAGCGATGTGGCTCATGGGCCTCTTGTTATCAAAGGTATGTTCTACTTCAGTCTATCAAAATTGAAGAGACATTGTTTATGTTTACTACGGTGAATTTTCAAGGCACGTAGTAACAAGAATTTTGTCCCCCCCAATTGTGGACTATCGATACATGTATATATGTGCATGATGTACATATCTAATGTATAAGCTTAAATGGTAACGTAGACGCTGATTATTCTGTTACAATAATCACTTAAAGTGTTCATGCTGGAACTAAGACTAACTCCATAGATAGAAACAGTACATGTATAATTGTATAATTGACATCGAATTCAGCAAACGACCTTACCAGCAAAAGGATAATCTCGCAACATTGGTAACTCAAGCAAGCGCAAATGCAGCTTATTTGTGAATCATATTTCAAAATACATACTTAAAACTCGTATATTCATCAAATAATATACATGTATTGGCGTGTCGAGCCACCTTAAGAAAAACTAAATAAACTAATGCATTTAAGGAAACAGTACTGAAACTTTCCTCATTATTTCCATATATGACCATATGTTTTCTCATCAATTTGACGTATTATGAAGTGTGATTTGACTTACCAACGTTAAGCTTAAATTCCTGTTTGTGATTTATTATCGGTAAATGTTCTCTTCTTTGAACAATATAAATATCTATATCTAGAGACCAATTCGGGGGAAAACCCCATTTGAAGGTGGTCATGAGACCAGGTATTTAAATATTAAATTTCCAATATCCAAACAAAACTTGAAGTGTATTTAAATATCCAACTTCTGTGACATTGGTTTTAACTTTTAATCGATAATAACAACATGCCCTAGAAATAACGTTTTAGGTTCCCCTTTTATCAAAGGTAAATCTACAGTGATCTTTTGTTGTGATCTAAGTTGTAGAGACATTCATAATACGGTCAATTACGGTGGATTTTACAGGCACATAGCAACAAGTAATTTGCCCCCTCCTTCCAACTGTAGGATGTCGATACTTGTATGTACATATATATACACACCTAATATATAAGCTGATGTAGCAACGTGGACGCGTGATATTTCATCATAATATGGTCACTTAGCTATAGCATGCTTCAGCTGAATCTTAAACGAAAGTTACATTCACAAACGTAATATCTCTCTGAATTATTAACAATTGAATTCGGGATTCGACAGTACCAGCAAAAGGTTAATTTTGCAACAATGGTAGCTGAAGCAAGCGAAAAATGGAGCTTTTGGAACAACGGTCTTTGCTAGTGTCGATTTTGTTTCAATTAAGTTCGAATGAAATCGAGTAAATATACATTTATTAATGTACTGTGTACTAAATAAATGTGTGGAAATAACTGATATGTCGTGACAAACCCCCTTATCCGTTGTAACAAGTAAATGCCATGTTTTCGGAGATAAGAATCGTAAATACTATTCATCTAAACACAGAACTGGAAACTGTTTGCACTGTTTGGCTTGAAAATCTAAATGGGAGTCCAAAATATATTTATATTCTTTATATGGATTTTCTTCACTACTCAAGGTAAAGTTATGAGAAAATTTCACAAAGTAAAAAATAAACTGTAGATCTGTATGGTTTCCCTCCTTCTTAATCTGTATTTGATACAGGAATCAAAATCGATTTCCTCAACAATATTGGATACTTTTTGGGCTTCAAAAGTTAACTTTTTGAGTATATTAAAAAAACAATTACAAAACTATCTCAACGTTAATATTTCAAATCTCTTTGGAGAAGATCAGTCAAAATTTCCGGAAGCCAAATTAGCCAAATAATTTGCACTAGAATCGTTTGGTATCTATTTTTCTTTGATATATCAATTTCCAACACTTTTTTGTTTCATTTAAATTTGCATAGGTATAAGGCATAATTAACACTGCGCCGGATAATTATGCCAGTGCCAAGGTGGCATTTTTGCACCCACTTAAGCTGCATATATCGAAAAATTTAAATATGTCATATGATAGACCATTGCTTAAAAAGTGTATAACCAAGTTTGTTTTTGATGTGCATCACGTATCGGGTGATATATTTACCTTTAAAAAATAAATTCCTACAGGAAAATAGTTTTTCCCACAGGAAAAACAATTTTCCTATAGGATATTTGGCATTTCCTACGGAATATAAGAACTTCCTATAGGAATTTAAATTCCGATAGGATTTTAACAAAACTCCCATAGGATTTTACAATCTAATTGGAAATCTTAATTTCCTATAGAAAAACTATCTGTATGAATCAAATTCCTGCAGGAGATACTTTTCTCCTACAGGAAATATAATTCCTATAGGATTTTTAGAAAATCCTAAAGGATTTTCAATATATCCTTTAGGAAAATTCTTTCTCCTATGGGATTTATAATATTCCTGTGGGATATTAATTTTTAAAGGTAAATATCTCACCTGACAGGTGAGCCACTCTAAAAACAAAAGTGTTTTATACCTTCTAGATAATGGTATATCATATGGTATATATGGATTTTAACTGCATCTTAAGCGGGTGCAAATATGCACTGGCATAATTATTGCCTCTGGCGATTATTTTAATGAATAAGAGGCCCATGGGCCACTTCGTTCACCTTAGCAACAATAGCTATAATAAAATCAGCTTTATGAAGTCATATTCAAAATATCTGGACAATGTAGTAGAATAGATCCTGTATTGAAAAAAAAACATTTTTTTCGGATATTAGCTTGTTAAATGTTAAACCCCTTTTGCAACAGGATGATATCATAGTTATAACACATATTGAGCATTGCAGTTCTGAAGAATACTTCATTAACATATAAACCTACATCAAACGTTGAAGAATTAAGAAACAACAATATGTCAAGATGCTTGTATATAAGTAATACTATGCATCATAACATTTAAGTTTTTGAAAATAATTCAAAAATGTTTTCTATGTGAATTTGAACTCCATAATGTGGCCCCACCCTGCCCCCAAAGTTCACGATTTTGAAAAAACTTGAATATACTCTATATGAGGTTGCTTTAAGGTAGCAGCTTTATTAAGATTTTTCATTTTTTCTCTATATATTACAGTAACTATGAATTTATTTGATCTCCCCCTCCCTTATGGCTCCACCCTTCCCCTGTGGATAATGATTTGAACAAACTTCAATCTATACCACCTGAGGATGCTTCACACAAGTAACATCATTTTTGGCCAATTGGTTTTTGAGAAGAAAAATTTAAAATTTTTCTGTATTTATTCCTATTAAAAGATTCGACCCCCCCCCCTTCTTTGTTGCCCCACCCTAACCCCGGGGATCATGATTTGAACAAAATAGAATCTACACCAACTCATGATACTTCCACACAAGTTTCAAGTACCTTTTCTTGCCAAATGGTTTTTGAGAAGAAGATTTTTGAAAAATACCAACAAATTTTCAATAATTCTTAACTATCTCCTCTTGAAGAGGAAGTGGTCCTTCCATCAAAAAAAAAACTTGAATATCCTTTACCCAATGATGCTTTGTGTCAAGTTTTGTTGAAATTGGTCCAGTGGTTCTAAAGAAGAAGACGGATATGTAAAAAGTTTACGAACGGACAGACAGACGGGCGGACGGACTGACGCCGGACAAAAAGTGATCAGAAAAGTTTATTTGATCTTTCAGCTCAGGTGAACTAAAAATGAATATCGTTTTGTATTATGTCAAAGCTTGCTCAGTTTATGGCAAAACTCTTGCGGAATGTCTGCTAGATGTACAACATGGAGTCTGTCAGCAATATTCTCATATAACCATTTGTACCAACGACGGGAAGGTCCATAACGGTAGGTACTCCTACAGTAATCACAACCTCTTGTATGATTGATCGATCGGTGTCAACATGTCCAGTTTTACCTTTACAACTCTGTCTTTTGGTCAGGTGTTTGTGACTATCAGAGGGCTATCTGTGATGCGTTTTACGTTCACAATGAGACCCTATCAGTCATAGGAACTGGTTCAAACGGCGTGTGTCAAAGTATCATCCACCACAGTACATCTACATCACCCCGACCTCTCAGCATTACAGAGACCAGAGTGTTCGAAGCAATTGCTCAGGGAATAGACAGTCGACTCCTGAGAACTCAGTCGAGTGGGAGAGAAGTTTCGGAGGCCATCAAAATTTTCTCAAAACAAGATCACACACATGGTATATACATCAGAAACCCAAGTTGCTGGGCGCATGATCTTGATTTAACTTGCATTTCACCTTGGAACAGCAAAGGTCACACTCGTAGAGCGGGGACGCTTATTTCTCCTCGCCATGCCGTCTGGGCCAGACATTACAACATACCTGTCAATACTACCCTGCGATTTGTCGATATGAATAATAAAGTGGTGGAGCGGAGGATAATTCAGTCTATCGCTCTTCCAGTTCCTGCGCATGCCAACTATATGGGTGGCTACGACATGGTAATTGGACTTCTGGATCACGATGTTCCTTCCTCGGTCTCTTTTGCTAAGGTTTTGCCAAGAAATTTTACTAAGATTTATGGCAACCATTTGCACCATGCTCTTCCGGTTTTAAGCACTGATTACGAAGAGAAAGCTCTAGTTGACGATTTGAATGCAATGAATAATAACATGGTAAGCCTGTCAGCCCCCATTTTGTCATACCGCTACGCTTACTATGAGAGTAAAATTGTAGGTGACAGTGGCAATCCAAGCTTTTTCGTCATAGACAATCAATTGGTGCTCTTATTTGTTTTCACGTATGGGGGCGCTGGATCGGGGACGTCCGTTCAGTACCATTATGACGACATTAATGACGCAATGCATTCTTTGGGAAGCAGACATTCCTTAACAGAAATCAATCTATCTCAATATGCCACCGAGTCACAGATAACCAATGTGTTTGGTTAGACATCTCTTGTAATTCATTGAATTTCTTAGCTGTAATGTAATTCATCATTACAATGTAGACTGTTATTTCATAAATCTGAATAAACAAATGATATGCACATCAATTCCCGCGTTCTGGTACTGTGTTTATCAAAACTATAAACGTTGGTTTGTTGTAAAAATGATGAGTAGCACTTTAAGTCTCAGCTGGTATTCCGATTCCCTGAATAGATTTGGATTAAGCTACGATGAAGCTTTGGTCAACCCTGGAATGGACCACTCGGCACCATTGCTCTCGGCGGACACGTTACACCCTATAGATTGGTCTAAATGCCTCGCCTGTCCCTTAAAGCAATGCAAGTCGAATGTGTTAATGACAATAGAACTAACTCTGATAAGTTTCAGTTCAAACACTTTTTATTATTAAAATTAATGTAAGATTATTATACAAAGCACAATGAGAGTCGCTATACTGGAGGTTCAGTTCTACCCAATCTGGGGTTGAACTCTAGACCTGCGGAACCCACCTTCCTAGCAGTGCGCGACCAGCGCGCCTACCAATTCAAATTATAGTTTATTGTGCATAAACAATAAACAAACATCAAGGACACGATGAATTTTTAAACAGACAGTAAGATGGCATATTTGATGGCATAGTTGTCTAATGCATCAAAGTTTAGAAGTTTTAATGTTTGTACAGCATAATAATAAACCAACACGAAACAATGTGTAAACACGAGATCACGTAATTACGTAAACTAACGTGATAAAATGCGTTTTACAGTTTTTACGAGTGACGTTGGAATCAATCCTCAAATTATACTGAATCTAGTATTCTTATTTAACAATACATTAATAGAATTATTCCAATAATATAAATAACCTTATTCAGTAATGTTAATTGTAACAATAAATTAATAATACATGCATTTAAAAAAAAACTATCTATGATCAGCAATGAATATAAGTACAGGTATCTATAAATGATTACTTGTTTACTTCGTCGGGAGAGCAGACAAATGATTTTAATGTGTAGCAATATTCAATTTGTCTGCTAACCTAACGGCAGTTATATTTATGACGTCAAATTCAAATTTCAATAATATTCTATCTCAAAATATAATATAAATAATGTTTATAATAACATATACAAAAATAGTAGTACAAATGAGTAAAAATATAAATGATAGTGTGAACAGTCCCAGCTTTATAGCTTTATTATATAACAAAGATTTACGTATGACAACAGATTATTGTAGGCTACGAAGATGAGCACTGAACAGTTTGATACGAACATAGAAAAATAAGGCTAGTTTTCTTTACTATAAAATATACAGTACACACACAGGAATTGTGTTTTCACGTGTATCAGATTTGATACTTTTGAATGATAGATAAAAGTAAACCGTATTTATTGTGACGGTTGTAGTTTTTGGTGATGTCAAATACCTCCATACAAGTTAACCCAGTAATGATTTTCGTGCTATCAGTTTTGGCGATTCGTTATTAACAGCAAAGATATATCAAAGTTTGCACCCAACCCTGCTATAATGTATCAAACCAATAAAAGGTCTGTATACTTTAATTACAATGTACATCCACTCACATCTAAAAAATATTAAATTGTCAAAAGAACTATATTATTGTACCTGTAGCTACTAACGTGACAGATCATCTGCAATAAATTTCTCTTTACAAATTAAGGGAGGATTAATCTTATGCAAAGGGACCACTCAATAGTTAAATAGTTAAGTAGCTCTACTTAATAAAATTCAAAAAATGTTAGGACAAAACCTTAAGGACGATCAGGGAAGAACAGCACAAAAATAGTATATAGTTTTTTAGGTTTTTTTTTCATTTAATTAAAGATCAAAAGTTATATGAGAGCTCTGTCTCATTCTTAAAACATCTGAAAGATTCAAATAGCTTTATATTAACAGAAAACATTTGATTACAATTCTCATCCTCTTTGTATTTCCCATAATGTGGTGGATCCTGTCTGAATAAACAAGTAAATATTTACACCAGGGTATCCTCCAAGGCAAATGTAAACTTGGCCAGAGTCAGAAGATCTTTTATCTTCACCATTTCATTCAGCGTTTTGTAGAAAAAGTCTGGAGACTGAAAAAGGAAATAATATCATTTTTAAAAAACAGAGTGCAATGACAAATATAAAAATTAGGGATGGCAATTTCTAACCGGTAAACAGGTTACTCGGTCGGAACGATGATAACCAGTTACAAAATAATCAGTTAGTGGTATAAAATAAATATCATTAATCGGTTCCTCATATACATAAAATAAAAACATAGGTAATCACAGAATACAAAGCTCACCGAGACGAGGCATTATCTTTATGAGGCATCACCTTTATTAGACCACCTTTATCATATTATGTGAAAATCATAGTTAATGATCTTGGATACTGGATACTGTAGTGTGGTTCAACACAATATTGTATATCATATGATACAAAATTGTCTGATAATCTTATTATATGTCAATTTCAAACAGTATTGAATGATACAATGTTTATCAATACACTATAATTATAAAAAATGATATTTCATCCTATGATACTATACAATATTGTGTCATATGATAGTAACTGTAATATATCATGATACAATATGACATGGTATCATATGATATAACACTGTATCAATATATGATATTGTTTCATATAATATGATACAATGCTGTATTGTGTTATACTTAATTGTATTATATCACATAATACAAAATCATAACATATTTTATAATACATTAATTTTACCTCTTGTTTCAGAACTTGTAGAAATGCAATCTCAATTCCTGTCAGTGAAGAAAACTTGGAACTACAACAAATATTGAGGAATTTTAATTTAACAATATTATGAGTATACATGTAATCGCTTGATTTCCTAGAAACTGGGTGACTTTTAAACCAAATCCACAAAAATTAATATGCATGAATATTAATCAAATTGAAAATTCAATAACAACCACTAGTTCTATTACTGCAAGGTTGCCAAAGAGTTGCACATAATGGCATTTATTTGGTACATGAAATCATAAAACTGTGAAACCTTACAGGAGGAGCTCACCAGAGCTGAGATTAATTGTAGCAGTTTGCTGTTTACCATACTTGTTTATTATATTTGAGTAAATAATGATTCACCTGTAGTGATTTTTCTGTTTACCTGGGCAATTTGTGATGATTAATCCATCTCAGGACATCAGTTTCTTTCCAGTTTTTCACCACTTCTGATGCCTGAATTTTGGTATTGGGTTTTGAACTTGATGTCTCTGCTTTCTATTATGAAAAAAGGTACATATTAAATGTTAAAGATTTTTTCAAAATGTGACATTTTTTCAAAATTTGACGGATTTTAATTTAATTTGCGGAAAAAGATAAGTTAGACTTTGATGTCTCAGATAACATTGCTATAATGTAGTGGTTTGACATATCAACCACAACATAGATGCTGGTATCTTAAATCCTTGGGTATATATTTTCAAAGTTTTCTTCAAAAGTTTTAATGCTAGTAAGAAAATTTTCTGATTTTCAAGAGAACCTCTTTGTCACAGACATTTATCTCCATGAACCATTTTGATAATCAATTTTTTGAAATAATCAACAAAAGAGAGGTCTCAGAAATTACGTCATCCCAAACATATATATATATTGAAATCACTGAAAATAAAGTTGTAGCGAATAAAAGTTGGCTTAAGTATCAAACAAGTGGGACTAAAATTATTACATCAACTGTAATGACATTCAGGTACGAAGCATGGGGGGGGGGGGGGGGGGGGGGGGGATTTACATATAAACAAAATTAAAGCGAATTTCCCCCCCCCCCCCCCCCCCCCCACACACACAGATTAGGATTTTCATTATTTTGAGAAGTTGCCCTTTCCTGTCATTTTTCTTTTTGCTTGTTAAGATTATTTGGATGAATCTAAATCTATAACTATAATGTAACTCAAAATATAACTCTGATATACCTAAAAATGTAACTCAAATGTGCCTATATCTATAACTATAATGTAATTCAAAGTATAACTCTGATGTACCTAAAAATGTAACTTAAATGTGCCTAAATCTATAACTATAATGTAACTCAAAGTATAACTCTGATGTACCTAAAAATGTAGCTCATATTTGCCTAAATCTATAACTATAATGTAACTCAAAGTATAGCTCTGATGTACCTAAAAATGTAACTCAAATGTGCCTATATCTATAACTAAAATGTAATTCAAAGTATAACTTTGATGTACCTAAAAATGTAACTTAAATGTGCCTATATCTATACCTATAATGTAACTCAAAGTATAACTCTGATGTACCTAAAAATGTAACTCAAATGTGCCTATATCTATAACTAAAATGTAATTCAAAGTATAACTCTGATGAACCTAAAAATGTAACTTAAATGTGCCTAAATCTATAACTGTAATGTAACTCAAAGTATAACTCTGATGTACCTAAAAATGTAACTCAAATTTGCCTAAATCTATAACTATAATGTAACTCAAAGTATAGCTCTGATGTACCTAAAAATGTAACTCAAATGTGCCTATATCTATAACTATAATGTAATTCAAAGTATAACTCTGATGTACCTAAAAATGTAACTTAAATGTGCCTAAATCTATAACTATAATGTAACTCAAAGTATAACTCTGATGTACCTAAAAATGTAACTCAAATGTGCCTATATCTATAACTATAATGTAACTCAAAGTATAACTCTGATGTACCTAAAAATGTAACTCAAATGTGCCTATATCTATAACTATAATGTAACTCAAAGTATAACTCTGATGTACCTAAAAATGTAACTCAAATGTGCCTATATCTATAACTATAATGTAACTCAATGTATAACTCAGATGTACCTAAAGTGTACCTAATATGTGCCTAAATGTATAACTTAAGAATACCTGAATTTGTTCTCATTTAAACCATAACTATTTTGTAACTTTTTTGTAACTATTTTGTGCCTGATCTTGATTTCTTTTATGAAATAAAGTGTCGATAGTTATATTTTAGTCATGACTTTTTTGTACCTAATTACAGAGGCACAAAAAAGTCATAACTAAATGATGCAACTTTGGAACAGATTAGAAGTAGTGGTTCCAAAGTTGCATGACTTAGTTATGACTTTTTTGTAACTATTGAAGCCTTCAAAAGTCATGACTTTTTTGTAACTTTTTTTGGTATGGGTATTTTCAAAGTTTTCTTCAAAAGTTTTAATGCTAGTAAGAAAATTTTCTGATTTTCAAGAGAACCTCTTTGTCACAGACATTCATCACCATGAACCATTTTGATAATCAATTTTTTGAAATAATCAACAAAAGAGAGGTCTCAGAAATTACGTCATCCCAAACATATATATATATTGAAATCACTGAAAATAAAGTTGTAGCGAATAAAAGTTGGCTTAAGTATCAAACAAGTGGGACTGTAGACAAAGAGTAAATAATCAGTTAAATGTACTGACCTGTGTAGGAGCAGCAACTGTACTGGAAATGACTGGTTTCTCTGGGATGGACTTCTTCTGTCGACTGAGCACTTCTTTAATCAAACCACTCATTTTGCTGTCAAATGGATATTTATCGGTAAACTCGAAAAATAGCTTGGAGCCGATGATGAATCCGAGCCACTCTCTAGCCTGATAATTCCTCTCCATCTTCAGAGGAATTATTGGTTTTCTCAGCTGAAAAGCATATTCTGCCTCTGGAAAAAAAATTTGTTACCATCCAAAATTCAAATGATTAGCTTCAAAGATTGTCAAAACTTTCTATGGTATTTGAAAAAAAATTAGACTACAGCAATTTCTACATACTCATACTGTATTTTCATCTTTAATGTAAAAGATTTTTTGTGATTTGTGTCAATAAATAATTAATTTTTCTTCAAAACACAATGTGCAAACCTGCTCTACAGTTAGGGCTATCCTGGTATTTCTTGGAGTAACATATCAAAACCATGTCTGCACCCTCCACTGCCCGGGCCATGGCATTCAGTGTGGAGCCCTGCATATCATCAATGTCCACCCAGCACTTGATCCCATTGGCTTGAAGATTGTCCCGAATCTTCTTGATTGTATGTTGATTGGCCCATTGGTAGCTGAGCATCACGTGACCTTTACTGTCTCCAGCAGAATTAGATTGTGTCACATCCGTTTCACTCCTACTAAATTCTTTACCTGTATAATGAAGTATTAATACAACATTGTCCATAAAATTCAGAGCTTACCATCTTCTTTAAAAAGTTTAATAAAATATATTTAGCTCGATCATTGCATGTATATCAAGGGTCATTCTGTTAATTAATGTCAATATTTGATGAATGTATCAAGTAGCTATTCCAATGTTGATTTAGTGATAGCTTAAAAACTGCATCTCTGCAAGAAAGTAATATAGCAAAACCTCATTCAGACTTTTTTTATAAATGTTTTGATATAGTATGATCAAGTTCCATTTAAAAAGGTCACATCATCTGTTTAAATATGTGATATCAACTATTTGATCTAATTAAATTGGTTCTGTCACCAATTCAAAAAGGTCACAGGTATCCAATTTATCTTATAAGTTATCCATTATGATTTGTATGATAATAAGTTGTTTTTTAAACAACTAATTAGAACAAGAGGCCCATGGGCCACATCGCTCACCTGTGCAACAAAATATCTGGACAATGTAGTATAATAGATCCTACTTGCACTAAAGTTACAGCTTTTCTAGGCAAATGGTTTCTTAGAAGATTTTTAAAGATTTTTCTCTATATATTCCCATGTAAAACATTTAACCCCCCCCCCCCCAATTTTGATCCACCCTACCACCAGGTATCATGATTTGAACAAACCTGAATCTACCCTACCTGAGGATGCTTCCACACAAGTTTTAGCTTTTCTGGTTGATCGGTATTTGAGAAGAAGATTTTTAAAGATTTTTCTCTTTATATTCCTAAGTAAAAATTTGACTGCCCTTTGTTGCCCCAACTTATCCCTGGGGATCATGATTTGAACAAACTTGAATCTACACTACCTGAGGATGCTTTCATACAAGTTTCTGCTTTTCTGGACAATCAAATTCTGAGAAGAAGATTTTTTTTTAAAGATTTACTCTATATATTCTTACCCCTGGGGATCAATGATTCTAAAAAACTTGAATCTACACTACCTGGGATGCTTCCACACAACTTTCAGATTTTCTAGCCAAATGGTTTTTGAGAAGAAGATTTTTTAAATAAACCAACAAAATTTCAATAATTTTTAATTATCTCCCTTTGAAAGAGGGAGAGGCCCTCCATTTTAACAAATTTGAATCTCCTTCACATAATGATACTTTGTGCCAAGTTTGGTTGAAAATGGCCCAGTTTTCTGGAGAAGAAGTCAAAATGTAAAAAGTTTACAGACAGGCAGATGCACGGACGGACAGCCCGACGCTGGACGAAACATGATCAGAAAAGCTCACTTGAGCTTTCAGCTCAGGTGAGCTAAAATGTCTATTTTTAATGCAATTCTCAATGAGAGCCTGTACATTTATATGCATGCAGCAATCTATCTATATATAAATTAAGACATTTTGCCAATTAACTAAAAGGTGCTTCCACCAGGGTAAGTGCTAATTACACCTTTAATTTGGTATTTCAACACGTGTGATATACGATGTCCGTAAGCTATAATTGAATTTTACTTGATAAGTAATTATTCTAAAATCAATTAAAACCCTACTTTCATTTTCGATAAACCAGCCTGAAATAGCAAAAATGAGAGTAAGGTGGTGGGAGTTTGCGTATATCTAGTAATATCATGTGTTTAGGAATTGTACAATATTTCTGTATGCTGATTATTGTGCTTGTTTATCTTAAATTTATAAATAAAAGATAAAAAAAAGTTATCCATTATTCCATAAGTTGTTTCACCAAAGCAATATAAGTTGAAAGGGACATACCATAACTAAATAGTTACAGAAACTGAAACAGCATGAACAAGTCAATATAGATACCTCTTTAGATGGCTGATATCACTCAAGGACAATAATGACCAAACAAATATAATTGTACAGTAGTTGATGTACTCCAACCCACAAATACATATTACTATAACTTTACTTACCTAATTCCTTATACTTTTCTATCGAACTGAGCTTTTCCCTCATATTCCAAAGGGCTCCTGAACATGATTTCTCAATTTTTTTGTTCTGAGATTTTCGAAAGTTTATAAAAACTTCCATGACTGCATCATCTTGAAGCATTATAACCTGGTTCTCTTTATCAAATGACAGCATCCACAGGGCTCCAAAAGCCTCTATTAAATAAAATAACTAAATTTCAATATCTCTGTAATAGGAAAGGAGGAATGAGCATACCATTCATACTGAAAACATATGGCTGGACGGGAATCGAACCCGGGACCCCTGTAACTCTAGTCAGGAGCTCTACCATTGAGCTATCTAGGCCGATATCCACGCTCCATATAGCCCAACTACTACATCTCACACAATTGATAATTTAGATATTCAGAATCATTATATTTATTTTGAATTCAATGACATTAGGAACAGTACTGTTTAGAAATGCATTAAGGGACAAAATCAAGGTAAGAAATTCATAACACATTACAAATTCAAGAACCTTCATTTTGAATTGAGATCCTTATTATCCTTACCTATCTGTTCATCTTCATACTTAGATTCTGTTAAGGACACAAGAACTGGCAAGGAACCTCGTGCTACCAAAGACTTCTTATTAACATCATTCTTTGCGATTCTTCTAATAGCTAAAAGGAAAATATATGATTTACATACATATAAGTACAGATTCTACTGCATAGTCATTTAAAAAATTTATATTAGTACCCTTTAAATTACCATATATTGAAACTCAAATTATTACAAGAATAAGTTGAAGATATCCTAATTTCTGACATGTAATTACTTCTAGCTAATTCCCTGGCAGACCAGCCTAGACATCTTCGATGGCGGTTATTCATTGCAGATTTCAAAGATTTCAGCAGAAACTTAAAGAAGTCTCCACCAGTCTCTAGATGCGCAGCTTCTGAGTCATCCACCATGTCTGCTAGACTGGCCAGGGTCGCCAGTAAGATCTTGTCTTTGCTTGAATTGAGATAGGGTAGAAGTACTGCAACGGTGCCCATCTCTCTCAGCTCATGGATGCAGAGTTCACTCTGAGCAATATTGTGAATTATTGAGTGGTAGTATCCCAATGCTTTTTCATCTTTAACCTACATAAAAATAAAAAAGATAATCTCTGAAACTGATATTATAAAGAATTCTCATAAATGTACAATTATTGATATTGGGACATCATTTTACATAGATTTCTTGAAAAATGCAATATGTTTCCGTTTCATGGACATTAATGGCTCTAGAATACAAATTGTCAGCACTATTTAATTACTATATCAATATTTGATTTCATAAACCACAGTATCATGTATGGGAAGGGTTAACATGCATGAAGATTTACATAAAGTACAATCACACACCCGAATGCTGTTCTCAAGATGACTTGATGTTAGCCACTGTAGAGCCTCCAAGATATGAGGCATGAATTCTTCATGTTCCACCATTAAGTGGCAGTGCCTGGCATTAGCATCAGTAAAGTTCATCAGTATTATCAAACAATTTATCAGTGGCATCGACACTCCCTGGATTAATTTGTTATCTTCGTTATAATATCCTTTCTTTTGACAGTACACAACCACATCACAGACAATCTTCACTCCTCCAAGCTCAACAAACACATCTCCCAGCTCTTCTTTGAATTGGTTATGAATATCCAAGCTTGCTTCCTTTAAAGCAAAATGCTGTCCTTGAAGATTCAATGTAGCTTTCTTAAAATCTTGGTCAAAAGTTCCTTTCTCATTTAAATGCCCATCAATGTCTGAAAGAATGTCAAGATCTTTTTTCACAGCTTTGAATGTTTTGGTTTTCTTTTCTTCGATTTCCTCTGCTGTCATTGGGGCCTTTTTCATCTCCTCTGTCTCCTCAGCATCACTGTTATCCTCTTGTTCTTCATTGTGATCAGAGGTAGACTTTTTAGATGACATCTCAGTTGGTTTCTCAACCTTCTCTGATGGAGCCTGATCTTTATCATAACCAGGTGAATTATCGACAGCTTTACTATCAGCAGACATATTTGGTGTGGTTAATATATTTTTTTCATTTTTCTTTTTTAAATCTTGTGTTGAATTCACATCTTTCTTATCATTCTCTTCCAATGGTTTTTCTGCCCCATTCATCAAGCTGTTTACGTTGATTTCTGTTAGATCACTCTGTTTTAAAGGTTCTGTGTCTTTAATCGAAAGTTGCACATCTGGAGCTTTGTTGTTTACAATAAGGTGGTGCGTAGGTTTGACTTCAATAGTCTGGTTACTCTTGGAAGCTCCTGATCCCATTACATCAAACAAATCCCATCAGGATCCAAGACTCCAAATATCTAAATTAAAAAAAAAACCAAAAAATTCAGAGATAGAAAATTGTACTTTTCGTTTGTAAATATTAAAAAATTGCTTTTGTAATTGCCGTTCAGTTTAAATTATTTCTTAAATAATACTAAAAGTTGTGGTGATCAGTAAATAGCGTTTATATACCCGTACGTATACCTTGTCAACACGTACATTCATTTGTTCACCAGTGACCTGTCCATTGCGGGTGTAGCTAGGTCAAGATGCGGAAAATATAGACAAATCTTAATAAAGATTAACAATCAGCTATCTAATATGTGCTTCTATATCAATATCATTACTTGTGGTAATTCCACGGTTGTTTTTGTTGACAATGTAAACAAATGTCATTTTGCCTTTTATGACTCTCGAACCCGACTTAATTTCTCCTCATTAAAAAACTAAAATTACACTTTTATGGTACAAATTTATGCGATTTCACGTGTATTTAACATAAAAGGAAATATTATTATTAAAAGGTCTTGAATATACCAAAGAATTAAATATATGTTTCGACTTTGAGATAATTAAATTGTTTTTAGTTGTATATATAAGGAATTTTTCTTGGTATAATTTTTTACATACTGTACATGTTGGTACATGCTGTCACTTTCGTATGAAAATATTCAAATAACGAAGTTTTAAAGTACAAAAATTCCTTTAGCCCATTCGGGGGAAAATTGGGAAACCAATGGCCATATACAAATACAAAATTTGAGCCAAATATATATTATCTTGGAACAAGCACAATTACAGAAATTGCCAAAGCTAGGCCCATTGAACATTCCATACTTATGCATTTCCAATACTAACTTTATTCTGTATTTGACTTTGCAACATCCTCTTTAATTTCGTATTTTATATTGATAGCATTGAATTTATCTCTTTAAGAAATTTACATTATGATATCTCTCAAATCTAATGCATGTACATCGACAAATAATTTTTAAAAATCATTGAATTTTCAAATCAAAAGGATATTTATTCAATAATTTTTCATCATTTGATAGGTAAATATAAACCAATATAAAGAGCTTAAGCCATGAAGAATCAAAAAGTGCCTTAAGAATTTCACAAACTTCAAGTTTGAAACTGATAGTCTGGTTCCCGCCCTAAAACGAAGTGAAAACGCAGTGGCGGGGGCGGGAACCAGACTAAAAGACTGATTAAAACCACCCCCCTGCTCCTAACACTCGTCTACAAACCCCTTCTCCTTACATTCATCTACAATCCCCTTCTCCTTACACTCGTCTTCCATCCCCTTCTCCTTACACTCATCTACCATCCCCTTCTCCTTACACTCGTCTACCATCCCCTTCTCCTTACACTCATCTACCTTCCCCCTTCTCCTTACACTCGTCTACCATCCCCTTTCTCCTTGCATTCGTCTACCATCCCCCCTTATCCCTACACTCGTCTACCATCCCCCTTCTCCTTACACTCGTCTACCACCCCCTTCTCCTTACACTCGTCTATTCCCCCCCTTCTCCTTACACTCGTCTACCATCCCCCTTCTCCCTACACTCGTCTACCATCCCTCTTCTCCTTGCACTCGTCAGGGTCCCTGCCGAGTGTAAGGAGAAGGGAAATGGTTTTAATCATACTTTAATACAAATTCATTTGTTAAAAATAAATTGATTTAAAGATAGAATCTTCCCTGAGAATAACTGGAGACAAAACGAGACGATAAATCTAAGAATAAGTAATTTAAAAGGTACAAAGTTAATAAAAGTGGGTAATTTCTAGAATTCTTCAATTAATGACAAATTACACGTCAATGTAAAGTGTGCTCAATTCTACTATACACGTTATAGCTTACCATTTTACCCCAGAAATTACATGGGGGTGTCCTATTTGTTTTTAAATCCAATAAAAGAAACAACTTGCAACGCAAGATGTATAGGAAATATTTAATCACTGGGAGTATAAAGAAAAATTGAAATATCATCTGTATTTTATTTGCTTATCACATTTCGGACAATTTAAGTCATAAAATGTAAAATGAAGTAATTCATAAATTAAAAAAAACCATAATATAAGATTAAAATGATGAAATGTGGAGAGAGAGAGAGAGAGAGAGAGAGAGAGAGAGAGAGAGAGAGAGAGAGAGAGAGAGAGAGAGGTGTGGGGAATTCTCCTGACGTGACTGACTACCATTCCACGTGGCCCGCCTTTGGGGAACTTTGCACGGATTATACGAGATTCATTCACGTGTAAATGTGCCGTTATCTCAAAACATCGCCTTGGGTCCAAATTGAAAAATAGCAAAATTGTTTTACCATTCGCCCATGCTGAGCGTTTTGTTGTATTAAAAACGAGTGACTTGAAATCGGGCTGGGTAAAATTTGTTGTGAGTAGGTAGAGCTAGTGTGATTGTGTATCTCATTTTCCACTTAGAACCATTTTAACAAGTGCTTAGACTTCAAATGGGTAGTTGTGTCAAACAGCAATTTGACGTAGGCAGGCTGTCTATTTCATTGCTGGCCACTCAGCAATGGCTCTGTGAAATCAACAAGATTTGTCTGGCCTTTGAGCTAAGGCTACGGAATTTATGCATATTTCACTCAAAACCAGCATTATTTTAAACCTGTTTTGATGCAATAAATAGATAGTTACGTGCTACCGAAAGTCCAAGGTCTTGTTAAAATGGTTTTAATTAAGCAATCACTGATTTATTCAACATCTTGTGGTCGATACACAAAAATAACAAAAGAATATCGTCGTAATAAATTTTGTGTTGCTCAGACATCGATCAATGATGAGTTACATTTTGTCTTAAAGTGACCTCAATATGAACGCACACTTTCATGTAAATCTGAATAAAATACTGGAGGAAATCCCTGTTTACAACCTCTTACAATTATAAAGTATTAATTTCTTTCCATTCATTCATTCATTCATTCATTCATTCCGGAACAGTACAATCTGGGGTTATATCTCCACGTTACTTTTAATGACTGCAATAATTTTATTTCATAATTATCCATTATTCTGTTTCTTTATACCTTATATTTTGACATGCCACGTGTAACTATTTACTTACCCAATAATGTTTAAAATGGAATAAGATGTATATCTTGAGCACATTAAGAATGTATAAATATATCTAATAGATGTGTATGGGGTTTTTTCGCTGATACATTTCCCTTGAATATGGATAAACATTTTCCTTCGTCTAGTCAATTATATAATTATGCATATATAGTAACACATATCTAGTACATGTATTTACCTAAGACTACATATATTTATATATACATGTACATGTATATATAAATTTATATATTTTTTTAAAAACATATCAAAGTATATTGAACTTGCTCTATAAACCATTTAAAATTAAAGAAAATATTTTATTTATTTATTGATTTATTATGAATCTAAAACAAATATATATATTAGGTTGCATAGATAACATAAACTTATGACAACATATCTAATAAATATAAAACTAAATAATTAGATTGTAAAGAGAATAATTGCTACTTTATAGCGTGTTCTGAAAGCGGTAGCGGCTAGAAGGGTGTGCTCAGTAGAAAAATATACAAATATTTGTATTTCTACACTATTAGTATAAATTTGAACATTGGATATTTTTACTTGAGAAACTTCATTTTTTTTGTTTTAGATCCCAAATAAAAATAACTATTTACATCTAGTATTTTGATATGTATCATAACATTGTATGATTGATATCTGACAGATAACGCTGCAATCTGTTGTACAGTAGAGTATGGACTTAGCTTCTTTAATGGTTGGCCTCAATTTCAGCACATTTAATGTTCTATTTCATTCTAGAACTGAATCAAACCGTGTATGCAAGATTACTCAAAGTTGACACCAATTTTATAGGTATACAAAGTATATATCTTATGTTATGGAATACGATAAGCTTTGTAAAACTAAAAAAACGTTGATGAATTACATATATACAATGTATTATATTAACTAGACTTCTCAAAATAGAAACTATATGTAGCTTTAGGTGTATTTGAATCGTGGTACAGCAAGAGGCGACAAAAAGGTGGAAATCTATTTGCAAAACTTCGACATTTATGGCTGTCCCGATAAGATAACGCCGATCCCCGGGGGTAACGGACTACCCATGATGGTCAGTGGACACCGTCCACTAGTTGTGTATTGAAATTCATCAGGACGAGACAGACAATATCTCCACGGGAAATTGAATTCATTTGAACTCTTCAATGATTTAATTTACCACAACTCAGATTGGACAGATTAAGGTAGTTCGCCTTTTTTATCAAACTTTTAAAACATCTTTTTTTTTTAATTTTGAAAATTGCAACTTACGTGCAACATAGTATTGATTAATTAGATTAACTTCTCAAACTGAACAATGATGATGGCCCTCGTAGTTTTTTTTTAAATTTTCATACAGGGCTTATTAATTAAGGGAGTTTGATTTGACAGGAATGGTACACATCTCCGTGGCCCTCTTGCTGATGAGCTCCTATCATGGAGTACTTGCTCAGAATTTACCCGCACGTAAGTCGACTTCTAAAGAATTCATAGAATTTCCAAAGTTTTCCGTTTCCATTGGTTTCGTTAGAAAAACTGTGCATTATAATTTGAAAGGCGAAGAATATGGGCGAATAAGATGGAGCTATTTAGATTAGAAGAAAAACTTTCTTTTAAAAAATAAATCTAAAATCACGAAAGAAAGCATGCAAATGTAAAGCAACAATTCTTTAAAACAAATTACATCATTTTAAAGAGACATGGTGACACACAAACCCATGATTTAGCAAATATCGAATTTTTACAGGATGTTCACATTTTTTATTTATCATATGAAAAGGTGAACTTTTGAAAAATTACGGTGTTCAAAAGTAAATAAATCAAATTAAAAAGAGAAAAATAGAATTAAGCGTTGGGCGAACACAAAAGTATTGAGTTTCCCTTCCACTTCATAGCCAAACAAGCGTAGGGGAATGTAAATACTGCAGCGTGGCATATATCATGAGCCAGTGGCCTCTCATTGAAACCTGATGTCTTCAAGAACTGTGTATTTATAAAGATGCACTCTCTATGAATGCATATTTATTAAAACAGACATCGAATAGCTTCACATTCAAATTCTTTTCTCAGTGTGTCCCACTGTAACTATTTTTAGACAGCAATCCACAATCACGTGACATAAAATCAATGTCCGAAACAACTCGGTTTGTTTACTTGTGCATTTTGTGGGTTTTAATGACTTGTAAACTGATAGATGAGGACGTGATGCGCGAAACCTTCCGTATGATGAAAAGTAGTTTATTTCTTCTCATAATAATCAAAAAGTAAAACATGTATTTTGAGTCACCGTGTCACTTTAAGATTTTAAAAGATAAACATAAATGAATAAAGATTTTTGAAAACATATAAGACATGCTGTTTTCTTTTTTCACTTACTGAGTATCACTTTTCTATGGGATCTCTGCACGAGCCTTAATTATTTAACCATGCCCGTTGAGTACCAACAGTAAAATAAGAAATAACTTAAAGATATACTCAATTCTAACATTTCACCCAAATGAATTTATTTTGCCAAACCAGTGTCCTGTTCTTTTTGCAGTGGCATCCTTCGCAGGCCAATGTGTTGGACCAGGAGCCGTGGCTTTTGCTCTCGATGGTTCCGAAAGCATTAATACGACTAACTTCGACCAACTAAAACAGTTTGTCAAAGCAAATATAGACCAATTCGTTATTGGGGCAAATAATATCCAAATCGCCGCCTTTGTTTTCAGCCAGCAGATTGGGGATGGGTTTCCATTCAGCGGTCAAGACACAAAATATACAATATTTGCCAAGTTAGATGCTTTGAATCTAATAAGAATGGCCACATTCACCGACGTAGCCATCAACGAAATGATTCGATTGCTCATACAACCCAACGTCCCCACCCCTAAGGTGGGCGTGGTCCTGACTGACGGAGAATCCTACGACCCTGACAAGACCCGGATAGCTGCCATCACAGCCCGCGCTATAGGGATTACACTTATTGCAGTGGGAATCGGCGTCACGCCCGGATCCTCGGCTGCGGCTGAGCTGAACGCAATAACCGGAAATCCATCGCAGGTTCTACTAATTAACGGATACAACCAGCTGACGAACCTGACAAGTATACTGAGCGATTTACTGTGTCAAGGTTAGTAATGAATAAAAGATATAAAAAAAAACTCATGTATTTTGATTCACTTAAAATCAATATTATAGATTATCATAAAATACATTGTATATCCTAAAATGAAACCCAATTTTAGCAATTACGACCACCACAAGTACGACGACAACGACAACGCCTGCGCCAACAACTACACCGAGTCCGACAACTCCAAAACCAACATTACCTCCCCTGACAACGCAAAAACTGCAAACCGATAAAAGTAGGTCAACTGAAGATATTGCGGGATGGGGGTGGAGATGGGGTTGAAACTAAAAATAAAAGTTACAGCTGATATACTTGTAGAACTTCCCTTCCATGATATTTGTTTTTGTATCTTTTCGTGGCTTTATTTCAGTCACTAACCCCCTGTGTGAGGGCTGTATCATTGCTGACGGGGTGGGTTATAACAGACACGGCTCCAACTGCCAGCGTTTTGTGCAGTGTTACATAGAGGACGGGACAGCGGTGGCCGTGGAGAAGAAGTGTGGGTTCGGACAGTTCTTCTCGTTATCCGACCTGACGTGTGTTCACTCTGAATTCTCGGACTGTCCTTACGGTAATAATTGTCAACTCTAGTGATTGCCAACCCATTTTGATACAATTAAAGTTATTGAACTTTAAAATAAAGCAAATTGTTTCGTTTGTATCACGGTTGCTTAGATCCATGTATTGGACAGCCAGACGGTGCCAGTTGGAATATGGCCGAAAATTGTCAGGGATACTGGACCTGTATGAATGGTCATTCCATGCCATCGTGCTGCGGGAACCAGACCAGATATGTCTCGGGGACCGGATGTACGGCCGACACGACGTGTATTGAGGCATGTCCACCCAAAACTTCAGTTTTACCATGTATGTATCATTTCGGCTCTCATTCAAATTCAACTTCCACTCCGAGCGTGTTTATCCGTTTTTGTTTTCCATCTCCATTTCTGTGTACCTCATGTTTTTGTTTGCAGTTACCTGTGAAACTCAGGCCGATGCTGACCCCAGCTATTACCTTCAGAATGTGAGCGGAAGTCTGCTGCGTCGGCGCTGTGCTCCCGGAACTCACTATGACAGCGGATCATGTGGTTGTTCCATACTTATCACCGTAGCACCATCAACAGGTACGTGCCCCTCGTTGTAAAACTTTTTACGAAAAACTTGATGAATAATTAGTAGTTATAGATCGATAAGGTATATCGTTTTTGTGAATATTTCTTCCTCTGTAGCGTGCTCTCCCATGCTGTATCACTCTCTGTCGGACCAGTACTTCTACGACGCCCACAACATCATCCCCGTAGGAATGGCAAACGTTGCCGTCTCTATCGGCTCTTTGGCTTTTGGCGGGAACGGCGAGGTCAACATTTGGCGCTTGGCCAACTATGACTTTCGGAACGTGCTGGTCGTTAGGTTTGAGTTGACGGTAGGGACATCGGCCAGCCCTAGAACGGAACAGGTTCTGGTGAATTGTCTCCATTCTAACGGAGCAATGGTACCCGCTTCTATCGACATCCAGGTCATCAAGACACAGACAGCAGCGCAATTAGTGTATACGATCAGGGCGGGCGGACAGTCGAAGACGCTGACTTCAGCAATCACGGTACCGTAATCAACTATATGTACGCTACATGTAGTCTATGCACTTTAAAAGATATTGAATTTCGATGGAAAGTAGATTTTATTATCATGGTCGACGTGATTGATTGAGGTCTTTAAAATCCCTGGGGTTTTTTCTAGTGGAGGGGGGGGGGGGGGTAGATGAGGATGATGGTATTTCCCTGACGTACGTAATAATACGATAAAATTGAAGAATTCGAAAGCGTACTATTCAGCCTTATTTTGGAAAATTGATAA
The DNA here is from genome assembly GCA_033439105.1 of Magallana nippona. NCBI lineage: Eukaryota > Metazoa > Mollusca > Bivalvia > Ostreida > Ostreidae > Magallana > Magallana nippona. The sequence goes on from CM065922.1 coordinate 6,307,727, forward strand.
ACAGGTGTTTTGTTTTCCTTGCAGCCTGGTGTTGCTACAGAGGTTGTGTACGCCTATGATGGGGCAGTGTTTGCTGTGTACTCGGGTCCTGGGACTGAATCTTCCACCGCTCTTAGGGGTCCGAACATTTCTCAGTGAATGAAGTTATTTTCAAGAATTTGATAACAACATGTCTTTCACAATAATGTGTTGCTGTTGTTTTAACAGGAAATATAGAGAGACGACAAAGCGGCTTCCTTCTGGGAAGACCCGCTGATATTTCCAGTTCTATAAATAGACTGTCGGGAATCATAGCAAAAGTAAGAGGAGATATATTTAATGTATATGTTTAAAACACTTCATATATAGTCCCTTTTTATTATCTAAATTCTATTTTGTACACAATCTTATCATAACTCCATGTATATTTCGAGAGATTAAAATAGCAATAAATTCAGAGATACATTTTGAACAACGCGTTGTTGATTCATTTTATAAAGAATTAATCATTTTGTGATTTTGTACACAGAATTGTTTTAAATTAAGCTTTTCTTTTGAAAGTTTGAGGTCTTCAGCTGTATTAGTGACTACATCAAAAACCTGCTTGTATCCATGTGATTTCTTATGAATATGTTACGAACCATTTGATTGGCCACAGTGGAACCTCAGTTGTGAGTGGATAGCAAACAACCCACGTGATTGTGATTGTGAATGACAAGACAGAATAACATTTATTTATATTCATTGAAAAAATGCTTAATATGTTTTATAAAGATTCTATGTCATCAATTAGTTACTAGTATTTGATATTTGTCAATTCTGTGTTCCTGTCAAAAACTGTTTTTCTCATAATGAATAAATAAAATATATTATTAAAGTTCGTATTGTGCCCAAAGATTGAAAGTAACTACGAGTAAGAAACAACTTTCCAAATAGAAGGAACTGTTTTGCAACAATCAATATAAAACAGACCACTGCTTATTCCTTAACTTGAATGAAGTATGAATATATATAGACAACTATGGATTATACAATCATCCTTTGAATTATTATTCTGGCATGTGAATTAAACACTTAAAATTCGAGTATTTTTAAGTATTTAAGATCTGCAAAAGATTCTACCCAATATGAACTAAAACCGTGATGTGGTTACCATTCTTGTCCCCATCCACATGTACATTTTTGCATAATGATAAATCAGATAACTTTAATGAGTTGCCGAGAACAACGCAGTACTTACATCTGGTGTCCGAGGTTTGGAGGGTGAATTTTAACCAGAATCATTCATAAAGGAAACAGCACAGGGACAACTCAGAGGGATGTCTGCAATATAACGCTGTCAACATAGAGGTAAGGGATTGTACAATATCTATATTTTTTGAAGAACACTTGAAATAAGTATTTGCTATTTACTGTTATTGTTTTGAAGATGATACGGTATATTCCAGTTAAGTAATTCATATTTTTTATCTTACGATATAGAGTGATTTAAAGAAAATTATATCATGTAAACTGTATCTTCCTTGATTTTTGTTCCTCTGCTAGATTAACAATGCAGTTTCAGGGGCTTCCATTGACTTTTCTCAGTATTATATTTCTTCAAGTGCAGTCTAATTCAGCAGGTATGTGTTGTTTTTAGAGGTAATTTACAAATGTATTTGAATTGTTTTAGCTCTATAAGCGCACAGAATCCAATCCCTTCACAGTTGTCAATCTATATTAAAACGTAATCTCAGTTGGGTAAATAATCAAACAAGCAATAATCATGAATACATTTATGATGAAAAAAAGTTCGTCCACGTATATGTCTGTGTTTGACAAAGTATATCAAAGTCTGTAAAATTGTGTTATATTTGCAATGGTCAATTTTAATTAATTGAGATACCCATTTTATAATCATTTTCACACTTCAAAATATCTCAACAAATCATTCTTATTTACCTTTCTAACTACTTCAGAGACTCTCTGCGATGGACAGGTAAATCTGGTAGTTGCCATGGACTCTTCCTCCAGTCTGACATCCATACAGTTCCTTCAGATTAAAAACTTCACAGCGAACGGATTACTGAAGAGGTTCACCCAAACAAACAGCATAGCCACCGTGTCGTTCGCGGATAATGTGGAAATAGTCACAGACTTTGGGGAGCTGAACAGCGATAAAATTATGATGTATAACTCCAATAGAGACTATCACACCAGGATTGACTATGCTATAGGTATACGATTTCAACTGATCAATTTAAAGAAATGTATGGCATATTTCATTTTACAACTAACCTGGCTTGGTTTTAAATTGTTTTTTTCATTAAGCTTAATAAACGAAGTTAGGAATGATACACAAAATTCATATTTTATAGGAAACATGACAGATATGCTCTCCAACAGTGTCGTACTGGATAAGAGTGTTCCGAAGGTCGCCTTGATTTTGACCGATGGAAAAAGTACGAGTGGTATCGAACTTCTTCATCAGTCTGCAATGTATGCCGACAGAAACAATGTGTATGTGATGGCCATCGGGGTGGGCGAGGAAGTGAACCTGTCCCCCACGGAACTGAATAACATGACCCACGGGATAAACGAGCACCAACAAATCATTCCCTACCGGGATCTCACAAAGTCTGTTGACCGGATGGTCGAGCAGATCTGTTATCGTAAGTTCTTCAAAATATGCATGTACTTGGAAACATTGGAGTGTGGAGAGAAGCCGTAAATAATATGTTGCTTCATATCGAATTTAAAGAAAACCATTTTGTTTCAGTTTCACAGAACGGATCTCTAAGAACTGGAGGTAAATATCTACCTGTATCAAAATCCATCTTATGTAGAAATTCTTGGGTCAATTTCACAAATATTGTCAATTATTACTTTCTTTAGTTTGGTTTTTAAAATAATTTAATGCATTCATCTTTATTACAGCCATCCGAGGACGCTACCTATTAACAATCGTTTTTGACGTCACGATTCAGAACCTCGATTTGACAAAACAACTAATAGCCAAACTCTTAGAATACATCCAGTTTGGAAATCCCTCGGTGAATTTGATAATTGCCAGTGTAGCCGACGGACTAAACTCCATTGGACGTTTTGACGAGGCATCAAGTCATCTTGAAGTGCTGAAGTTCATAGAACATATGACGACAACGTCTCATCAATATTTTGACGCTGTAGCGGCATACGACAAAGTTGAAAGTGACTTTCTGTATGCGCCTAGTGATTCCTCCAACATTGCCTTGTTTATCACTGATAAACCTATTCAGACTGACGATTTCACTTACACACAGAACTACTTTAAGACAAAGTCGGAATCCAACAACGTAGATGTGCTCTTTGTTGGAGTTGGGTCTGCAGTGAGCCCAGACTTGTCCCTCGCTTTGTCTGGTTTTAGAGTAGCTAACAGAATCATCGCGTCCAGCACCTCAGTACTGACAAGCGGACTCAACAATATAATCAGAGCAGTCGGAACAGGTAAATTGACATTATATTACATTCTCCTTTGCGATTATTTGGAGAAAATTTGCAATGTTTAACGTGAATTTTCTTTTTATTCAGAAGTCCTCAAATATCCAGTACCAGGTATGTTGCAATTTATGTTTATAAAGTGTTAAAATAATGATAAGAAATATATACTATTTAATGTACAAATAAAATTGAGAAGGAAACAATAGTTATACTCTGTCCCAAGATATCCTGGATTCACATTTTGCTTAATTACTCGATATTTATAAATACCTCAGGGTTGAAACGATGTTCATTCAAAAGTATGAAAAATTTCCAAGATTTCTCCTTTGAAACGCCCCCTCTAGCTCATCATGTTTCAATACATGGCTAAAGAATGTGATGTCTACGGGGATTTTGTATTGAAGTGGACCCGGATGATAACGTTGAAAAATTGCGCGAGGTATTCCGAGTATTTCTGAATGGAGAAAAGATGTAAGCATTCCCCATTATAAATCCCCGTAAGAAATCTGTTTTCGTTCCTGTGAACTTTTATGAGTGAAAAATGATTATGTGAATTTATCTTGGGAAATTTTCCCTTTCATCGATTTCAGTTGCACTTCTTTCACGGGTATGTGTATTTTTATTAAAAATCGGCCAAATGTGCTGGATGAATATCTTGGGACAGATTATAGGCATGAAATCAAGTATAACAATTGCAAGGTCAAAAAAACGTATCATTTCTTTGCAGCAAATGTAACACATGAAGGTAAGTGACATAATTTATTGTTATTGCAATAACGAAACATATTTACTTTGAGCTTATACGTCAATTATGAATTTCGCCTTACCGACTTCTTCAATTTTCCAAGGTGTTTATTGTTTTTATAACAATTTCAGCATTCCATGGTCCAGCCGAGATTTTGATCGGATATAGTAACTGTCCACACTCGTTCAACATCGAGAAATTCAACAGATATAATAAATTTCTGGAGAATGTGGTCAGAAACATCCACATGGGGCCCGACAACGTTCAGCTGACCTTAGCAACCTATTGCACTGGTATTAACTACGTCACCAGCATAAAGGATTACGTCATTACATTTCACGTGCCATTTGGTCTACAGCGAGGAGGCGTGATTACACAACTGCAGTGGACAACCGCTAACGTCATTAGAGAAGTGTTGGATGTTTATGATGAAGTACAGTCTGACGTGAAGATAGCAATCATTATCATTACTGATCCTTTCATGGAAGAGGATTTGACTGGACTTTTAAAAGAGGCGGACGACGAAAACATTTTGATTATGCCTCTTGCATTGTACCATGATAATGCCACGAAGGAAGGACTGGATGAGAAAGTGAATAAAATGTCTACAACCATTTCCCCTTTATTCGTTTCTTGGACTGACCTAAGATCTAATGGGGTAGTGCAAACTATGAACATATTGAAAAAATACTGTACGTAATTTTTCTCAGACATTTTGAAAAATCTGTTTATCACGGTTTCCAAATACATTTGCATGTTATTTTCCGTTTTGGTTTCTCTTTTCAGTAACTGGAAACAGAAACGACATCCTCATTTCAGCATCCAGTATGAATTTGAATGACGACTTGTTAAAAAATAACTTGAAACTCTATGTTAGGGAGCTACAGAATGTCAACAACCGAGAAACGTCCTCTACACTGGAACAGAAAATGATCACAGACATTCAACTCTACAGCAGAAACTTGCTGAATGACAATGTGCGAAACATGCACGCGGGACTTCATGGTATTTTAATGAGTTTTTTGTTCTCAGAAGACCCAACAGAAAACAGAATTGGTTTTGTGATTTCGAGGGGATCTTCTTCTAATCCCAGTCTTACAATATCTACCGCCCGCCTTTTAGAAGACGCAAATGTCCAAATGTTTGCTTTAGGTACGAGAAAGTATATGTATTTGTATAAATAATACTTTTAAAAATGTTATAATTTTGTTTTTTCCTTTCTCTCTTTTACATCTTGATTTTTTTCTTGCGTATCATCTATATGATATAATATGCAGAGTCTGTCCAATGGTACATGTATAGAATGAACTGCTCCTTCTCTTTTGTTTGTCGACCTTATGGTGTTTAGGCAATGTATTCCGACAGGTTATGGAATAGACGGAACTAGAGACGAGGAACTTTTCTTGATAACTGGAGATGAAACACGTATAACAAAGCTTACATCAGCATCTGACGTTATTGGAGCAATGAACTCCGTCAAAAACATAATGAAGTCTGTCGGTAAGACAAAGTATACTTTACTTATAGTTTACTATACTCTGTCCCGAGATTTTTATTCAACATATTTTTTCTAAATTATTTGATAATCATTAATATTCCAGGATGCAAAAATATTTCCTGGAATGAAAATATTACCAACACATCTTCTTTAAACGCCATCTCTATCTTGAAGAACGCGGCTTGGTTAACGCCATTGACAAGTTGAACAAGTGTGCATGGTATTCCAAGAACTTCCAAATTGAAAAAAATGCAGATTTTGCCATTATATATTGCCGCAACAATTTTTTATCAAAATAGTAAAAATAATCGACGGAACCCTTAACCTGGGACAGAGTATGATATTAATAAAATAACTAGTCTCCTATTTTTCTTATGATAAAACGAAATAACTGGATGATTATTGTTTTCAGATTTGGACACGGATAAAGCAACACATATTTCCGTTGCTCTTGATACTTCTTTGGATGTCACCGAGACAGACGTAAAGAATCTGAAAGTAATGATCAACATGTTCATCAAGCTCTGGTCTAGCGGCAAAAGCCTCTATTTGACATTTGGACAGTTTAACAGACACTACTACCCCGAGTTTGTCCGCCAGGCCATAAGCAACACCACACAGACAGAGATGATGCAACGGGTTTATAGCTTTGAACGTCAAAGTCCACGTGACATTTCCCACCAAGTTTCACGAACCCCAGAAACTCTTCCATTCCACATGACAATCAGAAGCCTGCATCAGACAATGAAGGCTGTGGCTTCCCCGGGCAGTTCGCAGGTGGTGGTCATGATGTTTGACAAGGAACCTGTAGACATCCTGTCAACAGATATTGCAATCAGAGAGGCTCGTCTAGATAACGTGCATTTTGTCACGATTCCAATTGGAATTGACTCATACCCGGATACCTTCACATACAACCTTCCATTGTACTCACTTGGTGACGTGAGCTCTACAGCCATGGAAACTCTAAACGTTTCTTTGCAGTCTGTTTTACCACAAGGTACATGCAATTTTATGTTACTTCGACTTTTTAACATTATACATGAAGTCTGATTATTCCAGTATGATATGTGGGTAATTAACTGATATGTTCTTGATCATTTTGTAGGTCAACTGGATGTGATATTTGCCTTGGATGCTGATTCTTTAATTTCCAATGAAGTCATGAATTGGATGAAAGTAGCCACACAATTTATCACATCTGGAATGTCCTCGCGCTTTTCCAAATACGGCGTTTTTACATTTTCTGATCAAATTAAAGAAGTTGTTGATTATTCCGATTATCAGAGTCAGAATTTGGTATGGTATTTGAAAACTATATCTGGTTTTGCCAGGCATCCGTCAATCCAACCGAAACCAAGTGTAGTGATAAACAAGTTGCATAGTTTGATTGACACCTCCATGTCCACAGCTACAAAGATAGGTCTTATTCTGCTTGATGATGACACGGATAATGACAAAGACTTGCAGTCGTTTTCAACTGAGGCTTGGGAGAAGGGCCTAAATCTGATATCTATTGGAGTCGGTAAACACGTGGACCAGCAAGAGGTCACCTCAATCGCCAGATCCCAGAGCGATCATTACCTGCAACTCCGAGACTGGGAAACATTGAACACGGACGGTTTTTCGTGGGCAATACAAACGTTTCAGAAATGTTAGTTTTGTTTATCTTGAATCGATGTTTTTATTTCATATGATGATTGTCATTTTTGGTAACATCGACCGTATCTTTTGTTCTGTTTTTCCTTTCAGTGGAGCCGTTACATCTGTACGTTAAGGAGACTGTACCCCCAGTAACCTCTCAGTCCACCACGCCCTCTGTGCCGGAAACCACGGTCGTTCTGGAAGGTAACTCTAAAAATTCGTTACAATTTCGTTATCTGCAAATTATTTGTTTGTTAAGGTAACTCTCTGAAAAGCATAACAATTTTAATATCTGCAAATTACGGTATTTGTTTAAACACTTACTCAGTTGACTTATCAATAGTGCTTTCGAGCATTGGCATATACATTAATTTTTGCTGGATATACACATGTTAAGAATCATGAGGCCAAAAAGTGTACCTTCTTATCTAGAGAAGAAGTCAAATTGAATGATACTCCAAAGTGACTTGAAAAAAAACCCCATTTTGATATGTTTTGATATCTTAAGACGATGTTATGTCATAAAGTCATGTACCGGTAGCCCTGGCAATTTGGCATATCAAAATCACTAAATGATCATTTTAAATACACATTTTACCCCTATTATGTGAATACGTCTCTTTTATTGCTTGCTAAAGATAACTTAGATTAATCTAATACAGAATGCACCGGTGTTGTTGATATTGCTTTTGCCATGGATGCCTCCGGTAGTCTTACAACGCAAATGTTCAACGCAATCAAACTGACTGTTGCAAACACAATCGCCAACATGAAACTTTCTAACAATGACGTCAGAGTGCGAGGTATCGTGACATTTGATGACACCGTACAGGAAGTTGCAGAAGATATCAATGATAAGGTCCTGCTGAGGGAACTTATACTTGGAGCTGTTCACACGAAAGGAATGACAAAAATAGATTTGGCCATTACAAGACTAACCGAGTACCTTCTCTCAGGTTTATTACAGTTTACTTATTTCGTCGATATAATCTTTTTACAAAAGAAAGTGTTCCATAGTCTTTTTTAATTGTAGTATTTTGTGGAGTTGTTCTCAAATGACGACAAATTTTTGTTTTGTTTCTGCAATCACAGTTATTTCTTTAGAAAACACCCTAACTGAATTGGCTTCAATTCAAAATGACGTAATTAATGTTTACGTTTCAGGTTATCCCGATTGCTCGTGACCCATATGAATATACATTGATTTGATATCTATTACATTAAATGAAATTGCATTTTTCTAATATCAGAACCAAAACGTAATGCCAGGCGACTGGGCGTTGTCATAACAGACGGAAAGTCAATGAAACCTCAAAAAACCCGCGAAGCCGCTGCAGAAGCAGTGCGCAACAACGTCACAATGGTCGCTATGGGGATCGGAGGACCGACTGATATTTCATATACCGAACTTATGGATGTCGCAAACAATGTTACTGACAACTTTCTGTGGCTAAAAACCCTACAGTCGTTCTTAGAGAACGGGACAAAAGTGTTGCATGAAAGGATTTGCAGTGGTAAGACCCCTGTCACTACTGGAATATTCTTTGTATACTATGTCCCAAGATATTAAAGCAACACATTTTCTTGAATTATTCGATAAATATAAATATCTCAGGGTTCAAACGATCATCACAAGATTTTTCCTTTGAAACGCCCCTATAGCTTGTCGCTTTCAATAAAGTCTACGGGGATTTTGCATTGCAACAGACATGAAAGTACACCAGAGGCGTGATCAGCAGAGAGAGCGCTCGCGAGCACTCGCCAAAATTTGTGTTGCGGGTATAGGGAATTTTGGCGAGTGCTTGCTCTGTTGAACACGCCTCAGATGATAATGTGGAAAAATTGTGCGAGGTATTCCGACTGACTTCCGAATGGAGAAAAGATAACATAATCTGTTTTCGTTCCTGTGATTTTTTCCGAGTGAAAAATGATGTGTCTATGAAGATATCTTCCCTTTCGTCGATTTCAATTGCACTTCTTTAAGGGATGTGAATTTTCATTAAAAATCGTTCAAATGTGCTGCATATATATCAAGGGACAGACTATAGTAAATGTTTGTAAGAAAAATGATTTCTCTCTCTCTATCTCTCTCTCTCTCGCTCTCTCTCTCTCTCTTATGAACTCGCATAATATAATAGTTGTGATGAGCCCAGTATATAGTATGTGTTATTGTTATTTTGACAGTAACTAAGGGCAAGGACTTGATCACCACAGCAGCACCCCCTGTCGTCACAAAAGACCCTAACAGTCGAGAAGGTGATATTTAATTGAATTTTAATACTTATTGTCTAGCTTTCAAAAATTTACAAACGCTCGAGACCATGATATTTAACCGAGCTAGTTTTGAACGTTGACAGTTCAAATTTTTTAAAACCAAAGACCTCATGCACTACGTGATTATTAATTTGAATATATTTAAACATTTCTTTAGACATTTACATTTTGAGGACAGTTCACGGAGTCAAAGAACTATTTAACTGAGACACACCCAACACATTCAAGGATTTCTCTCAGTGCACTTCTAAATTGTACTTAATTTTTGGAGTGTGACAAACCTGAATTAAACAAGAATACTTGTATTCGGAAGCAAGTTGTTATATTCGTTATTTGTAATCCTATATCAATTTATGTTTATAGAACTATGTGCAAGATGCAGTTGTGTTGGGAGGGTAACGGTTTCAGACCCCTCCGACTGTAGCATATATCATGTCTGCCAGGATTCCAAGTATGTGGCCACTAAGTACTGCGACCCTGATAAGTTCTGGGACACTGTTTCACAGTCCTGTCAGCCACCCATGTTTGCCAATTGCGCATATGGTATGTTATCGGCGTAGAGAAACATGTAATCCATCCATGAAAAATATGAATTTTCAAATAAATTCAATATATAAAGGGAAAAATTGGAGAAAACTCAAAACCTTGTAAGCAAAAAATCCATCCGTATCATGAATATACATATATAAGTAGTGTCTAAATGTTTTCTAACTTTGTCTATGATGCAACCTTTGGTCAGATTCCTGCCACCTCCGACCCGACGGGTATAACTACACAACCCTACGTCTGTTGGACGAGAAGCGTTGTGACCAGTTCTACACCTGTCTCAGTGGTCGTACCAAGAAGCTGTGTACCTGTGGGGAGAGGCTGGCCGGTGACGTCATGATCCACCGGAAGTACGATCCGCTGTCTGACCACTGCGTGGACGATCTTGATGGAGAGTGCTTCACCATCATAGACAACAGGCATCAGCAAATCACCACTCCTGGTAATTAGGCCCACAGTTTTCATTTAGTAGTATTTGTTTTATCTATATTAATTTTGATATAAAATTACACTGAAAGAATCCTTGACCTGTTTAGAAAACAATATTATTTTTATAAGATTTACATATAATCATGTGGCTTTAAACAGCAAAAATATTTATTCGAGAAAACAATTAATAAGAGCTGTTGACTTTGATTGGCCTCTAGAGACCTGGGTTTGCTATCTGAGAGCGACATCATCCAGGAACAGTTATACCAACCTTAAGACCAATGCAGTGCTGAAGTGTCCGGGAAACCTCGTGTACAGTCCCGACAAATGTAGATGTGTGGAAGAGAGTTCTCGTCCAGGTAATTCGGGAGAATTCAGGGTATAGGTGTAAAGAATCTATGATAATCTCTAAGATGTAAACTAGCATCTTCATAATTCATTTTAGCAGTGCAAACTTACAGTGTCAATTTCGCAAATTCAGCGAAAAAGCTATATTCTTCATGTATTGGAACATTTCTGGACAATTAGTAATTATTTAACCTTTAATGAAATAAATTATGTGAATGCATTAATGTATAATTCCAATTTATATCGGTTAAGCGCTGTCTGGCCATTTGAGCCCTTCATATTGCTGACAAAAGTGTTTTTTTGTACTGTCATTCATTTATAGTTATGTCGGCTCTATCGTACTTAATTACGTTTTTTAAATGATACTGAAAATAAAGAAGTACTCTATAGATAGATGACAGGTTTTCCTTTTTATTGCTTTTGTACCAAGAGATATTAAAAGATTAATTCTTTAATAAGTTCGTTAATCATTGGATATTATTCAATGCATAAAATTAATTTGCTTTGTTAAGAACAAGAATGCCCATATCTAACGATCAAGATTTTAATTCACGTGTTTCAGATACAATGGAATAGAGAGAAGGGATGATTAAGCTTCTATTATTTGCCAATTATGCAAATGAATATAGATCCAAATTTTTCACTGCAGTTTTTGTAAATTTTACTTTATATACCCTATTATCATTTTCCGTTGATTAGCGTTGTCGCAAAATGACATCGAATTTCATAACACTGTCATGTATCTAGAGTTTTGTTTTAACAATATCATCTTATTTCATTTCTTAGTAGACACATGCCTAGCTAATGTAGACTTGCAATTCAACGACCGGTCCATGCAGTTCTGGAACGTAACTCTTTCTGATGGCCAGGGAGTGTTCGATGGGAAATCTGTGGTCTCCATCAAGCGACTAGCCGGCCATTACGCTCATGACTTTGCAGTTCGAGTTTCACTGAAAACTGACGCAGAGCAAGACATGATATTATTTGAAAATGCAAACTGCCAAGAAACCAATCTGCCAAGTATAAAGGTGTACGTGAAGAGGGCGATACGATCCATGGCAATCATCGCACAGATCAAGACCGCTCACGGCTTTGTGAAATTTCAACTGCAGTCCACGGTAAGTTGGCGGTAGAACTTTCCTTTTCCGTTGATTAAGAATATGCCTGAAGTATGCCTTCTTTTGATTCGGTCCTGGCTATGTTCTGTACATTCAGGCCCTGTACCGTGGCTATCAGACCACTCTCACCTTGGCAGCCAAGGCCCATAAAGTCGCCATGTGGACTACCTATCGTGTCACCGGCACTGACCCAGAAACGCGTGAGACCGATATCACGCTAGATTTACCAGGTAGTCTTTATATATATTCTAAAATTTTGTGTAAGAACCAATCAAACCTAACAAATAAATATGAATGATACCATATTGCATTTGCAATAGCTGAACAACACCTTCATTGCGATTCCCCTTTGAGCCTGGGAAGCGGAGGAGACCAAAGCTTACGCCCATTTAAAGGGAACATAGACTTTGTAAGTAGCTAGTTACTGATTCGCTTTTCCGTATGCACAATTTGTAAATCATTAATTAAGTTATATCTCTCTGGCTGTTTAGCTTTTGCAACCTTTATTTTAAAGCTATTATGTCTTGTTGGATTTCTATTTCAGTTCCAATGGTACTACAGCTGTTTACCAGAAGATGTGGCTGACTATTTCAACCGCGCATAAAGAACGTCTTTTTGCCTGCATCACCATACTAAACAGCCTGGCAAAGATCTCGTGGAAACGCCCAGATTATTTGGCGCATAAGCTTGAGTGAAACTTAATAATATGGCCATGTTTTAAATAAATTATATTGCATTTTCATATGTTTTCTTTGAAAGCATGTCTAACCCAAGATGATAAGTGGATGGTTAGCTGTTTAATGTTGCACAGGTTGGAACTGGGTGGTGTTAATTTACGAATCTTTAGCAGAATGTAAACCACTGTGGTTTGGTCCTGTTCTTAGTACAACATCGCACCTTTCATGAAGGGCAATGGAAGCGATAAATAATCAGTTTATGTTGCTAGACAGGTATTTATACAGGAATTCAGTGTCAGCTCTTGTAGGCCTGTGAAGTTAACACCGAACTAAAATGTTCAACAGATTTATGAAGACATGTAACCTCGATTCTCTTTATAAATAGCATTTTATTTCAAAATGTGTTTTAAAACTTAAGTTAGAAAAGTGGAATGAATTAAATAGCTATTAGGAAATGATTTTGAAATTTCTGGATTACCTACAGGTGTTATTTGAGATAGTGAAGGGATTAGTAACCTTGTAGAAGAAACACTCTAATTACAAAGCCCCGGTCAATTGCAATGAACACTTTTTTCCTTCGATGGTGAAGTCCTGTTACTTTTGAAACGCCAAACTGTTAATGTGCAGAAATCTTTTTGATGAATAATTTAATACCATTTTTGTTTACTGGTATTTTTATCGAATTTATCAAATTTAGTTTCTTTATCTACATTTGAATCGTTTGTTTGAAATAAAGGGCTGTCTTACTTCCTCAAAATTAAGAAAATTACAAAAATTATATCATTGCCAGTCAAAATGTTTGAAGATGTTGATATAATATATTACTGTTGATGTTTAAAAAGCAGAATTTTTTTATACATTAATGTATACGTTTATTTACAAAACGCATTGTTGTTTTTTCGGATAATCTATATGTAGAATGTCCACTGCAATTAAAGCATTTCAACTATTGTAAATAATGTTAAAAGAAACAAGTAACAAAATATCATTTTTAATGGGAAAATGGCGATAAATATAATTCTCTGAAATCAAATGAGGTATAATCAGCAAACAGTTGTATTTACAATTAAATAATAACAAAATAAAACGGCTACAACAAAGAGCTGGTAAACTGAACTGGTGCATCTATTACAAACAGACAAACGGACAAACAGACATTTAATGTACCTGAGTATCTCACAAACTCGCTGCCATGACAACACACAACAGCTTAATTTCGGTTCCAATGAATCAGTACTGGGCATGCAGTATAAACATTAGAAAAATCGAACGCGGTATTCTATAAATACGTATAGTTCATCCACGTGACGATATGGGAATTCCTTGGAGAACTTCTATTGGATAAACTAGGTCGGCTGACGATCACACGGGGGATGATCCGTTAACAACCGTTAGACCGGATTTCTGTCCACAAATAACTCCGGGCTAGGGACTTCCGGTAGAACACACTTATAAAAGTTCAGCTGAAACAAAAAGGTAACAATAACAATTAATGTGCGACAAAAAACCTTCATTTGATTCAAATCGTCGTGTACTTGGACTAAGATCCGTGATTAAAATTGACATTTCAACTTACGTCATCAATATATCCAACGTATGCTCTCTTTGAGCCGCCAGGTCCATTTCTCGGGCATTGTCCTATATAGATTCCTTCTGAGCGACTCTCTATGTTACCTTTAAGTTAAGAATATTGATTTACAATCTATTTAATATTAAGTATTACAAGGCTTTTGAAGGTTATAATACATGTTAATAAACATTAAATGGCATTCTGAGACATTTACTTCAAAACAAAATCTGACAACCAGAAAAACAAACTACCAGCCATAATATATGATAATGAAGTACCTCGAACTTGTACAGTGCCTTCTCGGTCGTTTACTTTTCCTTTGAAATATTTCCCGTCATACGAGACTGTTACATTTTTCCAGCTTTTCGTCTGTAATTAAAAACAACGAATGTTTATCTGATAGTGTGACATCTTGCATATATACAAAAATACTTCATCCTATTCAAATTCAAACTGAAGAATATTTTCATGCATCTTTCAACAGAACAATTCTTACAGGGTAAGGGACAGCTATTTCCCGCATTTCAGAGCCTTTGGTTTTGATTCGGAACACGACCTCTTTAGTGGCGCTCCTGAGCATGACTTCAATGGAGCCCATGCCCCTCGCCCCAGTGATGGAGTGTTGACAGTTAGCAAACAGAGTCTGCTCTCTGTCCCCGCCGTCCCACTCAAAGAACCGGAACTTGATGGTCATTTTGTGCCCGATCCACGAGAACATGGGAATGTTTAGCTGTGCTTGCTTGTTGAACTGGCCCGCATCCACCACCGAATCAACGCCCTCGTTCCGTACGTAAACTTGCATGTTGGAAGAATCAGCAATCGGCTTGGAATTAAAATCTAATGCAAAACTAGGTCTGCATACTGAAAAGAAAAGGTATATTATAGCAAATGAGCATTGGTCTTTCAGGGGAGAAAAGAGACTTTTATAGGTATTAGAAAGACGTTTTGATCGCTAGCTATTTATCGCTTTAAAGTTATTAACTATATTGTCCCTTCACCAAAGCAAGCTGCAAACTTCTGTGAAGTGCATGTATTTCTTATAAAGCATGCAAGAATATCCACATTCCCCACAAACAACGATAAAGAAGAAATTTATAAGACTCGATAAAAGAGTTGGATGGTCATGGCCGCTTTAAGACTACTAGTATTCAAACTCCAGGGAAAGAAGAGCTTTTTTTTATAAATATCCAGTGACGTATACACTTTACGTTCCTGATATATCAAAGTTTTAAGTTATAGCTTTTCTTAGTTTATGGCGAGAAATTTAAAATGATATTTTTCTGATGAATCTAAAAGACACAAGTAATAACATATTAAACTAGTGACCACCCAGTCTCCTTAAGTCGCAAAAGTCACAGGAGAGTAAAACAGGATCAACACTACAGGTTACGAGTACAGCTCCACTACGTTACGCCCATTCCTTCCTCTATGGCGGAATGGGAAGTGACGACATATCACGTGACTTACTTGAGGTAGATATGGGCGCTCTGTCTATACACATGCATTCCTCCTCATTATACAGCGTGCCATAGGCACAGGGACGGGGCTTCCAAGAAGACGAGTGCATGAACTCGAGGTAAAAATGTCGGTCTACGTGAGGCTTAAACAAGCACGCTGCAAAAATAATTAAAGAAAAGTCAACTTACCTGTCTGATCACCCTGGCGGTCCGTAACATTAATCCAGCAGTTGTGAAGACAAACGGTGAAAATCTTTTACTTGTTTCAATGAATTCAGGCGAAGCAATACTTGTGATAAGCAGAGGTCTATTTGTGGGTTCTATATACGTGTGAAAGCTTTGTGCAGCTTATAGGCAATGTGGCAATGCTTTTGACAATCGTGGAACAATATATTTTCTCATTTGTAAGGAAGCGTAAAATCTATTCTATGTGGAAGATTCTTGGTAAAAAAAATAAATAATTTCCTATTTTTTATACTCACGAGGTCTCGTTGTAGGGACAAGTGGGTCCACTGAGATTCGAGTTGTCCGTTTCATTGGCGGAGCCGTGGGTCTCACTAAAAGCAGTAACATACTGGCAATGACCACAAAGATATCAATCACTATAACTGACAAGTGCAAATCGGTCACCATCACATGTAAAATGCCCATTGAAACAATGATCATTGAAATGGTTGAATATTCTCGAAAGGCATACACTACTTCAGTTTCTCGGCAATGAATTTTCATATTTGATAGCCATAAAACATAGAAATGCTCTTACTGTTGGGGTCCATATTGTTGACGCAGACACAAGCCTGTTGGTCGAAAACGGTTCCATTAGCACAATAAAACACTTTTGATTGTCCGGTCGTGGACACCTGAACTGTAAACTGGTTCCTGGTCCCTGGTACCGATTCTAGCACACAGCCAACTGTTTCAAGAAGAAATGCATTTATGAGCAACTACCGTAGAAAATCCCAGTCGAACTTAATCATTTCTGTTAAAATAGGCAATGTTTACAAAATTTTTGATGTGAATTTTGTCAATCATTGCACTGAAGTTTCCCTTTAAATCAGGAAGAAAACTGGTCGTACTCACTTGTTCGCGATTCTACTGCTCCGATAAAGAGAGACCACACCAGTACAGCCAAAACATACATTCTTGATCTGTTGGATAACAAAATAAAACCTAGACTGTTAGTATCCGAAATCATAAAACTCGTTTTGTTCGCTAGTTGCAGAGACTTTTAGTTGTTTAGTTGAGCTACACAGATTTCTCCCCTGTTGTTTCCTGATTTGTACCCTGACTGTCCGTCAGTCTGTCAGAACTGGCAGATTTTTGAAACACTCTGACATTGAACATCTGTCAAATGTTCATTGTGCACTTGTACTTGAAAGTCTTATTAACCACATAGTTCTTTCTTTTGATTTCCATTATCATCCTTTCAATGACATTTTTTTGTCTGTGATTGAATATGTGGGTTACCAGTCTAGATTTTTCAAGACATTCCAATCTTCTAAAAACTAGCTCATCTATATGCATTAATCATACAGAAATTGATTTCTGCTTCCTTTTATTAAAAAAAAGATCCAACGTGCATATATTTTCATACATTGGTTCTGTTCTCTGAAATACGTTCATTCGCATCATAAGATGCAGAACACATCTCTCTGATAAGTTTTCTGCATAAATGATATATTTTATAAAAAATATTTGATACATAAACATTTACCTATCACCATGTGAATTAAACCAACAGTGTACACCGATTAACTGAATTAAATTCCCTTAATTGATTGCAAATCAATCAAAGGAAATACAGGTCAATGAATTAAATAACCGAAGGAAAAAGCGAGCTTGCCTTTGTGAACAGTATATATTTAGGCCGTAAAACCGTCAAAAGTGATAATATTCCTGTCAAGCATACGTTTAATGAACAATTAATGGCTGTCTCAAAGATCAAACTAAAAATAAACATATAAATGTACTTCTCATTACCCTGGGGGAATATGTGTGAATATTTCCCTTGTATATGGACGGCGACCATGCTTTGTGGTAACTGTTGGATAAATAATTAAGCGTACTGGACACATACGTGGAAAATAAGAATCATATTAGTGTTTGAGGAAAGCGCACCGGTAAAGACTACTGTAGTATGCACGTGCACATTAATTTTAATTCTTTAAAAGGATTGAGAAATTATGCGTTTCGTTGAGAAGGAAAAAGCAGTTACATGTATTTAGATTACATGTATGTTTTTAGTTTCCCTAGTAACATAGTCTAATTTGACCAAAACATTTGGTGACAGACGCATGTCTACATTCTTATGTACATGTATTCAGTTTGGAAGCAGTTTATATTTTACTTTAATTGGAATTCTATTTGTTAAGTTTCTTTTTAATTCAAATTCCGGGAATAAATTAATTTGTGTTGGGATGACCAAAGTAAAGCTCCTATATTGCGTTAATATCCGACGAATTAAGCTATTTACATGCATAATGCTTTATATACATTGCACATGTTACGGAATGCATATGTAAACATGCCGTAAACATGACAAAACATGGGCGCGCAATACAGGTTTTATGTTTATTACACATTAATTAGCGTACATTTCTGTTTGTGACAAGCAATTCACGTATAAAAAGCTCATAAATGACTTTTTTACCATCATTTACTGCAAAACAATATTTCATGTACAGTGAATTTCCATTTTAGCTAAATTAATTAATATCTAATTAGAGAACACCTGTTATTGAGTGTTTGAACAGCTGATATTACAAGATTAACGACATTTTTGACAGTATGAATATATATTTTGAGCTCTATGGTTTTTCTGTCATGTTCTCAAAATGTGATATTTTTGTTTGTGCTGTCCGATTAAATGCATAGAAACCTTTTCATGAATAGAATACCATGTCTTACTAGTAATTGTTGCAAAACTTCGTAAACTCATTGATATAGTGACATGAAGACATTCTGCACTCTATTGCTTGCTGAATTTTATAAATTCCAACGCAAAGGTTTCTTACAAGCCATTTCATGGCCATTTACGTGTAGGTTTTGCAAAATTGATATTGCAGAAATTAATCCAAATTTGCATTTTCTTAAATACTCTAATAAAACACTATGTCTCAACACACATTACATCCCTTCGGTTTTCATTACAACAATAAAACGGCAATAAAATAGTGTAAAGATTTAGCGCGAGCAAAAATAATCATCTAGATTTGACGTAAAGAAAAATTTCAGTATTTAAGCAAAATTCAGCGTGTCAAAAAGGGTTACCTTCAAATAGGTCTATTGTCCCTCTTCCTAATTTAGATAAAAATTGCAGAAGACTGAATCAAATTGACCGTACAATTTTCCAATCAAGAATGCACGGGCACCTGTTCACAGCATGCGTCCGTGTCTTAGTAAGGCATGGTGAGCTCTGAGAATGGTTCGTCACGTATAGCGCACACAGATGACAATAAATAACTCGCCGTCACATTCACACAACTTCTACAGTATATACAAAAATACTGAAGCAACCTCAATGAATGTCATGGCTAATAAGAGCGAACAGAGACCGGGCGAGTGGATCGGGCATCTTATATAACATACCGTATGACAGGGCCCGAACACGAATGACCGAAATCCCACCTTGTTCACACGTCGCCTAATTACTGGAGACCACGACCCGACTCGGCATATTTCCCCCTTGTTTTTCGTCTCCAGGTCATTTCCTTTAATTATCATATATTGACCATAGATTTCCCATTATTTC
This sequence comes from Magallana nippona, assembly GCA_033439105.1. NCBI lineage: Eukaryota > Metazoa > Mollusca > Bivalvia > Ostreida > Ostreidae > Magallana > Magallana nippona. Next base: position 6,327,222 of record CM065922.1, read on the forward strand.
AGGCATGGTTTCAGGTTATTTACGCAGTACAGACGTATGTATCGAAACCACAAGTATTGACCCTTTGTCAACAAAACATGTTAACAAATAAACAATATGAACTTGCAGAGAAGCGGGTCCACGTCCAAGAAAATACTTATTTCATTTGTCTTTTCCAAAAGTGCACAAGACAAATGGTTTGCATAACAGTTTAAGCGTTTATGAAAAGAGAACGGCAGCTTTCTTCTTGATAAAATGTAAAACCCTGATTACCTTCATTAATTAAAACGCCTTAGTTGTAGAATACGTAATTTACTTGCAAATTATATGCAAGAAGAGGTAATTTCATTTTGTTTTTATTTTTTTTAACACAACTGAAATTTAAAAGAGTTGTAAGAATTGGTGTTTTGTTTTATTGGATAATGCATGTAGGCTATGAAGGCTACCTCATTTTGCTCGTCCAGAATATTCTAGGTAGTGTTAGAAACTTAAAGCTACAACAATTTAATTATCACGACAACCTCTTTTTGTATTCGTAGATAAAATTCCGTTTTGTAGACTGTTAAATACACAGCACACCTGTTGTTGGTCGTGCGTAAAGATGATGTTATCATTACGGACAAACTTAACAAATGATCAGAATCTTCAATGTTTTTGGGAGGTAACAGTATAAGTAAATATCTGAATAATTTTCTCTTTTGACTGGTAATAAGTTGACGTGATCTTAACTGTTATACAGAGGTGGTAAGAAAATGCGGGAAGTGGTCATTTTTTTTAAAAAGTTATTGCCGAATAATCGTATGGCTTTGATAGTTGAACAATTACACATGTAGTTGAGTACTGGTATATTTATTTGAAACCTTATCTTCTTTTTTTCTTAACATTAAAAAAAAATAGAAGAAACTGTCACATACAACGTGTCTCAAATCAAAATATTTGAAATTCACAAATATATATTAAAAATTTATTTGATATTAAAACTATTTTTGTTAATTGTTTAATCTAAAAATCTTTTACTAAATGTTCTATGTTGCCCTTACTTCTTGTGACGATATAACAAATTGATTCATTAATTAACGCTAGGCCATGGCTGAAAGAGGGACTTTCATACATGTGCACATTATTTGATTAAATCTGGGTTTTCTTTTTAAGACAGCTGGTAGTGTCTGGTAAACAAATTTGTTCAGATTGCTATAATCTTTCGTTACAAAAAAGTATATAATTAATAATTCCGTTTGGACTACATTTTGATAATACATGTTAGTATTGACAATATTTGAATTTTGATAGATTACTTTATCATTTAAAACAAACCTTTGTTTGATTTTATACAAGTCATGTAGTACAGCAACGTTATTTAAAATCAAAATGAACTGTATAAATTAATTATATCGATCACAAAGATATTCCACTGGTTAAATTTAGTTCTTTTTGAAGATTTTCCTTGATTTCCAATTCCAAAAAGAATTTTTTCAATTAGTATAATGATTAATGTTTCTGCACTACACAAGACAATCATGTTATAAAGAGGAACTAAGGCACCCACCGTTTGCATGTGATGTATCCCCAGACTTTCATGAAGTTGTCTACAGCACTGGGCTTTCTGGTGCCTCTCTTCCTTTGGGAATGATTACGTCGGCTCTATTCGACCAACCTTAGTCATTACCGAGTAACCCGCAGGTAAACGTTCCAATTTCAACCAAACAAAACCCCAATTTTTCGATAGTTTTTGGTGCAATGAATCCTTTACTTCCGAAGAAACCACATCTTTGAGCGCTATTGTTAGAAAAAAGAAAAAAATTAAAGGAAATGTTCCTCCTCCCCCTATAATCTCTGTTCTGTTGATTAAAATAAAAATCCCCTAAACGTTTTGTTTCATTGAGACATCTGACTAAGCCCCAGAAGCTACACACGTTTAACACGTCCTACTTATCAATCAATGCGACAAAGTTCATTCCTCGAATAATTGTGATTTTACTAATTATAACTTTATTCTGGTGTATTCGTGTTATGACAAATTAACCATCACTTACACAGTAACATGACGTATATTCCCTCAGACAAAAGCGGGTTTTTTTTACAATTACAATGGAATTGGAAATATGAAACATAAATTCAACTCAGGAATGATTAACCCCCTCCCCCCCCCCCCCCCCCCCCCGCGAATACTGTTGACGGTATTGTATAATTGTAATGCATGAACATACATTGTACATATATGAAAGGATAGATGTGACTGTGAATAAAATCTCTAACGTGAAGGTTACCACGGTAACTTCAACTACTTGAAACTACTTGAAAGTCTGAGATCAGCCCGCGTGCAAGTCTATGCATCCCAAACTTTCCTCTCTGTTTTCCGTCAAGTGGGTATTTATGTCAATAGAAACTACATGTACTGTCATATTCCCATTTGTGACCACTGAGGTTAAAATGTTCGATCCCGTCGGACTTTTTGAATTTTTTACTTTCATTTTTATATATTTTTTAATTTGTGGTCTTTATGGGCGGTGGTTACTTCTGTGGAGGTCACTTGTTTCCCCGACGTATTATTTTGAGCAAACCTAACAGCTGATGAGATAAATGCATTTGTGTTTGCGACAAGGCGTGTTTTATATTATTTTTTAGGTGCGACCCATAATAGGACTAGTAAATCCGTCCGTGTCAGTGCTGTGCTTGTACAAACTTTCGTCTAGTACAAGGATGGAAAGATTTTTTCTTAGTTCTCGGGTTACTATTGTCTTTTTTCTTTGTATTGCAGAAGGGTTTCACTGTCTTTTGCGGTTAATCCATTAATTGTCTTTCGCACTGTGTGGGCTTTGTAGCATCGAACAGATGGGATTCCAATATCATGCTCTGTTCTTCAGAGAACAGATTCGTCAAATGGGTAGTTTATCTTTAAGGAGCACCTCTAAAAGGTATTGGAAGGGTAGCAGCTTGACGGTTTAAGGTAGATATTAGAGTTAGTGGGTTTAATATGGATCAAGACAGAACATTGAGCTACAATCTTCAAGACATTATATTTATTGTCTGTAGTTTATTTTTTTCATAACTGTAAATTTGGCGAGTTTAGGCTTCGGGGCCGTACAAGTTAGACGAGTTCAATTTTGATATCAGTCTCAGTTTTACAAAAGAAATAGATAATGGAAAAGTGAGACTGAGATCAAAAGCGAGCTCGTCTAACTTTTATGGCCCGGTCCTCTGAACTCTGACATTAAAAAAACTTATTAAAATATTGATCGTTGTTTCAAATGTGAGGCATTTGCCTCATTTGCCTGCTGTGCACGAAGGCAGTGGTGTTGAATTTACATGTTTCCTTTAAACAATCATATTTTTATTTTGTTTTAACTGGTTTTATCTAATAGAAAAATGTTTAAAACATTTTCCAGCAAAATGACATTGACTTATCAAATTTCCAGTACAGATAGCATAGAAAAGTCGGATATATACTCATGGTTAATCCTGTACGCTTTTACTTATATTATATTTTACTTATATTCTTAAATATTTTCATTCAGTTACATATAAAGCGCTTATTTCAATATTTCAAATGAACATAAAGAGCATTTTTCTTTAATTTAGAAAAATGTGTTAAATTGTCTAATACAAGATTTTATAATTTTTATTCTGTTTATTTTTTAAAATCAATGTTTTTGAAAAGTGTGAAATACCTAAACTATTTTTAATGGCCTACCCCCATGTACTTAGCCAGTTCTTGTTATTGTGACATTTGGCGTTGTTTATTTATTGTACGTTATGTTGTGTCCTCTTACACTCATTTTTTTCTTTGATGTCACTAATTTCTTTGTTATCCAATGTGTGTTACTTTCCAAACACCTTCAAGAACTATTTTTTAACGACAGGCGAGAGTTGGGCTTGCACGTCACTTACTTGATTGCGCTTCTTCAATAAACACGTATATTCATTACCCACTCTCTGCCTCTTTATCAAACCAATTTAGGATTGTCTAAAGAAGTAGACATTGTCTCCAAAAGGATAAGTCAAACCAAAAATACGCCAAAAACCGTGTGTGACACTTACTTCGAATTTTGTTTTATGGAGATTATGTTATTGTAACATTCTAATTGTAGTTTTTGCCTTGTTTTTTATTGTTTTTTTTTAATTATTAATTCAAAATATTATATAAGTTTATTCTTACAATTTTTGTATTTTACATGTATATATTTTTCATGTTTTTATCTTTTTCATATTTCCTCAAATTTTGTGAAAGGTTTTTGCGATATAAATTAAGTAATTTGACTCCATTGCTTGTTCATATTCACGTTAGGGTATATCATCATACAGAGGGTTATATTTATGTTTGTCATGAAGAGGAAGGCATAAAATACAAATATCAAGATATCATATACTAGCTCGTGCAAAAATCACAAGACCTTTTGTTTTCACATACCTGAACTGCGTTCATTGGCCGCGGGAACGATTGTGTACGACGTAGGTTTTTTTTTATTATGATCGACAAAATGTATTTGTGTGTTGCCTTATAATAGGTTTCCGTGTGAATAACCTATTTCTTATTCAACATTTTCGGACAAACTTTGTTTTAATGCTCCCAAGATCGAACATTCTTTACTTTGATAAATAGAGAATAATACATGCCCTTTTCCATATCACAGCCAGTATCAGCCCGAGACTCCAATATCAGCCCGAGGAACAAACGCCTGAGGGATGATATTGGTCGAGGGCTGATACTGGCTGTGATATAGAAAAGGGTATTTATTATTATATTTATTACATACTTAGTAATATTTTGTTTTATAAAAACCCATCAACTTGAACAAACTGATTTTAAATATTATTTGAAAGTAGTCTGTACAGTTATTAAATAAAAATATGACATCCAATTGTTTTAACAAACATGTAACTACAGATCCGGAATTTCCTCAGGTTTTAAAAGTTAACTGCTCCAAAACATTTTCTAGCATTTGAAGTTTTCAACTGCACTTAAAAATGTCAACTGTAACAAATGTTTTATTTTTCGTCTTTAATAATGCACAAATGTCAAAGCGTAATAATTCAGAGGCGTTCCGCAAGGGGTGTGATACAGATCCGTATCAGCCCTGCAGGGCTGATAACCTGTATCAGCACCGGAGGCCAATACGGGTTTTGTGATGTCATCTGTATCACATATGCAAAAAACCTGTATTTATTACTAAGTAAATATAAGATAGAAGGAAATAAACCGGTTAACCCATTAATATATATATATATATATATATATATATATATATATATATATATATATATATATATATATATATATAAACTTGTTAAAAAACTGTAAATCTAAAATATTCTATCTAAATCTATTCACGCATTTCCTGATTTAAAATCACCTTGGTGTTGTTAGTTACAAACTGATATATACAAGGCTTATGTTATGAATGATTAGAACATTACCTATTTAATTCGTTGTGATAATAACCGATCAATCTTCATTCAATCTCGGCAAACTTTGGTAAAATTCAGGAAATGAACGAGTTCTACAGTATTTCCTTTAAAAAAAAAAACTGCCATCAAGTACATTACATGGCAGAATGATGCAATTTTTTTTTATCTAAATCAACGTACTATGTAGCTCGATCTTTCTATCTTCTCGTTTAGCAGAACTTGTTGGTAGTGTTGCCGTTCAACCTGTAATTTTGTAGTCATATTTCCCGCACAATATTTGATCGTTGTACATTGAAGAACAGTTTATATCTCCGGTATTAGTTGTATGCTTATCAAAATTTCACAAATTCAAAAATTAACTATCGAGTCTTTATCTAGAATAAACTAAACAGAATTGGTCCTATACATCAACATTCACATTCAAGTTTTCTGTAATACTTGTGTCATGTTGTAATTTTAGTTGTTGTGTTGTAATTATTGCATTAAGGACCATCCGTAGAATTCAATAATGACACAAGTATAGGATAAGGATAAAACATAATGAAATATCTATTTATATAATATAACCCAATCGTTTGACACCAACGGCAAGTCTTGCAGCGTTGGCCAAGTTTTCTCGGTTTTATGAATATTTACCATTTTTACGCTCCAACGAGAAAGCAAAACATGTTTAGTGTATAAAGTTGTGAACAAAAATTTGCTGTTAATTACATATGCTTGCGCAAGCATTATCGTGATTGGTGAGATTCCTACATGAAAGTGTAAAGGAGCCAATCGCTATCATCTATGAGAAAACAATGAGTTGTCCTCCAGGCGAAGCTGTTTTAACGCTTATTTAACACAAGTCCTTTCTATTTGGTCTCAATTCACGGAATACAGCAGCAATACTTGCATTACATTACAGGGGACAACTGTGTCTTTAGGAAGTAGTAAGGCTTTCTCTGGCGAGCGATCCATGTTCTACTTAACTTCTCACTTTTTTCTTCACACGTTTGAAATTGCATTGTGTGATATATATGTAAATGCCATGGGACCGTTTCTCTGATTTTTAGCTGTTTTTCGTATTTACCGCAAATAATTAATTAACCTTTTTATGAAATTGGATGCGGTTTGTCAGTAGCAGTACAGTTGTTGGGAACCTGTATATTTGTGTGTGGAGTTGGTTGGCACACGCTCGCCGCGGGTCTTGGTTTCGATTTGGTCCTCTACAAATGTCACACTCATCATTTTCTATGCATTTTGTTGGGGTTTTTTTTACTGTAATAATGCCCTACCTGCCTTAGTGGCTAATTAACCTTTGTAAAGTGTTGTAAATCAAAACACATCTTAAAACTGAATCTAAATGAAATAATATACATCTCATTATAATTAAGCTGTAATTCACTTCCTGTAAATGTACATGTTAAAGTTGTTTATAGAAACACCTGTTGTCTAACTCATTTGGTATTGACATTTAAGAGCTTAACAATTTCATTGTTAATTCCTTCGATTCATTGATATTTTCAGGGTTTTTGAATTGCAGTCAACAGGTGCTTTAGAATTAGCTGTCAAGGTAAAATAAGGTTGTCGAAACATCAATTATGGCACGGGTTTTTGTAGCCATAGATAAATGAAATTATGAATCACAGTTCCTTTCACCGAACATTGGTTGTGTAAGTTAATACCGAGACTTCTGGCGTGTCTCTGTGGGATTAAAGCTTGCAATGTTTGTCTACATTTAATAAATTTTTCATGAAAATATAACTGTATTGGAAAGCAAACACTGCCTATACAAGTCCTCTCCATAGATAAAGGTCAGTAATACATGAACAAGTTGTTTAATTAGCTGCATAAAACTGTAATTTTAATAATTATATACATGTACATCTTTTTGTTCTTCTTCATTACTTACTACTCAGCAAGAAGAAATAATAAGTTTATTGTTTTAAAAACGATGGAGCTCAACAATGTCAATAATACGTTTTTATGCAGAACTTTTTTATTTGAAAAACGATCATTACAACAGCATTCACTGTGAATGATATAACTGAGTGCCTAGTATACCACCAATTTGTATTATAACTGTACGAAAGTATCATACAGAAACCCTCTATCCAAGAATGCGCAATGACGAAAAAGGACGTCATTGTTATTGCATTCAATAAAAGTTGTTTACCTATGCACCAAGACCGACGAATCGTTGTTATTACATTATCGTCATATTGGCATTGTTAGGAAAAGCATTCTATATCTAATGATATTGTTGAATGTTTCATTCTGATTTTTTTTTTCAATATTTAAATCTGGAATCAAAACATGTTATCAATTTTTTAAAGCTATTTTTATAACTACGCTATGGTCTGTTATCTATTGATTAATGCTTACACGCGCTGCATTTTAAATGTGAAATCATTTTAGTATGACGAGTTTAAAGTTTAAAAAATACATTAATATAAGGACCTAAAAATTTTAAAGAATTACAAAACAGTTAACTATGAATAGGAATTTGATAGGAAACGTGCGGAATCCTGATATTGATAGGAAATAAGATTTGTGGTAAAACCTATCAGTTCTAAAACATCAAGGTGAGATCAGCCATTTTTCAAATGTCGCTCACATGATTTATAGATTTGATTATAACAAGTTGATAAAAAGAAATCGACCGCAAATTTACAATTAAGATACCAGCTCGGTGACATACATTCACTTGATATAATAATAAGCGGTGTAATAGGAGAGAGAGAGAAAGACAGAGAGAGAGAGAGAGAGAGAGAGAGAGAGAGAGAGAGAGAGAGAGAGAGAGAGAGTAATGCATTCACCATTGCTAAAGTGTAATCATAAGAAGAGACAATTAAGTACATAGTGAAATTAGACAAAATCTTTCCCAACTATCGCCTGAGAAAGCGTGGCGAATTGTGATGCACAACGAGCTCCTATGCATAAAAAAATTAGGCAGTGTATACACCAAAACATGCATCTATAGTATACACTAACTCAAACATCTACGTTAGTATTAAAATCGGCAGTGTATACACAAACACAAGCATCTGTAGTGTACATCAACTCAAGCATCTACGTTAGTATTAAAATTAGCAGTGTACACATCAACACAAGCATCTATAGTATACACCAACACAAGCATCTGTAGTGTACACCAACACAAGCATCTACTTTAGTATCAAAATCGTCAGTGTATACACCAGCACAAGCATCTATAGTATACACCAACACAAGCATCTATAGTGTACATCAACTCAAGCATCTTTAGTATACACCAACACAAGCATCTATAGTGTACACCAACTCAAGCATCTACGTTAGTATTAAAATCAGCAGTGTATACACCAACACAAGTATCTTTAGTATACACCAACACAAGCATCTATAGTGTACACCAACACAAGCTTCTACGTTAGTATTAAAATCGGCAGTGTATACACCAACACAAGCATCTATAGTATACACCAACACAAGCATCTATAGTGTACACCGACACAAGCATCTATAGTGTACACCAAAACAAGTATCTGTAGTGTACACCAACACAAGCATCTGTAGTGTACACCAACACAAGCATCTATAGTATACACCAACACAAGCATCTGTAGTGTACACCAACACAAGCATCTGTAGTGTACACCAACACAAGTATCTGTAGTGTACACCAACACAAGTATCTGTAGTGTACACCAACACAAGCATCTGTAGTGTACACCAACACAAGTATCTGTAGTGTACACCAACACAAGTATCTGTAGTGTACACCAACACAAGCTTCTACGTTAGTATTTCCTTCGAACTAGATTTGCGTAGAATCATTTGAATGAATTAAAAATATGTGATAATCTACAACTTGTTTGGTTATGGCAAGTGAAACGTTGTTTTATTTCATAACCTTAATTGTGATTGATATTCAAAATATTGTATAGTTAAAATCTTGAATTGTATGTTCAATAGCTTGTGATGTATACATTCAATATCTTGTATGTATTCAATATCGTGTGATGTATGTATTCAATATCTTGTCAGTATGTATTCAATATCTAGTGATGTAATGTTCGATAATGTTGTGATGTATTTTCATATCTAATATCTTGTAATGTATATTTGATAATAAGGGGATGAATATTCCATATCTTGTGATGAATATTCAATATCTTGTAATGTATATTCGATGTATATTCAATATTTTGTTATGTACATGTAAATTGTTTGATCTTGCGATGAAGATTATATAAACTTGTTATGTATGTTCAGTGTCTTGTGATATTAACATCTCCTATTCGGCATAGAACACAATGCAATCAAATGATTAAATCACAAAAAACCCTGCTTTTTTATCATTAATATCCGACTGAAATCGCTGCTTTTATTCTAATCTGAGCTTACGATTAATGTATTGTCTTTTTACTTCATTACATATATGCACGACATTCTCCATTGAAGCATCGTTGATAATAATGTCACCATATATCATCATCTGAGCAACAACTTCTTTTTTAGTGCTTCGATCAAGGAAATTCGTAGACTGGATTTACTGAATTTTAGAATGTGCAAGGAGAGTGAGGAAAGCAACATTATACCCAATTTCAAACTCACAAATTACCCAGTGTTAGGCCAACAAACGAATTGTGACCGCCAATTGTGAAAACAAGTATAGAATATTTATATTAGAATTACTGAGATTTTTCTCATCTTATTGAGCTATTTATCGCTGATCATCGACGTTGTGTCACGTACAGCAAGCGGGGGAAGTGAAATCCCTCCTGACTTTCATTTTATGATAAACATGTAGATGCCACAAATTTTTAACGTTATCAACCACTACCTGCCCTTACCCCTTAAAAAGGGAGAAAACCGCGTGTACATGTACTTCTATAGTACTACAGAAGTACTCAAGTTTTTCTCCCTCTTCAATTTTTCAAAAATATACATTTTACAATCGCATGTAATAGTTGCTAAGGAACCATTCAAGTCAATAATCAGGATTCTTTTCTTTTGCAGCATTTTCTGAGGCGCACAGACTTTGACGCTTTTTATAACGATGAGTGTCAAACACGCAAAATACAATGTCATCAATGGCATTAATGCCAAAAGCTGAACATTATGTGTATGACAATGCTCTTGGCCTTGACTATAGATTAAGAAGTCGTATAGCACAGAGTCTTAGGAATTCGTCTCCAAAACTATGTCAAGTCGAATCATTTTCGTAGAAAATAAATTCTTAATGCATTCCCGACATTCATTGAAACATGATAGTATTTTAATGTTTGTCTTATTTGTCTCCAATACAGAACTACCTGTACCACTGACTACTTAAATAGGTTAATTGTAATGAATTATACTCTTCATTACAGTTTTCGTTCATTTACACAGACAAGTTGGCAAAGCTAATGATTAAGCAGTTTTGTTTTTCAAAAAAAAACTTGCAAGTAATATTACTGCGGATAAGCAACATTTAAATCAGAAAGCATAGTTCATAATACAAAATATGCACATGAATTGCTGCTGATTTACGTATTGCAAGGATATTTCTGACAGATTGATGCCAAATCAATATGCAAATTAATGCCCGAAATGGGGCAGATCCTGATTGGTGTGTCAGTAGGTCACATGTCAACAATCTGTCACCAACGAGGTGCGCAGTGTGCAGCGACCGGAAATATAGGCCAGCCGAACTTTAATTAAAAGAACTCGGAGAATAAAGATTTCCTAAACAAATAAAAATAAAACAAACAATACCAAATTTTTATTGCACTTTAGATATCAATGTTTTTTAAATTCAAAATCTTTATATACTGCTTTATTTATTTACGGAAGAATACAGGACATTTCAATGTTCATATTCGCTACATGTATATCTTTTCTGGGAGAACAATATATCATGCCATTCATGTGTTTCTGCGTGTAAAGTTATCCAGAGTATACACAGAAAATTCATTTTTTAACAAACAAGCACTTGCACATATTAAATCAAACTGAGTAAAATTTAACAATATAAAAACATGTTCTTCTTAATACATCAAGTCCTTCTTATGACTTATTGAAATCTATCTAAATGATTCCCTTATCATTTAAATGGAACTACAATTATAAAAGATTTTAAACATTTGATAGATCATTTAAAATTGCAACATAAAAAACGATACGTTTTTAAACAACTCAAAACCCGCTTCTTGATCCTTGGGTTAAATGCTTCGCTATCTTTGTAAACTAAGACACGTCAATAATGCTTAAAAACGTAGGTGGCCTATATCCTCCATGTGAGAAGTATTCAACACGATTTTTTACATCAGTTTCAAAAATCCATTTGGATTTTGCAAAGTTGCTTGTTTCATTGTCAAGTTCTATCATTTCAATTTCATGACTTCCGAATTCTGATTTAGATCCTGTTGCCAATTGACCATATGGTTCCCGTGGGAATAAACAGTTGTGATTAGGTTTACCCAGTCTTTCTGAGATCTCCCTCAAAAGGTTATGCTTTTTATTAGCAAAGTCGATGTCAAGTCCTAAACGTAAATACGCTTTCAGTGGACCAACTGGAAACACTTTAGTTTGAAGTTGGTCATAGTTTACAATGACTAAATTTCTAACGCGACTCTCCTCTTTAAATAAATTCCATGCATGTTTCCATTCAATGTTTGTCCATATGGATTCATCATCTTCCTTTGTATAATCAGTGGAAAGAATTATGAGGAAATTTCTCGATTTACTTATATTACTGACAATTCCTTCTTCTTTGGAACCCCCTACATCTCCATCGATGGAATGAAAGTACACTTTATAACCCTTGGCAACCAAATATGGACGCAAAGTCAGTTTTATCCAGGAAATCAGCAAACCTTGGTTTTCACAAACAGATATGTAAACATCATGCTCAAATTGTCCTTTGCGCTTTCTTGCAACGGTTAAGCGTTTTGTTAATAAAAATATTTCAAAGCGGAAGTAATGTGCGGTTACTAACACTCCACTTAGTATCAAAAGTAGAACTGCAATACCAATTGTCAGACTTTTGTAGTCAAAACCGCTTTGACAGTTCAGGTCTTTGAAGTTAAACTTAGATATAGGAACAATTCCTGAAGAAGTGATGCAATGAATTGTCGTTGTTTGGGTAGCATTAATGTCACATCCTCGATCCGTTCTGCTCGTTAACCATTGTTTTTGCCATTCTTCCTCACAGCCGCATGTCTGCCTAATCGTCCCGATGTTCAGAGCGCAAGGATCCCTCACTTTAAACACCGACGGTATTTTTGTTAAGTCGTTTCCATGGAGATTCAACAATATATTGTTGGTGGTCAGCTCTTCGGCAACGGATTCTGGGATGCGATTTATTTTGTTGCCTGAAATATCTAAAACAGATATGCGGTCAAAGTAAGATCTATTTTGTAACTGTGTTATCTGATTTCCAGTTAATATCAAGGTTATATTTTTATCAGCTGGAAGCTTCTTAGGGAGTTCAGTCATGTTTTGATTGGTACAGTTGATAACTGTTCTGTCTTGGCTTGGCTGTTGGTAACAATAGCAGTCATTAGGACAGTTATCTGATTTTGATATATTGCAAATAAACTGGTCCAGTTGTCCCTTTTTGGTAAGCCAGGCTATAGATTGGTTTGCGAGCTCTGGCGGATTAAAACACTTTATATCGAAATAATCTCTCCAGATCTTTTTAATTACATCTTTTGACAACTCGAGGAAAGGCTCCATTTTGCAATCACATCTTAATTTGCAGCCCCTGAAATCAAATCCAAAACCAAAAACCTTCCCTAGCATTGTCAAATCGGAAACACCTAGATTTGTGAAATCAGGGAATGTCGAAAAGGCATTGTCTTTGAAATTGACAAATCCACCATCTCCAAATGTTATATCTTTATTGAATTCAATTTGAAGAGCATTTTTGAATTCTTTTATTTGATTCTTCTCATAATTTATTTTACAAAAAGGTTGCTTGATTACCATATTTGTTATGTCAATTTGATTCATTTGATTTTGACTAAAGTCTACCAGATACAATGCAATGGTTGAATCCGACATGGCGTTTGGTTCAATATGTTTAATTTCGTTCATTGCAAGATCCAAAACACGTAAATGTGTTATTCCTAGAAAAGTGTCGTTGTAAATTATTTTGATTTGGTTTTCTCTCAGTATCAGGGTATCCAGATTGGATAGACAGTTGATGTTTTCAAGTTTTGTCAGCCTGTTTTTTGATAAATCAATCTTCACTAAGTTTCGATATGAACATATATTTTCAGGTATTTGGTTTAGAAATCCATTTTGGTGAACAATAATTTGTGCTTTCTTCGCAAGAATGTTGTCTGAAGAAACTATTACAGCCATCCCTCTGCGACTAAGATATTCTAAGTAAATGTTTTCTGTTTCACTTTGTTGTTTTTCCCATAGAGGAATTGCCTGACACCGGCATTTCTTTTCGATATCAACTTCCTCTTTATCATCACAACTTGAATTACTACATGGGCAAAGTAAATCTGATCGGTTTAGTTTAGAGTCATTCCACTGAAAATAGTTTTGCTGGTAGCCATTTGAAAAAGACAAACTGTAAATTAGCGAGATGAACAGTATCTTTGAGCTAAATTTAATTCCTCCCATCTTGTCTGACAGTAGTTTCAAAATATGTATTCTTCTCACGTTGGTCCTTTCATTGAGTCAGTTTGTCTACATATATACAATGGATTTTAAAACCCTTTGTTTAATACAATTAACGATTTGAATTGAATACTGAATTAACTTAACATATCAATAATGTATTGATTAATTTTTAAACGTTGCCATTAAAGATATAACGTCCATTAATATCGTATATATTTACTGCGGAAGGTGTTTCCATATCTGGTTGATAATCTTGTTGATTATCAGCCAATGAGACGAAGGAAAATCCCACAGAAATTCAAAAGCAAATTAAAAGAACTGATTATAAATAACAGTGGAATTCTATCTAATTAGGGTGCACTATACAAAATCTAACAACATCCCATACGGAAACACCTCACAGTGGTCTTTCCAGTATGAATAAACATGTAAATGCTAGCCAACATGTTTAATATTTTGTCAACAAGTTTTAAAATAGTTTGATTGCTTTATCGCTTATAACACTGTTGCTCGCTAGTTTATTTCAGTTTAGTTTTTTCCGGCACAATTATGTATGGATTGCGTTTATTCTTTCATGAATCAAGTAAACAACAAACACAAATTAGCATCGACACATGGAGTTTACCATAACCTTCTTTACAACACGAAAAACATCAGTAGGTTCGTAGGTAAAAAGGAAATGCATGTCCGAACTACCAGCCAAGATTTCGGCAGCGGCAATTTCATTGGCTAATATAAAGGTCGTTCTGTGGTGACCCTATACGGGATGTTGTTATATCTTATCTAGCATATCATAGAGGGACGGTTTTACAAGTTAATGAGATTGTGTGTAATTCACATTTAAAGACTTTTCGTGAATGTTAATAATCAATGGTTCATCGTTTTGATTTCAAAGCAACATACCGGTATCACATTTTTTCAGCCCATACCATTTAACCCGAAGTGAGGAAACACGTTGATGTAGCTACATGTCCACATATTTTAAATTGTTTTTTGTTGTTTTTTTTTTCAAAAATATAAACGTTGTTATTCTGTGAAACGTTTTTGATATATCTAGAGTTGTAAGTTACTTAGATCATTTAATGTCGAAAGTTTGTAATAACCCTATAAATATTACAAAGGCAAACAAATCGTCCAGAGAATCTCCTGTTAGTTAAAAGAAAAGACAAGCCTGCAGGAGTGAGAGCGTGGATCCGTTGTTAAGTTCCCTAAGGTCAGGAACGAAGACCTCTCAATTTTTTCGCTTTAAATGAATAGGCTAATTAAATTTTGACGACATTCTCTTTATGTATTTTGTACTTTCTAGAACTGTAAACGAAAATAAAGGTTTCATCTGATTGTGGGCCAACCCACTTAATTTATCGGATTTTAACAACAAATTTGAGTTTTTAAAAAAATATATCCCCCAAGATTTTAGTTTACCATGTTTCAAGATTTAGATAATAAAATCTATTTTATTTTAAAAATAAATCAGATTATTATAGCAATGATCAAATCTAACTGCACTATAAATAACTCTGGGAAATTTCATTCATTCCCCGTATGCATTGTATAAATCATATAGAAACATTTTACATTTGACCTCATTGTCTATAATAATGTGACATATTATTTTGTAATCTTAAACAACACATTATATATATTCAGGGAGACAAAAAGTGCTCGTTTGACAGTCAACCATAGAGGCCGTTTTCTTCTAGTGTTACATTAAAGCAGACGTAGAAAAATGCAAAAATTAAAGTGATATTTATTTATTTTAATTTTAATTTTATTTAAATTCAAATTTATTTTTTATTATTTTTACCAACATGTGCCTTCGGAGAGATATAGGTTCCCTCTGACCTTGGTGTTTTTACACATTGTTAAGGGCCTAAATTGCCTTATCTAGGTCAGGCTTGCTCTTTAAATTGAAGCAATGGCTGACAACATGACAGACTGTGGAAGCTCGAGAAAAATTGTGTAAGTTCAATAGTGTGACTTTTTTGCATTTTCATAAACAAAAAGTATAGAGTCGTGCTCTCGTCTACGATAACACGTGAATATAAATTAAATGTCACTGGAAACATAAAAAAAGGGTTTTCTGTGATTAGTCATGACTTAATTACCTAAACATTCAGGGTAACCTGGGTACTTACTATCTCATTTACTACGCAGGACAGTTAAGACAACATTTAGCTTTCAAACAGAGGTAAAAGAAGGTCGTTTTGCTTTTGTCTATTTATTTCTGCATGATGAATATTTCTAAACTATTTTGGGTGTTTTGTAAAGATTGGGGTCACCTTAACTTGACTATGTCTAAATTTGACTGTCACGTGACTTTTTAGGGTCACGTGGGCGTCTTTTAGACAAAAAACGTCAATGCTAAATTGAGACAAAAAGTTTAAGGGCAAGGCAAAGGAAGTTTAGAGTAAGTTATATGCCAACTTATTCAAAATTATATATCATAGAAATCAATGCTCATTCAGTTGTAAAGAAAACTGGCTAATTATTCCTAAAATAGTGCATTTTTGTACATTTCTATTAAAATTACAAAGTAAACCTTTATCTCTCAACAACTGAGAGTGTATTAATGAGCACTTATGGAACTCTTTTACAAGTGAAGATAAGAATGTAAATCTACTTTCTTTTCTTCTATATCCATAAGGAGACCAGAGGTCACCTTAAGTCCTTAATCAATGTCTTAATCATTTTGTTAATCAATACAGAAACGAAAGTCACATAACAGTTGCCTAGTGTCATTTTACAATATATATTTTACAATAGGAAGATTCATCAGAAGTGATCCACTGTAGGGAGACCAGGGGTCACCTTAAGTGGAATATCAATGAGGAGACCATCATTGTTAATTTATTCGAAGACCAGAGGTCGTCTTATATCATTTTACAAGATTAAGATTTACTAGAAGTCAGACATTGTAGGGAGACCAAAGGTTAAATTAAGTGGAATGCCCGTATGAGACCAAAAGTCATCTTAGGTCCTAAATAACGGGAAAAAAATAATTTTGTTAATAAATAGAACAGGGGTCACTTTCAGTGAAATCTTCATATTGAGTCCAGAGGTCATCTTAGGTCCTAGGAATATTATTAATCTATAGGGAAACCAGAGGTCACCTTAATACATTTTTAAGGATGGAGATTTACCAGAAGTCATCCACCGTAGAGAGACCAGGGATCATTATTAGAACGCTATCAATAGAGGTCACCTTGACCTGTGGTCTCTTTATATTAGATTAACAAGCTTATTTTTCATTGATTTAGGACCTAAGGTGACCTTGGGTCTCCTTATGAAAGTTCCACTTAAGATTAAGGTAGTCTCCTACAGTGGCTGACTTTTTGTGAATATCTATCTTCAAAAATGACATAAGGTGATCCCTGGTCTTCTTATAGATTAACAAAATTCTAATTACACTGATTAAAGACCTAAGGTGACCTCTATTGATAGCGTACTAATAATGATCCCTTAAATAAAAAACATTTTAGAGGTAATTGTACACAATTATTTGAGGTGTTAGGTGGGTTGAGCGAAGCCCCTGATATATGAACCCCTGATATGTTATAAAAAAATTTCATAATATAAAAATAAGATATAGAGTATTTTTTCATTATGATTTAATGTCAGATGAATGCCTGTGCTGTCTGTGATCAATGACTGCATATTCTATAGCACTGCACGGATCTTTAAATATTATCCTGGGGGAAGGGGGGTTCATAGGGGTAACTTTATTATTAATTAAATAAATCAGAATTTTCCAGGGGGACTATAGATCTGCCCATCTATAAGACCTTTTCCCCTCCTCCATAAGCAATCAACAGTATGCGCTGTGTTTGCACTTTTATTTTTAACACACATTAAAATTTACATTTATTTTTATTTAACACGTGCACATGCAGAACGATTAAGTTGGGGGGGGGGGGGGGTAGCATATGTGTTCATTTACAAAATAAATTACAATTGCATATTTCTCATTACCGAGAAAGGAAATTGGGTGTGTAAATCCGGCGACAAGGCCATCAAAAGCCATTTTTGGTTCACATTGATATATAGAATTTAAATAATTCTGAACTCTTCTTCCTTAATATTTACATTCAATGTATATTTCCTCTTATGTTTGCATTGGAAATCTGCGACGCGACGTTCAATTTTCTATGAATACACTTTGATAATTCATGCGCCATGTGCACAAATATAAACGTATTCACGTGTTTTGAGTATATTTATTTTTGTAAGATTAAATGAAACGTTCAATCTTACATAACCAATTTGTCATGTTCTTTTGAAAAATAATCATTAAATTATATCTAATCCTTTATAAAAAAGATTTTTCTCTACAAAGTTTCTGGCACTATATTTTTAGTCGCGAAAGCGAACTAAATAACATGTTAATTTGGTTGTTCCATGTATGTTTCATATCCCTGACTGAGAGCGTATATAATGGTTTTACAGCGACAATACACATATATCTCAAAAAATAGACATCAGTATGAATATAAATATAAGCATTGAATGCTTATTTTTGGATGTCGTCGGTCCTGTAACACACCAAGCGGTGCAGACAAATTATCATACCGCGATAACGCGCGGTATTCAATTTGTCTGCACCGCTTGGTGTGTTACAGGACCAACGACATCCAAAAATAAGCATTCAATGCTTAAATACATGCAGCATATAGCAATATAATATAAGCTAACTTAAGTAAATGTCCCTCCCCTTCTACTTCTCAAACAAAATTATAAATATAAAAACAATTATTCTTTGGTCCATTTGTTTTACTAATTTAAAAAGATAAAAGGACTTTCTGGAAAAAAAAAATTCTGTGACAACATTTAAACCTGACATATGCATGCACACACAAAATTGCAATTTCTTTATATGATGTCAATGTGTTTATTTTATGACTCTTAGTTCTGCTCCTCTTCTCTCTCCAAAAACACAGTCTTTCTGTTCTTCTAAAAGTTCAGGTTTTTCTTGTCATCATTTTCATCTTTTATATCCCCAGGATAAGTGTGTGGGTAAATTGTCACCAATAAGAACATATCATTTGTGTAAATTCCAAAACAAATCAGGTACCAGCTGAAATGAAAATGATATTTCAGTGAGTTTAACTTGTAATCAAAATGACTGAAAGATTGAAATGGAATATTTTCTACAATTTGACAGAGAATGGAATTTATTTATCTTAATAAACATTTCCTTATGTTAAGATATGAATTTAGATTTTGCCCCAATTCAAATACAGCTTTGAAACAGCTTTTTGGTTTGATTTTAAATTATTATCATCCTCGCCCCTGATATGTGATAGTTTAGTTTATACATGATTACTAATATGATGCTGGTGCAATCAGTATGAAATCCTACCATGTAATGTTGATATGTTGATGATCAATTTGTAAACGTGTTCTATTCATAATTGTAGGTTTATAATTCACATATATTTTTTATAATCATTTTTAAACAAAAAAACATTTATACATAAAGAAGCTTTTTGTAATTGAACTGTCTCATAGAATTATCAGATTTATCAATATTTCAATGATGAATTATTGTACTTAATGTATGTATTTACTTACATTTTCTCAAGCCTATTTTATCAAATCAGTGTGACACTTTTCAAATTACTCTGCAAATAACAAAAAATAAATATGGGAAGTTATACAAATTTACATGCATAAACCTGCATATGACTTGTCAACAGTAATTTGAAAATGTTGTGAAAGATCTATTTTGCATGGATGGGTGAAATGACCATCACTTTAAATATTATTTGAAAGTTACACAAACACATTCTAAGTAAACATACCATACATGTTAATCAGTTTTAAGAAAAATAAATCAGCTGTTTATAGAATTCTTTAGCCTTTACTGTACTGATTTTCAGAAAATGAAATCAGCTGTGTTAAATTCACAGTACAGTCTTATATTGTTTACTTACAAATTGAAAAAAACTGTTGTGTAAAGCTAAGTATTGTCAGTACAAGTGCTATGAGCTGATTCGTGTCGATTGATTCCTGATGAATATGATCAGCAATTTAACGGACTGGCAATAAACCTACATGTACATTGTATAAATGTAAAACCTGTAGTCTCTCCTCAAGTTTTGAACGAAACAACATACTAAATCGATCAGAAATTCATCATCTGTATAAAATCACAATACAATAGTTATTTAGCTATCTGGTCCATTACAAATACACTGTATATCTATTCTACATACCTGATAAATCATCAAAAGATCGCTATCATCGGGAACATCAGCTACACGTTTACATCAAATACAGCGTCCGACGAGCGCTTTTAGGGCGCAGATTCACACCCATACGACAGATGAGTTATGGAAATTCTTTCGTATATTCTGATTGTTGTGAACTTATAAATATACACATGTGTGATTCGTAGTTATATTTTTCTTCTGAAGTATCAAATCTGCCGTAATTTTTGCTTAAACTGCTGTTTTCGGTATATTTTCCATACATGGAAGTACAGAGGCGGGGCATATATTATGACGTCATTTCTCATTATCCCTTCATTAGCATATCAAAACGATGTGTAGCCTTATCTGTTCTGCGTATCAAAATTGTTGGGTTTTTTTGTCAACTCTACAGCTTTTCTTTTACTAAACACGAATATAATTTTATGCTTTTCTTATTCTTTTAAATGTATTGTGCATTTACAACACATGTGCATTGAGAAAGCTTTATTTAATTTTACAGGTCCATTACACTGAGGAAACTAATGGTCTCTAGTCACAAATTGATTCCATTATGAAATACAATACTTTTTAGTCAAGATACATATTCCAATTTGTTTGAGGAAATATGGAAAACTGTTTTATTTCTGAAAAGACAGAAAAGGGATAGGCAACATTTAGTTATTCAAAATATATCAGTCTAACATATGTCGCCTCATAACTACTAGTATTATCTGATGTTACTAAGAAGGCATTCGTAACACCATTTGTCAAGCATATTCCAAATATAAAATAAAAACCCCACGGATGAACACCATTCACATTGAAATTATAATAAAGATATTGCAAACACGATGAACGAATCACATGTTTTGACCATAAACTGTTCCTCTGATGCTGCTGAAAAGGATTTGAACTCCACTTTGGTTTTCACAGATGAACAAATTGAGATACTGAGAGCCCTGCAATATTACTTATACAGCATAACCATTCCCGTTGTTTGTTCATTTGGGATTCTGGGTAATATTCTAAATGTCATCGTTTTCACAAAGAAAAAGAACACAGGAATGTTGGATGAAGTGGAATGCTGTACAACAATATGTTTAGTGGCTCTTGCAGTATCTGACATGATGTTCTGCATAGCTACATTCCCTGTTGGATTTCAAACTCTCGGACAGAAGATATTTCATCGAAAGGAATTTATGTTGTTTTACAAAATGTATAGCTCTGCCTTTATAAGTATGTTTATATTTAGTAGCACAATGTTGATTGTGCTAACAGCATTAATGAGATACCTAGTATTATGTCATCCATTTCGCTCACGTCAGATTATATCCATTAAAGCCACGCGTATATGTATAGTCATGATAGTTCTCATCTCTATAGCATTTAACTTTGTTTCTTTTTGGCAATACGAAACGGATGACTGCATGAATGAAGACTACACCAAGACCTATGTAAGTCCCTTATTTAGCAACTCCTCCTTCCAGTACACACAGAAACTACTGTGGGCCGTGTTTGGAAACTTCATACCATTATCCATCTTACTCTACTGTAATATCCAATTAATTCGCGCCTTACGACAAAGCCGACAACTTCGTCTGCTCCATAGCCGGGGCGATACCTCCTGCTTGTCTGCTCATCGCCGAATTAACATCACCCTGGTCACCATCATCATCTTATTCTTCATCCTCGTGGCTCCGTCAGAAATCACCAAATTCATCATGCTTCTGAACAAGGATGAGGGGTTCCGATACATTGTTGTATCTCTAGTCACCAATACGCTACAATGCATCAACTTCTCAGTCAATTTTGTGTTGTATTATGTCATCATCGCTCCGTTTCGACTAACTTTACATGGATATCTTCGTTCTTCAATTCGTGCCATTTGTCGCATGAAAAAGGAAAGCATATCATCAGAGAGGGTAGATAAAGAGCCACAAACTGAGATGCTGCTCTTTAGGAAAGAAAACCATCATACCTAGAGCATCATTAAAGCTTTAGATAGGAAAGAATATTGTTATTTATTGAAAGTAGATATTCATCAAGTGTATCTAAGTATCTACTCAGCTTCTGTCAATGAGGGTAATTTTCAATAATATCGTCTGTAAGTGTATATCACTTTTGTCATACTTTGTAACCGTAATAGATAGATAGATAGATAGATAGATGTTATAAATACTGATATAAAATTATAAATATCTCACTTCAAGCTTAAGATAGACAAATTACGCTTTATATATTAATGCATTTCATAGCGTTTGCGCACACCAAAGCATATGAGGCCTACATAAACTTTGTATTATTGTGTAGTTGTCACCATTGAACTGTGAAGGGTGGGGGGGGGGGGGGTGAAATGTTTAACCATTTTGTATGTTGTGGATTCACTTTAATTGGTGTGTGCATATAACTTACACTTAAATAAGTAACCACCCGCGGTTTACCCGGGGTGGTCATTTTGAACATATGTTGTTTCTTTTATCATAACAGAAATTCTACAGAAATTGGTTACGTACATTCGCTATACAGATAGCGTATGATTGTATACGTTCAACGAGAAATGGGTAATAAGTCCAGTAATGAGCCTGTCGGCGCTGGGTCAGAAATATATAAATTAAATGCTACTGCTGACCACGGTGCGGCAGATCATTAGTTAAGGATAGGAAATTTGAGCTATAGTGTCCGTGCGTATAAAAAGGAAGTGCGGGGAAAGCAGCTTTCCAGTAGTCAACTGGAAGTTGTCTTTTGCCTCCTCTTTTTGTACAGGTAAGATCATATCAAGCTACTTGCACACTTTTACAAAATTAAAGATAAATGATTCAGGGGTTCAGATAAATGTTATATTTTATTTTCAGAGTTTCGTGTAGAACATATTTATTGTCATTTTAATTATACATTATATTAAATTTCATTTAGTAATGCTATTTGGAATGTTTTATGAAATAGTTTGAATTATATTTCAATAAATGAGTAGTCAACTGCGACGGGTTATCTTTTAGTAAAATATCTTATTTTCTTAGAATTACCATGCTTTTCATTGTCATGTATTTCTAGTTTTGAGCAATATACCGTAAACTTCGAAGCAATATATACATGTATCATAAATAAAGTCATAAATAAAGTCAATGTTCACAAAATAAAATCTTTATTAAAATCGAAATGACAAAATCTCCGTTAACTTTTAATTAGTCTTGATTTCCGTATCGATTGGAACAAGTTCTAATGCGTGATGAAATGACTTTAAGAGGTTGGGGTAAAAATGAATAAATTTTCAAATTTTGGGAGGGTTTAATATTTTAAAAAAGGTGAATAGAGACAAATGGAGGTTAATATTTTTCATTTCCATTATTAATTTAAAGAAAAAGCGTTTAGTTTCTGAGATCCTCTTGACGAGTAACACGGTGGGATCGCAGAGGAACAGAAAGAAATACAGATTTATTTCTCATATGAAACGTATACTAAGTATGGTCAGGGTTCTCGGAAAAAGCTTACCAATAACATCGATTGACGTTAATAAATTCAGTTTTAATTTTTGAAAGTCAGGACTGTTTTATTATTCTAAGTCATACTCCACAAACAATACGAAAGTTGTCCCAATATTCCGTAAACTGAGCACACAATTTTATTAAATCTGATTGAGTACTGTAAGCCAATTTTTAATTGTTCCTTGTCCCTTTTTTTAACAAAACTAGTACCACATAAAACAATGCCAAGCACAAATCATAACTTAAGAAACAATAAATAATTAGCGTTTGGTCAGGCGGTGCAATACGCAATCTAATCTAAAATATATTTTTAATTAGACTTTGCAATACTCAATGTCAATTTTTCGTCAGTTTACAGTCTCGTGCGAAACTCGATGTGCACGCGAAGAAAGACAAATCTTTTTATCCAAGATGATTCCGGTTTTGGAGCATTTTTTCGGGGGGAGGGGGGGGGGGGGTTCTTTACTCCGATTTTCATGAAATTTTTGTTCAAAGTATCAAAGTGTATGCAATAACGATGTAGAGATCAGTAAAATTTGGAAACGTCGACTGAAAGGCAGCTATACCATAATTATTTACTACCCTCGTATATACACAGGTGTTTGAGGACATGATCGACCACCCTCCCTCCTCTTCCATCCCTTAACCCCCAGGTATATAGACCCACGGGGATCTATATATAAACAGGGTCTGATTTTTAAAAAAAATGTTTATTTTAAGTAATGTTTTTTAAGTTTTAACTTAAAAACATTACTTAAAATAATGTATAAATTAGTTTATAAATATGTCACAAAAGGATAATTTAACGAAAATAGGGTAAAGTCCCCGGGAATCTCTAAACTTGGACGAAATACATTCATGACTTCGTGAATGTGAACTTTGATATGTCAGAGTTATGGAATAATATTCATGAGATTGAAAGCGCATTCTTAAGTAAAAAAAAACAAAAAAAAAACAGAGGAAGCGACCAAATAAAACAACTTGTTTGATTGTACACTGCGTTTAAAGTTGTTTAAGATTGTCCTTACGTTTGAGCTTTCACAGTAGAAGTATATTCTATATTAGGAAAAAAAAAGTGAGTTTGAACATCCACTCCAGCTTTCTTGCACAGTTTCTCTTCAAGATATGGTTTATATGTTACGTTTATCGGGGTTGAAGTTGACATTTAACACATTGCCATTTTTAAAATTCATTTTTGTATGATTCAGACTCCAAAAGCTATTTTGCACTGTCAGATTTGCTCAAACCTGGACATAAAATGTTTGATGTGTATAAGATAGTGTATAAGATTCATTAAAATATAATTTTTAATAACAAATTCCTAACCCATGGTATTTTACCTCAATATTAATAACCTTTACGACACATGTATAATATAATATAAACTGGAACTCATTTCTATGTGGGATTAGAGTCTTCTGTTGCATTTCTATATAGTCTGTCCCAAAATATTTATACAGCATATTTAGACGATTTTTAATGAAAATACATATACCTGAGAAAGAAGTACAATTAAAATTGATGAAAGGAAAAAAAAAACCCCAAGATTTCTTCATTGACACTATACCATTTTTCACTTGGAAAAATTGACAACAACAGATTTCTTACCGAGATTTATAATGGGAACATCTGACATCTTTCCTCCATTCGGAAGTCACTCGAGAGTACCTCGCACAATTATTCAACGTTATCATCCGGGAACTTTCATCTTTGTTGCAATGCCAAATCCCCGTAGACTTTTTATTTTTAGCCGTGTGTTGAATCCTGTCAAGCTAAAGGGGGCGTTTCAAAGGAAAAATCTTGGGATTATTTGGTTCTGTTGAATAAACATCACATGAACCATGAAGTATTTATGAATAACAAATAATTTAAGAAAATGTGCTGAGTGAATATCTTTGTACAGAGTATCAAGATATTTGAATATACTTAAGATATAGAAAATCCGTGTGTCTTTTAACTTCATTTGGCATTTTGAAATAATGCAATGCATATCATATTTATATCTTTTTTTCCAAACTAGGTAGAAACAGGGCCAAAAAAATACATTTTATTGTGATGCCGAACTCAAATTCTACATATTTACAGTTCATTACATTATTATTTTTTACGTACATGTAAGCATACATCGGTCTTCTTCATGTCAATGGTTTAAATTGCGATCGGCTTAGTCTTATTTACAAATGTACTGTAAATCAAAATGAACTTTAATACATTAGATCAAGTCATTTAGGGTTGTGTTTTATCTAACTCTGACGCACAACATTTCACACTTCCTAGTTCAGTGATACACATTGAAGACCTAGTTTTATGATAAATGTGCTTCACCCCATGATAATTGGTTGTTCATGCCAATGCTTTTAAAAATTGAAAAACGTAATTTCCATGAACTAATAACCGATTCCAAGGTTAAATTTAGTGATAAGATATTTAGACCAAGCAAATATGACGGTACTTTCATTTATCAACTTTTGCTGATACCCCTCTATTGAGTAACATAGGGGGGTTTGAATATCTGATACAAATGGGCTATTTTCATCGCATTTTCCTTTTGAAGTGTTTCAGAACTCTTCAATTTCAATGCTAAAAAATAAATGGAAATTATCTACAGAATATTTGAAAGCAATTTGAAATTTACAAAACAAAGGAAACCCCTGACAGTCAAGGAGACCAATTTTTGGGGTTCAAATATGTGGGCTTTAATGGAAGGGGCTATCTTTATTTCTTGAATTTTTATCTATCAGTTACATTATTTTAAGCCTAAATGAATTTTCGAAGCGCACAAAAGTAGTTTGAATAAGTAATGACATGACGTAAATGTAAAAAACCGGGGTTTTTTTCATTTCATATAACCTTCTGCTCAATTGCTTTCCTTAGTTTATTTGTTTTACATTCTACAATGGCAAACTTTCATTACAACAAAAACATGCTGTATTTTTTCAATATTGTGTCAACAATACAATTATTTGTATGAACTTTGATTAACTGCAAAGTATTTATTTGTAGTAGGGACTTTGTGTAAAGTTATGACTACTGAACAGAATGATCAGGGATTGTCTTAAGTTTTATCTTATAAATTTTCTAATGAAGAATCTTTAAAAAAAAAAACTTTATTAACATACCTGCAGATGAAACGACAGTGAAATGCATGTTCAATGTTCAAACCAGTAATTATACGTTAAAGTTAATTTTTAGATTTGAAATTTTTGAATATTTTATTGATATTTTGCTAGACATAATATATTTTTTATCTTTTTTTTTTTTTACCTCTATCAGAATTAAAAACGCATTTTATTTTAAAATAGTGAAGAATTTGAAAAATAATCATTATATTTTGAATATGATTGAATATGATTTCAAGTGCAAAAAACGACGGCATCCTAACAGCCAGACATGTCTTAAACTTATTAGAACCCGACACTCTTAATGAAACATTTGGTCAATTGCTTATAATGTTTATAGCTAGTTAAGAGTGTTTCGGCAGTATTAATAGCACATGTCATTTCAAAATTGTAATAAGGCCCGCCTCGGCAGGAGTTCACCTTATGCATAAATCAATTAATCTCTTTGAACTTCATTTGATTTTAATTTGGATCTAATGATAAGATCACCTATATTTTTGTGTTTACTGTATTCAACCATAGGAGGTCTTGTGAATAATTGTTGCATTCTTCGTCATGTTGTATGTTATCCCAGTATTTAATAAGTCGTTTCCTTAACCCTTTTATACATGGGTTAAATTTGGTCACCAAAACGTTAGGTAGAGCCTTTTTATTGTTTTTTTTTTTTTGTTTTTGTTTATTGAGAAGATCCATTCTATTTGCAGAAAGAGTTTCTTGCATAATAGGTTCAATTTCTGATTTTTCTTTTCGAGATGAGTTTTGAAAGCTTTAAAAATAATTTGTAATACAGCTTGATCACTAGTATTTCTCAGATGTCTGGTACATTCTCATTTAATTAGGCCCTTGAAAACTGATGAGCTACGAGCACTTTTTCTGTGCAGGTATTAGAAGCTGTTAGTAGGTTTGATATATGAGAGAATGTCTAATCGTTGGCTATCTGAGAATCTTGCTCCTTTGTATATGGTCGTATCTAAGAAATTAACACCGGTGTGAGATAATTCATAAGTAAATCTCATATGTTTATGACAAGAGTTCCATATGTCAAAAAATTCTTTAATTTCATCCGGTCTTCCATTAAACAGAATAAAGCCGTCATCTCTATATCTGCCGTAATAAATAAGTTTAGTTGAAATTTAGATATAACATCATCAGTGATGTCTTTCATACGTATATCTGTAATTTCTGGTGACGGGCGTGCCCCCATCGCCGCGCCTTTAATTTGTTTGTAATATTTTCCGTTAAACTCGAAAAAAATATTTTCAAGTATGCATCTGAGAAAAAAGATTAGATCAGAACTGTAAGGTCGAGGTAATTCTAGACTAGAATTATCTGCTAAATATGCTTTCTCGACAGAATGAAGTAATTCATCAAATTCCATGTTGGTGTGCATGCTGGTCACGTCATAAGTAACCAAGATGACATTTTCAGGTACAATCAGAGATTCGATTTTTAGTATAAAATCTTTTACCCACATTGATATCTCGAAGTGCCTTTTACCACCTTAATTTTGGGTCGCTAATGTTTTCTCTCATTGTCTGGACTGGTGGATGAGTCTAATTCGTTATTAAATGGATTTTTCTCGTGGTTTATTGTTTAAAATCTTTATAAAAGTCACCCCTAAGAATGTGTTCAGAATGTTTCTTTATCGTTGCTAATTATGTAATAAATCCAGGGGTGCTCGAATGAAAGTTCACGAGACTTCCCCAAGATTTGTTCAGTTCCTGTGAAATTTCGAGCGGAAGTATGAGTGTTCGGATAATATTCTCAAAATACGTAAGTTCCGGTCGTTTTTCGTTCATATCTTACTTTGATAAATGTTAAAGACATGAAAAACTATTAAGATTTATGTCTTATTTCTCATCTAGCGGTTATCTAAACTAAACGATGATATTCAGAACAGAGTTATCGTTCGAGTTCAACCACTCTACACGTGTTTGAAAATATAAACATTGGGTTGCTTGATAAACTCATAGCCATGTTTAATGCATTTGATGTGCAATACCATCCTTTAAAAAAAAAAAGAAAAAAAAAGAATGGGTCTCTGTTTTGTGTAAAAACATAGTAATATATCGAGCCATTTTCACGGAACATTCTGCATAAAATAGTATTAATAGTCTGTTTCACTATTGATGCTATTACTGGATCGACAATTAATTCTTAAGGGGGATCGCTACTAAGTATGTTAATTGTTGCAATAACCAAAAAAAACCTATATTTTCTATTATCACTTTTATTTCTAGAACTCATTTTATCTACCAATTAATGAAGATGAAGTTTAAAATCAATACAAGTCTAGATTTTATATTTGACTACAAGTACCTAGATTATAGGAAATAGACTATAACCACGAGGCACGATTTTTACTGCGAAACTGAAAGGGTCAAACAAACCACGTGGTCTAAATTTAAATGACAAAAACATTCGCAGGGGTGAAAGTACTTTGAAATAAATTTTGCAGACCGGACCTAAAAAGGGAAACAATGTTTTTGTTGGATGAAAAAGAGGGGGTTGGAGGTGATTGGAAAAGCCCTCCCCCATTTTTTTTTTTTTTTTTTTTTTTTTTGAGGAGTAGTTTAAAGTGGTTGTCGTTGTGTTGGGTTTGTTTTTTTATGATGGTGTATAAAAGAGTAAGGTAGCTGTTGTTGTTCATTGGCGAATCCGGGGGGGGGGGGGGGGTCCGGTGGGTTTGCCCCCCCCCCCACCTCTTTCTCTGGGACATTTGATTTTTTTTTTTAAACTTAAAATACTGATTTAAAGACAATTTTTTCCATCTTTCAACTAAATACTATATTTATCTAACATAAATGCTTTAGAAATCGCTTATTTAAAAGATGTTCGTACAACGGACCGTAATTTATTTCTTATAAACATAACGCTATCATTATTTCAGTGAAGTAAAGTTATCTACTTCAGCATCCGGTGTTTATTTCTTTGAGAAAGCATGTGGAAAATTAAAAAAAATCATAAAGCAGTATCGCTAAATACACAGGTTTTTATTAATATCCACTAGGTATTTTCTTTTTTATTTCTTAAGAAAATCGATTGTACTTCATGAAACGCATGAAACACACCAAGGAAAAGCATTTTATTTTTAAAAATGTTTACAAGAATCGAAATTCTGTTACAAGAATACCGCGAGATGATTTATTCAATGTTATCTTTAAAATAGAAAATTTACACATTATTGACACTCATGTTTTGTTATGGGGAGATAGCTCCATCAGTATTGCAGAAAATGAAAATTTATTTTTTAACGTTCAGCTATTTTGAAAGAGATCAGGACGGTTTTAACATTGTTCAAAATTTGATATATAAACTTATTATAATTTTTTTTCGTCGATGTATATATATATCTACTTTAGTATGACTTCAATAATGGTATTTCATTATGACCTTTGATATTGTAATTTTTCGTAATAGTGTAAATTTTATGTCAAAATTTCACAGGAGAGGTCGTTTTAAGTTTATAGAACATGTGCCCGATCCTATTGTATATACCAACTTTACAATAAAATATGTTCAAACCAAACCAAACCAAACCAATACCGCGAGAAGAGCTTACTATATTATTTGTTAACCGTAATGAAAATGTACATATTTTCAAACTTTTCTAAATATGATTTTATATCTGCACTAGTGCCGGATGATGTAGGCACCCATTTAAGAGACCATATTAAGTTGCTGAGGACAGCAATCGCTTGTAAAAGTTGTATAACACATGTATCATCTATTTAGCAGATACATTATCCCCCCGTTTTGATATATCCGATCATATAAACCTTTATTTAAACAGGTAAGTTGGAAGACTATCAAAACCAAAAAAAAGTTTTTCAAGATCATTGAAAATTCAAACAAAAATACCAAAAGTTCCAGTACTGTAATAGCTTCTCGGGGTTTTTCTAAATATTTTTTTATTTCTCCTTTTAATTTTTGTTTTTGTTTCTTCCGTGAGTTTTACTATTAAGCACAGATGCGCGTTTTCATTGCTGGAGACTTATCAATCAAGGTTAGAAATTATTCAAATCCTTACCAAAACCAAAATTTATTTACCCACGGAAAATGTTCAAAAAGTCGGGGGGGGGGGGGGTTTACGAATGAAAGGTTAAGTTGGTATTGGATATTCCATTTTATGACGTACTTCCTATTGAAATAAACAATAAAATCAAGTATAATTTTTTAAAAATTTCTTTCCCAAAATTGCTACCTAACAGCGTAGTGCAATGAGTTAGAGCGTTAACTAATAATGTAAGTTATGAGTTCGAATCCCATTGGGGCTTTTATACTTTTTACCTTTCCAAAAAATTTAAAATATATTTTTGGTCAAATATTGTAAAATTTGAAAAT
Source organism: Magallana nippona (assembly GCA_033439105.1). Taxonomy (NCBI): domain Eukaryota; kingdom Metazoa; phylum Mollusca; class Bivalvia; order Ostreida; family Ostreidae; genus Magallana; species Magallana nippona. The sequence continues at coordinate 6,358,323 of CM065922.1, forward strand.
TCTAAACCGGTGAAAGTAATTTGTTTATAATTTACTTTTATCCACATAAATATCGTCCCATACCACATTAACTAGCACTGAATTTTATACGTTTAGATATTCATAGATTGGACCCCCCCCCCCCTCCCATATTGCTGGATCCGCCTCTATTGTTGATTGTTTAATGACAATATCATACCAATCACAATTAAGAATCTACTTTTTGGGAGTGAAAAACTAACATTACAAAATAACTTACTGTTATTTGACAAAATCCATTCTTATATCAAAACTACAAACAGATTCAAGTAAGCCAAGTAAACATGTATACACTGTATATACAAATTGTATCGAAATGGGTAACTTTGACTTTTTTTCTTTTTCATCATTTTATTATTATTTTCTATAGTTCTTATTCTTTATCATTCCTTATTTTCTTTCTTCTTTTCTCTTTATTTATTTGTTCTTCTTCCACAAGCTTTTCATTTCTCGATTATCATCTTTTGTTATCAATATTTTCATTTTTTTTTCTACTCAACAGCTAATTTTTTCTCTAGTAACTTGTACATTTCATTATTATTATCATCTTTTTATCTATTATTAAAAATCCCCCCCCCCCTTTTTCTTTTTGCTTTTTTTTTTCTTGTGTTGTACCTCCTTCCAATGCCATTTATAAAATGAACCTATTATACAAAATTCAAATGTCTGACAATAATAATACATTCTGTGTAAAACCATATACAAATATTGCTGTTCAATCCGATTCATGTATTCTTATATACTTGAATAGAATACTTATTAAATTAAATTGTTTAATTGTTTGATTGTTTTAATGTGTGTTTAAAAACCTTAATTTGTCTTCATTATTTTGAATGGGATTTATTCTTGCACTTTTTAACCTACAGTTTTAATCTTTAATCTTGGCTGTTTTTGAATTGGATTTTCTTTATTGTTTGTTGATGTTTAAGTATTGTTAAATTGTTTGATTACATTGTGTATATACATGTATGAAAGGTGTAATATAGTTAAAGATGTTGTTTGATTTTGTATTTGTTTGATGATATTGTATATAAAGAGTAAGGTAGTTAGATGTTGTTTGATGATATTGTATATAAAGAGTAAGGTAGACAGATGTTGTGTGATGATATTGTATATAAAGAGTAAGGTAGTTAGATGTTGTTTGATGATATTGTATATAAAGAGTAAGGTAGTTAGATGTTGTTTGATTTTGTAATTGTTTGGCGATATTGTATACAAAGATAAAGGTAGTTAGATGTTGTTTGATGATATTGTATACAAAGAGTAAGGTAGTTAGATGTTGTTTGATGATATTGTATACAAAGAGTAAGGTAGTTAGATGTTGTTTGATTTTGTAATTGTTTGATGATATTGTATACAAAGAGTAAGGTAGTTAGGTGTTGTTTGATGATATTGTATATAAAGAGTAAGGTAGTTAGATGTTGTTTGATAATATTGTATATAAAGAGTAAGGTAGTTAGATGTTGTTTGATTTTGTAATTGTTTGATGATATTGTATATAAAGAGTACGGTAGTTAGATGTCGTGTGATGATATTGTATATAAAGAGTAAGGTAGTTAGATGTTGTTTGATGATATTGTATATCAAGAGTACGGTAGTTAGATGTTGTGTGATGATATTGTATACAAAGAGTAAGGTAGTTAGATGTTGTTTGATGATATTGTATATAAAGAGTACGGTAGTTAGATGTCGTGTGATGATATTGTATATAAAGAGTAAGGTAGTTAGATGTTGTTTGATGATATTGTATATAAAGAGTAAGGTAGTTAGATGTTGTTTGATTTTGTAATTGTTTGATGATATTGTATGCAAAGAGTAAGGTAGTTAGATGTTGTTTGATGATATTGTATATAAAGAGTAAGGTAGTTAGATGTTGTGTGATGATATTGTAAATAAAGAGTAAGGTACAATGTAGTTAGATGTTGTTTGATTTTGTAATTGTTTGACGATGTTGTATATAAAGAGTAAGGTAGTTAGATGTTGTTTGATGATATTGTATACAAAGAGTAAGGTAGATAGATGTTGTTTGATTGTGTAATTGTTTACAATCTTATACATCATTTTAAAGCTGCATGGTCCGATTTTTTCGCTATTACAGTATCGAATACTTTCCATGCAAACTAATTATCTTAGAAAGTTATAGAATTTTGCCTATTTACACCAGCAGAATCGGTCTCCTTTCAAAGTTAGAAATATCCAAACTAAATAAAATAATTTGTTTAGGCCGCTCAAAATTAATTCTACGTTTAACGTCACTTCAAAATACCAAACCTACGAGGGAGGCCGATAAAATTAAAACAAACAAAATTTTCAAACAAATGAATTTCATTCATTTACATTAATACAAATAAAGTGAGTATTCAAATTACATATAGTTTACCTCTTTGATAGTGATTTTTACTGATAATACCATTGAGTATCTGAGACCATAATATGCTCTAAGCATTTCGAATTTCTACAGATTACAGTATTTTATTATAATCAAACTGGAACAAATCAAATTAAAATAGGGGTTTGTTTGGGTTTTTTTCAAAACCCAATTTATCCTAAACCTACGCGCGCAGGTTACGTTAAAGGTAGAATTAACTTTGGGCAGCCTTATGGGCAAACCAAAAAAAACAAACCAAACTGCATGGGAAGGTTTAGAAAAGGGAACCGTTTGGTTTCGTACCCGAATGATTAGGTTAATTCAATCCGCATGTTATGCATCGATTGTAAACAATGCAAACTTCAGAAATATTAGTGAGCAAAGAGTATACAGGTTTATTTTTCATTTGCCAAAACATTATGACCTTTACTTATAGTGATATCGAAATCGTAATACAATCAGAGCCGCCTCGACGCCAGGAGCAAATTTTGAAATAACGCGCGACCCTTTTGTGTCGTTTGTTTTTAAAACAAATTTTCTACATCATTTTTTTCATTGAAATATGGCTTAATTGACCGGGAAAACTACTGCAATTTGTTTTATTGTACACATACTTAGCATAACCATCGTTTAAATGCTTTCACAAAATTTGATATAAAATCGGACCGAGCAATTTTTCATCAAGCTCAATAGTTATACAATTTAGTCTGCAGAGAATTACATGAAATCAAAACCTAGCTCATGAGGTTTCTAATTCACCATTATGATTTGCCATTTTCCAATAGGGTAAGTCGACCTTGTTCAATTTTTTTAATCAGAAATTGATTTCATATATCCCCTACACCTTAATATCATGAAAATTTTCCTAGCAAATGAGTCCAAATTCAATACTGTAGACCTAAAATAAGGTGCCAAAAAAGGAAGAAAGAACAGAAATTGTCTCTCTATATATGGAACTACATTTAGCATTTAATCTATATGTGTCAGCAATCTAACCTTATCTGTGGAACTACCTGTAACACTTACACTTCCTAGTTGAGTCATTCAGAATTTGTATTTGAAAGATAAATATTATGTAACCAGGTTTAAACATTGACTCTATCAGCACTGGGGTCTGCAGATAAGACAGAAGCGAATGATCTTCCCTGTTTGTATATCATGACCATCAACAACCTGGATCTATGATGACACCCCTTTCCTTCTCGAAAACCCTGCTTTTGATAAAAACTAACAAATAGTTGTTAATTAATTCAATACTTTATATAAAGGAAAAACAAAGAAAATCTAATTCTTATTCTCGAAATAAAGTCTTCAAATAACAACGTTAAAATATGAGTGATTATTGTTATTTTGTAAAAGAGCGCTAATTATGAATTAACATAGGCAAGAAAGAACATAATAAATACAGCACCATTTGTCTTTTTTACTCATGACAAAGTCAGTATTTAAGATCAGGAAAATCATTTTTTTATAAAGATATATCAATTTGCACAAGAGTAGGTGGTTTGTGATATGGCAAAGTATAAACTCCTGTTTGTGGGATATCATTTAAACAAAACACATTATTTTTTGAGTCATTCTTGTATTTCTTTGATTTTCTTTGACTTTCTGATTTTCTTGTCTCATCATTCTTTTGATATGGAAACTTCGGCTTTTCGTTTTCTTCAAAACTTTGAAGATTTGAAAATGCATTTTTAAAGATAAATTGAGGTGAAAACATTGGTTTAGACGACGGAAAACCCAGCTTTGCAGGCATGAGTTCGTGGTTTGGTAATCCCAATCGTTCTCTGACCTCCCTTAGAAGACTATGCTTTCGATTAGCAAAGTCAATGTCAAGTCCCAAACGTAAATACGCTTTCAGTGGACCAATTGGAAAGACTTTATTTTGAAGTTGGTCATAATTTATAATGACTATATTTCGAACGTGACTTTCCTCTTTGAATAAATTCCATGCGTGTTTCCATTCAATGTTTGTCCAAATTGTATCCTCGTCTTCATCAGTGTAGTCAGATGAAAGGACGACTAGGACATTTCTGGAGTCTTTAATATTACTGATAATTTCTTCTTCTTTTGCAGACCCTATTGCACCATCGATAAAATGAAAATACACGTTGTAGTCCTTAGCAACCAAAGACGGACGCAGGGTTTTGTGTATCCAGGAAATCAGGGCACCGTGGTTTTGTCGGACAGATATGTAAACGTCATGCTTAAATTGGCCTCTGTGCTTTCTTGCAACGCGTAAGCGTTTCGTCAAGAGAAATATTTCATAGCGAAAGTAATGCGCGATGACTATAACTCCACTGAGTATCAAAAGAAGAATCGCAATACCAATTGTCAGACTTCTGTAGTCAAACCCGCTTTGACAGTTCAGGTCTTTGAAATTGAACTTAGATATAGGAACAATTCCTGAAGAAGTGATGCAATGTATTGTTGTTGTTTGGGTAGCATTGCTGTCACATCCTTGATCCGTTCTGCTCGTTAACCATTGCTTTTGCCATTCTTCCTCACAGCCGCATGTCTGGTTAATCGTCCCGATGTTCAGAGCGCAAGGATCCCTCACTTTAAACACAGGCGGTATTTTTGTTAAGTCGTTTCCATGGAGATTCAACAATATATTGTTGGTGGTCAGCTCTTTGGCAACGGATTCTGGGATGCGATTTATTTTGTTGTCTGAAATATCTAAAACAGATATGCGGTCAAAGTAAGATCTATTTTGTAACTGTGTTATCTGATTTCCAGTTAGTATTAGAGTTATGTTTTTCTCCGCGGGAAGCTTGTGTGGGAGTTCAGTGAAGTTTTGATTTGTACAGTTGACAACAGTTCTGTCTTGACTTGGCTGTTGGTAACAATGACAGCCACTGGGACAGTTATCTGATTTTGATACATTGCATATAAACTGGTCGAGTTGTCCCTCCTTGGTAAGCCAGGCAATAGATTGGTTTGCGAGCTCTGGCGGATTAAAACACTTTATATCGAAATAATCTCTCCAGATCTTTTTAATTACGTCTTTTGACAGCTCAAGGAAAGGCTCCATTTTGCAATCACACGTAAATTTGCAACCCCTAAAATCAAATCCAAAACCAAAAACCTTCCCAAGCAATGTTAAGTCGGAAATTCCTAGCTTTGTAAAATCAGGGAATGTAGTAAAGGAATTGTCCTCAAAATTGACGAATCCTCCATCTCCAAATGTTATATCCGTGTTAAATTCAATTGAAAGGATATTTGTAAGTTCAGTTATTTGATTCTTCTCATAATTTATTTCACAAAACGGTTGTTTGATTACCATATTGGTTATGTCAATTTGCGTCAGTTGATTCTTACTAAAGTCTACCAAATACATTCCTATGGTGGAGTCGGAGATTGTATTTGGTTCAATATATTTTATTTCGTTCTCAGCGAGATCCAAAACACGTAGATGTGTCATTCTCAGGAAAGTGTCATTGTGGATTGTTTTGATTCGGTTTTCTCTCAGTATCAAGGTATCCAGATTAGATAAACAATTAATGTTTTCAAGTTTTGTCAGCTTGTTTCCGGAAAAATCTATCTTCACTAAGCTTTGATATGAACATAAATTTTCAGGTAATTGGCTTAGAAATCCGTTTTGGTGATCAAGAATCTGTGCATTCTTTGGTGAAATGTTATTTGGAGAAACAACTACAGCACCACCTCTCCGACTAAGGTATTCCAGGTAGATATTGTCCGCTTCATTTGGACGGATTTCCCACATGGGGCGTGCCTGACACCGGCATCTTTTATCACTTACATCGCTCGGATCACTGCAATAACTATCAGTGCATGGACATAATAAATCGGTACGATTTTGTGTTGGATCTTTCCAGCTGATATATCCATTTGGGACTCCTGCCGAACAAATAACAAGAAAAAAAAAGTTCTGGAAAACCAAGCACGAAAATAATAGTTTTCCCTTCATTCTGTCTCATTGATTCACTAATGCTGTCTGGTCCAGTGTTGTATTTTTTCAAATGCGCTCAGAGCTTATTGAACCACTTTGAAACATTTGACAAATTCCCCTTTTCTCTTGAAACATTGGCCTATTTATAGCGTTCCAGATTTTGTAATCGGATGACCTTTTTTTAAACTTGGAATTTCCTGTCGCTTCGTCATCAACACACGCATGAATATACAAACATGCCCAATAGTGTGCATAATGGGAATGTTGAACTAAGGCGTTTTGGCATTATCAAAAAGACATTTGACTTCTATTCAGACAGATTCAAATAAGAAAAGCTGGTTTTCTCTATTAGGGGAAATCAATCTTTCCACGGTCGATTTAATAATTGATTAGCTTTGAATTATTTTGAATGATATATAGTGCTTATCTTGAAAAACACACGAATAAAGTTTTTGTAAAGATTAAGCTTTAAACTCTCGCAGAACATTTGCACTGCATGCTTTCTTGAAGAAAAATACTTTTTACGACAATTTATTCAATTACATACATGTATTGTGGAAAAAGTTATATTAACTTCATAGAAATATTGTCAGAACTTCCTTACAACAATGTTAATTAATAAATAAACAGCTCATATCTGATCAACAATTTGACGTTAAAAACAAATCAATTTGTGAATATCATAAAAAACTAAAGAAATGAAGAAAAAAATCAAATTAAAAAAGGAATGTAGTGTATAAATGCGGTAAGGAAAGCAGTCATTTGAAAAGACTTGTGGTACTCGTATTAAATGTATACGACATTGATTGGATAAAAACCACATGCATGCGATGATTTAGCTGAATCAATAAAAACTCATAATAACGGAGCATTACTAGAATGGATAGTATAAACTAATTTGAGTTTAACGGCTGGTACACATATCCTCAAGGCGATTTTTTATTTAACTAATAAACAATAAACTTATCTACTCGAACATCATTTTCTTTTCTTTTCAAAGGAACCAAATTCGTGTAGAGAGACAGACGAGCGAACGGACAGGCGGACAGAGAGACAGAAAGAGATAGATAACTGGGGCTCGTAACATAAAGGGTACTTAAGTCTAAGACAGTGCTTAAGTGGGACTTAAGTACATAATTATTTATCAGACTTAAGTCCGTAACTAGAAGAGTGCTTAGCTAGGACTTAAAGGTGACTTAAGTTTATCTTAAGTTTTGTTTACACACATTTAAGTTTTATTGTTCATCATTGCAATTCAGCATTTGAATAGTGTATTAATCACATAATTAACACAAAATAATTATCTTAATATTTACCAATATCAAAGTTTTGGTTTAATTGATATAAATATTAACAGCGGTCGTAATAAGCTGTAACATTTCCCATATAGCATGAAAGTGGGCTGCTGAATAGGTTGTAAACACGTAATGGTCAGAGCAAACTCGCAAAACTTGAGAAATTGAAAAAGGACGTTTGAAGACAGTAAAAAGCCTCAGTGATTTTAAAGACGACGATTGCCTCGATCGTTTCAAGATATCGACTTAATGGAGAAATTATACTCAGAGTATGTGAATTGCCTTATTGGTGAGGTAAGATTTAGAACAAAACATAAAAAGAAATTCACTTTTTTCTTTAAAGTTCTAATGTCATCGCGATATTACGCCACAGACATTCTTAAAGAACGACTAAAGTAGTCAATATTCGTCAGAGCAAAGAAGTAACAACAATAGACTGAATACATTGCCTGAAATCCATCGCTTTGAGCTTTTAAAAAATGCTTGGTACGTACATGTAAATATATTTATACCACCTTGAATTTTGTGTCTGCACATTTACTTCTACCCCCACCTAATATCAAAGATATCAAGTACTTGTTTATAAATAAACAAGATACCAACCCAAGATAATGATTTATTACCAATACTGTAACATTCAAATTCAATAAACGAAATGAACAATTCGTTACATAAGCATGACTTAGCTAAGACATTGCTAAATTTGCTTTCTGTTACTGTATAAGAGATACTTAAGTAGAACTTATGCAGGTCCTAAGATTCCGCCTAAGTCCTACATATGATCAGAGATATTATGTCTTTGATATGATCGTACCTAAGTCAGAATCTTAGCATGCTATATGTTACGAACCCCAGGAGTTTTAACTTCTATATATCAAGCTTTTAATTGGTCAACTAAATGCACACTTCCTGATAAATCAACCTTTTTATTGGTTAGAATATCAAAGTCTTTGGATTAAGATCGATCGATATTTCCAACCTAGTTTAGTTGTGTAAATGCCGTTAAACCCGAGGCATTTAAATGTGTTTGTAGTTCTGAAGGGATTATAAATATTTACACCATAACATTCAATTCTTTCTTTCAATTCTTTCTGAAATTGGACCTATATCCCGGCATTGCGGCCATGCTCTACGATTATTATAGTTTGTATATAACTGGCTTCAGAAGATTTCTTTTCTTATTTAATTCCACAATTTATAATTTCCATCTTTATTTCAGAAGTTCTTTCCATTTACCTACATGACCCGAAGGGTTTATAATGAATAAATGTGACTGAAAATGTGTGTTCTACTCTCATCCTAGCTTTCTTTTAAACCAATTTAGCTTATTTGCTTCAGGATTTTTTTTTCTACAACTATTCCAATGTAAAATAAATTAGAACACCCTACCAAACAAATTAAGTTCTGGCAAAATTTGAAAATTTTCATAGCTATACATGAAGTTTGCAAGGGTTTCTCTATTATGTCTATGCTATATTGGAATTCGTACATCCCCTCCCTAAATATGATTTTACAATAAATAACCTTATTCTCAAAAGAAAAGCCAATACATGTTTAGCATTATACGATATCGATGTACTTTTAAAACTAAACACTATAAACTCAAATTTTTCTATCTGTTCAGCAAAGGTTGATGTACATAGTCATGCATTCTGAATCATCCCCCAAAGAACAAGCAGGGGGTACACACCTTCAGATCAATACGTGGGTTTGTATCAGCTGTCATTAATAAATATTGTAGTTTCCTTTAAAAAATAAGCTTTCATTGGTTGGCGTATTCCTACTGATGAAGCTGAATACACATGGTACACGAGAGCTGAATCACGGTAAACAGGAAGGAGCAGCGTGTGAACACCCCCCTATACTTATCTCTGACTAAATACGGGTTTTATTTTATCGCGGTTAATATTGCATAAACAATACAAGAGTACGTATTAATTTTTAATAATGTTAATCATTAAATACTCCCACCGCGACAATGCAATGAGTTTTGATTTGTTTGAATTGTGGTTCGAAAAACTGAACATCTTTCAGTTAAAAAAAAGAGAACAAATTCTATGTTTACAACTTACAGTACCAGGCCGTTTATTTTTTTCTACATAATTTTGCAGAGGCAGAGACTAATTTGAAGTAATTTCTTAAATACATGTATAAAACAAGACCGCTTTCATTTGGTGGAGGTAATACTGCTGAATGAGACGTGGATTAATTTTAATTCAACAATGAATGTCAGATCCAGACCTCATAAAAAAATCTAGAACAAGAATTTTGACAAACACACATTTACACTAAAATTTTATCTTGGTATTCCAAAATAAAAAAAAAGATTGTCTAAAGATTAAATAGAATACTCTTTATTTCAGAAACAAGTTCTTAAAATATAGGACACTTTCCAGAGTCAATTATGTAATGTAAAAGATTCCTTGATGAAATTAACATTTGATCTTTCCTTTGGAAGACGGAAGTAAATACGGAATACATGTACTACCAAGGAAAAACAAAGTTAAAATTAACAATCTCTTAAATAAACCGAACCAATAACACATGACCAATATCATACATCAAAAACAAAAAGGACTTGCTACAAATGGGCAAATCAGAGAGAGGTTATTGCACTGGTTGTAAAGACTGCTGGTATCATGAGTCTTGTGGTGGTGGATCCAGGGTTTGTATATGCACTGGTTGTTAAGTCTCATGAGTCGTGGGGTGGTGGATCCAGGGTTTGTATATGCACTGGTTGTTAAGTCTCATGAGTCGTGGGTTGGTGGATCCAGGGTTTGTATATGCACTGGTTGTCGAGTCTCATGAGTCGTGGGGCAGTGGATCCAATTTTTGCATAGAGCCAATAGCCTGAGTGACGGAGGTGACGTCACTAATGATCATCTGAGCAATCTGTAGAGCCATATCTTCCTGCTCCTACAGAATGGGCGACAGAAACAGTGATTATGATAGTACCGTGCTCCTACAGAATGGGCGACAGAAACAGTGATTATGATAGTACCGTGCTCCTACAGAATGGGCGACAGAAACAGTGATTATAATAGTACCGTGCTCCTACAGAATGGGCGACAGAAACAGTGATTATAATAGTACCGTGCTTCTACAGAATGGGCGACAGAAACAGTGATTATAATAGTACCGTGCTTCTCCATGCCCAAAGACATTACAATGAGAACAGACTTTATTCATAGTATTTAAATTATTACAACTTTTGTACTAATCTTATAAATAAAACAAAGTTTTTCATAAAGTAATTGCATTTTTAATCACGAAGTACATGTATATAATAATGCAATTTTTAAAAATATTTTGGTTTAAATCATATGTTGAAAATCTTAAAATAGACTTCTGTACTGGGTTTATGGTCTTGATGCCGGGCATGAAAAGATATTTATATCTTTTGCAATGAACTTTAAATTTAGCTTAAATTTGTTAGTCTTTCTGACATTACACTAATGATACTACTTTATCAAACTGAAATAACACAAACCTTATCTTTGCCTTTCCTTTTCTTAAAAAGTCCTGAGTTACCTGAAACAAACAAATTTTTTTATGATAATTGATTTGTAACCAGGGTGGGAACTGGTCCATTCCATCCTGCAGCATATTTCATTTCACAATGAAATAGACTACATGAACCATCTACCTTATTGTCAACATTTTTTTCAATTTAGCATCTGAATTTGTAAGTCCTGGGTTTTTAAATGTTTTATCTTAAGAATTATTTTATAAAGGCGTTTTTTATAACCAAATATTTTGATTATGTTAAAGCATTGTTTTAAATATGCTGTATCAATTCAAAGTGTCCAATTTCTCTGAAAGTTCTAAAGACCAATCCTAGATCAATCCTTTGATGGGAACACATACTGTTGCTTTTGGCTTTATCCAAGAGTGGTTGCGGATCCAACTCTGATACAAATCTACCCAATTCATCCACTTTACCCAGCGACATCCTGAAATAGCACAACTTTACAATGAAACAAGAAATGTGTATTTAACTCTAAATGGATATTCAGGGAATATGACATTTTACATATCACAATATAACATTTCTTTTAGAATTGAATTTGGTATAGACTTACAATTAAATTATAAATGACAGTCAGCAACACCATGGGATAAAAAGACATTATTTAAAAGTTTTGAAAATTAGACAAATAATTTCACAAAGAATTTGGCACAACATTGTAGACTTGTCATTAGTTTAATATGCAATTTAAACACTCAAAAAAAAGGAAATAAAACCTAGAAAAGACATGTGATAAAAAGACATGTGATAAAAAGAATCTCCAATGAATTTTGATGAGGTTTGACTTTTATATTATTTGCACCATGCTCTCTATCCATTTGCTCAGACTATAGCATTGTTAACACACAACAGATTAAAAAAAACATCATATTACATGATCATGATGCTTTTTTTTACAAAGTACAAGAAATAGGTAAGTAGTGTTGTTGATTCCTTATTTTAGGCGAGTACTTCATTTTATAATTGTATCAAATCAAGAGAATTTGAACTGTTATTATTAAACGTTGGTTGTAATTTGATAAAGTTAACAACTGTCTAAAAACTGCAGATTTTTAATTCCCTGCAATTAATCAGGAATTTGTGGAATCTCACCCGGGACTGGGACGTCTCCACAGAAGGTCCGGATTAAGCAGACACGGGTCCAGGTTCATCTCGCTCTCCTTGAGGCCACTCGTTGTTTTGGTTATTTTGCGTAGATAACTGGTATCCATGGCCAACAGCGTGTTTTTGATACTCTCACTACCCGCACTGTGAGTGCTGTGTACGGACGAAGCATCGCTGTCTGTAAACAACAACACAAATATCATAAATTGTTAGTTCATGATTATTCAAGCATAATAGTTGCTGTTTGTTATCTTCGTTTTCCTACACAAAATTAAAAATTGAAACAGTCTAGTGTATAAGTATGTTAATGTTATTGAAAAAAAAAACATGCACTAAATATCTAATTTCCATGTAAATTTGGAGAAAATATTCCTGTAAAGAATTCAGACCTTGTCTTTTGTGTTTGCTTTGCTTTGGTAAATCTGTTGCTATGGTTACTGTGCTGACTAGTTCTGACAAATATTTGTAGTACATTTCACTTTGTAGAAAACTTGGAAAATAGGACTGAAAGAAAAACAGATGTTTCTGGGCATAAAATATTTATTTACATAAAATTATTCATCAAATGACCATTTGTCATAACATGACAATTTGGATTAAAATCTTTGTATCTCTAGCTGAATACCTTTTCAATTGTACGAAAGGCAATGTGGTGAGTTTTGGCAAAACAACTTGGAAGTGGACCCTCCTCTCTGCAGATATTTCCTTCCACCTCAAACCGAGTCTTATCATCAAATCCAAGAGGGTGCGAGGCTTGGAGAGAGAAATACCTACAACAATTATATTTAAATCCAAGAATAAGTAAGGGGCTTAAACAGAGAAATGTATACCAGAAAATCATACCAAAAACTTATGAGCAGATGGCAGAGCGACAAGCTAGATAAAATTCTACATAATTTTTAACAATGGTTCTATGAGCTGTTAAACCCTGCTGCTTACTTGTCATATATGACCATGGCATCAATCTGGGCCTGCATGCCGTCGTAGTGACCGTCACATGACAGCAGGTGCTGCTGGAAGTTGTCTGTAGCCAACCAGAACTGGAGGAGGTCCGTGCCACATTCTTGCTCCATGTACTGAAAGCAATAATCACATAAATCAACAATGTACACATTTAACCTACAGTCAATGTACCTGATCGAGTTCTGAAACACTTAACCTAAAAACAGTCATCACATGTATCAAACAATATTTGCATTTGCAAATATCTTTACCTACATATATATATGAACCTACTGAGGAGTTAAAAAATTTATTTCTGCATAAAATTCTCCACAGGTTAAGAGGTCATATACTAATTTAAAGATGTCAATAATGATCAAAATGAGTTTAATGATGTATTATTATACACAATAAAAACATTGTTATGTTCATGCTTTAAATTATCTGACTTCCACAAACCTAAATATAAGAAATGAATTTTATTTTTTCAGATTTGTGATTGTATGAACTATGACATTTCACAAATCAATGGCATATTTTTTATGAAGCGCATTTTAAATGTACACTTATCAAGATCTGAAACACAAAACTAATTCATCTTTATTGTTTATCAGCCTACCAGAAGGGTATGGATGTTGATATGGATTATAACATTAAATAGATGCATACTTCCATGAAGTAGAACATAGCTCCATCATTGTAGAGGATATCGGACAGAGTTATCTGCCCTTTAGTCAGGATGTTGACCTGGTGTTTACAGAGAAACTCGCTACTGGTGAAGTCAGGCATGTGCCTATCAAAGGAATCAAACCATCAAATAAAAAAAGTAATGTACATTTAATCAGTCATACATGTAGATCTAGCAGTATATATTCGCATTCAAATTCTTATCACTATAAACTTTTTAATTCTGGATATAATGCACTATTTGATTTAGATTAATAGATAAATAAAAAGACTTTATGAGTTCATACCATATAACCTGATTTTCTTATGCCATTTTAATTAAATTTTATAGAATCTTAAGTCATGAAGACAAAATCTCTTTTTTTCTAAATTTTCTTTTGACAAAGTAAATTCTGTGGAATGTCTCTAATAGCTAGTATCCAAGTTTTGATAATATCAAATGACCTGCAACAGTTATGTTTTGATCATCTGCTTCACAAATTTAAAGCAAAAACTAGCATCCAGTATACTTACTCCACTTGCATCACGTTTAAAACAAATTCCTGACAGTCAGTGAAGCATGCTGGATCCACCTCCCCATCTTCACCACAAATTTTTGCTAAAATCAATCATTAAGAATTTTAAAACACCTGACCAAGCAAAGTTTTTCAAATAATTATTTCTTCTTACATGTAATTGTGGGAAAGAGATTTTTACATATGTAGATTTTCTACAAGCTTCTTTAAATGACTTTTATTTCATTTAAACTGTGCATTTCAAGTTGTAATATTAAGTTGGAAAAAAATTGTATTGTCCAAAGACTTGTCATTTGATTCTTCTGAACAATCTTTTACAGCATAATTAAAGTATTTGCATCATCACACATCCACCTAAATTTACCTATCCTAATATGCATGTGATCACAATTACATAATTAGTTAACACAATCAATAATCTGCATGAGATTACATTATTACTTAACACAATCAATAATCTGCTTGTGATTACAGTTAGCTTTAGGATAACACTCACCCATGCACTGGTTTCTTAGTTCGTCTGTAATCTGTACAGGATTAGGAGCATCATGAGATACATAATTCTGGAATATGCTTACAGCATCTCTTGCTATACCTGTAAGAAAAATACAGTTCTGGGTAAAACAAACAAAAAGCATTCATTCTCACACAGGCAGATTCTCTTTAACCTGCTGAAAGTTTAAATTAAAATAATTTTATATCGTGTAACATTTTTTCTGATGTTACCACTGGCAGTGCAAAGATTTGAAAAGATAAACACAAGAAATAATGAGATATGAGTACTTTTTCTAAGCTTATTGGCAAGTTCGTCCTGAGACAGGTTGGTCTTTTTAAGACTCTCTGCTCTTTTGATTGCACTATTTGACACGGTATCACTGAGTCTCGACTCTATGCTATCACTTATATCACAGGTGGGGTCGGGTGCCCCTGGCAGTTGCTTGTCCCCAGGGTCTACAGGTGTGACTGGGAGACTGTGAGGTTTGGGTTTTAGATAGGTCTCGGATTGATTTGGTTGAACACTTGGTTGTCCTGTGTCTGTTATAGGTTTGTTTGGCACTTCCTCGGTCATTTTTTCACTGTTTGTGGTATTACTGGGGGGTAGACTTCCCTCTGTCACTGTTTGACAGGAACTACCCAGGTCCAGCATATTTTCCGATGTCCACTGACCAGTCCTCAGTGGTTGTGAAGTTTGTTTATCCTGTTTGACTGTTGATGATGATTTTCTGGCAGAGTTCAAGGACTGACTTCTCAATCTGCTCCATGTAGAGACCTGAAAACTCTCTGCATCCAACCAAAATCGGATGTACTGCCCAGCCTTGCGGGACTCCATGAACTCAATGAAACAGGATAGGGCATCCTTGTCCTTGAGAATTTCCTCCAGGGATTTGGAAAGCTTGGAATATCTCAGTGGGGATACTGATTGTCTGGATGTGACACCTGTTTATTGAAAAAGTTTCTTGCAGTTAGAGCACACATGTAAGCACTTGGGTCAAGTACGGTTCATATAAATGTATATAGAAAAAGGCTTAAGGCCAACAACTCTGAATTGTAACAAAATTTATCGCTGTATGTCCAATTTTGTGTTACATTTTCAAACTAAGAGCAAAGAAACAGATTTTGCTGTAAGCATGAATTCAGTATAGAAGTAAAATTTGATGCACTGTATCCAATATCCATCTTTTGCAATACAATCTTACATTTTGTTTAATGAACATTTTCATACTTGTTGTACAACACAAAATGCACCTACCTTGATCTCCTGGGTCACATGACTCATCCAGACAGAGAGACACTGGCCTTCTACTCTTCCCATCAAATGACCTGCCTGATTCTATGGTGTACAGGGGAGGAGATTAAGTCAGCAAAAAGTATAGAAAATACACATGTATTCGATTGTCAAAAAGTATTTTACATTTGAGGAAATTACCACAAAGCACAGAAAAAGTCATCAATCGCGAACAATCTTTATATATATATATACATGTACTTGTAATTTTTCATAGCATTCATAAAATATCTGCCTCTTGTGTGGCCAACAACAAATCAAATATTGTCTTCCTATCACAGTTAACTAAAGATATGGCAACATATGTGCATACATTTATCCTATGTTAAGACACATGACCAAAGCAAAATTTGAAAATCTTTACTTCCATAGACAATGTAATCATTTTATTGCATATTAAGCATAAGTAATTGTAAATAATATTAAGACTGTTGTATTTTCAAGATAGTTGCCAATCATGGCAGGGTTTTTAAAATTTGTAATGAGATGGGAGAAATAATGTCAGACCAGGCCAGGACTCTACAGTCAGACTGGTTCGATTACTGGCATCAAATAGTTCAGTTGGTAGAGCACCTGATTATATATAGACATTCAGGGGGCCCAAATCCCGGTCTGGTCCTTCATTATTTCTCTGATTCTGTTAAAAAATTTTAAATAAGATATTGAAAAACTAACCATCTGTAATGTCTCCATTGATTGAGTCTTCTTTTCTGAGGCCCTGAGTGCTTCTTTGTGAGTGGCTTCTTTTCAGAGACGCATCGGGGGCTTTTTGTTGGTTAGATTTTTTATCTGTAATCACACATGTCAATCTGACTTATTTCAAAGTATGATAATGAATTCTCTAATTGTATTCAACGTATTTATGCTGTGCAGTCTTGTTTTTTTTCTTTACATTTCTTCTAACTTACATAACTGTCAATAAAGCATGGGCAGTAGAGACTCGTTACACTCACACAAATTTAGTTCGACGTCAGGATACGCCTCCAAGTCATAAACCTACTGACCTCAGAGAAAGCTGACTTACCTTTCCTTCTGCTGAAGAACGACATTTCTCCTCAAGTGATGCTGTGTTTACATTTTCTTGGGATACTATTAACTTTAATGAAAATGTTTGTCTTTAACACTAAAGTGCAAAACTCCTTAATATACATCGCAAAATATTCTGTACAACTGTACTTCCACCATATTTACGTTTCATTGATTGTCGATCCCGATGTTAATTTCTATTTAGTATTGGCGCATGTGGGAAACGTTTGAGTGTGTAAACTAATAACAACATTTTCATTGTTAAAAAATGAAGTATGTGAGTACCTTATACACATACATCTGAGTTCATTTGAGTGCGTTACGTTTAGACAGTTTTAGGTTTTATATATACATAATTTTATGTAACTTGATTTATTAACTTTGAATCTGAAACAACATACGTAACAATTAATACCCCAAAATAATGATACCTACCTTTCCATCGTGTTCTCTTTTTATTCTACCGTTTATCATATTTACAGTATCTTTATATCCATTCTTTTGTTAATTTAAACGTTTAACGAAGTGTTTTATAAATTTTGCGGGTGGTTTTTCTTTAAGTTTTCACTTTCGATTTTTTAAATAAATGATAAAAAGAAAGGTTGGTAAAAGACAGGCAGTCGCAGATGAATATTTGATGCTACAAATAAGTAAATATACTGATCCTTAAACTATCTCAACATTTATTGAATAATGAAATTTGTGTAATGAAATAAAGTAGTAACAAATAAATTTTGATAGTTAATGATGTAATATATATAATTTATTGATTTCAAAGAGATTTCTGTGCAGGACTTGTACAAGATTTTTGGGCATTTTTATGCATCAAATGAAGCAGCAGTTTACTATCACGGGTGATAGGAGATCTCTCTCTCTCTCTCTCTCTCTCTCTCTCTCTCTCTCTCTCTCTCATGATACACATTGAAATGACTTAAGTTTTAGAATCTCTCCTTGCATAAAAAAAAAGAACTTATAAACTGTTTAACATACATTAATCATCTTCGCTAGCCAAGGGTTTACGATCCAAGGGTTTACGATCCAGTAAACCCTTGGCTAGCGAAGATGACATTAATATACTGGTGTTATTTGTGCGTTTGGTGGTACTTTAACTGTAATTTATCAAATTGTAAAAACAAGCTAAGAATTTCAATTTCATTAAGTTTGTGTAAAATTTAATGGAACTTCTAACAAAGAGATAAAAACATAGAGTTTAAACAAAAGTACGTGTACAAAAACCGATTCCTTTTTCACAATTCATATACATGCAGTCTCTGTAGCACTAAGACAACTATTTACAAAGAGAGCATGAATTGGTTTTTTTTAAACCATTATGAATATTTAATTTATCGTAAAGAACACAGTGTTGATAAACTTATACATGTTGTAGACACTATCACTGAATGTCTAGCACCCTTCACCCTGACTGTAATTCTTTAATAGTGGTCCTCAAACGGCATGTTGCCGTGTCTGTTGTGTTGATGAGTGACTCCGTACACTTTGTCCCTCTGGAGATGACCAAATATAGAATACACCGGTTTCCGGTACTGTGACGTCATATAATTGGAGAACGGATACAGGTTTTCTTCTTTCGGAATGGACAGACGGTTGATGCCGCGCGCTCGCGTGGTCTCTGTGGGGGGTCTGCCCTGGTTTAGATACGTCTTTGATATCGGCCAATCCTTCCCCTCCTTGGTCCATCTGGGAATGGCGGAAGTTCCAACGTTGTATTGCCAGGGTTGATTGCATGGCTCATGGCGGTCCACAAGTTTCGGAAGTTCCTCTCTGCGGAGTTTTGGGACTCCTGAGTCGTACCATTTATCGTACCACGACTGAAAAAGACAGTGATTGTATTTTACATCATTGATCATATATAGTAGTAAAAATCTTTTTTTGTAACTGGCAAAAACTCATGGTATGCTTTTATACAAAAATTAAGAACAATTCTGAATATTAAAGATGAAGTAATTTTTTATGGAAAGCATAAATTTAAGTCAGTCTGTCATAAAACATTACATGTATTAGAATATTATGTAAAAAAATTGGTATACAAGTCAACAGGTCTATACTGATGGTAAATTAAGGACTTATGTAAAACTCAAACAAAATTGGGGTTATGAATATTATTTATTAATAGTTAAAAATTTTGATTACTGGAAATCTCTATGTAAATTAAGAATTTCCTGTCACAGGTTGCAAATTGAAGTAGGTAGATTTACCAACATCCCTAGAGAAGATCGATTATGTAATAGATGTAATTCTAATAGTATAGATGATGAAACTCATTTTTTGATTACATGTGAAAAATATGATCACCAAAGAAAAGAAATATTTCAGTTAATTAAAAGCAAATTTCCAAAATTTTCAGATATAAATAATGAACAAAAACTTTTTTGGTTACTCAATATTGAAGACAAGGAAATTCTTAATCTTGTGGGTAAATTTATAAATGATAACATGCTATAGTACTCCTTTTAAGTGAAATATTGTTGGAATTAACATTGTCATTTGCTATAATTGTTATACTTTAATAATTTTTATACTATTCATTGGCATGTATTTCTCTTGTAATTATAATAATATGTCATGACTTGTCTGTTCTGGACTCTGAATTAGAAATAAATGATCTATATTCTGTACTGAATGAATGAATGGGAATAATTTATAACACAGTAGAACCGACTGCAAAACGTTAAATAAATATATAGTAGAGTTTAAAAAGTTTAATGTACTGTTAAAGTGTTAATTGTTATATGTTAAGTAATGTACAGTAGGTTAATCAACCCGGTAAAAATATCGGGTATCGGTTATCATTTTATCATTGACGTCTTTTATGAGTTCAGTGATTTAGAAGAAGTTTTGCTCATGTCGTGAAATAAGATTAACCTTCATTTTCATTTTTCCCAAGTCAGAGGTTTCTGAACTTCTCCTCCCTTTTATTGTGAGGAGAGGTGCGGATCAGAAATCCTTGTCTTGGGAAGATAAGTCTGTATGAAATGTATCCGTACAATGGACGAGATACATGTATATTTAGGTAAAATTATATTCTTACCATATTTGAATGTTACCGAATCATTGATATCGCAGCATAATTTAATAAAAATGTAAATCAAAACTTCATTTTATAGAATATATGTAATCTATTAAAATTTGACAAACTTTTGAAATACATGTATATCCTCTTTCCGGTGAATTCTCTACATCATTTATTAATGTTGAAGGAAATCATGGTCGCATGTGTTACCAGTTTCGGATACCCTTTCAATTTGAATAAGTTTGAACATTTAATTAGAGGAATACCTGGTGGGAAGATCTTTGGGCGATCTTAGTGTCCAACTCTTGGTGAGCTATCATTCCCACAACTTTTGTATACTTGTCAGGTGATTCCCGCCTACAAATAAGTAAAATCTGTTAATTATATTAAATCAGAATAATCATAGGTCATATGAAATTAAGATACATACTACATTTATTTTAATAATAATAATAAACACTATATCATATAAAACCTCAACACAGGATATTTCAAAACCATCAAACTCAGCATTGTAGACCGGCCTTTATGAAGTAAACGCCTGACGTCATAATAACCTTTTATTTTCATTAATTTTGGTACAGGACTTTCTTAAATCTGATTAAAATCAGATCATTGATCCGCTCCGAGAAATTCAATGTGCAAGTTAATCCTCTACCTCAAATATAAGCGAAAATAAAACGTTTTTTTTTTAGTTTAAAATCCTTTTTCAAAGGAAAATGCAAAGTAAATTATGCAAGTCAAGGTAGAACTTTCGTACCAATCAAAGGCGCAGTTTCCTCAAACAAACAAAAAAAAAAAAGCATATGCAAATACCATATCTTTTATTGACCATTCCCTAGAGAGTATGAACATTTACATGTAACGTGTTTCACCTGATAAAATACTCAGTAATGAAATATACCTTTGAAAATATATACACTGTATTTCATCGAAAAATAATTTCTAGTGGAGAAATAAATTTCCCACAGCTGTGATGCATCGAAATGTTCTAAAAGATAAAATTAATTTCTGTTAGAATTTAGTCTAGACAAGTAGTTAACATATTCAGGAAAATGAATTTTCTTATTGATTAAAATGCCGTAGAAATTGTTTCTAAATTCTATCGAGAATTTATGTAAATTCCAATAAAGATAATATTCTGTATGAAATTACGTTTCCTCCAAGAGTAATATATTCATTTAGGATATTTTTAGCTATAAAGATAAAATTTATATAAATGTATCACTTAACAGATATAATATGAGCATGTTGATTCATAAAAAAAGTGGATATGGTGTGTAATTTTACATGCATTTTTTAAACATCTCTTAATGTAGACGGGTGCTTTTATTACACGAAAAATATGTATGATAATAACGTCAGGTGCTATTCTCTTGAGGAGTGGACGGGCATGTGCTATAGCACAGTGCTCTGCCACTGTGTCTGTACACGTACACGTATATTCCGCTCAGCAGGAGAGGAAAAATAAAATACATTAATACATTTACATACGTCCTCTTTTATATTATTTTTAATTATGCGGGTAAGATACCATCCGATTCACAATGCAGAGAGAGACAGAGAGACAGAGAGAGAGAGAGAGAGAGAGAGGGGGGGGGGGGTGGGGAGTATCTATCGTACCTGAACATTTCCTGTGAACTGGGATACCTGGGCACGGTCGGGGGGTAGTTGGTGTGGTAGGGATACTTGTCCTGCCGCCCATTAAAGAAAAGTGTGTCTGCCATCGCCATTTTTCTTTATTCGGTGCCGTTTGTCTTGAAGTCGGTCTGAAATCGACAGGTAAACAGGCCCGCTTAGGATTAGATTGTAAACAAAGTTTGAGGGAGATAGATTTTTTAACTAGATACAATCATATCAATAGGCGTATTTGAATATCACGAGGAACGTGTGTTTAGAACTTTAGTAATATACAGTGCAGTATACAACGTAGAATAGGTTTAAATCGTCGGGTTTTATTGTCATTGTTGTAAGTGACTTCATGTGTTACTAAGTAGATAGTTGACAAACGTTCCTATGGAGAAGACTTGAAAAAATCGATATCGCTTATATCATTGTCAGTGAAACCGAAAACAAATCGGTCGTGTGCGCACCTTTATCATGTTATTTCACTGCAGTTCATCAATCTTTTGACGACAAAACACACATACAGGTTTTGCTGCCAAAAATAACGTATATGAATGATTTTTAGGTGATTTTATCAGAACATAAGTGGCACTTTCAGGATAGAGGAATCATGGCTGCCTCTATGCAGTTCCTGTCAACACCTGCCAAATTACCAAAAGAATGGTAAGCTAAACGCATAATAATGAATCTGACCGGGGATTTTGTGTTACTTAATTCTTGAATACAAAGTACTGTTCTATCTTTTTATTTATATATGTGCAGGCAGCCAAAGTTACATGAGTGGAAAGTCTACCATTCCAGTCATCCTGATGTTCGGCAGGTGCGCGCTCCTTGATTAATACATTCTCAACTGCCAGTAACTCATTTAAAGAAAACCAACAAATGTACATTCATGTATTTTAAAGCCTCACTAGTTTGTCGATCATTTAGCTAAACATTGAAATTAATAATGACTTTGGATAAAATTGTTTTAAATTGTCATCAAATTGCTAAAGACGATTCCATGATTTGTTTGACTCTGTCTCGTATCTTGTACACAAGGCTGGATGGCAGAAGTGGAGTCGCGAGCACCCTGACTGGTACGCCCGCCGGTCGACCTCCACTCACCCCGACTGGTACAACAGGGAGAGGGATACCATCAGGCGCAGTAAGGGTCCCGGCTTTTTTTTTTTTAATGAAATTTACAAAGTTCTTATTTCTAGGTTTGGTTACAGTGACATCATTTCTCTTTTATATTTGTGATAAACATCCTTATTTTTGGCGAATCAGATCAACACTTGTCTTATCCTCAAGAGCCAATGGCCATAAAATTACTAGTAATTTAAGCAGTTAATGTATATCTGCTAAACCTACGCGACGTCTAGCGCCATAAATTATCTATATATGTCAACAGGTCATAACCAACATAATGATTGCTGGTAATTCACTTTAAATATGCAGGTATTAGACAGGTGTTCAGGAGACAAATCGTATTATTCAAGATATAATAAATTCTGTTGATATACATGTATATACAATGTACAGGTATTAGACAGGTTAACAGGAGACAAATTATGTCATTTCAGGTAAGTTTTCTCGATACTTTACAAGTATTAGACAAGTGTAAAGGACACATATTTGGTCATTTCAGGTGACTACAAGTGTATCAACTGGCACTATGAGAGACCCTCCAAGCCGACCAGTAGAGTCCACGACCACTTTATTCCTCGTGAGAATGACGTCATGATGAAGGATGTCCAAAAAGCGATGCCCCACAACAAGCATTACCTAGGGCAGTTTAGTTACCCCAAACCTTACCCCATGGAAGTGCCACCCCCAAAATGGGGACTCTACAATCCCCCTAATTACGAGGAGCCAGCGCGATTTAACCATTTTCCACCCATTAAATACAACGGCTATTGAAATAGCGCTGGGTTTCAAAATCATTGGATTGATATTAAAGTTGACATTTATTTTTTCCACTTTGAAATTGTACATCGGTAAATTTTGTTTTTTATGTTAAGTGGTTTTGGTAATGGCGTCTTGTTTTGTAGAAGTATTAGAGACGACAGCGCTTGGCCGTCTTCAGATGATAATGCAAGTGTGTGGGACACGTTCTACCCACTGAAGGGTGTTAAAATCTCTTGTTAAATTTTATTGAGTTGCCTTTCCAGTACTTCAGTAGTGCTAAACAAAGGAATGTTTTTCTTTGTTTCATTGTTAGCTGTTTTTGTTGATTTTTTGTATGTTGACGTTTGACGATATTTTTATAGTCACGTAAACTATCTAGGTAATTTATTTATAAAATGTTAACCGCTTTTGATGATAACGTTGTATCTATCAATCCGTTTGATGTACGTTCTATGAGGGTATCTGCATTTCTAATTGTTGGCTTTCTTCATTGTGCTATCATTATCGGGCCTGTTACAGGTTACTGGCAGGTTGATGACGAGACATGGTGCTCTCAACCCTTCTGATATTGTCAGAATCATCACAACAAAGCACATACTTATAACAACTGTTAATTTATTATATAGATGATAAATAAATAAATAGATATACATATACAACAGTTTGGATTTTGTTTTTCGACAGTGATGTTACATTGCTTCACCTGAAAGAAAAGAAAACTGACGGTGAACAGTTTGTTAAAATCAGTGTTTATGATAAAGTATGAAAGGCACATTCAGCAGATTTTTTATTATGAGGTAAAAACTAGACCACTATGATACTTACGATAATAAACCACGCCACACTTTTTTAAAGTCCAAAGTGGTGTCAATGAGCACTGGCCGCAGCATTGCTGGACGCATGGGCAGAGCTGCCGGGTCCGTGGGCAGAGGCGTGGGAACTACTGGACGCCTCGCTGTGACTGCCACCGTTTCCTGAGCTCGCTGACGCTGAGCTTTTTGACTCGGCAAAGCTTGATCCGTTACCACCAGCGACAGCGTGAGCATTGCTAGAGGCGTGGCTGTGGCTTCCTCCTTGTCCAGACGAGGCAGAGGCATCGCTTTGGGATTCAGCAAAACTTGATCCAAATCCATTGGACTTTGCCCTGGCATTACTAGAGGCAGCGCTGTGACTTCCACCAAATCCATCTGAAGAAGCAGCTGTACCAGTGCGTGTTTCAGCGAAGTTTGATCCGAATCCATTGGATCCAGCACGTGCGTCCCCGGAAGCAGCACTGCGACTTCCGCCAAATCCATCTGAAGAAGCGGCTGTACCAGTGCGTGTTTCAGCAAAGTTTGATCCGAATCCATTGGACCCAGCACGTGCGTCACCGGAAGCGGCACCGCGACTTCCACCAAATCCATCTGAAGAAGCGGCTGTACCAGTGCGTGTTTCAGCAAAGTTTGATCCGAATCCATTGGACCCAGCACGTGCGTCACCGGAAGCGGCACCGCGACTTCCACCAAATCCATCTGAAGAAGCAGCTGTACCAGTGCGTGTTTCAGCGAAGTTTGATCCGAATCCATTGGATCCAGCACGTGCGTCACCGGAAGCATCACCGCGACTTCCGCCGAATCCGTCAGTGGCGGCGGATGAACCAGTGCGTGTTCCAGCGAAATTTGATCCAAACCTATCAGATCCAGCTTGAGCATCACCAGAAGCATCACCGCGACTTCCACCGAATCCGTCGGTGGAGGCGGATGAACCAGTGCGTGTATTAGCGGAGTTTGATCCAAAGCCATTTGAGCCGGCCCTAGCGTCACCAGAAGCTGCGCCGTGACTTCTGCCGAACCCGTCATCAGTGGACGCCCCTGCGTTGTTTTGTGTTTCCGCAGTGTTTGAATGGAATCCTTCAGAGCCAGTTGAATGTCTTCTTGACGAATCGTCCTCACTCCACTGTCCTCCCGACTGTTCTGACCCCCTTGTGTTCCAGCTTTGTTCTGAACCGCCTTGTGACCCTTCACTCCACTGCTGTGAACCACCCGCATTTCCCTGTGAAACTTGCTGTCCGTCTATGCCTCCTGAACTTGAACCCCACTCTGTGCTCCAAAATTTATTAGCGCCTGGTTTGCTTCCCCATTCTGCTTTCCATGCTGTACCCTTTTTGGATCCCAGGGACCAGCTTCCTCCGGATTTTTTGGAACCCCCGCTTGAGGAGCCCCACTTCTTGTCCCAGGCTTCCTTCGCTCCCGACTTGGACCCCTCTGACCAGCTGCTGCCGGATTTCTGCTGAGACCCCTGGGAGCCCGCCGACCATTCTTCCTTGAAAGCGCTCTGTGATCCCTGAGCCCCTCCCGAGGAACTCTCCCATTGAGAGCCCTGCTGACTTCCGGTGGCAGCACCCTCGCTGTTCCACTTACTTCCGCTGGATTTTTCCCAAGCCTTGTGTTCTGCCTTTTCTACTTTAGATGACGATCCCTTTTCAACAGACCAATGCTCGCCTGCCGTGTGTCCTCCTTGGGCTGTAAAAATAAAATAAAAAATAAACAAATGAAATTGATACTAAAAAAATATAAGTCATAATGACTCATATATATAACCTTTAGGAAATACTTGTTTAAGCAGAGCCAGGACCCTCTTATGCTTATATCTGATCTCATGTGGAGACAGTTGTACTTACGAATGACCCCGCAGAAGGATTCCGCCACCAGAAATACAAGACATAGAGCAATGCGCACCATTCTGAGCTGTTTGTTTGTTGTGTTTAGACTTATACCGTCCCTGTATTTATACCTCACCAAAACATCGAAATTATGCAGGAAAGTACCTTATTTGCACTTTGGATATGTCTTTTCCGTTAAATAATGGTATTCAAAAGTCAAATGCACATATAGCATGTTTATCAAAATCAATGGGACTTTTTTCAGAAAACCATAAAGATTACCTTAAAACTTCTTCAGAAAATGGCGTTAAACGTGTCGGACCCCCGCTTAATTAGAATGCTTGGATTAATTAATTTATTTGTTATCAACAGAAAGCTTAGGCTAGGCGTGTACTCCGTGAAACACAGTTAGTGACACTAGTAGCGGGAATTGACAGGTCAATACGACAGGCTTTTCTTAAATGAACGAATTATCATATAATAAATAATAATTTCAATAATTAACTAAGTCTTCAGCATAAAATGCAATGATATTTGTAATGCTTAGTTTTTTAATAATCTGAATTATTATTTTCTTCTATTAAGGTAATCCCCCTCACAAAGTTATGACGAACGTGTTTTGATTTGCAGTTGATTATTAATTTATTTACAGAAAATGAACGCGACATCTATAATACGAATTACATGTAAACTATACAAACATTTTAAACTTAAAGGCACACATAGCTTTATTTTTTAAAATCCTCTCGCACCCCCTCCCCCCTCCCACCTCTCAAAAATAAAAAAAAACTTCGTCAAACCATGTGCGGATCTAGAGGATAATCGGGAGGATCCAGACAGACCCCCCCCCCCCTCCCGGAAAATTCAATCTTATTAAATCCACCTAGTAAAATTACCGAAAATAGGCCCCGAACCCCCCACCCCGACAAACAAAATTATCCCTTGGAACCCATCCCAACCCCACCCCATTCTGAAAAAAATTCTGGATTAGTTTATTGTAACATATGCAATATTGATACAAACACGCTTATTTCGACCAAACATTTTTATAATTTTAGCATCATGATTACAAGCAATTTTCGCAATTTTATTTTTCAGAAAGCATAAATATTGCACTCTATTTTTTAATTTCACATTTTTTTTCCATTACAAGAGTACAATGTACCTCAAATTTAGGCATGTAACTTAGTGTATTCGCATTATCCTGTTACGCAAGTTAGTTAACATAAAACAGACGGTTCTTTAATTAGTTAATCCACCTGTCACCTCTTCTAATGTTAGATTCTAGTCGTCTCTTGATACGGATTCACATGCAGCGCGGGATAAAGCCTAAAATGGCATTTATTATTTTGGAAAAAGTGTTGAAATAAATGGCAATTTTCTACTTTCGAAAAATGAATTATACACTTTAGCAATGATTTTCAAAAGTTCGAAACAAATATACATGCAATTGTATCAACCTTTTTTTCGGGAAGGGTGGGGGGGGGGAGAGTTGAAGGCAAACTTATCATAGGATTTGATCATTACTGATGAATTTTAAACAATATTTTGAAAAACTTTTAAACATTTTTGGCTAATACTACAATGTAATTAACGATTGGGCAACAACTTGTGAAATAGATTTATACCATAAAGCCACAGGCACCTGATGTTATATAGTTTTCTAATGCACAGGCACCTGACGTTTTATATTTTTCTCATAATAAAAATATATACCCTATACTTAATATAATGAACGTGTATTATTAGGTATAGGGTATATATTTTTATTTAATAAACCCAGCGAGTAATACAGAAACAAGCAAGCAGGTGAGGGCGGGGATTCAATTAATTCTACATAGAACTATATATTAAAAAAAAACTTTGAAGAAATTATATAAAAGTATATGAAAGAAGACGCGTAAAATGACTAATATTAGGACGGATAAAACACTTATTAAATTTTATCAGTTTTATACGATATAAAATGGTTTGGAGCAGGTTACACTTTATAAACCGCGAAGCGGTTTATAAAAAAGCGTAAACTGTTCCAAAACATTTTATATCGTATAAAACTAATAAATATTGAATTCATTGCTTATAATTTAATTTTTTGCTATTAATTGTAGATAAAAACAGTCATTTGACCTTATGAATGACATCAAATTGTTCAAAACTCAAACATAACGTCAGGCGGATTGATACGTTATTGACGTTAGTCTTACTATGACGTAAGCTACATTCTTTATACGATATAGATAATTTTTTAGCCAATCAAAAAGCGCTTAACAACTAGAATTCAATTAATGTAAAATAAAATATTTTTGAATCATTCAAAACAATGCATATTTAACATTTTTTCAATTTGTGACCCGTAAATAAGGTCAATACTTGTATATGTTGATTTTAACTGGCGTATGCGTATTAAAACTTCCAAATAATGTCATTTTTTAGAACTATTATATTATATAGTGGGTCTGTGCTCCATATTTTTGTTTAAGTCTAAATAAAGTCTAATGGAAAACAAACCGACTTTAATCAAGAAAAAACACGGAGGGATGACCCACTATACATCAAAAATATCATTTTGTATCCCAACAATTGAACGTTTTAGAAAAATAATCCGTAAATTCGTGGCGAAAGTCCCATATAGCATTTTTTAGTTGGATATTGTGCTTTAGCAAACTTGTGTTTAAAAATATAAAATTGATTTAAAAAGAAAAAAATTTATTTTACGATTAAACCAATGGGCATTTGTACTGTCTTATTTCCCCAACTTCTTTAGCGATTGCTAATTTGAGAACTTTGCATGCAACCATTTTTTTAATTATTGGTATTTTAAGTCTTCTAAGATCTTTGTTTGAATGAAGTAACTAATGAAGATACATACATACATAATCTCTCTCTCAATCTCTCTCTCTCTCTCTCTCTCTCTCTCTCTCTCTCTCTCTCTCTCTCTCTCTCTCTCAATACTTTCATTACTTACTTTCATACAGAATATGATATAAAACTGCGAACGTGAGAGATTACGACATGTTATTTCGGTGGAGAGATGCGGCCTTTACACCTGTCAATCATAAACTCTAAACAGACAGTGCTATGGGTTTTTTAATGATACGTGATAAAAAGAGGAATGTGTTAAAATTCAAGTTTCCATGAAATACTTGTTGGTTTGTGACATTGTCCCTCAAACGGTTAAAAATAACAACCATGCATGGGACAAAACATAAAACCGTTCGGCCACCTTTGCTTGATTCCAAATGGCGTTTTCAAATAATATTTATCAGTTGATTGGTTTACTATGCTTCATATAAATGGTCAACAATCTTTGAAAAGAAATCATTCCACACGAAAATATAGTTCCATATACTGTAAATTCCTTATATTACGCGAATACTCAATTCCGCGATCCCGGTGTTTTGTATCAAATAGCGAGAATATAAAACGGAACTTTTATCCTTATTTATAGTTGTCAACTTTCAGAAAATAATTGCAATATTTTAAATCCGCGAAGGGTGCTTCTCGCGATTTAACGCGGATATTAATTCCTCGCGTTTAATTAGGAATATACAGTACATATTTATTTATATTATATCATCGAATATCGTGCAATAATGATTTAAAACAATAGTATTGTTTTGAAATTGGTATGCAGTCGGCTTAATTTAATACATCTTAACCTGGGCGAAACAAACAAACAGAAGACACTGGCGATGTATGACAATCTATTGTATTTTATTAAGAAGCAAAACATATTTTTGTATATCAACTTATTGGATGTAACTTTTATGGTTTGAAAATATCTAATAATTATTGTGTATATTTATATATAACACATATAATATGTTCGAAAACTGGTTCTAGTAAGTTACCAAGGTAAATGAATTACAATTGTCATAAAACATGATACAGTAAATAGATCAAGAAAGGTTACAGCATATAGATCAAGGAAGGCTACAGTATAACGATAAGGAAAGGTTACAAAATATGGACCAAGGAAGGTAACAGGATATAGATCAAGAATGGTTACAGTATATAGACCAAGAAAGGTTACAGTATATAGATAAAGAAAGGCTACAAAATATATATCAAGAAAGGTTACAATATATTGTTTATGGAAAGTTACAGTATATAGATCAAGAAAAGTTACAGTATAAAGATCAAAGAAGGTAACAGTATATAAATCTAGAAAGGTTAAAGTACATAGATCAAGGAAGGTTACAGTATATAGATCAAGGAAGGTTACAGTATATAGATCAAGGATGGTTACCGTATATAGATCAACGTTACAGTATATAGATCAAAGAAGGTTATAGTATATAAATCAAGAAAGGTTTCAGTATATAGATGAAGAAAGGTTACAGTATATAGATCAAGGAAGGTTAAAGTATATAGATCAAGAAAGGTTACAGTATATAGACCAAGAAAGGTTACAGTAAATAGATCAAGGAAGGTTACAGTACCTAGATCAAGGATTGTGACAGAATATACGTCAAGAAAGGTTACAATATATAGTTTAAGGAAGGTTACAGTATATAGATCAAGAAATATTACAATATATAAATCAAGGAAGGTAATAGTATAAAAATCAAGAAAGGTTACTGTATATAGATGAAGGAAGGTAACAGTATATAGATCAAGGAAGGTTAAAGTATATAGATCAAGAAAGGTTACAGTATATAGACCAAGAAAGGTTACAGTAAATAGATCAAGGAAGGTTACAGTACCTAGATCAAGGATTGTGACAGAATATACGTCAAGAAAGGTTACAATATATAGTTTAAGGAAGGTTACAGTATATAGATCAAGAAATATTACAGTATATAGATCAACGAAGGTTACAGTATATAGATCAAGAAAGGTTACAGTATATAGATCAAGG
This sequence comes from Magallana nippona, assembly GCA_033439105.1. Classification (NCBI taxonomy): domain Eukaryota; kingdom Metazoa; phylum Mollusca; class Bivalvia; order Ostreida; family Ostreidae; genus Magallana; species Magallana nippona. The sequence continues at coordinate 6,389,555 of CM065922.1, forward strand.
AAGGTTACAGAATATAGACCAACGTTACAGTATATAGATCAAAGAAGGTTATAGTATATAAATCAAGAAAGGTTTCAGTATATAGATGAAGAAAGGTTACAGTATATAGATCAAGGAAGGTTAAAGTATATAGATCAAGAAAGGTTACAGTATATAGACCAAGAAAGGTTACAGTAAATAGATCAAGGAAGGTTACAGTACCTAGATCAAGGATTGTGACAGAATATACGTCAAGAAAGGTTACAATATATAGTTTAAGGAAGGTTACAGTATATAGATCAAGAAATATTACAGTATATAAATCAAGGAAGGTTATAGTATAAAAATCAAGAAAGGTTACTGTATATAGATGAAGGAAGGTAACAGTATATAGATCAAGGAAGGTTAAAGTATATAGATCAAGAAAGGTTACAGTATATAGACCAAGAAAAGTTACAGTAAATAGATCAATATACCTATCAGTATATACTGATCAATACCTAGATCAAGGATTGTGACAGAATATACGTCAAGAAAGGTTACAATATATAGTTTAAGGAAGGTTACAGTATATAGATCAAGGAAGGTTACAGTATATAGATCAAGGGAGGTTACAGAATATAGACCAAGGAAGTTACAGTATATAGATCAAGATTACAGAATATAGATCAAGTAAGGTTACAGTATATAGATCAAGGTTACAGTGTATAGATCAAGGAAGGTTAAAGTATATAAATCAAGAAATTTTTCAGTATATAGATGAAGAAAGGTTACAGTATATAGATCTGGAAAGGTAAGAGTATATTGATCAAGAAAGGTTACAGTATTTAGATCAAGAAATGTTACAGTATATAGACTAGAAAGGTAAGGGGAAAAGTTAAATACTACAGTTCATATTGTATAACGGTCATATAAATTTGTGTAAGTTTCATATTTTAAGATATATAATTACTTCAAAGTAGGATGTGTGTATCTATAACAATCAATTTAGGTATTTTGGAATAAATCATTAAATTAAGTATTTCTTGCATTCCAAAATCTTCTGAGCTATTCTGAACTATTAATACCCCTGCTCTAATGTGAATATACGTTCTAATGTAATTAAGATAATTAAAGGTGTAAAAGAGTCCTAGCACATGACATGCCTAAAGAAAGAGTTTGTTAAAGTTTCAAGCACCTGCAATGAGTAGTTTCTGAGAAATTGTTTAGGACAGGCGCATGGATAAACAGGAAGTTGCCATCGTATTCATAAAAGAATGAATCCCATAACATACCACGCTAAAACAAAGAGTATGATAAAATATCAAGCATCTGCCTTAGGAAGATGCTGAGAAAATTGCAACAAAAATTTGATACGGACAGCGGATGTCCAGGAAGGTGATGTCAGATTCCTACAAAAATAAAATCCACCATATTACAAGTTAAAACAAATATTTCAAGCACCTGTGAACAGAAGTTGCTGAGAAAACTGCGACGATAAATTTGTTACGGACAGACAGGCAGGCAGACACAAAAGCCTTAGGGCATACCCCTCTCTCCTTCAGACCAGGGATAAATCAAATGTTCATCTTCTTTCTTTCCACAAACACAGTTTGGAAAGGTAATAGTCATTCTTCAATTAACACGTATGCCTTAATTTTGTATGAGTTGTATTATTCCATTGAAGAAAATATTTCAGATTAAAATCTACGCATAAATGAAGAAAATATTCACTGCTGTTGTGAAAAATGATTTTTTCAAAACAAGGGGATACTTTCTTAATATCTCTTGCTAGTGAATTTCATTTGGTAATAACATCTGGCTATGGAATTAACAAACGTTTGTAGAAATATCTGAGAGTTGTGTGGAGAAGGGGACAGCTAGCTAGTTCTTGGCACTAAGCTGAGGGATTCTCCATTGCAAAAGAAGACAGCCTAGTCATTTAACTAAGCAGTTCCGTACCATCTCGCTGTTGAACATATATGGAAAGTTTTTCTGGCTATTTTGGCCAAGAGGATGACAACCTATATGCTGTCCAACAGGTATATTGAGAGCTGTGCAGAAGGAGTTTCGGGTGTGTAGAGCATACAAGTCTTCTAACAGAAGTTATACGAGAGGCTAGAGAATTGAAAGGAAAACTGGCGGTCATATGGTTGGATCTAACCAATGCTGATGGTTCCATGTCTTATAAGCTACATTACATTAACAGTGATACCATATACCAGAGAGGATACGGATGCTCTCAAGAGTTACTTTGACATGCTACAGTTAAGGTTCACTACTCAGGACTTCATAACATCATGGCAGCGCCTAGAGGTTGCGATTTTCACAGGCTATACAGTATCAGTAATTTTTTTCGAAGTTGCGATCGGTAAAGAAGGGGAGCAGAGGTCACTGGATGAAAGTAGGCGTGAGATAACCTAGTCAGAGCGTTCATAGATGATGTGACAGTTAGCACAAAAAACCTTCAAAGAGGCAAAATGGACATTGAAGGAGATAGAAGACATTGTCATTTTGGCCTGAATGAAGATCACGCTAAGCCTTGTATTGAAGAAGCGAATAGTGACAGGAGAGAAATTTAAAGTAGGAGAAGATATTATCCCATCAGTTTCGGAAAAACCGGCCAAGTGCCTGGGAATCTTCTTTGATGTTTAACGGGGAGACAAGCAGAATGTTAGTGATACCAGCAGTCAATGGGAGAATTAGATGAACATAATAGACAAAAGTACTTAACTAGGAAATTCAAGGCATGGATTATTATAGATACATGGTTTGAAGTTGACCTAATATAGTTTATACGTGGTCATTAAATTCCATGAAAAATGACAATAACAAACTGTCAATTATCTCAAAAATCCATAAAGCGAAATATATATTCAAAGCAGAGCAACACGGACCTCTAAAAAGATAGAGTTGGGATCAGGTGCCTGGGAGGAGTAAGCATCCCCTGTTGACAGGTCGCACCCGCCTTGTGCTCCTCGTCACAATTGGGTATGCCATGATCGAGGTAAATGTCAAAATCGGGAAAATGTCATAATAGGGAAAAACGAAACGTTGATGATATGGGGCGAGAGCGGAGCTCGACCCCCTTATGGAATTTACTGACTACGTATAAACCACATTAGGTCAACTACAAACCATGTAACGATTATATTTTTATACCAACTGTTTTTTGTATAAATGGCAAATAATGAATAATACATGTAACAATAAACAGTTAGGTTTTATAAGTTTTAATTTGGGAAAAAAACATGACGACATAATAACCCAAGAATGACGTCATGATGATCATATGGAGTAATATTTTGTACTTACTATGCATGGAATATACATGGTCTCCACGTGACTGCTGTTAGCCAATAATTTTCTTAGAATTTAGCAGGATGTAAGTTCTTTGACCTCTACTTGTGTATGACGTGCCACTAACATCAGTGAAATCGATGGACGATGTATCAATGGGTACCTTAGAGGACGGCTCGCCGTTTCCGGAAGCTTCAGAAGCATTGGTTTGTTCAGAACGTGAGCAAAGTTGCAATTACCGTTGACGTCAAACGTCAGGGAATTCAAGGTCATCAAGGTCAGGCAGATTATGATGTTGCTTGACGGCAGTGATGTCAAGTTATGAGAGGCAAGGGTGAACATCACAACGGGCAGAAAGTGGTCAGCCAAGAAGACCGTACAAGAGGCAGAGTCAAGCTTGAAACATGACGATATAGTAGAAAGTGTGGCAAAAGGCAGGCAAGGAATAGGAAAAATACCATCGACAAGATTAGGCACATCAACAGAATTGGAATAAAGACAACGTTTACAGAAAGGAGTTTGCAAGATGGAAGAACAAACAAGAATGGTGAAGGAGTTTGCATGAAAAGCAGGGAAGCTGGCTCAAATAGGAAGGAGATCGACAGAAGTTATCTGGATAACAGAGCCCCGGAGATTGCAATTTAAGCTGAAGTATGTATATGATGTGTTGCCCACATCAACCCATTTGGCAACATGGGACATACGGGACGACCCAATGTGCAATTTTTGTGGCATACCAGTCAACCTGGAACAAATTTGATGTTCAGTAGCTGTAACAGATGGGAGATACACACAGACACACGACAAAGTACATGTACTTCTAGTAACTGTTCTTGCAGACGTGCTTGAAAAAGCAAGTACTAGTAAGAGACCTCAAAGGAGGCTTGAATTTTGTAAACTTCTTGAAGATGCATGGTCACGATTTTGGTCAAATTCTATTTTTCTGTTTTTATTATTTACAATGCTTCAAGAATGCATTTCTAATGATTAAATGAAATTTGAGAGTCAGTCGTAAAGATATCAGCAAGATACAGTGCTCACAATTCTTTGTCATGTAAACAAGGCTCGTGCCCTGTTTTTGTTTACATTGGTTCAATATACCAGTAACAAATCTTTTTCAAGCTGATTTGTCTATCTTCTTATTCGTTTTAAGCATAAATAAACAGTTCCTAACGTTTAACACACTCAATTTAGGTTTAAAACTGGAATTTTCACTTCAAAATTCAAAATGTAAACAAAAGCTTTGTTTATATAGCAAAGAATTGTAAGCTAGCTCTGTAACTCGCTTATAACTCAACGAATGACACTCAAACTGTGGTTTTATATTAAAAATGCCTTACTGAAGCATTGTAAACATTAAAATTGGGAAAATAATTTTTGACCCAAATCGGACCATGCTCCTTTAAGCCCCTGTCACGCTGTCACTATTTATACTACGATTGCCCACGAAGTTAAAATCGCCATTACTTGCCAGGCCAGCGTTGCGATTTTTTGCTGGCGATGCTATTTTCTAATCTAGTACGATACGACTACGATGTTTATTCGGCAATGTACGATGTTTGTGCGATAGCAGAACGAGTTGTGGCGAGTTATGTACGAATTGGAGCGATTACGTCAAGAATGCATTCAGATCCTATTACGAGTAAGCAAGATTAAAGACGTTTTAATACGATTTTTGTAGAATAACTACGATATTGTACGATACGTACAGGATATTGTTACGAATAGAATTACGAGGTTATACAAATAAATACATATGTTGTATATATAGTTGTTTGAAATTCTTCAATATCGCATCAAAGTTGAGTATTAAGGCTTCAATTGTTGCAATTTCAAGGGGAACTTGAACATATTGTTGCAGAAAATGATGAAGGTATCGGCCAATTATTACTCAATCAGCGCCGCCAAAGGCAACGAAGAAGAAGAAGATTTTGGATAAGACCATGGATCTCCAGACGTACCCAGAACGTGAAAAGGAGGATGAACTTTCATTTAAAAACTTCCTCAGAGTCGAGCCAAATATGTTTCGATAGCTTGTAGACAGAATGAATGCCAGATTAAAAATACAACACATGGCTCCGAAAAGCTTTGGAACCTGGATTAAAAATAGCCATTACACTTCCGTATTTAGCAACAGGAGAATCATACAAATGTCTTATGTATGGATTTCCAGTTCCACACAATACGATCTCTATTCTGGTTCGTGAAGTTTGTCAAAGCATAATAGCGGAATATGCTGATCAAGTAATTTCATGTCCAAAAACAACATATGAATGGCAACAGATAGCTGAACAGTTTAGAGTTAGATGGAACCTTGATCATGTTCTTGGTGCTTAGGATGGAAAGTATATTGCTATAAAATGTCCTCGAAACGGAGGTTCACTCTATTACAACTCCCTTATCCTTATGGGGCTTGTTGATGCTGTTTATAAATTCATTTGGGTTGACGTAGGTGCAAACGGTTCTGCATCAGATGCTACGGTATTTAACAACTCGGAGTTAAAAGATGTTATAGAAAACAAAAACATTGGTTTTCCAGAGGCTGAACCTCTTCCGTGTGATGACAAAGACATCCCTTATTTTATTGTTGGTGATGACGCCTTCCCTCTCAGGACATGGCTTATGAAACCAAGAAGAACCCTGAACATCAAAAAGCGTATATTCAACTACAGACTCAGTAGAGCAAGGCGCGTTGTAGAAAACGCCTTTGGAATACTTGCTAACAGATGGCAATGTCTTTTAAGTCCAAGAGCCAGAGACTGTTTCGTCTATTGTGCTATCATGTTGCTGTCTTCATAATTTGATGAGAATGCGATATCCAAATCTCCAAAATGAAACTCTTGATCAAGAGGACATGAATCATAATATGGTCCCAGGAGCCTGGAGGGAAAATGCTAATGTTACAGATTTGAACAATACAGTTGGATACAATCGAGCAACTAGAGCAGCAAAGTCACAGAGACTCTACTTAATGCACTACTACAATTCAGCAGTAGGGACGGTTCCTTAGCAGAACGATATGATATAATAGCTATTGTTATATTCAGTAGTATATTCTCACTATATAACTCTATATAGACGAATAGTCAATAATTGTAATATTAGCTCGTCCGAAAAATATTGACCGGTCAATATTTTTTTAATATTGACCGGCTAGGAATAATATCTAGAGAATATTCCCTCTATTTCAATTAATCGCATCTGATTCGTGGATTCGTAAACGGTGACGTAAATAAGTCTTCGCGACTCCAAAACAAGATGACGTCATAATAGGCAATCAGTCAAGGCAAGTAAACAACAGACGCGCAATGCGACGGTTTGCTATCATGACGGATATATATAGGATCTCTCATGATTTGCGATGGTATATGATTTTTATCCAACGAGTTGTGTTTTTTCTATCCCCGAGCCTTGGCGAGGGGATAGTAAACACACAACGAGTTTGATAAAATCATATACCATCGCAAATCATGAGAGATTCTTTTTATCACATGTTTTACCACTTATTTTGTTAAATCTCAATCTTTTCTATAAAAATTATAAATGTGAACCGCACAACACATATACTACAAGACGTCAACAACTTTACGCACGGAAAAAGAGTTCCTTAAAGATTAACAAACAAACATTTCATTTTCGAGCATATTTTTATCAATTCATGAAAGAAAAAATCAAAACAGCATTAAATGCTTCACATTTAGAACTCTACACTTTTTAAGTGAATTGTTTTGTTACTTTTTCATTCTACGTCAATCATCCGCATGAAGCTACGTAATGTTTAATTATGACGTCACGTGGCGTAAGAACACACAGTGGAATATCAAAAATTTATCCCATGAGTGATATCCACCGTATATTGAGATAAACATGTGATAAAAGGATTTACGAATTACTCTGAAGTAAAATCAGGTAGAACATCTGTAACTTAATTCCTACGGGCGCCGGAATATCACCAGTGATCGTTTGATGCCGACGATATTTTAGAAATGAACCTTCCGCAAAATTTAATTCGTGAATTCTATGTTGAGTTGAGAAAATTACTGCGATCTGTTTTTAACTCCTTTATTGAATTTTGGTTTGTTTCTTCATATAACAAAACAAATGTTGACTGTATTTTCGGGCAACATTGATTATATGAGCCCCCTTGGGACGAATATATTGCCCTTCGCTTTGCGTCGGGCAATATTTCGTCCCTCGGAGGCTCATATAATCAATGTTGCCCTCAACCCCAGTCAACATTTGTATATTTATAATTTTAATTCAAAAGTGTTTTGATACATCTACTGACGGACTACTCAGTATTGGTTTTGTAAATGAAACAAATAGATCAATTCAAAGTTTGTATTGTATTGTTTGAATAAACGTGCAATAAACTGTTTTTATAGTGTCCTACGAATGTTGACGATTTATTGCAAATTAGTATACGAGTGCAGTGCGAGTGCCTTGCGATGTTGTACGAATACTTGAAAATCGTACTGTGGCCACGATAGTTTTGAACATGCTCAAAACAATCGCCACGTGTGGCGATTTGCTGCGAAGTAATAAGATAACACACGACTGTTACTACGATGAATCCCGAGTAAGCGCGATATTTTTTATCGTACGCTATCGTAGCTCAAAATCGTGACAGTGTGACAGGGGCTTTATTAAGGGCTGGTGAGCATAATCGTGTTGGAGAATGGAGGAAGGAGTACCGCCAGCGACTGGCAGATGCAGGCAGGTCTCAATGACTGTAAGAAATAGCAGTTACCAATCAGAGATGCCATATTGTAATTTTGTCTCTCATGCTGGCTGGAACTCACAGTAATGCACTTTCCAGTGCTCTTCTCTCTTCTTCCATACCCACATAGCCAGAGCTTTATCAAATCGGGTTGCTTCTTTTTTTTAACAAATTGTCAGAATGAAAGCAACCAAATAACCATGAAATGTTAATTACATACGACTTAACGTCATCGGTTCTAGGAAGGGTAAAAAAGGAGTGCCAGGTATTTTTTCAGTCATTTGACTTTCGGATAGCTATAACACAAATTTTGATTTAAAAAAACAACGGGAGGACGTGCAATTTTTGTCCTCCTTGATGAGAAATTAAGAAGAATTACTGCTTTTCATTTGTTTATCAAATGTTTAAAATTTATAAGAGTATATAGACAGATGTCCATTAAAAATGAGGGGGGAACATAATAAATTTTAACGTGGTAGAACATTAACATTTACAAGTACATGTAAATAAAGCTATTTCGTAAGCAGTTGTCTAGACTGGGGGCTGAAAATAAAAACATTGACATTTCTCTCCCAATTATTGCAATTAACTAATTGCCCTCCATTTAAAAAGGCTAAAAGAGGCTCATGGGCATCAACGCTAACGAGGACAGCATTATTTAATTGACTGTGACGAATTTTGAGCTCAGATTATAGAATGGATTTCTTTTATGTCGCTTCTTTAGTGCTCCTATAACATTTTTCACTGTTCCTTTCTTTACTTTCACTCATAAAAGGAGTACCGGAAGAGGAGACCCATAGTTTCCGCTGCTGTAATGCATGTACATTTTTGTTATTTATGAACGCTATTTCTTATTAGATTTGTTATTGACTGTTTACAGACAATTATCGTGCTTTGTCTTGCCTTCTATGGACGCTATCAACCAAACAAATTTTAGTAGACAGTCAGTAACAAACATATTTAGTGGGGTTTTTTTTGTCGAGGACCAACTCCTTTTCTTTGATAATATATACAAGAAAGAAATGCAATGTGAAAAAGATGTTGCGATTGCGTCCGCCATGTTGCCTTTAAAGTTTTACCAATCGCCTTCTACCGAGATTTAAACAGTAATCACGTGACACGGTTTAGCCAATGAGGTTGCATCACTGTAGTCAAAGGCAAAACAAAATCTATTGCATCACTCATCAAACAAACTGGTCATCCACTACACCGAAAAGCTACACGTTGATAGATTTATCATAGGCCGTTGTATCTACGCCGAAATCAAGTTTTCAATCAAGAGGCACGTGCTTTATGACCCCCCCCCCCCCCAATCAGTTTTACCAATTAACCTTTTTATATATAGGTAAATTAATCCAACTGCCTTTTTCTCTCTTCCCATTTTTTGGAGACCATATAAAATGATACTGATTGTTTATTTATGAATCAGATTATAATACTAGAGCCAGTACATTCAAAAATTTCAAAGTTGGTGTTTTTCTTTTCCTTGGTTTTTTCGTTTCGTTTTGTATTTGTATTTGGATTTTAAGATGTTTTTTGTTAGATTAACACCTATTCCCTCAAATTTCAAAAACAAAGATTCATGCCTGACTAGTAAACTATCACAGATTACAAAGATCACCGAGACGAGGCATTAACTTTATGAGACCACCTTTATCATATTACCGGTATATGAAAATCATAGTTAGAACCCTTTAATAAAATATTGGTATTTTAGTGATTTTTGACACAGCATTGTAGATCATATGATACAAAATTGTATTATATGTAAATTTCATACTGTATTGCATGATACAATATTGACCAATACGCTACTACAAAATACAATATTGTATCATATGATACTATAGAATATTGTGTCATATGAGATATCATATAATACAATATAAAACTAATTAATACCATAATACAATATGACATTGTATCAAGATATGACATTGTATCATATTATGTGATATTGTATGGTATTATACAATTTTGTATCATAGCCTATCTAACAATATCATATCATATTAAATGATACAATATAGTATCATATGATACAATATCGTATCATATAATACATTACAATATTGTATCATATATTATTATCATTTGATATATATTAGTATTATATGTCATTGATATGATATTGTATCATATATGATTAATTGTATGATATTGTATCATATGATACAATATAACATAATAAAACATTGAATTATATGATACAATATCATATGGTACAATATCAAATCCATAGTTATATTAACTGTTAAGTCTGACAAGGAATGAACAGGATTTACTCCATTATGTAACCAGCTCCAAGTACCTAACACAATTTGAGTTGTTCCAAAATCATAAACCTGCTTAAGTATCTAGATAATCAAGATCACTCTCTGTATCTGAAGCTACCTTGTTATTCATTCATATAGTTAAACCTCATCCAGCATGCGTAACCTATGGCTCAGATTCAGCATCCATACCTGTGGAGTACATCAGTATCACAAGATGCATCATCTATTCAAATTTGATAAAGATTGAACCAATAACACTAAGATTTCTCTATAAAAGGGCACATGCTCCAAAAGATTTAACCAGCTCCAAAAACCGTAACCTCATCCAGCATCCAAAACCTATGGCTCAGATTCAGCATTCAGCAGGCCTGTCAAATGCATAAGTATCATTAGACACACCATCCATGCAAGCTTGGTGAAATTAGGGCCAGTAGTAAGTAAGATATAGTCATCAAAGGGCACCAACTCCAAACACTTTAACCAGCTCCAAAATCTTTATTCTCATCCAGCATCTGAAACTCAGCAATCAAGCTTGTCAAGTGCAAAGTATCAGAAGACGGACCATCCATGCAAGTTTGGTAAAGATAGGACCAGTAGTAAATTAGTTGTAGTCATCAAAGGGCACCTGCTCCAAAAACCTTAACCTCCTCCAGCATCTAAAATGCATGGCCCAGATTCAGCATCCAGGTCTTTAAAGTCCATAAGAATGTCCAGATGCACCATCCATGTAAGTTTGGTGAAGGTTGGACAAATAATAACTAAGATACAGGACCTGCACCAAAAACTTTAACCAGGTCCAGACACCAACACCAACACTGGGAGTATAGAATAAACTCCCACTGACTTCCTTTCAGTGAGCTAAAAACTATAGATTTCTTGCCAAATCAAAATTTAATTCATTTAAATATTTGACATGCCCTAATGGCAGCCTTTGGATTAAGTAATTAACCGATTCCTGTATCAACAATGTGTGGATCATGTAACGGTCCTATAGTACCAAGCATGTAATGGTCCAACAATAGCATGTAATGGTCCTATAATACCAAGCATGTAACGGTCCTACAATACCAAGCATGTAACTGTCCTACAATACCAAGCATGTAATGGTCCTACAATGCCAAGCATGTAACTGTCCTACAATACCAAGCATGTAACTGTCCTGCAATACCAAGCATGTAATGGTCCTACAATACCAAGCATGTAACTGTTCTACAATATCAAGCATGTAACTGTCCTACAATACCAAGCATGTAACTGTCCTGCAATACCAAGCATGTAATGGTCCTACAATACCAAGCATGTAACTGTCCTACAATACCAAGCATGTAACTGACCTGCAACACCAAGCATGTAATGGTCCTACAATACCAAGCATGTAACTGTCCTACAATACCAAGCATGTAACTGTCCTACAATACCAAGCATGTAACGGTCCTACAATAACAAGCATGACACAGTCCTACAATACCAAGCATGTAACTGTCCTACAATACCAAGCATGTAACTGTCCTACAATACCAAGCATGTAACTGTCCTACAATACCAAGCATGTAACAGTGCTACAATAACAAGCATGTAACTGTCCTACAATACCAAGCATGTAACTGTCCTACAATACCAAGCATGTAACAGTCCTACAATAACAAGCATGACACAGTCCTACAATAACAAGCATGTAACAGTCCTACAATAACAAGCATGACACAAAGTCTTACAATAACTAGATAACATTGAGGTGGTACAATCTCAAAGGGCCCGCTTAAATAATGGACAATAGGTGAAAAACATTTCAGAGAATTTGCTTTGACTTTGTCCTATAACTTAGAATCCCAGCTGCCATAGAACTCTTAATTCAATGACATTACCCCTTACATATAGACATTTTTGTTCAACTAAGCAAGATAAATCAAATGAGAAATAATCTTCAATCTTGGTTTAAAATCACTTCACACCATTAACCCAAAAGCTCTTTTCATGTAAAGTATGATCCAAAATGGGCTAAGTGGAGAGTATATATGCTCTTTAAAATAAAGGATTTTTGTATAATCTGATATGACCTTGACACACATGACATTCAAACATAATTCAAGGTTTCTGCATACCCTTTTATCAATGTAAAAGACAAATTGGACCAAAAGGGAGAGAAGATTTGCTCCGAACAAGAATTTTTCATAAAATTCTGCTATGACCTTCACATTTGACCTTGAAACTTGGTTTAAGATCACTGCATGCCCTTTACTCATAAGCTCTGTTTATGTGAAGTAGAAGCCAAATAGGGTTAAGTGGATGGTATAAATGCTCTGATAAAAGAATTTGTGCATGGTCTGATATGACCTTGACCTACAAACTTCATTCAAGGTCTCTGCACAACCTTTGACCACAAGCAATCTATGAGTGAAGTATAAGCCATATTGGACGAATGGGAGAGAAGATATACTCTGGACATGTATATTTCATATCACTCTGCTATGACCTTAACCTTAGACCTAAAGCATGGTTCAAGGTTACTGCACACTTATTACCCAAAGGCACTCTGTGGGTTAAGTATGAACAAGATTTGTACCAAGAGGAGAGTAGATATCCAGTGGACAAGGATTTTTCAAAAAATTCTGCTTTGACCTTCATATTTGGCTCGAAACATGGTTCAAGGTCACTACACACCCTTTACCCAAGGGCACTCTGTGGGTGATGTATGAACAAGACTGGGCCAAAGGGAGAGAAGATATGCTCTGGACAAGGATTTTCCATATTTCTCTGCTATGACCTTCACATTTGACCTAGACACATGGTTCAAAGTCACTGCACACTTTTTACATAAGGGCACTCTGTGGGTGAAGTATGAACAAGATTGGGCCAAAGGTAGAGAAGATATGCTCTGGACAAGAATTTTTCATAAAATTCTGCTGTGACCTTCACATTTGACCTAGAAACATGGTTTAAGGTCACTGCACACCTTTTTCTAGCACTATATGGGTGAAGTATGAACAAGATTGGGCCAAAGGTAGAGAAGATATGCTCCGGACAAGAATTTTTCATAAAATTCTGCTGTGACCTTCACATTTGACCTAGAAACATGGTTCAAGGTTACTGCACACCCTTTACCCAAAGGCACTCTTTAAGTGCAGTATGAACCAGATTGGACCAAAGGGAGAGTAGATATGCTCTGGACAAGAGATCTCAGAGGGACAGACAGACGGAAGGACTGATGGACAGATGGATGGAAGGATGGACAGACAGACTGATCACTATAGGGCACCCGCAGAGCGGGACCATAATAAACTCCTACCAATAGTTTCAATACTTTGATTTCCTTGCTGGGTCATCTTTCTAGTGACAAAGATCAATTCTGGAACATTAGGTGTTAAGATAAACCAGTTTAAAACATCAGATTATATGATCAAAAGAAAAAAAATAACGGAATAACTCATTTATTGCATAAATTTAAAGCAAATACTTTTACACTGGAATGGTCTTCAACAATCACATTGGTTCATAAACAAAAAAATTATAATAAAAGAAGTAGCATCCAAACCATTCATTTCATTCAAACACAAGGCCTTAATGGATAAATTACATCATAAAACACTAATCAGACAGGCTATATGTCATACTGATCCACTTAACTCACAGAATCCTGTAATTTTCATCTTTTATTTGCTGTAATACATGTGTAAACGCTTCTCACAGTTTTATCTTCACTCCCTAGTTCCCATCACTTATCACTTCTCTTATTCCACCACTTCAAATTCTGGGGGAGGACTAGACATAGGCAAACAAGCTACATTTAGTCACGTGGAAGTTTTTCGCCCACATGAAAAAAGATGAAGTATTAAAAACAAAACAAAGATAATTTACTTGATAAACACAGAAAATGATATATTGCACATACATCCCAACAATATCTTTTGATTCTATATCTTCTATGCATCATATGAGTTAATACACGTCCATATGCTGACTTTCTCACGATTGTTTTCACATTCCTAAGCTTAATTGAACTTTAAGTCTGACACTGTATAAGAAACTTGTGCCAAACACATTTTGTAACCAAAAACTACAAACTGAAGAAAATATATATATATATATATAAATTAACAGAATTGAATGGGCCAGAATGTTTACCAGCATTTTAATCAATCTAGACCTTTGTCTAGACCGGGGTTGAAAACAAAAATGTTGGAATTTTCATTCAATCAACAGAACACTTTACAAGTAAGTAAGTTTTTGCCACCCACTTGTACATGATGATTATAAAATAAGAAAAGGCTCATTAAGCCACATGACTAAATCAAGAAACACTTCTGGATCAACCATCAACTGACATATATTCAAAACATTAACATGTTTAAAATCAATTTTACAAGCAATAACAAGCATGGATACTCATTAAAAAACCCCAAAAAGTACAATTAAAAGTACAATTAAAAACAACATGTTACATTGGTCACTCTGACCCTTAGATTCCCATTCACTCTGAATTTGGTGTAACAATGATATGTGCTGATTTTGTGTTCAGGTTATAGAATGGATTTCTTTCACCCCATGTCTTCAGGGCTTCCACAATTTTTCCACTGTCTGTTCACTTGTGTATAAAAGAAGAGCCCTAATACTGGTAAAGGAGACTCATAGCTTCTGCTGCTCGGCAGCGAACAGCAGGCGTCTGGTCCTTGAGCAACATGATTAACGCTGCAACCAACAAAAATATCAGCTTACTGAATAAACAAATCTAAGCTAACTAATTTTATTTGAAAAGACCAAATTTGATTCTGCATCAGATTTGTAAAATATCAGCTTTGATTTAATTACCCATCCTACTGAACAATACCATGTATTGTGCACATGAGAAACAGAATTGTTATTTAATTTCTGTTTTATCTAGAATACATGTATTAAAACTAATGTCACATACTCTATAAATAAAGTCTACAAGAACTTTATAATCAATCCAGTTGTCCTGATAGACATTTGTATTCAATTTGTTCAGAAATGCATGTACCTGAGCACACATGTTCCTTGGATATTGCACTCTGTCTGGCCTCCGGTAAGTTTCCCAGTAAATAACCTATAGTAAAAAACATTTTCTGAAAGACAACTACATGTAATCTACAACATCATTCTCACAGTTTATGTAACTATTAAGATCAATTCAACATAAATATCAACATTCGGTGGCCACACTGCTCATCAAATTTATCATACTTGACAGTTTGATAGATTTGATATGTAAAAACTTTAAACATCATTTAATTGTTGGGGCTATGGTAACAGAGGGTAAAGATGGAGAAATATGGCATATTAATTAAAACCATTTTGAGTTATGGCAACAATATGTGCTTTCCAGGGTAGAATATACTATAAAAAAAACCATTGTCAGTTTTTAAACTGCAGCAAAATATGTGGAGAAATGCATATTTTCAAAGTGTTACCATAGTAGTTAACTTGAAGAGGCCAATGGGCCACATTGCTCACCTAAGCAACAATATCCCCCCCAAAAAAATCAGCTTTTATGGAGTCTTATATTGACAATGCAGTAAAATAGATCGTGAATAAAAAGATTTTTGAAATTTTTCTCAAGATTCTCCAATATACATGTACCACGAATGACATTAGTAAATGATCAGAAATACTTATTTGTCCTGCACTGATCATGAAATTATAACTTCAAACAGTAAAAAGCCTTAAAACCATGTCAATTTCAGACGACGTCTTAGTTCCAGTCAAATTTTTGTCTTTGCCTTAAATCTTTATTTCAAAGAGCTCAATGTGGAGAAACAATCAGTGAAAATTCTGAGCTGTTAGTAGAATAGAAATAAAATACTTGTTATCGTGAATGTTGTAGGAGAACCTCCTTGGTCTCCAAATGTTGTTTGAAATATATAAGCCTCGGCTTATTTAAGGATTAAGGAATAAGGAATCATTCTTTGAGTATTATGAGGTGATAATTTTGGTCGGGGCGAAGTGATAGATTTGATCACGCTCCGACCAAAATTATCACCTCATAATATTCAAAGAATGATCCCTTAATACTTATATTTATATTATTTCCAATTTCTACACTTTAAAAACAACATTTTAAAAGCACTATTTTTTCAGGTAGCACATGCTATTTATTACTACGCGCCGTTTGTCGGTTATGCTATAAGACACATCCATTTTGTGTCGCTCATCTTTTATGAAATTATTGGGCTGTAGGCTTCAAAATTGATTTGTAATGTTATTTTAAAACTTTTCTCGACCTCAGGGGTTATTCTGCAACATTCACGAAAACTCATACTAATTTCTTAAATAAACTGGGGTAGCTATTGCATTCATCCTTTAAATGGTTTTATTAACACAGGCTTGAATGAATTTGTACTGAGTAAGAAAAATAACATGATCTTGTATAGAAGTACCGGAACACTGTACATGAATCTGATCAAAACTAGAGGTACTGTGAGCAAGCTCACAAGCGATACCCCCCACTAAGGAAACTCCGGTATTTCTCTATTGGAAAGTAATGGATGCACAAATTTTAAAAAATTGACCTTGAACTTGCACAAATAATCAAAGCTCAAGGTCAGGACATATTTTCAGGTCAGGACATATTTGTGTCAAAGTTTAGCTTTTAATTATTTTCCATTAGTAATACAAGATATTGCCTAGACAGGATTTATGCATTTTTTGACAATGACATTGAACTTGCACAATGACATTGGGTCGGGTTCGTTACAGCAATGGATGCATCATTTTTATTAAAGTGACTTTGAACTAGCACAAACGACCAAAGCTCAAGGTCATGACATTTTTTCAGGTCACAGGCAATCTTTGTGCCAAATTTTAGCTTTTAACCTTTTTTCATTACAAGATATGGCCTGGGCAGGATTTATGCATTTTTTGGACAATGACATTGAACTTTCAAAAATGACATTGGGTAAAGTTCGTGACACACCCTAAGGTCATGAGCAATCTGAATGTGAAGAAGAAACTTCCAATGTTTCTTCATAAGAAAGATATGGACTTGACATGAACTATGAACTTTTTCTTCCAGTGACCTTGAACTTGCCCGAATGACCTCGGGTCAAAATTATGACATACAATCAGATCATAGGCAATCTTAATGTGAAGTAGAAATTTCCAGGTTCTCAATAAGAAAGATATAAATTTGACACAATTATGTACTATTCTTTCCAGTGACCTTGAACCCCAAATGACCTTGGTCACATCCTCAGATCAAAAGCATTTTTTGTGTGAAGTAAGAACTTCCAATGTTATTCCAGAAGAAAGATATGGAACGGATACAATTATACAATTGCACAGGCAGACAGAAAGACAGGGATATACCCCCCCAACAAAACCCTAAATCTGTTTTCAGAGATATTTTCCATTCTATTTCATTATCCCTTATTATAACGTAATGTAAATAAGTGAATTCTAAACTGAGCTACAGTAACTGAAGATTCCTAATAAATGCGAGGAATTACATTTACATAATTTGCAAGAAGCATATCTCATGAATTTTAAAATCTCGCTTTTATGTAAACCAAATAAAACTATGATAGAAATTTTGCGTTCAGGATTTGATATTATTGTAATTTGATACTAAACGGTTGAATCCCTGAATTAAGCAATCTACAGTATTCAATAACACTGATAAGTCATCATAATGTAGTTAATCACAACTGTTTAGGGCAAATTTTAATTGAGGCAAAATCAATTAAGTATCCTTGAAAGAAAAAAAAGCAGACCAAAAATAACCCCATAAACAATTAATTTAATTTTAACTTTGATATCCTGGCACCCCAAGAATTTAAATTATACAACTTAACTAAGATTTCCTAGCATTGTTGTTACATTCTAAAAATAACAAACTGAATGATATGCCAACTCAATACAGTTAACTTAATTCTTACCCACAAACAATGCCGCGTTACTTTTGATCTCCGGCCAAAAACTTTTGAAGAAGGAGACACAGCCCATCACATAGAAGTTCACTTTGTCGGGAAAATCATCAATCTAAAATGTCCACAAAAACCTCATCATTATACATATATAATCCCATATCAATATAAACTTGTAAGATAATTTAAAGAAATTAATGAAAACGTAAGAGTTCTACTTTTTAATGGTTTACCATTAGCTTTGCAAGGTCATTCAGGAATTCTCCATAGATAAGGTTAGCATCCTCCAGCAGATGGCGCTGAAATTTGTTGTTAATGGCTTCTGATCCCATCAGAGGACCCAACAGTCTAAGAGAAAATTTACATGCCTGGAAAAAGAATTTTGATTTGTTAAGTGTCAATATTCAATTAATATTTCAAACATCATCTCCTAAAATAAACTATAACCGACCTTTTTGACTTCTATCTCAGGGTCATTGAGGTGAAGCAGAAGACTAACAAGGTTGCTATGGATTTGTTCAAGAAATGGAGCTTTGGAGGGACCATCTCCAAAGCGGGAGAGGTTTCCAAACAAAATGATTGCTTGAGCTCTCACTGCTGGCTTCTCCTGAAAGAGATTATACAGAAAAAAGTGAATGAAAATCAAGAAATAGATCAAAATTCATTTAAAAATTTAGCCTAAAATCCTTGAGCAAATAAGCTGTTTTTAAAAATGTTTTCCTTCTCAACACAGTAAAGACATTCAAAGTACCCCCCCCCCCCCCCAAATCCAAAAGATAAACGATAACAAAAACAAAATATAATTGCCACACAGACAGAAGAACGGCAATAGGGCTTAATAGTTGCGGCCATTTTTAGATTGCATTGACCTCCTTTAGAAGAAGAGCTCCATATAAAAATATAAGGAAATACCTAAATTTAAAAAGTAAATAATGTGGATTTGTTCTTTACTAAATAATAGTTTATAGCTATTGAAACAAACCTACAAACCTAATCTTAAAATTTTAAGAATATCAGGACCAGTTTGAAGAATTACCTTTTCAAAACAGGGTCGGATTTTGAGAGAAACATTGATAAGGATAGCTCGAATGTGACTTTCTTCTATCTCACACAGTATCCGTGACAACCCACTCATTGCCTCAGTGGTTATGTCATCATCAGGGTCTTCCTTATCGTCCATCCCTGCCATCATAGCCGACAGTACGGTGGTCGAGTACTTTTTCACCTGAAAAAAGGATTTACTGATAAATTAACAATGATTTTCAACCATTGGAATAAGAAAGTTTCCCAATGAATGATATGTTTTTTAAACAATCATATAATATGGACCTGAGTGTATTAGTAATAATTTCGCATAACTGTTAAGGCTTACTATGAAAATATAAACGGATTTAAACGTTCATAAAACGATGCATCTATTTTTACAAAATCTTTATGTAAAATTTATTTATCATGATATAAATTTGATATTAAATGAAACAGCATAGTAAATGCCACTTTGTATGACACTTGTGGACCCCTGAATGGACAGTCACGTGATATGTATTGATGATTCTCCCGAATGGAGGTCATAAACAAATTTCAATATTACAAGGGCATATATATCCTTACTTGAATTAAAAATTTAAATGATAATTAAATTCTACTTATCTAGTAGATTCTGAAAAGAAGTGCTGCTGCTTTGTATGGAGTTCATCTTTTATTAGAATAAATATCAAAGAAATGAGCTCTGGTTGAAATTTATATGACCTTCGCTTAATATTTTACGTATTTATTAATTCACTCTATAGATTTCATCAAAGCAGCAACACTTTTCAATAAATTAAACATTCCCTTAATTTATATCCAAAAGATCGTAATAATCTGTTAAGTGTATGCCCTTGTAAAAAGCGGATTTAGATAGGCTTCCCGATGTCAAACACATCGAACTTGTACATTAAACACTCTAGAAAAGAAATAATACACGCTCTAAAAAATAAATACATACTGGATTAAAACAAGCGTAATAAATAGGATTTAATGGTATAATAATTGTTTTAAGATTATGCTCCGTTCATTTATGAAATGCAATTTCCCATGTTAAAAAATTGATTGATCCGACTCTCTACACATAATATGCGTCAAAATTTACAGTATGACGTCATATCGACAAGTGCATCGCGATCGGTCAGTTGTTTATACTTAACGTTGTTGGACTTATTTGACTACAAAGTTGCACGCAGAGGTAATTTTTAATGTAGTTTAATGTGTTCGTACCCATAATAATCGGGAATTACATTATTTTTGAGCATTTTTGATGACTTGTTGTTTTGTGTGATGTCATAGTTAAAATTTCCCTACTTTCTGGTCGGCGCGACCACAAAGTAGACCTTAACAGTGCTGTGTTACTTTACTTATTTCTATATAAAATAGATGTTAATTAACTTTAATGTAACATTGTTGTCAACAGGTCTTACCAGTTCCGACCCCACACTGGCAATGTTCCCGAGGCCACGTATACACAACATGCGGACCTTGTGAGATGAGTCGACCAGCCTCCCTAGCAGACTGTTCATCACCAGTTCCACCAGATCAGCATCATCCATACACTTCTGATTAATCAGCTGGAAAAATAAACCTAACCTTATTGAAAGCATTAATCATTAACCATGAAATAAGATAGAATTGACTTTTCAACACAAATTAGAAACCCCTCAGCATAAAGGTTCGGTGGTATAATCCCTATTTTGCAATGGTTGTAAAAATTGTTTATCTGACCTCATTTTTTATCTTTATAGATAAAAAAAAATTTTTATCCACAAATTGTGTGTTTCCCGGAGCATTGAGCTAAATTTTTGTATATACAGCTCCTGCCAATACACGTGTGACAGCACGGGGAGATCAACATTAATGTATTGACTGCTAAGCCATTTATTACAAAGCCACAATCTAACATAAATAGGACATTAGTACATGCATAGTCATGCAAACAGCTAATCCACAAAAACAATCAACTATCAAGATTGACATTCAAAAAGAAATGTACCATAGTAGACATTTACAAACATTTTATAAGCAGAGACAAAAATATTGTCTGACTTTCATAAAAATGATATAATTGCTACTGGTATTCCAAGTATAAACATATTAACAAAAACAAAAATATTGTCTGACCTCCATAAAAATGATATAATTGCTACCAGCTGCAGTATTAAAAAGTACAAACAAAAATATCTTACCTCAGCAAAAAATGCTGCCACCACAACTCTTTGGGGGTCGTAGAGGCTGGAGAGAGCAGAGGTGAGGGAAGCCACAATCTTAGAGATATGTGGAGCTGCCACACTACTGGTCACTAGCGCCCTGTAGGCAGAGGAAAACAGAAAATCTGTATTCAGCTAAGTTTGGTGACATAAATTTTGGAATAAATTAAAAAAAGCATACCTATGTTATTTTTAAATAACATAATTTAAAAAAGTTTGCACTTTTAAAAATGGCAAGGCACTTGTGAGAAAATGTAAACTGTCCCAAGTTTTGATATTTACATTATATATATATATATATATATATCATATTGTGTAAAAATTACATTCCTTCTATGTTATTTAATTTTTTCCAATAAGCTCAGAAAATAAGACTCATTTTTAATAGAACAATGTTTTTGAAATAATTTTCATATATACCGGTAATTTATCTAAATTGAATTTTACATCAAAATGATAGATATGTTTTGCATGTGCATCATATTGTGACGATACAACATGTTATATGATATATTAAACAAATTTCTCCATCTAATGAAATAGATCTAGATTATTACATCCAAAACTAAATTAATGAGAAAGGTAGTAAAATTTGATTCTTCATATCCTTCAAAGTAAACTGATTTGCTTTAACCAATAAGAGAGGTCTGTGACCCTTTATGGCTACATGAACTAATGCAATTCTGCAAGTTTACAAGCAAAAGAATAACACTTAACAATGCAATTAGAAAGCAAAATACAATCTCTCACAAATATGTTGCTTTACATATATTTATATAAAATCATTGCATTTTATTTCGAAAATTAAATGCATTTATTTTCTGTTGATATTACACGATTGTAATTCATCAGGTACCCATAAAGAATCAAACTCACATTACAGTAACATATTTAATGATTGGAATTTCAACAACAATGTTGTAGTTTAAACTATGTAACAACATAATTACAACAAAACCAGTGCAAACATCAGCAGTAATTTAAGGAATATACCGGGTGAGTATTGTGAAGCCTTCTGGGTAATCTTCCTCTGCCTCAAACTTTTCCCAGCATTCTTCCTCTGTCAGTATATCAATGATGTCATTACTCTTTGTTCTAGTTAGAAAAGACCTGAAAGTCTCTATGGCTGCCCTGAAAAAGAATTCAATGACCACATAGAAGTTTGAAAAATCAGTCAGTTTTCTGTTCAAAGATGTACTCCCTGTTCTCAGAAATGTCAGGGTGTTTTCTATTTATCTGCCATCTTTTGATATATCCCCTATAGGTATTTATATAGGGCGCGCTTGATTTTCCAAAAAGGTGTACACTTCTGTAAATCAAGTGCATAGAATAAATAGGGATGGCAATCAATTACTGAACATCACAACTTGTTTCAACAGATTAATTCATTATTGTATCACAGAAAACATACACTAATTTGAGACAAATTACTTGTATTAATTTTGTAAAGACTAGCTGTAAAACACAGGACAAGAATATTCAATCTGTTTTTGTGCAAATAAAGAATATCAACAATATATGAAATCTATTTATCATGGTTTTCTTCAAGAAAAAATCTGAGACAAAGAGCAGTCATAAAAAATATCCTGACTACATTTTGCAATATTACTGTTGGTTTTCCTTCTACTTACAGATCACGTTTTTTCCACATAAAAGGTGATCAAAAGATTGATTTCATACAAGTGTAACTTACAATGGGAAGGGAATTTAAAAAGGTGTGAAATAAAAAGCAGTTTCTTTTACAAAAATGATTCATAGAATAAAAAAGGGTAGGCAATCAACTGAAGCACTAACAATCAGCAGTGACTCATTGTTTTGTGTTCATCATATACTGTAAACGTATTACATTTGGCTGTGTATTCTATTTAGCGTTTTTGGCAGAAATGGCGTCCGCTAAATCAAGTACATCGCCAAATGTAAAATATATAAGTAGATAAATAGGTACATCCATGAAAAATCATATTCCACCAAATATCGTACACGCTAAATATAATACGTTTACAGTATCATTTACACCTATTGACCAATTTCCTATTATGAACCAAGCCCCTGGGCCCTAACTGTCATAAAAATTGAATTTGATAGGATATTTTTAATTTTTACAACTAGTAAATTGCTGCTTTTGTAACTGGTTACCATCAATCTGATTATGTAACGCATTAACAGTAGCCATCCCTAATAATGTTATAGAATAGCCTATGAAAAAAAATACAAAACACATAATCTGTCTCTTGAATCAAATGAATCTGTCATCTGTGACCAACCTAATGTTGACCATTGCCTGTTATAAATTCTGCCCTATAAATCATCACTTACAGACTTGGTTCAGGGCTCTTATTGGACACAGGAGCCACTTTCTTGCCTTTTGGCTTATCCTCTTTCTCCATCTGTAAGAAACCATATATCATTAACAATGGCTGTTTATATCATAACATATAGTCAGAATTTATATCTTCAATGCTTTGAAAACTTGGATCCTGTCAAGTTGAAGGGCATTAAGGATCAGACCAAACAATAAATGTATCGGACTAGGCCAGGGTGATTTTGTGATGCCTGCCAGGACAAGGGATATATACTGTTACTGTGGAATCATTTGATTTAGTTGGCACTAATTTTCGTAAATTGCCAGTCTTTCACAGGTACATGAGAATTAGATTTCTAAATTAATTTTGGAAGCAATAAATACTTTTGTTGAGGATGTAAAAATTAGTGGAACTATAGCAAGTCTTGCTAATTATCGATTTTCACAGTTTCGTAAGTCAAATTCAATTTCATCTATCTTGTTATCAAATATATTTGGTACGAAACCTTTACAATTCAATCTTAAATTATTAAGGTTCATTATATGCACTTAACAATTTTTTTTTACTGAGAATTATTGGTAACAATTTTAAAACCTTTTCAAGATTCACATGGTATTTAAGGAAATTAACATGTCAATGGATAAGTTGCCCATCATGTTTTCATAAAT
The DNA here is from genome assembly GCA_033439105.1 of Magallana nippona. Lineage (NCBI taxonomy): Eukaryota > Metazoa > Mollusca > Bivalvia > Ostreida > Ostreidae > Magallana > Magallana nippona. The sequence continues at coordinate 6,413,896 of CM065922.1, forward strand.
AAGTTCCTGGCATGACCAACTTTATACCTGATCAGCAAATCTGACAAAAGTACTCGCCTCTTTCTGCCTGACTGGTTTGACCCCCACAGATGACCCTATCCGTAACATTAATGCGCCCATCAGTGTGTGGTAAGCTTTTAGACCCTGTTCCTCTGTCTCTTCACAATCAAAGATTATCTTCAAGGCACAAGTCACCTATGAAAAAAGAAAAGAAAAAGTGAGCAAGCTCACACACCCCACACTCCCCAATTACTTGACATTGCTACACATAATGTGTATTACTATATTCAACATAAGACCAATTTAAAAATTCTTACTTTAAAGGGCCAAAATCCCCCCCCCCCCCCCAAAAAAAAAATGAAATATAAATTTCCAGGTAATATGCACATCTACACATATTGTGTTCCAAATATATATAGCTAAAAAGTTCCTCAACTTGTATTCCTCAACTTCCTCAACTTCGTCATGTGGGGAACAAAAGCAATGACTGCATTTGAGAATTGAATTATTGGTTCCACGTGAAAATAAGTTAACAATGCTAGGATTTTCAATGTTCAATTTTTACCTCCAAGCAAAAAAAAAAGCTAATTGATGAGCTTTAACTATACATGACATGGAGCAAAATGAATAATCTAACTAAATAAAAGTAGTTTTTACAATGCCAAGATGTCAATTGGGATTTTTAAGTAAATTCCTTATTTTGTAACCACCCCATCCAAAGGTTTGTATAAATAACAACTAATCCATTTTGTCTTCAATGAACTTACTGCCATTGGTAGACTGGTGGCTGTGCGAACCGTCTCCTCTTCGTTGGTCCTCTCTTCGTAGGGCAAGCTCTTGTGTAATAGGTCCAACATGTGGTCAATCATGGCTGAGGTGAGCTGGGGGTCCTGACACAGGGTCCGCCAGATCTCCACCATGTCACTGCAGAGAGACAACAACAATGCCGCTCTCTTCATTTTAAACATATTCTATTGCAATATTGTAATGGTTCTTAAAACTTAATTCACCTGGCTTCACTGACACTAGTTCATGTACTACTAAGATGAGGTTTCATTAATATTCGATGACCACCAATTTTTTTTGCATTTCTTTGTTGAATCGATCCACTGAATCAAAAGCTTATCGAAGTAAGATCAATGACAACATGTTATGGTGCCATGATTTTAATTGAATGAAAGAAAAGTGAGCAAGCTCACAAATTTAACGCTCCCACATATGTCTCAACGATGCTACACAAAATGAATGACAGTGCACACATGAAATACACAAAATAATTTAATAAGGGGATTAACTCCTGAAAAAAAAATCATCATATCAAAACTTCCTGCAAATATGCACATCTTTACTATACTTTCCTAGTATATTGTAATATACAAACCTACACACTGTGTTCTTAATTATATCTACAAAGTTTCATAAAATTCTATTCAGGGGTTTAAAAGAAATTGCACTGACAAACTGTTCATTACTGTATTCAATAAATGGCAAAAATACTAAATTCAAAAGAAATTCCAGGTAATATGCACTTTATCAACACATTGTTTCCTAAATACCTTCACTATTTTTTCAAAATTCTGAGCAGTACGTGGCATAGCTACTAAAGAGGATTTTTCCTGGAAAAAAACCCAGGACTGACTGACTGACCAATTAACAGGTCAAAAACATTATACCCTAAACTTGTTGTGTGGGCTGACCGGTATCATTGGATTCTGAGATGCATCATCCATTATTTTTGGCGAAGGAAGGTCAAACTTACTTTGGATTGAAACTGCTTCAAAATTTATTCACTTATTCAGAAAATATTATATATATATATATATATCTTTACACTCAATATATATATATAGGGCATTAGATTTCTTTGAAAAAAAGATCTACTCTAATAACTTAACTTCAGATGCTGGCACAGATGCCAATACAAAGAGCATAGCATAACTCCTCCAATTTTGTTGAGGCTGCCGAAAAAATTAACTCCCAACCCATTTCTGTTTTATAACTATGACCTGGCTGTAAAGACCATGATATCTAGGCTAAAGTGTCCCCTTGCTATAAATCATGTGTAATTTGTGTGGTTTGAGTGTAAATAGAGATGACATACACATATACTTATGTGTATAAAAGTTAATATTGTATAATCGATGTACATTTCATATTTTCAGACTGCCTTTTGTATGACCCTTAAATCATTAATTACATCTGTATACCTTATTATAAGTTTGTGTAGGATGGTTATATCATTTCTATTTTGCTCTGATCTTTAATTGATCTATTATTCACTATTTTTAAAATCAATGAATTTTTATATCTCAAAAAATAATAATGCTGAAATTTTGTTGGTTTTTTGCATTCTGTAAAACATTAGAAAAAAAAGGGAAATTCACTTTCCAATCATTATCTCAACAACTGTTGCACACATTCAACTCAAATTTGATATATGTTGAGATATTGATCGGAAAGTGAATAACAGAAGGACGGAATGATGGAATGGGTAACACTACATGCCCTGGCCATTTCATGGCGGGCCGGGGCATAAAACTGAGTTTGCTAACAAGAATGATTATATATTTACCTCATTTTTGCACAATATGTGACACAAGAAAAATGTGATTATAATATAAGGTACAGTACCGGTGTGATCATAAGGTTAGAGGACCAACAAATATCATAGACATATCTGGGCATTTAACAAATCGATGTTTGAAATATTGATGTTTAACTGTTTCATAAGATCTGAGGTTTTAGAGCCTGGAAAACTGATCCTTTTGAATGTTTTAATTAAAACAATTAAATATATACACTGGAGAGAATAAAAGCATACATTTGATATGTACCGGCGGTACATAAAATGTACGGTTTTTCGACCCCATTCACGGTGCACCGGTGGGACACCAAAATTCACGGAATATGAAAATTTGTACAGTATTTTGAATTTCTCGCTAAATGCCGCCATTTTCCTCTTATTCTCGCTCGCGAGATACTGGAAAACATAACCTGTGTTTGACATGTGACCTACCGATACTTGTGTAATGTACACAAACAGTCGTGTGTGAAAGTGCCAATTGGGATAATCATCTCGCTATAAATCCATATCAAAATGCCCCTTTAGGTAGCGTTGTTTTAAAAGGGGTATTTAATTATAACTGTTTTAAAATATTTTGTAACTTGATTGAAATTTTTTTATAGCCAACTTTAGAAATATATATGAATCTAAACCAGCTCTCCGTACGTACAGGATTTTTTATGTGCAAAAATTTATGTAAGGTTGCATTTGCTGCTGTTATTTACATTGCTGGTGTGTATATCAGTAATATATTCATGAACAAGATGTAAATTGGAGACATCGACTTTTACGTTATACTGTAAAGTTGGTAAACAAACTATCATCTAAACTTGCTCAATTCATATAATTCGTGAAAAAATTGTGATTATGAAACACAATATGAAATTTTAAAGCATAGAAAACTTCATTACAACATTTCAAATAAGGCATTTGCGACAATATACATTTGTAGGTTTAGAAATAAGGTGCTTTATCAGAAGAATTTAAGCGATATTTTGTACCGTTTTTTGATGGGCAGTGTACAGTTTTTTCACCCTTTTTTAAGGCTCTTGTACAGTTTAGTGGTCTTCAAGTTATCACATGTATGTAAAAGGATTGGTTAACAAAAAGTGACTGTGGCATTTATAAGGTGATTGATTTAAAAGTCAGCAAACTGTAAAATGGTACCTAATGAGAAATGTTCAACTAATATATACCTAGCATCAAACAGATAAACCTGATCCCCTTGTTTTATTTTTAACAATTAAATTTAATTCAATCACTAAAATATATGACAATTGGTCCAATCATGTGACATTTTCAGTGTGATCATAAGGTGATTGATTTCAAAAAAGTAAAAAACAAACTGTTCACAGGTTTCTAATGAGAAATGTACACCTAGGGTACATACCTGTCAAACGGCAGCTGGTAGCTGAGAAGAGTCTTTAGTACAGAGCTCAGATGATGAGTGGCCAGTGTCCGTATCGAGCGCAAGGTGCCTGTCCGAGTTTGTGTGAAATCAATGCTTGCTAGTTTATTGTGAAGAGATGTAACAATGTTGTCAACCTACAAAACAAAACCATTGAAATAAATGGATATTTAGTAATAAAATACAAGTATGGTTAAAAATGCATATAAACTTCAGTATTTAGAACATCTTATTCTAAAGTGAGTATTTATGAAAATTTTGTTTGAAGAAAATAAAATCAAAATACTGCAACAATTTTCATAAAAAATATAATACTTCTGCTTGAATATATGAACACCCCATTGTGGCCCTATTTTATACTTAAGGTTCAATGTAATAAATAAACTACTTTTCAATAAATGCTTGCTTCCTTTACTCCAGCTTAATAAGAGCCTTCATTTTCTTCAAATTTTTTGTATAAGTCGGTAAAAACAGTTAGCGCTTGACAGGAAAACTAGTTACTGGTACTCTCTTTATCTTGCAAGAATGAAACACAGAAATCAACACAAGTGGTTGATTTAAAAAAAAAACCATTCAAAATTGAGAGTAATGAAATACCATGAATATTTAGGGCATTTAAGAACAAATACTTGAAAAATGTAGAGTTAATATCTAATATGATTTTCCCCTATTCAATGTTTTAAAAAGGATGTAAGAATATAAACATGTAAAAAGATGAAAATCAAGAAGTCCATGAGCAATTTCCTCAGCTGACCACAACATGCAAATAAAAAAAAACTCAAATTCATTGTAAAAAAATTCATTATATATTTAAATTTATCCTCGCTATCCTATTGGATAATATCAATCAAACTAGAAACAACTGAACATTACATTCACCTGCATGTATTTCTTTCCTGGTGAAAATGACACTCAATTGTTTCTATATACCGGTAACTTGATGGTACATGTAATGTGATGATGATATCCAATCCAACAAAAGTCAGAAATATGAAATAAGGGAGAACAAAAAGCAATGTATATTTATTGTATGAAGTCATTATAGCCAGGCAATATACAGGTTTCCCAAGTTTTACATGGAGAGAATATTTCTAATCATATTGTTACCATTTTCTTAGGAACCTAAAGAGAAAATGTTCTGTGTTAAACGGAGGAAATAATGAGTTTTTGAGAGTGCTGACTCGTTTGCTGACTCCGGTACAATACATAACATCAGTTGTTGGTCCTACCTGTTTCAGGATCTCAGCCCCTCGGATCTTCATCATGGCATTGAGGACCACACATGCCCCCGAGGAGCTGTGGGACTGGGGGTCCAGTAACCCTTCCTGTAACACCTCCAGAAAGGTCTGAAGCTGGTCTGAGGGCATCTTCTTGGCAATCACCTGTACCAAGAATTTGATTATAAACAAAACTAATAAACATACAAACAATCTGCTGATCTACTACTTCATCTTAGATTGATTCATAAAATTCAATTACTTTCAGATTTTATATTCACTTACAGCATTATAGCAATTAGTCATGTATACTGTTGTTGGTACTACTGTATATGTTTATTAAGAAGTAATTTTTGCTATTAATTAATATAGTATTCCTGCCCCTAATATTTGATAAAATATGCATTTTTGTTTGCAGTGGTCTATCGAATAACGTTGTTTAAATTTAGAGAGAAGAATAGGGCATAGACTATACACTACACTATGCACTACCCAAATTTTATCTGAATTCAAATGCTGTTGATGACATACCTTGGAAAGGTCATTGATGACACTGAATAAAATGCTGGGGTCACCTTTGACGAGCCTCTCTTTCAGTGTGGGCAGTGCATCAATCATTGTGTCCTTGTAATCGGCTGGGTGACCTGTCCAGAAACAATTTGTTGTAGCACACGGTTATCATATAATCTACAGATTGTAACAATGACACAGTTACATGAGTTGCAAAATGTATCTAATTAACACAAAATTATTTTTTCATATATGGGGTGAAAATAATGTTAAAAGACCTCTTAACATCATGTTATTACATGTAATGTATATTTTGGTAAAACTAGAAGTTATTTTGTTTTTTCATTCTTGTAATCAAATACATGTATGACCAACTTTGACAGCAAATAAAATTAAAATGACCAAACAAACATATTTCAAATTTTTGTTGGTATTTTTGTTGCTTGCAGATACTTTTTCTAGAACCTTCCAGTTTCAGCAGAGGTAAATCTGTATGTTTAATCTCTGAAGTTTGTGTGGATTGTCTGTAATATGATGAAGGTGACGTGTCTTAGAAAAAACTCACCCTCTACTCGTGAGGCGATTTTAAGCGAGACATAGATGCAGTCTACAGCAAGCTTTCGAACCTCAGCATCAGGGTCTGTACAGCGTGGAACAAGGCGGGCAATCACTGAGCTCTGATTGCTGAAGTTCTATAGGCCATAACAAGAACATGCAGGGGATAAAACATTAACTAATTTTATATCATATATCAATTACTGTGGAGTCATTTTTATTCGTTGGGGTCAATGTTCGTTGGTGGCCAAAATTTTCTTGTTCGTGGTGACGTAATTTCGTTGGTAGCAAGTTTTATTTAGTTAATGAATATTTAACAACAGCTTGTTTAAATGTTCACGGGGATTTAAATTTGTGGGCAAGTGCTACCCACGATAACCACAAACATAAGTCCCCCACAAACATAGGTCCCCCACGAACAATGATGATTCCACAGTATCATTTTTCAATCAATATATAGAGATTCCTATGGTATTAATCAATTAATACAATTAAGTGACAATATTATAAATTCATTTAATTTTTAATTATCATGCATCCAAAGACTGTACATGAAATCATTTTTGTCTCTTCATTCCAGAAATTAATCAACAGAACAAAGGCTGCCGAAAGTTAATTTTAGGTTTAACGTCCCCTTCAAAATACCAAACCTAAGAAGGACGGTGATAAGATTAAAACAAACAAAATTCTTAAACAAGAGAATTTTATTTATTTACATTAATCAAAACACAGTGAGAATTCAAGCTATATTGTAGACTAGCTGTTTAATTTTTTTTTGTCAATTGCATTGAGGATCTGATATTAATCCATACCATGCCCTAAACATTTTTTTGTTCCCCTACTTGGTCACTTTGCATGGCATCCCCAATTAAAGTGACAGTTATCAAATAATCAGTTCTTTCATCATCATCAACTTTAAAGCCTAAACATCTGCATGGGAACTCAAACCAAAAAGCAAGGCAAACATAGCCTCTTAATCAGTAGAAAATAATGATGGAATGATAAAGGACCAGATAACTGGATGAGGAGATCCCTACATATGTATATTACACGTACATCAAAAAAGAAACATGGCTTACACTTTTAGCTGGTTCCATGTGTTCCAGCAGGAACTGAGCACACTCAAGGAATGTGCTCAGGGCTCGCTCTCGCTCATGGTCCTGGGTCGACAACAGCCATGGAACAATGTGCTACAGATCAAACAGGATAGAAAAGACTTTAATAATGACACAGAAAACACAAATCACAGAGTTCAAGTTGTCCCAGTAAAAACACAAACATGGATAATATTATGAAAGAAAACAACTGGACGTGGGGACAGTCCAGAGATGGTCACAGGACAGACCAGCATGGAGATCTCTGGTAACGACCTAATGTGATAACCAGCACGAAGGACTACCGGTAAGTAAAGTAAGTAAGTATATTATAAAATACTAGATATCAACAGATACCTACTGTATAGTTGATAAATTTTGTCACAGGTACATTACTCAAGTACTTGCCTTAAGGTCCATGCAAGTATCAAATATTTAAATCATTATATGAATTCTTGGGGGGAAAATAACACCATGTAATTTTGATCATTTTTGTTGTTATTTAATTTAATCTGTTTAACACACCATGGTATTGTTATTTCCATTATCTACGCTATCATGTCATGCAGTTTTGCATCAATTATCACTTTCGTCACACAGCGACATGGATAGCACACTCCTTTGTTAATAGACTATCCAATGGCATGATTAGAATTCAATTTATAAGCAGTTCAAAGGAGTTCTACAGCATCAGGTCTAGCTCAATCTCTAGCTTTAGTTAAGTACCTTAATTTAGTTATTTCAAATAATATTTCAAAAAATATTGATTCAGCTATTTGGACAGAAATAAAAAAAATTACTTGAATAATGACCGAGTACTAGATCTGAATGGCAGGTGGGTAACCCTATATTTAACCTGGAACTATTTTGAACTGACAAATCCATAAATGCAATACAATGAACATTGCAGGTATTCACCTTAAATATGGAGTCCAGGCCATCAGTTGTGAGGTCCTTTTTGAGGAGTTCCCTCAATAGGTCATGTAGAGCCTCTACTGAGGATTCCAACAGCACCTCAACCTCCATCTCTGCCTCCTCCTTCCCCTTCTTGGCCACCAACCCGCCATCTTTAGGAAGAGGATACACACATTCTGTGGCCGTCTTGATGAGGTCAAACTCTTCTGCCTCCGACAGCTTGGGATCTAGTTTACTGTCACAGAGTTAAGGTCTTTTTCCTCTGATGAAATACTAAGTATTATGCATTTTCGAGCACCAAAGTGATGTTCAGGTAGAAATAAACTTAAAATAGATGAACATATACTGTAACCATATCTTGCTTTACGCTATTTTGAAGACCTTTACCCTCCATCTTGCCCAGTTTTTTAAGTACTCACTAAATATAAGATTAAAACAAATACATGCACATAGAAGCTTGGCTTGAATTAATCCATGATAAAGCTCATCAGTTAAGAAGGTAGGTTACATTTCACTTTGAGTATGCTCACTATATAATGTATGGCTACAGTACTTAATGTTAGAACCTCATAAGGATACACTAATGTGGCACATGCATTCATTGCCAGGGCTCGTGTCTCTGTAGTCAGTGAGGTCAGGCTCTCAGCCTTCATATAGCTCTGAAAAATTCACATAAAACAACACACAAACTAAACCTTGCCTTTATTTATTGTTGAAAAACATTATACTTAGTTCAACCAGCACTTTATTATACTTATTACTTTACTAAACATATTATTTTGAAAAGAAAAAAAGCTGATATTTTCACTGCAAATTTGAATAGGGATGCACAAGCTTAAGTGTGGAACAAGGATGTTGAAATGACAGAATTTGACATTGTTGTGAAATTAAATGCCCATGAAAAAAATCTCTCAGCTTATATAAGTAAGGATGACCTCCAGATCTTCAATTTAGTAGTGCTAAGACAAAGCAATGGCTGCTTTCTTGGAATTTTTATAAAGTAGAGTTTGTGAGGGGGTTTCGTGAACTTGTAAGGAATTAGTGAATGAGTGCTTGGGGTGTGGGTAGATGCTTGCTATACCTCCATATGATTGTTGAGGGAATTAGTGAGTGCTTGAGGAGGAAGGGGGAGAGGCCTCCTATACCTCCATATGATTGTTGAGGGAATTAGTGAGTGCTTGAGGAAGAAGGGGGAGGCCTCCTATACCTCCAGATGATTGCTAAGGGCATTAGTGAGTGAATGAGGAGTGAGAAGAAGCTTGCTATACCTCCATGTGATTGCTGAGGGAATTAGTGAGTGATTGGGGAGGAAGGGGGAGAGGCTTGCTACACCTCCATATGATTGTTGAGGGAATTAGTGAGTAATTGAAGAGGAAAGGGGATAGGCTTGCTATGTCATTCATATGATTGCTGAGGGAATAAGTGAGTGATTGGGGAGGAAGGGGGAGAGGCTTGCTATACCTCCATGATTGTTGAGGGAATTAGTGAGTGCTTGAGGAGGAAGGGGATAGGCTTGATATACCTCCATATGATTGCTGAGGGAATAAGTGAGTGATTGAGGAGGAAGGGGGAAAGGCTTGCAATACCTCCATATGATTGTTGAGGGAATTAGTGAGTGCTTGAGGAGGAAGGGGGAGAGGCCTCCTATACCTCCATATGATTGTTGAGGGAATTAGTGAGTGAATGAGGAGTGGGAAGAGGCTTGTTATACCTCCATATGATTGCTGAGGGAATTAGTGAGTGATTGGGGAGTGGGTATAGGCTTGCTATACCTCCATATGATTGCTGAGGGAATTAGTGTGTGCTTAAGGTGTGGGTAGAGGCTTCCTATACCTCCATATGATTTATCAGCTCTCCCCTGGTACTGAAGTTGTACTGGGCTTTTAGATGGTCTGGATGAAGGGCCTTCCCAATGAGGTCAAGTGTCCTGATTAAGTTTGTTTTGACACTTGTATCCTATTGAAACAGAAAATGAATCATGACTTGTGTGTAAGGATTGTTACCTTCAGACAAACTAGAAACTCGTGCCTCCGAGAGAAGACAAAGTTCAGGTTTTTGACTCGCTCTGGGTGGAAAGCTTTGCCCATCAGGTCCATGCAGTGTATGATTGCTTTCCTCAGGTCAGTGCTTTGATGGGTCTGAAATTAGGTCAGTGGAATAAAAATTAAACAATGTCTGTGCAAGTCTTCTCTATTACAGTATCCATTTTAAGCTATATTTTTAAGAAATACCTGGTATCTTACAATCAAATCAGGAATATAATGACAATTTACTAGTAAGCTTGAATAAAATGTGTGTTCATACTACACTGAAATTGTCCTGTGTTGATGTAATGGCATTAAAATGTATGGCTTTAATTTTTTTTAAAACAGGCTTACTTCTATGTATTTTTTTAGTGCAAGAAATAGGAGAGTTTTCAAAACTGGCTAACAATTCAATCTGGCTAATTTTCAAGATTTTAGGGGACATGTACCGGTATGTCTTACAGTTAGCATCTACTAAGCTCGAAATCAAAAATTGATAATCCTCAATATTCCATTTTTTTCACTCTCATTATTTGAGTAAACTTCTACTGAATGTGTGTTATTAGGCAGTTTTAACCATCAATAATTGTAGCATTTCCTAAATTCAATCACAAATTACTTTATATACATTTTTCTCTTGACGGAATGATGTGTGTGCCACTGTGTACTGGCACATAACTGTATGGGCAGCAACATTCCAGCTTTTACTTGATTATAAACACTAATTATTCTATGAACACAGAAACTTCTATAACTAACAACAAACATGTTTTTAAAAAAATGAAATACAAAATTTTATTAAATTAAAATTTCATATATTTTGAATTTGCTAATCCATCCTCGACTTTTTATGTAATGAAGTGCACCACTTGGATACAATGATACACCAATTGAAAATGGAATTACATGTACACTGTGCATGCCTTTGTTTGTGTATTCAAAGTCACATGCTTTAAAAGGGCTTGATGGCCATTTTTAGACTATTCTAATATCTTTGAGAAGAAGAGCTCTGGATAAAAGTACAGGAAAATGTTCTCATTTTAAAGCTGAACTGTATGAATTTTGTCTTTACTTTATACCAGTTTAAAGCTAAAAAAAATCATATCTAAAAATTTAAGGTAGATTTGATGTTTGATTTGTTGACCACATAGTCTCCTTAAGGTAGCTTAGATATTACTAGATAGATCCATACATTATTTGTAGGATCTATCTAATATCTGTTTTGAAATGTGATATAAGACCAATTAACATAGCTTAGTCATTTTCATGAATTGTTTGTATGTATTTAAAGAAATTAAAACAAGAGGTCCAGGGCCACATCATTCACCTGATCAACAGTAGCCATAATTCTATCAAACCAGCTTTATGGTATCAAATATAAAATATCTGGACAATTTACCGGTAGTCGAGATCTTGTTTTTAAAAAAAAATTTGATTTATTCCTATATAGCCCAATTGTGGCCAAACCCTACCCCCTGGGATCATGATTTGAACAAACTTGAAGCTACAGTACCTAAAGGCCCTGTCACACCAGGGAATGTTACCACAGAGTTATCAAGGCATTGTAAAATTTATAGAATCGCAGTGAGATAAAAAAAAAAAAATGATATAAATACCATAATGATACCATAAAAATTCAACTCCCCATTGTGGTCCCACCCTACCGATGGGAATCATGATTTGAACAAACCTGGATCTACAATATATGAGGATGCTTCCACACAAGTTTCCACCTTCCTTGCCAAATAGTTTTTGAAAAGAAAATATTTTTAAAATTCCTACAAATTTTCAAAAATTCTAAATTATCTCCCATTGAAAGAGGGTGTGGCCCTTCATTTGAACAAACTAGAATCCCTTTCACTCAAGGATGCTATGTGCCATGTATGGTTAAAATTGGCTCATATAACATATACTGAGAACACATCATCTAAAAACACATACTGAGAAAGGTCATGTTGATCTTCTGTATAGAAAACATGTATTTAAAAACATATGTTTTGTTAATTTTTATGCTTAAAATGGCTTGTTCCAAAAAATCTTATTAAATGACTATATTTGATAGGGTCAAATATCTGCCCCCAATATTAACCAATATCTAAATGGTACTGTATAAAAATAAAATCTTCATAAACATTAAACAGAGGAAGTCTATCACTTTAATCCTGATATCAGTCATCATTGTCCATTAGCTGTTGTCTACGACATCATCAAAAAAGGGCAAATTACATGTACTACAATTTTGCAAACAAATGAAAATACTGCAATTTTTCCTTCATATTTTGACTTTGGCAGTACAGAGTGCATTTTTACATATATTTTTTAGGGATTGGACGATCCACCGATGCACCAGTGCATCACTGTATTTATTTTGACGATATTTGGATCGATACACTTACCATTAATACAACAATACTTCAGCGAACTTTTTTTATTTTCCAAAAATATCCGAGCTTCATATATCCACTATTTTAAGTATGTGCGCCTAATATGAAAGTACAAAGATGGAAGCTAAATCTGGAGTTTGGAAAACCTTTGGATTACTTGTTTATGAAAAAATAGTGTATGCAAGACTAAAGTAATTTGTAAATTGTGCAAATGCTCATTTTATATATAATGAAATCACTTTGGACATGTGGTAATACATCGAAAGATTGAATAAATTTTAAACCCTTTTTCATATTTTCATTTAACTGCAATGTATCGTGATATGTATCGTATCGCACATCATGTATCGTGATATGTACCAAATCGGCTATGTACAGTATCGTCCCAGCTAGCCCTAAAATTTTTGTTAATACAATCATACACATCATACTAAAAAATGTTACTTGAGCAAACAATTGTGCTCAATGTTCCCCAGTCAAAAAACCTGCATTGGAAATTCACTGGTGTCTATGGATTGATAATGTATTTTTAGGACTTAAAAGTAATTACATTTGCAGATCTAGTCCAAAACAACAACAAAAGAATTGTCTTAATTGATAATTAGTTCACTTTTTTTATTATTATAAAATACACATTCGCAAGAAAAGTTAGTACGTCGTATATCGTCATTATCAAGTTGTATTAATGATCATCATCATTCTTTTTAAACAGTGTCTATGTTAAAACGTTAACAGTATAATGGGGCACTAAAAGAAAAGAAAAGAGTTTTCAATCAAAACGTCATAATTGTTTAATTTTCCTGCACTCTGTTATCTGTGAAGTTTGACACAAGACAGGTGCATGCATCATTGGCAACTGATAAACAAACACTGCCCAAGCACTGAGTCAACAGGTGGCTGATTACGTAATAGAGAATACACTGGCGAGAACTTTTTTTTGATGCAGGGAACAACGGATAAATATTCAAATACTAGTGCATAGGATTTTAATAAAGAATCAAGTATTTTTGATGGAATAAGATGTACCATTATTACATGTGATATTAGCAGTCACATACCGGCAGTATCCAGAATCATGATCTTAAAAAATAGGGGAAAATTTTGTTCCTTTTATGTTTAATAACTACCCCCATATTCGATCTAATTTTGGCTGGAAAAAAAAGTGAGTACTATAAAGTCAAGAGACTTTAAGGTAATTTATGTTTCCCCCACATCTAAAAATGTGACTTTAAAGTAAACTCCTGATCAATAATGTTCATTAGATAAAGTAATTGTTAATACATGAGCTAAGAAAATCCATGGGAATTTCTCTCAAAGGTGTAAATATCAGTGCTATTTCTACCAATACACTGTACAATTAAATCCCCCAGACATCAGCACCATGCAGTGTTCTAAATGTCAACTCATCATCTACAATATTACAAGCAACAACATCCCTCAGATTTTTGAGAATTGTACTTTGATGTTACAACTGACCTTAACATTGACAAAGTGTGGGGTAATGCTGCGTAGGATGGTAGCCTCCATTCTGGAGACAATCAGGCTGACTGGTGAGAACAGGGCCACGTAACCATAGCACAGCATCAAGGTGGCCTTGATACGCTCAACATCAACTTCTGACTTGTCCTTTACGGGGGAAATATCAAAATAATAAAATCAAAATTACAAAATCTAGTAACATTCCGAAAATACATTCCTTATACATTTGTATGCATCACTCAGAAAACATACCGATAATCAGGATTTATTTGCTTTAATTTACGCTTATTGATAAGAACTTTATATAATGCAGATTGAAGCTAATAGAGTGGGGGAAAAATTTGGTTGAGGATTTAATTTTGTTCATAGAGTTATCAACAAAACACACAAAATTCAATACCCAATGGATATTTCCTCTTTTACAGTGTAATCAAACACTGATGTGGTATTGAAAATAGAACATATATAACATATAATATTAGCTTTAACTCATCAGATTCTGCCATTGAAGTTATAATAATAAAAAATCATTGCAAAATCAGGGGTCTAAACATGCTCATTATCAACCCTCATTCTTTTTACACTATCTGTACAACAATTAAGAGAAAAGTTGTCAATGTGACAGCAAACCGGGTTTTCTTTTGTGTGAACAGTACCCATAATCCATTTGTCAACCCTGAATTGATTAACACTACCTATCCAGAGAAATGGGGTACTCTATATGCAATATTTTTACAAAAAAAAAACTAAATTCAACAGCTGGTATTTTTTTCATTATTTATTAGAAATCAAAACCTAGCAATATGCACACCTCTGATATATGTACAATTGATCTGCAAAAGAACAACTTCCTATCTTGAAAACTGTAGGAGGAGTTATCCATACAATAAGGGTACCCATTTGGCAGCCGCCCACCCACCCGCCCGCCAGCCCGCCATTTTCACCATTTCAATAACCGGATTTTTCCTTAGGAAAACCCTGTTAAAAACTGTATTGCCTTCATGAACTTGAAGATCCCCCTGATTTCTTATTACCTTCATGAACTTGAAGATGCCCCCTGATTTCTGAGCCATGTCATTTTTAGCCACGGAGTCCAGTTTCCCAAGAACAGAATCCAGATGGGAGGCAGCACAGAAGCCCATAGCAATGGCTATGCCCTGTGATAGGTCAAAATGTCAAAATGATGCTAGTTGATTTCATCAAACATAAATATAAATCTTTACTTTGCATGCAATATTTAGGTAATGTATATCAACTTTAAGAAGAACATCTTTATTTAGTTTCTAAGGCTTCATTACATGTATTAATCATGCATAATTTATGTTTATATGCAGTGCTTTTTGCTGAAAATATTATTGACAAGAATGAACCAGGTCTCAAATTTGTTGACAGTAACTGTGAATGTATACCTCTCGTTCCACTTGGTCTGTGTGTTTGACTGTGCTGAATATCAAATCTAAGTGCTTGTTGATGAAGTCTTTCTTTGTTGATTTTCTCATTATTATCCCAAGACATTTGTACAGGAAGTTCTAAAACATCATAAAGAAATGCTATTCAAGACTTTGATATTAAAGTCTCTTTGCTATGGACTACAAGGTATTGTGAATAATTGTTTTAAACTACAAACATATAGATAAGAACCTAATAATCTATTAAATAAATGATTCTAAGCTCTCATTAAACTCTTATTTTCTTCTACAGAACAGATTTGTAAATACTTGTTAAACAATGGACATTATTTTGAAATATTGATATATCATATCTATATCATATTGAACAGATCATACATACCTTCTCGTCAGGGTAGGAGTGATAGAGAGAAATCTGACTCCCAAAAGTTTCTCCCAGATCAGCAATCCAGTCCTCACTCTCAACCACATCCAAACTTTTGGACAGCAACTGTAGCACACCAAAGCATCATTATATTGTAACGCATGTAACTATAGATAACTACAAAATCTTGATTTTTTGTAGTTTTAATAACAGCCACTATTACAGCCAAATAAAATGCCTACTGAACCTATTTCTCTAGCAGGAATGAGAGTTATGTCTTGGACTTGTATCCCAGGTACCTCAATTCAAGAGCATTCAAGAAATAATCTTCTACATCATATATCTTTGGCAAAAACATGATATATTTTTCATGATATATCAGTAATGAATTTGTGCGAGCTTTGCAGAGTTAATAAAAAGAAATAAATAAGTGAATTTTTCTTAAGTCCAAGGGGCATAAATCTGTCAAAAATTGCCTGATCATACCCAAAATCGAACTTGACCTAGATATTATTATGCACTCTGCAAATGAAACTGCAAATAATTTGAATTTTTCTGAATCAAAGGGCATAACTCTGTCAAAAATTGCAGGATTGTACCCAAAACATAACTTGACCTAGATATTTTTATAATAAATCTGCATACCAAATTTCATTTCAGTATGTGCAACCTCTGCAAAGAAAATGACCAGAAACTATTGGTGGACCCACCAACCAACCAACCGACAGACAGCAGCAAAGCAATATGCCCTCCCTTCTTAAAGGTGGACATTAAACTTCATGACAAGGTTTATGACATTAAGCTTTTATAGCTATACATAAGTCAGTACCTTCAGTGTGAGATCTTCCCAATTCTTTTGAGACCAACTATCTTCTTTGCTGGCATCTACAATACATAGTTATGAATTAATAGTCATGTGTAAACAGTGTAAAGACATTTAAAGATAATGTCATATGTTAAAGCTGACATGAATTCATAAAAGCATTCAGTCGCCATATTAGTTTTGATCATTCTTCATCTGCCACTGGGGTATATATACCGGTTGAGAAAGTTACGGTCGGTTGCTTTCCGATCGAAGCATTCAGGTTGCACGGACTTCTAAATGCATGAACTACCCATTGTAGTATAATGTTTGTAAAAAAAAGAATAAAGGAAACTACAATCAATAAAACATAAATATATTTATTCTTTGAAAGAATTTTCAAGGTATCCGTATCATTTTGCACAAATATTGCTGTTTAACTTCGCATGCATGTCGAACACGTGTGTCGTTCATACAGAGTGCATAACGTCTGCATCTTTTTGAAGACCCCTGCGGCACTACATCCAACACAGAAGATAAATGATAGTAAATCCAAGAAAGCAACAACGTTACATGTTTCCATCGGTTTTTACAAGAACACTCCGTTTCTAAAATCCATGCAGTCATTGACGTTCCTCGATCAGTGTGTGGTTTGCGCATGTGTGATGTTGCAAAATACACAGAAAAACGTTCTACAATAATCAAGGATTTTTGAAATATGTGTGCCTGGATTTCAGTCTGTCTTGTTTCATCATTCATTGGATAGTCCTTACCAGTGCAGTGGTTGTCATATTATTTTTGTTCAAAACGCGTTTCTACAAGTCTTTTCGTCCAATGTAACGTGTTTGGGTGAATGAAATACCTCAATGAGGTGAAGCATGTATAGTGCTATCGGCCTTAGATAGGGGGTGTATAGCGATGAACAGAACAATAGAAATCAACAACTAATATGGCGGTAGCCAGAGATTAAAGGGAAATAATGAGTATTTATGAATTCATGTCAGCTTTAATATGTGTTTCCTCCTTTAATAGATTCCCTGAATAAACTTAATTTTATAATTCTAATTCCTTTTTTCATATTGAAGCCATGTAGACTCTAAGAATGTTTTTTATTCCAAATTCAACCATTTCTAAATCATTTCTAACTAAATATCTAACACCTAACCATTATAAAATAACATTCAATAAATATTCATGATCAGATAATATGAATAGTAGACCAAATCTATGATTATTTCAAACCTTTAGGAACATACTATAAAACTATCCACTAGAAAATGTGGTATGTGATTTTTGAAGCTTTTTCTGAGTTATGAGACATACCCTCAAGATATTGTGTGAGCTTTGGTATAACTGTATCCCAGAGTTCAACCAAACTCTCATGGAAGTTTGGAGACATCCCCTTCATCAGCTGTAGAACATGGATTCCTCTGTCTCTGTTATTTTTTGGACGACCAGCTAAGACCTTCATTAAATCAATGCATGTATTGATCAGTAAAATATTGATTCCATGTCTTTGTAAAATTATGTCATTACTAAGAAATCAAAGCATGGGTATAAAATATTTTGCAATATTTGGGACATATGATTATGACTCCTCATTAAACACAAAAATTTCATGACATATATCAAGAAACCTCAGACTGTAATATGGAAAGATACTGAGAAGTACACCCAGTCAAGATAAGTTGATATTCAGAAATCTAATTAAATAATTAAAATTGATTACATCTGAATTTGGAACTCACTGCTCTCTTTCATTTCAATGATGCAGTGAAAATCTAAATGGATCAAGTTTTAGAATTTCAATATATTATTCACAGATTGTTCATTTTAATACAAATCATCACTCAAGCACTCTCAATTTTCATTGAATTGTCTAAAACTGGTGGAAAGACAGATATGGGCAAAGTAATGTGATTTCTACTTGAAAATGGGCATTGAATGTCTATATAAACATTATACACGAGTCTTGGAAATACCTCAACATCACACTCTTTCTATTATTTTCATTGAATTATACACAAGAAACAAGAGGAATATAGTATCAGAAATGCCCAAAACTACCCATCTCTTATTGGCATAGTATATCCTGTACATTTTAAGAATTTCAAAAACTTGTTAAAATACATACCATCAATCTAGCAATCATTACATTTGGTTTAGGTGTATTAGCTGAAAGCAAAAAAAATTCATGGGGTTACATACAAGTTTCACCAACAGTTAAATTTACCAGTAATATCAATGTATAATGTAAATGATAGCCTTACCCAAGACCTCGTAGTCAAGTTCGTAATCTTCAGCCCTCTCCTCTCGTTTTTTGTTGGCAAGATGAGAGAGGCACTTACAGACCACTCCCCCAGCCTCTGCGTACTGTTCTGGAACGATCATCTCCAGTAGAAATGGCCAGAGGACCTACAAAATTCATAGAATGGGGTGGTATTTTAAATTTAGCATCCATGGAGTCATAGTACCGACACCAGTAATGTTGTATATTATATTGATATTTTGTCCCCAATACAAAGAGTAATTGTATCAATTTATTTCATAAAAGTTCACTACCCATTTCAAAGCTTTCACTATCTCTCGTTTATGATTAGATGGGGGGGGGGGGGGGGGGGGGTCACTTGGTACCATGATGTCAAAGATTCAGTAATATTTCTGTTTAGACTTAAGAATTCAATAGCTCTGAAATGATTTCTAAATGCACAGATATGTATGTGTTTCATAGAAAAAAGTTTAATAAGCAAATGATAGCTAAAATATGTTACATAAAGCAATTTCCACTTTTATTACACTTATAAAACTATTGTCTATAACACAATCGCACTGTTTACGTCTCCTCACAAATTATCCTGGATTCATCTATGCATGAAATTGAAATAAATAACAGAAAATTGTATAATAATATCTCAAGCTCCTTTGTTCAAGTTAATAGTAATACAGATTGCCTCCTTCAGAACACCCACATAACACAAGTAATAAACAATAGATTATGCAGGTGGCTAAAACGATTCTGATTAGTCCGTGCAATGGCTAATATCCAAATAAACATTTGTGTTTGTTTGGATGAAACGTGATCTCTAAGCATTTGATTTCCCTGTACATCAAATTGAATGGACATTAAACTTTTCTTCCGATTTTTTGTGATACAATGAATGGGAAAGTCTAAATTTTGAAGTCCTACTTAAACAAAACCAAATGGAGAAAATATTATAGAGTGATGAATTCATACAAAACTATCAGCATTTACACCCATTAATCTATCAATAAGAAAAGTGAAAACATTGTCTTTTGGATAATGATATGACAAATGTAAAATGTGCATACCAGTATTTATTCCAACTGCATGCATTAAATTATCAGTGCATTGTTATAGCTAAAGTTACTTACATCAAGATGTATTATTAACTATGCTTAGATAATAAATGTGTTTGAACTCAAAATATGATTTTCTTTTTACTTATAGTAGCATCAATTGCATAAGTTGGCAAACCGTACAAGTTAATGACCTAAAGGAATAACCGGGACTTCTACAACCTTGACCTTTGAATGCTTGACATGCTTAATCTGAGACTAAAGATGACAGTTTTTAATTTTTTCATCTTCCTAGGGCAAGGTTTTCTGATCAGCTCCCCTATACATAAACCCTTGACCAAAATGGCATAGTTTGACAGGGCTAAAAACCCTGCTCTCTGGTTGGTGTCATTAAAGTTTGCATGATCCAATAAGAAACATTGTTTCATGATTGATGTTAATGGGTCTATGATTATAAAGTTGCTCCGTTGTCAATATAAAATTTGGACATTTTTGTAAGTTATTGGCTTACCACTACTGATTGTAGTCCCAATAAACTCATCTTTTCTATAAATTCAAAATTCTATAAACAAAATTAAACAGCCATGTTGTTAAGTATTTCTTTTTAATACACTTTTTCTGATTGGTCAAAATAAAAGGTCACCAAAGTTAAAAAATGTGTAATCTCGCTTGATGGAGCAATAGTAAACCCACGTACGAATTGCTAGTCGCTCAAGGGTTTATGTAGAGCAGACCGGATCAGAAACCCTTGACTTGGGAAGATGCTAGTTTCTTTGCCAGATTATTATTAGGTTTAAAGTTCAACTTCAAGGTTTATTGAGGTCAAGCATCTTATAAGGTCAATGTTCCAACAATAGCCATGAAACAAATGGGAGAAGCTGTGAAAACTCTGCAGAAATGTTATCACATAGAATACATAAGACGAAGGATAATTAACTTTTAGTTGAATGCTTTTGTGATCTGTCCTTCAATGAAATTTAGATCATGACACAAAACTTCATTTAAAGAGAGAAACAAAAGGCAAAAAAGATAAACAGTTGAACATCTTTTAGAATTATCAATCATTCCTACAAACTTATCATTAATCAAATGAACAACTTTGCAACCATCTACATGCTATTCTAATTATTAGAGAGCTGATTGGCCTTCATCTTTGCTAGCCAAGGGTTTTCGGTCCACTCCATTTCCCATAAACCCTTGGCAGATCTCATAACAAAAACTCGGTGATGTAGTGGCACTACCTAGTGAATAACTTGAGTTACACCCTTGCAAAGTCACATTTTGATCGAATGAAACAATGCGTTACATACAAGCTACGGCATAAATACAACGTGAAAACATGTTGACTGGCGAGTCTCGGAACAGAATTTATGATACTATTAAATACAAATTAAGATGTATCCTAGAGGGAGCAAGAAATGTTTTATTTAGTGTTTGTAGGGACCTGTACTGGGAGTACATGAAGGTAACCTGCTAATTTTACAACAATGAACATTCTGATTCATAAAAAATGCCAACAAACTAAATTATTGTACATTTTAATAAAAAAAATCTGTTACCGATTGTTTTCTTAAAGTAAAAATCCTACCTAAGTTGTGTTTACCAAGTTTACACGTCAATCACTGTGATTGTCATTGCCAACTTCATCCTCACTTCTTCGGTATAATATCATTTTTTATTAGTGGCTCAAACATGTACGGCTGATTAATAAGTTTCTTTTGATTTAGTCAACATCGAAAAAACATTATCCATGGCAAATAAATGTCAAATATAAAAAGAAGATAATGCTAATCCTACTATTTGTTTACAATCTGCAGCTCAAAGAAGGTCGCATGTGATGTCATCGTACCATGTGACACAATATCCAATTAGCGAGTTGTTTTTAAGATCGGGGCTATGATTAAAATTGATATTATGGCTAATTACTGCTTTTCTACAGCAAACAAACTGTTGGAAGTAATTTATATATATACAAGGAAGGAAAAATGTAAAATGCCCCGTAATTAAGAAACGTGCTATGTATTAACTCCTTTAAGGACAGGTGCAAGTCCAACTGTATATACACACAATAACTACAAGTACTGGTACTTAATTCATTGAAAAGCTATTTCATTACTTTATAAAGGAGGATTCATATTTTGACAGTGGTCCAGCTCATTTAACTCAAATTTAACCATGGCTAACTCAAATTTAACCACAGCAGGCAGTCATGGTAAAACCCTTGTGGAGAATATAGTCAACAACTGAACATTAGCAAATATGTTCTGTTATTACAAATTCAAGATGACAGGGTATATATATTTCTTTATAAATTCATCAAAATAAGTTAACTGTACTGTCAAATTGATGAGCACAGAATACCTAATCCACAGAGATATGAAGCTGTCAGTTCAATCTATTGATCCATGCTTATCAACAAAACACTATATCCAGCACATAATGAATAAGTTTTCTTTAAGATTTTCAAAACTGAAGGGCTTTATAAAGACTCAAGGTTTAGCTGTGTTCACTTAGTCACCATTTATCTACTTACTGATTCCATGTCTTCAACTGTTGTAGCAAGCAACTGTAGAACATTATCACACATCAGTCGCAGTGCCTGGTTACTCACATACTCTGGGTCAGTTGAACGCTTGCCCTGGTTTGAAAATTAAAGTTTTTTAATATAAATCCTAATTGAAATCTAAACTCTATTATTATACTGCTATTATTACTTATTAGGTTTGTTACTGACTGACTACAGAACTATATCGGGTTAATCAATCTCATAGATGATCTTCGCAAACCCATGTATACAAGTTGCCTAACATCTCGTCCAATTTAACTTATTTAAACTCTTCAAAATTATCAATCTCACCTTTCAAATACTCTTTGAAAATCTTTGTTTCACTAATGTTTACTTACAATGTTTTGTTGCTATTCAATTTAAAACATTTTATCCCTTTCTTCTGCAGAGATCTGAGCAAATCTCGATGCTGCCATTTTGTTCTGCTCCAGACACAACAAATGTGTCAATTCAAAGGGCAACTACTCTAATTTAAAAATAATTCCAAAGGGCAACTACTCTTAATATTTCAAGAACTTACGGAACACATTTTCTGTGTTAAATAATATAAAATAATGAGAAGAGTAGGCGAAGCAGCGGCAAATGACGGCCATATTGCCTAATATTAATTCTCACTGAACCTACATAGACATATATGAGGCAGTCACGTGCCATGTTTAAACCAATGAAAGAGTGACATTTCAGTCCGAGGGAAAACAAAAATTTTTAAAGGCTTAAAATTTGACATTTCGACAGCTGCAATTTTCATTACATCCTAAGAAGTTCCAATTAAAAGAGTGTATGACCAATAGAAAACAATTGATGAAGTACACATTTTTTTAAAAAGATAATTGAATTTAAGATCTGTAAAATAATGAAAATGGTTTAAAATAAGGTAATTTTTTTCTTCCAAAAAGAATATTTTAAATTTTCGGAACTCCAGGGTCAGATGAGGTAAAACGTGAACTTACAGGTGGGTCATTGGGCAGGGAACACTGCTTGACGATGAACTCAATCATCTGATGACCCCCTTCTAACTCCAGGTAACCGTGGTGAGCCATAGCAATTATCACCTGGGCAAAAATCTTCTTAAGCTGTAAAACAAAAGATTAAAAAAGGTGTTTGAGAAACACAATGTCTCAGTGGAAATATAATTGACATTTGACCTCTATAATGACATTGCCATGACCTCAACCTTGATCTTATATCCAACATGAAACACGTTATCAAAGTGTACTCTTAAAGCCAAGTTTGTCTATGAATTTACATATCATTTAAAATTGTATTTTACAAATTCCACAATAAATTGATACCAACGAATATTAATGAAACCACAGTAGCCTCACCAAACACCCCTATCATGAATTCAGGGTTGCATTTTACACAAGAGCTTAAGATTAAGTCATTAATCTTTTCAGTCTAAAGAAATGAATCTCAACGAACCAAATTATTATTCAACTATTTTGTATTCAACAATTTCAATTCTTGAAGGTATGTTTCCTGGCATTAAATTATTTTTTTTGAAACTTATAACTTATGAGCATTTTCAAATTTTGTCATAAGTTGTAATTTCTTTTGTAAAATGCACCCCAGGATTACATAAAAGTTAGTTTCACTCCTTCTTGTCTAAAATCATTTAATGAGCTTCACACTTCTCTATAGGCATGTTTTACTGTACTTCAACATGTAACTTTAGTTTCAATTTAACCAGTGTAATCAGTGATGTAATCAATGTAATCAGTGACGTAATCAATGTAATCAGTGATCACCCCCTGGCCACTGACCTTGTTGTTTTGTTCCCCAAGCATCATCTTGAGTCCAGAGACCACCACTTCCTGCTTGTCTTCCATGGCTTCACCTGTAAAACAGAAATGTACCTGTACTTCCAAAAGTACATGTACCTCTATAAGTATCTTCCACAAGTAACTTATGCACTTGCACCTCCACAAGTACTCTCCTTAAGTACCTATATATACCTCCACAAGATCAATTTCGCAAATATTTCCTTCACTCATATAATTTTACTTTTAGAGTATCCTCATATAAAAATTTTGATTTTAAAGTATGGATCTGCTACACAACACATACTAGACAAACATAACACTACAAATTTTGAACATAAATACAACATTCTTTGATTTGCTATATTACAGGTTACTTATGCATATACATGACATAGGAAGCAGCTTTACTTTAGTGTTCACTTAACATTTATTTTAACTTACAATCTAGTTTTTGAATGCTAGTATCCATCCTTACCTTCTAACTGATAAAAACTTAATTACCTTATATACTATCAAATAGCAGATGCTTTATAGCAGGGCTCTTTTTATAGCCTAATTTGGTGATCAATGTCAAACTATCAACTCAAAATTGCCAAAATTGTAATGTTGAAAGTTATTGACACACTTCAATTGAATAAAATCACCAAATTTACTTCTAAGAAAAAAATCATTTGCTATAATTGATGTACAGCACCACGTACTTGCTGCATTAATCAAGTGTTTGAAGATGGTCAGGATTCCGATTCGGACTTTTTCATTTCCTTGCTCCAACTTCTGTAGCAGTATTCCAGTCAACTTCCCAGAAAATGGACGAGCTACAAACAATAAATCACAATTAAGAATTGTTTGCTATTTTAGTCAATGTAAAATTATTTACATTTCTTTGCCTTGATTTTTGGCAATGTTAAAGCTTTCTATTTCATAGTACAGTGTATTTTCTTTCATCAATCGTATATCGTTTAAGTAAAGGAAAAAGTGAGCAAGCTCACATATCCCAAGCTCCCAATTTCTTGACAATGCTACACATAATGAATGGCAAATACAGTGGTAACAACGTTATTGTTGACAAGCTAATCGTGTTAAATAGTTCGTGTACCGTGGGTGATCATTCGTGTAACGTGCGGGATCGTGCGTGTATCAGAATAATTGGTTTGCGTTTTTTACCGTGCGTGATCGTGAGTGATCGTGCGGTTTTTTCGTTTTGTAACTTTTTTGACGGAATGCCAGGATTTTGTCTAAAACAACGACGAGTAGTTTTTAAAACAACGCAACAATATGTGAATTTAAACTATTTGATAGAAAAATATTAACAATTGTTTACATAGATGTATTATGTCAGCGCTAATCTTTTTAAAATATTCTCTCTTTCGTCGTTAACTAGTAATTCAACAAGTCATTTAATCCTTTGATTGGTCGATTTAGTTTTGCATGAATTTTTAATCAGTCTATATCAAGCATCCATCGTGTCTTGAAACATGATTTTAATAATTTTAGCATCAAGCAAAAGAGACATGTTGAATGTAAGCGGTCAAGGTTAATCATTTCCCGTTTAAGCTAAACAATAATAATTAAGTTTTCTTTCAAATGAAAATACGATACGCGTTCCTCTCTGTTACATTGTATAAACATTCATTAGAGATAAAATTTATTTAGACGCTTTAAAATTTAAAAATAAAAGTCAATCAATTATGTACCGTAAATTATGGAAATATGGGGTGTGTAAAATCGAAATTTTTTGGAACTAGGTAACAAATTTAACCTGTATATCGCACAATTAAATCGTACGTAAGGGAATCGGATTACATAAACATCAACTCGTATGTAAATAATTTCGTGTAGTTTATGCATTTTCTTCTTTTCTTTTTAACTTAATTTTCTTTAACTTAGGATAGAAGTTAATATTCGTTGTGGAGATAAAACAATTTAATTGGTGTATGGATCCTATCATATCGTTTACTTGTATAAATAAAACAGTGCATGGCTACTGTACATGCAGCTTTTCAATAAAACACAGGCATATTGTAATACAAATTAAAGCAATACGTTTTCGTAATTCAAATCTGAAATATTAATTTTGATTTTGCGTGTTAAATAGTGTTGAATCGTTCGTTTGCGTTTTTTAATGTTATCGTTCGTGTATCGTGAAAATTCAGTACGTTAGTGATCGTCCGTGTATCGTGCGTAATCGTTCGTGTATCGTGCGTGATCGTTCGTGTATCAGAATCGTGCGTGTCGTTTGTCAACAATAACGTTGCTACCACTGTATGAACTAAATACACAAAATAATTTGATAAGGGCATAACTCGCAAAAAATCAACTGATCAAAACTTCCTGCAAATATGTTCACCTACCGGGTATTTCTTTGTCCTTAACAACAACAACAAAATTCTATATTCAAAAGGGTCAAAATTTCCAGAAAAATAATAGAATCAGAATTTCCTGGAAATATGCACATCTACACATTGTGTCCTAAATAACTACTAAGTTTCATGAAATTCCTTCTAGCCATTTAAGAGGAGTTGGCTTACAAACTCTTGATTACTATTTTCATCATAGGGTCAAAATTCTAAGTTCAAAAGGGCCAAAATTCCCAAAAAATAATGGAATCAGAATTTCCTGGTACATTTGTAATATGCATATCTACACACTGTGTCTTTAATACCTAAAAAGTTTTATGAAATTCTGCGCAGTAGTTTTAGAGGAGTTGCTCGTAAAAAAAAAACAGGACTGATGAACTGACTGACTGATCAACTGATGGATGGGTAAAAAAAAACAACCTTTTGCAACTTCCTTGCATGGGGTTTATTTATCAAACTCAAACTTTATTTTCATTGTGGGCATAAAATACTTAATACATATACTTAAAATTTTTCATTTCAAACCAACTAAAGAATCTAAAATGTCAGAAATGATTTTGAATTACATTCTGCTTTAAACTTCAAATGTTGTATATTTTTGCTTGTTATCATTATCGGTACTTGAAGATGCTAATATGCCAATTAACACTATACAATATGGAGATATATATATATATATACATGTATTTGTTTTCCATCAGACTGAAATGTCACTTTCATTGGTTTAAACATAGCACGTGACTGCCTCATATATCTCTATGTTTGTCCGGTGAAAATTAATATTCAGCAATATGGCCGTCATTGGCCGACACTTTTCTATAGTTTTCAAAATTTCATATTATTTAATACAGAAACTGCATGCCGTAAGTTCTTAAAATATTTGGAGTAGTTGCCCTTTGAAACTCTTTAAAATTAGAGTAGTTGCCCTTTGAATATTGACACCACATTGTTGTATCTGGAGCAGAATAAAATAACAGTGTCGAAATTTGCACAAATCTCTGCAGAGGAAAGGGAGAAAATGTTTTAAATTGAATAGCAACAAAACATTGTAAACATTAGTGAAACAAAGATTTTCAAAGAGTATTTAAAAGGTGAGATTGATAATTTTGAAGAGTTTAAATAAGTTAAATTGGATGAGATGTTAGGCAACTTGTATTCATGGGTTTGCGTAGATCATCGCTTCGCCTCGCCATCTATGAGATTGATCAACCCGATATATTTCTGTAGTCAGTCAGTAACAAACCTAATAAGTAATTATAGTAAAGCTAAAAAATGGCATTGTGAATGTTAACTCCACCGAGGAAGCGATATAATATATTTTAGTTTGTCTATATGATATAGATAAACTGATTTGTACAAATGTACCAAGAAAGGATAAAAAACACACTTAGAATTGAATGACACTTTTTTATATTTCTTCCCAAATCATAGCTGATGTTAATTATCACAGTCCAATCATGGGTGTAACGGAATTCACCCAAGTCTGAATGTATATTTATACACTCAATGGCCGCAGACCAAATGATGTACAGATTAAAACCCAGAGTAAATCGCAATACACCTTTGATTGGACCTTAATTTTTTGGGGTGGTGAATTTATTTTCTACGTCATCAAATTATGCTACCAATTCAATGAAAAATTATGAAATTCATGTGCCAAAATATTTTGACTGTAGTATCATACACATTGCATTGAGACATTATTTTATTTCAGATATCCACAAACACACTGAATTGTGACGCCACTCTTTTTACCCTGACTTCAGCAGACTTAGCAGACCGTATGGAACTCTACACTTGATTTATCAACAAATCCAAACTTTTCTTACAAGCTAGTATACAGAAAATGATTCTTTTCATCACATTTGTTTTTTCTATAAAATCCTGTTTGAAGCCTTTCAGATGAAAACCTCTATTTTAGTAGGATTGCACAAGATAATTTATGATATTATTAATAATAAAAACACTGATTTAGATGCCCCCCCTTTCAAATCCCTCTATCCAACATGTATGTTGTACAGTGTTGATCCGATGTTTTAAAAAAAAAACTTCTTTAAAATAATCTAATTTGTTTGTGGAGTTGGGTGTGTGTGTTTTCTACACACCATAAAAATATGATTGTCATAGGCAGACATACAGAGTGATATGATACCAAAACTTGTAGGTGTCTTCATTTATAGTCAACTACTTCGGTATACAAAATTTGAAAAAGTAATTTTGCTTACTTTTTGAGCTATCATTAAGATAGACGTGCAGACAGACCGAGGAACAATGTGATTCCTATAGGGCCCTTAAATTTATACCACATGAGTGTGATATCACATACATGAAATAGACAAAAAAATGGAATGTTTTCTAATAAATGTGCAAAAATTATTTTGAAAGGTTATATTAGTGAATACTTTTCATTTATGACCTCTCAATATTTCGCATCCATTTTTTAAACCGCGTACTACTTATTAAAAAAAAAACAGTTAACGAATAATAATAAGTGTGAGAAGGAAAACATAAATCTTTGTACCGAGTATTGCAAAGCAGCGGAGCACTTCATTGTGGTTCTTGATGCTGAGTGGGTTGTTGTAGTCGGGCGGATTAAAAACCTGTAAAATAAATGTGGTCAACTACATCTTCTCACTTTATGAATGGTCTAATGTTTTTTCTATGTTCTTTCATTACAGATAATTATTTATGACAGAATCAATCTATTGGTACAAGTACAATGAGGCATCAGAAATCTGGACACCAGATACCCAGACAAATCAGTTTACAAATTTAAAAAGATTTTATTTTGGAATGACTTTTTTAAACGTTTTGTCTGATTCCTCTGGAATTCCAGAACATTTT
The DNA here is from genome assembly GCA_033439105.1 of Magallana nippona. Lineage (NCBI taxonomy): Eukaryota > Metazoa > Mollusca > Bivalvia > Ostreida > Ostreidae > Magallana > Magallana nippona. The sequence continues at coordinate 6,443,468 of CM065922.1, forward strand.
GCATTATCTATCCATATACAGAAAAGCAAAGGTCAGTTAACACTAGACTGCTTTTTTCTGCTTATCAAGAGTGTTAATTGTTGTAAAAACATCTTAACTTTTACGTTCGCTAACTATTTTTGCATACTAACTGCCACAGAATCCTCTTTAATTTTTAACCATGTGTAATAAAAACCAATTCTAGTTTACATGCAAAGCTTCATGAAATTTTATCATCTGGTACTTTTAAGGGGCTAGCTCAAAATACAGGTTCAGTGTACATGTACATTTACTTTAGGAATACATCTAAGGAAATTGAAATTTTCCACACTTTAAAGTTAATATGATCATAAAAATAATACAATAGACATTTTTCTCAAATTGTAATGCGATAAGTAATATCATTTCTAACACATATGTAAAACATTGGTAATCACAGATTACAAAGCTCCCCGAGACGAGGCATCACCTTTATGAGGCATCACCTTTATGAAACCACCTTTATCATATTATATGAAAATCATAGTTAATGATCTTGTATATTATAAATACTGTAGTGTGGTTTGACACAATATTGTATATTATATGAAATTGTTTGATAATCATATGTTAATTTCATACGGTATTGTAAGATATAGTTGATCAATAGATTACTATAAAATACAATATTGCATCCTATGATACTATACAAATGGTGACTGGGGTTGAGGGCAACATTGATTATATTGAGCCCCCAAGGGACTAAATATTGCCTGACGCGAAGCGGATGGCAATTTATTCGTCCCAAGGGGGCTCATATAATCAATGTTGCCTGAAAACACAGTCAACATTTGTTTTGTTATATGAAGAAAAAACCAAAATTCAAGAAACTTAGAAAGGAATTGAAAACATATCACAGTAATTTTTTAGCTCAACATAGAATTCACGAATTAAATTTTGCGCAAAGTTCGTTTCCAAAATACCTTCAGCATCAAACGGTCACTGGTGATATTCCGGCACCCGAAGGAATTAAGTTACAGATGTTCTACATGATTTTACTTCACTGTAATTCATAAATCCTTATATCCGTCATGATAGCAAACCTTCGCATTGCGCATTCGTTGTTTACTTGCTTTGAATGATCGTCTATTATGACGTCAACTGTTTTGGAGTCGCGAAGACTTATTTACGTCACCTTTTACGAATCCACGAATCAGAAGCGATTAATTGAAATAGAGGGAATATTCTCAAGGTATTATTCCTAGCCAGTCAATATTAAAAAAATATTGACCGGTCAATATTTTTCGGACGAGCTAATATTACAATTATTAATTATTCGTCTATATAGAGTTATATAGTGAGAATCTACTACTGAATATAACAATATACAATATTGTGTCATATAATATATAATATGATACAATATAATACTATAATATATAATGATACAATCTGATATTGAAACATATGATATAAAATATATATGATGGTATGATACAATAAATATTCATGTGATACAATAAAAAATCACATAATACATCACAATATTGAAACATATAATATAAATATTGTATGATATAGTATAATATTGTTTAATAAATTATGATATTGTATCATATGATATTGTATCATATATGATACAATATACTTATTGTATCATATGATACAATACAATTTGATACAACATTGTATCATATCATATGATACAATATTATATGATACAATATCATGTGATACAATAATAAATCATTTAATAAAATATCATATTAAACAATATCATATGATACAATATCATATCCTAATATACCAAAAAAATTGATAAAATATCATATAATATCATATAATTTTTTTTACAATATAATATTACATGATATAATGTTGTATCATATAATACAAAAGTGTATCATATCATACAATACTATATCATAGGAATAATGTTATATCATTTAACATCAAATACATCTATCAAGCAAGTTTGAATAAGGTAGGAAGTTTTTTTTTAGCATCCTTGATAATGGAGATCAGACTCTGTATCTGAAGCTACCTCTGCAATTCATTTATATAGTTAAATCAACCATACAAGTTTGAAATAGTACAATTATATATTAAACATGCGACCTGTCCCAAAAAACTAAACCTTCTCCAGCATCTTAAACCTATGGCTCTGATTCAGCATCCATGCTTGTGGAGTGCATCAGAATCACATTCAAATTTGATAAAGATTAAACCAATAATAACTAATGCTCAAAAAACTTTAACCAGCTCTAAATCTTTAACCTCATTCAGCATCCGAGACCTATGGCTCAGATTCAGCATTCAAGCCTGTCAAGTGTATCAGAATCATAAGATGCACCATCCATGTAAGTTTGGTGAAGTTATGACCAGTAATGACTAAGATATAATCATCAGAGAGCACCTGCTTCAAAAACTTTAACCAGCTCCAAAAACCTTAACCTCCTCCAGCATCCGAAACCTATGGCTCAGATTCAGCATTTAAGCCTGTCAGGTGCATCAGTATCATAAGACGCACCATCCATGCAAGTTTGGTGAAGTTAGGACCAGTAGTAACTTAGAAATAGCTATCAAAGGGCACATGCTCCAAAACTTTAACCAGCTCCAAAAACCTTAACCTCCAGCATCTGAAATTCATGGCCCAGATTCAGCATCCAAGTCTTTTAAGTTCATAAGTAGATCCAGATGCATCATCCATGCAAGTTTGGTGAAGATAGGACAAGTAATAACTTAGATACAGGACATGCACCAAAAACTTTAACCAGGTCTGGACGCCGGGGGTATAGCATAAGCTCCCCTGACTTTGTCTCTGTGAGCTAAAAACACTTCAATTTTTCCATATGTTATTTGATGTATAATTAAACAGCATGACATCGGACATGGTCATCAGATTCGCGACTAGGTATTTCTGTGCATTTTTTAGTGTGGAGAGATATACACTGATTAGGAACATGACTTATGACAAACATAATGCATACGCACATTTAATACATTTCTGGTGAAGAAGTTATTTTTTAAAAAAGTAAATTCAATTAAAGGGACTACTATAATTTATTGGTTTTTAGTATGAAAGGCAAAGAAGACAATACAGTATGAACAACAATTATAAAAAATTATCATTAATGATATATTTATTATAAGATATCTGCTCACTTCGCCTATCCAGATGATTTTACTGGAAACAAAAGTATCCAGATTACTGAGGCATAACTGTAAACATGAGCTTAAGTTGACAGAGAATTAGTATGATATAAAAATAACTGACCAATTCTCAGATATTTTTATTCTTTGTTAATTTTATAAAGATATGGTATGAAAAATATTCAGACAAAAATGAATATTCAACTCTTTAATATTTTTGTATTAAATTCTTTTGGTGGTTTACCTGTGATCATGAGCCAGGTGTTTCATTCTTACCTGTGGAAACAGAGCTGACAGAAGCAGTTCCAGTTGGGGCTCCAGGATCGTATTCCCCTCGGTACAAACAGCGTCCAGTACATTACACAACCCCTGAAACATACAAATGTTTTCATGTTTTGAACATAATTTAATGAATAAATCAAAAGGATCAAAAACAAGGTCTGGCTACTTATGAGTTCTTTTCCTAAGCATGAATATGCCCTAACAGAATTCCTTAAAATTAAACTGCTAAAGCATCATCTCTTTTTGGTTAATGGTTAACTGAGACTAAAAGCATAGAGTTTGATCTGATGATTCGCGCCTGGCAACTCAATGTGATCCAACCCTTTGGATAAAGTTACTGTTCTTGACTAATATATACATATATATCATTTACATCTACATGGTTACACTGTGTGCCTTTAGAGTACTGTAGATTCCTAATTAAACACGAGAAATTAATATACGCATAAATTGTGAGAAGCACATCTCACGAATTTTAAAATCTAGCTTTTATTTTTCGGACACATGAAACTATGATAAAAATTCGGCATTTGCGATTTTATGTTCTCACGATTTGATGGAAAATGGTTGAATCGGGGAATTAAGTACTCGCGTAAAATAAGGAATCTACAGTATACGGAGAGATAATCACCTGTGTGATGTGGAATGGCTCTGGATGTTTCTTGTACAATCCCAGAATTCCTTGCAACACTCTTGGTAGAACCTCTTCCAGCTTGTCTTTAGCCATCAGGTGTGTCATGTGACCCATGGCCTCCACAATTGTCAGGCGCAACTGAAATTAGAAGAAAAAACATCATTAAAATATGATTGACCAAGATACAATAGTTCCACTGTTTGAAAATTGTTGAGACATTTACCCTTGCTCTTCATGAAAAACAGATCAATTCATGAAAATTCGTCAGATTGTTATAAAGGATAAATTTTACAAATGTGAAAAAAATTCTAGTCATTGACATGATGGGATCATTCCTGATCAGCTGATGGACTTGCATATCTTAACTGACCTGGAGCAACTGTAGACTTATGGCAGTCATTTTGATCCATCTTCTTATCGGTACTTCTTACAGAAAACATGAATTCTTTTTATTTCTCATCATTTGTTATCATTTTAGGAAGCCAACAACTACATACTGGTATACATATTCTCTCATTTCTTCCATTCTTGTAAACGAAACTTGCTTTTTTTTTTGCAAATTTCCCTAAAAATTTGTTACCAGTCATTTTGTATTGATTTTAAACCGTTGCTATTAAGTTGTATGTGTACTGGTCATTTGGTTAGGTTGTGTGTACATGGTCATTTGGTTCTCTTGCTTTCATTTTGCTTTTAATAAATGATTTATCGAAAACCCGCTAACTAAAACTCTAGCATTGACATTGTAAAGGTCTTAAACACTTCAAAAAGAAAATTCAATGAAATTACCCCTTTTGTACAAGAAATATAAATCTGTATGTTAATCAATCAAGGCGTATCAGTAACAGATGATAAATGAAAGTATGTTCATATTTGCTCTGTCTAAAATCTTATCTCTGGTTTTTAGAGCCTTGGAATTGTTTATTACATGTAGTACATGGCATTTATCTTTTAAAAGCATTGACATGAACAACCAATCATCATGGAGTGAAACACATTTATCATAAAACTAGGTCTTCAATGTTTATCACTCTACAAGGATCGAAGTTTGAATGTTGTGCGTCAGAGTTGAACCAAACACAACCCTAATTGATTTGATTACATGTACTATTTAAGTTTCTTTTGATTTACAGTACATCAGAGTACAGAATTTACTCCTGAAAATTGAAGCATTACTCCTTTGACTGACTTTATTATTTAATTATACTACATGTGCCATTAAGATTGTTTCAAAATATGCTGCGCACATTGATGTGGCCTGTGTTAACCTTCAACACCTCTAATTTTTAATCAACTTTTCCATCCAGTGTTCATCATACTTATCAATTCTACTGAATTCTACTGAATAAATTAGCAGGGCCTATGTACAATAGTATACATGTACAATAATATGCATGTACAATAGAAAACATGTACAATAGTATACCTGTACAATAGTATACCTGTACAATAGTATACATGTACAATAGAATACATGTACAATAGTATACACATACAATAGTATACACGTACAATAGTATACATGTACAATAGTATACACGTACAATAGTAAACATGTACAATAGTATACTTGTACAATAGTAAACATGTACAATAGTATACAAGTACAATAGTATACCTGTACAATAGTATACAAGTACAATAGTATACCTGTACAATAGTATACCTGTACAATAGTATACATGTACAATAGTTTACATGTACAATAGTATGCATGTAATAGTATACATGTACAATAGTATACCTGTACAATAGTATACACGTACAATAGAATACATGTACAATAGTATACATGTACAATAATTTCATGCCTACTTAGTAAACAGTTAAAATCATTGACCTTGGTAGATGAGAAGACCAGGAAACTGTTTTCTGAGGCCATAGGCAAAGGACATGAGAATCTTTGAGCTTTTCCCAATCAAGAGACAATAGTTTGTAATGACTATTTTCCAATTAAGCCTGAAATAACTGTTTCATTACCTTCAGTAATTTACCATACTACTACACTTTGACAGGGAAATAGTTCATCATATGTCTGGGCAGTGATTTTTCTACAGCCAATATAGGTCCGAATTTCATCCCTAGCACCTTGCAAATATCACCAATTTTTTTTCCCAACTGAATGTAACCTGTACTTTTTTTCCATGAATTTTTTTGTCAACCCTCCCCCCCCCCCCCCCCCAAAAAAAAAAAAAACTCTCAGACTTGTTAATTATATTAAGTAGTAAAAGAGAAGACACTGAAAATTAATAATAATACAATATACAAAAGAGTTAGAACGAATCAATTAAAATAGTTCATCATGTGACAAGGAAATAATTCATCATATGACTGGACAAGAGTTGTCATGTGACAGGGAAATAGTTCATCATGTGGAAATAGTTCATCATGTGACAGAGAAATAGTTTATTATGTGATAGGGAAACAGTTTATCATGTGAATGGGTAAAAGTTCAGTAAGTCGGTTTTAGTAAGTCAAATGATGAAATTTTCAATCCTACTCATTTTGTGAACATGTATGTTTCTCTGTAGATTTAATCTTTTAAGAAGATTATCTATCAAAATAAAATGACTCAGCCGATTATCTTCAAAACACACCTGTACAATGAAACATTCTAAAAATATCAGGTGCACTTCCTTGTATGGTGAATCATATACAATTATCATAAAAATCCAAGCACTTGTCTCAAAGAACACTTCTAGTTAAAATCATATCTACAGGCAGAGGAAGAGACATGATTATTCCTGTCCAACATATCTCATTATATATTATACATATATTACATGGTTTCGAGGGCGACATACCAGAATATTTGCCTCGAGGTGACAGGAAAGCCCTGGAGTGTTATGTCGCCTGATGCCAAAGGCAGAGGGCGACATAACACTCCAGAGCTTTCCTGTCACCGAGGGACAAATATTCTGGTATTGTCGCCCGAGAAGCGTATTTTTCATTAACAAGTGTATTTTATTGAAAAATGTTCATATTTTACAAATCAACGTAAAATGTTTTGTAAAAAGTCGATCGGTGCTTGTTAGTTTCAATAAATTAAATAATAATAATGTGCATTAATGCTTCTCTTGTTGAAATGAATCATTGGGGCTGGCTGGACTGAATTTCGGAAAGCTGTTTTCTTCTCCCCGGTAATTAAAGGTCTAGTTGACGTTTGTTGTTTACAGCATGCTCTCCTTTTAGTTGATTACTCTAATTGTATTTATCAAAGTTTTCTAATTAATTAATCAATTAAAGTACCTCGGAATTTAAATGAATTGCAGACGTTGTCCTGGCATTTTGATTTTCGGGGAACTGTTTACGTTTGCTTAGCAACTGGCTCGTTGAATTTCAAACCCAACGTAATTAATATGCAGAATAATTGCACGCGAGGGTGATATAACAGTTTCGGGAGGGCAATATAACTGTTTCCTGTGAAATATAACTATTTCCATATTTAATTTGTGACATGAGAAAACTTATTCAAAAATGTTATATAAACACATGAATAATAAGGAGAAAAAAATTAAATTATGAGTTGAAACATTGATCAGACTGTTGGGTCCTTAAATTCAATGCCCTGTTTACACTGAGAGTGTAATTAAATTAGTAAGTTACAGCCCAAAAAATCTGAACCACGTTCACCTGAAGGATTTAAGCAATAATTTTTCATATCAAATTGATTTTATTTTTCATGACCACCAAGTAAAAGATGTTACAACAAAATTTGATGCAGTATATGTAATGGAATACATTTGTAAACCGCTTTGATTTGTTTAAAAATGTTAAATAGCATATATTTCATGTTTTCTAGGGCGACAATACCAGAATATTTGCCCCCAGGTAACAGGAAAGCCTTGGAGTGTTATGTCGTCCTCTGCCTTCGGAATCGGCAGAGGGCGACATAATACTCCCAGACTTTCCTGTCACCTGTGGCATATATTCTGGAATGGCATCCTCAAAGCCATGCAATATATTTATAAGATGTCATAATATGTAATGAGTGTTTCCTTCATTTTTTAGAGTCTTTTGAAGAATCATTATTTAATTTGCATTGAAGTTGATTAGCGTCTTAAATTATTTCCCATTAATTAACATGCATTTAATATGATGATCCGTGAAAACAAAACAAGATTCTTAAACAATAGCTTATGGCTAATAAAATGAAGATCTGATAGTTAATTTGTTGACCATCCAGCCTCCTTGAACTTAAGGTGTATTCCCTAATCTTTTTTTGGTGCTTTGTTTTATTCATACCTTGGCCTCTTTTGACTGGAGCCAACTAGAGAAGAGCACATCAAACGCTGATCCTATCTCCTGAGAGAACCGGTCCTTGGTGATGGACTGGTCTGGAGCCTTGTCAATGTTAGCACAGTACTCAATGATAGCCTCACTGAACTTGGAGAGAGCTGCACAGAGAATACACCCCAAAGTGTTTTGATAGAATTGGAAGATACAGTTCGATACACCTACTCATGTTACAAGAGTTGTCCTACCGGTAATACAGGTAAAACTTTAATTAGTTATACAAAGTTTTTGATAAATATATAGGGAAGATACAGCACATTTAGAATTTCTTTCCATCCCTGCAATGTGTAACAGTTTCAAAAGAACTGTAGACAGATATCTTTTTAGAATACATTGTATAGTAGCCATGTTACAGGAACAAAGGCTTAGCACCATCTTACAGGTAAATTCTAAAACTTTGACTGCACTGACCAATTACTGTAGATTCCTTTTTATATGCAAGTACTTATATAATTCTGCAATTCTGCATCAAATCCAGGGAATATGAACCACAAGTATCTAACTTTTATAAAAATTTCATACATTTTACAACTCTGCAAAGTGTGCTTCTCATGATTTTATACGGATATTAATTCCTTGTGTTTAATTAGGAATCTAGAATATATCAATGGCCTACCTGCTGAGAAGACCCACTTCATGTTGTCATGCTTAACCATTCCCAGCATAGGAAGGGTAGTACTGAGAACGGCTGTAAGGTGAGGGACCATCCTGTAAACTAGAGAACAGACAACTGTAAGTCTCTACTCCATAGATCTTGTTAAATATCTCTTGAACAGACTCTTATGAATTTAAAGTTCTCTATAGTTTACTAGTTGAAAGACACCAACTCCACCCCTTTCTAAACACTTCTGTGTGGTGTTTCACAGAATTATAACAATTTTGACTTGTTAATGCTTTCATAAATTTGCTTGCTATAATAATTACCATTAGCCTGGGCTAGGTTGCCGATTGTTCGGACAACAAAATAATGCGGGAGAGTGCCAGGCTGAAATCTCTCAAACATCTCGGCCATTACTTCGTCACAGTACTGAGCCCCGAGGGCCACCAGAAGTCCACTGGCTGCATTCTGCCAGTCCGGTACCACCTCCTAATTACAAAACAAGTGGCCTATGAAACACACAGCTCACCTTAGCAACAACTCAGCAGGCACACGTCTTATCACATCTATAAGACGTTGTGAAATAGTTGATATTTGATTGGGACATTAGATATGTTGTATTAATGTCATTGAAAGGATATTGTTGTGTTACAGGCATATGTGGTATATCTGGGCTAAAATGGTTAATAATAATTTGAGTCCAAATACATGATGTGTATATCATAATAAAAAAATTTCCATCAATGTGGACTGCGTCAAATGCCTTTTGTCTTGGTTATTTACCTAAAAAAAATCTTAAGTTTGTACTTCTAGTGAATTTGAACAAGCTTTGACATTTTCAAAACCACCATGCATATATAAGCACATGCCAGGAAGTGAGTAAATATGCAAGTGTTTCTTCACTTCAAACTCGGGTATTTATCAGAACTTGCTCTGATGATATTTTTGATCAGATTCAATAAATATCCTTGTATTTCATTGTCCTAGTTATCTCAGTCATCTAAATTATTGTCGATATTCTAAAAATAGAATCACATGACTATTTCAGGTAAAGTTATTCGAAACATTTGTACATCTTTCTCAAGATTAGTCAGAAATAATTTGATGGGAACAACATATTGTTGCTTTTAAACTAAAAAAACCAGGTACAGTTTCATTCATATTTTGCCCTGTTTTAAAGTGATTATTAAAATATTCACCAAAAAAATTTAACATTTATTTATACAAGAATACCAAAAAATCAAGAATCTATAGTTACCTTATTAGACTTTCACAATTGTGACCTCATAAACAGTGCATTTTCCCTTATTTTTCTTCAAACTGAGCAGAAAGTAGCAATTCTTCAGTAGTTTTTTAATTAGAAAACTATGTCCAAAGCCGTCGCCCACAATGAAATTCACACTTAAATCTTTATCATGTGATATCATTTTGAAAATTTTGATCATGAAAAAAAACCTATTTACACCTTAAATTTTCACATGCACTGTGAAAAAATAGTACATGTATAGTCAAGCTTTTGACACATAATGTCTGATGTATATTTTTATGTAGCGTTGTCAATAATGTCATTAATTTTTTGTTTGTTGTGAAACTACCACTATCTTATTCATCTTTAAACAAACCAGGTAAGGAACCCAATGCTGTGGCACAATCAGTCAGACATTTAGCTTTGTATGGTCATGAGTTTGATATCCTGGGGGTGCTAAAATCTTAACCAATATATCATTAGCTCCTTGTTATTCTGTTACACTTTATAATCTCCTAAGTAATTTAAACAAATTAAATGATTAACATGCAGTCATCTGACGTCAGAGTAATCATTAATTTTCTAATAGTTTGTTAAGTCTTTTAAATGACGTTGTTAAGACGTCTGAGAATAAAGTTTTAAAAAACCTTTAATTTTCAATATCTTTTCAATGTTAAAATGACATCATTATGCCTGCAAGAAAAGACACTGAACCAAGTACATTGCTTTAAAATAATATCAGAGTATTTACCAGGTAGCTATCTAACTTAACTACATGTTTAGTTAAATGCAAAAATATGTCAACACCAACATTAATTCTATACGAACATAATCACTATTTCATGTCTCTAAAAAATAATGTAGCAAATTTGTTCACAATCTTTATACAGCTTGCTTCTTGCTCAATTTTATAGAAAATAGCTATCAAATTCATAAGTACAACAACAAAAATCTCTCCCAGTCCCTCTCGCCCATCTTTTAAAAATTCCTTTACCTAATGATGTTTTGTTCCAAGTTTGATTGATATTTGGATCAGTGGTTCCAGAAAAGCTGATGAAAATACAGAAGTTGATTAAGTGGACAATATTGACAACAGACAAATTTTGATAAGAAAATCTCACTTAATGTGAAGGTTAGGTATTGTCGATACATTGAAGTTTATCGAGTAAAAATACATCAATAGAGGTACATCAGTAAAAACCCATCAAAGTGTAATATTAACCTTATACCAACACATATCTTAATTTATAAAATTCATATCTAATATGAAGAATTTAAGTAATTTTTCCCATAAATTTTCGATGAATTATCGTAAAATGGGAGAGTTCTGTGGTTGTTTTTTTTCTGCGGTATTTTGCGAATATCAAGATCCGCAGAAATTAAAATCGCAAAATATTCTTAAATAATTTACTAAATTATTCACTTAATGCGATGACAATAGTATCTACCAGTTTCAGGTCAGTATTCTCAAATGTGGTCGGTATGTTACTTTAAAAATTCACACTCAAAAGCATGATTTATTTTTCAGGTAAATAAATACACGTATCGATCTACATGTGTAGATAATGTATTCCAAGTACTTGTATGAGATTTATTTGCAGACCTTTTTCAAAACAACAGAAGTCTTAAATGATAATAGTCTAATAAGTGGATTATCATTCTATCATACACAACAAAAGAAAGGTGTCAGTCAAGTATCTTCAATAATGATCAAGCAATTTTAAATCAAATAATATCGAAAATTTAAGTTTAGTCAAACATAAATGCGTAATTTGTTCATGATCAAGAAGTCAAAAGAAGATTTTATTTAATCATCATCATTTGTAAATATTCGTGCACATTTTTCGGCTATAGAACTCTTATATTCAACAAAAGATTTGTGTATTCTTTACCGAAAATTGTTAGATAAATATTGACCATGCGATAATTACTGCATCTTAAGTGTCAAGAAGTTACTGATTATGTACCGGTAATTGGAAAATATCATTGAGAACAAAACCCTCATTACACACGGTATCGGCGGTAATACCCTAGCGGAGTCCCGAAACACGCATGAAAAAGGGACACAAAGTTTGATACAATGTATAATGCATTGTATGTTTATTTTTGCGGTCTAATGTAATCACAGAAATTGGAAACACAAAATATAAGTTGATACTTTTTTGGGTCTAAACCGCAAATATTTCGAGCCGCAGAAAAATACCCGTTATACAGTATCATTGTATGCAAAATTATAAATACATCAACAATAAACTTTTAAACAGTTTGCCTAACAATGTATGGGTAAAGACCTTGGATAACGTCATTTCCAGGGCCCCAAGTTTGATGAGATCCGTGGCCAGTCCTGTGTCTATCTGATCCAACGTATCCTTGACGATCTTCTCCATGCACTGAAGCAGTATCACCCTGTGCTCCTGGGCCAGCTGCCAAACAAACCAGGGCAAAATGTCAGACATTTACTTGTTAAGTTAAGAGTGCTGGATGATTGTGACTATATCTATCTCCTTTAGAAAAAAGAGCATAAATGTATAGTAAAGATATATTAAGAAAACATTCAAATTCTAAAGCTAAAAGGTTGGGACTTTTTCTTTACTAAAAAACGATAATTTATGGTTTAAAAAATCATTAGATATTTAAAATTTTAATGAAGATCTGATGATTAATTTGTTGACAATCCAGCCTCCTTAAAAATATTCTGAAATAGTCAAATATAGAGAGAATATAAGACTTTGATTTACATTTCAATTCTTAAACACAATAAGGTCATTAACATGCCTCTGAAACATGCAAGACTGTATGATATAATCATGTCATATGCTTCTGCATGATCTGTCTCTTTACTATAATCAATATATCTATAGATTATACTTCAGGCTATTGGCTTTGAAATACTGAATAATCCTTGAACTTGAGTTCAACATGTGTCAAGGACATGCATGTTATAAATGAGCATGCCTCCATTAGTCCTACCTTTGTGTGCTTCTTCAAGTAAGAGTAACAGGAGCTGAGGACCAGGGCAGGCTTGTGTTTACCCAGGTCGTACAGGGCCTGCGAGATCTGTTCCTGCCCCTCCTCTGTTCTGTCATTGGCTGAGTCTATTAGAGCCATCGTCATGTCTGCAAAATACAAATATTAAAACATAAATAAATTTATCTTTTGGGTCACTGTTGCATCATCCAGAAGCCATTCACCAAATGCATGAATTTTTGAACTTCCTAAATATATTTCATGAGCTCTCAAAAGCGAGCTCAAGGAGCATGGCCACAGTTTGAGCTCAGCTGAAAACTTCAAATCTTATTTTACTATTTTCAAATCTTATTTTACTATTTTTAATCTTAATAATGCTTAACCCAGGTATTTTCAACAGTCAACCAAATTTCAACAATCACAATTCTTTGTTATGTAAACAAGAATGTGCCCTGATTTGGTTTTCATTGGTTATATATACTGGTTTTGATTGAATAAGATTTTCTCTGTTTGTAAGATAGTAATGAACACAATTTAATAGTCACTAGTATTTTTCTCATCTCAATTGTTTTACATTTGGACATTTTCTATTTATTAATCTGTATGTAAACAAAAGGAAGTCAAGTTATAGTATGGTAAATATAGAGGTTTAAAAGATTGATCCCCCAAAAGTTTTGAATCTACTGATGGATAAATCTTCAAAAGAGTAGAGTTACAGAAAAAAATTGTTTAACCAATTTAAAGTTGTTACATTTAAACTTTTTTAAGCAGATTTACCATTTTTTTTTCTTAACAAGATATCTTTTTTCCACACTGTTATTTTTTATCACATTTCAGATATTATATCCCAAACGAGCTGTCAGATATAACACATTTTGATGATTGGTCCTATATTTACGTACAATCCTAACAGTGATTAACAGGTTGGGACCAATCGCCCAAATGGGATATAATAGCCCGTTCGGGATATAATAGCCCAAATGGGATATAAATTTAAAGTGCAAAAAATGAAAATTTTTGATTTGGTAATTTTTTATATAAATCCACATTAATGTATATCAAATGCAACAACTTTTGGTTAACAAGTTTTCCTATAAGTCTATAGTTTGCGAGATTGATCCTCAAGAAATTTTGGATATACTGAAGGATCAATCTCTGTAATAGTACGGTTACAGAAAAAGTTGTTTACCAAAAGTTGTTGCATTTTATCTAATCTAATGTGGATTTACCATATTTTTAGCAAAATAAAAATATTCTATTTTTTGCAATTCAAATTTATGTCCGTTTGGGATATTATATCCCAAATGGGCTATTCTACTACATTTATTGCCGAGATCAAAGAGATGCCGCGGACATTATTCTCCAATATACCACGAACGTCATCAGTAAATTATCAGATCAGAAATACCTATTTGTCTCACACTGATCATGAAAGTACAACTTCAAACCGTAAAAAGTTTTAAAACCATGTCAATTTCACGTGTTAGTTCCAGTCAAAACGATGTGTATTGCCTCAAATGTTTATTTTTAAGAGATCAATGCGGCTGTTCCTAGGACCTCCCTAGCACAGTTTCACTGCGTGTTTTTACATAAAATATATAACGTGTAGTAGTAATAATCGTGTTAAATTGCCCTTAAAATATTAGGAGTATGATTTAAAGATATTTTATAAATAAGTGAAGAGTATTAAAAATCCAAAGAAAAATTCTGTCATCTGCATGTGATTCCTTTGATCGATACACATGTAAACATTACTAACAAAACCGTTGGGGTTACACGGAACAGCCGTCAAAATGACCTAGATCGTCTGTCTATAGGAGAAACGATCTGTAGAAATACTGGGCTGTTAGTAGAATAGAAATAAAGTTCTTGTTATCGTGAATGTTGCAGGATAACCTCCTCGGTCTCGAAATGTTGTTTGAAATATAAAAGCCTCGTCTAACGCCTTGGCTTTTATATTTCAAAACAACATTTCTCGACGTCGGAGGTTATTCTGCAACATTCACGAAAACTCGTACTTTATTTCTTAATTATATCCCATTTGGGTGATTGTTCCCAACCTGATTAAGGT
The DNA here is from genome assembly GCA_033439105.1 of Magallana nippona. Taxonomy (NCBI): domain Eukaryota; kingdom Metazoa; phylum Mollusca; class Bivalvia; order Ostreida; family Ostreidae; genus Magallana; species Magallana nippona. The sequence continues at coordinate 6,458,670 of CM065922.1, forward strand.
TGATGTAGACTACATGTCATCCCATTTTATTATAAACACCTTCATTTCGTTGACATTTACAAACCTCTGAGTAACTGAATACTCCTGTATCCACCCGGTTTCATTATTTATCGAATCTGAATCTGTAAAGAGTGTTACTGATATCATTTTGACACATTACACGATTCATTTTGATCCGCCACCTCAGTTGCCCCTCCCCCTTTACAAATACCACTTACCGTCCACTTGGCCCCCCGTGCCTCGTACACCGTCTTCTTCCGGTCCCGGCATTATCATTTACTTCCACTGCAGTGTCACAAAGTTTGGAGCATTGTATCTTTTTAGAATGATGCTCATCCCCTCGTCATGTGATTTTCCTTCGAATCGTCTGATTAACATCCGGTTAGGTGAAATTAAATAACGCATACGAAAAGACATTCGACTGTTACCGTAACGTAGAATCTCCGAGTAAGTTCACCTTACTGATTAATCTCTATTTCATGAATGAAAAACCAAGATATTTACAGTAAGGATTTTTTTTTAGGTTTTGTTTATCTTAAGGAGTATAAATATAATTCGTTTTACGTAATGTGTGTAATGCTGTGCTTGAAGGAGGCCATGCATGCGCGGATCCAGACATTTTTTTCCATGGAGGGTCCAAGGGATATTTATGTTTGCCAGGGGGTCCAATGCATATTTTCGGTAATTATACTATGTATATTTAAGAAGAAATTTGTATTTCCCAATAAGCCCCCCACCCCCTCGAGATCCGTGCATGCCATACAAACTGCATGTTAATTGCATTATTCTACATGTACATTTATATAAGGGCCAATATTTGCAGAAAAATAATGGAATCGGAATTTCCTGATAATATGCACATCTACACCTTGTGTCCTAAATACCTACACAGTTTATTGAATCCCATGCAGCGGTTTAAGAGAAGTTGGGCTGACTGACGGGCGGGTCAAAAACTTGTTGCGAGGGGTATAATACTATTTTAATAATTATCATTATGAAAATAGCCTGTTCGAATATCTCCGACAAATATTTATAATTACTTCTAATTAGATATACTAATAATAATTTACCACTCAATTCAATTCAATTCTTTATTCACTCAAGACCTGGCCCCACCGTCACCAACTTCACTCACCCTCAAGTCTGAGTATATACCTCAAATATGCGCTTTCCTTTTAAAGGAATGACTTCAGGGATTTTAAAATGGTGGTGACGGTAGAGCCAGTTCATTGGTATATGAGGTTCAACATAGATATAAAAACAGGCAAGGATCACAAGTACAATAGTAGAAATAAAGGAAAAAAAGTTGAGTAGCACGATACAGTAGGTTGTATAAGCATGTTTTAGGAAGAGCAGACTTTGAAAAATTTCTTAATAAATTTTGATAATTTTTTCAGTTTTTCTACATCACAAGTATTCATCAGATCGTTGAATTTTATAATATTTCGCGTTGGGTTTTCGTAGTATCTCTTAGACAAAAACATTTTCCTATCGTTTGCAAATTATGTGCATTCTAAAATATAACGAAATTCATCCCCAATGCTATTAGAATCACACATTGTATATTTTCTTAATTTTTTGTCTATGTTATGCCATCTACCTGTTTCTATTGGAAATCGATGGTGACAGGTTCGTAATTTTGTTAACGTGATCCGTAGATCTCTAGGTGACCTTGTTTTACAGAAAACGTGGATGCTGTCCATTCAAGGTGAACTCGTTCGCCATGTTTTCTGTTTTGCCGCACGTGACGCTCCAACTTTCTTGAAAGACACTGTATTTAAGGTAGTCCATCCATAACTGAGGGGAATTCAACAATTTTGATTGATCTAAACAACATTAAATACTTAATTCAAAATTATTATGAGGCTGACATAAACCAAACTCGGGAGTATGTATAAAGTCAATTGAATGAACTTTTTGCACTCAAAATTTTAAAAAGAGTTGTCTGCCCTTTACAAAAATTAGGAAAAATCTTTTTCTCAAAATATGTATGGTAAACTATGAATTTTTGGGGGGCATTTTCAATGAAAGAGAGAGCTTTTGAAACCTTTTAACGAGAGATTTGTGAGAAAATTACTTGTACTAAAAAGATATAATTATTTAAAAATGCATTTTCCCCATAGACTTCAATGTTAACTTCAATATGTAATAATTTTAGTAATATTCAACATTTTAAAAATTTCAAAGATGAATCTTTATTATTTAATAATCCCCTTAAAATCACACTAAGATTTTAGTGATCGAACTTGCAATCTATTAAATATGAAATATGATAGTTATGGATGGACTACCTTAATCCAAATTAGATATAGGATTATACATGTATTAGACAATTTAAGTGACATATTTTGTCGACTTTTGTTGGATCGATTTATATTAGTGGGGTTTTATCGGGATCAATATCTGAACTGCAACTGTAATATTCCGCTTTTCGATCTTTTTTCTTAAAAATTTACTTTTATAAAATCTTCAAACACAAATATTGGCATTGCAAAAATGCTTGTCGAATAAGAATGAACTTGAACTTGAAGCAAAAATTCGAACAGGGTCAATAATGTGGAATCCTATCTCTAGAAAAAATTGATAATTTAGTGTTGTCAATGTTTACTGAAGCTTCTACTGAAAACAATAATCCAAAAAAAGTTACCTTAAACATATGTCTGATAATAAAACGGTGTCATCGGCGATAAGGCGTAAAGAAAGGTCTGAAATTTCAATTTGTTTCCAATTATTCGCTTCAGATAGAGTCGTGACCTTTTAATTAAATATCATTTTTACAAGGTAGTTTTCTACATCATTAAAACACAATGAAAAAAGAAAAGATGATAGATTTTCACCTTGTCTAACCCCCATGACACGCATGAAAACTTTTGAGGTGTTTTGGTAAGAACCAACTATTGATTTTATCTCTTTGTACATGCATCCTTTTTTTTTATATATATATAAATTTAGGACTATATTTTTTATTAGTTGTTTTTCAAGAAATTTTCCCAAATAATAGGATCAGTAAGTCAAAGAGTGATTCACCTGACTCAACCCATAACTTTTATTACTCTTCAAAATCTTTTAATATTTGGGTCAGTCGGTTTTGAAAAACAACATTTAAAAAATTGCCTAATAAAGTATTTGCTTAAGGATTTTGATCGTAAACCAAAATTAAAACATTATATACTATTTCACGTAAAAGGAGAACACGAGAAATAGAAGAATAAACATAATACGTTATATACAAAAGTCAAAAAGATCAGAGGACACTCGGGTTGGCTTAATTAAAATAAATATTTATCTTTTTTATTTTGTCGTATTATGATATACTTTTTGTGGTATATAATTTTACAAAGAAACAGTATAATTAGCTACATCTCTTTTTTAATTTTAATGAAAATGACAGTCTTTACCTGGTTACATGTACAAAATTAAATGGATATAGTCTAGTTAACATTAATTGATGCTATAACCAGTTAAAGATAACACCTTTTTGACTGCTATAATTTCAATAAAATTTTTGAACAAATATGAGAAAAATGTTTTTATAATAATTAAACAAAAGTAATTCAATTCATTTATTCTCTCAAAACCATATAAATGGTACAAAAGGTGCAAGACATATTTACATAATAGTATATACAAACAGTCTGGATGAGCAGAGCTGGCTCACTTTGCTTGTGGAGAACAGATCATATAAATTTTAGCGATGAAAATACAGATGGTTTATTTTTAAATACAGAGTTGGTATTCGACAATAATTTACAGAACTTCAGAGTATTTGGTTGGACATAAAATTTTCTTACTAAAAATTTAAGATAATACGTTACATTCCAACAGTTAATTATTTTATAATCAACCTTTGTTTTCGTTGTTAAACCGTGTTAATTATTTTACTTGTAACTTAATGCCGCAGTTAGTGATAGGAAGGCTCAAATTAATTTTAGATTTTAATCAGAAGACAAATTTTCTGCATTAGAATTTTTCACATTATATAAGAATCTATTTTCTGTACAGGAAGGCAATAACGAGTGTAATTTTGCTTTCATCAGAATCTCTAGACAGTTTCTCTGCGCCAATACGTGCATTTGAACGAATGTACGTCTTTCTTAACCTTTGCAATACAATTTTCTGACTCAAAAATATCGCTTTAAAGTTTGAGTCTCCAATTTGCAGCCAAAATCGACCTCGATGTTTCGTCTCACTATATACTTATCTTATACTTACCTATATGTCATTGTGCTTTGTTACGACTTTGACTTACCCTAAATATATACTGTAGAAAATTCACGGCAAACATTTCCTGTTGCATGGATTTCGGTTTTTGTTTTTTTTTAAATAAGTATCACCCGTCTATCATCCTCGATTCGAACCCGCGGATTTTGTAGATTTATGTGGGTGTAGATTTGAACATGTCATTGAGGCATTAATGTATCGAAATCATCGGGAAGAAAATCTAGACAATTCGACAAAATTTACGATTTCAACAAGACTGATATGCATGTAGATCACAGGCACTTTACGTTGTATATTTTTCTCATATTAAAAAATATACCCCCTACCTACATTATTATAAGGTACATGAAGGGAGTGTATTTTTTTCATTATGAAAAAAAAATATAACGTTAGTTGACGGTGAAAAAGATATAAAAAACGAATATAAAAAATGTCTGATTCCATGTTCTTTTAACATTTCATTGAAACGATAAACAAAATATAAAACTTTGTTAAGATATTGAAAGTACGAGGGAGAAATTCCCATGTTCAAAAACATTTCGGCATAATACTTTCAGATACCACAACCTTAATTAGAAAACGTAGATCAGTTGTAAGCTGAATTTTCTTAATAGTATATGATACACTAGTGACAGTTTTAGAACCTGTAGTCAGCGTATAGCGTGTCTTTATTTTATACTGAGTAAATATAAGGGGCGTTTTGTTTCAATAAAGCCTTTTTTAAAAATTAACCAATCGGATATAAGTCTTTTCTCCAACTTATCTTATATAAGAAGACAAGATTGACTATTAGCACCTTCAACCGAGTAGAATCATAAACACGGTAAGACTCCTATACTATATGCGTCATTTATGATCACTTTGTGTATTATTCTTTTTCAAATACTACATCGTCAAATCTTAAACACGGAGGAAGAGAGTGCTGGTACAAATAAAATACCCGGTATAACAAATCCGATTTCTTTATTTCTATTTAGGCCATGAGTGTTTTTGCCAGCATCATCATCACACTTCTAATCAAACTGACGTCTTTCACTTTGGGAATCTCGGTCAACGTATACCTTCTTCTGAAGAGTATCTTGGAAGCCGACTTCCGTCGTATTTACACACTAGAAGTGAACATCGTGGTGACGGGAGCTATTTTCTGTGGACTGTACATTCCACTAACGTTCGTCAGTCGCCTGAGTATTCTGTTTTCTTTCGTGGTCGACTGTAAGTACTGCCTAGCAATCCTGTTCTTTCGGACATTGACATGGAGCAACATGTGCCTAACGATCTTCTTTATATCCATCCATCGTCTAAACCGCGTCCGCCAGCGGATTGTCGTGATCCGCCCCAGTCTCACCAACCTGATAGAGATCTCGGTGTCTTGGGTTCTCAGCCTCCTCCTCTCCAGCCTACAGGTGACCAGTTACTCCCAGGCCTGGACCAGTGAACTCTACAACCAGTCTTTCTTCGGCGAGGGGTGCGCCATCATCGCGTCCAATCCGTCAACCTTATTTCACGAATCCTTGCAAATGCTTTTATACAGCGCCATGCTTGTTGCTATCGTCTTCTGTTGGTTGGGTATTTTACTAGCGATCCGGGTGCGACACCAAGTTCAGCCTTTAGAATCATTAAGTTTTGCCTTAACGAGACATCCAACCATCAAGAAAGGAGTGACTTCAATCTCAGATACAGTCATCAAAATATCGATCCCTGGATTCATTCATGAAGAAACTCGACACGAATCCGAATTTGACTTAGAAATTAAATCGACTGGGTCAGACATTCGACATTTCAATTCATTTGACTCTGAGGAGAGTCTGACTAACGCATTTGAAGGCTCTTATACAGAATCATTGAAGACAACAACAAACGATGAACCAGGGTATAGCGACGTCTCGGAATTTTCTGGCCCTTCCAGGCTATTTCGTCGAACCTTCAATATCAGTCCTAATTCTCGACATACCCAAAAGTGGTCAGAAAGAGACACAACGCTGTCTAATCTGTTTACCTCTAGAAGAAAATCAAGTCCACGACTTCGGCGGTCCAGATTTTCTCGAAGTCATTCAGATATGAATCCCACACAAATTAAAAAGTTAATGAAAAAGCTAAACGAGCATGCTGATTTGAGTCCAAAGAAAAAATTTGCATCTTTAACATGTCGTGAAAAAAGAAACTCGTTTAGACAATCAAGGAGACATTCTTCAAAGTTTAAATTCACACAAGAAACCCTGTCTAGTAAATGCTCCTTCGACGGAAAACAAAAGTCAAAGGTTTTGAAGAGAAGTCATAGCTCAGGCGACTTTTGGTCCAGAGCTGAGAATTTTAAACTACAAGAGAGCGATTTATCCCTGAACAATTTTCGATCGAAACATAACTCTTGTTCTAAAACCTTCAGTACCAGTAACGATGGATATCGCTGCAAAAAATCATCAACAGATTCGAAGAGGATAAGCTCCAGCGACAAATCATCTACTGAACGTAGGAGCATCTGTAAACGCACCACACTTACGTCATACTCGGACACGAAAAATTCGCCGAGTCACGATTTCCCGCCTTCTCCAGGAGAATGTCGTCTGAAAACAAGACGTAGGACAAACGTGACAAACTTGACATCTTGGTCCGAGCTTTCCAGCTTGGACCACCCATGGGAATCCCCAACCGACATATACGTTATGAAAAGAAAACGAAAGAATTTGGCATCAATATCGGATACGAAATCCATATTAAGCAGCGAAAGATTTTCGTGCACAGAAAATACAAGCGATAGATGTCCCAAAGAGCGCTGGCTGTATGCAAGAAAGAAAATAAAGAAACGCAGTGAGAGTAATCGTCACTCTTCTTTAGATTCCAGACCATGTGCATGTTGTGAGAAACGCAGAGAATTACCAGAACTAATCCGTCCAGAGACTAGCTTGTCCCTGTCGAGTGGATTAGAACTGCATCTTACAGAGAAAGGCGTGGTAAATAAAAGTTACGAAGAAAAGGAGAGTTATACAGAGACTAGTCTGTCCCTTCATTCCCTTTCAACAAACGAAATCGAGGATGTCAACAGCTCTGAAAAATACATGACAACCCAAAAGATCGGTGGAATATTCCTTTCTCCAGATATTCCAGAGTATAAATTCTCCAACATCTCATTCACGCCGTCTGAGAAGGTCAAATTCTGGAAGCAAAAGATAATCGAGGATTTGGATGAAGACGAACACGATTATGATGACGTCGACGAATTGCCAATTTCAAAGGTCAGTCAGAGCAAAAACCCAGACGTACCAGTTGAGATCAAAATCATCCGACCGTCAACCGCGGGGAATCAGATCGTTTCCAGAAGAAATGCTTTCATGAAGGAATATCCAATTATAGAACAAATTCAGACTGCAAATCGCATGGATCAGCAATGTGTTTGCGACAGGAGGCGCTTTCAGTCTACCCATAATTCAGTCAGCACATCCGACTCCGTCTCAAAACGTATGCTCCTGGCATTTATTCTCGCTATCCTTATGTTTCCCTATATGCTTTTGCTTCTGATCAACATCAGCTCGGTTCATGACGTCACAGATATCCTTGAATACGCCGCCGTTCTGGCTGAGGTAGTCTTTGCTCTAAAATCTTACTTGTACATCCTATACAATCGTAATATTATGAAAGTACTGACACGCAAGACAAGACATACACTTTGGCGTGTTTAAAAGTAAGCTTTGTAACAGTGCACGTGTACATGTACATTATCTAAACAATGTTTGTGTTTGTCAAAACTGGAAAATAAATTATTACATAATTATACCTTTCATATTCATTTGAAATACTCTGCCTTGTGATCGAATATTCTGAACGTGATGAGAGATAATAATTTCTTTTTCTTTTTTGGGCGGAGGGGGGGGGGGTAACATTATCTATCCTGTGGCAGTAAATTTCGTCCACTTCGTCCTCTAATTGTCCAATAAATGTGTCAAGACGACACCAGGCTGCGTTCAAGATCGTAGCTGATACGTAGGTGCTATGTAGTAGCTACGCTGTTGAACGGTAAGCTAACCTAGCCACTAAGTAGATATTCGTAGCCTAAATATTTGATGTTAAGCATCAAATTCAAATGGCCACCTTAGTTACCACTTTCTAAAAAACACGCAATCTTTTTATTTAGTTATATTTTGTTCATCTTATAAGTTATAATTAATTTTAACATGTATATTTCCTCTTGAAATTAACGAATTATGTCGATGTAATTAGTCTTACACTGAATATTTCCAACTTCAAATCAGAGACCTAGCGGTCCGTTCAACAGACCTGGATATCTACGACCTAGCGGCTAGGCTAGCTGCTACGATCTTGAACGCAGCCCTGCTATTATCCTGGCTCCGCCTATTTCATTACATCGACCAAGACCTAACGAGCAAATTGGTCAGAATTAATGTAATCTCATCATGTATAATAGAGTGAAAACTGATGACGACATAACCCACTTTTTCATCCAATCAGAAGTCGCTATATATTCTGAGTGATACGCTTTTAATCGTTAAGAATCTCAACTCGACGACAATTTTCGATACACAGCTTAGAGAATCGTGAACAACAGAAAAATTATATTTGATTGGCGTACAACTTTTGATTAGCAGATGAAAAAGTGGGTTACAGTATGTAAAATTTAGCGATTAAGAAGAGCTCAGACACTTCGCTGAATTCGCCCGTTCTTAATAGCTAAAATTTTATTAACATAACTATTACTTAATTCATGACGGAACGAATTCTTACGGGGGATGTGCGGCCATCTTGTACATTTGAGAATAAAAATATAAGCATTTCTTAAACTGGCTTGTTTCTGCTGACCAAAACTGTTGTCTAAAGATGAAAAAGCAATAAATATGAGGTTCTTCATGTTGTTTTGTATGCAAATAACGCATAGAATAACAGAACAATGTCTTTTTATCACTAATAACAGCTTTAGAACTGTGCAGCTACAGACTTAAATTCAAGATTAAAAATATGAAAAAGAAAGGGTTCATTGGTGTCCTCTCTACAACCATTTGTTGAGAAAAAGGTTGAATCTTGCACATTATTGAAGCAACTTTGCCTCAAAATAGGGTAACCTATTTTTTTATCAGTCGGCATGGGATCTATTTTTTTAGAACACGAAAGATCAAGTCTATACTTAGAACTCCTGTGTCTATCGAGGCACATTGACATTATATAGACGAATAAGGCCACATAAAAAAATATATTTATCTCGTAATTACGTGAAAAGATCTCATAATTATGAGTTAATTATCTCGTTATTACGAGAAAAGATCTCGTTATTACGAATTAATTTTCTCGTTTTTACGAGATAATTATCTCGTTGTTACGAAAAAAGATCTCGTTATTACGAGAAAATATCTCGTAATAACGAGAAAAGATCTCGTTATTACGAAAAAGATCTCGTAATTAAGAGTTAATTATATCGTTATTACGAGTTAATTATATCGTTATTACGAGTTAATTATCTCGTTATTACGAGAAAATATATTGTACTAATAAAATCCATTGTAGTTATTAAAAAATGTTATATAATAAGTGTTCCTCGTTCTTTAGATCAATACATCCAAGTCGATTGGTTCTCCATTTCAACATATTTTTTCTTTCCAGAAACGTTAATTCAATTTTGATTATTTTTAAATAACAATGGTCATTATTTATTAATTTCTATATAAAATAATCGGATTTGACATTCTATCTTATATGAATAAGAACTCCATGTAATTTTACTTTTCAACGTACATGAAATTATTAGAATCCCACTCCGAAGTAAATACCAGGTAGTCCTAAAAACACAATCCCATTAGTTACAAACAATCATGGATATACGAGATTTACCCCGGATTGTGTATTATATATTCATACACAACCTATATTGAAAATAATAGTTTTTGTATATTAACATTTTGGAGTCTGAAAACATATTATCCTTCATATTTATAAATTGGTCAATTAATTTATTAATAAATCTGCTTTGCTCCTTCTTCTGAATTTTTTTTCACTAATTTTAATGAATTTCTTAAGATATGTTCATCCATTTTACATAAAGAGACTCAGAGAATACATGAACAACAATGAAAGACACCATTTTATATAGATCTTTTCTCGAAATAACAAGATCTTTTCTCGTAATAAAGAGATATTAATTAACTCGTAATAACGAGATCTTTTCTCATAATAACGAGATAATTAACTCGTAAAAACGAGATCTTTTCTCGTAATTACGAGAGAATTAACTCCTAATAACGAAATCTTTTCTCGTAATTACGAGATAATTATCTCGTTATTACGAGATCTTTCTCGTAATAACGAGATAATTAACTCGTAATAACGAGATCTTTTCTCGTAATAACGAGATAATTAACTCGTTATAACGAGATCTTTTCTCGTAATTAAGAGATAAAAAATATTTTTTTATGTGGCCCTATTCGTCTTTCGTAACATTATATTTTCATAGAAAAAAACCAATCTGTGTTGAATGTGATGGATTTCACTATACCAGTTCCAAGGGTTTTTCAGTTTTATATGTATAAATTAAATTTAATTCTATTTAAAAGTAGGGTAGGAGTCCAAAAATTAGTTGTCTTAAATAAAAAGATATATATTTTTCAATGAAAATATATCTTTAATGTACTCCCATAGACACAGACAAAAATATCTCGTGCAAATTGATGGTTTTTGAGACCCATTTTAAGAATAGGGTACCCTCTTTAGAGACACTTAAAAGTTACAACTTAAATAAGCAAGTTTACCCTTTTCACAACACATGGTTGTAGAATGGACACTAATGACCTCCTTTCATATTTTTTCAGATTTTTAAATCTTGAATTTAAGTCTGTAGTTGTGCAGTTCTAAGTGATTAAAAGGAATTGTTCCGCTCTTTTATGCGTAATTTGCTTTCAAAACATGTAGAACATCATATTTATAGCTTCTTTTTTTTTTTATCTTTTGACAACAATTTTAATCAGTTTTGGGCAGAAATAAGCCAGTTCAAGAAATGTTTACCCTTTTAACCTCAAATGTAAAAGATGGCCGCACATCCCCCTTAACCGTATAGATTTGTTTGTAGCATCAAGTAATATTATACACTTAGAGCTATTTATGAGTTCAATGCGACGATTTAGCTACCCTCTAGGTACAATATTCACCGAGCCCAAATTGTTTACTAAGATTCATTGTCAAATTGAGTGAGAAAATCTATTTTAGTCCATTGTAAAAAAAAATATAAATGTTAATCACTCCGTAAGTCACGTGCAGGTGAATAAAACTGTTTATTTTTTTTATGGAAAGTAGGATTTCAGCCAATCAGAAAGCTTGGAATTTATCAATCATATAATAATATTATTTATCACATATTTAGCTCACTATGCGGTGGATATCACTCATGTAATAAATAATACAGTTGAAAATGTTACAATTGTACAGCATTTACGGCTGTTGTATAATTTTCTTTCATAACATGGTAAGAATATGTCCGAAATTGAAATGTTTGTTTGTTTAGCTTGGAACGTTAACTTTTTTTCATGTCCACTATAAAGAATCCTAGCCTTGTAGTAGACGTACATGTAAATAACATTTCGTGGTAAATGTGATGTGCGGCTCACAAATATGAAAGATTAACAAAAGGCGTGGTGAATAGGTGATAAAAGAATCTCTCATGATTTGCGATGGTATATGATTTTTATCCAACTTGTGTGATTATTATACCCGCACTTTCTAAAGAAAGTTCGGGTATATTGTTGTTACCCTGTTCCGTCTGTCCGTCCGTCCGTCCGTTTGTCCGTCTGTCACGTTTTACTTTCTCAAACTGCTCTTACATCTTATAAACCAGCAAACTGAACTCTTGGAGTATGATTTGGGGTGTCATGTTGTTTTGTAAACAGGTTTCAAAAATTCTCTGGTAGTCCTGGGGGTCAAATAATTGGTAAAAAATGACGTTTTTTGACAAAAAACCTTCTTCCTCGAACTCCTTTTACATTTTCAACAGTAGACAAATCATCTCTTGGAATATGTTTTGGGGTGTCCTATAGATGCGCAATAAGGTTTCGGAAATTTCAATTTTGTCCTGGGGGTCATTAAATGGCTGAAAAATGACGTTTTTTTTTACAAAAAGTCTGGTTTCAAAAAACGTCAATTTCTTTTTGCAGTAGCCTAATGATCTAATAGGATATGCTTCGGGGTGTCATGTTGACATGTAATCATGTTTCAGAATTTTTGTTTTTATCACGGGGGTCTGTGGGCATCAAAAAATAACGTTTTTTTGCAAAAAAAAATATGGTTCCCAAAACTCCTCTTACAATTTATGCAGTAGCTATGTCATCTCTTGAGATATGATAGGGACTGTCCTATAGATGTGCAATAAGGTTTTAAAAATTTAAATTTCATTCAGGGAGTCAAATAGTAGCAGGAAATTGACGTTTATCACTCCTGAAAAAACCTACTTCCCAGAACTCCTCTCATGATTTAATGAATAGCCACATCATATCTTGGGATATGATAGGGGCTGTCATATAGTCATGCAATAAGGTTTTAAAAATTTAAATTTCATCCAAGGAGTCAAATAGTAGCTGAAAATTGACGTTTATCACTCCTGAAAAAACCTACTTCCCAGAACTCCTCTCATGATTTAATGAATAGCCACATCATTTATAGGGATATAACAGGGGCTGAGCTATAGATATGCAATAAGGTTTTAGAAATATAAATTTGATTCTGAGGGTCAATGCTATCTGCAAAATGATGTTCCGTCCCATAAAAAACCTAATTCCTGGACCTCCTCTTATCTCTTGTGATTGAAATAACGTACCATAAGATGCATAAGGAGGAAGAATATATATGCTTTAGGGGTGGGGATCACAAGCATTTTGTTTCAAGTTATTTGATCATTTCTGATTTTGGGAGGGTGGGGTGGGGTTAAGGTGAACCCCAGAGGCCATGACCTACTAATACCACAAAAAGATTTGCCTTGACATGGTCATGGTTGAAAAAACAAAAATATATATGGTTTAGGAGTGGGGATTTTGATGATTTTGAGGATATTTTAAAAATATTTAACTATTCATGTTTTCGGGGGGTGGGGAGATTCAGAGTCTCTTCTCACATTTTTACGGTAGCAAAATCATTTCTTGATTGGTATTTTTCTGTATGATGTCAGATGTACATAAAGAGATTTTGGAAATTGCTTTTTAATCTTAAAGATAAACAAAATGTTATATGTAATTGTAGAAATTGTAAAGTCAGTCAAAAAAAACCCTAGATGCTGTCATTAGACAGTAATACCCGCACCAAGTGTTAGCCTCTTAATAACACTCTCTTGTACCAGTTTTAGTCAAAAAGAAGGACTCATGCAATTTCCGGTACTTTTTAAAAATTATGATTTTCATAAATGATGAGTTCACATCCAATAATACACATATTGCCTTTATGTACAATTTGGGGTTGAACTGTTTGCATCTGTTTGTGATCTTCATATTATTTCCATTAAAAACCCGTTTTAAATATGACACAAACAAACATTCTTAGGATTTTATATTCGTATTTGTGCCCTCATGCAGAAAAAAATATGATAAAATAAAAAAAATCCCTACCTATCTAACCTAATTTTTTCATCAGTGTTACCCTAAACACACAATTTTTTTTCTTAGGCCTAACTGTTAGGTAACATTATTTTGGGGGAAAATATTATATTTTATACACTTTATTTAATGTTTCGTTCAATAAGGAGTACATCACAATATGTGGGTGTCCCATACCACCTTAAAGCTGAAAATTGTGCTTTACATGGTTAATTACCTAATAAAATTGTGCAAGGGGTTTTAAAGAATAAAGTTATGAAAATACATGCAATATGTTACAATCAAATGATCTTTGTCTGAAGTTACGTACACAACACAGGTCTACAGGTTGCATTAGCGGGTATTAGTTTTACCCAGCTCTTTGGTTTGATGAGTATCACATGGTGTACATGCATGTGTGTTTTCGATATGCAGAATAGGATTAATTAACACGAATAAACGTTTCTTTTGTGGTGATCAGCTAAAGGAATTCATATTGTGGTAATTGGATTATCATTATGATGTTGACCAATATAGGTAAGTATAATACATGTAGTAGCGCAATATTATGAGACACCGGTATACAAAACAGTTAAGTTTTACTTTCACTTTCTAAAATGTGATCTCCCTTTGCCAGCATACAGTATCATCATCTTTATTTAAATAAGCTTATCTACAGTTTCTGTCATTTTAATTGCAGAATTTTTTTTATTTTTTCATTTGTCAGACTTACACTATTGAGTTGATTCCATATTGACCCTATTTTGTATTAAATTTGGGTATTAAATATCATGTTTATATGAGTTATAATAGGGAGGAACGGGAAGGGGCCTTAACCGTTCCCCATCCCCAGGATGTGTGGATTAGATATACATTTCTAGTGAGAATGAAGGCATGCTGCAGCTTCTTTTTTTCCATTATACCCCCTACCCCATCATCATACACCAGTAATAGAAAAAGAGTTAATGACTAATTTTCTTTTATTTTAAAATTGCTTATTCTTTTTTGTCAAGAGATATGTGGTATGTCAAGATTTATGACTCATGAAAATTTGTGCATTTAAATCCTGATTGTTAACATACATGTATAATTATATATAAAAAAATACATGTGATATTATACTAGGGATCATGCAATAAATTGCAGAATTGCCAATCGGTTATTTATAACTCATTTTGACTGATTAATTTGTTAATCATTTTGAAAATAAAGACATTTCTAAATACATGTATAACATATTATCAATAGATTGATTTTGTAACTATTTAGGGCCCCACTCTGCAGATGCCCTATAGTGATCATTCTGTCCAATTCTGCTGATCAGGTCAAGATACATTAGATACATTTAAGACAAATTTGCCCCTGCCCCTTGGATTATTCCCCCCACCCCCTGGAGTTGTTTTTAAACAACCACCCCCCCCCCTCCTCTGAAATAGGAAATTATAATACATTTCAATAACTGTTGAGATCCCCACTCTAGACCATATTCATTCTTCCTCCTTGTGTCATTGCACATCAATTGGTACATGTATATAGGTTATACCCCCTTTGAGATGCCCAGTGACTTTCCAGAGTTAGAACTAATCAAGTAACCTATCTTATTCATATGTAGTGTAATTCCTAGCCCAATGATGACCCTGCCTTGTTTTTTACAGCAAGATTTTTGTTGACTGACTTTATAATTTCCACAATTATATATAACATTTTGTTTATCTTTAAGATTAAAATGCAATTCCCAAAATCTCTTTATGTACATCTGACATCATACAGAAAAAAACAATCAAGAATTGATTTTGCTACTGTAAAAATGTGAGAAGAGACTCTGAATCTCCCTACCCACCTGCCCCCTGAAAACATGAATAGTCGAATATTTTTAAAATATCCTCAAAATCATCGAAATCCCCGCTCCTAAACCATATGTATTTTTGTTTCTTGAACCATGACCATGTCAAGGCAAATCTTTTTGTGGTATTAGTAGGTCATGGCCTCTGGGGGTCACCCTAACCCCACCCCACCCTCCCAAAATCAGAAATGATCAAATAACTTGAAACAAAATGCTTGTGATCCCCACCCCTAAAGCATATATATTCTTCCTCCTTATGCATCTTATGGTACGTTATTTCAATCACAAGAGATAAGAGGAGGTCCAGGAATTAGGTTTTTTATGGGACGGAACATCATTTTGCAGATAGTATTGACCCTCAGAATCAAATTTATATTTCTGACTAAATCCTTATTGCATATCTATAGCTCAGCCCCTGTTATATCCCTATAAATGATGTGGCTATTCATTAAATCATGAGAGGAGTTCTGGGAAGTAGGTTTTTTCAGGAGTGATAAACGTCAATTTTCAGCTACAATTTGACTCCCTGGATGAAATTTAAATTTTTAAAACCTTATTGCATGACTATATGACAGCCCCTATCATACCCCAAGATATGATGTGGCTATTCATTAAATCATGAGAGGAGTTCTGGGAAGTAGGTTTTTTTAGGAGTAATAAACGTCAATTTTCAGCTACTACTTGACTCCCTGGATGAAATTTAAATTTTTAAAACCTTATTGCACACCTATAGGACAGCCTCTATCATATCTCAAGAGATGACATAGCTACTGCATAAATTGTAAGAGGAGTTCTGGGAACCATATTTTTTTTGCCAAAAAAAAAACGTCATTTTTTGATGCCCACAGACCCCCGTGATAAAAACAAAATTCTGAAACATGATTACACGTCAACATGACACCCCGAAGCATATCCTATTAGATCATTAGGCTACTGCAAAAAGAAATTGACGTTTTTTGAAACCAGACTTTTTGTAAAAAAAAAACGTCATTTTTCAGCCATTTAATGACCCCCAGGACAAAATTGAAATTTCCGAAACCTTATTGCGCATCTATAGGACACCCCAAAACATATTCCAAGAGATGATTTGTCTACTGTTGAAAATGTAAAAGGAGTTCGAGGAAGAAGGTTTTTTGTCAAAAAACGTCATTTTTTACCAATTATTTGACCCCCAGGACTACCAGAAAATTTTTGAAACCTTTTTACAAAACAACATGACACCCCAAATCATACTCCAAGAGTTCAGTTTGCAGGTTTATAAGATGTAAGAGCAGTTTGAGAAAGTAAAACGTGACAGACGGACGGACGGACGGACAGACGGAACAGGGTAACAACAATATACCCGAACTTTCTTTAGAAAGTGCGGGTATAACTAGAGCTTGCTGTACAAAACAAAGCAGGGTCAACATTGGGCTAGGGCTAGGAATTACACTACATATGAATAAGATAGATTAATACTTGATTAGTTCCAACTCTGGAAAGTCACTGGGCATCTCAAAGGGGGCATAACCTATATACATGTACCAATTGATGTGCAATGACACAAGGATGAAGAATAAATATGGTCTAGGGTGGGGATTTCAACAGTTATTAAAATGTATTATAATTTCCTATTTCAGAGGAGGGGGGGGGTGGTTGTTTAAAAACAACTCCAGGGGGTGGGGGGAATAACCCAAGGGGCAGGGGCTAATTTGTCTTAAATGTATCTAATGTATCTTTACCTGATCAACAGAATTGGACAGAATGATCACTATAGGGCATCTGCAGAGTGGGATCTTAAATAGTTACAACATCAATCTATTGATAATATGTTATACATGTATTTAGAAATGTCTTTATTTTCAAAATGATTAACAAATTAATCAGTCAAAATGAGTTATAAATAACCGATTGGCAATTCTGCAATTTATTGCATGATCCCTAGTAAAATATCACATGTATTTTTTTTTATATATAATTATACATGTATGTTAACAATCAGGATTTAAATGCACAAATTTTCATGAGTCATAAATCTTGACATACCACATATCTCTTAACAAAAAAGAATAAGCAATTTAAAATAAAATAAAATTAGTCATTAACTCTTTTTCTATTACTGGTGTATGATGATGGGGTAGTGGGTATAATGGGGGGAAAAAAAGCTGCAGCATGCCTTCATTCTCACTAGAAATGTATATCTAATCCACACATCCTGGGGATGGGGAACGGTTAAGGCCCCTTCCCCTTCCTCCCTATTATAACTCATATAAACATGATATTTAATACCCAAATTTAATACAAAATAGGGTCAATATGGAGTCAACTCAATAGTGTAAGTCTGACAAATGAAAAAATAAAAAAAATTCTGCAATTAAAATGACAGAAACTGTAGATAAGCTTATTTAAATAAAGATGATGATACAGTATGCTGGCAAAGGGAGATCACATTTTAGAAAGTGAAAGTAAAACTTAACTGTTTTGTATACCGGTGTCTCATAATATTGCGCTACTACATGTATTATACTTACCTATATTGGTCAACATCATAATGATAATCCAATTACCACAATGTGAATTCCTTTAGCTGATCACCACAAAAGAAACGTTTATTCGTGTTAATTAATCCTATTCTGCATATCGAAAACACACATGCATGTACACCATGTGATACTCATCAAACCAAAGAGCTGGGTAAAACTAATACCCGCTAATGCAACCTGTAGACCTGTGTTGTGTACGTAACTTCAGACAAAGATCATTTAATTGTAACATATTGCATGTATTTTCATAACTTTATTAGGTAATTAACCATGTAAAGCACAATTTTCAGCTTTAAGGTGGTATGGGACACCCACATATTGTGATGTACTCCTTATTGAACGAAACATTAAATAAAGTGTATAAAATATAATATTTTCCCCCAAAATAATGTTACCTAACAGTTAGGCCTAAGAAAAAAAATTGTGTGTTTAGGGTAACACTGATGAAAAAATTAGGATAGGTAGGTAGGGATTTTTTTTATTTTATCATATTTTTTCTGCATGAGGGCACAAATACAAATATAAAATCCTAAGAATGTTTGTTTGTGTCATATTTAAAAACGGGTTTTTAATGGAAATAATATGAAGATCACAAACAGATGCAAACAGTTCAACCCCAAATTGTACATAAAGGCAATATGTGTATTATTGGATGTGAACTCATCATTTATGAAAATTATAATTTTTAAAAAGTACCGGAAATTGTATGAGTCCTTCTTTTTGACTAAAACTGGTACAAGAGAGTGTTATTAAGAGGCTAACACTTGGTGCGGGCATTACTGTCTAATGACAGCATCTAGTTTCCCCTTGCTAGGGTTCGGGAATTGAAAATGCTCACTTAGTTGGATACTTCCACATTCAAGTTAAATGCCATTGAGCAAATGTGTGTAATGTATGAGGCGCCGTTTCATTTTTTTTTTGAGGTATTTTCTGATATCAAAAAATAAACATTTGATATCAATAAATCGAATTTTTGATATCAAAAAATAATTCTTGATATCAGAAAATCAGACATTCACCAGATCGTCTCCTGGTTTGTTCCAGGGGTCTGCCAAAGTTTATTTTTAATGCCCAATTTCCCAGATTTGTCAGATAATGGCCATTTTTTATTTGACAAAGTCGGAAATGGTCATCTTTATAGTATTATCAGAACATTCAGGCATATTTAAGTTATATATATAATATTAATTCCTTTGTGACGTTTAATTATTTTTCGCCAATAAATAGCAAACATGTAACGAACAGTTTTCGAACCTGGAGCCAATCGTCGTCGGTAGATATAACACTTGGAATGTACTTAATATTAAGGGGGCTAAATTGTTATTATAATTAGACGAAAAGCTCTGTATAATGATATAGGAAAATGTTTAAATTTTAAAGCTAAAAGATTTTTATTTTTTAAATTCAATAAATGATAGTTGTGGACAAAAATGTCATGTTTAAAAGTTTAAGGCAGATCTGATGGCCAATTTGTTGAACATCCAGCCTCCTTTAAAGGCTTATATATACTCGCTAGTTTACCCTTTTAGCTGTGATCTTTGAATCCTGTCGATCGCTAACAACAGTTGTTCTTATTTTGATTAGGCTGCTTTCACAGTTTTGTCATTTCATTGCTATTTACTTTCCTCCCATTCGTACCTAACGCAAGCCACCTGTCTTCTTTGTTTCCTGTGGTTTGCGAGATGTCATGGCGGCAAGAGCGCCGCCCCCGCTTCTCATACCTCACGGATTTACGTTTGCGTTCGGACATTATGTCTCAACCTATCAGATGATTCTGCAACAAGTTGAAGTTAGTCATATCTTTTAAAAACGATGAATTCACAATTGCTACGTTAATTAAGATATATCAGTGTGGGATGTGAATTTAAGCTGCACTTTTCATGTTGGGATTTTTTATTGAGTAATTGTTATTTACCACTTAAATGACGAAAGACAATTTTGTTTATAAACTTCTGTTAGTCATATTTTTTGGGAAAGCTATTTCGAAGCAACAAAGAATTAAAAAAAATAAAGCTCATAGTTTTCTAAATCACTGTTTTATCTACATATTGTTACAATAAAAGTTTAAAATCAAAGATTTCTAAACTTTTCTATAACAATCGTTATATTACATAAGTTTTGAAATCTTTGGTTTTAATTTTTTATTGCAACAATATGACAGTTGTATTTTATTTGAAATTTTATTTGTTATCATTATTTAAAATTTATTCGCATTTTCATATTTTGTTATGTCGATCTTGTACAAAAATTAAGATGAATTGAAATACAGGTGACTCTCGATGGCTCCATGTAATGTGTGGCAAAAATGCTTTGTGGGAAGTGCATGCAAATAAATTGAACACCTTAAACATCTTCTTACGTAGCCATTTACTACATTTTCCAAATTCTCCACCGCTGTCATCGCCACTTCATAAATAAGCAGCTTCCATATACATGTACATGTAAGCATCGGCAGGATTCCATGCTGGTAAATCCAAGCTTTGTACTTACCTGGTAGGCCGCTCTTGTCTTCTTTCTTCAGCAACGATGTTAATATTGGCTTGATTTCCTTTGATTGGCTTAGCTAATACGGCACCGAGCCACGTGCATTGGCTAGGTCAAGGCATACTACGGAAGTTCATTTCTGGCCTCTTTTGCCTCTTTGAGCTGACTTAGAACACTGGTTTGCTCAAGACATCCCGAAAATCCCTGGTAGAAGTGTTGATATTTTTAGAACCATTTTAAAAAGAGCCTACGTCCTAACCAAAGTCCAAGGTCTTGTTAAAATGGTTCATCTAGTTTGACAGACTATTTGCTAGCACTGCGAGGGAGATCTTTTCTTCAACATTAAGAAGAGATACTAAGTATGGTCCTGAACTGTCCAACGGTTCTAGAGGTTTTCTCTTAGGCACACAGCAACCCTCTGCCTGTTTTCCACCTTCAAGGCACTGTCCCTTTCCCTTCTTCCAGATGACCCTTCAAAATGCCCACAATTTCCGGAGTATCTTGTGGCATTTAAATATCCGAGATTCTACATAAAATTATCTTATAATTTTTTCAATTGATTTGTACTTTTATCTATAAAAATATAATCTAAACCTTTTCTAGACACCTTATAAGACGACTTAACGAAGAAAAATGTGAACTGACAAATTTTATGAAATCATGTCTGTTCAGAATTCACGGTCCGAATCATTTGATTTAGAACCATGTTAAAAAGACCTTGGACTTTCAATAGGACGTACCTATCTATTTCTTGCGTCAAAACAAGTTATTTTCTCCCTCGTGTCACTCCTCCGAAAATAAATATTTTCTTGACTAATTTATTGGAAAATAAAAAAGTTTTTTTTTAGGATTGGTGCGTTCGTTACAAATCGCATTTAATATTTATTCAACATACAAATAAACAACTACACAAAAAGAACAATCTAACAGTAGTTCAATATTAGTTACTCACACAAAAAAACAAAACATGTTTGGGTCAGGGCGGGTAGGGAAAGCCAAAGACACAACCTGTAATGCTTTGTAACTAACGTCGCATTAATCGAATACTCCCCAGTAAATATATTTATAATAGGCGCGAAAGCGCTCGTGCATGAAAAAACCAGTCGTGAAGTAACCCAAATATCACGGAAACTATCGGAAATTAACGAAGTTAAAAACGTAAAGAAATAAATTGAAAAATGACGCTGGTTTCAAGCGAAATATACACCGAATGCGTAGGCCTACGTCACCGTTTGACACAACTACCCAAAGTCCAAGCCCTTGTTAAAATGGTTCTATTTTTCATTGGGGGAGAGAGAGTGACGGTGAGTAATTGATTAATTGTTACACGTGATAGATTTATATATAATTTACATTTTACGTATTGTTGGGGGGGGGGGGGGGGCGCAAGCGGGTTTGCATAATTAATATTATAATATCTAATCGTACAACTGCTGAAAATTATATAAATATATGTAATAAGGAATCATTCTTTGAATATTATGAGGTGATAATTTCGGTCGGGGGTGATCAAATCTATCATAAAGCCCTTTGGGCTTTATTGGATTTGATCACACCCCGACCGAATTATCACCTCATCATACTTAAAGAATGATTCCTTATTCCTTAAATATTCTGACACTTGCTGGTTTTTTGTATGCACACGGAACCAAAGTATAAGATAATCACAAGCACATGACGTCATAATTAACGTCAGGTGCCTGTGTATGTAATGTATAGATCATATGAAAAAACCCCACATTCTTTTTGTCTTGCCTTTGGGGTGACTGATTTTACATCTAACTCTCAAGATGTTAAGAACGATATAGCAATCTTGACCTCTGGTTGGTATCGGGTTCGTTCGCCCTATCTACCTGTTCGCCTGAGTCCGTTCGCCCAGAGTCTGTTCGCCATAATTATCGTTCGCCCTATTAAAACCTTAGCTACATATCCTGTTTGCTTTATTGTACATAATTATGTTACATGACATCTTGCAATAACACACATGTACTATTTCCAATCGTTTTCATTTTTTCACCCGGCGATACGAAATGACGATACATTTATAGCACTGAAAAATTATGTTAAAATAACTTTTTATACAGATTGACAACTATTTAAAACAATTTCCGAAATTCGAGACAGAAATGAGCAATATATTTAAAGTGAGTACAAAATGTAAGAACACTTCAGACACCAACATTCCAACGGATCTCTTCTTTTCCTCAACGGTCGTTCGGCAAAGCCAGAGTGTTTTTGATTTGAGACTACATAGTATTACTAAAGATTAGATCAATCGCAAAAAGTGGCCATTAATATGAAGCACCTGCTGAAAAACCACTATAGTTTCACACAAATTTCTTGTTTTGAGGTTTCGTCACGGGTCATTGATTTTAATCAGTAGCGTTTCATTTTATCCGACATGGACATTGATGGTAACCTAACAACAAAACTTTATGATAAACGCGATGACTTCAATTTTTCTATAGTCAACTTTCCTTACTTATGTAGCAATATACCTTCATTACCTGCATATGGTGTTTTTGTCTCTCAGTTAATTCGATAAGCAAGGGCATGCTCTTCGTATGAACAGTTTCTAAGGCGAGGTAAGCTACTGACAAATAAGTTGATAAAACAGGACTATCAACAGGCTCGTTTGAAGTCATCTTTTCGTAAGTTCTATCGTTGATACAACGACCTTGTCAGCAAATACAATCATCCACTGGGTCGCATGCTGACTGACGTTTTTCATACTAATTGTTAGACCATAATTTGTCACCTAATTGTCTACGGACTTTTCCGGTTTTTTCCGAATACGACAAAGAGCACACGGCGGATGCGACCGGTCAGCAGAGGATGCTCACTCCTCCTAGGCACCTGATCCTACCTCTATCTTTTTGGAGGTCCGTGTTGCTCTGCTTTGAATTTGTATTTCGTTTTATGGATTTTTGAGATGGTTGACGGTTATTGTCATTTTTTCATCTATTGAAATGTTGAAGATGTCATATCATTTTATTTCATAATTTTTTATTTTTTTTTAGTGAACACTTACAAATTTTGTTAAGTGTAGAATACTGTGTTTTATTTGTAACCTTTTAAAGTAATGTGTAAATGTTTTACGACTAAAACAGTACGAATATATTTATCTTAAAGAGGTTCAATGCAAAGGAGAGCGAGCGATAGTTTTATTTCGACACTATCTATGGATTCATTTACAAAATGTCGATGCGAATGATTTGTTTTTATGTGGAAATTGAGTTAAAATTTCATCAGATTTCCTTTATTTCCTTAATAAAGAGAGATAACTTTTACTGCAATTTTGATTAAACCATTAAACCAGCTTACACAACTTACAGTAATTTAACCCCCTATCAAACAACAGATAAAGATTAGCCAAAAAAGACGAATATAACTTATTTCATAATCTGATATTTTATGAGATCTAAAACATTTAAAACCTTCTATCATTGTTGACAATTTAATAATAGATTCACATGACCATGCAATTTAAGTTCGAGTTAAATTTTTCCGCGTCGGAAACATGTAACGCAGTTGAGTTTTATATATAAAAAAAAGTATACTCCAGTTACATATTTTTGATATAATCCGAAATGGTTGTAAAGTAAATGATCATGAAAAATCTACCACGTGTATCATTAAATGTCCAAGTAGTATTTTAGATGTTTTGTAAATTTTAGGTATATTCAATAAGTAAGGAATTTGTTCATGTTGTAAATTTTAGTCCTGTACTTTATATGAAAAACCTGATTTCAATGGTCCAGAGGATTTTACACCCTATAGCTGCAATAAAATAACACTCTCCGATTTTTTTTTTACATTCGACGTTTTCTAAAGAGGGTCTCTCCCCCTCCCCCCTCCCCCTCCAAAAAAAAGGGAGAGGCTATATCAAACATCAATAAAGTTAGATTTATTTATTTATTATTAAGCATTGTACATGCGCTGATCTACAGGGAAGGGGAGGGGGTCACGAAAATAGGCCTCGGACCCCCTCCCCCCCCCCCCCAAAAAAAAACTGGAAAACAAAATTATCCCTCGGACTCACCTCGAAGATTTTTCTGGATCCGCGCATGCAGTACACTCTGTAATACTGGTATATTTACAGACTAATTTGACTTCATTCTCAAGTGCAAACCTTTTCAACTTTACCAAAACAATTTCTACCTACCAGGTATCGTCACAAACCAAATACAATAAAATTTAGAGAACTGTTGACGACATCAAACTTAAAACATGAAAAAGAAACTAAGTAATTTAATTCATATTTTGAAAATCCAGGAACAAGTCTGCTGTCCAGCCAAAACTTGCTTTAGTAGTAGTAGTAGTAGTAGTAGTAGTAGTTTATTGGTGTATACATTACATACATTGCTTTAGCATAAACTTAACAGTAATTTACAATAATTGTGGGTACAGGTGGGAGGCAGGTTATATAAATATAAAGTATAAAGTGAAAGAACAAATATCAAACAGATAAACAAAATAGTTATTTTATAAACTTAATTTACGCTTATTCACGTCCGAGTCAAAGTTATCTCTCTTATTGAAACATTCGTACACATATTTCCCAAGTTGTTTTAGCGTAAATATAGAGTCAGAATTAAGTAAATCAATAAATTTTGCCAGATACTTGGCTGTACATTGAAGTATTTCTTAAAATATAATTTTCTTAAATCCATGTAAAAATCACAAACCAAAACAAAATGGTATTCATCTTCAACATCGTTTGAATTACAATATATACATTTCCTTTCATCAGAGACATAAATAACATTTACGTACAACTCTGCTTTCATTGATAGGGCATTTTCTTTTTATCATATCGACCAGATTCGATTCGTAGATGATGTGAAGATAATCTAAGTCTACTTAACTGCTTAAGGCTTTCCTATGTTTATCAGATAGTATGTAATTTAGATAGTCTGCACGGTGCATAGGCAAGTTTATATATATATATATATATATATATATATATATATATATATATATATATATATATATATATATATATATTTGTACCATAGCTTGGCGTGTTTTCTATTGTTAAAAGTGTGGGTTATCTGTACATACCCCACACTTTTTTTTAAAACTCCGCCCACTATCTCAGGTAAAAACAACGTCAACAAAGTTGTGTTTTACCACGTCCGTGATACTGTTCACAGTAAAAGATTCCTCCAGATCAAAATTGCTAATAACTCAACATGGATAACTGATTCAAACTAAGTTCGTCGAATAAATCTCATTTAATTGTAGCTTGAGACAAAACTATATCGGCAATGGCTCTGTCAGAATGACTCTATTTTAATATTGTCCTCCATGTGTGCGAACAAGTAACGCGTGTAAGATGAAATAAGGGTATCCTGTAGAAAGGTTTTATAGAAAGTCAGTCACGTGATAGGAACGTGCTTGAATAGTAAACTTGTTTTGTGGACATAGTGAATAGCGCCGGCCAATCGGATTTGACATTTATTATTCACGGTTTTGCGACATACATTTCTCATTTTTTTTTTTTTTGCTTATTGATTGATTTTTTAAAGTATATATATGTGTATGTTTATTTAGCCATTTTTAAAATCATACATGTATATTATTGATACAGAGTATCAAATATTATTTCAAAAAGAGTAATTATATCATCATCAATTTAATCTAATTTCAACAGGAGCATTGCACAACTTAGGGTATGTAAACTCAAAATTGTTTTAATAAGTTTAATTATTTGAAGCAAGTATCGATACTAAATGTCGGAAAATGAATAAATATGAAATAAAAATATGACATTGAACAGTGGATTTATTCCTAAGCTATGAATTGTTAAACAATAACAGATAATTTTAAATGTTCGTCGCCGATAGAAAATCATTTTAGAAAAATTCACAATGTACATACAGTATATAAGACCAACACATTGGCGCCATATTGATTAGAGGCAAGTGCACCCTCGAAAACTGTAATAATTGTAAACTATGGTACAAGTAACTTACCCCATATAATATTGTTGATTGTGTATACGCTCCCTCGTGTCATTATGACCACGCCCATTGGGTATCTGCACATAACCAACAATATTATATGGGGTAACTACTACTTATATATATATATATATATATATATATATATATATATATATATATATATATATATATATATATATGTGTGTGTGTGTGTGTGTGTGTGTGTGTGTGTGTGTGTGTGTGTGTGTGTGTGTGTGTGTGTGTGTGTGTGTGTGTGTGTGTGTGTAACCAGTTATATTATTTGTATATTAAATTACAGCGCTAGTGTACGTGTTTGATTGGTATACTTGAGTAGAGTGAGTGTTTATGTATGAGAGTTTAAAATCTGTAACATGGACAATGACAAGACTGACAATAGGGTCACATGACTAATTCTGCATGCACTCTTCCCCGCCAAAATCTTATACCGGACTGACACTCTCCGCCTAGCCCTTGAACGGGTCAGAACGACATACAGTGTAGCAATATACTTAGGCATTAGGATTGTTTGTCCCGGTAAGAATTAATGTAATAAATTAAAGTTCATTCTAAATTGTAATATTACTGTTTCATTTCATTGTCTAATGTGTATGTTTGTCTGTGTCTAATTGTCTTGTCATTTGTGTCTATTCTGTGTTACTCGTATAATTACACAATTTCAGGTTTCTTCTGTATAATAAATATTTATAACAACGACCCAAGCTTGGCTTTATTCTACCACTGGCTACAAATGGCGCCCACGTAATTTTCCAACGGACCGGGACAACATCCATTCCATTTTCCTTCAATCCCCGGGGGACGGCTTATCAAGTCCTGCACGAGCAGCAGCTGCATGACAAGGACCGTGGCAGAAGCGGTATCCATAAATACAACACCCTGCATAGACCCAAAGAAGAGGTGATTCTGTGTATGTGTGTGTATATTATTGTATTATAGATAGTGGAGGAAAAGTGAGAGTTCTCATTACGAAAGCATTCTGGTGATGGCGGGAACACGCACGGATCTGGAAGCGCGGTAATCCACGTCATTCGTTTCTTGGTGATTCCATAGCGGGAAGACGCACGGATCTCGAGGCGCGGTAAACCACGTGGCTGATTCCTTCGATACGCGAGGAAATTCGAAAGCAGCGAGGCCTCAGGACCGACAGGAGTCAGGTACTTTCATCTGAAATTCAGTGTTTGTGTCTGTGATTTGTCTATTATATGTTAACTGTCTTGTCTTGATTGTCATTCGTTTGTGTTGTCCAATTCTATCTGTGTACGACTTAACATTCTGATTGGTGGGAATTCCCAGGTTTAATTTTAGAAGAGAGTGACTAAAAAGAACTTCCGGAAACTATAAACAGCTGATCATTTTGTTCGAATCTTGTTTATTTATCAATTCCTGTTAGTAATTGAACTATCTTATTTATAAATTTGGTTTTTTGTAAAGAAAAGGATCCTATCTATCTATTTATTTATTTATTTTTAAAGGTTTAGAACATTTGTGGTAAAAAAAAAAAAAAAAAAAATTACATATCTGCAGATCAATTTTTTTTCTAATTTTTTTATTCATTGTGATTACCGGGACTTGTTAAACTTCTAAGGTGTCTAATGTGAATTAAAGTAAACTGTAGTATAGATAAACATTCATTTGCCCTAGAGACTATTCCTTTTGCATGAACTACTAACAATCACACAGATTTGACAATTTTGACAGACATTGAGCAGTTGAGGTTGTGCACAAGTGTTACTTTGTTTGAATGTCTGTGTGTGAGTGAATTATTTCAATGAATATTTTTTTTGTTGATATGAAACATGCGCTGCGTTTTAATTGATTGATGTGATTTGCATCCATTGCATTGAATTTACAGTGCTTTAGGATATTTTGAATAAGATATACATTTCTGTGAGTGGAACATTGTGGTGAAATTTAATTGGTCACAGTGTATTTGCTGGACAGGTGTTTAGTGTTGTCAGTTGTAAGATGTCAAAGGTGGCTGATCAAATTAAGATGTCATTTGAAAAGGGTAAAGATAAGGAAGGTGATCAGGAATTAGGTGCAGATCCTGAAGGGGATCATGAAGGTTCTTTTCATGATGAAGAGTCAGGCAAGTTAAACTTTGCAGGTGTAAATCCCAATGCTAAACTTGAATCTGAATGGCAGAAAACAAGTACCCCTGCAATTGGTAAAGATAAAAAACCCTTAAACTTTCCTCATGTTAAAACATCTTTGCCTAAATTCCCATTTCCACCTCCTCCATTTATCCCTACTGATATGAGAAAGGGTGAACCAGTGGGTGGGGCTAAGTTTAAGACTTTTAATGATCTCCCCCCTCAGAGAGATTTCAGTGCTAACAAATCAAGTCCAGAAAATAACGTTACTCAGTATTATGAAGTTACTCATGCCCAGATACCTAGAATTCCCCAATTTTCTGGTGATGACCCCCCACAAAAAGGTGATGTTACTTATAGAGAGTGGAAGTATGAAGTACAATGTCTTATTAATGACCCTGAGATTAAAGAAACCACAATCATT
Source organism: Magallana nippona (assembly GCA_033439105.1). Classification (NCBI taxonomy): domain Eukaryota; kingdom Metazoa; phylum Mollusca; class Bivalvia; order Ostreida; family Ostreidae; genus Magallana; species Magallana nippona. Next base: position 6,487,792 of record CM065922.1, read on the forward strand.
CAGAGCATTAGAAGATCTCTTAGGGGTACAGCTAAAACCATGCTCATTCCTCTTGGTGAGAAAGCTACTGTCCATGAAATTCTTGACAAGTTGAATATTTTGTTTGGTGAAGTGTCCAATAATAGCATGATCATGCAAGAATTTTTTAATACCTATCAATTTCAGGGAGAGTGTGCAACAACATTTGGTTGTAGGTTAGAAAGCAAGTTACAAAACGCGATCGATAATGGGTACCTTAGTAAATCATCAAAGAATGATCTGTTACGCCATAAATTTTGGACGTCGTTGAGTTCCGAACGCTTTAAGTCACAAACTCGTCACAAATACGATACGCTTAAGAGCTATGACCATCTTTTACTTGAAATTAGAAAGGTTGAGAAAGAAATGACCATAAACAAAACCCCTGCGGAAAGGGTAAGTATCAATACTGCTCTCAAGAATTCCAGACTCCATCAACATGGTATAGCAGTGGAAGATGAAGTTGAGGAGAGAATCAACAAAAGAATTCAGAACTTGCAAACTGAATTAGAAGGTAAAATTAATGACAAATTCAATCAGATTTTGCAAAAGTTAGATGCTTCAAAAACTGATACCAGGCAAAGTTATTCAAGAGGAAGCAGCAACAGAGGCAATGGCAACTCAGGGAGAGGTGAGTATGCTAGAAGAAATTATCAGAATAACAATTCATATAGAGGGAATCAATACAGAAGACCATTCAATCCTAGGGGGCGAGGTATGAATAGGTTTAGTGAACAAAAACAGGACCCAAACTTTTAGTGGTCTCTACTGATGGCCAAGCAGAGACCAGTAAAGTCAAAAAAGGCCAGCATATAAAGTGTGACATGATTGGTGAGTCAAATGAGGTTCAAGTAATCTTAAATGGTGAAAGAATGAATGCGTTATTAGACAGTGGTTCTATGATAACAACTTTGTCTGAAAAAAAGTACAAAAATCTTATAGACAAACCAGAGGTAAGAGAGTTGTCTGCCCTTGGACTGCAGATATCAGTGGCAGATGGGTCGATTCTGCAGTACAAAGGATTTATAGAATGTACCATAAAGCTTCTAGATCTTGAACTTTTTGTTCCAATTGTGATAGTACCAGAAACAGAATTCAATAAGAACTGTCCTGTCATTGTTGGAACAAATATTTTGAGAATCTGTAGAGACTATTTTTCACATGTGTCTTGTCAGTTGCCGGAAGCTTGGCAGTTGGCTCTTGACAGTACACAGTGCAGGTCATTCTGTGTTAAGGCAACTACTAAGAGAGATATCACTCTAGAACCATATCAGTCAGTTGTTGTCAATGGTGTAGTGAAAGGGAATGACAAAAATATTTCTACTGTGGTAATTGAGAATTCACAGAGAAATGACAATTATACTGTCTGCCCGAGAGTAGTAACCCTGTCACAAAGTGTCAATAACCCCAAGATCAAGGGTAACGTCTGTAACATGTCAGCAAAAACTATAAATTTAAAACATGGGTCAATACTTTGTACGGTACAAGAAGCAAAGGTAATTGATAAGGTACCTACATGTATATCAAAGGGTGACAACTCTGAGAAGGTAAATCCTATTGAGTTGGGTGTGAAAGTTGATATGACATTATCTGAGTTAGAGTTAGAAACTATGAACAAATTACTGGGAAAATACAGTCATGTTTTCTCCAGAGGTCCAATGGATCTAGGAAAGACTGACATAGTAAAACACAGTATAAAACTTGAGGATGAAAATCCATTTAAGTTACCATATAGGAGAATACCTCCTGGTATGTATGATGAGGTTAGAGAGCATATCAAGGAAATGCTACAGGCCGGTGTCATAAGAGAGTCCAATAGCAATTACTCATCTAATGTAGTGTTAGTTAGGAAAACAGATGGGTCTCTTCGGTTTTGTATTGACATGCGCATCCTGAATTCCAAAACAAGGAAAGACTGTTACATGCTCTCGCGTTTTAATGATGTCATAGATACTTTGAGTGGTGCCAAATATTTTAGCAAACTAGATTTACGATCAGGATATTGGCAAGTGGAGATCGAAGAAGAGGATAAACATAAAACTGCATTTTCGGTAGGTAATTTTGGTTTCTTTGAATATAATAGGATGTGCTTCGGATTAACAAACACTCCAGCAACTTTTCAGAGATTAATGGAGAAATGCATGGGAGAGCTTCATCTCAGAGAATGTTTAATTTTTCTAGATGATATTTTAATATTTTCAAAAAGTTTCAAAGAACATTGTCAACGCTTAGAAAATGTTTTTCAAAAATTAGCAGACCATGGATTAAAACTGACACCTTCCAAATGTGAACTTTTCAAACAGTCAATTTCATATCTTGGACATGTCATTTCAGAAGCTGGAATCTCCACTGACCCAGAGAAAGTTTCTGCTGTTGTGGATTGGCCAAGACCCACTAATATCAAGGAATTGCGACAATTCCTAGGATTCATAGGGTACTACCGCAGATTTGTAGAGAACTTTGCCAAGATTATTGCTCCACTGAACAACTTATTGCGAGGACATGAAACTAAGACCAGTAAAAAGAAGAAATATGGAAGGAAGAACCATAAACCAGTGCCATGGAAATGGACGAGTGCAGAGGAAACGGCTTTTACCATCATTAAAGAAAAGTTAACATCTCCACCCATATTAGGTTTTGCTGACTATTCAAGGCCTTTTGAGTTGCATACGGACGCCAGTTCTAAAGGTTTAGGAGCAGTCTTGTATCAAAACCAAGTAGGAATAAAGAGAGTGATAGCATACGCCAGCAGAGGACTCAGACCCAGTGAGACTAATTATCCCGCACATAAGCTCGAGTTTTTGGCGCTTAAATGGGCTGTGTGTGATAAACTCCATGACTATTTGTATGGGAACCAGTTTGAGGTCATCACGGATAATAATCCTCTTACGTACATCTTTACAAAGGCCAAACTTGATGCTACAAGCCAAAGATGGGTAGCTGCTCTTGCTAACTATGATTTGAAAATTTCTTACAGGAGTGGACATCTCAACGGTGATGCTGACGGATTGTCGCGCAAACCAGTAGTCTTTAATAACACAGTGAAGGCTATCTGCCAGTCAGTTTTGGCATCTGTACCATATTGCCAGAGTGTAACCATGGATACATTTCCTTCATCGGCCGAGGATGAGATGAATTCATGTGATACATTTACTATCAATGACTGGAGAAAAGAACAGTCACAGGACAAGTCTATTGGTCGAATAATAGACATCATGAGAAGTGGTTTAAGACCAAGGGGAGAAAGTGTCAAGAGGGAACCCTTGCAGGCACAGAAGTTCCTTAGAGTGTACAAGAAGTTGGAACTGATTGAGGGAATCTTGTACAAAACCTCTTCACATGATGGCCAGCAAATAAAACAGATAGTATTGCCAAAGTCCCTGAGAGAGGTAGCACTACATGGCATACATGATGATGTTGGACATCCAGGTAAGGACAAAACTTTGTGGCTTGCTAAGCAACGGTACTATTGGCCAGGAATGGAGTAAGAGATCAACCTGAAAGTGGAATCCTGTGGCAGGTGTGTTTGCAGCAAAACTCCAGTCCGACCTACAGCGGAACTTGTTCCTATTGTCACAACCAAACCTATGGAGTTAGTATGTATAGATTTCTTTTCCTTAGAACAGTCGAAAGGTGGATACGAGAACATTCTTGTAATAACCGATCATTTTACTCGGTTCGCCCAAGCCATCCCCTGTAAAAATCAAACTGCATATACAACAGCTAAAGCATTATATGAAAATTTCTTTCTTCATTACAGTTTCCCAGAGAAAATTCACAGTGATCAAGGTAGGAATTTTGAGTCGAAAGTTATTAAACATCTTTGTAAAATTTTAGGGATAAAGAAATCGCGAACGACTCCTTACCATCCCATGGGAAATGGCTCTGCAGAACGTTTCAATCAAACTCTGATTAGGATGCTCTCGACATTGACAGAGGAACAGAAGGCAGAGTGGAAATCTTTTGTAGCACCACTTGTTCAAGCATACAATGCCACGAGTGATGCCACAGGGTATACACCACATTATCTTATGTTCGGATGGCATCCCCGTTTACCAATTGATGTTTTCTTTGGTATGGACATCAACACCGAGAAAGGAGATCATCCAACCTATGTCGCCAGACTCAAGGATCGAATGGCATCAGCCTATTCTTTAGCATCGAAGGAAGCTGAAAGAATTGCCAGCAAGAATAAAGAGAATTATGATCAGAAGGTCAAATTTGCCAAACTTGAGATTGGAGATAGGGTGCTAGTGAGGAAAGTAGGAATACAAAGAAAACACAAGTTGGCTGACAAGTGGGAATCTGAAGTTTACACCGTTCGAAGTATTCCAAATCCAGACATCCCTGTGTTTAGAGTAAAGAGTGAATCAGGGAAAAGCATCAAGACTTTGCACAGGAATATGCTCTTGCCATTCAATTCCATTCCTTCTGGAAACATTGAAATGCCTGCAGCACCAGTGGTGAAAAGGAAGAGTAGAAGTCAGGATACTGGTAGATCATGTGCAGAGGACATATCAGATAATGGTAGATCAGAGGACAGCTCAGAATCAGACTCTGACTCTAGCAGTTCAGAGATTAACACAATCAGAGTACTTAGGTCATCGAAGAACCAAGAATTTCCACTGTCTTCTATACGACAAACTGAAATTAGCAATATTGAGCCTAGTACTAATCATGAGTTTTCTTCCTTTCAGAACTCCAGTGTTCCTGAACCTACCGATATCTTAAATCGAACAATTATTGATTACAATTCGTCCAATGAAATCAATGACACGACGAGGTCATCGGGTCGAGAAGATGATACCACGGTCGAACAGAGTACTAGGTTATCTAACCTAACTCTCGCGTTTTTCCGAGACGAACTACTAGAATTCGCAAACCTCCTGAACGCTATGGAGACTGGACTAGGTAGTGTTTTTATCTCGTAAACTGCTTTTATGCTTCATGATTTTATGATGCAGTTTTCAGGTTTTTAAATTCAAATCACTGATCATATTTTATGCCGACTTTCAGGGTAGTGAAAAAAAAATACCAATATAAAAAAAACAAAAAAAAAACAAAACACTATTTCCCTGATTTTAAACTTATTCCCTGTTATTTTCTGACTTATTTGATGTGGATGACTCTTAGTTTTATTGTCCTTGTTTTCTTAATTTTAAGGGTTTCCCATTTGCATTTGTGTATCATGATGATTATCACACATTTAATGTGTTGTGTGTCCTGCTCTGTTATTAGTTGTAAAACTGTTATATTAGTGTTGTAGTAGGATTTACAATATCTGAGGAGAAAGTTGTCTTCCTTAGGCGATTCGGTGTGTCCAGGGTGGTAAATCGTTATTTTGATCTTGTTTTCATTGCCTTTGGTGTTTCACCTATATGATCAGACTTGACTGAAGCAGCTGAATCATTGAGTGATATTTTGTATATTGGTTGAATTTGGCAGGATTTGAGTTTTCATTGTATTGCTATATTCTATATTATGCTAAAATTTAGTTGTTTTTATTTTTAATGTTTAATCATATTTCCTCTTCATGCACAATACATTTGAGTTTAATTTCCTGAAATGTCAGGAGCCATTTCAATGAAGAGGGGGAATATGTAACCAGTTATATTATTTGTATATTAAATTACAGCGCTAGTGTACGTGTTTGATTGGTATACTTGAGTAGAGTGAGTGTTTATGTATGAGAGTTTAAAATCTGTAACATGGACAATGACAAGACTGACAATAGGGTCACATGACTAATTCTGCATGCACTCTTCCCCGCCAAAATCTTATACCGGACTGACACTCTCCGCCTAGCCCTTGAACGGGTCAGAACGACATACAGTGTAGCAATATACTTAGGCATTAGGATTGTTTGTCCCGGTAAGAATTAATGTAATAAATTAAGTTCATTCTAAATTGTAATATTACTGTTTCATTTCATTGTCTAATGTGTATGTTTGTCTGTGTCTAATTGTCTTGTCATTTGTGTCTATTCTGTGTTACTCGTATAATTACACAATTTCAGGTTTCTTCTGTATAATAAATATTTATAACAACGACCCAAGCTTGGCTTTATTCTACCACTGGCTACATATATATTATATATATATATATATATATATATATATATATATATATATATATATATATATATATATATATATATATATATATATATATATTGCGTTAGTATTTAAGTTATTCTTTATCAGAGACATAAATAACATGTTATAAATGTTATTTATGTCTCTGTTCTTTATGTATTAAATGTCAAACTCTGTTGTCGGTATTCATTATGCAAATTGCTAATGGAAACTATAAATTTATGTTTTGTGTATCTTTATGTTGTGTATAATTAGTCTATAACGGTATATTATCCTTGACATGCGCCCCCCCCCCCCCCCAAAAAAAAAAACACACACAAAAAACCCCACCCCACCCCCTCTAGATCCGCGCATGCTTGACATTGCTATGGTTAACAAGCATAACATTTTTCCCTCATGTACAACTGTTTATAAATGGTTTCAGTGAATTGAATTGAGACCCATGTCCACCAAAACCACCAGACTGCATTGTCCAACCACATGATAAATACGGATGTCTGTATAAGTTGTGTCCCCGTATCTCCTGTAGTTTGCCGATAGGTGGCAAAGCTGTGCTGCCCGTCCCACTTTTCTGACCAATGAAATTATAATCAGACGTTCAACCTTTTCCGAAGTCAAGGACGGACGTATACAATCAAGTGAACTAAGAAGGTTTCATCATTATAAAAAGGTACGTAAAACAATCTTTTTATAAAATTCCATAGATCTTTTATTTAAGGGATACTTTTAACGTAAAATATCACCAAAATAAAACCCGAGCAATGAAATGTTATGTCGTTTTATTTGTAAAACATGATCGCGTGAATGGTTGTTTACACATTAATCCATTTCATGTTTACGCGTTGGTTGAACACACGTGCGCAGTATCTATTGCGTTATTAATGAATAGGGTCCGGTGAAGATTTCATAACAGAACTATAATTTCATTGTGAGAATATCGTTGTTTTTTGGAGATGTTAAAATTTCAATTTTTTGTTTACAAACACTTGGGCGGTTAAAACCACTTTTTGCAAGGTTTTTAATCTGTTAATTACCAAGGCAAGCAATGCAAAACTATCAGAATCTAACGAGAAAACACTCTCAAAATTTAGAAATAGAACTGCTTGTAGAAAGGAAAAGGTTGGCAAATTTAAAGGAATATATGATTAAGACATAAATTGGTGAAATAGAGGATGAAACATCTAAAATTCTAAATGCTTTCTTTAATGGTTCACATAAGTATCTTCAGAGGCCCATGCTAAGAAAATGTGCCACATTTGGCAATTGGTTAAAATTGTTACACTAAATTAATAAAAACTTACATATAAAGGACTGCTATATCTTTGTAAGACTTTACATTGTATTTGCTTTTATTAATTTTCCATCAACCTCGGTCTAAATCTCGCGAGACACGCGAGGAAAACAAAACGGACACGGTCCTTAAACCATAATGAATTTAGGGCCTCCGACGATATGTTATTAGTGGGCATTGCAGAAAAATACCGTACAGTAAGTTACCCCAGTTATCCTGCTGGAAATCTTTCTGCCATTTGATTTTAGTCATCTTAAATGACTGAATCAACTAAGATAGCATTTTACTTTTAATGTACCTTCACATCTCTTTTGAATTTTTCAGAGATAATTTATACATGCTGATTCAAACTTAAAAAAACCCAACTTTTTAACGATCAGAAAGTTACATAGACATTAGCTCAAAAATCTGTTGTCAGTTCATGGAATTTCTGTTGCTTTCAATGTAACTAAAACTTTTGAAAGCAAAGTTTTATTTATTTACAATTCTCACAAGAAGTATACTTAAGATGTTAATCCATGTAAGACGTTTGGCATGTACAGTTAGTGTTCACCAGCTCAGTACCAGGTAGTTGTTTGATCCTGATCAGTCAATCTGTTACACACTCCACTGAGGTTAATCTCATCAGGATGTGGATACAGTATGGTTAGTACGTCAATGCAGACAACAGACTCTCCGCCGATTAAAAGAATGTACAGATCAATAAGAACTAGTGTATTATTTAATACTGCATTTACATCCACTGAAATTTATTAAGAAAACTGATTTTAATCAGTGAATGATTTAAAAGAAATTCTATGATAAAAAATAAAATATAACATACTTTATTTGTTGGTTCATATGGAAATTAATATTAGTAATTTAAAATGCAGAAAAATTTACATACCATATTAACCTGTTGACGCATGGTTTTTACATTGTCCTGTAATTCACATGTCCTTGTGCTTCAGCCATCAGTTGTACTAGCATGGTGAATGGAATTATCTCCTTGGAGTTTGTCAAAATTTAAAAAAGGTAGCTTAAGTAAATTAAAATTCTAATGAATTATGTTCTAATTTAAAGTAGCTTTCCTTTACTAGTATATGCAAAATATGTAGGCTAATTATGATCTAAGTGAATAAATCGTGTGTGTGTCAGAATCACTAGTACTGCGACAATTTAAACACCGATTGTCATGGCTTATTGCTCTGTACATCAGACTATACAAAGATTTATTGAATTTGTTCAAAACTGTTTTAGTTGATAAAATAAATAGATCGCTGTATTGCATTTACAAGCTGTTATGTTTTTTGGAAAGATATAGAATTCAGTTGAAAAAGAGTTTAATCCTAGAAAGAAAATTTGCTGGGTTTATCTACAAAGTTTGAGGACTATATTTCAAACCTACAGATTAGCAGCAATATGTCATCCAAAAACAAGAAAATGCGAATGAACTGGGAGGTGCCAGCTTCCAGGATGTCTCACCAGACGTTTAATCCAATCCGCAACATCGTGGATACAATGAAGCTAACACCCAATCCAGAGAAAGAGATGATAGCTTTATCCATTGGTAAGCTCTACATTACATAGAGACAGTTCAAAAAAATGTGCATATATCATTAACAACAACAAATTTTTTTCTGTTGGGCTTTATGTTTCCAGTTGAAAAATTATGGGGTTTCTTTGACTTTAATTCATCTATTTTTTTTTCAAAATATGTTGAATACATTGTTGCATGGATAATACCTTTCAAGGAGTTCTTGTCACAAAAATATAGATGAAAGGTAAATAAAGCTTATATTTGATGTTAAGTTTATAACAAATTGGAGAAGTCAAATTAAAAATCTAGGTCTAGAAATAAATGTAATACAGTTGAACAGATAATGATAGTTATTGACTTATTTTGATTTTTGGAGACTCTATTTGGTTAATTAGGTGGGGCAAAGTAGAGAAAATGGATCATCAAATCTCTCATCTTGATGAAATGTTGATCTTGACAATATTTAATTTATATTAATACTAGAACATATAGTTGTCAAATAGTTATTTTCTACTGTAATAGCTAATTTAGGTCTGAATACTGGCCATTTCCCAATGTATAACTAAGTACTTGTACACCCCCACCCCTTCAGGCCCCCTTTCCAAAAAAAGAATGTCGGGGGGGGGGGGGGGGGGGGGGGGGGGGTACATTTGTTACCGTATAAAAATGAGAATTTATGCAGCTTAATATTATGCAATACAGAACAACAGTTGAAAATAGCATATTACCAAATTAAATATGTAAAATTGTTTCATCTATAATAATGCTAAAGAATATTGATAACTGGTTTTCTCTAATTTGACCAAATGAAAATAAGTTAGAAATGAGGAAAAATCCAGTCTGTTTTTTGGGGGTTTTTTTGTTTTGTTTTTTTATAAATGCTACATGATTTATTAAGAGTTGATCAACAAAAAGAACCTATACAGTAAAATGAAGTGAATATCATTGTAATGTAAACTAACAGGTGGCCTTGGCTGAGCATTCCCCCGAGATATAAAAAGAAAAGTTCTCCTTTCTCATAAGAATATTATTGATTGAAAGACCATATGTCTCCGTCTAGCTGTTATTGATGATAAGAGTGGTAAGTGAATGTTGTTAAATGCAGGTATACATGTACATTGAATGGTTCATAGCCTCTTCTATTCTTTGTGTTACAGGAGACCCGACAGTGTTTAACAACCTCCCAATCCCAGAGCACATCAACAAGTGTGTGGTGGACAAGATCCATAGTCAGAAACACAACGGCTACAACCCGTCCATAGGTACGACATATCTATTTATGTTAATGTGTGTAACTACATATAGCAACACGTTCATATAGATCCCTAGTCTGAAACAAAAATGGGTTCATCCCATCCATCAGTACGATATCTTGAGTATTAATAATTATAGCAACATGTACATACAGATCCCTAAGTAAAATAAAGTGACTACAACCCATCCATTGGTACAACATATTAAATTATCTAACTACTAATAACTATGTATAGCTATGCATACAGATAAATCCTAGTCAGTAATATAATGGCTACAACCTATTCCTTGGTACGACATATTCCACATTAATAACTACATATAGTAAGTTAGCAACAGGTACATATAGATCCTTATAGTTAGTTACTTAAATTTAATGGCTACAACCCATCGATTGGTGAGACAGCAGGGATACATATTACCGGTAATGATTATGATTATGTTAAAAATTAACCACATGCAAATTGTGCATGTACAATACCAGAGGATATGTACAAGAAAGTTGTGGAAAATATTTAATATGTTGCAAATTAAATAATTAATTATATGCCTAATAGGTGTCCTAGATACATGTTTAATTAATTTATCAGTCTTGACAGCTTCTTGTATTTCATGTCTTACATGTAAATAGAATTACAATTTTAATGGACTTGATGTGTTGTTTTGTCAGGCTATGAAGATTCCCGTGCGGCAGTGGCAAAGTACTCGTCTACACCGGGCAAAGAGCTAACCGCAAAGGTAACTATCATTACAACAGCTACATCTATCAGTCATGGTATAATGCATACAAACAAGTAACCATGGACATCTGAATCACCTCAGTACAGCTGATCATTAAGACACACTACAAACTAAGTGAGTGTTATCAGTGGCCTGCCACAGATCTATATATAAACCTGCTGGTGGCTGCATTAGCATTTTCTTGGAACAATTAATTAAGAATGTATTTATGCTTTGTTTTCTTCAAACAATAATTATTGATGCAAATATGTTGGAAATATATGTACTTTATGTTAGTACATGTACATGCTTCATTAACAACTCAAAAATATCATTAAACCCTTTCATGGGTTTAAAGCAATGGATGTATTGTTTGTAAATCTTTGGCAATCTTTCGTCAGAAATTGATATAATTTATGTACTAATTACTGGACTGTAAATTAAGTAATTTATTCAAATGATGATAAATTCGAGATTAAGGTAGAAAAGGCTCTAGTTGTGAATCTGTCCTTGATAATAGAAGTGAATTATTCATTTTGTCATTTAGATTATACAACCTTATGATATATTATACCATAAGGTTGTCCAATTCTCAATAAATCACATAAAATACTTTATTATATTAGAAGTCTTAGATTTCTTATATTTAATTATTAAAAATTAATTTATTCTGCTTTTGCCCATTTACATTCCACACGGTACAGGTCAGAGAATTTTATTCTGAACGATAATAGAAAGTTCATGAAATATTTGGCTATGCTTGATGTTATTTATTCTCCAAGTTTAACATATGACTTTTGAAAACTTTTTCTATGACTAAATCTAACTAGTCTGAAGAATAAATCTGGGAAGCTGTTAGGCTCCATCGGTAATTTACTGTCACCTTTCTTTGTTCCATTAATGATCCTACACTTTCAGATAGAAAGGAGATGAAACAACTGAGAGATGAGTGTGGTAGGTCACAGAATGTCAAAGAAAATTCGTATTTTATTGACAATGATCATTGATCAAACTATCAAATTCAATAAAGTCTGGCCATGTCTTTTCTGTTTAATGTGAAGGCCAATGTACAATGATTCGGAGGATGAAATAATTGTCAAAATGACTGGAGTAGATATTTGTATGTGTTTTTATAACTCGGTTTTGTTTCAGGTTCTGATAAATTACGTAGCATTCCCAGCCAGACGATAAAATTTAAAATCATCCAGAGTAAATATAACATTTTCATTTACTATATATCATTTGTTGTAACTTTTACCAAAATTGACGTGTGTGTGGATGAAAATTGACATTTGTCATTAAAAAACATATATTATATACATTGTATGTAAGTATGACCTTAATATGATTATAAAATAACTCTTTTCTGATTCATTTGTTTCTACGAGGTATGCTTTGGAATTTATTTGCATTTTAATGAGAGCTAGAGGAATTCCATGTAAACAAGTTTATTGTACAGTTATAGGGTTGTCATCACTTGACATGTTTTGTCAGACATTGCTATAAATATCCTTCATTTATTGTCATACTGACCTGTGAGTTGAATGTCACCCTGAACAGTCACGTTTTTTCATTGACAGGATGTGGTTCTTACCGGCGGCTGCTCCATGGCCCTTGACCTGTGTATCTGTGTCCTAGCGAACCCCGGTCAGAACATCCTGGTTCCTACACCAGGCTTCTCCATCTACAAGACACTGGCCGAGTCACATGGCATCCAAGTCAAGCACTACAACCTCAGGGTACTGTGCTTTTTTGGGGTACCTTAACAAATAATGAAACATGAATTTTTCTATCATATGTACAAGGGAATCCATGAAATTGCATCCCCTTAAACCGCTGTAATAAGTTGACAATCCATGAAAATTAGACGCTACAAATTTAAATGATTCCACAGTGGGACATTTAACATGTTTCATACATGTTTATGAAAAAAAGTTTGAATATGTTTAAAGTTCATTATGGCTGGTTGTTATTGTTGTAATACAGTTAATAGTACATGTACCGGTATTTATTTATAATGCACATACTATAAATAGGATACAGTCATTCTCACCATAAAGTTATGTTTATGGTGATGCTTTAATTTTGAATTAGTTTGCTATATGTCAAAAGGACTGCATTTGTTATCTTGTAAAAATGTACATGTTTTTAAAGTTTTGATTTAATTTGTAGCCCGAGAAGAACTGGGAGGTTGATCTGGATCACCTGGAGTCTTTGATTGATGACAAAACGGCCACGATTCTCATCAATAATCCATCCAATCCCTGCGGCTCTGTGTTTAGTCGCAATCATCTCCTGTCAATCTTAGAACTGGCCAAAAGACACAAAGTGCCAATCATTGCTGACGAGATTTATGAACATTTTGTAAGTTATCAATTTTATGAATGACAAATGTTGCAAATTTCTATTAGTTTTTACTTGAGGATTTTTTGATTTTCAGGTGTTTTCATGTTATCTGTAGTTTTGTTCTCAAATTATTGTTCTGGTCCAATTAAAGCTTGTTTGTTTTATATGTTTGCATTCTTTCTTTAATACATATGTATATAGATTTTAATTTATTAATTTGAATTAGCTGCTTTGATCTTTCCTAGTTATGTTATGTTGCTTGATTTAGCCAACATTAGAGTAATGTTCTCTCTCTGTACTAAGTGAGGGATTGGTTGATTTTTACAGGTGTTTTCTGGGAACGAGTACCACTCTCTTGGATCATTGTCAGATGATGTCCCCATTTTGTCCTGCAGTGGTCTGACAAAGCGGTAAGAGTCATGTGACCAATATATATTGGTGTGTTATATATGTAATATTTTAATGCAGTGAAAATATTAGCACTATATTCTCTAAAATTGAATACATCAGTTAACATTGATGTTACAAGTCGTTAAAAGAAGGAGTTGACAGTTAATTCAGTACGTCAGATCCTGTCTTTGTCTAGGTTTTTAGTCCCAGGATGGAGACTGGGGTGGATTGTGATCAATGACCGCTATGATGCATTTACAGAGGTAAGGCAGTCTCAAACATTTCTCATTGAAGGATGTCAATTGTATGAATTATGGGTAAAATCTGAATCTAAATCCTTTGTCTTATACCACATACTTCAAGTTCCAAACTTTTGGTATTAAGGGATGTCTTTCTCATATTGCTTTCTGGAAGAAAAATACAGGACAAACTTCTGATTATTTATTAGTTAACATATAGCATAACTTAAATTGTTTTGAATATGTGCATACTTTAATCATTTTGAAAAGGAGCTTACATTGATGTTTTGGAATAGGTGTTTTAAATAGTTGCTTATTTTGATTTATCAGTTAACGTCCTTCGTAACTTTGATTGATTTAAATAGGTGCGATCAGGTTTGATAAGATTGTCCCAGCGTCTATTGGGTCCAAATTCGATCATCCAAGCTGCTCTCCCAGAGATTTTGTCAGCCACCCCACAGCATTTCTTTGATGAAACTGTACAGTATGTGGAGGAGAATGCCAGAAACTTCTACAACAGGATCTCCAAGGTACCAGGACTTAAACCGGTGGAGCCCCAGGGAGCTATGTATATGATGGTATGTAAGCAAATACTCTATCACTGGATTTTTTGCAGGGTGTTAATTCCAAAAATAATACTGGCACTGTAATCTTAACTTGGAATACAATCTCAAAAATTTGCACCTGCAGAAAAAAAAACGATAAAAAAAAATCCAACATCAAAGTATGATCACAGGTGCTTCATGACAGGACCTAACACCCCCTTCCCCCATATAGACGACTGAGGTAGTTGACTTTCTTTTTAAAGTATCCCACTCCTCAATGTTGTTGTGTCAACAATTTCTAGAGAAGTATATCATTAAAATCTGTAGACAAAACATACTTAAAAAATAAAAAGAAAAAGGGAGGTCAGTTTTCATCCCTCTGAGTTGAGGCCCATTTAAGTGGACTTCTTTGCACCTAAAATGCAATTTTAGCTTGATTAGCATTTTTTGCCAATATTTTAAACGAAGCAAAATTATTTCATATAATATTGCTTTCAATTATGCACAATGATCAGACTGAATGGAGAGATTACAAGATTATTTTGTATGAAGCTGCATAAAGTATTTTGTGACCTTTTTGCACTTAAAAAAGACAATTCCTTTGATGGTTACAATTTGATTTGAAATGAAAACATTTTGAATATCAAGAATTTTATAATAATTAATCCAGTTTGCCTAGATATGTATTCAATATTATTTTGACATAATAAAATATGGGGTCAGTGATGTCAAATTTTAGATAGAGGGCTTCAAAGGGAAAATTCTTGCAAAATTTGGCTTAAAAAAATTTCAGACTTTTTCTAAATATTTGCATGATTTTATGTTAAAAGTCTATCATACTCTCAAGATTTAATGTTGTACATGTCACACAGAACCTATAGAATAGGTAACAAACCTATCAAATGTTAAAAATTTGTGTTATGAATAAAGTATAATAAAAAGAAAAGTACATTGAAAATTCATAAAATTGCTTGTTTCTATCATTTTCATCTAAAAAAAAAAACCTTCCGTACGTAAATATAGTTCCCCAACTTGTTTGTTTACTGAATTCAAATGGGTTTTCTTGATGAATGTTGTGTAATTATGAATGAGTAATTTTTCTGAGATGAATAAGTAAATAAAATCATATCTAATTTAAATATAATGATCATGTGTGCAATGAATTCAAAACGTGACGAGTTAGATACCTTAATTGAAACTTCTTTAAGTTCAATCACTGGTACCCAGCATATCCCAATTTTTTTTTTTTAATCTGAAAACGATGAAATAATGAATTTTAAAAAATCCTAACTCCTCTCCTGTTTATAAAAAAAGAAGGAAGTCCCTCCTCAGGCACTTGTAAGAATAACATGCATTGGTGCTGTAAACATTGAATATAACATAGATTTGTGCTGTAAATATTGAGTATAACATGTGGATTGGTGCTGTAAATATTGAGTATAACATGTGGATTGGTGCTGTAAACATTGAGTATAACATGTGGATTGGTGCTGTAAACATTGAGTATAACATGTGGATTGGTGCTGTAAGTATTGAGTATAACATGTGGATTGGTGCTGTAAACATTGAGTATAACATGTGGATTGGTGCTGTAAGTATTGAGTATAACATGTGGATTGGTGCTGTAAGTATTGAGTATAACATGTGGATTGGTGCTGTAAATATTGAGTATAACATGTGGATTGGTGCTGTAAATATTGAGTATAACATGTGGATTGGTGCTGTAAATATTGAGTATAACATGTGGATTGGTGCTGTAAACATTGAGTATAACATGTGGATTGGTGCTGTAAACATTGAGTATAACATGTGGATTGGTGCTGTAAGTATTGAGTATAACATGTGGATATAACGTGTGGATTGGTTCTGTAAACATTGGTGCTGTGTACTTAAGAAATTTCTGGTTGTAGATTGGCATCGACATTGACTGTTTTCCGGGCATTAAAGACGATGTGGACTTCACAGAGAAGATGGTCAAGGAACAAAGTGTCTTCTGTCTACCTGCTAAGGTAATTTTGTAATTCGAGAAATAATTATACTGGTATATATTATGATATCATATTGTTTAAAATCTTTGATAAGACCGCGGAACATTAACTGGCAAGATTGAAAATATACAGCTTACGTCAATTTCACCCATTACAGTCAAAACATTTGAAATGGGCTGAGAAAAATTGAAGCGGACGTCCGAGAAAACATTGGATTGAAACTGTAGTAATAGGAAGTGTATTTTCAGTCCACCTCAGCATTTTCAACTTCCTACATAAGTTAAAGCGATCGAAAAGCATTCTATTAAGTATCAGCAAAGCGATTGAAAACATTTTATTTCATCAATAACTATATAATCAGCAATAGGAGAAGATCCCAATTTGGGAGAGATTATACGCAAGGCAAAGCATTGTCCGATGTCTTCAGAGAATAAGTCAGTCTGAAATCAAGTGGGGCCATTGGGTTTATTCCCAAAGAAGAATAATTCAATTTCCAATTAAATAAATTAAAATTATACCCAGATGAATTTTTTTTCGCTAAGTTAATGCATACGTATAGATATGCGCTTTCATTGTTTATCTATCTACATTAACAAAAAAAAATCACTTATATCGCCATTGTTAAAGATTTCTGAGGTACGTAAATATTTATGAAAATTCCGTTACTGATATTAAAAATCCACTTCCTATACATGTAACTACAGTTTCAATCCAATATTTTCTCACACGTCAAGCCCATTTCAAATATTTTGACGGTTACGGGTGAAATTGACGTAAGCTGTATGTTTCCAATCTTGCCAGTTAATGTTCCGCGGTCTTAGATTGATTGCTGTCACATGGTTATGTTTTAACTTCTGTTATAAACCTTACTTTAATACAATTGATAAAAACTAGAATATGTTATTCATTTTTTATATCCTTTTAAATGAATAAAAGTTATTTACATGTGCACTATTACATGTATGACAGTACATTATCAACACTTTTGCACTGTATGCAAAAATTATTTACTGTTAAAAAATATAACTGTGTAGTGGAAGTAGCCTTTCAATTTCCTTCATCATGTTTTCATTGACCTGTTCAGAATATGCCAATTTTGATTTTTCGTCATAGTTGTTGTACATCGGGTGAATATGCATGAACAATTGAACATGGTTTGAGCTCATCGAAGGCTACTACATTGTATAATATAATGTGTTACTCAACAACTTTATATTTTCTTCCTCAGTGTTTCCAGTTTCCAAACTTTTTCCGAGTTGTACTTACCATTCCCAAGGCCAAAGTGTCCACTGCCTGTGAGAGGATCGAAGAATTTTGTAAGAAACACTACAGTCCAAATAAAGCAACCAATGGCAGCACAGCGAGTGACAAACTGACCAATGGCAGTGGCTCTCATTGATCTCATCCAAAAAACGCATCAGACAGGAAAACAGAAAGGAATTATCATTCTCTTCTTCCACGTATTTATCCATTTGAGGAATTCTTGAACAAAATCATTTAAATATTTGCAAAAATCCATCATTTGCTAACAATTGTTTCACTTTGTGCCAAACTTAAACGAATAGGTCGAGGCAAACTTAACCTGGCGTTCCGTGATCTGTATATTCTTTTAAAACAATGTTTAACTACATGTATCACCATTAACTGATATATTTCTTTGTTTTTCTCTTTACAAACTGTTACTGATGTCAATGATATTTGTTCTGCGTACAGTATTCTCTCTACAATCTGTTTATTGATGCCAACTTGTTTATTGTATATATATGTACATGTATTATATTGGGAGATTTTTTAACTTATGGGTTACATTTATAGCATTTATGTTTATGTATTTGGTTTTATTTTGAAAACCAACAGTAAGTCATTGTTCTGTTAAGAGATGCTTTGAATTTGTTTTTAACTTCATATGAATATTTTTTTTTGTTCCTGCACGAACAAAATGAATTTCTGTAAAAGATCATGTGATATATATTAAAATCTTTGACATTATCAAAATATAGGTATTAATTGCTTTTGTAATCTCGTAGTTTATTTTGTTATTTGCTTTATTTTATGGTACAAATAATTTTTATAATCATGATTTGGTTTTTTAAAGGATTTTTTTTTTATGGAAATACGGCTTTGATTCACCATTAGAGTTTTCTCCCTTTGATCTGATGTATTTTATTATTTTTATAAAGAGGAGGAAAGCAATCTCTCGAGTCCTCTACATCTGTTTGACAATCTTAGCACTTTTATGTAATGTATACTTTAACTGATTGCATGAAAGGTTGCATTTTGACAGATTTTTGTTTTACATTAAATAAAAGTAGAGAACTATATAGAGCGTATCTACCTTGTGGTCATTTGTGAATAGACCAAACATTTTGTTGACAAGATTTGTTTGTTGAAAAAATATCTATTATCTTACGTTTGTTTTTGTCTTGTTGGAAATAAAATGAAGTTTAATGCAAGTTTTGTTTCTTTTAATTTCAACATAAGTATACATAAATAAATGTACATTAAAGTTGACAGGAATTCATAAATACACATTATTTCCCTTTTATTTCCTACTACCGACATATTAGTTGTCGATTTCGATTGTTCTGCTCATCGCTACACACCCCCTATATAAGGCGGATAGCACTATTCATGCTTCACCGCATTTAGGTATTTCATCCACCCGAACACGTAACATTGGACGGAAAGATATGAATAAGCGCGCATTGAACAAAAATAATATGACAACCTGGTAAGGATTATCCAATGAAAGACGAAACAAAACAGACTGAAATCCAGGTACACATATTTCAAAAATTCTCGATCATCGTAGAACGTTCTCCTGTGTCGTACTGTTATAATATCGCACATGCGCAAACCATACACTCTAGCAGATCGTGCAGTGACAGCATGGACTTTAGAAAAGGGAGTTAGAAACTGATAGAAGCGATGTTACGTTGTTTATACATTCTTGGAATTACTATCACTTATCTACTGTGTTGGATGTAATGCGACCGTGGTCTACAATAAGATAAAGACGTTATAGCACTCTGAATGAACGACGCACGTGTTCGATGTGCATGCGAAGTAAAACAATACAGCATTGTCTGTGCAAGATATTGCGGATACATTGAAATTCTATCTAAGAATAAACCATCTTTTATTTTTCATTGATTGTAGTTTCCTTTAGTCATTTTTACATTGTATACTTCTATCATTTAGAAGTCCGTGCAATCAGCTGAATGCCTCGATCGGAAAGCAACCGACCGTAACTTTCTCGGCCGGTATATATACCCCAGTGACAGTTGAGTAGTCATGGAAACTAATATGGCGACCAAATGCTTTTATGAATTCATGTCAGCTTTAATCGTAAAGTACAACAAAACAAAAACTTGAGTTAATGAAAAAACCCTAATGTTACTCACCAGTCATGTTAGTAACAGGTAAATGCAAAATCTTGAACCAAACGTGACGAGAGTTACTTAATATGTTTGACCTTAAATATTTTGACGAGGCCATAGTACCCTCCAATCCACAGAACGTCCCTGAATACGGCAATAGAGAACGGGTACACGAGCCCTTCCTTCTTAGTAATCAAATGGCGGAGGAACTTGCCGTCCTGATCCAGGATGTGAATAGCGTGACTAGCGCTGTCCGCCACCAGGATGTGGCTCTCCGCATCACAACACACGCCGTTAGGTTTGAAGTCCTTTTTCCCGCTCTTTCCATCGTATATGAACCTGAGGCGTCCATCCTCGTTCAGGACGCACAGTCTGCCGGTGTGTGAGCTGGTGTGGTCGGCCACTATCAGGTCCTTCTGACTAGAGAGCGCCATCCGGTAGGGTTTGGTGAAGAGCGGAGTCCGTCCGTCCTCCTCGAACTGATACGTAGCGGTCACCTGACCCGTCAGCGTCATCCTCTGCACGACGCGCGTGCTCGAACGAGAACGCGAGTTGGACAGGTTGTCTACCAGAGACAGCAATACTTCTCCATTGGAAGATTTACACACGCACAGTGGTATCAGGGGTTTCGTGCTAAAGAGAATGTTTATGTTGTTTGGGCTCACGGTTCGAACGGTTTTATCCGTGCACGCATGCACGTGCGTGCCGTCATCACCAATGAAGAAGTCACGTGAGTAGGCCCCGAGTTCCATCATCTGTTTGACTTCTCCGTTCACCGTAACTTCCTTGTTTTGACGAGAGTTGTCACTATAGAGCCAAGCGTTGTTAACAGAGATGGGAACCATAGCAGTAATGGCTTCCGATCCGTTCGTGAATATTCCAATTTCTTTCACGTGAAACTTGTTCTCTGGTTCCTCCACTCTGTACTTCATCAACATCTTCTGATCATAATCACTGGTGTCTATTTGTCCGAACATAGACTCCAACTGCTCCGTCCGCACTTCTCCTTTCTGGAATTTCAGCATATTGCCTTCATCCGGACAGTCCAATAGCTTTGTTTTGCCGAGCAGAGCATTATATTTCTGGACCATAGTGACCAATTCGGCATCCGTGAAATCCCCCGAATTATTTTCCACGATCGATGTGAAACTCTTGAGGTCAGCGGCATGAGTTTTCAGCTCCGAAATTTTTGTCTTCTGCAGTTTCGCAAGATGTCGGCACTTGGACAGGAGTTTCTGAGCCACCTGGGTGACGGCCATTATCAGCTTGTGTTCCTGTTCCTTGATGACCTGTATGCGCCTCGCTGTGGCTTCGTTAATGGAGGAGATGGCCTCCCGGATCTTGGGGAGCTGGGAGTCCCTGATGACGCGACACTTGGCCTGTAGAACACTCCGCTGATGTCTGATGTATTTGGGCAAAGCCTCGACTTCGTGGTGCTGATGGTCGTTGTTGGAGCAGACGAAACAGATCGGCTTGATGCAGCTCTTACACATCAGAATTAGGTCCTCGTCGTGGTGAATGTAGCAGTTCTTGAGGTGGGTAGGTTCACCGCGAAACGTGGTACCCCTGGACGGGATGTAGGACCCCCGGGACAGACGGCTGGAGGTGGAAACCGTCGTCCGTACGGACATTCGACTGGTGGCTCTGTCCATGTTGTTGTATGGCGACCGACTGGGTCTCCAGGCCCCGTGCGTGTGGCGCAGCGGTCTGCAGTATTCTGCTTGACTGAGTCACTAAACAATCTACGATCGCTTTGTTTTAAGATATCCAATACACAAAGAACATGACAGGGGGATTTAAATTAAACATGCCTAATCTCCTGAGTGAAAACCAAACTTTGATCTAAATTCGTGTTAATCTGATCTAGTCTTACCATTTCATGCAATCGTCTTTTGGAATGTTCTGTGGATTTTCGAACACATCATTCAAATACCCCTGGTAACCGTATGCATGTTGTTCTTCAACAACAGTCACGCTAAGGACGTTTTATATATGCAAAGAGATCCTTGTAATTAATACGAAAGAGCTTTATTAATTAATGTCTTTCATTGAGGATTTACAGATAATAGCAGGTAGAATAGATCAGGCATTTGGTCTTTAGATATGGAGAACAATTGCTACATGATAATCGTATATATCATCGAGGGAGAGGGAGTTTTATTATTCTGATTGTTTCTTCGTCATTGCTTGGATAGCTATCCGTGGGTCCAACCCGTGTTACCAACGCATTGGTTTAAAAATCGGCTACTCTCGATCGATCAATTGATCAGTATCGATTAGATAGATAGATAGATAGATAGATAGATAGATAGATAGATGGAAGGACGGAGAACCATTATCTACTAAACGTATATTCTGGAAAGCTGTTGGCCAAGTTTTTTACTTTTACAAAAATCCTTGTTTAAATGTTTGATTTTAAGTCATTAAAAAGTGATCAAATTAAGAGCCACTGTTTGACAGACTTTCACCTGTGCCACTAATCCCCATTGTCTTTGTGTTGATATGGAGTCTGACCCCATTGCACGCATGATGTAAGAATGGCACTAATTACATCAACCACCAACAGATGCTGAAATTTTAAACACCTGGAGAACTCGAGATTTATTAGCCCTGAGTAGAAACAAAGTCAAAAAAATGAACTAATTCCGGGTTAATGCCGCCGCCTTGCCAGGTGTTGATTTTAGATGATGTCAGAGTTCGGAGTAGTTCCAATGCTAACAACCCAAATGATGAAATAAGCCTGCGATTTCGATTCTCAATATAAATGTATTGCATTCTTTCATACCAAGCTAAGAAACGGGAGATTTCTGTCAGCTTTTCAACATTCCACAAAAAATTAACATTTTCCACAAGAGTTGATGTTCATCAAAATTATAGTTTTGGATTTTATTATTGTTGGGTTGTGTTGTCGTCTCTGGCGCCGGTTGTACATTTCTCTCCTGTAGACATCTGAACAGTTCTTGGATTGAAAGGCGCGCATTTGATTATGTTTGATAAGTGGGGTTATATCATATCGATTGATTTGGTAGTCGTTTGTAAGGTACACGAGTTTTGTTGATGGATCGTTTAATGTTAATAACGCGGGCACCTGCCTCGGTACACGCCATAGAGTATGCCCTCGGTACAGAGCCTGTACAGATACTCCTGTTCTGTTTTTGGTGCATGATTTCCCATCACTCAAAGTATGCAGGTTATTCAGCATTCAATCAAAACGAATATTATATGTTGACTTGTAGTTTCAGATCAAAACTTGCGAAGGTGCACTTAAAATGATTTGGTTTGTATTGACGTAAAAATGTCAGTTTTCTTGGGGAAAATATTTAATTGTTGGTTGATAATATTAAATGTCATAGACTTTCATTACATATCATGAAGTAAGTCCCTTCGCACTGTCTTCAGAATAATTTGTTTGTACAAAAGAAACAAAATCCATTCGAATGAAGATCCATTGATAAGTGCACTGTTTGTATTCATGTTATGTTTCTTCTTACTTAAAAAAACAACACATTGTGCAGCCAGAGTTATAGTTGTGTGAGGAAAGAAAGGCAAAAATGCTTTTTTTTTCAGTATCAATAATAAATTCAATAATTTTTATGTTCATATAAATTTATCAAAATATATGAGGGAGAGAGAGAGAGAGAGTATTAATATTGAACTAAATTGCGTAATATAAATTATCAGAAAATGTGATCCAACATTTGTACATAGAATCGCATATAAAATGGAAATGAGACGCGTTTGAATTTCAATAAAAATCTATAACAACATATTTCAGAAAATATATGTCATTTCTATTTTAGAATTATTTTAAAAACCAAGATATTGGATGTGTTTTTTAAATTTATTATTTTATTTATTTATTTACATTTTGATGTTTGGTTAGCACTGTTTTTCATTGTCTAAGAGACTATCCGGGGAGAATGATATTAAATACGATAGGAACCTTCCTGTAAAGAAAACAGTACCGCCCGAGGATCGGACGCACGTGGTCTATTTTAGACCACGTTTTAAATTTGAAATTTAAAACCTTTAATACATTTTCATGAAAATCTGCTTTGTAAAGGAACATGTCCTGGAGTAATTTCTTCCTTAACGAGAAAGATATGAAACCGATATCAAGATTTCGTCAATTTTAATGAATTGTCGCGCCCCTGTGCAAAGAAGTTGGTTGATTGATGAGGCAGACGGGCTATGGTTACAGGAAACCATCACAAAACATTCCGTGTTAACGGGAATATAGGGTCAGTCGGGGTATCCATCCCCCATAACACCTGATCTCCAAGCACTAAGCGATGCTTGTATACTCTATCTAAATTGATGTTGTTTTGTAGGCAGTAAAATAGATAGCTGGAGGTTGTCTCAGGCCGTCCGTTGTTTCTCAAATGTTAATGGTATAATAGGGAGGGGTATAAGCCTCATCGACAGATCAATCGCCCTGACACCTTTATCGGGGGGAATAAATTTATCTGATCCCCCCAAAATAAACTGGGCAAACCATCCAACAACAGCTTAATTCACTTGTTTGTCCTTTCAGTATTATTCACCAACCTGTAACTAACAGTGAGTTTTTGTTTTTTCTTGAGAATTGATTTATTAGTGGTGATAGAAAGGGGCGGATCGAGCAGATTCTCAGATTAGAAGGCGCGTAAATTGAATGTCTTATCAAAGGGATTTATCAGAAACATATCCTAAAACGAGCTCCCCTCGGCAATTTGACAAATTCAGAGTTTGTGTTATTTCTCCTGTTTCTACGTTCCTGGTCAGACTCCCGGGGCTATACAGAGAACAGTCGCTCCCCTGCCGCGTTAAGCACATTACTGATACGGCCGGGGGGCTCAGGTATCCCCTAAACGTGTCATCACCCATCAAACCATCCATACAGCTTCTCCCGGAACTATCTCCTAGTCTGAACTCTACTCCCGCGATTCTACCGGGCAGGAAGTATAATGTTTTTGCTAACCAGCACGTCCATGACTTCATTATAATTGCGAGGATTGCCCCGGCTTTCTCTATCGCTTCCCTGTCCATGACTTCATTATGATTGCGAGCCCGCTAACCAGCACGCCCATGACTTCATTTGCCCCGGTTTTCTCTATCGAGGATTGCCCCGGCTTTTTTTTATCGCTTCCCGATCACTGCTGTTTTATTGGTGTTCCTTGAAGAAAGAAATCCCAACTTTGTTAAATACAGCTTTCAATTAGCTTCATTAATTTGGCGCATAATTGCTCTCAAGAACATTTAAATACCTGACAATTATACACGATCAAGTGCACGTTTCTTTAGTAGCATCTGTACCGATTATCAAAGATGGATGGGAAACTGTTTGAAATCATAACTTCAATATTATATAATTCCAGTATATCAGGCACCATTGTAGTTTTATTGGAAGCAACCTGAACGACCCATCACCGCCTGGGTCTTTATGGATTCCTTCACATAATACCTATACATCTCGGAAAGTATGTGATACGTTTACGATTCATGTGTGTGCTCAAATTGTTATGATATTCAGATGGGAACAATTGAATATCCAAAAGAGTTTAAAAAAAATTATGGTATTAAAAATAAATTTACCCTTTTCATTTAAGAAAAATGCGAAAACTACTGATCTTAAATACTAGTATACGGATACAAAAACAACCTGCACTGTTTGATGTACATGTATATATTTTTTAACTTCAAGATAAAGGATCATCGCTGATCATCGTTGAACTAACATTGCCGCAAAGATTCTTCGAAATATTGTAATTGAATTTAACACCCCCCCCCCCCGATATTTTAGACAAACTGTTAATTTTAAAATTCTTAACCTTTATAAATTCAATGCTCTTAAATTTAGTTATCATAAAGCACAGGCCCAGTGGAATGTTACATATGTAGATCAAATATATTTTGTTCATCTTGCTATCGTTTGTTTTTCTCATAATACATGTGCATTCTAAGAAGTGGTCACAAACACAACTACAATTAGAATGTGTGCATACAAGAAAAGATTAAACACACTGAAAAGCAGATCTCTTTATTCATTTTGATATATTAGATGTGCATGATTAAAACACTAATATCATGATGCAATGTATATGCATGTATTTATGATACTGGTTTGCCTTGCAATGTTACACCTTACGATAAGCATCTCCTGTTTCTTTATGATAAAAAGCATTTCTTTTAAATTCCTCTTAAACCATTAACAAGCAGCTGTATGTACCTTTGGTAATAACCAAATACGAACAGTATTTCACAAATCCTATTCATATCAAGATGGCAGAGGGAAAAAAAACTATTAACTGTCATATTTTAATCACTATTTCCATTCAAGTTTGAGAAATAAGTTTTTGACTCAAAGTCGCACTTGATTTCACTTCCGTTTACGCCGGATCGTACCCCTCGCTTCCGTTTCAAAGAATTGGCGGGTGAAAAACTACTCACTGTCATCATTCGCTCAAATGTGTGCTTCACTTTGAAGCCACAAATCAATGCTTTTAAGGTTTCTCTGAACCTGGCGCTCAGCGCTACATAGATCCAAAAGTTACAGTGATAGCTCAACAACAGTACAAAGTTCTGTAGAATGGCTATCGAATAGTCGGTTTCAGTGTCTATGATGTAGTGGTCGGACAGGTTTTCGTACACTTTGATTCCGAAGACGATGCCGTTCGGAATCTCCACGATAAGGAAGATAATCATGATGATTACCACCATTAGCGTCGTCCGCTGTCGGTGCTGGAAGTCTCGTTTTGGACCCTCCGCTGCCGATGAGATGCAGCGCTGCAGAATCTTGCCATGTTTTAGTTTGTACGCCAGGACGAACGTCGTAATCAGCATCAAAAAGCACGGCAGAAACTGTACGAATATTCCACGGAAAGAGTTATTTACAATGGAGTATTCGTACAGTCTCTTCTCGAAGAAAGGATCCACTCTTACCCCGCAGACGACAGACGTTACATTGTTCTCTGTCACTTCAATTTTCTTATAATTGTTCATAAAAAACAACGGAAGAAAAAACATCACAGACAATAGATAAGCCAAGAGGGTCATGAAGGCCGACTTCTTCATTGTCCACAATCTTGGTCCCCAGAACGGTTTGACGACAATGATGCATCGCTGTACGCCAAGCGTTGTAGTGAGCCAGACTGACGTCGCGTGAAACGTCACCGCTAAATATAAAGCGTAGTCATGAAACACACACAGCGGATACTGGACCGGGACTGTGTAGTCGCTTTTGACTCCATAAAAATAGAGGTGTACCAAACACCACAAAAAAGCGGAGAGGGTATCCGAACACGCCAATCCCGCAAGAAAAAGCGTTGTCACTGAACGCATCTTCTTTTTCAAGAAAACACAGATTACGAGAACGTTTGACACCAGCGTCAGTACAGTGATAATAGGAACCAAAACGCCATACACAGGGAAGGCTAGATTCTTCGGGAAGGGGATGATCAAATAGGGCACAAAGGTTTCGTTGGAGAGGTAGTCCTCAGGAAAATCCAGCGTCATGGACTGTAGAATCGTCTGGTTGTTCATGGCGCGCTGGTCCCCACTGCTATTGCTAACGGTGGTCTCCGATAGGTATTCAGACATTACTGAAAACTGGAAATTAAAAGAAAAAGATAAATAGCGAGTCACTGAGTGCCTTGGTACGATCAGATAATCATAAAAATAAATACGGCCGGCATACCCTTACGGATACCCATAGCAGGTCAGAAAACTCCTTTCTTTTCCTCTTTTTCCCCCATATAAAAAGTTTTTTGTTTAATAAACTCAAACAGATCTTTCAGATAGAATGAAATTCAAAATTGACCATCAATCAAAATTTGATTCTGAAATACTGGTACAAAATATAAAACCAAAAATAGACACAAAGCATAATTGTAAGATTGAAAAGAGATTTTTTAATGAAATTTTTAAGTAAAAAAATCACGCAACTTACTTTGACGTCCGAGGCGAATATATAAATGCGATTGTAGCTTTCCTTGGAATTCAGTTAAAATTCCTTCAAACTTCAGAGAACGCGCAAATCCGAATTTTAAAATCCTGAAGACGAAATTAAAAAAACGAGTTTACACTGAGTGAGTTCTAATAAAAGTCGACATCATTTTGACATAAAGTAGGGCCGTGTAATGAGTTGCTGGTAGGAATACTGGAGGCTTAGCGCAGAGGCCGTTGTATGAGTGTTCAATAACCAATCGCCGTCTGAATCTGCCCCTGCACAGCGCCCAGACACAAACAACGAATCGCCGCAACCACTACAAAGCAATGCTCGACGTTTTCTGAAATAAACAGATATTAATTTATGAGAGAATTGTTCCTCTGTTGACGACATTCGAATATTTTGAGAAGTCTTTGATTTTCCGTTTGCCTAAATATGAATAAGAATCTAACATTATATTAAAGTATCACTTTAAAATACATGTATATGTGCGTCAATGAACCAGGGTTGGTAAATGAAAAAAAAGTGGGAAGTGTTCACCAAGGGTGCTTTGATCCTAACTACGCCCCGTTTGTTTACCACATTCAGAGGGTGAATTATATTAATATAGATGTTGATGTCGTAAACAAAAACACTCGAGGAATACCCTGGGGCGCACCCCAATAAACCACGGGGACATACCGGATATTGCGTACCACGTAATAACGGCACAAATATAAGAAACCGGGGGCTACAGCTAATCCAGGAAATTACGGTTTAATTACGCGTAATTTTCATACCAAGACCATTTCCGCGGAACTCTGTTTTGTATCACCAGTCCAATTTTCAAAATCTACTAATATAATTGAATCCTAAACGTTTCGCGATGGATATGATTATATACATTAGACAGTAAAATAAGTAAATCGCCTTAAAATGTTTTAATTTCCAATTATAAGTAAAAAGATCTTTGGAACTGTACTTCCCTAGTAAAATGATCACCGAGAAAAAAGGAGCAATTTTTCCCTCTTCATCTTTCGCTATAATTAAAAATGACAAAACATTTAGTTTACGAATTAACGAATTAGCAGATCATGCTTTTGTTGTATAGGAAGATGGTTAAGGGCTTGGAGACAACAGTGAAGGAAGAAATTTGATGGAGGAGCGATTCGTAGGCGCGCGATTAAAGAAATAATTGCATGATTAGCGAATGACGGTCATGAAAAGTTCATGAAGCGCTCGGCTTAAAATATTTTAAGGTTGATATATCTTTTAACATTTATATCAAAGTAAATAGTAGATAACTTAACGAGAGCCCTGAGAGTTTACATGAATAAACAGTGTTCATTTGTAATCAATGTCTTTTGAAGGCTGTTGATGTGTGTGATGATCAGCCGTGACATGGGTTCCTCAAACACGAGATGTCTTTGAACCAATGACCCAATAAAATGTATTCAACCTTAACGAAAACTTAATTTATATCAACGGTAAACGCTTTCTTACCGAATGCTCATATTCATCGGTTATATCAGAAAAAAATACTTTGTTCGTTTTGAGAGGATTTATAGGTAATATATGATCAAAGCTGACAATGAAAAAAATATTACAGCAGAATGTTCATAATGTGTGTCCGTATACGTATACACAAAGCTCTACCAATTCTTAGCTTCTCCTTGTTCTTAAATAAATTACAAATAATTACCACTCCCTATCCTGATACAATTTACAAATACTGACTACTCCATGCCCTCAGATAAATTGTAAATACTCACTACTCCCTGTCCTCACTACTCCATGCCCTCAGATAAATTGCAAATACATATACTCACTACTCCCTGTCCTCAGATACATTACAAATTCTAACCACTCCTTCACTAGTAGTGTAATAATAGTGAAGTAACAAATACTCACTACTCCCTGTCCTCAGAAAAAAATACAAATACTCACTACTCAATGTCCTCAGATAAATTACAAATACTCACTACTCGATGTCCTCATATAAATTACAAATACTTACCACTACCTGTCCTCAGATAAATTACAAATACTCACTAATCCATGCAATTAGATAAATCACAAATTCTAACTACTCCTTCAGTAATAGTGTAATAACAGTGTATTAACAAATGCTTACTACTCCCTCTCCTCAGAAAAAAATTACAAATACTCACTACTCAATGTCCTCAGATAAATTACAAATACGGACTACTCCAAACACTCAGATAAATTACAAATACTTGCAACTCCATGTCCTAATATTAATTACAAACACAACTATCTGTCCTCAGATAAATTACAAATACTCACTACTCCATATCCTTAGATAAGTTACAAATACTCCCTATTCCATGACTTCAGATAAATTACAAATATTTGCTACTTTCTGTTTTCGGGTAAATTGCAAATGCTTACATCTTTTGCAATTTAATAATTTTAAAATAAGTTACATATAATTTCAACTACTTGTCACTAGGTTGAATTTTTATCAAATTATTACATCTTAGAATCAGAAACACAATTAACCACTGCCCTCAGATCATATGAAATAATCTACTCGCGCGATCGCTGTCCGCGGGTCAATTTACAAAATGCTCTTAATTTTTTGCTTTTTAAAAATAGATAGTAGTCAGAGACTCTTTTTCTTCCGATATATTTCAAATGACGCCTTTAAAAATGAAGTAACGATAATGGGTATACCATCCTACCTATAATGAATTCACTGGTGTTGGATTCACTGACGTTGGTCAAATCAACAGGTGAGAATTGTACGAAACATAAACCTGTCTGTAATCAAATTTTCGTAGTAAAAAGAAATAATCTTAATGCAAAAACTAATGAGTAATTCATTTGAACCCTGTGTGTGGTATGACATCAACATGAAATAACAGACACCGAGGATAAGAAAAATATATGCACTGAAAAACAATGTCGGTTCATAAAGGAAGCGCTCTTGTCATATTTACGTTAATTAACCGCTCTGCAGTATAAATAGGATGGAAAGATTAGACTCTACAAACAAATTACCGAGATGCACATGATAAAACAGAGGCATATTTTAAAGAAAGTCGGCATATCGATTTCGTACAATTTCTTTTTCTTATCAAATTAAAAGAGAAGTAATTCAGCGTTATAGTTTTCCAGCTCGGACGCCATCTTGCGCCGGTTCCCCGGACCGCTCCAGACACTGAGATTTTGCTGTCGTCATTGAAATGGAACCTGATTTCATTACCGATGACTAAATGTTCTAATTCGATTGTGTTGGATTTATATATCTTATTGTTCTGATATTTTTCTCTGTGGTTTCAATCACGTAATGAGCCCTGATTTCTTTTATTAAGGGAAATGTCCGAGACAAGAACTTCAGATTCATCAGAACCTATGCAAGAACTTCACCAAGAAACCAATAGTTCGCCATCATGGTAATTCTCTGTCTGTATAGAACATACACCAAAAATTTATTTTTCATTTTTTTTTTATTCAGAGAAAAGAATTTGGCCTTATCAATTGATACTCTAGAAACCAGTTTGCCAAAGAGAAATTATAACACGTACATGCAGCAACCCTTGGTTATGTATGCAAACTATGTGCCTGTTAATTCCAACTCTGAATCAAGGTTATAACACCATTGACCCAGTTAAGTTCAACCGGATGGTATTATTTCATAGGGATAACAGCGCATCTTAGTTAATTACATAATGCATTTATTTTTTCAAGTTCAGTGCCTTGGGGCCAAGAAACAAACAGCAGGTGCGATAGATTTTGTCCGATTTTGTTTGGATGAGGCGTAATAGAGGCAGCGGAAGCTGCAACATTGCAGGGGTTGTTACACATAAAGAATTAGTTAATGATTTGGGATTTGACAGAACGTTCCGTTTAGTGGTAGTACCCTGACCAAGAGTTATCCTTAGAATTTTGTTTATGACTTCGTAGCACGGTTGCTGACAAATTCCATTCGAAGAAAATTGTTGAATTATGAAAGCCTGCTGAGAATCGACGTAATGAGGTCGCATCGTTTTAACTATCCACAGGATTAAATTAATGTGTGAATCCAGACGAACTCACAAAGCCACTGCGTGATAAAAGGATTACATCTCGCGCAAATCTCGTGGCGAGAAAAAATTTTTGCATAGCAGATATCGCAATTTTGTAAAATTAATCATAATTTCCTAAATTCTTGGTAAAAAAAATCTGTAGATCTGCGGACTAATGGTTTCACCAGCAAACGGTAGATATCTGTTATCGTGTTTTTATTGTTTTCACATCCGAGTAAATTCGAGCGCACGTCACGCGATCAGGGCTAAAATGTTGCCTTATAACAGTCTTCGTTGACATAAAGAATATCAGGACAGCCTGTCAGTTTCTGCAGTCCTGTGATTTATCGAAAAAACAAATTTCATTAATATATCTAAGATTCAACCTTGTATTGAACAATGCTGCTCCGATTGGCGGATTCTCCTGCATTAAGGCATTACATCGTCTACCGAATCCGCCAATTGTTTGCTTATTGAATGACACAGTGTCTTAAACCCAATAAATTGTGTAATTAGAGAATAGTAATATGCCGATCTATTGCCTGCAAGAATGGAATTTGTTTTCTTCTTGGTTCGATAATCTCAAATAATTTTGTGAGATTCGGCCGGAAGATGTAAACAGACTGCAGCAGGTTTTAGACAGGGTGAAGATCATTCATTTCTGCTGTTAATTGATACAAGATATATACAATGCTCTGATATTCATCAATATCTAGTGTTTATCGCAAGTAGACTTACTCTAAATATTTGCTAGAAATAGTTTGCTAAACAACATTTTGGGTGGTTTTTCTGGAATGTTCGAACACAATTTTGTAAGTCAAGAAGTTTGCAAGGATAAATGCATAAAAATAGATGTACATGTTTCCACAAAAGAAGGCAAATATTTCGACTAATTCGTTTTTTTTTTTTGGCGATAGTGTAATTGACGGACACTAGCTGGTGAATTTTTGTGCATGTTTCAGGTGTTCAGTGTCCAGATTTCGAACACGTGTTAGATAGACCTATAGAGGTTATAGTCTTACTAAAAACTTGATCTGTTTGGAGTGTAATTACACTTCCAGTCTTTCCACCACTGTTTGTTATTCTAAATCAACAATGTTTACAGAATGATTGATACGTGATAGCAATTTTCAGAAATCGCTTCATCTTTTTCGGAGTTCACTAAACCCTGCCCCTTATTGTATACAGAAGTGATAAATGTGACCTACACTGAACTTCAAAAACCCATGTTTCGGTCATTTATAAGCAACCGAGCCGTGTGATGCCATTTGATGGTGACCGGTGTACGTCTACATAGGCGGAACGAACGCACCCGACAGGAAGTGAGCTTTCTGTTATACTGCTCGCAATAAGATAAGGCGGAAGATCACGATAATGAAAACAGCAATATCAAATAAGATAAAGCAGATTTATGAAATCTTCCCTCTGCAAGTTATCTCTATTGCAGTCGTGGGTGTTTTCTGTGCATTACAATGAATGCAACGCGCATAGCACGAATGAGTGAAAATTTTCCCCACAGTGTCAAAAATCCGTGCACGATGTTGATTGTAGAGAAAATTTTAAAATTTCAAAATTGAAGTAAATTTTAAACATTCTTTTCCATATTAATGAATTTTTTTAAAGATAATATTCTAACTAAAACTGACATGAGCGACGCCATATCAATATAAGAACCCTGAGCAGAAAAGTACATATATCATCTGGAATTACCTTATTTCTGATAAACTAGAAATAAACTTTTCATCAACATTCTACGGTTGTATGCTTCTTTCCGCAGAGGCTATTCTTATTTCATCGCACAAGTTACTCAAAATGCAAGGATTAAATTATTATGCTGTTAATAATCGTACACACATATCGGGAATAAGGGCTCATAAAAAATATACTTACTAATCTGTAGTAGGGAGGAGACTTGTAAATCCGTCGACTCCAGCTCTCGCCCTAGCTACTGAATTTTAAAAAAGAAGATTATCCCAGCATGCGTCTCATCTTGTGACGCCGTATGTACCCTCCCTTTGTAGCTGCCCAATGGCCGGATTTGTGCGATGGCTCGAGTTTGTTTTTTTCTTATCACCAATAATCGCTTCAGTGTTATGTCATTAAATGATTGAAGGAATACAGGAAAATTGTTTAATATTTCAAAAAGTACACCTGTTCTTGTGTGTGTCAATTGTTGGGTGATCTCTGGCGACGGCGCACGTCGACACGAGATCTGACTGTTACACCGATGTTAGCGCTACATTGACAAGAAATTTGCACTTTTCGTGTGAGATCTGACAATTGGGAAAAAAAACTATACCCCTACCAGTTCACAATTGTCTCCTGTTGTTAAAGATCTTACGCCAAAATCCAGATCAGCTGAAAGATTTGTATATATGTTATATATTTAACAGGGCAAAACAATTAACGTGTACTTGGCCAGGAGGGGATAATGATATAAATGTCTTCCTTTGTGTAAATTAAACCCCGTTAATATACAGACTGTTTCCTTGGAGTCTTTCATCTTGAATTCCTGTACTAAGGCAGAGAACGGCGGAGCGCCCCGACAAAGCCCGGATGAGGCGTTAATCTATTGGCGCTAAAACTCATTATCAATTGCGCCATGGATCAACCAAATCTCCAAAAGAAATCAAATTTCTTCGGATTTATCATTTGCTCCATGCTCATGCAGCTTTCAGAAATTAAACAGTTGATAGAAGACTTTCTTTAAAGTTCAATATTTAATTCAGAAAATTATCTCCGTCAGACAGATAGCCGGGGAGTCGCAAAATGTGTCTTCGTTAATGAAGTCAGAAAGATAGAAAAAGAAGAATTGCTCGCACAAAGAATCTGGATATAGAATGTATAAATTGTACGGAGCCCTTTAACAGATAAATCGCCGAGTAGTTCGCTTCCATGAAAAAAAAACCGCGTCTATATATCAAAATAAACATTAAACAGAGAGAGAGAGAGAGAGAGAGAGAGAGAGAGAGAGAGAGAGAGAGAGAGAGAGAGAGTTGTGTAGGGTAAAATTCTTCACCTTTCTCTCCTACTAGTATCATATGTAAGGGTTCGGTAATCTAATACAATTTATTTACTATATACATAGCAGTTGTGTATTCCCGATAAAACAAGACGGAAATACAATTCCGATGTTGTACTGTAAGAAGTCTTTGTTTTCTAGTGAAATTATTACAATTGGAAAATATTACTTATGTATTTCACACGTAAAAAAAAAAAAAATTAAAATTAATATGGCAATTCGCCTACATCCCAATCATCAGTACATGGAACTTAGAGTCTAAGAGGGCTGGATGGCCGTGACCATTTTTGAAACAATATAGATCTCCTAAAAAAGAAGAGCTCTGTATAAAGATATTGGAAAACATTCAAACTTTAAAGTTAACTTTTATCGATTTTTTTCTTTTACTAAATAATAGTTATTAGCTTAACAAACCATTCTTTGAAATTTGAGATGGATCTGATGGTTAATTTTGTTGACCACCCAGCCTCCTTAAGCCGATTTAATTAATATATTTTCATAAGAAATTTTGTTTTCATTAACTTTGACGCAAATTGAGCGTGAATGTCAATATGTGTGAGTGACGCAGCGTTTGGATAACGAGATGAAGAAATTTGGAATGAACCAATGTTCATATCAATCGATTTCTTTAAAAAGAAATCAACAAAGAGTAAACTTCAAAAATGTGAAAAATGCATAATTTCAGGATATGAATATTCATTGGTATTCAACTGAACAATTACAGAGGAAAATATATAGTGGGTCTTTTTTTTTTTTTTTTACAAATGTCTTATTGGTGGAGGTTTATTTTTCCCGTTATTGATTCGATTACTAGTAATAATTGATCTCACTAGTTCGATCCGGTTTTTATTAATAATACGTGGGGTCAAAGTAGGGCAATATGGGGCTTTTACAAAGAAATCCAAAGAAATTATACGGAAAAATATGTTGGGAAAAATATTAATAGATTTTTTTTCTGAAAGAAAGTAAAAGTTTTTAATTAGTGAAAAGGGTAGAAAAGCGAAGCAAGCATGAAGATATGTCAGATTTTTATATACGTTTCGAAAGGGGTGGCAATTTTAACATAAAAATGAACCCCATTGATTAAAATTGGGGTTGATACTTTTAAACTTGATATGAAACCAAGCAAGTACATTTTTTGTCAGATATAGTCATACTCAATAATCCTTTAGGTAGTCCGAAATATCTGACGTTTTCCTGGCTTTTTTAAACAATTTTGATACTTTACATGTCAAGTAAAGTATCAAAATTGTTTTAAAAACCAGGAAAACGTCATGCAGATATTTTGACTATCCTTTGGGTAGATGACAGAGGCGGAGCCAGCAATATGGGAAAAGGGGGGGTCCAATCGATAAATATCAAAACGTGTGAAATTCAGTGCTAGTTAAGGTGGTATGGGACACCTGTCGATATTAATGTGGATAAAAGTAAATGATAAACAAAATACTTTCACCGGTTTAGAATTTTTAAATTTTACAATTTGACCAAAAAAAATATTTTAAAAATTGTTGGAAAGGTAAAAATTATAAAAGCCCCAACGGATTCGAACTCATCACTTACATTCGTGATTAACGCTCTAACCCATTGCACTACGCTGTTAGGTAACAATTTTGGGAAAGAAAACATTTATAAGATTATACTTGATTTCATGGTTTATTTCGATAAGAAGTATGTCATAATATGAGGTGTCGTCCAATACAAACTTTACCTTTTATTCGTCAAAAAACCCAGACTTTTTTGACATTTCCCGTGGGTAAAATTCAACAAACATTTATCTCATCAATATCTATTTCAGCATCAGAGTGCACATACAATAATACCCACTGTTGAGCGTTTGGTTTTGGTTTTGGTGAGGATGATTTGAATAATTTCTAGCCTTAATTAATGAGTCTCCAGCAATGAGAACGCGCGTCTGTGCTTAATAGAAAAGGTCGCATAAGAAAAAATAATAATAAAATAAAATAATAATAATAATAATAATAATAATAATAATAATAATATTCAGCCAAACTCCGAGAAGTTATTATAGTAATGGAATTTTTTTGGTATCTTTCTTATCTCTTTGAAATTTCAATAATTCTGAAACAATTTTTAGTTTTGATAGTATATCAATTGACCTGTTAAATAAAGGTCTAAATGATCGGATATATAAAAAAGTGGGAATGGTTTAACTGCTAATTAGATGATACATGTGTTATACAACTTGTACAAGCAATTGCCGTCCCCGGGAACTTGATGTGATCGCTTAAATGTGTGCCCTACATCATCTTGTACCAGTGCAGATGCAAGATCATATTCAGGAAAGTTTTGAAAAAAAATGTACATTTTCATTATGATTAACATGTAAACCCTTTTCACGGTATTCTTGTAACAGAATTTCGATTATTGTAAACATTTAAACAATAAAATGTTTTTGGGTTTTTTTTTTGGTGTTTCATGAGGGTATGAAGATAGCTAGCATTGCCGATTTTTTTTTGTAATGCTGCCATGCACCTTCATAGCCCATATGAAAACCCAAGAAAGCATTTTATTTTATATTTAAATCTTCCTCTGAATCATTTAATAAATCACCCATAAAGAGTTTTCAAAAGTACGCAAATTATCAATATTGTCGACCAGAACGTAACACAGAAGGACCAGCTAATTTCTGCATATATCTGAAGGTTACTATAGTACATGTTTCTGCAATTACTTAGAGGTCTGGCTGTGGGGTCAGCCCGTTTTAGTCCGCGAAGTTCGTGCTCTAAATGTACCTTTAATTTTGATCGATCAAGAGATAATCCATGCAAAGGCAACACAAACATCATACGACGTAAAACATCTATTATAGCTACTTAAGTTATAACTGACATTTAATTGGCTAAACAATACATGTGCATTTAAAAGAAGTTTTTAAAAGTAAAACGAATGCGTGTACTCATATGCAAACGTCGTTTTACTCGATCGCGTGGATTTCTGGCTTGTCAGTTCAAATATCTATGAAGTACAATCGATTTTCTTAGAAAATGAAGAAGAAAATACCTAGTGAATATTAATAAAAATATGTGTAATTAGCAATACTGCCTTGTGTATTTTTTTTTAATTTTCCACATGCTTACTCAAATTAATAAACACCGGATGATTAAGAAGATTACTTTACTTCAATAAAATATCGATAGGGTTTTGTTTATAAGAAATAAATTACGGTCCGTTGTATGAACATCTTTTAAATAAGCGATTTCTAAAGCATTTATGTTAGATAATTAAAGTATTTACATTAAAGATGGAAAAAATTGCCTTTAAATTTGCATATTTAGTTTTTAAAAAATTCATATGTCCCAGAGAAAGGGGGGGGGTGTTCCAACCCCCGGATCCCCCGTCTGGATCCGCCAATGAATGACCACTATTAGGGCCGTCTGACTAAAGCCAGCCCCTTCTAATTCACTTCGTTGTAGTAGGGGCTGGCTTTAGTCAGACTGACTATTTGGGAATCGATATACAGCATGTGTTGAATCATGTTCAATCTTCTTTATTTCATAAGTTTCGACTACTGTATTCTTTTATACTCCAAAATATACATGTAATTCTATATTTTCTAACTTTATTCGATATAGCAGCGGCATTTTTAACATGTTTAATATGCGTTTTTAAAAACAAATGTTCTGTTTCGTATTATTTTCACCTCTTTATTTTTGCATCAACTGATTATAATTTATTCTTCACCATGTCTTAATCTATTAACAGATGTAGTCTTTGGGCAAACAAATAAAAAAAACCTCAATCTTAACCTCAATCTGCATAAATGATCAACATCGTGACTATTTTATCGATTTTGTTGATTACAAATCGTGTAACCGTGCCATGCGATAAATTGTATTTTGCAATCGCAAAAGATTTCGCGTTAACATTAGAAAAAACGTCGTTAACTACAGTTTATGGTTCGTAAATAAAAGTGTTCTTAATTTCTATAAACGTAGTTTTTCGACTTTCGGATAAAATGGACGTTGCCAATTAACGTCGGGATTGAAAATCAGACAATACGTAATAGATTCATGGTAATAAACATCGGGCTCAAGGTTTCACTCTTTAGTTTTATGTTACTTTTTGCGTTTTTATTTCGCTGTTTATTTGAATAAATAACGATGTCTCGTGCATTGCACCAAAGATCTATTCTCATTAGGGCCTTGAAAACCTCAAGTAAACAAAGTGAACAGCAATCAAAATATATGCACTCGGATTCCGGTGATCCAAGGTAGGACAGTGAATATGAACATTTCTTACAGGTTTCCCTTTGGTTCTCCCCACAGCGACAAGCTCTTATGAATAAACATGCATATTGCAGAGCAGTCCTTTTATGAAATATGAACCTTGCGATTCCTTCGTCCCTTTGTTTATTCTATAAGCTTTCTGGGCTTTTTACACTAACCTTGACTTTTAGTTTTAGAGTCAAGGTCGTGAATATTATACATCAGAATAATTTGATCAAATATATTATATTATGAATTCCTGATTAAATATTTTGGCTATCACACAGCACATCATATTTTTAATTTGTGTAATTTGCATTTTTAATAGATCAAAGTCAAGGTCAAATATTTTTGTGCTGTAAGTTGTGTACATGCAATAATGTAGTATTCTCAGATTTTGATACTGTTGACATTCAACCCCCCCCCCCCCCCCCCCCCCCCCCAAAAAAAATAAAAAATGATAATAGTAAATTGGAAAGGGCTCTATTTTGGCTTCCAGTTGTGCATAACCTGGTGAAAATAATATTGCTCTTTTTTAAATTCTTTACTTCATTTTAGAGAGAATTGGTTAGGGAATTTTTTATAGATCTGATTATTTGGCCATGAAGTGTATTATATTTATTTGAAGACACCAATGTAAAATATTAAAATTGACTCTCGGTTAATTAAAAATGTGATCTATTACTTCTTTGACATGAAATTATATTTTGTTGGATATCATTGAATTATAGTAAAAATTGTTGAAAGTATAAATTGTAAATATAAAAGTTTAAATTATATTAAGAATAGTAAGAATATAATAAGATTGTAACAGATAGAAATGAATTTTATTGTAATTGACATTGATCTGATTTTATTAACAGGTTTTACTCTCTAATCCAGCAGGGAAACTCCATGTTCCTGGATGAGCAGAGAAGAAGGTATCATCCCACTATAGTAATTGTCACACCCTCATAATCCGACAATTTAACTGTATTTGTATGATATAGTAGTTAATCTATATGATTAAAACAGGCTATTTCAATATTCTCTTTCCACTATTTGCTATGTAAGCATTTAAGAATGAAATATCATTTAAAAAGTTTTGGCAGTAATGTACTAGCTTTTTGTTACTAAAAGAAAGAAAACAGAAATTGCATTATTACAAAATGTCATAAAATTTTATGCTTATTGTTATTACAAAATTAGAAATAATATAAATGAATAGAAAAATTGTAATTGATGAAATGATGATGGAGTTTCATCAAAAGGCAATAATCATTTAATACCAATTTATTGCTGATTTTATTGCTGATTATAATCCAAAAATTGAATGTTCATTTAGATAAGATGTGTGACAATATATTTTATTGTCAAGACCTTTGTTAAAAAATTTACATACTTGAATAAATTTTACTAAATCCACAAAAATTAACCCCATGGATATAAATGACACCACATAAGTCTCAAATTGTATGTTTTTATGAATTTCATATTCTTTTTACATTCAAGTGGAATCCTATCTCACAAAATAACTGTGAATGGCGTTCGACTTCATTTTGAGACGACGGGAGACGGACCTCACACAGTTCTGCTCCTACCAGGAGCCCTCGGTAAGATGCAGGGCTGCGAGAGAACTTATGACAAAGTTGCAAATATTTACAGTGAATAGTCTTTAATGTTAAAAGTTTATACAATACCATATTTTCCCAACTCTTCAATCCATTTCATTATACATGTATTTTACTGGTCTTATGTTTTTACCAGAAAGTGTTTCTGTCTGCATGCCTCTGTTTGCAATAAAATCACTGTCAGTTATTATGGTAATATGAACTGTATTTACTCTGCTGACATACTATATCCCATGATGTCCATGAGCACTTCGTGGTACCAGTAAGTATGCCAGCAGAACACTTGCAGTAAATAAAACCATGGTCACTGGATATGGCTGTTTATTTTATAAAACCTTTTCAAAATTTTGATGGGAGCAGTTTTTTTATGGAGTTATGAATGCAACTTGACTTTTTCAGGAATATAAATATGTTTGCAAGCAAAGAGAGATAAATGTTTATCTGTTTGGTATCTAATGATGTGGGTTGTTTTATGTAGTATCTGGGTAGCTTAGAGAGAGGGTGTAAAATATTCTCATGATTTCTCTTCTGAGTAAACATGCAATTAATGAAAGATGATAAATTTCATTTTGTTACAAAGGATCCTCCAGAACAGATTTTTCTAAACAGCTGTCTGATTTTGACAAGAAGGAGTATACTCTGGTAGCCTTTGACCCAAGGGGATATGGTAAAAGTATTCCTCCAACAAGAACCTGGCCTCTGGAATTTCTGCAGCGTGATGCTGATGATGTTAACGGACTGTGTCAGGTAAGGTTCATCTAATTCAAACTCTCTCTCTCTCTCGCTCGCTCTCTCTTTCTCTCTCTCTCTTGCTCTTTCTCTCTCTCTCTGCTGTTTATTTTTTAATGAAAATTTTGAAGATTGTTCCATGTTGTTCTGACTTCTGATACATGACCTAAAAGTTACTAATAAGATACATTTATTGGAGTATGATAATATGCATAAATATTTGGTAGTAACTGTTATTTCATCTGTTTGTATCAGAAACTTGGACTGAAACAAGCCTCAGTGATGGGTTGGAGTGATGGTGGAATAACAGCAATGATTCTGGCTGCGAAAAATCCAGACCTGGTGAAAAACTTAATCATCTGGGGAGCCAATGCCTATATAACAGAGAATGACATGAAAATCTTCAACAGTAATTCATTTATTTTTAGAATACATATTGCTAGATAAAAACAAAAGTGAAATGAACCAAATTCACATGACTGATAACATATAAAAAGCTAACCATTTTGCACCTGAAACTTTTTTGAAGAGTTATTTTCCCTTGATGAAAAGAAGTAAATTTCATTTTTTTTCAAAATGTATGCAGTAAATTATTCACTTTATTTCATATTTCAATACAGAGAGAGTTTATGCATATATTCACTAAGAGATTTGTATGAAGTTCAAATTACTTTTTGTAATATCTTAGTAGAACATGCCCTTAGACTTCAATGTAAAACTCAAAGGGCAATTAATTAAACTTGCAATCATCAAAATTTTTAAAATTACTTTGGTGGAATATTATTATTTGATAACAACTTCAAAATGATACCAGGATTAAAAATATCAGACCATTTATATATTACGTACAAAATGTGGTCATAATTAAAATTGTAACTTTTGAAAAAAATCATCTTTAAATTGTACAGGTATTCGGGATATTGACACTTGGAGTGAGGCCATGAGAAGTCCATTCATGGCTCTCTATGGAGAGGAGTATTTTCGGAAGCAGTGGTCTAACTGGGTGGATGCTTACCAGGCATATTATGACAAACGAAGTGGTGAGTACCGGTACAAAGGGGAGTAACTCTTACAGATCAAGCAAGGTTATGAACTGCAAACCAATATGCACATGAGACTAACGGTATCTTATTTTACATTTTTTTTTTTACAACAGGTGATATATGTAAAGATGACTTAAAGAAAATAACAGCCAAAACTCTTATTATTCATGGAATTAAGGACCCATTGGTGCCCTTGGAACACCCAGACTACCTGCATCATAACATCAAAGGATCAAGGTACCAAGCTAGAAAGTCAGAGAAGACAAGATATAGGCATGAATTAAGATATTTCTTTATACCTGGATTTTTTCCCTTGTAGGTTGTATATGTTACCAGAAGGGAAACACAACCTTCATATCAGATACTACAGAGAATTTAACTTCTTGGTAGAAAACTTTTTGCGGTCATCCAACAAATCTCCAAGTCATCTGTAGCTATAACAAGAGCCACACCGTCAAAGAATACACGCCGACATCAACTGTGTTTATACAGGAACCATGCACCCTACATCTTATTTTTTAATTTTGTTTACACATTTTTCAGACACACCTGTAACTGACAGTACGTGTGTATTATTTTTAATTTGATTGATAAACTACTCTGTTAGTGTAGTCATATAATTAATTAAGGTAATTACAGGTAATTACTGGTAATCAAGCCTAATAAAAGTAGTAAATCTTCCCGACACATCTAGGCAGCCTGATGTTACAGTAAGTGCATGTACAGCTATTGTAACATAGTCTGGCTATTGTAGCATTACTAGCAGACTGCATATAGCTCTTGTATTAGCAGAGTACATATAACCACAACAGTACAAAAAGCTACAGCATAATATATTTTCAGGTAGCAACAGCATAGTTCAAATAGCTTTAAAATAGTACATAGTACTTTCGTAACAGCAGAGTACCACAACAGCAGTACAAAAAAGCTAAATAGTACATACCGGTTAGTTTATACAGCTAAAATCTAGTACATGTACATGTTTGTAAGACAACCCATACAGCACAGAATACTAAACAATAGGCTACAGCTTAGTACTGTACATATAGCTTGGCTCCTTTTCTTAGTCAAAAATTGCCATATATTATTTATTGTTATTTTGAAATAATGTGTCTGTAAATGTTAATTTACAAAAAATATACCGGTACGTTTTTATAATGGCTTTTCATAAGACCATCAAAGTTTGGAATGATTTTCTTCTGGCTTGTAATTAGTGAATTACCGGTAATTAGATTGAGTAGCAATATACATGTTGGGACAATGCATAACTTTAGTGCTTCCATATCCTGCAATTCCCCCCAACTTGCATATTATGCAATGCATAAAACCGCCATAATTATTTATGCAAGCCATAAGATGTTCGTGTGATTTGTATGTAAGGACCCTGGTTGGTTTAAAACCTTCTTGTTGAAATCATTTAAATGTACATCATTACATGCTTTTCAGTATATACCTGTAATTATTCGTATTTTGCTTTACTATCTTTGTTATACCAGCAAATTGTTTTTACCTGCATGTTTAAAATTGAATGTCTTGAAAACATGATGTATACTAGTTCAGAATAATAACTCAGACACTCCATCATGTGAGTCGGCCCAAATTTACCTATTGCTTTAATGTACTGGTAACTCCTGATAAATCTTCCGATTTGAAATTGCTTTTTGAATATTTTTGTAACAGTATGATAATAGCTAGTTTATTTAACTTATCAGACATAACAGGTATAAGTTTATTAAAAATTTAAGAGATGACAAGTCATGTATCCAGTTGATTTGTAAACTGGCCATTAAGCAGACGTTATTATTTTTACATGCATTAAGGATGACTTTACTTTCATTGCATGTTTATTAATTTTGATCGTGAGAAAATAATGATAAAAATTAAATTAAAATATGATTAAGATGTTTAATAATAAAGTTATTTAACATCGTCTTATTTCCTTTGATTTTTTGCACACAACATAGTACAACTTTGTCACTGATTTTTTGACCTTGACCTTCAGTATGGGGTTAACTTCACTATCTGTTCCCTACTATCATCTTCTTCAGCTTCAAATAAGCAGTGTCATATATATGGCACCAAATTCACAAAAAGGAGCTAAAAATAGTTTCACAGTTGATAAACTAGGTTTGTCGACTGTTAACTATAGTTCATGAATTGTAAGCTATATTTAATGATTTGTTCATGTAA
This sequence comes from Magallana nippona, assembly GCA_033439105.1. Lineage (NCBI taxonomy): Eukaryota > Metazoa > Mollusca > Bivalvia > Ostreida > Ostreidae > Magallana > Magallana nippona. The sequence continues at coordinate 6,532,334 of CM065922.1, forward strand.
AACCATATTTAACGGTTGTAAACTATAGTTTATGAATGCTACTTTATGTGTTTTTGTTTGTACATAAACATTAACGATAGATTTTGCTGATGAATATCAATTAAAATCTGTAAACTATGATTTACATTTGTTAACTGTGATTAAGAGTTGTTGATCATAGTTTCACATATCGTGAAACTGTAGGTTATTGATAAACTGTTTTGCAATCGCAAATGGTTGTTTTGGGTGTAAATTCTAGTTAACACTTCGATCTGTAACATAGATGATCGCGTTAACTATGGTTTACAGATGTGAAATAAATATTAACGTCGTTTACTATAGTTTTCTCTCCGTAAACTAGCAATAAACCTAGTTTATCGACTGTGAAACTCTGTTTAGCTCATTTTTGTGAATTTGGCGTGCCATACGTATACATGTAATAAAATCTAATGAATTTGGAAATAAAAAAATTAAAAAGATTAATACTTGTTTCTAATCAACATACCGGTATTTTACTCCTGTGCCAGACCAATGCAAAATTACAAGATCTATACATTTATTTTCATGTTCAGATAACTCCACTGGGCGTTTCCTTATCTGCTTATGGACATATTGCTAGTTTTGAGAGAGAGAGAGAGAGAGAGAGAGAGATATATATATATATATATATATATATATATATATATATATATATATATATATATATATATACACACACACACACACACACACACACACACACACACACACACCAAAGCGGTTGATGGTTATCATACTGGTCACAGTAACTCCGAGGACGAAACATCCTGATTGCATTGATCCCAAACGGTAATGTAGCGAATTGTGTGCACTCTGTAGATAAAGATTGGTAATTTATATCACGAGAAAAGAAATATAATCCATTCTTTTTTTAATACAAAACAGATGACATAATTTAATTCTGTTTTTACCTAAATGATTTTTTTTCTGCGAAGTGACCGGATGTTATTTTAACGCATGCGCGAATTGCTCACAACTTGGGTATCACCCAGAGAAAGTCAGCATTGACGTAATTTTACAAGATATTTAAGGTTTTAGAGAAGTCATGACATCACTCTTGATGCTTAGATGATGAAGCGTATCACGTTTAAGAGCGTGAAGCTGTCTTTACACCGTCGCAGGCGAAGTCCGACCGAAGAAGGGACAGGAACAGGGGATGGAGAATCAACATCTGAATCCAACAGCCCTGGTGCTCCGGAGCCGAACTCAGAGGTGAGGAAGAAGGAGAAGATAGGACTTCTGAAAAGTTTCAAGCGTCGTCTGACGACGAACCTCCGTCGGAAAAGTGATGACGGCCATGACAGCGACCACATCGAAGCCCACTATATGGCTGTGCCTTCAAAACGCGACTCAAAACGACACAAGAACAAATGGAAACCGCCTGATCACTCTTCCAAGTCAAACTCATCGTCTCATAGTTGTGATAGCCTAGATCTGAATATTACCTCAAACAGTTTTCAGAAGATGTGTGACATACAAAGTAACACTGACGCGTATGACGTGAACGTCAAAAAAGACAAAGCTAGCTGTAGGACGAAAGACATGGCTCGCTTTCAAGTGACAGATAAAATTAAGGCAGATCAGCTCACAAAAGCATGTGTTGTTAAAAATGGAAGTGTTAAGGAAGGTAACGTTTGTGTTGATAAGGTGACTCTTCCATACTTGGAGGGCAGAATTGAAGTAGCAAGGTCCCCAACATTTACTGACTGTGATGAAGAGCGAGAGGCGCCAAAAGTTTGGAATTTGACTCAAGAGTTGTTTCGGCTTTCAAAGTTTGGTTGGTACTGGGGTCCCATTACTCGTGTAGAAGCAGAAGATAAACTTGCCAATCAACAAAATGGTGCTTTCCTGGTTCGAGATAGTTCTGATGAACGATACTTGTTAAGCTTAAGTTTCAGATCTTATGGTCGGACTTGGCATACAAGGATTGAACACTGCAATGGAATGTTCAGCTTTTATGCTCAGCCTGAAACAGAAGGATATCCCTCCATTGTGGATTTAATTGAACACTCAATGAATGACTCACAGACGGGAATTTTTTGTTATTCCCGATCACGATCCCCTGGTGCTCCATCATTCCCTGTGCGGCTGACAAAACCTGTTTCAAGATTCACCCAAGTGCGCTCTCTACAGTATTTGTGTCGTTTTGTCATTCGCCAGTACACTCGCTATGACCACATTCAACAGCTTCCTCTTCCAAAGAAAATTAAAGGATGGATCGAAGAAAATCAGTACTAGATTAAGCATTGAAAATAAATCGAAATTAAGAATTTCCCGGTTGTCATATTTAAATGTCATTGTAAACATAAAGTTTGTAAGAAATATGTGCGAATATATTTGTTTAATGGAATTACCTCCCCTTATAAAATGAATGGCTCAATAATTGCCTTTTTTATATGTATTTATTATGCCATGTATTTTAATATATTTGACATCACAGAGTGTAAATTACAGGTGTTGCTTTCAGTTGTTGTGAGTGCATAATCAATGTCTTAAAATTGTTCACTTACTAGAGATTTGGATGTAAGATCATCTTATTTATATTTTTTCTCATTCAACATTTAAAGCTCTATACTCATTAGTTGTTACATTTAAAAGATCTGATTTTTGTGAATTGATAACACATAGCTTGTGTTTTTCTTTGATGTATGTAGATGGTTCTTAGATTACAACGAGTAACACTTTGTTCCATTGATAGATGGTACAATTTCTGGATGTCCCTCTACAATGTATTTGAATTGTATACAGGAATGGACAATTTGTTTGGTGTGGATAAGTACTTGAAGTGCACATATTAACATAATATATTAAACTTTTTAAGAATTAGACTGGATGAAGAATCTGTTTATGAAACCAAGACAAAATTTAGAAGATTAACAATCTAAATTGAACAGCTACATTGCATCCTTAGATGCAGATTTATTTGATGTGTGTATTTGAAAATTTTAACACTGTAATGTATTAATAAATACAGGTGAATCTCGATAACTCGAACTTCATGGGACCATGAATAAACTTCGAGAGATCAAGAGTTCGAGAGATCGAAAGTTTAAAAAAATCCGGAAATTTTTGTTCCCGTCATATTGGTTCTAAAATTATAGTAGCCGGAAGTTTATATTCATAACATGGAATGATAGTCTAACATGGTTTCATTTGTATTTTCTGCTACTTTACATCAAATTTAACAATACAGAAATTAGTTTTGTGTTTATTTATTGTTTTGTTAACTTATAATTTTTTAAAAAGTATTTTATGTTTTCTTGATCACAGAATAGTTTAAATAAAGACCGGTTTAATTTACCGTTAATTTCACAAGTTGTTGAAATTAATAGATCAGATACAAATTAACTATCTACCCTTTGAAGGAAGCAACGTGTAGTGTCACTTCCGTAATTAACCAATTAACACTACCACGCTAGCCCCAGGGGTTCACTCGATCATCCAGGTAAGGTCCACGCGGAGCTAATAATACGCTTGATCGGTCGCGTGTGTACACAGCGACCACTTCGAGTTATCAAGAGTCAAAAACAATGAAATATGTATAGCGGGACCCAGGTTTTACTTCGAGAGATCAAGAACTTCGAGAGATCGGAGTTCGAGAGATCAAGAGTAAATTTGCTTAGTTATATAGGGAAAAAAATCGGGACCGTGATTTCACTTCGAGAGATCAAGAACTTCGAGAGATCGAAGTTCGAGCCATCGAGTGTCACCTGTACAACTTTATTTGAAATACATATGTAGTAAAATGGCCTTTCGACAATTGTCATGAATAAGCTTTATCCCTCGATGCTTTATCAAAATGTTAGTTACACAAAATTTGTAGTATATTGTACATGTGCATGTATTTATTAATGTTATGTGGTGCAGTATACTGCAAATGAAAGTGCACCGTTATAAAACAAGTTAACTTTTGTGGACTTTTGACTACAGGCTATTCTTACATTTATTAATGTCTTTTTTTTTTGGTTTTGATGCAAAAGACAGCAATGATTTCTACACAAGAAGGCTTAATTCTAGCTTTAATTTTGATTGGAATTGCACTCTGCATTCCTGCAACATGGTTTTGTTTCTTCTTTTTATATGTAAATGTATTGGCATTTTTATTAATTTTTACACAGTTTGTAAGGGTTTTTTTTTTGCTACAAGAGTTACACAAGGTCATTTTTGCATATATCAAGATCTACAAGTTTTAAGGTAGATTGATTCTATGTAGGAGATGGGAATTTAGAGTATTAATGAGTTTGGGCATTTTCATGTATAACAGGCCTTTACATGTAGATCTCACCTAACCCAGTAGACGTTGGTATTGTAAAAAACAGTTCAAGATTATCAGACAGTTTTTTTTTCCTTGGTTAATTTTAGTTTCTTCACACAGATCTTTGCCCAGTCTCTTTTGTTTTCCCTCAGACTGAAATGTCACACTTTCATTGGTTTAAACATGGCATGTTACTGCCTCATATATCTCTATGTAGGTTCTTTGAGAATTAATATTAGGCAATATGGCCGTCATTGGCTGCTGCTTCGCCTACTCATCTCGATATTTCATATTATTTAACACAGAAACCGTGTTTCATAAGTTCTTAAAATATTTAGAGTAGTTGCCCTTTGGAATTATTTTTAAATTAGAGTAGTTGCCCTTTGAATTGAAGTCACATTGTTGTGTCCAGAGCAGAACTAAATGGCAGCGTCGAGATTTGCTCAAATCTCAGCAGAGGGAAGGGGGAAATGTTTAATATTGAATAGCAACAAAATATTGTAAGTAAACATGGGTGAAGCGAAGAATTTTTAAAAGTGTATTTGAAAGGTGAGATTGATAATTTTGAAGAGTTTAAATGAGTTAAATTGGACGAGATGTTAGGCAACTTGTACATGGGTTTGCCTAGATCATCGCTTTTTTGTGAATAAATGTGTCACTTGAATGTCCTCGGGAAAACAAAACACTTATTAGGTTTGTTACTGACTGACTATAGAAATATATCGGGTTGATCAATCTCATAGATGGCGAGGCGAAGCCTCGCCATCTATGAGGTTGATCAATCCAATATATTTCTGTAGTCAGTGACTCAGTCAGTAACAAACAAATAAGTAATAATAAAGTTACTGACAATGGGCCAACTCACTGAATTTTTTTTATTCTTGTGAATAATTTATGCTTTATTCTGATTTGCTCCTTCACACTTTCCTGAAGTGAATCTTGCCAACGGTGTTCTTGCTTACACATGAATTTATCATGATTGTTTTTAAACAACTGCATGTTTTCATAACATGGTCTTTTTTTAGAACATTAAAACAAAATTCATAGTTCACTTTCTCATTGTTAGATTGAGAATAATGAATTTTATACACAGAAGAGTTCAATAAGTTGGCCAACAGTCTGTATGTGGGAGATTGGCTGTGGATTTCCAATGATGTCCAAACAGAAGTAGCTATTCTTTGTCTTTAGATTTTCAAATCAAATGCCAATCAAAGTTGATTGGCATTTACTTTTAGGCTGCATAAAAACATATCAAGAATAGAATGATTCTGATGGAATTAATTAATCTAATTATCCCCCTTATTTTTCTCTCTTTATAGCTTTTGATCAGTCTTTAAAGGGTTCTTTCTCATTTAATTAGTACAAGTATTTTGTAGATGGTTTTTCATTTAAGTGCAATATTTTTCACAAGAAGTACTATGGTGCTGGATTTTTTCATCACTTTTAATGTGCAATAATGGCTACATTTATTGTGGAAACCAGTCTTTTTTTAGAATGCATAACTTTAAAATCATATTGGCATTTAACCAGATGTGCTCAATTCTTCTTTATATTGTACATGTACATCTTACGACAATTAAGTATTAGGGGTAAGAAAAGGGCAAGTATTGTTTTATCTTTAAATAAATCATTTGTTGTGAAAATATATAAATGTTTTACATAGTTATATATTCACAAGTAACTTTAAAAAGAACAGTTTAATTTAGATTTGATCTTTAATGATGGGATAGGAAGAGTGCTTAATGTGTTTGTGAGACCACAGACAGACCACCAGACGAACCACCCTTCAACCCCTCTCTACAATGTCTCAATGTCTGCAATTTTGGTGGTGTCAGTCTCAGCTCTCTCCAAATCTGAGACCCTAATAAAGCATTGTATTCGTGATATAGAAGATTAAACGCTCTTCTTCCTTCTGACTATGATATATATGATACCCATGACAAAATTAATTGTTTCTTATTGGTTGTAAATTTACTTTTTATTAATATTAATATGATAGAATTGTTCCATTAGTAGCAGTGCTGCTATTTAAGGTTGTTTTGTGACTCTTGTAAACTTAAAGACGTAGCACAGATTTTTTCTACATGTATTACGGTAGCTTTGATTTCTTCTACAGAAATATTCATCCATTATGTGTCATCTATCATTCCATAACTGAAGCTGGGCTCCTCTGACAGTACAGTGCTCGAGTCATTCAAGTTAAAAAAACTTTTGCAAGCATTTCTTTTTTTAAGTGGTACATGAATAAGTCTTTTCTTCTTTTTTTTTTTTGGGGGGGGGGGGGGGGGGGGGGGGGAGGGGCTTGTACTCAGTGAGTGCCCAGTGATTACACACCTTTCCTACTCTGCGTCGTTTGTTCCCATCAGCTTGTTTTCATCGTCAGTTCATCACTCACTATAACTAAATGTAGCTGTGATCATTCTCACCTCTGTTGATATGCATTGTATTTACAAATTTGGAGACAGCTGATTAGGTTGCTATGAATAAACTGCAAATCCAAATGTATGATTTGTTCTTGTTTTTTTTTTTTTTGCAAGAAAAAATGACACATAACATTTGAATTTAGAAATACTAATGCTAATCATAAAAATAGAAAAATAAAATTCGAAGATTTTCATTTTCAGCTGACATTTGGTTAATTTTTATGACAATTTGAATGTATTAGTATGGACACTCACTGAAGAACATCCTATTTATGGTGATGAGATTCCACAGGAAATAGTTTATCTTAAAACTGGAATGCAATGCTGTAATACAAAACACAATAGGGATGTCTGAAATCTGAAATAAAACACAAATTGGACACTGAAATATTCCATTCTTAGCAATATCTAATGGTGTCAGCATTTAATACACAAAAATAGAAATAAAAGATAAGACAAAACAGAATATCAGTGGTCTGGAATATTATATATTATACATGCAATAGGATATTGATATCTCAGATATGTGGAAGAATATTACAAAAACAATCGTACATATGAATTATGGAGTGTTGTGCACTCAGTGGGATATCTAAGGTATGAAATATTGCAGAACAATAGAGTATAATATCTGAAATAATTATCTTTTATTTAGAGTATTACTATGATTTTTATATTTGAAATATGACACACACAATACTATATAGTATGCTATCTAAGAACTGGAATAATGCACACTTAGTAAGATATAGAATATCTGAATATTACACACACAATAGGATACCTGATATCTGAATATTACACACACAATAGGATACCTGATATCTGAATATTACACACACAATAGGATACCTGATATCTGAATATTACACACACAATAGGATACCTGATATCTGAATATTACACACACAATAGGATACCTGATATCTGAATATTACACACACAATAGGATACCTGATATCTGAATATTACACACACAATAGGATACCTGATATCTGAATATTACACACACAATAGGATACCTGATATCTGAATATTACACACACAATAGGATACCTGATATCTGAATATTACACACACAATAGGATACCTGATATCTGAATATTACACACACAATAGGATACCTGATATCTGAATATTACACACACAATAGGGCTTGACTTGACTTGTCCTAATATGAGAGCTGTAACGATTGGATATTTTTTTCTCTTAAAAAAAAATTAATAATAATAATATCAATGAATATAATAAAAATGCCTTTGATGTGAAAGTTACATTGATACCGTCAAAAAGTTTCAGGTTTAAGCATTGGACCCCCCCCCCCCCTCCCGAAAACAAAATATCTATCAGACCCCGTCCCCCTTGATCCGAGCATGAATGTGTAGCATATTGTTGTAATAGATAAAATATTCATATGCAATTATGCATGTACCTTAGATCAAATGAACATCGTAAAAATAAATATTAAAATGTTGGACAACATACACCTGTTGCAAGTAGTGCATCGATATCACAATTACATATGTCTCTGTCATTGATTACATTGAAATTACGATATCATAATGAAATATAATTTTTGGTACCTAATGCTACACAATTAAACATTGAAAAGCGTGTCAGGTTTGCAGCTATGATATCTTATAACAATAACATAGTCTTCTCAAATTGTTTCGATCTGATGTTTTCGGGAGAGGACAACCCCCTTCCCTTCTATAAAAATGAAGAAGAGCTTCATTATTGCAGCTACTTAATACAGGGGCAGATCCAGAATTTGAAGTTAGAGGGGCGTCCAGGGCAAAGCGCTGGTGGTGGCTGGTGGTGGTGGAGATTATTGGGTAAAAATTAAGTCTTCAAAGTTAGTGATGTGTTGTTTGTGATGCTGTGGTATTTCTTCTCGTGTTCATACTTAAAATGTAATGAAATAACAAATGTTTAAAGGTTTGTAAACAAAGACCTGTAGTTGAAAAAGTTGATCATTAAGACTCACAAACTGTTCATTTTCTTTGCCAGCAGAAGTATGATTTAACTTTAACTTTATTTTGACAAATTTACGCACGCCGGATGCCCCCCCCCCCCCCCCCCCCTACCCCAAATCCGCCACTGACTTAATATGTCGTAGAAGCTGAAGACAACTGTATTAACCATTTATAAGTATGGTCAGAATGGTCAGAATAATTCATCAGGGAAGTGAAATTTGGTTCATTTCATAATTTTACGTGCACACTTCTATAACAAAAAGATGCAAAATATCGATGTCTGTGTTTTTGTCTTTGAGTAAAATCAATAGTTGAAACCTGCATGAGAGAGAGAGAGAGAGAGAGAGAGAGAGAGAGAGAGAGAGAGAGGTGTTACGATGCACTTTGAAAAATTGCGCACTTGAAAAGAATTTTCAAAGTGCGTTAATTTTAATTGGGACGAAGTCAACGCAAACTGAAAATGATGGGGTGGGGACCTTTCTCCTGTAATCAAATTGAATCATGTACTGGTAATTGGACTGTATCTTTGGTTGTCACCCCCCCCCCCCCCCCCCCAAAAAAAACCTATTCTTAAAGACGGTAAATCAAATTCATTAGTGTTTACTAATCATCATAATATTCATCGTTGCAAACCAACGGTTTTGACTACACATGCTCCCCGGTGATGGCAAGAATCAGTGTAAGTCACACATTTTTTTTTTTATAAATTCAGGAAACTAATACAGAGTGTTACCATTATAGGCAATGCTTCAATAGTACAATGTAATTTTCAATATTTGTGATGCTGCACAAAGGTTATTAAGAAAATACGCTAACTGAAATATTTTATCAGGTTTCAATATGAAACCTAGAAGAATTTTAAAAAATAACCGTATATTACAATATTAGTTGAACGAAGTCTCAAGACGATAGCTTATCTATACATGTATGTAACTCTAAGTCAAAGGCATTTTTTTTTCTTTTACCTTTTCCATTGATTACTACATACTTCACCCAAAAAAGAGAGTTTGTAGGTAAAGGGTGTGCATTGTGCAATAAATTTTAACCATGTATATAAAAGTTTTTGTTCAAACACAGTCCTTTACAATTCCCTCCATCTTAATGTCCTTTAATAAAGCAGGGTCATTTGAGATGGTCACTATATTATTATATATCACTATATATATAATTATATGCTTTATATATATATGTATATCTACAGAATACATCCCATACTTTCAAATTAAAGCAAAGCCCAAACATCATCAAACTAATCAAAAGGTTCCATTTGGTATTGTCCTCTGATTGGGCTGATATCCATCATTTACACAAAGAAACTTCAAGAAGATTTTTTTAATTATTCATGTGGATATACATGTATTTTTGATCAACTACAACATTTCTGAAATTGAAGCCAAATGTCAGTCCTACTATGAAAGTAGCTGCCTCATCACTGGGACATATTCTTACAAGAAAAAAACTCTTCACTCTTTTAAAAATTCTTTTCAGTAATTCTTTTTTTACATCATTTTAATCATAGATTGTTGGGAAAATTACTTCAATGGTTAATACTGTATACACGTCATAAATACAGGTAAAACCACTGTATTAAAGATTTCATAAAATGTTCTACACAGTCGGATCAAGCAGCTTTCACTTCTTTTCATAATCATTATACCAATCATTTTTTTTTTACAAAACAAAAAAGTATGTTGTGTATAAAACTATAATTTATTTGTGAAATTAATTTACACCAATAAAAACAAAATAAATAAATAATATTACACTTATCACAATTGTAAGAGAAAATAACAAGCAGGATGAATTTGTTCTCTTTGATTAAAACTTATACAAACATCCTTTCCATTGCAACTTTTACAGTACCAAAAATTATGCCAACACACTAAGCCAAATTATGACAATGTATAATGTCACAGTTTAGAGTTAGACCCATATTGCATTCATGAGATTTCTTTTTCAACCAGACGGCAAGACGTTTTCTTGATAGGTGCAAAAATGTATACTGATCCCTAAGGCACACACGCTAAACCACACAGGAAGTAATGATGGAATGCTGGGATTACGCTCGGTCCTCGACCCCCGCCTGTGTCATCAGGTCGGCAATGTTTTTCTCCAAATCATCGATCCTGTTGCCCATTTCATCGAGTACCATGGTTAAGGATATATAATTATACACCGTTGCTGTGGATAAGAAGTTTTCTATTTTCATCCATTACAGAATATTATTAATAACATAAATTCATACAAAGCCACTAAAGTTCTTTATTTGTGAAGATTTAATCCTAATGATGAGAAATCAGGACTGAATGACAAACAACTTTTTTGGAAGAGAGACAGACAATCTTGAAAAACAGATTAATTTTAGGCAACGTTTTAAATTCACAGAAGATGAATTGCAAAGTTAATTTTCATTAAGATAACCAAATTAAATCAGTAAAGGATATTTCTATTGATGATCTGGTCTGACATTCCCTGAAATTTATCCTGCATTTGTTGTAGAAGGTTTTGTACCTGTCAAAGAAAACACAGTTAGACCATAACAAACCCAATTTAAGTACAATTTTATTTTAGAGAAAGCAACTAAATACAGTGATAGAGGAGAACTATTTTATGTTTATTCAAACATTTATGGTGATCAGAAATGCACAAAATCCAGACACCAATGAATTTGCATGAGTAAGGTGTTTTTACAAAAAATATATTTTGAAAAATTGTTCCATTCTTTCCATTTAATGAAGGCCACACTGAATGTTTATATTGTTGAAAGATTAAACTGCTATAAAGTACATATACTGGTAAATGATTGGAATATACTTCTACCAGATGTACTTATACAGTAACTGGTATTGAAAATTGACATAATACAAGAAATGCCTGCACATGTACTATTATCATTTATGGAATTCTGCACATGATTGCTAAGATTATAAATTGCCTTACTGGTATATATTTATGTAAACAACAATCACCTTTTACAAATACTACTATTGATTGCAATCACGGTGGATAATATCTATGTGTTTTGATCAACCTTTTACAGAGCTCTTGGGTCTGGCAAATAAAGATTACACGAACCACCTTTTATCTACCACCAGATAAGGCTAGTTCCAATCACTGATCAATAACACATAACTTATTTACAATCCATTCCCTACCCCTGAGAGCTGAATGCAAGTTGTTACAAATCTGTCCAGCCAAACAAAAAGAAAACCTCTATGGTTACAGTAATAAAATCATGAACAAATACATTAAATATTCAGATAATGAGTCCATATCTCTGAAATAAATGAGATAAGGGAAAGTTTTTAAGAACCTGAATTAATTATTTACATCCATAATACAATGGACAAGGTACAATACCACTGGGCTTTAAAAACAGAAATACAAGTATAGACAGGTATAGGTCCTCAGAAATAAAGTCTCTATTGAGGACAATGCAAAAACTGTGGACTTGCAAGTGCATTTAAATCTCTCCTTTATCTTGAAATATATCAGGCCATTAATACAAAACAGTGAAAGTTACAATTTGACATTCACTGTTCACATGATTAAATATAAACTTAGTTTTCCACATTGAATGGAAATCAAGGTATATTGTTCTCACAAAGAGTTCCTAACAATACATGGAATGAACATTTAGTTATGGTATTAAAGGCCTCTATATTTTCGAGAAAGGGAGTGTGTTAATTCTCTACTTTTATTTGGAACAGTTATTCTGCTAATACTGTTGCATTTACAAAGTCTTCAAAGTTGGAAAATTTATGTGACAGTAACATTGATTTAAATTGTCAATTTTTTATGTCTAAATCCAACCTTCATTATCTTGATTAGATAATATTATGATTCATTTGGGGACAAATTCCTTTTCTGAAACTTATAACTTGAATTGCTTCAACTAGTGTTAAAGACAAAATCATTAAAGAAAAAAAACTAACGAAAAAAAAAAATGTATTTCTTACTTTAATTTTAAACTATTAAACCTGTGCATGATTGTTTACAGAGATTCTGATGAATATGGAATTAAAGACAAAACTATGAAAAATGTTGTAGTGGTGGGTGTAATAAAGATATAAAGAAACTTCTAGTAAGTCTTATATAATTCTTTTTAAGTGAAAAGCATTACCTTAATGTCCTTATTTTATTACTAGTTTTAAAAATTGAATGCCAATAATATTAGTTAAGATTTATTCATTTGTATGTGAAAATTGAATACATGTACTATTAGCTGTAGTCCTGCCAAAAAAAAATTCTAAAAGTCATTAACCACACCTTAACAACTTCTTCAGCAATTTCTAAAATTCGATCATGATTTGATTGCTTTGCAAAACAGCCATTCTTGCGAATATACCTGTGGGTTAAGTCAAACAGAATCAACTTTCGACAACCAAAAATGTACCTAATGCATACACTTTATAAATGTTATAAAAAAGTAATGCATCCTTGCAAAATGATATAATCAGATCAATACTATGTTATTTTAGGTTGAAAAGCATAATTATGATGTTTATTTAAATAAATGTTGTAAATTAATCTTTTTGAACTGGAATCACAGGTTTATAAATAGCATGCAATAATACTATTTAAGCTGATGCATTAAAATGTTTAAAATATTTCAACTTCAAGTCTAAACTTGCAAATCAGCAAGTTGCATGGGGAGAATATTTCAGATGAAAACGTTGTTTTACTTACAAACTGGGTTAGATCCTGGATATTCTTAGGATCAGAGCTATTAGTTATGTAGTCTTTGCCGCTGTCTGCCATGTTGCTTTCCGACAGAGTCCTTAGTAATAGTCCTTTATGCCTAAGTCTGTCCAAAAGTCAGTGGAAGGGATATCCTATTTGCGCCTGCGCATGGGGGCTAGGTAAAAATAGTTTAAGAAAATAAACTACGGATGGTCTTAGTCTTTCTTTTTCGTAAAGTTTTCGGACTTTTCTTCTTATTGAAAATTAATATATGTCAATATAATAAGCCTGATTGAAATATGTAGATAAAAAAAAAATGCATCAATTCACTATGTTCACCATGATTACCCAGCTCTTAAAATGTAAAAATGGCCGCTTCCACTGCAAAACACTTGATCAAAACTTTAATCAATTGCAAAGGTTCTTATCGTTTAGAAAATGTACGTTATGCGACGGGGTTACGAAAATCAAAGAGGCTGGGGAAAGTGCCCGAACTTGCCAGAACATTTGAGCAGAGATTAGCAGGTATTTAAAAGAAAACTCATTTATTTCGAATTTCCTCAAACAACCTTTTACCAGAGACAGGGTCATACTAAAACACGCCTGCCGACGCCTGCCGGGGAAAACACGCCTGCCGAGAAAATCTAGACGCCTGCCGTTTACCTGACGGATTATTTTGATTTTTTCTTTGATATTTTATTTTATTTAACTAAATTATTGATCATAGAAATAAAAAGTTAACTTTATATTGATTATTTAGCTCAAAATTAGCAAAAATGTTCAATGTTGGTAAAGATAGATAACTCTTACGTAGAATTTTTACGCCTGCCGAGGAAATCTATACGCCTGCCGTTCAATTGATGGATTATGTTAATATTTTCTTTGATATTTTATTTCACTTATCTAAACAAATGATCATACAAATAAAAAGTTGACTTTATATTCATTAATTAACACAAAATTGATAAAAATCGGCTAAGAAGATAACTCTTACGCAGAACTCATACGCCCGCCGAGAAAATCTATACGCCTGCCGTTTATCTGATGGATTATTTTAATATTTTCTTTGATATTTTATTTCACTTAACTAAAAAAATGATAATAGAAATAAAAAGTTGACTTTATATTCATTAATTAACACAAAATTAGTGAAAATCGGGTAAGTAGATAACTCGTACGCAGAATTCATACGCCCGCCGAGAAAATCAATACGCCTGCCGTTTGCCTGATGGATTATTAACAAAAAATATGTTAGTATTTTATTTCACTGTACTAAAGAAATTAGCATATATAAAAAGGCGATTTTTTAAAATTCATTTCTTTACGCAAAATTAGAAAAAAATGCGCGAAGGACTTAAAAATAAAGGGAAAACTCTAACGCAGAATTCTTGCGACAGTCGATTTAAGATACACGCCTGCCATTTTATCTATGTCATTTTTATTTGTATGAACTAATTTATGAATTACTTCAGACGGCTATAGAGTTAACATTTTGCCTTATAATTATGTTCAGAACTGTACTTATTGCTGTGGTTAATTATCATATTACATGAATTCGGTTGATACTAGTTTGATATAATCCGTATATCATCCCTTTTAAGTTTGACCCAGTTTTTTTTTTATTTAATAAAACATAATAATTTTATTATTATGACTGTCAATGAAGCTTTTATGATAAATTATAATTCAGTGAAAGGTTTATGAACAAGTCTATACGAAACACACAAGGAATATATATGTGCAGGCTTTTACGCTTGTCGAATACCTAGTATATTAATGGATTATTTATTTTTTCGCTTTACGCAGAAATGGATGATCGTGGTTTTTCCAACAATATTTCATTTAACTCAACCAAGTAAACGATTTAAGAAATAACAATTAGATTTTTAATAATATTAAAACGTAATAAGAATCATGCGTGCATCCAGAATATTTTTTAGGGGGGATATTCAGGTTTGTCTGGGGGGAGGGATTCAAAGCATATTTTTGGTAATTTTACCACGTAAATTTAAGAAATTAGATTTTTTCCAGGGTGAGTGGGTGGGGGGGGGGACTCCATCCTCCCCCCCCCCCCCGACCCCCGTCTAGATCAGCTCATTTTTCTTGAATGTCCAAGATACACTCAACTAAGAGATGAACTTTCTAAGCAACCTCATGACATTAGTGTGCCCTTTCATATCAACTATATTCTTTATGGTAGTTCTAACTTTTTATGCAACTTTTAAAAATTGTAAAATATTTTCTTATGTTTAGAGTTATATCAGAGCTTCTAAGCGCTTTTGACTCTCTAAAGATACACTGCTTAAACTTATTTAGTTATTATCATAATATATTTAGCTATTTATAAGTACTCTTTTTTATTTATTGTTCTTTTCAAATGGGCTGGATCATAAAAACCCCATTCTAATGTTTGTATGTATGTGGGTATAAATGAGGTGGTGGGTTTGTAAATTTGTAAATTATTTATTATAACCACTGCTTGACCTTTTGTTTTGGAGAGGGTGTACATAGGCTTAGCCTGTTGCCCAATCCTTTTGAATCGTCAAAATATCGTAGTAAAATATGTTTAAATTAGATCAGCTCATGAAAAGTATGCGAGTGAAAATCATCTACAAAGCCAAAGAAAAATTCTTATATCTACCCCCAAAAATTAATGAATGGTGACTGAAATAGATATTTGATGGAAGTTCATGAGTTATAGTAACATCTATTTGTTATTAAATTTTTATTGTCAGCAAGAACATTGATATTGAAGTATCCTAGTCTACGGCAGTTTACTGATCACGAGAGTCGATCTATAAAACTGTTCCACGATCTTTTGGTCTATAGGCCAATCCTGTTTTAATTAATGTTTTTCTGAATACTGGATGAAAAATCGTGTTTCAAAAAGTGGTAACCAACAGGAATCGTGATATCAGTGGTTTCCTATATTTGGAAACCCTTATGATAAAAGAGAGGGCTTTGGAAACGTGTACATATATAGTTGTTTGCTAGACAATTCTCAGCAAGGAGTCAACTGAAGCCGTTTTCTTGAGATTTCCAATATATTCCCTAAATTAATTCGGAAACTATGGATAAATATATATGTAAAATGGAACGTTTTACTTAAATGTTTTCGTCTTCTTATTTTATCGATATTTTAATAACTGCTAGAATCATACAAGCGTATATGTATACAAATATGTTTATCTATAAACGTGCATCACTTTCTCTCTCCCTCTTTCTTTGTCTCCCCTCCTTCGTTCACTTCATCTCTCTCTCCGTCTTTTCCATCCACTGCCTTCTCTTTCTTTCTCTCTTCATGAACGGGAAAACAATACAAACATCGAGAGAAAAAAAATACTTATATGTAGTTGAACTTTGTTTAACTGTTCTAGTACATGCATTTTTAAATAAAAATATAGAGAAAACTATCAAGCAAACGGGATTGAATGTGCAGGAAAAATAAATTGATAGGACATGCACAACACATATGTGCCAATAAATCACTCATTTGCAAACATATAGACAGATTTTGTTATTTTTGTAGCGAGTCGGTAAGTGTGTCACTGCAACATTCACATTCTATATGTTCGACATCTGAACGTGGTGTTTTTGGGGGGTTTTAATTGATTTCATATTGAAGTCAAAATTTTCCAAGTCATAAATGAACACAATCTATGCAGATCGGTATCTTTGAACATGTTGAATGCAAAATGTCATTCCGACAATTTTAATGAATCACACTGAACAGAATTAATCGTAGGTCGAGAAATGTTTTGATAAAAAAGTAAATAATATTGCATGCATTCATATTGACATGTGCAGATGTTTTTCATATGAAATACAATCATTCACTTCACTATCCCTCAAACGGTTAAACGCAGTGTTTTGTAAAAAGGAAACGGGACCATTGTCACAATCTGAACATGTACATGTAGATTATTGTATTTTTATCTCATTTTATTACATGTACAAATAATGTACTAATTACAAAGTAACTTGCTCATTATTTTCTTTACTACATGTATAATATTTGGGGCGAGTGCGGCTGGGGCTACAAGTCCAAAGATAATTAGTGATCGTTGCTCTACCTATACACGTGTATTCCCGTGTTAGTTTCTTGTATATTCTGTGTGAATTGAACGATTTTTTGTCTCTAAAGAAACAATAGACCTTTACCTATCTGTATATTGGAAGACGACCGTGAAGCACACCTTGTACACAAGCCCCCCCCCCCCCTCTCTCTCTCTCTCTCTCTCTCTCTCTCTCTCTCTCTCTCTCTCTCTCTCTCTCTCTCTCAAATGTTTTAGGTAACTAGGGAAAATAGTTATAAACGAGTCAATATACGAAACACAAAAAGTTATGTTTTAAGATATTATGTATAGTGTACGAACTTACACCAAATTATCAATCGAAAAGGACTATTAAAACCTTGCAGTACACTTTTATTATTCCCATTGATAGAGCAGGGTCGCTATAACAGGATTATCAGGGTTTCTGACACTTATATGTAACTTATATGTAATCTATATGAAAGTGAAGACGAATACCACTTTATCCTTATATATCTCATGTACAAACACTTAATCAAAAACTATTTCTGGTTTATAAGCCATCAACTAGTCAAACTTACACCTACATCTCTTCATAAAACGTATATACTATTAGTCTATTCATAACCGTAAACATATTTATAAAATAAACAAATTATTTTGTAAGGGAAAGTATTATTCATTATTATCTATACGAAACAGTCCAGGCGTATAACCAAGAATGTTGACATGAGTTGAATCATTTTACAACGTTAATTATTGAACTGGGGTGTTTTTTTTCTGCATTAAAAATTGAGACCAAAAGTCGTGAAAATTTAACCCGGCACATTTTTCAACAGCTTGGTAAAAAAAAAAATCTTAATACTGATAACCTTAAAATAAAGTATATACTATACATGTAGCTGCAATAATGTAACCACCTTCGATATATTTTCATCTGCACCCCCCCCCCCCCCAAAAAAAGAAAAAAAAGAAAAAGAGAAAAACAACACACAAACGAGAGTGCTACATTATTGAAGCTATAATGCATATATTGACTGTGTTGAATATTGAATCAAACCACAGAGTTCTGATTTGATTTGGTAATTTCTCTATAACTTTGTTTTTTTTTTTTTTTTATCAGATTACTTATTTTCGAGTAAGATTTCGGACTTTTGTTATCCTTCCAATTCGTGTGTCACCTGTATGGGTTTTTTTTATGTTGACTTGCACGATCAAAATAATTAAGACTTTAAAAAGCAGTGGATTTATAGTAAATTTTGCAAATAAATGCTTCTATATATAAACTTGAGCGGGGAGATGATTAATCATGCATTCACTTAATATATTATTTTGTTCCATTTCTTCCAAGGACAGAACAGGTAAACAGGGACAGATTAAGTTTGTGTCTAATTGAAAATTGAAAAGCCTAAGGATTTCATAAGGTAGTGGTCTGCCATTTTTTCTTCAATGAACAGAATAGGTCATCACTGGAAAGGTTAAGCATGTATTGGGTTTCAAAAGTCTATGGTGGGGTATCATCCAGTCTATGTTAGATTTTCTTGATAGAAAAGGACGGTTTTTAAAATGTTTAAACTAATACACCCCCTCCTCCTCCTTTCCCTTGTATGGAATAATTGTCCGCTACATTGATATCATGCAATGTAAATTTTGCTACAAGCTTATGAATGATCTGTTTAATATTTGTTTTTAAATACGCGGCGAAACAGAACCAGGACCTGAAGTTTTAGATATAGTTTGGTGAACTAGGCAGTGAAAGTCTTACATCTAGAGACGAACAAGTTTTTCAAGATGTAAACAGTTACTAACATTGTACAGAACTAAATGTGTACGAAAATATTCATGCACTTTGCTTAAAGCGTCTAACTTTTCCCCATATACATTTACTAAAATTACGAATTTAGGAGAATAAATATTTTTAAAATCTGGAATGCTTATACCAAGTACGTTAGCCTGTTCTTTTTATAAATTACATGATATAGCCTTCATACATGGATAAAGAAAGACTATGCCAGTCCACTTCTCTAAAGGAATAATATTGTCGAATTGTACCTTTTGAATTGATTGAGTTGGTGTAAATACAAATTTACATTACGTGTCTTGCATTTTGTATTTACATGTACACCAAACACAATATTTGCAGTATGACACTATAGCTACTGGAAAAAACACCAAGCGTATTTCTGAACTTAACAGTGCATTATATATATTCATATATATACATCCATTCTTATTTCAGACACCACTTTTAGAATAAATAGATGACAAAAAATATTTTAATTACACGTTAATAAAATACATGCATATTTTAAGGGTTCTTCGAAACATTCGAGATTATCTATAATCTTAAAATTCGAGTTTTTAATATATATTCAATTATTTGCAACAACAAAAAAAAAATAAAGGTATCAAAACACTTATACGATATAACGATAACTATGTGGAAAGCTGAAGTAAAAAGGCATGGATAAATGACTAAATCGGCAGGCGTACAACCCAGTGTCTCGGCGGGTAAGAACTCTTCGTCTTGTTTACAGACTTTGAACACTTTTACTAATTTTTTTGTTAATTAATGAATAAAAAGTTACTTTTTATTTCTTTGATCATTAATTTAGTTGGGAAATATAAAAGATCAAAGAAAAAATTAATATCATCCATCAGATAAACGGCAGGCGTATAGATTTTCTCGGTAGGCGTATGAATTCTGCGTACGAGTTATCTACTTACCCGATTTTCATTAATTTTGTGTTAATTAATGAATATAAAGTCAACTTTTTATTTCTATTATCATTTTTTTTAGTTAAGTGAAATAAAATATCAAAGAAAATATTAAAATAATCCATCAGATAAACGGCAGGCGTATAGATTTTCTCGGCGGGCGTATGAGTTCTGCGTAAGAGTTATCTTCTTAGCCGATTTTTATTAATTTTGTGTTAATTAATGAATATAAAGTCAACTTTTTATTTGTGTTATCATTTGTTTAGATAAGTGAAATAAAATATCAAAGAAAATATTAACATAATCCATCAATTGAACGGCAGGCGTATAGATTTCCTCGGCAGGCGTAAAAATTCTACGTAAGAGTTATCTATCTTTACCAACATTGAACATTTTTGCTAATTTTGAGCTAAATAATCAATATAAAGTCAACTTTTTATTTCTATGATCAATAATTTAGTTAAATAAAATAAAATATCAAAGAAAAAATCAAAATAATCCGTCAGGTAAACGGCAGGCGTCTAGATTTTCTCGGCAGGCGTGTTTTCCCCGGCAGGCGTCGGCAGGCGTGTTTTAGTATGACCGCCAGAGACATAAATAACAGAGATTGGCAACTCCGCCATTAGCGTGTTTTGTCATTGAAAAATGTTACGGGACCAACCTTACTTTGAGAACTACATATTAGTTAATTGATATATTGATCTTAAACCAAAAGTATATTGTTTTTATGAAAAATGTGCATTGGATTTAGAAGTTTTTGAAACAATAAATTGAAAAATAAGATTAATATTTAGAAAATATATAGGCCAGTTATAAAACGTCCGCGAAAACTCGGACGACGAATCACCGAATGCCACTTGAAACTCTTTTAATATTGTTCATAGACACAAACTATAATATTTTAAATGGTTTGGTAATAGGTTTTAGCTGTTTTCATTTCGATATATTGGTTTATTAGAAAGATATACTGATTAAAACTGGGTATACCTTACAATAGGGACCACCATATTTTGCGAGATTTCGATCAGTTGCCAATCTCTGTTATTTATGTCTCTGCTTTTATCTTGTTAAGATCAAACATATTTCTTTCACATTAAAAAAGTTTATTTCGGTTTTTTTTTGGTTTCAACAGAGACAACACATTTTATTTTTTGTGAAAGAGAGAATAAAATTCATTTGAAACGTACACAGTAGGATCTGCCTGCCTTATCATAAACCAAATTTAAACAAAACATTGCATGCCCAATCTACATAATGATATGTTTTCATACGTAAAACAAGTTTTGTCTTCAAAAATAGACGAAGAGCATGCGATTCCAAGAAATTTTTATTCAATTTTCTTTCAATGCTTATCAATTTCATATGTTGATGAATTAAATTTTTGCAACTTAATTCAGTATCTAAAAGATAAATTTTTTGATTAATATGTAAATGGTGTGACCGTTGGGCTGAGTGCAGATTTTTATGGTTTGAAACTCATACAGTAGGATCCGCCTGCCTACTCAAATCATAAGCCAAAGTTAAACTAAACGTTGCGTGCTCAATCTACATTATGACGTCATGTTTCATACGTTAATTGTAAGTTTTGTCTTCGGAAATAGCCGAAGAAAAGTATGTAATTCTGAGAATTTTTTTATTTCTTCTTTCAATGCTTATTCATTTCATAAGTTGATAAATTTTTATATTAATACTTTATTCAGTTTCTAAAAGATCATTACCTTGATGTTAATGTTTTTATTTTTCATCAAATAATTTGATTAGACATATGTGAAACAAGTCGTATTACCTGATTAAAGCACTGTATCTAGTTTGTAAAGTCAATTATTTTCATTTTAATTACTTTAATTTGAAACCTTGGAAAGTTTTTATTAGAATTTAGGGGCAATAAACATCGCCAAGCGCCAGTCATTTAATGGTTGAGTTAACATTGTCGAAGAAAATGGCTGCCAATATGGCGGCGCCCAGGGCTAGAAGAAATTTTTTAAGCCCTTAGTACCCCGATTCAACTCTCATTTATTATATATACATGTTACCATTAAGCCTCGCTTTGCGAGGCGGGCTTCACCCGCCTCTTGCTGCACTCGGTATAATGTTTCTATTTTTTATCTATAATAATTTGATAAGACATATGTGAAACTAGTCGTATTTCTTTAACAAAGCAGTGTTGAAACCTATCTGTTTTGCACAAGGAATTACATGGTTATGTAAAGGCTTCCCAATTGATTTCACTGCGATGAGTAGAAAGTCACTTGTCTGTACTTCATACGATAAGACATCAGTTTTAGGTTGCAAAAGTTTAATTGTACAGCCAGTATATACATTCTGTAAATATTGTAGAAGTGAAGCTTACTGAACAATCAAAAGCCAGTAAGGTCAACATTGGCTTCCCTTTGACTAATGCAGCTATAACACAATTCCAAAAGAGAGCTGTGATTAGGAAAAACAAGCAAGAGTTACTGGCCCTTGTTCAAGATGGAGAATGTAAGTATCTACTTTCTATTCAATCACTTTAATAAGTTGACAACTAGTATTCTTCATTTGAACCCATGAAATGAAATGAGCTAAAGTTCATTAAGTGATATAACCTAAAATCTATGTATGCTGGCCCGGGCCCTGTCTGATAAAACCTTTCACTAGCAGTAGCTGGTATATTTGAGTGTTGAATGGGAGGTCTTCCAAGCATCTCCCACGTATCAAACAAGTTAAAGGAGCTAATGGAAGATTGATTTTAATCAGACTTATGTAACCTTTTGTCAGATATTTTTTGTATATATAATGATTACGATGTTATTCAAAACAAGTGAACAAAGAATATTTCTTACCATATGTGCTTATTGAATTTCACTTACAAGTAATTTGTATCTCTTAAAAAGAATAACTGCCATTACAGTTGTGAAATATAGGAGAAAGAAATCAGAATAACAGATGTTGTCATATTGGTATTTCTCAAAGCATGGATGTGCATAATTATTGTGTAAATGAAAATTGTCACAAAAAATGGCTGCAAGCTTAAATTTTGTTTTGCACAGTGATGATTGATCTGGATGAGGTTGATGCTGCATCATGGGATACAAATAAAAAAGAGCATCTCCACAGACTTGCTCTACATTATGGAGTTTTCCGCGACTTGTTCGGGGGTGCATTCTTTTATCCCCACGTTGATCTAGAGGTCAGCTATGATATATCAGAGGAGGATGAAGTGCCAGTTTTTCATGGAAATTTGATCGAACCTTCTCAAGTAAGTAGAGATTAATAGAGTTGTTGGAAACCACCATTTATATGTAAATGTGCATCAGTTTTTGTGATTTGACTATGAAAAGTAAGTTAGAGCAGGGGGGCACTTGAAGCCCATAATTATCCCAAACCGTGACATGACATTACATTTCAATCGAGAGTGCAAACATCCTATCAAAGATGATTGGTTGTGTTACACAGTGGATAAGCTGACTAATTAATAAATTGGAGTACACTTGTCCACATCTTGTTTATTGACAGGACTTGTGTCAAACATATTCAGTCAGCAATGCAGCTTCTTTATGTTATAAACTGTAAAAGTATGCTATAACAAAGTGAACTAATAAGCCAATATAAAAGCTTACATTTTAATTCTTAGTAAGATGTATCTTAAGCCTCATTACCTAAATTAAATATACAGTCTGGTTTGGACTTAAAGAAGAAGTGATTATAGC
Source organism: Magallana nippona (assembly GCA_033439105.1). NCBI lineage: Eukaryota > Metazoa > Mollusca > Bivalvia > Ostreida > Ostreidae > Magallana > Magallana nippona. The sequence continues at coordinate 6,556,130 of CM065922.1, forward strand.
TAAAATTTCCTTCATCATTCTTAGATTTAGATTTAGGTGCACTTAAAGCTTTCTAAATATAAACATTCAAAATTTTCTTATGTTAATATCTGCCAACTAGGTATGCAAACTTCAGCAGTTAACCTTGTTACACACCATCTATACTCCTGTTTGTGCAAATGACGGTCAGTAGTACATGTACATGTGTAATGTTGCCTGCATGTATTTTGTGTCTATGATTATGCTATCTTTGACTGATCATTTACTTTGTCAATTTAATGGCAGACATCCAGAGTTCCGAATGTTCACTATGAAGCTGATGGCGATAGTTTATGGACTCTGTTGATGACAGCACCAGACAGCCATCTACAAGATAACAATGCAGAGTATCTCCACTGGCTAGTGTAAGTATCAAGTTCCTTTACTGCAGGGGCTGACAAATACAGTACATTTTTTAAGCACCTGCTGTCGAGCAAGTGGCTAGGCAAAATTTACTTGCCCTACCTCTATATCTCCTAGCACTACCAAATTCTTTATTGTGATTAAAATAAACAATACACAATTCAATTATTTTGCTCTCTATAACAAATTTCTCCACATTTGTACTCTTCATATAAATAGTTTTATTAAAAATCTCTTGCTCTTGGTTTTCTCGAGGAAGTGTTAAAAAATCAACACTTTACATGTTGATATTTATTTGGATTTGTTGTAAAGTTAAAAAAAAAAACATTTTATTAACGGTTATGGGTATTATGAGAATTTCTTTGCCCCTATGGGAATTTCCGAGATAATAGGTGACAAGCGCACATGTTCTCAACCATAGATCGCAGAGGTGTTAAAAATTAAGGTGAAAAATGAATCTTCAGTGAGTTGTTTAATGTAAACTAATTATATCAAACCAAATAAGGCCTACCGGTATTATTTTAATTTTTAAAAAGTACTAGGCTATGATTACGATAGGAGAGTGATAACATGCACACATCAATTTATAACATCAATTATCGTGGCGTACACTTATAGTGTAAATGTACCAATAAAGTGCATGTATTTAAGAACATTACCCTTATGTGATATCCAAAAGTCAGTGTGTAACTATTATTCAAGTTTTCTTTAAAATGTATGAAGGAATACAATAATGAGTGCAACTGTAAGTCAGGTGAGTGATGTGGTCCATGGGCCTCTTGATTTAATAAACAAAATGAAATCATATACATTTATTAGGTCAATCAAGTTATTTTTATTTTTTAGAGGCAACATACCTGGTAATGACATCAGTAAAGGGGAACAACTCTGTGATTATCTGCAAGTTTTTCCTGCCAAAGGCACTGGTTTCCATCGCTATGTACTTATTCTCTTCAAACAGGAACAGCAAATTGACTTCAGAGATGACAGGTTATCCCCAAACACGTAAGGCAGCTATGTGCTCTTTTTTATTGTTTTTCACCTGAGTTTTTCAGGTGACACATTGCAACAACTCCCAATCTTCTGTGATTGGGAGTCACTGTGTGTCAAGAGAGTACATGTAGTTATGATTCACAAGGTGGTGTTCCTCCAACTCCTCTTGCTGGAATCTTAATGATATTGTCTTGACAATTTTACACACATGTTATTCATGTCTGGAGACCAATTTGTATATGGTGCCTTAAGCAATGCCATAGGGGTCATCTTTGAACATAACATACATGTACCACCAAAGGTCAATATGGCAAAAACAAAATCATCATGAGACCAATTTTCTTTGATAAGATTCTTTTTCTGTTCATCTTAGCTATTGCAGGATTGTTTATATGTTCAGGGTACCTTTAAGGGCATATGGGCCAATTGTAAATGTTTGATTTTGAATACATAATTCATGAATTCTATGATGCTTACATCCATCTTTTTATAAAAGATTTACTTCATACAAAACTAAAATCATTTTTTTAGATTTGTTTTCAATTTTTTGAAAATATCTTACTTTTGTTACAGATGCTCTCTAAAAGAGAGGACATTCACTACCTTCAACTTTTACGAGAGACACCAGGATCACATGACTCCAGCAGGTTTCTGTTTCTTTCAAAGTGAGCATGATGAGAGTGTTCGGGATGTATTCTGGAACAAACTTGGTAAGCTTTTGACCGGCAGTATTTTAACGAAAAGAAATATCAAGGGAAAGAAATCATAAGACTTGATTCAATCTAAATGAAATGTTTGATATTGTATAAGACTTCCAAGAATTCAATAATCAGCATATCTTATACCATAGATTCTAATTAAAAGCATGAATTTAATATCCACATAAAATTGCAAGATGCGACCTTTGCCGATTTTGAAATTAAGCTTTTATTTTTCTGACAGTTGTGAACTGTATGAAACTGTATCAAAAGTTTTGTACTCATGACTTTATATTCTCACTATTTGATACAAAACGGTGGACTTGTGGAATTAAGTTTTCATGTAAAATAAGGAATCTACAGTATGCTCTGTTTAAAGATTCAAGGTACCGTGACCCTGAGAACTTTGTCTTCTTGTTTTAGATATGAAGGAGCCATCTTTTGAATTTGCTTTCCCTGTACCATATCATCCAATACAGAAGAAGTTTCCACACAAACAACCATTTAACTTGTACGTATGCTTCTCCCTGGTTGCTTTTGCTCCCAAATACATTTTTATATCCCGATGATAGGGGATAGGGGGAGTTAGATTGTTTATGATCAGTTTTCCCGTCTTCATTTTTAATCTTTACTTATGAACTTCCTTGAAGGTCAATGAAAATAAACAATTGACATTTTGACTTAAATACTCAATTATTTGCACCAAAGCAATCATTTACTGATAAATATTTGGGTCTATAGTCTGTCCCAAGATATTTTTACCACATATTTTCTTAAATTATTCTACATTTATAAATACCTTTGGTTCCAGATGATGTTTATTCAATAGCATGAAAAAATCTCAAGATTTACCCTTCGAAACACCCCCTCTAGCTTGTCAGATTTCAATACACGGCTAAAAATAAAAAGTCTACGGGGATTTTGCATTACAAAAGAGATGAAAGTACCTGGATGCTAACGTTGAAAAATTATGCGAGGTATTCCGAGTGACTTCCGAATGAAGAAAAGATGTCAACATTCCCCATTATAAATCTCTGTAAGAAATCTGTTTTCGTTCCTGTGAATTTTCACGAGGTAAAAATGATAATGTGTGAATGAAGTTATCTTGGAAATTTTCCCTTCCATCAATTTCAATTGCACTTCTTTCAAAGGTATGTGTTTTTATTAAAAATCACCCAAATGTGCTGCATAAATATCTTGGGACAGACTATAAAAATGATCTTGTCATCCTGGGGTTTGACAGGTTTCATGAATATCATTGGTTATCAGTAAAAATCAGGAACTACTGGTATGCAACTTAATTATGGACAATGGTTGGAGGTCGTATAAATGAATTCTGTTGTCAAACACCTTAAATTATTTCAATGAAAATTTGATTTTGTGGATAGACCCAACAACAAAATCCCAATAAAGTGTTGCTCTACAAAAATGTCTAATGATGAAACTGTAGTAATCAGTACCTCCTTATTCTCTAGGTCAGGATACCCACAATTAGTTCCTTCCGCTCCCAGTTTTTCAATTTGTCGGGACACATCGAAAAACGGGGGAGCAGGTGGATATTCTGATTTTAACATACCCAGAGCCTTTGAGGCCTTTTTGTTTTATTTCTTTTGAAGACAGCTCACCTCAGTTTGTTCTTTTTGTTCTTTTTCTTCAGGTATTTAGATAGGTATAGGGATGTCAAGGACATTAATGAGGAGGTGTTGCAGGAAAAGCTGAAGACTGTGCACCCATTTAAACCTCGCACCGAACCCAAATACCCCCTCTATAGGCTCCAGCTAGAAAATAGAGGTCTCCCGTCATGGTTAAAGAAAAAACGGAGAAATGCGACCCACAAAGTCATGCAGTGGGAAGACTAATGACGTTCATTTTGTTGATGATTGAAATAAATGTGCTATTCAATATCAGTCTTTGCATTTTATTATATATTCCAATTTAGTAGAAAATACTGCTACATGTAATCTGTCAGTATCACAGTTTGCAGATCTTGATTGAAAGTTATCAAACTTTTATTTACCAGTAATAGCAAATATTAAACTTCAGAGCAGCATAGAAAGAAAATTAACAAATGATGTGGTTAAGCTTTCATGAGCTGTTATCATGCTTTTGTCTGTAAGCTTACCTAGTGTGTTTCTTCTCGAGAACCTATGTGTCATTTTCAACCAAACTTGAAAAAAAAAAACCCTGCAAAGGTCATGGGGATTCCAAATTAATATGGAGATGCTGTAAAAAAAAAAAAGAATGCAAAAATTAAATAAAGTGGTATCTTAAAAATCTTCCCCTCAATATCAGCATTAGAAAGCCAATATTCATATAAACAAAGATTATTTATAATATTGTGCTGTAATTCCAACTTGGCAAACCTTGGTCTAGTGCACAGGTGATTGACATAAAAAATATTTCTTTTATTAATAAAATCATCCCCTTTACAAAAGATATTTCTTTTAATAATATAATTATCCCCTTTACTAACATAATAATATTATCATTATAATACAGGGGATAATTTTTTTAAGGATAAAATTATTCCATGTACTATAATAATATTACATTGTATTATAGTACAAGAGATAATTTTATTAAAAGAAATATTTTTATCGTAATGGCACCTGTGGTCTAGTGATCCCCAAGGAGGGGTGCAAAGTTCAATATAGAAATATATAACCTCAACTTGTGGAATGTTGATGAAAGCATCCTTGTACACTGTGTATTTGTAGTATTTAATTGTGACAACCCCCCTCCCCCATTTTTCAAATACAATAGAGCTCCAGGAGATGGCAAAAAATCAACTTTATTGAGAAAAATCTCTTGAGATTAAAATGCTAGATCACTAGGCATAATGAGGCTCCCAATGAATGCAAAATTCATTGTAAGAATATAAAGGGAACAATGTTTAGGCTCAAGTGTGCCACACAACTTGTGATATTTCTTATACCCTTATACCGTCGCATAAACAATATAAAGTGTAGCTTCACTTGTAGCAAACTCTGTGTCTCCCTCATTGTTCTGAGTTAAGAGATTTAATGAAAATTTAATCGAAAAGGATACCAAATATCACTCAAGATATGTTACTAGGGCGAGGGTCTGTTGTTTCACTCCTTCGTCCCCATGTGACATAATTCTTTGACTTTTACATCTAAACCCAAGTATTACTATGTACCACGGTGGAATCTAAAGGGCTGTGACCACCTCAATCCATGCCTGTGTACTGAGGGTAGGATTGTCCAAAAACCTTACCTTGCCTAAAAGTCAGTTCTAATGATCTTACTTATGCTGAATTCTTCAACAGTGAGAGTTAACTGTTTTCAAAGAATCCAAGCTATACTATATTGATTTGTTTCATTCATCAACTAAAAACCCTTTTTTGTGCAATTTAAAATATTGTATTGAAATACAGTCATGACTACCTTTATATCAAATGCTTATGTCATAAATCTGAAATTGCAATAAAAAAAATTTGTCTTGCTGTGCAAGCACTGTGGCCATCTATTTGTCTTTCTGTTCATACATCATCATTTTCCTGACTCATACATTTTCTTCCCTTAGCCCAACTGGCTCATACTTCATCCACCAAGTGCCTTTGGGTTAACTTTGTGTAGTGACTTTGAACAAAGTTTAAAGGCAAGTTTAAAGTTATAACACCACTTTCAAAAACCATTGTCTGAACCATATACTAATCTCCCTTTTCTCCTACCTGGCTTACACTACACTTAAAGACTTTGAACCAAGTTTTAAGGGAAAGGTAACGGTCATAGCAGACCTCTTTGTAGAATTCCTGTTTGGACTACTTTTTCTTCTTATGGCACTACATATGTATTTGCCTTATACATGTTCTATAGCTTAATATAATGCTGATACATGTATCAGATTTTTAATTTTGTATTCATTGTCAGTCTAAAATCTCTTTAGAGTTAAATCAAGACTGTACCAATGATTTTTGACATTTTCTCCTTTTTTCTAAAATCAATTCCAGGCAAAGTTTATTTGTAACATTGAAATTAAAGGCAATACGTGACTCTCTTACACAGTACCTCATGAACAAAGGGTCACGAGTGAATTTAATATTTTTCAAACAGGTATTTTGATAAGGAAAAGTTGGTCCTGAATGCCAACCCACAATATTTATTGCTAATATCAGTTTCTGTATCCACAAAATTCTCTGAGACAGTGGAGATGATAATGTCCAAAATTAGAATGCACTTTGTGAAAACTTTTTTATATATTCAGTAATCAGTATATAAACTGAAATTTTTCAAAATTAACAAAACCAAGATCAGTAATTAATATTTCTTTAAAGACAAACTGTAAAGACATAGAAATTTATTCAATAACACCATCCTCATTCGTTTGAATGTAACTAAAATGTATGAAACTGAAGCACTGTGAGACTGTGTATTGTACAGAATATAATTTTTTGCTGAAATATCTCTAACAACAAGGGTCACAGCACTAAAGATGTTTGTACCCACGAAATATGAAAGTCAATGTTTTTGTTTTGATGAGCTGTACTGATGATCGGGAATAGGGGCCCTTGATTCTGTTGCTTCTATGGCACGCTCTGACTGGGCAACACTGCCGGCATGAGCCAAAAATAAGTCCTTTAAAACACTGAGTTCTTTTGAAAGAATTTCAACCTTCTGTTCCAACATTTCATTTTCTGCCCTCAACCTATTCACTTGCTCGATTGTTTCCTTGGCTTTTTGTCTTGAACGTTCTCTACTCTTTTTAACAGCAATGTTATTTCTTTCTCTCCTTTTGAGATATTCATCTGTGTCTTTCTCCATCATTCTAGAACGTTTGGATGGTTTACCATATGACTCTCCATCTGAACCCTCATAATCAGGACGCTTTGGTGCCATCTTTTTATCTGAAACAAAAAAATTATTGCATCATGAACTAAAGATAGTAATATCAGAGTGGTCTCCCTTTCTCTTGATTTAGAACCTGATGCAATAAGACTTAAATCCTCAAGTTTAAGTAAGATATTGTCTCAAAGTTATCCATAGTTTGACAAAGCTATTGACGAAACATTTTTTATCAATTAAATTTAGAAGAAAGGAGCAAATAAGCAATTTTATAAAGAACAATTGAATATTTGATTGCAAAATCAAAAACCGGAAGTAGAATTGTCAATATCAACAAACCAAAAGTAACACGAATAACTCGTCTAAATCAAAATATTCTAACTTATTTTATCATCGACTGAGTATTATACTATATACCATGCACTCACCTGACATTCACTGGGGTGTTTGTATTGAATATCCTTCCAAATATACACTGTATACTAATGGCCTTCCATGCAATTTATCTGTGATGCAATAAACTACTTCACCAATCGATTCTCACTTCCTGTATTCACTGCAGACTACTTTAACCGGTCATATAATGCAAATTATTTAAATAAACTTGGTTGAGTATTTCATGAACATTGTTAACATGATCATATTTCTTAAGTTTTTTTTTTATTGTAAAAAAAAAAAATTAAGCGGCGACCCACGACTGTTTCCGCTTCCCATCCGGTTAACCCCGATAGATTCCGTCAGTGACATCAAAGAATCGACCGAGATGTGCCGAGTTGGATGTACGGAAACAACCGATGATTGCCGATTGCCGTTACAGCGAACCTTGCGAAGCGCGACCTCTGTTGTTAGAGTTTTGGAATTTCCAATACTGGTTCTTGTCATTGCCTGGTTTTCTTTAGTTAGAGTCAGGGAACCAGGCCAGTTCACATTCATTTACTCGTACAAGAAAACATTCGTATAATCGATCATGGAGAAAAATCTCTCCTATGAACTAATTATTTTATTTTTGTTAATAACAATTTATAAACAATGTATATTATTATCGCTCGTCTCTCTAAAGAATGCCCGTGTAACTGAAATATTTTGAAGGAAGATGTCTATATATTTGGTTTCCATCAATTTTTTCAACGAATGCCTACTCTTAATAGACAAATTAACTTTTTCAACATTAAAACTGTTAAATAGGACTTGCTACTCTATTTGGAATTTTGCATATGAATCAGTGTGATTAATTGAATTAAATGGCAATTTAAATTTCATTTTGAACTAATTATGTTCCCAACTCAACTGAAACCTACCATTCTAATACATTAATTAAATGAGTATATCTCTCCATTTCTATGAATAAGTATATTAATTGTCGTTAAGCTGTTACGTTAGCCAAACTGAATTTATTGATTTACATCAATATATTTATAATATGTTTTACGGTGTAACCGTTTGGAGGGCGAAGCCAATATAAATGGGGCTAGATCAGTAGATGCCCTTTCATCATCTCTAGCCTGTCATCTCATATATTGTTTGTTTTGTTTGGACTCTAATCTTATTGTTGGCCCAAGAGCATTGACCAGCCCATGGTCCTTGTTAAATTTGTTCAAGCCCTGATATACTAGACTAGTTACTGTTCCCACCACATTTTGACGATTTTTATAGAAATATACACAACTAAAAGAAATACAATTGAAATCATTCATTTAAAAACATCATCTCTTTTTTTCTCAGAGATTTTCACAGGAACGAATAATAGATTTCTTGTGGAGATTTATCTTTTTTCCCATTCGGAAGTCTCTTGGATCACCTCACACAATATTTCAAATGCTATCATCCAGACCTTATTTTATATCATTTGCAATTAATGCGAAAAATCTCCATAGATTTTTATTTAACAGCCACTTTCTTTAGCCGAACAAGTTGGAGAGAGAGAGAGAGAGAGAGAGAGAGAGAGAGAGAGAGAGAGAGAGAGAGAGAGAGAGAGAGAGAGAGAGAGAGAGAGAGGGGGGGGTCAAATGCAAAAACAAATTTTCATTCTGGTATGTAAATAAATATTGTTTTCAAGAACCCTGAGATATTTCATCTTTGCTAGCCAAGGGTTTCTGATCCGCGCCACTCCTGCGGATCACAAACCCTTGGCGAAGGTAGGTGTATTTATGAATGCAAAAAAATCACAGATCTCTGGATAATTTCTCAGCATGAAGTATCTTAACTTTTACTCCCTTATTTTAAATGTTTGCATTTTTAAGAATAAAACATGAATTAAAGAGTTATCTTTATTAATTTTTTTTATAGGAAAATTCGATTTATCTCAAGAATATTTCACTTGTATGGCAATGTATGGACAGAAATAAATTGAGATTAGCTTTGGTCCCTTAAAAGTCACTAAAATTTGTTATCAATACACTTAATTATTGAACTTTCAATGACTGATTAAATTGTGTATTAAAACTGGAGAATTGAGATACCCTAGCTAATTCACATCATAAGGTACAAATTATGTTCTTCATAATCATAAATATGTATTACATACTAAATGTAAGACATTTGTACAATCATATATAATTTAACCTGAGTTTATCTGACAAATGTCTTACATTTAGTATGTAATACATATTTATGATTGTGAATGCAGATCAGTACTTCCTATTATGCATAAATTTTAAGTATTTATAATGCATATTGTTGCAAATAGTTTCCCTATTTGTTTTTATTTTCATGGCAGATTGGGGGTAATTTGAACATGATTTATTGTATATATAATATTATACAAATATTAATCTTTTATTTTTTTGGTGGGGGGGGGGGGGGGGTTAGAATGGGGAAATATTTTACAATGTGTCTGTCAAAGACTATGATGACTTCAAATTAAATTTTGATTATCTTTTGTTTTTATTGAATCAATTATTAGTCGTAACTTGACTTTTTTTGGTTTTTGAGATATAATTTGAATTCTGGGTACGAAATGACCAGGGTACGAGTAGGTCAGACTACGATTTGAGATGAAAACTAAAAAACGAAATTTCAAATATTGAAAGTAAGGGAAAACGTCTTTGCTGTTTTCAAAAGTAATCAGAAGGCAATTTCAATTAAAATACATGATTTTATTTGAATAAAAATGAAATAAAACTGCTTCACTGTTTAAACACTTTTTTGTCCAATCAGATGTCTTGAAATTCATTTGATTGGATCTACTGCAACTGTTGAAAGTTGTAGGAAACGAAAATTTGTTCTCTTAATTAGGAATTAATTTTTCAAGAACACACTAGGTAAGTTTGAATGCATTTATCACTCATTAAACAATATTGATAAATTATCATCAAACGTGAAGTTAGTACGAGATTCAAATTCAACATGGATGCCGGTGATGTCACTGCGCGTGAAGTGACTCTTTTTTCCTCCATCTTGGGAAAAGTTTTTGAACTTCATAGGTATAGAGTGTAATTTCCATATTTGGGCATATATACACGTGTTGTCTATAGGGAGAGCTTCGCTCTCACGGGCCCTTCGGGACCGTGAAAGGGCTTCGCCCTCTAATATAATATTTACAGTACTGATTATTTTGCGATATTACACGTAAAAAAAGGAGATACAATTCAAAACATACGTAAGTACATGTATCAGAATTGACAGGTAGTATAGTGTAGCTTAGATTAAAATGTTGTGTTTTTCTATATCGTTGTAGCTGCAGGTCTAGCTCCTGGTCTGAAAAATTCCGGATGGGCGGCCAGGTCGTTAATTCGATTTTTTTTTCAGACCGGGAGCTATACGGACCTGAAGCTATATAACGTAGGATTCTTGCGTATAAACAAGATTGTTTACATATACATAATTTGTACAATAAACCTAGTTTTCTTTGCCAAATTAATTGTACTGGTCAAACATATATACAGACAACAAATAATGCTGGCCACCACGCACCTTACTGCATGCATGCCTATATATATTTAACACGGCCTTAATCAAATTGTTAAACAGACAGATAGCATCTGTTTTGAATTCCACACAATTTTTCCATCTTCGCTAGCCAAGGGTTTTCGGTCCACTCCGCTCCCCATAAATAGTTTATGGGGAGCGGAGTTGACTGAAAACCCTTGGCTAGCGAAGATGAATTTTTCAGGCTCACAAAAAAAAATTGACGGTCATCAGCGGCGGGTCCAGAATTTGTTATATTAAGGGACCAGGCAAAATTTATCACAATGATGGGACCGGTACAAACAGGGATGGGAAGTGACTTTATTCATTAAAAAAAAGCATGGGACAAAAACTTTTTTTAAGTATTAAGTACCCATGGGACGAACACTTTTTTTAAATGAGTTACAGTTCTCAACTCAATAAAAACATTTGTTTTGCCTCGGACTAGAATGTCTTGATGTCATTGGATGAAACGCGTCACGTGATTGCCTTACAAATTTCTTTAAACGGCGAGCGTCAAAATTTATACGGCAACATGGCGGACGTAACGTTATTTAAGCTGATTTTTTACACAAACGTTCGACCATACCTCTAATTTTTAAGCCCCCAAATATTTAGAGTGATCCCCCGTTGCCCGTGACGTAATATTTCGATCCTACAATGGCATCCAGGTTTTCGCAGATGACTGGCGAGGAACGAAAAAAAACAAGAGAATTAAGCTATGTATTTAATTGTTATATTATCTTTTGTTTGTTTACATAACAAACTTTAGGTCCTCGGCTCCGCCTCGCCTTCTATGGACTTTACCGACCCCACAAATTTCTGTAAACAGTCAATAACAAACCTAATAAGTAATATTATTATATTTAAACATACTTTTAAACACAAAAATAAAAAAATCTTCAAGAGTGAGTTACTCCCCTTGTATATATTGAACTGTCCATTGCTACTTTTAACTTACACTAACATTCCATGAAAGGACATTTTTTCTTAAAATTAGAAAGCTTATCCAATTCTGAGAAAAAGTATACCTCATATTGCCAATTCCATTGAGGTTTAAGAAAAATATGGCCATTTAAGTGAACCCACCATTTCCACTTTCCTCTGTTTAACACAGATTCATAGGGCTCTCCTTCAGTAAAACATCTTTATTTAATCTTGCAGATGTCAATTGTTGTTCAAGCTCCTTTAATAAGAAACCTTATTCAATACTACATACATCTACATGATATTATCATGATAAAAGCATCACATCACTTAGAAATACCTTTACATGTACATCCACCCCCTATCTTTTGATTTTCATTAGAAGGATTACTGAAATATTTTACCTAATATTATGAAACTTGTATCAATTTCCTTGAGTCAATTCTCACACATGTTTGAAAACAATCATCGCTGATGCAAAGAATTGCTCTTTTTTGTTAAATTGGATGATTTGTAGCATTTTTATTCACAAATAGTCATGCCGTCCTGCATGTGATTTCTTGTTTCCATGAAAAAGGAAGCCAACAATCATATTTAGTGAATATCTTATCTATTCTAGTTTCTAGTCTACTTTTAATCATGCTAAAACAGTAAGACCTACAAGTGTGATGCCTGCCTTAAATTAAAATAAAATTTAAACACACACGGGTAGCTGGAGATGGATAAGAATTTTATGAAAAATGTTCAAATTTTACCTGTTTTTCTACATTTTTTATGCATATATGCAATAAAAAGGTAAAAATATGTTATTTCTTGTTCATTTCAAAAGTAGTTATCATAGCAGATGTTATTTGGAGGCCAAATGTACATTTACATATCCTACATGTAATGTTAATGGAAAAGGGGGGGGGGGTGATTTTTGACAATCTCACAATTATGAAGATATATATCCATGGGACAGTAACTTTTTTTTAAGCCTAAAGGCATGGGACACATATTTTTTTTAAATGTGAAAGCCATGGGACATGTCAATTTTTTTAATGAATATTTTTTGTTATACCGGTCCCATCATTGTGATAAATTTTGCCTGGTCCCTAAGGTGGGACGAAGCGGCAGGGGGTCTGGGGCCACCTTGCGAAGCCCCCGGAAGCTCACAGGTTTTGAGGGTTGTTAAGACACTTTTATGAGCTATTTTAGTTATACTATATACTTGACACACACATATATAAGAACGATAGATAACAACTAAAACTGAATTGACATTATTGTCATATAGTACGTGCTACTATTTAAAAAAATATATATTACAAAAGGGGGGTGGGGAGCCACCCCCTTCAAATCCGCCACTGTTCATTTATTTAAAACATATAAGTAAATTATTAATGATTTGAAGGGGCATGAATAATCATAATCTATCAGTCATCAACAGTCTGCAACAGTCATATGATTTTTAGTACAATTTATCAATAACTTCCGAACGGAGAGGAGAACCAGCATAGGAAATCCTTTTGTTCGGAAATACGTCTAGAATTTTCAGTAACACGCGAGATTAATTTGGGAGTATTCCATTACGATTGACGTCAGAAGTAAGAGCACGGTAATCACTATTTTAAGAACCAATCAAATATGCCTCTCCTTACATCATATTCTATTTTAAAACACAATCCGAATTGCGTTCCAAAAAGTTAATGCGAGAAAAAAATAGTTCCTTCATTGCAAATTAATATAGAGAAAATAACCGTTGCCACTGTTTTTTAATAGTGAAACATAAGTTTTTCGTAATGTTTTCTTAACTTTAAAAGGGGTTTTATCGAAGTTATGTATTACTCATTATAAATTGAGCTAAATTCTACTCTCGCGTATTAATCCACCTTTCCTTCGGACAAATTCTATATATACCTTGAGCCAACGATGTTTCGTCATTGGCATGTCTAACAACTCCAGTGTGAGCCAACGAATCAACCGCAATCTTCAAGATTCGCGTGTAAACGTTATACAGACTCTCGGGTCTGTTTTGGGTGTGACCACTCAATCTGAGGCGCTGGATTTCCCAGTATTTTCATTTGACGAAAACATTTTCCCTGGTTCACCATGTCCACAAGAAAACTTGATGGAATCGGTACTCTACGATTCTGAGCAAAGTAAGAAAGTTTCAACTATTTTGCAAGGTTGTCAGGGCCAGTTTGACTTGGACCCGCTCTTTGAGAATTCAGTTGACATTCGACAACTACTGAACAATAGCACACAAGTAAACGACGCCACTTTAGAGAGCATCATTTTGGGGGAAAAGACCGCTGACCCAGTAACGGTTGTCCCATTTATTGAACTGCAGCCTGCACAAGACGGTGCGTTACCTTCATTCAAAGAATTTGACTTTATGACCAACCAAGAGCAAATATCAAATACATCGGAGGCCGGCTGGTCGGCCAGTGAGGGGGAGGAATACAGCACGTGCGACATCGAGAGTATCGTGAACTCTCCGTCCCAATCGGAACACGACGTCACATCATCGACTCTCACTCCTCCCGCTTCACCTTTTGAAATAGTTCGTGGCCGTCCCGGTAGGAAGCCGTCCGCCGCCGGACCCCTCAGACCAAACCGAAAGAAACAGCCACCCAAGGGCACCGAAGAATATGTAGACAAGCGAGTGAGGAACAATATCGCAGTGAGAAAAAGTCGGGACAAGGCAAAGAAAAAGCAGCAGGAGACCGAACAAAGAGTGCACGAATTGTCAACAGAAAACGAAAGCTTACAAAAGAAATTAGACTTATTAACGAAAGAACTTAATGTGCTCAAAAGTTTATTCATCAATGTTGGAGCTTCCTTACCCACAAAGTTCGACGAAATCATGTCCAGGTGACACACATTCAACCAATAAACCAGCGATAAGGTCGGAGGTGTGTTCGGGTTTTCCTGTATATAGTGACACTGTTTACCATGTAGATAGTATAAACTTGATCTTTTTGACTTGTAAAAATTGTACAAACACAGAACTGAATGGCGACAATGCTGTTGATGTAACAAGTTATTGTTGTTGTATTTATAAATACTTAACTTTTTTACTTTATTGTATCAATAAAAATGAAATATTAACATTTAATTTGTCTCCTCTTATTTTATAATAACCTCAAACTATACAGTCTCATGGAGTGGTATTTGCGTTGTCTACTTAAACACGTGTGGCACGCGCTAGGTTTTTCCATTTGCGAGGTAATACACACACGTACGTTGTATTATTCAGGTTGATCCATGCAATGACTATATGACATTCCCCCTTTTACAATGAATAATGGATAATGGGCACTCCTCCTTGCTTGAAGTCTTTTCAAATCCGGAATATCAATGAGTAAAATGATTAATTTCTTCAAAATTTCATTCATGTGGATAAGCTAACACATGTAAGTAAAACAAACAAAAAACCCGGTAATTTATGATCCCTAAAACAATCGCGAAATCGCAGTATATACTATATAATGAATATTAAAAGTTGAACTTGCATTCAGATGTATGGGCTTGACCTTTCTTATGAAATCGAAGACAAGATAAACCAGTTCCGAAATTTTGGATAAGATTGAAATATTACTTGGAGCAATTACAAGTCCACCATAAAAGTAGCTCATGTATTGGTCCAAATTTTCAATTTTTGTCCAGGGTGTAGTTTATTTAGCCGGGCAGAGGGGGTTGGGGGGCTAATTTTCAAAGGAAGTCCTTAACCCCCTTCCTTTGAATCTGCGAATGTAGCCGTCACGCGTGCATTCGTTGCTGAGTGTCGATTTTATAAATGAATATCGCGCGCCGACATAATGTATATGAGTTTTAATTAAATGTACAGATTAGAAAAGCATGCAGTATAACTATTCTAGATTTAATAAAATTTGGTCAGCGGGTGTAACTTATTCATTTATTTTTATTTTTTTTTTGGGGGGGGGGGGGTGATGAACATTTTTTAAGCTTTAACAATTAGCATTATACTGTGTTCACTTCATGCGCGGATGTAGAGGGGTTCGGGAGTCCAGACCCTCCTGACAAATTCATTTTTTTTAATTTACATATCAAAATTACCGTAAACCGAAAATATGCCTCGGATCCCCCTCCACCTTGGAAAAAAATTCTGGATCCGTGAATGCATTCGGTTGAATTTTGTGAAGAATTCTAATGCAATTTTTCTTTGAGTTCAAGAAGTTAAATATGACACGCAAGTACTTGTACGTAAACTTGGAAAAGCCTAAAATATTATTATATTATATTTTTGGAAATTGTCGTTCAAGAGAGATCACTCGTGCGAGGTTGTTTGCAATGTCTGCAAAACGTCCAAAACAAAGCTTTATTTCTTACTTCCGCAACTTTAACAATTTCCTTTTAAATATTTCAGAAGGTTTAAATACGCCTGGCATGAATAAGTTTGTGTAATTTAAGAACGCTTTTTTCCACAAACCTACAAGGACATTACAATTATCTGGAACCAAATCTACGGGATCTGCAGATCCCGGATAACGATTTTCCTGACCCTGGCGGATGTATATTAGAACACAGAAGTACATATGATCGGATGCTGCGTGTCGTCTGCATTGATTTGTTTACTCATTATTTACCTGTTGTCATAGCAATCTACAATATTCCCGAGTAACTGACCCGGTTGAAGGGTGTTCTAGTTTGTGAACCGTTCTGAATAATGACTTCGGGATTTCCCAGCCGATACAATACGATTAACGCGATAATCCGTTTGTTTGTGGTATAAGTAACATAAGTGGATGAAGTTAAAGAAGAGGCTACAATAAAGAACACTATTGTTTGTCTAGAGTTTTCACGCCAGGGACTCCCGGCAAAAAAGCACATATAAAAACTGATCTCGAATAGCACGAATGTACAAGTAACCCAACAGTGCAGTGCCCGATCTCGAGTGACAATCAAGATTGAAAATGTACCATAAATATTCATCATAAAAGTTCAAGAATAAGTTGTTGATTTAATTAGAAACATTTACACATTGGAAAAATTACTCGTGATTGCCTGATATTACTGCATGACCACCTTTCGAAAAACTATTTACAATTATAAAAAAAAAACGTCATGAAAGAGTTTATAATTTAATTATTTTGTGTAATAATAATCAAATTGGAGACGAGTTTCCGCTCCTTTTATTCATTCTATCTTTATTTTTCATTCCTAATTTAAAACAATCGGATTAATATCAGACCCTCGACCCGCTCCTTTTTTTATTATTGTCGCCTCCCCTCGTGCAGCGACAATAGAAACAAAGAAAGAAGCGGATCGAGGATCTGATTTTAATCAGATTGTAATTCAAAATAACTGTATTTTGATAACTAAAATTTATGAGATCGTCTGTTCTCCACAAGCAAAATGATCCAGCTCTGCTCATCCAGACTGTTTTATATATGTGTGTTTATATTACTCTACCATTCAGGCCCTATATGGTTTTGAGAGGATAAATCACAGGGACATCTTATCCGCTCTGCTCTCTATGACATATATATAAATAGTATTATTTATATATACATGTATGTCATAGAGAGCAGAGCGGATAAGATGTCCCTGTGGATAAATGAAGCCCTGATATCCTAATGAACTATCAACTATATCTTGAGGAAATTAAACTTACATACAGATATAATTTCCTTATGGAATCAACAACTCCACTGAGTCAACAGTTAATACACATAATACAATCACTTAAAATTAGTTGTAGCTTGATTTTGTGACGTACTTCAGTTTTCCAGGGTACGTTGTTCTAAGGCAAGTGTTTTACTATATTATTCAAGTAACGGTAGATTTAAAAGGGAAGGGGGGGGGGTTCAAAGAAATAATGAGGAAAGGAAAAAGGTAATATTATCTCTATATATAGTAAGTATTCACAATTACTATAGTGGTGTTTAAATATTTTGGTAGTATGTACAAGCTTAAAATAGACCTTCTGACGTCATCAAGCTATTTTTACACTTCTAATATACATAACCTAGTTTTATTCTTCAAGGTGGTTATTTGTTTTGCTACAGTAGAGCGAACATTTCAAAATAAAGTGACGTCACTGGTGTAGCAACGCTAAGCGTCACATGTTGCATTAGTAATACCCTATCTTGGGGTTTACCTGAGCGCTAGTCGATATAAATTTAAAGGCCGGTCAGGAAAACCGCAATCCGTAGATTACCGTCGTAGCGAATACATCGAGCAAACTCTCTCAAGCCGCATAGCCGAGCCTCCCGGATGGCCTAGTGGTTTTAGCAGCGGCCGCTCCAATACATTACTGCATGTCACAGATTATGATGGAAAGAACCCCATTCGATTTGGACCCGGTGCTGGAAAATTCTGTGGATATCCAAGAACTTTTCAACAATTCCACACAGGTTAATGACGAGACGCTGGAGAAACTCATTCTGGATATAAAATCTAATGACATTGTCCAGAGCGTGTCTGGAAACGAAGCCTTCACCACGCTGGTAAACGCTGCCCCTGTCACCGTGCAGACCCAGGCCGTACCCGACCAGGCCCTGATCGCACAGCTCAGTCGGTACGAGAACTTGGAATTTGTGCTTAATCCAGACCAGGTCTCATCGTGTTTACAGTCGGTCAGAGAAACACTTCACTCCACGGGGTCAGTGAGTTCTGACGGTGAGCTGGAAAATTCTCTGTCCGGATCTAACGAGGATTCGGATAGCTCCGATCAGGATCTCTCCTCCTTTGTGACCCCACCCCCTAGTCCTATGGACGTAGATTATACCCCTCGCCCCCGGGGACGACCAGGTAGGAAACCCTCAGCTGGCGGACCGGTGAAAAAGAAGAGGCAGCCAGAAAAAGGTACCCGTGAATATTTCGAAAAGAGAGCGAGAAATAACCTTGCAATTCGCAAATGTCGTGAAAAAGCAAAGCTGAAGCAGACGGAAATGGAAAATCGCCTGCAGTATCTGGAATCGGAAAACATGCAGCTTAAAGGTAAACTGGACAATGTTACAAAGCAGCTTGAACTATTAAAAGACTTTGTGATCTCAAACGGTGCCAATCTCCCAGAAAACATTGCAAAAGTCGCGAAGAGCTGACCAGGAGTACAGGAGTACATCGGTTATGTGATAGCTGTCGCTAGGCCGACTAATGACTTAACAGACAATCAAGCAGTGTTTTGCATTTGTGATGCTACAAACCATTGACTTTTTTCAGTCATCATTTGTATTGATTTATCATGTCGGTATACCAGTGTACTCAGTATTTATCTGAGAAATTAATTTTCGCCGTCATTTCCATTGCTTTGTACACATATGCACAGTATTCTCTTGTTACAGTTGAATGTTCTCTATGTCACTAATGAATTATCTCTGAGATGGCAAGCAATTTTCATATCATTTTACATATTTCGTGCATGCAGTCAACCCGAACACTGCCCTACATTTTAACCCGACTAAAAACCACCCTCAATCCTCGTCACGATTTTACTTTGTTCAAAGAGTGCAGTCATGCGTGAACCATTCAATACCGCCCTTTAAAACACCACCGGATCGATGGTGTCAATTTCTGTGTGATTATTTAGAACGTTCTCTTCTGAAAACAAATGCTTTAAAAAAAACCCACACAACCCCCGGGTCTTAGTTACGGGTCTGGCTGCACGCCCCGTCTTGTGTGTGATATGACTATGTCTTTAATCATTCATCTACCCGGGAGCTGCGAGCAGTTCCACCTTTTACTTATTGTATATAAATATATTTTTTACACGTTTCAGTAGAACTGAATTTGGTATAATTATTAAAATAGCCCTACATTTACTGTCTTGATACGGTGGACTGTACGGTACATGTTAATAAACTGTTCAAAAATATAAATCTTGTTTTTGATTTACAAGTTGGTTCATCCATTGACAGAACTGTGAGTGGACCGCTATTAACAGTTACCGCTGATTTACCACCACCTACAAATAAATGACTGTACTTGACCTTTGATCAGATATAATCTGAGTTTCTGGTCTCCTAGGGTCCTGGCGTACAAACAGAGAGGAAAATGGGAGAATAGAGAGTATTCAGGCAGAAATCGAACGTGTTAAGTCCAGTAATTACAAGGGGAACTATGTTTGTACTAGTTCGAGTTTTATGTAAATAAAACGATTTTTCTTCAGTCAACATTCATTGCACGCACGATGGATTGTCAATAGTTCACACTCAAAAGTAGGGAACTTATTCAACGATAATCTGCTCTTATTGAAACAGGACACAATATTACACTATTAAGGACAACCAGAATTAAATTTTCATGTTTCTGGGGCTAAAAGCAAGGGGCGTTGTTTTACGGATAAAAATGAAACTTGAGAGGTCGGTAATGGCGGGAACTCGCGGAGTCGAGTTTTGCTGGCTAATGACGGCGAACTATTCAAACAATTTTGAAGCATAGCCAATAATTTTGTAGGGCAGCTATACATCGATTTCTTGCGGGCAACCCTTCACCAAAGGTTGGATGATGCTCACCGATCGCTGTATGAAAACCAATAAATAATATAAGCATCTTGATTTTTCCCATAGGAATGTACTATCCGTTCCAATTAACAGAGCCAATATTTCATTTGGTCAATTCATTTACCAATAAAGCAAGCATACATTGATGTCCATAATTCGACATGGTTTTAATATCTGGTACCCAGTTTTTGACTCCCGAGAATTATGGTCAATATAAATACATTTACATGTATCTACAGATAGCTGACCATCTTGGCCAACGCATAGATTTCCGATTTTCTGCTTCGGGAATCCAGGTATTAATTAAGGCGATGCCGATCTCGCCTATAAAATGGGAAGAGGTGAGATGTTGAACCTCTTGGTATGCATTGTAGAACATTAACTAGTGCAAACACACTGACTCCTAATTCACGCGCTCTTAACAAGATCATACACATCCAGATTCGATAGGGAGACCTCAAATGATTGTTTTGAAAGAGGATTAAATTTGGAGGACATACAATAAATATCAGTAGAGTAATTTCACGCTCTTGTTGGCTCCCTCCCACAACTCTGGTACTCATACCTGCCAAAGCCTTTAAACTTCGGAATTCTTTATTCACACAGAATTAAAATATTGATCACAAGTGAAGAAAGAAGTTTTTGTAAACTTTAATGGCCTGGATCACAAAAGATCAAAAGATGTTTTTAAAAAATTAATGTAACATTATAGGTCAACGAAGAAGACATTGGGATGGGATGATGGAAGACTTGACTGTTTTGTGTACGTATTTATGAAATATGAATATATATAATAAAACTAGTCATTACATAACGTTCTTGTTTAAACATTAGATCAACGGAGAATCATCCATTACAACAATACTCAAGAATGCATTAGAGAAAATCGACAAATGTCACATTGTTGTCAACAATCAATCTTGATGAGTAGCGAGACACGTACGCTGGATCCAAATATATATAGCTCAGTTGTCAGCAGCGATCGCTTTTTTTTTTCATTTAGGGAAAGTCTGGTTTTCCCAGCTCATTAATAAAAGATATCACGCTCTAAGTTATTCAGCCTGCCCGTTTAGTTCTTTCAATGACAATGTAAGGTATTTTCATATTTCTGTGACAAATCCCTTGAATGAAACGAAAACAATTGACGTCGTACCTTCATTTCGTAGAAAATTCACACGGCCACCTTATTTAACTTTAATTTATTCAACACTTGCATATCTGTTTATTATCATCAAAACCGAGTGAATAATTTACTGTTAATTTAATTTTATAATTGCATTTACGTGCATTTATATTATAAATTATTTGACTGATCTTATAAGTCCACATGCTCGATAAAGTTACATGAAGTATTGTTAGAACATAACATGGCGCAAATATAGCTATATACAACCCTAATTCGTCTTGACTTGTATGGTTTAGGTAAGGAGTTAATTTACACGTCACTCGGACAATACGACAAAAGTGTGTTACAGCAGACCGGATGCCCGTATGCAATCTCATGGGGGACACGTATGTCGTCTGACCACAAACTCCAGGAACCAGCGGTTACATCCCAGCAGGAAGGTGTACATACTTATATAGATCTATATAGGGGTAATGTCGGACACCAAATGTCCTTCTTTTTCCGTGGAACATAAAATGACATCAACCCCCTTGTTTATATTGTCACCATAATGTAATGCTAAAATGTTTGCAATTAAACACATGAGGGGGGAAAGATTCAAGATGAGGTACAATTTGACATTGAGTTGTACACAAACATCAAAATAGGTTGAAAAATCTCCTATCATTGGGTATATATACGTGCAAGATATTGAGTATATGATAAACAACTGTTAAAGGTATATGCGCAGTTTATACGTTCAACAACAATATCTACACGGGAATGTTTTATTTAAAAAATGTAAAATCTCGAATTCTCAAGTACACTATACTGCGTAAATATGTCATTTCTGATTTTCGTCACCATTACCTATACCAACTCCAAAACCAACATTACACTCAAAAAATAAATATTGTGAATACACAATCTACCTAACCACCTATTGCCATTATCAACGATATCTTACCTGAGCCAGAATTGGGACTTACAAGCTGAGCGACATAGTACCTATACAAACCACCCATAAAACACCGTGTATCTTGCCAACGATACCAAATAATAAAAAACAAGACTCAAACCAATAAACCAACAACTGGACGACATAGTATTTATATAAATTACCCATAAAACACCTCCAAATCAACAAAATGAGACAAACCGAACAACCAAGACTACAACCAATAATTCAAAGATAAGTACATGTACATCTAAATAACCATCCAAAAACATCAACAATACGCAACAAACCGAACAACTAGGACTACAACCAATAATTCAAAGATAAGTACATGTACATCTAAATAACCATCCAAAAACATCAACAATACGCAACAAACCGAACAACCAGGACTACAACCAATAATTCAAAGATAAGTACATGTACATCTAAATAACCATCCAGAACATCAACAATACGCAACAAACCGAACAACCAGGACTACAACCAATAATTCAAAGATAAGTACATGTACATCTAAATAACCATCCAAAAACATCAACAATACGAAACAAGCCGAACAACCAGGACTAAAATAAATAATTCAAAGATAAGTACATGTACATCTAAATAACCATCCAAAAACATCAACAATACGAAACAAACCGAACAACCAGGACTACAACCAATAATTCAAAGATAAGTACATGTACATCTAAATAACCATCCAAAACATCAACAATACGCAACAAACCGAACAACTAGGACTACAACCAATAATTCAAAGATAAGTACATGTACACCTAAATAACCATCCAAAAACATCAACAATACGAAACAAACCGAACAACCAGGACTACAACCAATAATTCAAAGATAAGTACATGTACATCTAAATAACCATCCAAAAACATCAACACTACGAAACAAACCGAACAACCAGGACTACAATTAACAACTGAACGACATAGTATTTATATAAACAACCAAAGAACATGAACCAGATAAAAAACCGAACAACCAGGACTACAATCAACAACTGAACGACATAGTACTTATATAAACAACCAAAGAACATGAACCAGATAAAAAAAACCGAACAACCAGGACTACAATCAACAACTGAACGACATAGTACTTATATAAACAACCAAAAAACATGAACCAGATATAAAAAACCGAACAACCAGGACTACAATCAACAACTGAACGACATAGTACTTATAAAAACAACCAAAAAACATGAACCAGATAAAAAACCGAACAACCAGGACTACAACCAACAATTGAACGACATAGAACCTACATAAACTACCCACTAAACCTCAACCACAATCAACGATACCCCCCCCCCCCCCCCCCCAAAAAAAAGTAAGGATTGCAAAGGTTGATAAGGATATTGTGGAACAAAAAAGACCCAAAATTGCAACCAACAAGGTAACAGCCACCCTCTTAGTCAACGAAACTATAATTGCAACCAACAAGGTAACAGTCACCCTCTTAGTCAACGAAACTATTGTAACCAACAAGGTAACAGCCACCCTCTTAGTCAACGAAACTATAATTGCAACCAACAAGGTAACAGTCACCCTCTTAGTCAACGAAACTATTGTAACCAACAAGGTAACAGCCACCCTCTTAGTCAACGAAACTATTGCATCCAACAAGCTCACGGTTTAGTACCTACAGTTAAAAATCCATAAAACCACCATCTTATTAAACTCTTCTATTGATAAATCGACGATCTTACGAACTGAAGATATATTATATTTATATTTTTATATCCGTAGACCCTATTGCATTTGCATGGTTTCGTAAGGGATATTTCTGTGTAAATTTCAGACAGATTTAAACATATGATTAACGATAGCTGTTATTTCCCAGCCCAAGATGTTTTGAATCAGCACAAAGTAAATAGGATGTATGAGGGGATTTCCCATTTTCACGCACCGTGTCTCGCGTTGTAGCTTTACGTAATCAATAGTTACATAGAGTGCTTGAATAAATAGGTCAGGGTTAATAGAGAGTATGGTTTTGTTTCAGACTACCGATTCACATAAAATATATAAAATATACCGAGTCGGTGAGGTTTTTCAGGGGGAGGGTGTATATAGAACTAATTATATTGTTGTTCATTGAATTGTGGTCCAGTAGTGCGTTGTTATTTTTTATATTAGTCCGGTCGTCCGTCAGTATGTTTGATTTTCTCCGGTCGTAGTTAATTTAATTGCTTTATATTTTTACCATTCTCTTGACTTGAAAGTTGAGTGCGAAGAGTTAGCATTTTTATACGTCGCGGTATAAAGTTGACTATAACCTTTTAGTAGGCCAGGGCCTTAGCGAGTGCAATTTACCCTTTACATTGGGTTTTTTTCTGCTTCCCGTAGTACAAATTAATTGATACATAACTATTCCAACTAGTTTGCAAAAACGAATAATCAAAAAAATTTTGACTTACTTAATCAAAAGAAACCGTTACCCAGTGAAGCACATTATTCATTTTTCTTTAGCATTATAAAAGTTTTTGTAAAATCCTAAAAGTTCACTACCGGGGAGTATACGTACGAAAGGTCCAATCTACGCTAGCAATGATCTCCGCGGTGAACCGACCGGACTGGGTCTGAACCCCGATATCAGACTCGGTCCCAGGACCGGAAACTCCAGATTTGACTTCGATCAGGAAACCACTAGCTGCAGATAAACAATGGTCACCGAGTCACTAATCGCCGCCACCACTTGTCTCGTGTCTATCGATATCGTGACCCTCAAGATGTGGTCGTGAGAAGGGATGGAGCCACCTTAAGTTTGCCCCCGCCATACCCGCTCTGGGACGGAGTTCATTATGGCTGTGAGAAAGATTGTTGTAGATAAGTTTAGAAATCTTTGATTTTACACTTTTAATGTAACAGGTTTTAGATTTAAAATGTACCAGCTGCTATGAGAACATAATTTTGAGTTTTTTCTGTTAGATAAACGTATGTAGTAGTTTGTAAAGAACAAACAAACCCAAACAACTGTGAATCAATGTTTATTTCTCTCAAACCATATCAATGGTACATGAGGTACAAAAAACTAAAATATTTACAAATGTACAAATGCAAGGTCAAGTTAGGAAGAGTACAGAAATTTAAATAAATATAGCTAAAAAAATATTTCCATAACATAGTGGTATTCGTCGCCTAATTTTTGTTTATTACATAATGTTACATTAAAAGTTTAAATTTTATCAATTTAAACTTAACTTTATATAGTTAAGTTTAAATTGATAAATTTTAAACTTTTAATGTAACAATAATAAACAAATTCTAAGACATCTTTCTATGTCATTCCATCTTCCAGTTTCCAGTAATTGGTAAAACTAGATGCTTTCATGTGACAAAACTGTTAATCCCACTGACACGTTAGCATAGAGTGTGTTATGTTGGGCTAACTGTGCTGGAACCCCGCACGTTAGCATAGAGTGTGTAATGTCGGACTAACTGTGCTGGATTTAGTTAGTGTCGCATCTTCGCACTTTCGCTCCTTCGCTTTCGCAATTTCGCCTTCACATATTCGCACTCTCGCATCTTCGCCCTAAAGGCGAAAGTGCGAAGGTCGAAGTGGCCCCATCGGAGCATATAACACCATAAATACAAGAAACGTTCGTGAAAGTTGGGTAGTATTTTAGTAGAAAGCCGAGTGGCATCCTACCGGGCTAACCACAACTTCACGGAAATCTCACGGATAAAAACTTTGCACTTAAAAATCTATTGGTTTTGAATATGTATATAAAAAAAAACCCATGTGACACATTTGACAGGATCTGCTTATAAAAATCTGTGCTTACTTCTAAATCTGACAAAATGATGTACCTGCAATCCACCAACACCAATTCTCTGCAAATGCCACCTTTTTATATCCATATACGAAAAAAACCCAAGATTTACATGTACTTGAATTTCTATAAAAGTTTATTGTTCACTTTTAATTTGCAAAATACCTTTTTAACATTGGAATCACATTCTCTGTACACTCAAGAGGTATACCGGTATTTTGAGAGTCGGTAAGCTACCTACCCACCGCCTCTGTACATCTTCAGCAAAGACCAATTTAGGGAACGTTGAACCAGTTCTGTCCTGTATATCAAGGCTGCTCCTATCCTATCCTTACCTAATGCCCAAGTCCTATCTGTAATCGGAACGTTATGCGAAGACTGCACAAAATCTCAATGCTTAATTAATCATGCAAACACAACATTCTATTTAAGGGTTTGTTTTTTTATTTGATGGGATGGATCTATGTGGCCTGTGTAGGCATTACATGATTGTGAGAACTTGATCTACATATCAATAAACCACATACAAAACGATGTTTAAAGAAGATTCTTCTACTCCATCTTCTAGAACCTGTTCTACCACGGACGGCGGTCGCCCTGTCCCATAATTTGACATGCAAATTCAATTTGATAGTGTTGCATGAATCTAACAGAATTTTTATAGGCTATGCCTGTTATTCAATCCATTTGATGAATAAAATATGTTAAAATTAAATTAATTTTTTTTTAACATCATTTGTACATGAATTGTGCATTGCAGGGAGTTCGCTGT
The DNA here is from genome assembly GCA_033439105.1 of Magallana nippona. NCBI lineage: Eukaryota > Metazoa > Mollusca > Bivalvia > Ostreida > Ostreidae > Magallana > Magallana nippona. Next base: position 6,582,918 of record CM065922.1, read on the forward strand.
GTATTCAAACGAAACTTCATGAATGACATGCATGGTTGATCACAGCTAAACAATCATTTGTGATTAATTCAAAAATTGAATAAAATAAAACTGAAGCAAATTAGCATTTGGAACTTATTTTTAATATATTCGATCGGTGCTTACTATCTATTCAAGATATATTACTAAAGTCAGATACTCTTTACACAATTGCGCTTAAAAATATAGTTCCATTTATGATCAGCAGATACAATATTACAAAATATGTTAAGAATATCGATGTATATGTAATATGCGAAAGAAAATAAAATTAACTTAAAATTATTTTTAAAAATCATCTTTCCCCAAGAAATGTAAATGTAAAGTATTCATATTCCTAGGCTAGCTGCCTCCTCAGTCTTTTTCACGATCATATATAGGTCATTCTTCGATTGACTATTTTTTCATTAATGAATATTGCTTAAATTATTACAATAATTATGTTACTTTCATGATTATTGTTCGTTAGGTATCACACAATCTCTTTTAATTATTTATTGTGCATGAGTATGTGTTTTTCTTTTCTTTTAATGACGGAATGGTTATGCAACACCCGAACCATATTTCTGATCGCACTCGAGTAGACTCTGTTTAAGCACAGATGCGTGTTCTGTTTGCTGGTGACGCAAGACTGGTGGTAGTATTTGCTACGGACATGAAGAACTATTTACGCCAGTTTCTTAACAAGTTCAGTTATCTTAACTTAGAGATCGGCTAAGCACATGGAAAATTCGAAGTAATTTAAAAGTCGAATATCTTGGATATGGGCTAACCCATATCTATTTTTGTTATGTTTTTTAGGCGAGATAAACTGCGTTTAGCACCAATAGAAGGTTTTGCCCCGCGTAAGTACATGTATGTATTAACGAATATGTACAGTCCAATACAAGAACCACTGAGTTGTCTATAAATCTTGTCAGATTAAAACACAGAACATTCCCTTACAAAAAAATCAAGATTTAATGAAATTTAATAAAAGCATATACATGTATCAAAAAGTACAGATAAAAGAGAAAGAACAATGCAGTATGCATACCAGCTGTAAAAACAGCACAAGCTTTGATAATTCACAGGCCTCTGAATTTATATCAATAAGCTGTTAAATGTAAGGGAATTTAAGACACTATCTACAGATATTTAACCTCGCCGATTCGGGGCCGATTTTTTCAATAAATTTGCAGTGTGTGACCTTAAGCGTGCTGATCTGTGTCCGAAATTGATTGATCTTGTATTCTATCGCTTCAAAAAATTCAAATGCGTCAAAATAATGACTCAGTTAACCATTACTTCCATCGTTTCAAAAATTCCTGCCACTGTCCTCCGCCATGGTCCATTGGTATTTACTCCAATAGGAGGAATCAAGGCCAACATAATGTACACAATTATATATATAAATCATAGAACGAATAATGCACACGTGTTTGTAGAATTTATTTCATTTGTATTCTAAAGATTTCTAATAAGTTTTCTTTTTTTGTATAATTATACATCTGCATTTTATTTTATATAAAATACCTTTGTATGGTATTTTCTTGTTTGCATGTAAATGGTTTGCATTTGAAATAAATAGAATATAATGCTTTTTTTCTCAAATACAATAAAAAAAAATTGAAGAACAAAGATATTACAAATTATATTAGAATAGAACTTCAGTTGTTTATTCAACAATATACCGGTAAATAACTATATATATATATATATATATATATATATATATATATATATATATATATATATATATATATATATATATAACCTATTTCTATATAGATTAGAAATATCAGAAACAGACTAGAGCTAATTTAAGGCAAATAAAAAAACATGTATATTTACAACAAATGAAGAGAGTGTAATATTTTAAGGCTACTTTGTTCTTTTAGCTATTAAAAATATAATGAATTGCTGCCTCCCGGTAAATTCAAAATTTACAACATGACAGTTCATAAACCTTAAAGGCTGGGAATAATGAGATATGGATTCAAGACTATCTTAAATATGGCATATGAAGCTCTTATATTAGAATTAAATAAAAATGTTCCATATATTTCTTTGAACTTTTCTGTACGAACACCATAATTTCCTTCTAAAGAGGACATTATTTTCATCCTTCCCCTTTCATTACCCTTGAAGTTATAGTCTATCTTGTTTCGTTGTCATTGTTCAACTGTCTAAGCCTGTACAAAATATACCATAAGTTTGTTATCGAATGGTTTAGATATACTTTATTGTATTTCATTGAATAATACTTGTTCATACAAATGAACTGTTTACAAGTTCTTGCAATTTAATAACCCTTTTCAATCTACTTTAATATCATTAAAAACTCCAAACTTTTTTTTTCGTACAAAATCATCTGACAGTGAGTCATTTTCCATACCAAGCAGTGATTATTTAAAATTTGAATTTGATCAACCTGAAATTGTTAAAAATTTACTGACCACGTATAATCCATATTAGGTCAACTTCAAACCATGTAACTAATAATATATGCATGTATGTATGTATGTAATTTATCATAGTGATATGCGTACATGTACAAAATTATTGTGTATACATACACTATATATCATTGCCATTAATTACATTACCAAGGTACACATGTCCCATCAGACCTTATATACGTCACTTTTAAACAAAAATATGATATCAAATATAGAAGCATACACAGTGAAGTATATTATGTACTAAAAAAGGTAAAGGGGAAAAATTGGGCATACTGTGTGTGTCTTATATCAATCGTCTCTTTAAGATAAAAACACAAAACTTAGTTGGATATTTGCATATCTAACGTCTTAATTTGGTCGTCTTGATTGAAATACGGAAGAACTTTGCTTAAATTGTGGATCATACGCACAGCAGCGACGAGGTTTATTTTAATTTGTATGCATTTTCTAGTAAAATAGTATATTAATATTAATGAAGAGAGAAGGAAACCTCCAGATTGTTTATAGAATTGCACGGTATTTGTCCAAAAATTATTTACATAGTCATGGCATTGTTTGATTGGACCATGCAAAATATACTACGTCATTTCTAGTTATTCATGTTCTGTGAAGTTTTCCATTGAAAAAAGACGTATATTACAGTCTCTGTTTGTGACATAACACAAAACATTCAATAGTTGAAAATATTCCCGTAAATAATGAAATAAAAACAGAGGTTGTCTACATAAAAAAATTGATTTACTGTTTGATGAGTTAAACTTTTTTTAAAATTTAATTCCCGATTTGAGAAAAAATGATATATAAATTATGTGAATTAATATTGTACGAGATTTTAATTTAGATTTTTAAAATAAATAATTGTTTTAGTTCCATTCATACATGTAATCGTTTTGACCTAAACTACTTACATATTTCAAATAATTAAACATTTTATTTTAATATGAAGAATCCTAAATTCATCCCAAATACCAGTGAATCACAAATATTTCACAATGCGATCCTCCAACAGTTTGCGTGGGGGACCAGGCAACAAAAGAAATATTGCACCTGTTTACTTGGAAACAATATACATGTACGAAGAGGGCTGGACAAATATGCATTGAGGATTGGTTTCACAGAATACTTCTATGTTAAAGACAAATTATATCATATGACAGGTTGTAAATTCAAAGCATGGAATCGGACCGAGTTCAAATTGTTACATTCATGGATCTACGAAAATGTTTACAGAAAGAAAATGGCGAACGGTAATGGCCGCCACTGTTTTGTTTGAATTACCCTAATGCAGAAAATATATTGTCCATCGTCATTCGGTTTATCAAACACCAGTGAGTCTTTTCGTCGTTACGAATAGAATTCACAATCTACGAAACACAGATGTGTGCGAAAATAAACTTTTGTTTTGTAATTATCAAGATTACTTATTTTTATTTGATTTATTAAGTTTGATTCTGCATTTACATATTTCAAATATCAGAAAAAAATATCCAACAATCTTGTGAATATTTTATCACAGTATGGGTGAATATCGAATACATGTATAACGCACGTGTAAATGGTAATCAAATTTGGGCACAATCGTTGAAAATTGATTTATTCAATTCTGTTGGTATTTTGAATTATAATCAAAAATGTTTTTTAATTTATATGCGGCTTGCAAATTTGCTTAAAACATTTTTTTGTAAATTTTAGTTTATAAATGACGATGTTATGAAAAATGTATGTTACAGAAAATCATCAAAACTAAAAAATATCAAATATTTATATCATTTAATAGTAATGTCAGGATGTTTTACTCGTACATTATAATAATATACTGAATTGTTTGTACTTATTGATATATACATCAATTAATATTAAAATATTATACAATGAAACAGTATTATTAAATTGTTCTTAGAATCAAAAATGAGAGGATGGGGTTTTTATATATTTACATCCCAAACAATTATTGCATACTTAAAGTTTTTGATTAAAACACTGGAAGCCTACATTCAAAATATTACTATATAATTTGAACATGTTAAAACGTGAAATGTACAATTATTTTTACATTTTAAGCATCGCAAGCTACGACAATTTGATCAGATATTACAAAACAAAATTAATTTCTGTTACAACTTCTCTCTCCTCATATATTGCAGTGCACGCATTCACGTCAAGAACACTGTTTGAATTCCAATTCAAGAACTTTTCCTACACTACTAGAGTATAACAACTTTCCACATTTCTACACACATGAGACATAAAAATTCAACCTTTCACACAATGTTTTTTTCTCTCATTTTGAACCTCCTTTCAACCTGCTCACTTCCGCTTTGAGATCATCCACTTGCTGCCGAAGAGCGCTATTTTCGTTTTCCAACTGCCTCATTTTGTCATCAATCTCCTCTTGTTTTTTCTTGGCCTTTTCGCGACATTTTCTGATAGCTATATTGTTTTTAGCACGTTTAATCAGATATTCCTCAGTGTCTTTCGGAACGACCCGCCGTTTATATGAGCGGTTACAATTGGGTCCCGGTTTCCGGCCAGGGCGCCCTGGGGGTGGTAGCTCTAGCGTCCTCTTGGAGGACGAGGCTTGCGTATAATTGGGATGGTCCGAAAAACTATTTGAAGAGGAATCCGACACTTGCTCAAAAGATGAAAATTGTTCAGAGAGCTGACTGGTGTTGCTCGGAAGACTTTCTATGAGAGAATCTTTGCGCGTTAAGGGGGCGGTGACAGCCTGAGATCTGTATTGTCCGTGTGTTAGCAAGTCAAGCACTAACGAATCGGTGGTAGTGGGCACCGAGAATACACTGTCCAATGCATTTGCTGTTGTATGATCAAAAGTATTATTGGGTAAAGAAGAAAATGGGGCGCTAAGGCTAGCACTACACACGGCTGGTCCTCTAGAGAAAGGTGTGTCCGTTTGCATTAAAGACACAGATGCTAGATCCTCCGGAAGGGCATTGTCTGTTTGGTTTGCATTAAACGTTGGTTCATTGCTTTCAGATATTCCGATCAGTAAACGCTCGACCTCAAAAGAATTGGCCAAGCGGTCAGTTTCGCCGGGCATCCCCTCCCCGGACTCTGTTCGAAAACTCCCAGTGTATGCAATTGGCGAACTAAAACTCAGAGACCCCGTTCCTTGATCAAATTGATGTAAAAAATCGTCCGGAAAGACGTTTGACGGCGAGTCTCTGGTCATTTTATCACTTAACTCTGAATTGCTCATTCTATCGATGGGGCATTTTTTATCACAACCAGTCCGATTAAGAAAGGATAGCAACATTTGGTTATCTGAAAAGCCACCCTTACTGCTGAAGGACATGCATGTCCTAGCTCTAGGGTAGAGCCCCAACATGTAGAAGCTACAAACACGAACTGGTGAATAAAACCATTCAAGAAAATTATAAAGTTAGGAAATATTCAGTAGATGTTGCGAAAGTATAGTCAGATATTTGTTGTTTGGTACTTGATAACTGTATTCCCGCCTACAGTATACCAGCTATTATATGTTGAAATCGACTTCGCGCGGCACTAGAAAGGGGATTTCTCGAGTATGCAAGCGCATGCGCTCTGACACGATTTTAAAAATCCATGAATGAAAAATGAAGTGCATCTATTACGCAACCGCTACAATAACATGGCGTAAATGTGATTCATGCAAATTTGCTGAATTTAATTGTTTCCGAGTGAAAGTATACTGTATATACACCAGCTCATTAGCATGCCGGTCGATGCGACGATAAACCATGCAAAAAACGAGGTTTTTAATTTTATTATCTTACAATATTATCTCACAATAATGGCTAAACCAAAGGTAAAACAATGAATATTCAAACATATTTACATGGAAGAATGTACGCGTACAACCTTTCGTTGTGTCTTAAATGTAAAATTATTAAAGCAGTCAGGCACATTACTGCTTACATCTTATTCATGGAGCATTTACATTATATACAATGTATGTGTAACATTAATTTAGTTTTTAATGGACGGATACTGTATATTGATCAAGGAATCCCTAAAAATTTTCTGATATTAATCTTCATACAAATTGTATGCTGTAAAGGCAATCTTTTTACACTCCCCACATTTATTAATGTCAAAAGATTGACAAGCAGTAAATATTGGGCAGTATATCTGTGGTAGAGATTCCCCCGTCTCCATTATACATCGTTAAACAGTTCTGTGACGTCAATGTTTACTAACCGTCACGAGACTCCATTCACAAGTGGAAAACCCAAAACGTCACAAATATGTGACCTATATTTTGTTTGATAAAAAAGTATTTCTTTACAGATTTTGGCATATAAGTTCCTATCATAAAAAGGCTAACAGAAAAAAAATGTAAGTTAAGACATTGTTTAAATCAAAATTATAAAATAAAATACACAAATGGTCCATATAATCTTTTATATAAAAAAAATTTCCGCCCATTTTCTTTTGTACATTAATTTAAGAAAAATATTATGGCGGAAATTATTTTTATGTTTTTTCTGAAAATTTATGAAATTTTGTGAAATTGCTGAGGTTGTAGAGAGTTTTTTTTTTTACGCCTTATGTGATGATTCTCTAATTTTCAAACTTTATATAATATATTATAATGATCGAAGTATAGATTTAGATTTGATCGATGTTTGCCAAAACTTAATCGTGCATCAAAGGCATGAGATGATTTATCACAGTAATTAATTCGACCTAAAGGCTGAATCGGGGTGTTCAATCAGTACTGCACCAGTGAAGGTCGTCCCCAATATTTACCTTCTGATTGCACAGCGTGCTCTCTGGGGGTCTGTGTGACGTCACTGTGTATAGTTACTAGGCGCGTCATCGCAGGAGTTTACCTCGTGACAAGTAACAAGAACTGGTTCAATGTCAATATATGAGAAATATAATTACTATAAATACCAATACATGTATTTTATATCAATATAGACGATAGTTTTTAAAGAGATTCATTTGGAGGATTGGGTTTAAACGGTCAACAAGGAACCAATGGGTGCAACACACATGGACCAGTACAATGATACCAATTGTTTTTTAAATGTTTTTAAAATCACGAGGGTCATACATGAAAACCCTTACCATTCATCTGAATACCTTATTGGGGTAATCTCCAAAGAAGGCTTATCCGTATTCTATGCAATTTAATTTAATTCACAGGATATAACGTTATAAAATAAAACTTTTCTTATAACATGGTAATCAAAATTTGTACAAATGACTACAGGTTGTTACGCATTTACTTTTCACTGGTAATTATACTGTCACTTTGTACCCGGAAAATGCATTACCTCTCGACCCACTACTAAAAATAAGAAATATATGATATGAGGTGCACGAGCTTTCAAACTTATCACAATTTTATTTATATAGTATTACTGTGTATCACACGAATTATAGAGTAGTCCTGTTTATCACACGAATTATACTGATTAGGGTCGAAGAACTGGTGTCACAGTTAGATCGTACCAGCAGGTGCGAGGATCCCGACCCTAACGAGCATTACAGGGGCAACAGATAGCCCTAAACCCTCGATATCATCAGGACAAAAACCCTTTGTTCTCCATTTTAGCCTATAAAATCACAAAACAAAGAACTCTTTTGATGTCATCTGCAGACCGATCAGTATCACCATCCATATCTTACAGTATTACTGATTTGAATGGCCGCCATCTAATTACCTATCGTCTGCTGATATATAGCAACCAAACTGTTTACATCCGAGACAATACACCACTGATCGATATACCATGCCATGTGCAGCACTTCAAACAGAATAGGGTCATGGGATAGTATTGACTCCGATCAGGAGATATGTGACGTCACAGCGCAAGCGCGTCACATCAATCACTTGGGACTTTTGTTTTGGTCATTCTCAAGGAAACGTTGTAACACAAACTATGATTCGTTTGTTTAAACTATTAAGAATTAAGAACAATTAAATCCCGCTGATTTGGATATATATATTGCATTTATATTGTTCATATTGCTTCATGTTTCATCTATTTCCAATACTTATCACGGCTTAAATGATACAGATGATGCAGGTTAAGATTATAACATTAGCATTATTGTCTAAATAATCTACGTTTGTTATTGTTCCCATACATTTTGTTGTAAATTACACACATTTTGCAAATCGAGAGTTGAATGTATAATGTATAGCAACAATTTGTAACATTACGCAAAAATAAATTGAATGTTAAGGTGCACATACACAAGTAATAGCCTATAGATACGCCGTTATAAGTGGATTGCCTACTGTTTGACATGCTCTTGTGGCCGATACAATATTAAGCTGACCTCATAAAAACAATAGCATTAATATTTTTAAAACATTCAATGAGAAACTTAAAAGTTCACGCATTAGTAGAGCTTCCCAAAAAACCTCATGGAATATTTCTGAATGGCTTTAATTCAAACTACATGTACTCTCTGGCTAACCCAGGACGTTTTTGGCAGCCGTTGAGAATTTTAAACTTGATCTCGGTTTTTATAAAAGCTACGTGTAATGTAAATAGTTGTCGGCGACATATATCTCTTTGTTCCATTGAACATTTCAAGAATAAGTCCATCATATGACATCTGACGTCACAATCAACACCGTGATCTGAATTCTGAAGAACCACGTCAAATAGCTAAAATTAAAATCTCTTTAGCTCCTAGTGGGGTCTTATATTTTTAATCTCAAAAAAAGAAGAAGAAAAAGGACAGATTCTATATACACCAGGACCCATTGTTCTATATATAGATCATAAAAGACAGAAAAAATGAACACAATAAATCAAAGAGCCGTCTTAGATTTTGACTCGGATATAGTGTAAACCGAAACCCGGTTTTTACTGAGGAGACGCAATTAGAGAGTTTTCTTTGTGTTGTCCTCATATCACCCTATCCTCCCTCGATCACAGCGGGCACCCACCCTCGCCGTATCAGGTACCGTGACCCAGCAACATTCCACAACTTCTCTCCAAGACCAGGGTATATCAGTAAACATAATACACCTGTACACAGGTCCGACTTAAAATAATCACACGCTCCCAGCAAAACTTACCCACTGCGTATAACCATTGAGCCATAGGGCGGTCAAAGGTTTCTTTTTCGATGTTTTTTTTCTGAGTGAGTTGGGGTGGGGGCTGAGGAGAGTGTAAGGGAGTCAAATAGCTTTCCTTTCTTCTATCTTCTTGGTAAGATAGAGATGCGGACGATCGGTGCTGTTTTAGTTTTGTTTAATTCATATGTTCACGGCTTTGTCTATGGTCTGATGCTCATTATATTTTTCTGTGTTTATTTTTTCATTCTTTCTTTTCATGAATCGTTCGTTGTCATGTCTGTGTCCAACGCTTACAATGATCATGGCATTCCTTGTGGTTTAAAACTTAGTTCGTGGTTCTGTGTTCATGTTTGGCAGTGTTTCTTTGGTCCGTGTTCATGTTTGGCAGTGTTTCTTTGGTCTGTGTTTATGGTATGTGTTCACATTGGACATTGCTCTCTTTGGTCTGAATTAATAGTTTGTGTTTAATAACATTTGGCATTGTTTTCTTTGGTTTGTGATTATGGTATGTGTTTACATTTGGCATTTTTTTCTTTGGTTTGTGATTATGGTATGTTTGACATTGTTTTCTTAGGTCCGTCTTTATGGTTATTGTTCACATTTGCCATTGCTCTCTTAGGTCTGTGTTTATTGTTTAATCACATTGGATATTACCTTCTTTGGTCTGTGTTTACATTTGGCATTGCTTTCTATTGTCCGTGTGCATGGTATGTGTTCATATTTGGCATTGGTTTTTTTAGTCCGTATTTATGGTATATGTTCATGGGGCATTGCTTTCTTTTATGTGTGTGTTAATGGTATGTGTTCACATTTGGGCATTGCTTCCTTTGATGTGTGTGTTCATGGCATGTGTTCACATTGGGGCATTGCTTCCTTTGATGTGTGTGTTCACGGCATGTGTTCACATTGGGGCATTGCTTCCTTTGATGTGTGTGTTCATGGCATATGTTCACATTTGGGCATTGCTTCCTTTGATGTGTGTGTTAATGGTATGTGTTCACATTGGGGCATTGCTTCCTTTGATGTGTGTGTTAATGGTATGTGTTCACATTGGGACATTGCTTCCTTTGATGTGTGTGTTCATGGCATGTGTTCACATTGGGGCATTCCTTCCTTTGATGTGTGTGTTCATGGCATGTGTTCACATTTGGGCATTGCTTCCTTTGATGTGTGTGTTCATGGCATGTGTTCACATTGGGCATTGCTTCCTTTGATGTGTGTGTTCATGGCATGTGTTCACATTGGGCATTGCTTCCTTGGATGTGTGTGTTCATGGCATGTGTTCACATTGGGGCATTGCTTCCTTTGATGGGTGTGTTCATGGCATGTGTTCACATCGGGGCATTGCTTCCTTTGATGTGTGTGTTCATGGCATGTATTCACATTGGGGCATTGCTTCCTTGGATGTGTGTGTTCATGGCATGTGTTCACATTGGGGCATTGCTTCCTTGGATGTGTGTGTTCATGGCATGTGTTCACATTGGGGCATATCTTCCTTTGATGTGTGTTCATGGCATGTGTTCACATTGGGCATTGCTTCCTTGGATGTGTGTGTTCATGGCATGTGTTCACATTGGGGCATTGCTTCCTTTGATGTGTGTTCATGGCATGTGTTCACACTGGGGCATTGCTTCCTTTGATGTGTGTGTTCATGGCATGTGTTCACATTGGGGCATTGCTTCCTTTGATGTGTGTGTTCATGGCATGTGTTCACATTGGGGCATTCCTTCCTTTGATGTGTGTGTTCATGGCATGTGTTCACATTGGGGCATTCCTTCCTTTGATGTGTGTGTTCATGGCATGTGTTCACATTGGGGCATTGCTTCCTTGGATGTGTGTGTTCATGTCATGTGTTCATGACATTGTCGGTCGTGACCGTAGTGTTGGTAATTTTTGGTTATAGATGTCATAAACTGTTCTTTGTATGTGACGTGACAAAGTCTGTGGTCACTGGTCACCGGTTGCTTTAACCTTTCTATGGTTACTGATGGTATAAGTGATAACAATAAGTTCATTAATATTTGTTCACGAGTTTGTCTTTAGATTATGTTTGGTTCGAAATGTAAACTGCACTAAAAGTTTTAATTATGCACTTGCGATATTGATCATGATTGATATTAATAAATTTAAAAAAGGTTTGCATATAAATTTATGTAAAAGGGGAACGCTCGATGTTTACGTTGTAAAACAGAAAAGAACGATATGAACGTGCATTTTTTGCTATGAATCTTATCAAAAAATATCTTTACGTTTGCGGTTTGGGTTTTTTTATTTCTGTTTTATCTTTGCAATTAATTAATTGTCCTCACTTCATACAGAATTCATGAATATTTATCTTTTTTATTTCATTTCAATTGGACCATTTCATCTGCTTTTGTGACAAATTCGATGGCAGCATGCACGCACTAACATTCGAATATAGCAGGGACATTCCAATATATGTTTGGTCTGTAAAGAACGTTATCATGAACAGAAAGCACTGACAAACTCATGAACAGAAACATGAACTACAGAAACAATCAACATATTAAGTGTCTTAATCACAAACCAATGAAAAAAGTGTAACTATATACACTGTTATGTGCACAAACAATATACAGCTCCAAGAGTATGAATCAAGATCGCACTTGGACATGCAAGTGAACATTTAGAACCAATCCAAGTTCAAATTTCATTATTTATAAGGAAAAATTAGTAGAAACCATACCTACGGATTTATTCCACGAATATGCATTATGACTAATTTTATTATTAATATCAAAAATATATTTACTAAGAACATTTCGTTTAAAGCATATTTTCCCGATTTTCGCAGTCAATTATAAACACTATTATATAGTAAAGGTGGTGGTAATAGATGTGTAAGCCAGAGAATTTGTAGATAAACATCAGAAAAATTAACCCGCTGTCGACCGTAACAAAAAACCCATTGGCTCGACCCCCTACCATTTCCCTCAGTTTAAGATAGACATGCCACATCAGAGGGAGGCCTTGTGCGTCCCCTTGACTTATTATTACATGTTAGTTAGTACATGTGAGCGAGAGATTCCGGACTCGCCTACAAAATCCCCTTCCACTTTTACTCCTTCCGATGAGTGGTGCACTTCAACTGAAGTCGCAATATTCAGACTTGATTATCTTGATAAAAGAAAAAAATCAATTCAAATTAAATGAAAATAAAGGAAGTTGATGCAGTCTTCCATAAAGAAGGCACTTATTCACACGGCAATAGCTTGTCAACACCCTAATATAACTGTATATACGTATACATACATATATATACGGAACCAAAGTCGGTCCGATTTATTCCGTTCATGGCACCCGATCTACAGTATTATAACTGACCAATAATCTGTGAATTCTCTGATGTTCAAATGATTTAAAGTTTTAATTCCTTTGCCGTCTGTGATATTTACAGACAATTTAAAGAGGCGCGTGTCTCAACTATATGAGGCGGTCAAGGTAATTGAAACTTAAAACTATTACAGAGAGAACTTAATTAGCGCTAACAATTACACACAAACTTCAAAGGACCTACACACAATACCCGGTTATGTTCAACCTGACAGATTTCAATTCTCTCTCTCTCTCTCTCTCTCTCTCTCTCTCTCTCTCTCTCTCTCTCTCTCTCTCTCAAATATTATCTGCAAATAGTTTTCAAGATAAACATTAAAATTCTATGCAAAGATAGAAATTTAATAATAAAAAAAAACCATTTAATGTTCTCCGTACAGCGAACGCTTGCGATACTGTCTTTTCATAACACATCGTGCGATATTTCACACAACACAAACGAATGGTTTGACAATCTGAAATAATTTTAAAAAAAACATCTTTCTTGAATATCTATCAGCGAAATAACGTAATGCAGGTTTTATATGTAAAATAATAAGTATACTCTGCATGAAGTTCGTGTGTATTACACTTAATACAGTATGAGGGTGACCTTAAGTAGGTCAATAGGCTCTCTATAGAAAAATACAATGTCAACATCTTAAACAATTATTGCAGTTAGCTCTACATCTTCAAAAATGAAAATACGCACCACAAAGAGATTTTTATAACATATTTAATATAACAGGGCACTGCTGGGTAAAACAGATATGACAACTTTTAAAAGTTGGTAATGAGAATCATTCGTCCTTTAATTTGCCGAAGTATCTTTGAAAACTTCAGATGTGGAATGCTGTGAAGTAATGGAGATCATATTTTCTTGTATAGACTTAATATTGATTATCAAAATGCTACAAAAAGCTTGCTTAGTATACTAAACAACTCTTTTGGATTGGATTATATACATGTATCAAGAGACAAATATTTATGTCTCTGATGTATCTCTAAGTCATGAATTTCATATGCGATTCAAGGGAGGCCAGTCAGTTTGACTTTTGCTGTTATTTTGACAGTGTTTGAGGACATCCCTGGGATAAAGAGTACTAATTTGGTTAATAATCCTCCGATATCTTTAACAATTATTATTCCAATACATTACAAAATTTAAATACATCAAAATCCGAAAAATATGAACAAAAGTACAATCAAATTCACATAGTTTTCTCTCGTACAAATCTAAACACTTAATAGTATACCGTATTTAAAATGAACACAATATACCTTAGTAAATTTGGCTATCCATATTGGATGGTAAAGAGGCGTCCACTTGTGGTCGTAAAACCTGGGTTATTCTATTTACCAGCACTCTTCATTGACCATTCCTTTTTGTAATGGATATAATGTTAAAAACAAGTTCTGTATGAAAAAAATATCAGACAGTTTCGAGGCCCGTTAGGGCCAAGAAATGTCCAATATTTTTTCATACAGAACTGTTTTCAGCATATATCGTACTTAAAAAACACTGCCATTCAATTTCAATGTTGATTTATCTGAGACAGTCCGATTTTGAAGGATATCAGTACTGTTACCACTGGTAACGGTCTGACATTAAGAAGCTCACTAATATCGGACTGTCACAGGTAAAATTTTAGCCTGCTTGAACAAAGGAATGACATCACAGCAGTGTTTCAATTTTTCGTTAATAATTTTTATTTCAACCAATGGTGTTTCATGCAGTTTTGGAGAACTGAAACTTTTCCAGCATAAATTTATCAGGATTAAAATTCTACAGCAGATGCTGTCACTCATAACATAATCCTGCTGAGTTCTTTCTTGCAGCATCCTGATATAATAAATCCAGATATAAATGAATAATCCCTGGTCATCCGCTGGCCAGGGGTAATGTCTGGTGAACACAAAAGCATTTCTATTTGTCCATACTGTTTTAAGTCTATACCAGTACGGGGAATTATCTACTTATGAAAAGAAGCATTTTAATGGCAAGTGTCTTTGTGCCACAAGTGTAAGATAACGTGTAAATTTCTCTGGTGAAAAATCAGAAACCATGAATTGCAATGTACTCAGACACATTGAATTTTTTTTTTCTATTCTTTAATTCAACTATGTAATGACATAAGATATTGGGGGTTTTATGAAAACATGGGTTTTTTTCTCCAAACCCCCAATATAACATACCACTTTTTATAAACACAGTGAATCTGATGTAAATTTATTGTACAGTTAATGTAGTTCATTTAATTGATGTAACTTTAGTGTACAGTTAGTGTAGTACATACATCTGATGTAAATCTATTGTACAGTTATCGAGTACATACATCTAATGTAAATCTATTGTACAGTAAGTGTAGTACATACATCTAATGTAAATCTATTGTACAGTTAGTGTAGTACATACATCTAATGTAAATCTATTGTACAGTTAGAGTAGTACATACATCTGATGTAACATTATTGTACAGTTAGTGTAGTACATACATCTAATGTAAATCTATTGTACAGTTAGTGTAGTACATACATCTAATGTAAATCTAATGTACAGTTAGTGTAGTACATACATCTGATATAACTTTATTGTACAGTAAGTGTAGTACATACATCCAATGAAACTTTATTGTACAATTAGTGTAGTACATACATCTAATGTAAATCTAATGTACAGTTAGAGTAGTACACACCTCTGATTTATCTTTATTGTACAGTGAGTGTAGTACATACTTCTAATGTAAACTTTTTGTACAATAAGTGTAGTACATACATCTAATGAATCTATTGTACAGTTAGTATAGTACATATCAGTTTATAACTATTGTAAATCTATTGTACAGTTGTACAGATTATGTCAATATTGTGTACATGGTTCCACTGCGTACCTTCCCTATCTTATTTTCATCCATAGTTCCACAATGCACTTCACTTATCTTCATTGCATAGATGTTGATCATGGTTCTACTGTGTCCCATACACCAACATTGTAAAGATGGTTGGCTTCTGTATTATGTCCATCTACATTGTAAAGATGATTGTCCTCCGTATTATGTCCATCTTCATTGTAAAGATGGTTGACCTCCGTATTATGTCCATCTACATTGTAAAGCTGGTTGACCTCCGTATTATGTCTATCTATATTGTATAGATAGGTCCACTGTGTATTATGTCCATCCACCTGTAATATAATGGTTCATTGCGAATTACATCCACCTACATTGTAAAGATGGGACCACTTTGTTTTGTGTAATCTATACTGTAAAGATGATTCCATTGTGTATAATTTCCATCTATATTGTACAGATGGGTCCACAGTGACTGTGTTTGAGATTCCACTCCTTGGCCCATTTCCTTGCCAGTGCCAGTCTTTTTCTCGGACTTGTGTCACTTGATGTCTGTCCCCCTAAGCTATTTCATACACACTATTACTTTTGGATCATTCTCAATTCTCTCCTCCAGCTCTGTCTGCCCAATGCCTGCAAAGAAACCAACAGTCAAATGTGTTCAATCACCGACAAGACTAAAACTTCAATATGCCTGTATACCTGTCACTTTCCAGGGGAAATAACACTACCTACCCACTTTACAGCAGATTTCATCTAAGCAATGGAGCCCATCAAACAAGGGATAGAGGGACCGGAGCCGGGGGTCGGGCTCGGAGTTGGAGTGGACCAGGATAGGGTACTTCCTGAGGACTCGAATCAGGTTCTTTACCACCCCAAACTGGATCAGCTTCCTTCAAAGATGAAACACAGAAAAATAATGATAACCCAAACACATAGTTTTCATCACAATCACATACACCTTAAAATTTGCTGATGCAAAAAAAATCCAAAACTATACCTAGTAGATACTTTAAGACAGTGTACAATTAAATAGGTTGTAAAGAAATTAAAAAGTATTATACCAGTATTTACTTTTTCAAATAACCATTCAATCATACATCAGAATGTCATTTAGATTAAAAATAAAGGAGATAAATGCAGTGTGGTTGATTTTATTTCTACACATAGCCAGTGCACTTACTTTTCATCTATTTTCAGTCCATGTGGATTATAGCGACAACAGAGGTCCTTGACTGTCACCCCATGGGTCATACTTGTGTAGAGGGTCATAATGTCTCGTAAACGGGGAAGCGTGTGGCCTAAGAACATTTGTATTCAAGAAATGCTTTATTAATGTACAGGTATAGATTCAAGATTTCTTATGTCAACAATCGGACTATGATTTTTTTTTTTTTTTTTTTTTGGAAACCAGTTGTTGGCAAATCATTTTAAATTAAATTTTTGAACAATTTGGGGAAAACTATTGCCCTTCCTAAAAGCCCAAAGTTTAAACACTGAGTAAGGAGAGAGCAAACAATTTTTTTTTTTTACAAAGATGGCCCTGTTTTTCATCTTATTTTATGCTTCCCTACTATGCTCTAACTTCAAATGAAATGCTCATCCTTACCTGCTGTTCTCCATATAAAGTACTGTGGAATTATCATTGTTCGTGGGGGACCAATGTTCGTGGCTTTCGTGGGTAACCCTTGCCCACGAATTTACATCCCCACGAACATATATACAATTATTTGTTTAATATTTAATAAAATTATCCCGATTGCACTACCAACGAAATTACGTCCCCACGAACCCGGAAAATTTTGCAGTATGCTGTAAAATTCTTGCTTCGCTCTTCAGCAATCTCAGTGTTACACATTTCCATGTTATGATTTCCTGCTGTGTTCTCTACTAGTCTAGATTTTTTTTCTGGGCCAGCACTAAGCCTTCGCACTTATATTTCATTTCTATTGCCATGCTTATGATATGTCATACAATTTCGCTCTGTTCCTTGCTATACTTTAATAAGTTAAAACCTGCTTACAATACTACAATATTTTATGCTTTCAGGAATTGTAAATGTTTTACTGTATGCTCTCATGCTCTCCTTTATGCTTGCTCTGTTACTGGTATATGCTCTTCTACTGCAGCAGTACACTAGCTAGTTGTTTCACAGTGAAATATACAAGTATTTGACTTTGAACCCAGGTAATGGTATGTAAGAAACATTTGCATACCTTTAATTGCTACAGAGAGCACACACTGTTCCTGCAGGTCAGAGTACAGCTTTTTGATATCTGAGGTCACAGTGTACATATTGGAATACTGAAATACCAACATGGTTGTCTGGTTATGCGTTTGTATTTTAAAATTGCCATTTTAATGAGACTGTGGACTTCGGTTAGTTAGTGTCAAACAGCAATTTGATGTAGGCCTGCTCATTTTATTGTCGGCCATTCAACAGTCATTGGCTAATAGAAATTGACAACATTTGTTTAACTCTGAATCAAAGCTGAGCATATTTTGTTGGATTTCACAATCAATTTTAACTTGAATTGATATGTGAAATAGAAGGTTACATCATACCAAAAGTCCAGTCTCCTTAAACTACCTAGTTCTTAAATGTACTACATTGGGGTTGTAAACTTCACAGATAAAACTTGTCCTTGCTTCTTAATACCCTGAAATTCCTACTTTATATCTATCATTGTACCAGTAAGTGAATATGTGGTCATGAAATCAATATCTAATATATGTGTATGTGCACATTATCTGAACACTTGTGTATCCAATACAACAACACAGGAAATAAGAAAAGAGCAACATCTCACCTGGAAGACTGGAATAATTTTGATGATATTGTAATGCCTGAAAATGAAAACACACAACATATTGATTTCCAGGCATACCTATTTTACACATCATCAGCTAAATCATGACTATAACTAATATACATAGATCATATCATTTCAGTCTTACAGAAGGTTTTGTAGGCAGGACTTCACAAGATTAATCTCCACATCCGCCTCCACAGCTATCCGACAGGTTGGATTGAATCCATCTATGTAGGGAAGAACCTGTCCATCAAGAAGACATGAGTGACATTAAAATTATTTAGTTAACTATTAATATGATCAAAATTCGCATTTTATTTGTGAGAGTGTACATATCTTACTTAAGGGGGGTCCCTACTGAGCAATTTTTTGGTTAAAGTGATGTTTTTTCTCTTGAAATTATTAGTTTGACACCTTATGTAATTAAAAAATCGATTTCTAATTTTGGCAGTTTTAATACATTTTTCAAGTAAAACAAATGAGGAATAGTGAGTTACCTGCATATCTTACCTGCTCTACAGTGAGTTACCTGTGTATCTTTACTGTTGTGTATTGGGGTACCTGTGTATCTTACCTGTTGTGTATTGAGGTACCTGTGTAACTTACCTGCTGTATATTGGGGTACCTGTGTATCTAACCTGTTGTGTATTGAGGTACCTGTGTATCTTACCTGTTGTGTAGTGAGTTACCTGTGTAATCTAACCTGCTGTGTACTGAGTTACTTGTGTATCTTACCTGCTGTGTATTGAGGTACCTGTGTATCTTATTGTGTATTGAGATACCTGTGTATCTTACCTGTTGTGATGTGAATTACCTGTGTAATCTAACCTGCTGTGTACTGTATTACTTGTGTATCTTACCTGCTGTGTATTGAGGTACCTGTGTATCTTACCTGCTGTGTATTGAGGTACCTGCATATCTTACCTGTTGTGTAGTGAGGTCCCATTCATGATGTGGCCTCACCCTATCCCTGATGAGGATGGGTACATCGTGGTCCAGAACAGGTGGGGGCTCACTGATATTGACTGTTACCTTAAGGTGGACAGTAATGGATTCCCCTGTATGGAAAGGTTAACAATGTCTGTGATGAAAAGGTAATCAACACCTAACGTGAGATGATAGATAGCTCTCTATATATCTGTACTATCCTGTTTGTATAAACACAACAGACAATCTGTATGAGACAGACCAGCCTGCTAGAACTGACAGAGGATAAAATTGAAGCTCACCAACAGGAATGCTGCAGCGTCCATATTTATTCAGCAGATAAAGTACCTTCTCCATGAATTGTGGTATGAGGCCCTGACTCCTCTCAGCTGATAAAAATCCACTCTCCAGCTGAAAGGATTGCAAAAAAGTTTGAATTATGATTTGTATTACATTCTATGAACTGTTGATTGAGACAGTAGATATCTATAATCATTAGTTAGTTACTGCTGTCAGAACCAATATCTATCAAAATTGTCCAATAATGTTGCAATGATTGTTGCCAAAGCTCGAGAACTCAACATCACAAGATGGCGATTTGAATGTTTGTTAAATTGTTTATATCAATCGATTTGCTTGAATGTCATCATAGCTCAGTGGTTAAAGTATCGAGCTTGCGAGTAGCAGACCATGAGTTTGAATCCATCTGGAGGTTTAAATTTGTTCATTTTTACCAAATGAAATTATTGAAAATTTTATTTTTTTACTATAACTGCATATTTTTTTAAACTTTATTTGACTTTTTGGGGGAGCACAGCCCTCGGGCCCATGAGAGTGAATCCCTCCCTATAGATAACATGTTTATGTGAGAATAACGAGAATTTTACAGATAAAAAACTATATCCTATGAACTTGAAAATCATCCTTCAAGATGGTGGTCCATACTCTTCTCGATTTTGAATCCTGCATTGAAATCTCGCTAGTCTTTATCATTCAGATGTTTATTTGGAGAAAAACAACACAAATGTCTGGAAGATATAGACTAAAATCTCCTCTTAAGAGTTTAAACAAATTGTTCTGAAAACTATTGATTTGAATCTATTTAAAGTATTTTATTTGCAAATTTTCCAGAGCACTGTTACTCTGTACGTTTCAAGTGAATTTGATAGTGAAAAATGTATATGTACTAAATTAAATGGCTTCACTTTGAAAAGGGTCACATCGAAAAACATATTATATACTTCTTTGGCATCATGCTATATATCATAATCAAGTAATGTTTTGCTGATTTGAGAAATTATTTCAAGGTGTAGTGATCCACCTAATCTCAGCGAGATTGGTCGAGACTGAAAAATTTTGACTGACGTCCCCTTCTGAATCTCAGACTAGAGCCACACAAAGTGATTCATGAAAATTCGGAAGAGACGTTAGTCAAATTTTTCAGTCTTAATGAATCTCGCTGAGAATAGTGAGCCATCTTAAACAAGAGAGAGTAATAGAACCATTCATTATTACGAGTGTAGGAAAGTGAAATTCCACCTTGGGGACAAGATTCACTGTCTAGGACGAGGCTTTGCCAAGTCCTAGGCCGTGAATCTTGGCCCCGAGGTGGAATTTCACTATTCCACACGAGTATATAATAAATGATATTTCTTTCGCATTATTTTACGTTAAAAAACGAGGTCTGACAACTTTCTGTTATGACGTTCAAAAGATTACGTTCGATTTATCCCTCCGCAAGTCAAAATGAAAGCATACCACTGTTTTTTCAATAAAAATATAATAAATTGTAACTAATTAAGCAAAACAGTTACTTAGTGGATATTCTCAATTAATCCATCATTTTGTATTTCCATACAGCAGACAACGTTTGTTTACATTTTTAAGCGGCGTACTTATACACAGTGTAAGACAGAAAAATCTCACACTGCTGTCTCACACTGGACAAACCGATCTCACACCAGTGATAATGCGAGAAAGAATTATCCCACGTACCTCAATCTGTGTTAAATATGAGGCCAGCTTTTTCACAACAGGTTCATGGTTAATAGTGTCTACATCTTGTTCGAAAACAAAACAAAGGTTGAACATGAGGGCGTTCCTCTGATACTTCGTGTCCCCGATTGATACTGGACAGCCGACAATTTTGTAGCCTAGTGCATTTCTAAAATTAAATAAATAACGTGAATACATAAATAATACAGCAGTTGATTAACAAGTTTATCCACAGATCAATCATAGGGCCGGGTTGAAGTACAGTGTTATGATGAATTTACTTTTGTTCATTTGGCTAAAAAATACCAGTAGTATAGAGATAATTAACTTAGAAGTCTCAGACTCACACAGTCATAAGCCGTCCTTGGAACTCTGGTTTAGGGATAATATAATTGTGGATCGTGTCAAAATGGGCTTTTGTTATTATCTCACTGGGAACCTGCAAAATATGTACAATTCATCAATTCATGAGTGAACGCCTCTTCTAACTTTTATCTGATCAATGGTCATGGGATTAACGTTAAACAAATCAATTTGGCCATGCTCCAGTGATTTTCACTTACCTGGTACTTAACCATTGGCCCAGTTGTATGGTGAAATTCACTCAAAAGAATAGATGTTATTTGTGGATGCATGCTTGCTGAAAAGTAAACCGAGTTAATTCGAACGACAAAATATTAGAGGTATCCCGAATTTTATTCCATGTTTTCAAAAGTACCTGTTAAAGTACTCATTATTAGTAGTTATGAAGCCCGCGTAGCTCAGTCGGTAGAGCATCAGACTTTTAATCTGAGGGTCTTGGGTTCGAGTCCCAACGTGGGCGAACATTTTTCGTACGATTACATATAATCGTACAATAGTGCAAAACGATGTCACTTGTCGAAATACCTTCATACATGTAGTTTAATATGGTGGTCAGAGCAGACATCACCATTCCCTTTTTAGCATCTATCTTACAGTCATAATAAATGATGAAAAAATGCTTCATTGAACAGCTGTTGAATACAAAAAAATCCAGCGTTTTACAAAAGAACTTGCAATCAATACTCATTTATCATAAACTACACAATGTTTTTAAAACTATTTACCAGTAAATATACTTACAATAATTAAAATTGTGATATAACTGGGTTCGTATTAATTGTCTTTAAGGATCATTCTATGCATTATGCGCGGATCCAGTGTTGTGTAGCCGAGGAAACTACAAAACATATATAGTAAAAATATCTGGTGGCTTACCTTATAAGGAAGATAACAGACAATGTACAATAACAAGGGAAACAGGTTAAAAAAAAAACAAACATGTATGGTATGGTCAACAGCAGAATTGAAACTGGAGCTCCAGTAGGGTGGACCACGTAATGTTGGGGTGGACCAGGGTCAGAGGTCATGCATAACAATACACATACAATAAGATAATGCGTTTTCACAACACCCGAAATTTTTCCGGCAGGGGAGCGGGGGCTTTCCAGGGGATAATTTTATTTTTGTTTACCGGGGGGAGGGGGCATATGCAATGCCTTTACTCAGTCATATCACTATGCGAATTTAGTAAGTTCACTTTTCCAATGAAGAGGGAGAGGGGTCCTGGAATGCCATGTGACTGAAAATTTTTATCAACTGGTTGTAATATCTTGTAAAAAGTGTAGAAGTTCTATTTGCATCATTCAAAAATGCATGTACATGTAACATTTTCGCAAAATAACTTTTACAGTTCTTGTTGGGCTAAATTTCAAAAGAAAAACAATCTCGGAATTAATTATCGCATTTAATATCGCCGATATATATATATATATATATATATATATATATATATATATATATATATCTCGATATAAATATGTTCAAATCACATTAAAAAGACATTCAAAGTTTCGTGGTTATGTTCTTGTAAATAGTAATCGAAGGCATACATCGAAATCAGTCAAACAGTTCTACCCCTACTGAGTAGTACGCTATATATACATGTAAATATATGAAAAGGCATCGGGTACTGGTCTAAATGTAACCTGAGCTGAGATTCGCCTTTGTTAGGATATTTGGATTGAAACGTTTACACGTAGGTAACCCACACGTGAAGGCGTCAGTCCAAAAATCAAACCAAGACCGAATCTCGGTCAGAAGTGGGCATGCCATTGCCTGGGAACACATTGGAAACTTACCTGACATGATACCTAAACTTACCTGAAGGTCCTAATTGGTGTGGTGATTCGTTTGCCTCTATTTACTTGCGCACAGTCCGACAGGGATGGTGACGGTAAAACGCTAGTGTTATGGCAGCAAGTATCCTACACACCTCTGTGCCCTTGCTCCCAACGACGAGGGGGATTACAATGTGCATGCATGTTCAGGAGGTGACGGAAGGAGGGGTAGTCCCAACACTCAACTCTAAAATAAAAATATGCATGTCGCCAAATCGCATCTGTATCTCAACGTGAAAAGAACTCACAGCAAGATAAATTAAAGCAAACACTTACCCAATGCTACAACCTTACTCTATCACCAAGTCCTCGTCATATTAACTTCCTCTGGTCTCTATTGGTGTGGTCCAAAGACATGATTGGAGGTGACGGCAGAAACTGACATTGTGCGGGGATCTCTGTGCACGTGACCCTGTAGCGAGCTGTCCGCGGGTTTACAGCGATGAAGAACAAGGTGGCGTTATGTTATAAATTCATAAGCGGGCGCTGTTCTATCTGCAAAATTGACAATTTCTATAAAATTTTCCAGCCTTTTCCTGTTTTCATTCAGATAGATGAACAACGACCTAAACAGAAAGGAATTAGTTAATACTGTGCTTTGTTTTATCTGCCATTACCTGATAACAAATGGCGCACGATGAATCTGTTATTACCCCCCCCCCCCTTCCCACTGTTTCGTCGGAAATCACTTGTGAAATTGTGAATCACCCGTAGGTTACGACATGTATACAGCAATGGTCCCACTGATCGATTCCGACCCCCCCCCCCCCCCCCCCCCCCCATGTCAGTCAATCTAGCCAGCGCCCGATCTTTTTGAAGTTTTCTCACCCAGTATGTATCACGTTGAAATAAACATTATTTCATCATAATCAAACGGAACCCTTGAATTGGTCGATTAAGACACCCACCACCAATTTTTCCGCTGCAAGTGTCTGATTCCTTCACTCTCAGCAGGCACTGCCCAGTTCATCTCACCATTAATGTTCCCTACAGTTCATTATTTAGGAGATGTTGCTGTTCAATCTACCTAAGCCGTCTCGCAAACGCAGCAGTCCTGTATATATATATTTGTCTTCCTAAATGTAACTGCTATATACAAGTAATAGCTTTCCAGAAAACTTGCCTGACCAAAAAAATTACTCAGTGGAATAATGTATCAATTAGGCTATCTTAAATTAAATGAATTTTAATTTTTGCTGTTGTTCATTAACTTCATAAACGGAACGTGTAGATTTAAGAGGTAATTTCAGTCTTTTTCCCCGATCATGTACATGTATATCACTTGAAATTAAAATTATTTCTTTATTTCAAATTATTTTAAGGAATTGACATGTTTAAATTATTGCATGTAAGTTTGAAAGATAAAACAGTCAAATTTTAAATTGTATTTGTTATATTCAGATGCAAAATCGAAAGCCGTTTTGTCCTTTCCAACCATAGGAAAGTAATAAGAAAGGTTTTTGTTAAAAAAAAAAAAAAAAAAAGCTGCATGTGTACACACAGTGTGCCCTGGGGTAGTCTCATGATCCCAATTTGGACTCGTCCAATAATCGGCGTGAAAGAAGTCCTGCTCTACCTTTCACTCAAAGCTTTAAATGATGCAAAGGAAGGGGGTACAAATATTTTTTTTTTTGACATTTGTTTTGTAACAACTATACATATTATACTTTAGATCAAATGTTTTAGAAGAAATCTATTGAATTAACACTATACACACTTGGCTAGTAATTGTTTAATGTACATTTAGTAAAACACGCGAGTTATACCCTTTTCAAGATGAATGAAATCGTCCAATTGATCGAAAATTGGGGTACACCCAGCTTCAGCGATTTAGTTTCTCCAGTAAATATTCCAGCTATATGAATATATATTTGTTTTAATCCAAACTGATAAATTTTTGTTAATAATGATAATCCACACCAATTTTTACTTAATTCTACCGTAATATTTAGACAATACGTTACAACCGCTCCCCCTTTCCACCGTTCAAACATGGTTAATCTATTTTTAAATCAGGATTACACACGTGCATACCGAAAGCTCTTGCTAATTGCTTATTACATCCCGTACAACATTTTTATCAATTGCGAATGTAAATGTTGACACATTAAACATGCATCGGTTTATCTTTTAAATAAAAAATCTTAGGAACAGTGATATTGTTTGCTCCCATTGCCTGCACTGTTCCAGAGAATGCAACTTTCAAACCTTAGATATGCCTGACGTCATGACGCCAGGCAATCAAATATTCAATGTAAATCAAATCAAAAATTTAAAAACTTTATTTTCTTAAATCCATTCAATAATTTCTTTTTTAAGATTGTTAAGATTGTCGTTCCATATATTCTACATGCTCGCAGCTGGTAAAATTAAGCTTCATTTTCTTAATAATATTCTGCAAGTGTACCATGACCAGATATTTATCCTAAGAAACATCCTGGAGCAGGCCAATGAGTGGAATACTACTACATGTATTTATGTATGCATGTTGATTTCGAGAAGGTGTTCGACTCAGTGCACAGACAGTCTTTGGATCATCATGAAAAAGTACGTTGAACCAAATAAACTGATCCAAATAGTTAAAGCACTATACAAAGACTTCCAATGATCCGTGATCGAAGACAATGAGACCACAGCCCCTTTCCCTGTTATAAACGGCGTAAAGCAAGGCTGATGCATGTCGGGATTCCTGTTCTTTTTAATAATAGACTGAGTGATGCAGCAGACAGTCAAAGAAGAACGAACCGGAATTCGATGGGACTTAATTCACCACCATGCTTGGAGACCTCGACTTCGCGGACGATATTGCTCTACTGTCGTCTACTGTGAACCATCTCCAGTACAAGACAACAAAGCTGGGAGACTCAGCTAAGGTCGGTTTGAAGCTTAATGCCAAGAAAGTACTAAAAGTCAGCAGTAAGAGTGAAACCAGCCTGAATGTCGGAAACATGCTGTGAAGTTGAGGAGGTGGACAGCTTCATGTACCTGGGCGCCAACGTCACCAAGGACGGCGGAGGCACAGCAGACATCAGGAAGAGGATAGCGATGGCTGATGCATCCTTCAGGGGGCTATACAACATTTAGAAGGTTACTAAGGTTACTGTGACTCAAAGGTGGACGCCTGAGGGAAGAAGGAAGATGGAACTCCTGGAACACAGCGCGCCGAGAGGCTTTAGACCGCAACATTTGGAAGACAAATGTCCATGCCTTATGTGCCTCCTGCACGGAGAGAATTAGGTTAAGGTTACCATGAACATAATTCAAAATTTCTTTATGTTGTCACTTCTTTGTATATTAATTTTCCAAGTAATGTGTTTTTTTTTTATTTAAGAACATAACATGGCGCGAACAGCTGTGTATCCTCAGTATCTTGTTCCCAGTGATGGGGAGGATAACAAACTGTATTACTCTCCCGGCATGCAATTGCCAACCGCTATCGAACCTATATATAGCTATATTTACATCCAGTGTATATTTCCCCTTATGTTTGCATTGGAAATCTATGACGTTCAATTTTCTATGAATACACTTTGCTAATTCATGCGCCATGAGCACAGAAATTAACGTCCTCACGTGTTTTGAGTATTCTTACATAACCAATTTGATATGTCTTGTTGTAAAGTAATCATTAAATTATATCTACTCCTTAATAAAAAGATTTTTCTTTACAAAGTTTCTGGCACTATGTTTAGTCGCGGAAGCGAACTAAATAACAAATTAATATAGCTGTTCCATGTATGTTTCATATCCCTGACCGAGAGCGTATATAATGCATGGCTTTACAGCGACAATACACATATATATCATACAAAAAGACATCAGTATGAATATAAGCATTGAATGCTTATTTTTTGGATGTCGTCGGTCCTGTAACACACCAAGCGGTGCAAACAAATTATCATACCGCGCTAAGGCGCGGTATTCAAGTTGTCTGCACCTCTTGGTGTGTTACAGGAGCGATGCAGGCAAATTATCATACCGCGCTAACGCGCGGTATTCAATTTGTCTGCACCTCTTGGTGTGTTACAGGACCGACGACATCCAAAAATCTGTTATGTCACCATGTCGTCTGTATCTCGAAGTGAAACGAACCCACAGGCAGATAAAGCAAGCACTTACCCAATGCTACAGTCTGTCACCAAGTCACGTGTAGACTCTTTCCCTTCTCCGTTCTCCTTTACTTCAAATAGGACAGCTCATGGGCTTACAGCCCCTGGTTTAAACTGGCATTGTCCGGCAATCTCTTGCACGTGACCCTGTAGCGAGCTGTCCGCGGGTTTACGGCGATAAAGAACAAGGCGGTGTTATGTAATAAATTCATAAGCATGCGCTATTTTATCTGCAAAAATCTCATGAATATCTGCATTTCTTTATCACATGTTGACGATTTCCACAATTATAATTTCCCCGCCTTTTACTTTTTTGGCCCGAGTTGTTTTCCCTCGCCACTAATAATAACATGTACAAACTTCAAACTTTAATTACGATCCCTTTCTAAGTGGTTTATAGTTGATAAGAAACAAACATACAATGGCCAAATGTATAAAGGCAATTTCTGTTTGTTAATTTATACAGCATCAGTTTTTGAAGGCATATACCGGTAGCAGAAATTGCGTATTTCATTACGTTTACACTTAATTTAGTTTGATGCCATAAAACTATAGCTACTATATTACTATAGCCACACTTCTGTTGATTGATACCCCCCCCCCCCCCTTCTAACAGCCACCCTACCGTGGCCGATGCCCGAGTAATGTAACTCCAAGTTTTGAAGTTTTCGCACCTAGCGATGTACCAAACATTATTTCCTTATAATCTAACGGACCAATTCTAACTGATTGATTAAGTTTCCACCACCAGTGTCTGAATAATTCCCTTAGCAGGAACTGCCCAGTCAATAAAGTGATCATTCATACTAATTAATTTTACGTGCAAATCAAATATCTGGTACTATCTACAAGTCACAGAAATGCTCGTTATAAGTTGGTTTACATTTCATGTAGTTTGACAATTGTTAAAAAAGGGCACAATTAGAAATATATTAGATTATGATCAATATTTGTTAAATATTTTGAAATGACACACACCTCGTGTACTAACACAACACAA
The DNA here is from genome assembly GCA_033439105.1 of Magallana nippona. Lineage (NCBI taxonomy): Eukaryota > Metazoa > Mollusca > Bivalvia > Ostreida > Ostreidae > Magallana > Magallana nippona. The sequence continues at coordinate 6,611,652 of CM065922.1, forward strand.
AACCAATGGCCTTACTAAGTTCTTAATTTGAAGACTATACTAGGATTAAAGTTAAAAACAAAGTAACTTTCGGCTATCATATTTCATCATGAATTGGCACTGATGATGAGCAGCAGTGCAGAGCCGGGGACGCCAGTGGTCATGCACCTTGGTTCTAAGGTAATCCGTAACTCTAAAACATAAAACTGAGGTAGCTATCAGCTTACTTCAAGAGTTCATATGAGTTTAACTATGCCATTTTCTATGGATTTGGGGAACTCTACATTCAGGCCCCCTCCCCCCCTCCTCCGTCTCAACTTGGAGACGATAGTTTTTTTGGTTTTGAGTTTTGAATTTTATAAATATTTTTACCAAGTTCGTTTTATTTATCACTTATTTTTAAAATTTTGTTTTATAAATCCTGGATCCGCGCGTGCTTTTAGATTAGAGGTAGCTATGTCAGCTTTTACTTAAAGACTCAAAATCGGAAAAGGCCATGCGGTCTTTTCCTGGAAGAAATCAGCTTCACTGCAGTCTTACTTTGATCTAGATGTAGTTTTTTTGGTTTTTTTAGAAGACATGTGTATAGGAGGGCAATATTACTTACTGAAGTGAATTAATCATATTTATATTTTGTCATCTTAGCAGTAAATTACCATTTCACAATGAAAAGAATTAATTAGGAGGCCCTGATCGATGCAAAATATACAAAGACTGGTTCGCTATACATTCCTTCGGAAAGAAATTTTTTCTCTAAAAAAAAATCATGATTTAGTTTAAGTTACTTGCAAAACTGTCAAAAAAGAGTTCATAGAGCAAATGAAATTATAAAAAATACAGCTCATATTGCTTTGAAGACCCATTTCGTGACCGTACGTTCACTGAAAAAGTTGGCGGTGCCTAATTAAAACAGGTGTTATTTACCTAGAGTGACCAGGGTCCGTAGTGCTAATTGCTATAAACAATAAATACATGGAACGTAAAACGTTTTAAAACTATATTACAATAAATTTTAATTCATTTTATTTAAATATTTTTTTTGATTTGACCTATAATTCATTCGAGTAAAAATTACGATTATAAGTGGTCTATCTATATTGGATTGTCACCAATATAAAAATAAATAAATTAAAAACATTTTTTTTGCTTATTTTTATATTCTCTTTGAAGTTTTATGACCAGTAGATAACATATTGACTGATGTAATGTTATTCTGTCAAAGTCTGGACAAATCATCTTCCATTATTTTTGCGGTAATGCACCTGTAATCTTTTTTCTCCCAATTTTCAATGGAGGAAAATATATGTGCTACAGAAAACCACAATAGTCGTAGCATTCATTCAAAAGTTTATTCACAAGATGTTTTTAATAATAAAAGTTTTACAAAATAAATTTCCTGAGGGTCCACACAGGGGATTTAAGAGAATGGCCTTCACCCTTAGATCTCAAGAAGGATGTGGTACACAGCTATACATAGCTATACACAGCTGTATATAGCTGTACACGATTGTACAAAACCTGACCATCTCTAATTCTATCCAGGAATGCCAAAATTTGACTCAGGTTGTAGCATGTAAAATGACCAAACAATGATAATGCAGATAAAACGTCATACGTCTTGTAAACCAAACTTAAAACTTGACGTAAATATAAAAAACAATACAGAAAATATTAGTGGACTATGGAGGGGGGTGTATTTGATTTTGCGAGTAGTATTTGATAGGTGGGTTATGATACAAGAGGAGTATTACAGCTTAAAGGCTGGGTTTATTTACATGGACTACAACTGCTATGAACACACTCTGTCTTTGACAGCAACCTTCATCTCTCAGTCTCCAAGGAAACAAACGAAGTACAATTCTGTTGCTCCATCTGAAACTCTTCCATTACATTGCAATGCTGATACCCACTTCACAAATATATGCCAACATTAGAAAATGTGTTATGGTAAATCTACAATATACAAAGAATTTGGTATGTTTTTCTAATGTCCATAGTTATTTCTTTCTAATCATTGCTGTCTCATTCTCATATAAATGAGATAAAATGGACTAAAAACCACATTGATGGGATTTCATAAGACCATGCAATACTGTGTGAGACAAAATTTGAATAATTTTCAATCTGTACTTTTTTTTTTTTTGACATTTCACTAAAAACCTAACAGGCATCTTTACAAATATTAAATAAAAATACATCTAATAAAATAAATCTTTGTGTTAAAATTCTACAGCACTACAATAGTTCAATCTACAACTGAGGTCTTACAAAACTTTATAAAATACAAATGTATATCTAAATTTCTTTCATACAAAATGTCACCATTTAAAATTGAATTGCTGTCACTTAAAATTGCATCCAGTGATTGATCAATGACTATGGAAGCTGCCATCTGATTGGCCGAGATCTAGGTCACCACTTCACTTTCCTCCTGGTTTGCTGGCGGGAGCTGCCCATAGTCCTTGAACATATTTCTGAAGAGATGACACAGTCTTTGTGATCCAAGTCCAGGCCTGCTCCAAGCTGTAATAAATCAGTTAAGATTTAGAAATTTTACAAACTACAAAACGCATGTCATTGACCCTCCAATCTTTTTAAAATAAGGCACAATTTTATGTATATTAACCTAAAACTCAGCAAGATTTTATTACTTCTTTCAAATAAGCCATAAAATAATAAAGCAAACATCAAGTTTACATTGATACAGGCAAGTAATCCAGCATAAAATGTAAAGTTTACTTGATGTAAGGCTCCAACACAAAGCTGAGCGTGATGAGAGCAATGCAGGTGAAGATGATGATGGTGGGGTAGTCTGAGGTGGTGAGCTGTCTATACAAGGCCTTCACTGGGTTCCTCATCTTGTTCTTCACTGGTGCAGCAGTTCCGCTAGACCTGGTTACTGTTTCCTTGGTTTCTGTGACAACCTTTTTGATTTGGTTCTCATCATCAGAAAATTCCTCCACTTTTTTCTGAAAGGAGTAAAGTAATCCTTAATTAATCAAACGATTACATTCCAATGATAAAGGGGTGTGGAAAGGACCCTTGATTTGTAATAACAGCTGACCCTGGTAGATCACCAGCTATCAGCGACTGAGTAACACTTACCGTGAGGGTCTCCACTGTAGTTTGCTGACCACCCCTCGACCGGGATCTGCTGGACCGACGAACCGCTGTCTCCTGTTTGATGGGGGTCGCTTTCTTGCGACTTGGGGATTTTCTGCCCTTGGATGCTGACCTTCCACGTGACCTTGACCTCGATCTAGATGCTGACTTTCTCCCTCGTTTTTTAGGAGACTGAATAATTGAGAGAAAAAAAATAAAGTCAAAGAATTTATTTGCATTTCTAATAAGAAGTTCATTAAATAAAACAGCTAAACTCATATACATGTATATTCATTGATAAACTGACAAAAAAAACAAAACAACTGCATACAGCATTTGCATTTTCATTCTCGTTGAAAGCTTTGATTTTCGCTGCGCAGTCCTTCAAGTTTTTCCCTGGCTCCCATGAATCCATGTCTGCCCCATAACCTTGCCATCTGACCAGGTACTCTATCACACCTTTCCGTTTCCTTTGTTGAAGAATTTTGTCAACCTGCAAAACAAAATATCTTATCAAACTACTCTAACACTGTATCCTCAGTAGTAATTGGAAAACTCTGAAAATAATATTACAGATAATATTTGAATGACTACTTCACTATTCTCATGATTATGGTCTTTATCTGGACTGGCTCTAAACTATTAATTGCTGAAAAAGGATTATGCTGGTAGGTTTAGGTCTTTTCTCCCCTCCCTCTTTCTATTTTTTAAGTTCAGTTTGCAAACAAAGTTAAAAGTTATGTTCACAGTATCACTTCTTCCTAAACTTTTTCAACAAAGGTTTAATAGACACACAAATGAATACTGGTGCACAGGTGCACACCCCAAAAGAGACACAGTTATTAAAACTATTGCCTAGACTACCAGATTCACTTTCAAATAAATTGGGTGCACAAGACACAAATTTTGCAGGAATAATTGGCACAGAACAACAAAGTTTGAAATGTCTGACATTTTCTCCCCCCCCCCCCCCCAAATTATTCTATTTTTCTCTGACAACATAAAAAATAGAGAGGGGCCTAATCACAGAATAAAAAATGTGGATTTTAAAACTCTACTGGCGTGCGACTAGTTCTCGTCAAATACCATTTCTCACCAGTGCATGGTGACCCCATTTTTGTATATCATTTTGTGTATTGATAAAATGATGTCAAAATCCACTGGCGAGAAATGGTACTCGGCGAGAATTAGTTGCACGCCAGTATTTTTCTCTTTATACTGAGCGCAGCGAGAGGTGGGCGAAGCCCGCCTTGCAAAGCGAGTCTTAATGGTAACACGTATATATAAGAAAATCAGTGAAATTTAAGAGTTGAATCAGGGGTACTAAGGGCCAAAAAACTTTCTTCCAGCCCTGGGCGCTGCCATATTGGCCGCCATTTTGTTGAAAAAAAGTTAAGTCAATCATTAAATGACTACCTCCTGTCGCCGTTCTTTGCGCTGAGACTCGATCAAAAGCTTTCTAATGTTTAATTGAAAGTAATCAAAAAAATTGACAGTTCAAATTATACAACTTTTAACAGTGCTTTTAACAAGAAATACGACTAGTTTCATGTATGTCTTAACAAATTATTAGATAGCAAATAAAATCATAAACATCGAGGAACCAATCTTTTAAAGACTGAATAAAATTTTAAAAATTCAATTAAAAATTTTAAGCTTTGAAAGAAGAAATAAAATATTCTCGGAATCAAGAACTTTTCTTCAGCTATTTCCGAAGACAAAACTTTTACGTTTTACGTATGAAACATGACGTCATAATGAAGACTGAGCACGCGATGTTTAGTTTAACTTTGGCTTATGATTTGAGTACATAGGCGGACCCTAACTGTTTACGTATCAAATAAATTTTGTTTTACAAAATAAAATGAAACTGCACTGTGTTAAATCTACGCTCGGTCCAAAGGTCACATCGTTTACATATTAAACTCATTATACTGTAACTAAAACTTCAACCAAATGCAAACTTATTTTGGAGAGCCAAAGTTAAAAATACTCAGAAACCAAATAAAAGTAACAGCTGGATTTCAACTGCACAGTTTATCAATCAACAAATTCCGCTAAGGGAATAGGGTAACAAGTCAATTCGGCATCTGGTGAATTCGGCATCTGCATTAATAGTGAACTCGGCACCTGGTGAATTCAGCATCTGGTGAATTCGGCATTTTGAATTTTGGTGAATTCGTTACCTTGTTATTTTTTTTTTATCATAACTCAAAAGAAACACACTTCCCCTGCTTATTGTCGTGTTTATGAAAATAATGAGAATAAAAACAGTCAGTAAAACAACTAACTACAAAAGGTATATTTTATTTGATTTGAACATATTTTATTGTGTGTGTGTATATATATAACATACATATACAAATGGTTAGGACACAAGTTCTAACACCTTACGAGGTCCTCACCATTAAAAAAGAAATTTTTTTTACAAAACTTACAACTGTTATAACATGATATAGATCAAAATTAGTAATTACAAAATAGCAAAACATGTGATATCTACGAGTATAAGAAACATGCATATAAACTGTATTAAACGAATCTACCAGTTTTGTTGATATGTATTTGAACTTATGAGAATAATTGTTTGTTACTATCAATGGATAATGACTCATGGTCAAGTTGTAGCAGATTAAGAAAAATATATTTCTAGCGATAGTATAATTTTTGCATTTGAAGAAAAAATGGTGAGCATCTTCGGGTGATCCACACCGACAATTACCGCTTTTTATAATACTTATTTTGTGTAAATCATAAGTGAGTATGCATTATGTTTAGATTGCGCTTACCATGTGTAAAAAAGGATGGAGCTTTAGCTATGTTTTTAGATTTATATAATGAATAACTTTTTTAGCTACACTGTGAAGGAAAACTATTATATAATAATTAGATATCTGCTATTAAAAGGTAGATTTTTAAACACATAATTTATTCCTAATATTATCTGCATTGTTTTTATAATAAAAGTATTAATAATTACGTATACTCAACATCAAAGGTACTTAATCATGTGTTATTCAGTGTGTACCGTGTTTAATTGCTAAAACAACAAGATGACAGCGGTGTATTCCTAGTATACATGGAAGGGATACCAGGTGCTATCAGACGGTGTATTCCCCGTACACATGGAAGAGGTGAGGTACTAATTATGAGGAGGCTAATGAAAAGACCCTGTCAACAAATAGGCTCCCCTGTGTCACTTGTTCTTGCGACTTCAAGCAGACATGCAGTGTTCAGCAATCAAGAACTTTTGATCAAGATACATGCAATCCATACAAGTCAGCTAAATCCGTGTTTTTAAAAAAAATGCATACCTTGTACTAAAAAAATTAATTTTTATAGTATTAGATAGGCCTATGCTTTAAAAAAAAACCCACACACACAGTAAATTAAGGTATCCCAAAAGGAAACACCAAAAGAGAGCATTTTAGTTTGGGATATTTTCTTCATTTATTTTCATATTTTTAATTTATTTTCATCCTCAAGGTTATTCTATTGATTTTTTCTAGAACCATTCTCATGGATTTTTTTGTTCGAAATGATATTTATAGTCTTGTAACACATGCTAAATCATTCAGTAGCTAATGAATATAATTTGTATTTGTAAATAAATGTGGTTGTATGTAAGAAGTTATTTTGTTAAAAAAAAAACAAAACTCACCCTAATTTCTTCACAAATAGACAGTTCCAGGATAACAGTATAAATCATACATTGTGTAAAAATAAAAAAGAGTGTCAAAATTTTCAAAAATGTGTGTCTAGAAACAAAGAAATAAATGAATAATATTCAAGGACCGAGTTAACTAGATGCCGAATTCACCAGGTGCCGAATTTACTTGATGCCGAGTATACTGGATGCCGAATTCACTATCCTCGGTGCCGAATTCACCCAGTGCCGGGTTCACCAGCATTCGGGAATCAGACAATATTTTGTATAGGCATATATAATAGTATTAAACATTTTTCTGTATGTCATCGTTTACATATTATCTCTAGGTATTGCTAGGATATAGCAATAATAGATTATAATCTTCATCGGTGGGAAAGAAAATATAAATACCCAAATTGAAAGCGAAACAGACACACAGTAATAATCAAAGTGCTGTCCTCGACCTGACGCTATCTTCGTTGCGAATACACAAAGACCATTTTAGTGATCGTGAACTATTTTTAAAATAAAACTTGAAGTGAATAACTTAACTGAAAAATGCTTACAGTGATTATACATCAATAAAACGAAATTTTACAAATTATGTACCTCGTATTCGCTTCCAGACTCACTATCCGTAGCCATTTTTCAAATTTACTTCCCAGAATGCTCTGCAGATATTGTCGCAAAAAATAAATATAATATTTTTATATAAACGCATGAAAAGCTATACTTTTTTTAACTGTTGACTAAAAAACAATGTGTTCTGTAAAAATAATATAATATAGATATGTCGTAAAATTAGAATGCTCATTCAATCTTCTTCCGTTTTTATCCGCATAGAAATATTTAGTTTATATGTAGAATTACTCCAAAGTAGTCTTTCACATCCGTTAACCTTGCCGAGAAAGGTTTCTACGAAGGCTCGGCAGACAATGTCGTTTGCGAACACAGTTCGAGCCCCTTTAGGCTCTGCAGTTTCAAGATTGTCACACACAGTTACTAAAAGCAACGGCAAGCCGATCGGCAACTTACGTAGATTTGCCATTCCCGTGATTCAGAATAATTCTCATGAACTGCAGTCTTTCAAAGCCAGGATTGGAGCCGTCAGTTGTTTAGGTGATTTAATTAAGAAGTAATTGTTTATGGATATAGACGATCATTTAATGATTCAAATCATGACATTTTAAATATTTATACTTTCCAATGAAACAGTAAATATAGCTTGCGCAAATGAAAGTGCACAGCTACAATAGTATACCGGGTACCCAGTATACCAAGTCTAGGACAGGAGTTGTTTGGATCTTCATATGAGTTCTGTGGTTTCTAAAACTACATCCTTTTGAAAGTTTGTCTGGTATTGCTGAAGATACACTAAAATTTTATTACTTTACAGTTCATTTTAGTAGAAAATACATTAAACAGTCATTGTTATGTCATTTATATCATGGTTACATAATTTGTTTTGTAATGTATGGATTATAAAACATATCATATTGGTAGCTCCAGCTGATAATGGATCTCCTCTAATGGAAAACCCACGGTTGATTATATATGCTTCATTTCTCTATCCATCACCCAAGGTCGCTTCAGTCCTAGTAGCTTGTTCACATGAAGGCATGAATTTGATAAGTTGTTCAAGGTACACCCTGAGATATTTTGTCCAATAAACAATGTTTTCTTTTTAAATTGCAATTCCCCTTTTCTTACACATGTCAAGCATTCTGAAATAAGATGTCACAATAAAATTTAAATGTGTATGCATCTTGCAATAGAATGTCTTAACTCTTTTGCTTAAACACACTACTTTGCTCTCCTACCGATTCTGAAAATATTAAAAGGGATATACCCTTATGAGACTTGTATTTAACAGTTGGGACCAGTCTACCAAAAGTAAACACGTTTTTCTTTAACCAAACTGTTTGGGAAATAGATCCCTCATTATATTCAGAATTCCTCACTGACAGGAATCAATCTCACAAAACGTAGATTTACTGACAAGGCTCACACACCACATTATGTAGTGGGACCAAGGCCAGTTAGAATCAGAAAAGTTAGCAACATTGTGGGAAACATCTTTTTATATTATTGCTCATCAGATTTTGGTTTCTTGTGTTTTGTAAAAAAATTTCTCTCATTTTTGTTATCCACAGAAACATAAGTAGCAAGTTTAGAACAGAATGTTCCATTTTTTTGCACAGTACAGAAAAAAGATAACTCATTTGGGCAATTGATCCTTACTTGTATGACAGAGACAAATATTGCCCAAACTGGGGTTTAAATCATAGTCCCCTGACTTACCGGTACATCTAGTACTTTACTAAATGAGCAAAGGGTTATGATATTTATTTACCGATAACCATAATGCATGTATATTGTTATGATTGTCAATTGATTTTTAAGTTAAACAGAAGTATGAAATGAATACTGGCAATTTCTTTGGAAATTAAAATTTGTGTCAGAGTGATGACTCTCTTAAAGTTAGTAATAATGTGGTGGTGAGAACTGGTACATGGCGAGAATTGGTCTTAGGCCAGCATACCTGGTAGTTTACTGTATGCCAAGAGCAGATTTTGTTATATATTTGTTACATAATTTGTACTTGACCTTGTATAGATTAGTAAATTCCATATGGGGTGAGAGTGAAGTGACTTGGTAAATACACAAAGTTTTCTTAGAAAAGCTTGGAGTAAGTCTTGTTCCAAAATATGAGAGCTGTTATGATAAACCTTGTATGATTTTCTACCTATATATTTTCACTTTTTACAGCAAGAAGAAACTACCATACAGATGTCCCCCCTCCAGACTTTGATGAGTACCGCAGTAAAAATAAGGTTAATGTTTCACGGGATAAATTTGATGTTAAACGGAAGGTGTATTCCTACACCCTAGTTGGAGGTAATAAAATTATACCAAGACTCAGATATAACAAACTCTCTTTATGAATCTTGATTAGATTGCATCATGTGGTATTATTCAGATGATTTATCCCCGCTCAGCTGGCGCACTATAGTGATCAATCTGTCTGTCTGTCTTCCTGTCAGCCATCCCTCTGTCCATCTGTCCATCGGAGATCATTTGTTTGGAGCATATCTTCTCTTCCCTTGGCCCAATCTGGCTCATACTTCTCCACAGAGTGCCTTTGTTGTGCAATGACCAAACAAGTTTTTATATCTAAGTTTAAGAGCATAACAGAATTATATGAAAATTTCTTGTCCGAATAATATATTCTCTCTTCTTGGTCCAATCTGGCTTACACTTCACCCACAGAATGCCTTTGTTTATAGGGTGTGCAGTGACCTTATACAATGTCTTCAGGTCAGAAGTTGAGGTCATATTAGACCACACAAAAAAAAAAAAAAATTCAAAGCAAATAATTTACTCTCCCCTTAGTCCTCTTTGGCTCATTCTTCATATAAACAGAGCTTTTGGGTAATAGGTGTTCAGAGACCTTGAACCAAGTTTCAAGGTCAAATGTTAAAGTCGTAGCAGATCTCTTTAAAATTCAGTTTTAGATCATGAATTATTTCCCATTGGCTTAATCTTGCCAAGATTAAGCCCAAAAAATTCGTGTAGGTAAGGGGTGATGCAATCTAATATGTTACTGCCAAGAACATCAGAAACAACCAGCTTAGAGGTCAAGTCCAAATGACTCGAGAATCAAAATATCAGGTTTTAACCTTTTTGGACCAATCAAAATTTGCATTTCTTAAATCTGAAAAACTGTCAGGAGAAGTAACAATATAGCAAGATGCCTGTGTCATTAAATGCACTTTTTAGCTGATTTTTTTTTAGCTGAGTAAGCTGAGTATTTGAATATCTACACAAAGGTAAAACCACATATTGCATAAATATAAGTTTTCCTGAGAGTTAGTACTTTTCTCGATAAAGCGGCCAACTTGTATGAATTCTAATATTAGGTTAATTTTTTCACCAGCCACAGTTTGATTGGTTTTTCAAAAGGTCGTTTGGACGTGACCTCCAAGTGGGTTGTTTCAGATGTTCGAGAGCAGTAGTGATTCAGAACGGCTGATTTTATCGCAAATCTAACATGTATGTATACACTTCGGCCGATATAGTGATGCGTTGAGTGATGACACTTTTGAATCAGTGTGCATTTCAATTGCGATTCGCAACGAAAATTCTGATTGGCGCATTTTTGTAGATCTGCCCATTTATCAAATGCGTGTTGAGAACATGAATCTAACACGTGGAAACAAATGTCGGAGAAAGAAAACATATAATAAAGTTGTGCTCGCAAGTTAAAAATTACAGAGTTAATTGGAGAACAAAAGGGGCGATGTCTATATATGTAAATGATATTGGTGAAATGAAAACAAAGAAAAGTTCTCTAAAGCTAGGGCGCATATAGTTTAGAGTCGCAGGTTTTTCTTTGCTCGTCAAATTACGTTATTCAGTTTACCGGTATTGTGAAGAAATTCGTCAGAAACTGTTTAGTGAACAAAAATAGTTTATATTACCATTCATAATGTGCCATATGTGGAATATCGCATGAGTTGAACAGACTGTAAATAGTGCTAATTTTTTCCTCACAAAAACCTTGCTGCAAAATGTAGATCCACGGGAAAAGGATTCGGGTCCGACACCAATTGAACATTCTATCTAGATTTGGGTTGACGGGGAAATCCATTAGTCTAAGACAATTAACACCATATATGTCAACTTATTTACTTCCAATAAATATGTAATGAAAATCTTTAATTGAAACATCGTCATCAGCTCCGTAAAATGAAGAAATGTGGTTTGTATATGTAAATGTAAAACTGTGTAAAATGGCGTCTCTATCTGCACATTAATTTAGCAATCCGAGGTCGGTTAAGCGTGTGTGAGATAAAGTCAGGGACAAGGAAAGCGTCAACATCAATATTAAATATTATATAAGGCAATAATTTTCGTCTTTTTCATTGGCTGAAAGTACATCACGTGACATTCGTTCTTTTACGATATCGACGCGAAAGTGCGTCCACGGAATATGATAATTGTAAAGACATTGTACCATCGGGAATTTTAAATACAGGATATTGAAAATAATATTTTGCTAAATATTCTTCTTTCTTATTCCCTTTATCTATAATCTATAATTTCGTTGTTTTAAAACTGATATTGATAGCCTACTCTCCGTTCACTTTGTGCGTCATCAAGAGGCAGATGACGTCATAGTAGGCTGTGCAGCGAGATCGGCCTCTCGCTTCTATACAGTATGTACTGTAGGCTTTTGTAAAAAAATGATGACGGTGTTGTAAATAATGTAATATGTTAGTAATGATTATTAAATAAGGATAGCTTGAATCGATCGATATCACTTGACATGGGTCCATAAAACCACATATCGACTTACAATGAAGTCCATAATTGTATTATATTGTCTAATGAATGTTGAGGTAAATTAATGTTTCTACAGACAGAGTGAGTTACAAAATAAGGTTAATCACAGATCAGTTCAAATTAAACAAGTTTGCGCCGTAAATTGAAAGTTTTGTGTGTGTTTAAAGACACATGCACACTTGTGCTATTGATCGATTAAAGTTCAATAAAATGCAATTTATGTAATATTTCATTGTCAGTATCTGTTGTAAATTCTTTGGAATAAGCCACAATAAAATAAAAAATTGATGCATAAAATGATTAAATTCATCGATGTAGCACTATGCTCTAAAATGAAATGGGGATCCTGTTTAAAATACATGTATCTATGGACAACAGTGTGTTTTTGTGTACACCATAAAACAAAAAGCGATTATTGTGAGAACACTTGGTCAACTATTGCAGTGATTTTATTTTAGCAGTCCTGAGACAAAGTTAAGCGTCACAACTGGCAGTTGCTGAATAAATTATCAATACCGCGTAAGAGTGGGCGGGTACCAAATCGGCCAATTCAAACGCTTCTTTTATAAACTGCAACCTGTGATTCGATCTGTTTAAATATTACATCAATTAGTGTCATTACTCAACACATCGCTTCATCGGCCGAAGTGTATACATACATGCTAAATTTGCGATAATTCATATTCTGGGTAATGAGCTTGAATTAAATATCTACTAGAAAATTTCTAAGTCATAGGTCAAGGTCGAAGCAAAATCCTCTGAAATGCTTTTCATCCTGTTGTCCATAATTATCAGGGCTCACTGTGATGGTAATCATCTCAACAATATTTAGTTATTTGATAGAATTGAACAATAAGTTGAATTACAGTTTTTTGGACCTGTTCTCTAAATGTAAGAAAGTCTTTAATGTCTTATTTGTGTAGGAGCATCAGCTGCCACTGTGTACATGGGTAAAGAAATAGTGCAGGATCTGGTGGGGTACTTGGACATCAATGACGCTGCCCGAGCCTTAGCCATTACTGAGATCAAGCTGAACGACATCCCTGTTGGCAAAAGTCTCCTCACCACCTGGAAGGGGATGCCACTGTTTGTCCGTCACCGAACGGAAGGCGAGATCAAAGCGGAACAATCGGTTGACCTTTTGTCTCTCCGTGACCCCCAGCACGATTCTGACCGCTCGCTGACCCCTGAATGGATGATCTTGGTTGGAGTGTGCACACATTTAGGTAAGTGTTAGAGTGCTGATTGTTGACAGTTAAAATACTGGGTTGAGAGGAAGCTGCACTGTAATGCTCCTCAAAACCTTATACATTCATTTCTTTATTTCTTGTTTTTTAATGATATAAAATTCTTGATTGTGAACAAAATTCTGATGGACAAGAAATATTGCTATTTTAGAGATAAATATGATTCAAAATGTGTTGCAAATCATTTTATCAAGTTTTTAGACCCTCCCACAGTCAAAATTAGGATCTTTGATTTAGAAGTGTGAAGCATTATCCACTGAGATATGAAGCTAGAAAACAAATCTGTGGTTATGAATAGTTTTACAAGAGATTTACGTAAGAAATCTTAAAATCTCTGTTTATTTGTATCAAGAGGTGTAGACTGTAGAGGCACCAAGTGAGACAACTCTTTCAGACTAAATCATTTAGTCTTCTCATTTCTGTTTTTGTTGGGTTAAGGATGCCATTCCAATATTGATATTAAAAACTGTGCTGTCTGGTGTAATGAAGGTACATGTACATGTATTTTAAGAACTACATGCTTACATTAGCCAAGCTTATTGACATGCTGGTACATGTTGTGTTTTGTTCCCTCTTATTTTGGGTAATGAAACTTGGCCCTTATTCTGTATACATGAAAGTCTTCATGTAACCTGTCATTTTTGTTACTCCTTGTAATTAGTAATGTCACTGAAACTTGGTAACAATTAAGACTCAAGTACCATAAAATGAGCTGACAAAGATGTGCTCACTTCTAATCTCAGTCTCACTTTGATGAAAAGAGTACAAAATGTAGATCAAAAGTGAGTTTGTCAAAGTTTAATGATAATAAAGTGTGATTAATTCCATTGCCTGGATGATTGTTTTGTGTGATTCCAGTGCCTGGGTGATTGTTTTGTTTGATTCCAGTGCCTGGATGATTGTTTTGTGTGATTTCAGTGCCTGGATGATTGTCTTGTTATATTCCAGTGCCTGGATGATTGTCTTGTTTGATTCCAGTGCCTGGATGATTAATGATTGTTTTGTGTGATTCCAGTGCCTGGATGATTGTTTTGTGTGATTCCAGTTCCTGGGTGATTGTCTTGTTATATTCCAGTGCCTGGATGATTGTTTTGTGTGATTCTAGTGCCTGGATGATTGTTTTGTGTGATTCCAGTGCCTTGATGATTGTTTTGTTTGATTCCAGTGCCTGGATGATTGGTTTTTAGCTTACCTGAGCTGAAAGTTAGTGAGCTTTTCTGATCACATTTTGTCTGTCGTCCGTCTGTCTGTCCGTCTGTAAACTTTTCACATTTTCAACATCTTCTCCAGAACTACTGGGTCAATTTCACTCAAATTTGGCACAAAGCATCCTTAGGCAATGGGATTAAAAGTTGTGGAAATTAAGGACCGCCTCCTTTTTCAAGGGGAAATAAATTTTTAAGAAATTTTCAAAAATCTTCTTCTTAAGAACCATTTGGCCAGGAAAGCTGAAACTTGTGTGAAAGCATCCTCAGGTAGTGTAGATTCAAAGTTGTGAAAATCATGACCCGTGGTTGTAGGATGGGGCCACAATGGGGGGGGGGGGGGGGGGGGGGTCAAACTTTTACATAGGAATATATAGAGTAAATCTTTAAAAATCTTCTTCTCAGAAACTAATCAGCAAGGAAAGCTGAAACTTGTGTGGAAGCATCCTAATGTAGTGTAAATTCAAAGTTGTGAAAATCATAATCCCCGGGCTAGGGTGGGTCCACAATTGGGGGTCAACTTTTTCATAGGAGTATATAGAGTAAATCTTTAAAAATCTTCTTCTCAGAAACTAATCAGCAAGGAAAGCTGAAACTTGTGTGGAAGCATCCTAATGTAGTGTAAATTCAAAGTTGTGAAAATCATAATCCCGGGGCTAGGGTGGGTCCACAATTGGGGGTCAACTTTTTCATAGGAGTATATAGAGTAAATCTTTAAAAATCTTCTTCTCAGAAACTAATCGGCAAGGAAAGCTGAAACTTGTGTTGAGGCATCCTCAGATAGGGTAGATTCAAGTTTGTGAAATATTGATCCCTGGGGCTAGAGTGGGGCCACAATGGGGGGGGGGGGGGTCAAATTTTTACATAGGATTATATAAAGAAAAATCTTTAAAAATCTTCTTATCAGAAATCAATTGGCCAGAAAAGCTGAAACTTGAGTGGAAGCATCCTCAGGTAGGGTAGATTCAAGTTTGTTCAAATCATGATCCCCAGGGGTAGGATGGGGTCACAAAGTTGGGGGGGGGGGCAAAAATTTTTATGGGAATATAAAGAGACAAATCTTTAAAAAATCTTTTTCTAAAAATCATTTGCTTAGAAAAGCTGTTACTTTACTGAAAGCAACCTCAGTTAATGTAGATTCAAATTCTTTCAAATCAAAATGTTGAGGAGTAAGGTGGGGCCACAATGGGAACCCAATTTTACAAAGGAAAATATTTTGATTATTCACAAAAACTGAAATGTTATAATATATGGTTTTACTTATATGCAAGCATTTAGACATATTGCCGATTCTTTAAAATAGTTTTGACTCTGGCCCCTGGATAATTCTTGGGCCTCACAAGGGGTTAAAAGTTTGATGTAGGTTTATATCGTATATATAAACAATTGTTTAAGATCTTTTTGAGAATGCAATGCTCAACAAGTGATATGACTATAAAATCATCTGGTTAGAAAAGGTACTTGATTATAAACATAAGAATATCCAGGATGAAAAAATGGATTTTTATTTATACAGGATCTACATGTATTATACTAGATTGTCCAGATAGTTTGTATTATGACTCCATTAAGCTGATTTTATTATACCTATTGTTCCTCAGGTGAACGATGTGGCCAATGGGCCTCTTTTTTTTTATTCCAGTGTCTGGGTGATTGTCTTGTTATATTCTAGTGCCTGGATGATTGTCTTGTTTGAATCCAGTGCCTCACAGCCCAGTTACTCCAGTGATTTGTTTGGCATTTTTTGTCGGTCAATAACTAACGATGTTTTCTGTACTTTCAGGCTGTATCCCTCTTCAGGATCAGGGAAGCTTTGCAGGTGGAATGTACTGCCCCTGCCATGGCTCCCACTACGACTCCTCCGGTCGCATCAGGAAGGGACCTGCCCCTCTCAATCTTACTGTCGCACCTCATAAATTTAAAGGAGAATACTTAATTGTGGGATAAAGAAGATTTTAGCGGAAGACAATACCTTTACATGAGATGTGAACAGATAATGTGACATTGTAAAGCTGGAAAGTTCAATATTGTAGCCTTTAGAACACCAGTAGGCTCAAATGTTTTCTCTTGTAATTCATTAAATTATGTTGATGAATTTTTGTTTATATTTCTTTATGAATTATATCATAACTTTGTCATCAGAAATTTAACAAGTATTTAGTTCTTGCCTTTTACTGATAAGAGTTACCTTAAATTGTTAACCTCATCTAAACTCAAGGTCAAGTAGATCATCAATCAGGTGGATATAAATTTCAAAATACCAAAGATTTCCCCACTTTGTGACAGTCTTGTTTTTGCTTGATGAATTCATATGCTTCGATGGCATCAGTAGGCTGCATTTATATACACAACAACCCACAGGTAACACAGGAATATAACAAACTAATTTTCTCTGTATAAATGTTAGATTATACCCCTATGAAGGGAAAATTCCAGATCTTTTTGACCCTAATCTTATCGGGAAATCTTGGGTTAGCTCCCTTCTGCCCACTGACTGTAACTCTGATGTCGTAGTACACCATTCCGAATACAAGTCTAGAATATTGCTGTTTTTCCAATTTCCATTTCTTTGTGTCATAATTTTGAACAGTTTATTCAGTACAGTAAAACTTGGTTATAGTAATAACCTAGGGACCAGTTGATTTACTTCTCTATATATTATGTTCTTTGTAATATTTGTTTGACAAATTTAATAAGTAAAGCAGATTCACAATATTAGCAGATTCACAATTTACTGTAAACAGTTTCGCCCTGTCATGAATTTGCCTAGACACACATGTTTAAAAAGATGTAGTTTAAGACACTGCAGTTCGCCCAGTTTTAAATTCATCAGCTGACGAATATTTCCCTGTATACGGTATATGCTTTCTTCCACAATACTACTATAAGTGCTTATTGAGGACTAAATTAAAAGAAATGTTATTAGGATTTGTTAAGATTTTGCCAGAACCACAATACTTCACTATATCCTTGATTTCACTGTATCCGATTTCTTCTTGAATCAAGATGCAGTGAGCAGACTCTGCCCAACTGGTAGTACTGCATGCCAATAAAAGAATTGCAAACTTTGACAGCAAGTGTCATTTTTACAATTCAATCAGTTCAGTCATTTAAACAAGACAAGAATCTCTTTGACCATTCTTATTTTTTTCTTTTTATTATTTACATGTTATTGTTGGGAGTGTGCAATTTACATAAAACTGAACCAGTCATAAGAAATAAAAGTTAAAATAAAAATACTTTGAGCTAGAATAATCTGCAATATTTTAATGTAATGTATTCGACCTTAGATTTCCTAAAGCAAAAATGGATGTCCAATTACAAGTACACAAGTAAACTAGTACTTGTGTTGAACAATTCGGTAAGGTGCCTCAACAAGGTGCTTGGTAACTGGAGACAAGGTGCAGTTCGTGTGCCCTGTTGTAAACCTTTGATAAATAAGCTAGCACATATCTTTTTATATATATATATATAAAGCTGTTAATGCCATTGAAGCGTTTGTTGATTTAATTTAGCGAGACTGTCAACAAGTAGAGAAAATAATGGCATTTTGTAATGAGCTCTATTCCAATGTGGGTATTACTGGCGATCTGCATATGCAGCTTGCTAAAATCTTGTTCATCAAGAGTCTATTTAAAATGGAAATAGCCATAGATTTTGCTTGTGTGTTCAAACCAGTGTCATGTTTCGCAAACGAACAAGGAAAACACAAACAGTGGGATCAATATCTGTATTAATATCTCACTTGTCGTGTTATAAGTTCACTGTGCACATGACCATTAGGTCTTTCCACCTTTCAGGTTTTTCCTCATTTTCATTTTATTTATTTTTTTACAAACTTCCTAAAAAATGGTGGGGGGGGGGGGGGGGGTGGCAACTCCATGATAAATCAATTTATTTTATGTAGATTTAAGAAAAATGTTTGCTGCTGTAACTTTTTTAATATACACATGTATATTGCAGAGACATCGGACCACTTGAGATGGAAGCGTCTACCTTGGCCGATCAAAATGGACATTAAGGTCAAAGGTCAAGGTCATTCAAAAATCTGTGTATTAATGAGTTTTTATATTTCTTTTAAGGGTGGTATAGAAAAAAAATTCATGGATTTAGTAGGACTTCTTATGACATTTCAAAATATAGCCCTTCAGCCCCAATCATGAAATAGTCAGAGAGTAGAAATGCTATTAAGAGATAGAGACTTGAAACTTTTTCTAATGTCTTTGGTTGACTTTACGAATCTTTCAATCTATTCATACCAAAAGGATCCGATGTATCCTTTAAGCAGTTATTGCCCCTGAAAGATTCTTAATTTTGTTAAAAACACAATTTTTGAACCATACCTGTACATTGTAGAGACATTGGACCACTTGCAAATGAAAAGTTGACCTATGCCAATCAAAATGACATCAAGGTCAAGGTCAATTAAAAAAAAAAATTATACTAAATCTTTTGACATTATTTATTCATGAAGTATTACAGGGAAAGCATTTCATTAACTATCGAAACAAAAATGTTTTAAACATAAAAAATAATCAGGTGGAAAGACCTCTAATTGTTCGAGAACAATAAGTCTACTAGTATATTTTTTTTTCTTCCCTTTTTTTCTTGGAACACCTTTTTATTATAAGATATATTGAAACAATTTTTTCTTTATGTAATTGGTCACTAAAAGTTAGGGTACCAAATGACCCTTTGCCTGATAGCTCCCAGAACTTACAAATTGCCCTTTGTGTATGAAATGCTTGTTATCGCTACTTCTCTCAAACCATAAGAGATGGAGATTTGAAACTTTTACCAATGTCTTTAGTCCACTTAGAGGCTCCTTCAATCTACCGAAAGGGCCCGAGGCCCCCTTCTAGCAGTTACTGTCCCTAAAAATTTAGTTGACTTTAAGGATCTTTCCATCTATTCATACCAAAAGGATCCGACGTCTCCTTAAAGCAGTTATTGCCCCTGAAATTTCTTAATTTTGTTAAAAGCACTTACTACTTTTGAACCATACGTTGTAGAGACATCAGACCATGAAAATGAAAAGGTGACCTTGGCCAATCAAAATGACATAATGGTCAAAGGTCAAAGTCAATTTTAAAAAAAATCATGATAAATCTTTTGACATTACTTTTTTAATGAAGTAAAGCAGAGAAAGCTTTTCATTGATCATATCGAAACAAAAATGTGTTAAACATAAAAAAGAATAAGGTGGAAAGTTCGAGAACAATTGGTCTACTACTTTTCTTTAAAAGTAGTATAGATATATGAAT
This sequence comes from Magallana nippona, assembly GCA_033439105.1. NCBI lineage: Eukaryota > Metazoa > Mollusca > Bivalvia > Ostreida > Ostreidae > Magallana > Magallana nippona. The sequence goes on from CM065922.1 coordinate 6,631,444, forward strand.
TTAGCACAGAAAGATTGTTTTTTCATTATTCCACAAAATTCAGAAAGAAAATCGATCCAAAATACCTTCATGACCAGGATTTCAGGTGGATACTGCTATTTGTACTTATCATTAAAAATCTAATTTTACAATATTTGCCTTTGTGCCCAGGAGATATTATATTATTGATGATATGTATGCCCCAACAGGGAAGATAGCCTCAATAATGTCAGCCTTAGTGAAAATCAATGTGTAAGTGCACACAGAGAAAAGGTAAATCAATTACATTAATGTACATATGAGCATCAATTCAAATTAAATTTCATATTTATTCAATTGATGTCAGAAAATGATTCTCATGATTGCTGCTTAAAAAAACCTCTGGGTCTGTTTAATTGATAACACATGTACTAGTAAAAAATATAAAGCTTAATCCTGACATTTCAGAAAACAATAAGATAAAGATACAGTTGCCAGAGGAGGATTTTGTTTTGGTATGTGTACCTATCATCAGGTGATCTAATGACCGTGAGGTAGGGAGGGAAATGTTAGTCTGGACATTCACACATAATCAGATTCATTTGCAAGAATACAGGTAATTTGATGCAAACCTGAAAGGTAGAAAAAAATCAAGATGAAGACTTCTTTCTGTCAAGACAATATGAAGTTTTCATTGACAAGAAGAACAAAATCTATTTTAAAAAGATGAAAAATAAAGAAATAAGTCTTCAAATCCGTCAAAATTTAATTTGACTATAGTCTTTAAAACAATAGGCCTTTGGGCCACATCACTCATCTGAAGAACAGTTCCTATTAAATGATTTTTTTTATTTCTAGATTTTTCACATAAAACTCTGAACTCAGGGAGGGAGAATGAGAAAGACAGTACACAGTTTGAAAAACTGAATTCATGCCATTTTTATATCTATCAGGATGCTTACACAAACTGTAGTGTTGTATATCATCATAATTTAAAAGATGTTTATCCGTATATTTCTTTGCTGAAATGACACCCCTCCTAGGGTTCCTTTGGCACCTCTATTGGGGCCCCATTATTGGTTAGGTTCAGGGATCGGGGTTTAAACGAATTTAATTTTTGAATCTACACTTCGTTTGGATGTTTGTATAGCAATATTATTTACTGTGAAGTAAGTAGTGAAATGAAAGTAGGTCTTGTTAATTAAATGGCCATGGTCACGAGTTTGATCATGGTTACCATGTCCCTTTAAATAAGATTTTAAAATAAAGATTATTTCATATAGTTTTTTGTGTTGGATGTATCAATAAATTTGAATCAACGCTATTGTGTAGTTACTGAATAATTTGTAGCATAAAATGAATAAATTGCAGCATTGTAGTTCTTGAGAAGAAGATTATTAAAGATGCCCCCTAATTATTCCTAATATGGTGACTTTACAGCCATCATGAGACCCCAATTTTTAGCAGTCGCCAACAATTAAATTGGAATCAACATTACATCAGGATGGTTGCAAAGTAATCCTTTGACTCTAACTTGATATTTCTTGAAACGATTTTGAAATATTTTCTTTATATTCCTAGCAGTAGTATAAAACGATTAGTTCTCCTATGCTGAACCATAATTTCAACCCCTCTTGGGGGTCACGGTTTGAACAGTTTTAGAATCTACACTTTTGACGGAGGTTTTATTGTAAATATTGGCACTTCCCGTAAAGTCGTTCTTGAAAAGGAACCAAGTATTATTTAGTTCCGGGTGGGGGGGGGGGGCAGTATGGAATTGTTTTAGGATATACACCTTATCAGAATTCATTGCATCGTCAAAATACGCATCTTTCAATTAGAATATGCGTATAAGCTTACTGACGTACGTTTTAAACCATATCACTACATCACAAAGTAATCCATGTGCCAAGTAATTAAAGCTGGAAATGATTTTCTTAAAATATTACCGCATTAATTTCCGTACTTTGATTATCGATTGTCAGTTTACTTTTGCAAAACTATATATATATATATATATATATATATATATATATATATATATATATATATATATATATATATATAAGTAGGTTTTTTGCAGATGAACGAGATCTTATCTCATTACAAGGAGAGAATTCGTAATAAAGACACATAAAATGTAATAAAGAATTTTGTCTTATAATGACGAGAAAAATAATCTATATTTTGACATAATGCCGTTTTTCTTTCTTTCTTTTTATGTTTTGTGTGCGAATTTCGCGAAAATAAGTATGTGTCATGTCGTGGCTGTTTCAGTCAGGTCCAACTGCTTTGTGTTCAGTGAAAATACACGTACAATGTAACTATAGAAATATTTTGAGTACTTATATGGTAAATTAATGCCACCATTGTCAGCAGTGAACGTGGAAGAAGACACGACCAATGCTGTACATAATTTCATTGAGGAATACGATAAAATTATTTGAAATATATAAGCAGAACGACTCTCCATCACTGGTATAGTGTGAAGTTTTCAGTAGGACATGCTGTTGTCTTTACTCGCATCATGGAATATTTAGATATATACATGTAAAGGGCTCTGATTTTGTAGAGAGTCGATATGAAGGCTTTTGGAACGGAATACTAGAAAAAAAATTATTTAAAAAAAATAATGATTTTTCCCCACCTAATCGACTTTGCAAAATTATCTCGTTGACGAAGTATTAGGAAACAAATACTATAATTATGTTCGAGTCAGTTCGATCAAATATTTAGGTGTTTAGTTATAAACAAAGCAATAACAAATAACCATCGGTCTCACCGAAATCTTTTGTCACCAGAAAATAAAATGACATTGCAAATAAATACATTTTGACTGTTTATTTTTACATTATATAACCCACGCGGTCTTGGGTTTTTGAAATAAGTAACTAAATGTGTAATTAAGAAGGTGGATGCTCAACAAATTAACCATCAGATTTACTTTGAAAAATAGCCATCAGATTTATTTTAAAAATTAAATATGATTTTGAACAATAAACTATATCAGAAAGTTAAAACAAGAGAAAAGCTGTCAAAGTGACATCAAACCGGGTTTTCTTTTGTGTGAACAGTATCCATAATCTATTTGTCAACCCTGAATTGATGAACACTACCTATCCAGAGAAAAGATGTCCTCTATATGCAATATTTTTGCCGAAATATAACTAAGTTCAACAGCTGTTATTTTTTTCATAAATTATCAGAAATCAAAATCCTAGCAATATGCACACCATTGATATATGTACAATTGATCTGCAAAAGAATAACTTCTTATTTTGAAAATTGTAGGAGGAGTTATCCGTACAATAGGGGTACCCTATATGCAATATTCTGCCGAAAAATGGCGAAGTTCAACAGCTGGAATTTTTTTCATAAATTATCAGAAATCAAAATCCTAGCAATATGCACACCTCTGATATATGTATTGATCTGCAAAAGAACAAATTCCATCTTGAAAACTGTAGGAGGAGAACTTTATCCGTACAATAGGGGTACCCTATATGCAATATTCTGCCGAAAAATGGCTAAGTTCAACAGCTGGTATTTTTTCATAAATTATCAGAAATCAAAATCCTAACATTATGCACACCTCTGATATATGTATAATTGATCTGCAAAAGAACAACTTCCTATCTTGAAAACTGTAGGAGGAGTTATCCGTACAATAAATGAACATTTCAGGTTTAGAATGCAGAACTATTGGTTGATGTATATGCAGTCTAAAATAGCCACGAATTCACAAAAATGAGCTAATCATAGTTTCACAGTCGATAAACTAGGTTTAACGGTTGTAAACTATAGTTTACGGACAGAAAACTATAGTTAACAAGTTAATCTGTATTTCACATCTGTAAACCATAGTTAACGCGATCATCTATGTTTTAGAAGTAACCCTGAAAACAACAATTTGCGATTGCAAAACATAGTTTATCTGAAAAATAGTGAAACTATGATTAACAACTCTTAACTATAGTTAACGAAAGTAAATTATAGTTTACAGTTGTGAATCTATGTTTATCAGCAAAATCTGTTGTTAGCGTTATTTGTAGACAGATAGACTTAGATTATCATTCGTAAACTATAGTTTACAACCGTTAGATGAAAACTATAGATTTGCGGTTCGTAAACTATGTTTATTGTGAATTTGGCGTGCCATACATGACCAGCCACCATAGATGAATATCCCAAGTTCGGGCACGACGGCCATGCAAAAGTACAATAAACAATTTCTATAACTGACATGCAGTTGAATTGATAATAGTGAATAAGAAATAAATAGGAAGAAAAATAAACAAAGGCGCTCCCCAGCTAATTTTGTAAATGACGAACGATATCTATTTATATACGTCTACCCTCTATAAAATCATTGATTTTATAGTGTAGAGGGTAAACATATATAATTAAATATCGTTCGTCATTTACAAAATTAGCTGGGGAGCGCCTACGAAAATAAAAAGATGCATCCCACACATTTGAAGTACAGAGTTGACATGGTCATTAGTGTACCTGGCCGCCGTTCTTGAGCACTTGGCTGCTGAAGTCTTGGAGTATTCCTTGAAATAAATTACGATTGTTACCATTCAGTTAGCACAGAAAGCTTATCATTTAATATCAATAATAAACTCAATCTAAGCTAAATCATTATACAGATAAGTGTACACAGTTTATTCATAATTATCCTATCTACATCCATCATTGCAATCCCTCCCCCCAACCCTCCCTCCGTCCCGCCTTTCAAACTGCAGCATGTCTGACTCACGAGGAGTTCCGAGAATATGGTACCAATGTGTAGTTTAAAACCACCGAAGGGTAGCAAGGCAAGGTAGATTTAATATTAGAATTGAATGAACGGCGGTAAACAGAAAACAGGAAACGCCGATCAGGTAAGTGTGTTTATGTGTGTTGTTCAAAATCGCCAAGAAAACCCCTATAAGATGTTGACAGCCTCGTAAAGCGCCTACAAAATATAGAATAAGATGTGCATCTAATCGTTGTCCTCAATACGATCTCTTAAGGTGTCCCGTCTATGGTTAATAAAAATAAAGACCCGATTATCGAGCTGAAAGAAATCTTATTTGCTGTCCCAAGCACCTTGCAGACTCGTCCAACTGCGTCTTATTTTCCACTTAGTAAATTTATGAGTGAGTGCAGGAGGATGCGGATTGTATGGTTTCGTTTGATTTGAAGTTTTATGTTGTAATAGAATGTGGATCAATATGTTGTAAGCTATTTCAATGGGGTCAGCATCCCAGTGTATCCAGATATTCATATAAATACAAGTAAGTACCAGAAAGTACTTAATTACCTGTATTAACTTCTCCGGTGGAAGTACCGTACTATAATCAGCATGATCAGTAAACAGTTACTAAGGTTATAGATTTGTAAGCACTAAGAAAGTAATCAGCTGTAACACTACACATATGAATTAGACAATGAAGATTTTGTCTACAATTACATGTGATTAAATTGTTTTCTCCAAGACGCTATGAAAAACAAGGTATTAATGTCTCCAGGTGTCCGTATATATACAGAAATGAGCTGTCGTTAGATTATGATCTAAGTGTCTGCATGACAATTTCTGTGAAAGATGAAAGCAACCTGAGTTGTATTAAACATGTTAAAGAATTAAAATATAGCGTCAGATAATAATTCTACATTTGACTGATTTATGATTATTATTTTTATAATAAACGAGATTAAATCTATAAATTATTGAATTATGTATCAAAAGAAGATCCAATACCAACTTGGAAATATATATGTATATATTACTCATATTATATGAGCATATTACTCCAGTATGAAAAAAATTGATTTTTGTGCAGGTTAAAATGTAATATGTTGCTTTAATCAAAGCTCCTAGATACAGTTTCAACCCACACAAAAATGGAAGAAGTGATTTTTATAAACCTGATCTTAACTTTTGTTATTGAAATGAAAGTTTTACAAAAATGAAAGTTTTACAATAATGAAAGTGCTGCAGCTCAAATCTCAAATTGCCGTATAACCAATATCCTCCAAGTCTCAACTTTCAAGTATTAGTAGATGTACATTCTTCTCATTAATGGTATTACTATTATCAAAGCTATTATGGAATAATAAGTCGTAGTATATAATTGCTAAGGGATTGATATTGGACGGGTTACCCCTTAAAAACTGAGTTAAAAGTTTCTACTAACCAATCAATTTACATTTGAAATTCTTGGAGAACACTGGTTCTTGGTCGTCTACAAAAAAATTATTTGAATCGGATGCAAAAATCGACAAAAAGATTGAAAAGTGAGTCACCATGTATGAACATTGATATATATATATATATATATATATATATATGTATGTTATTAATGATAGCAGTGGATTAAAATATTCTGTAATTGAAGTCGTATTGATACAGAAAATCAATTTTAAGTACATGTAGAATGTATGATACAGACAAATTATTCACATTTGGCAACTGTGTAAATTTTTGATTAACACATTTTTAAGCGGTTAGCGTATATGCTAAAAGCTTTACAATGTATGTCATGTAACCAAAACTATCATGCAACCTGGAAGCTTTGTCAAAGAGCCACTTATGATAAATCAAAGTATTGAGAGTACTGAAAGTCAATCTTCATTTAATGTAACTGTACACTTTTTTAAATAAAAATGACAAAATCACATTTTCACATTTTATGATCCTAATATAGTGGTGATTCATTTAATGATGCAAGCATTTACTGAGTTTTGGTCCAGGCAAAAAAAAAAAAAAAAACCCAGCAGTTTATCATGACAACAAAGAAATTGATAAATAGTTTGAAAGAAAAATCATTTCTGGGAAAAAGTAGTATCCTGATAGTGCGTCATTGCATCTTACAAGAGCATCATCTTCTGGATCTGTATGCATAAAAGTTAGATTTGGAATGATTCCTAATTTCTAATCAACAAATTTGTCATCACAAGTTCCATCGACTAAATTAAGCATTGAATGCTTATTTTCAGATGTAGTCGGTCCTATGACACACCTGGTTGTGCAGACAAATGAATACCGTGCATTAGAATCATATTAAGAATTGCTTTTAGAAAACACATACACTGGTATTACAGGAAATAGGGAAAGATATTGGCAAGTCATACCATAAAATGTTGATTTTTTCAGTACATGTATATGAAATATATACACACTTGCTAACAGCTGATTTGCCTATTAATCAGATATATATAATGTGCTTTATATATGCTCATTAATTTTCTACAAACCTACTCATAGGTTGTTCAATCCTTTTGTGTTTGCTTTTGTTTTATTTCATCAAACATTTTTTTCTTCTACACTATACATGCATGCATAAACAATCACTGAAAGCTTTCAACCTAAACACAAAATTCTGTTTTATATTTAAAATAGGATAAATATCATGTTTTGTCATTGTACTAAATGACAACCATAAGTAGACTGTTATATATTTGTAACATAATGACTGCAATCTTTATCATAAAGATATATAAGCTAGTGCTAATATGGTACGTAGCAACACTTCATAATTGTGCTTTGAGTATTTGACACCTTTAGATCATGGGTATAATTTTCTCGATTTTTTCACAGTTTTTGTGGAATGCCCTTACCAAAAATGATTTTTTTTCGACAGATTTGCAGCAGATTTGCAGCAAATTTGCCTCAAACTGATTAGTTTACCAGAAAATTGTTGAACTTGTTTGCCAATCCTTGCCAGTAGTGGCAAACTTCTGGTAAACCTCTTTTATTTTGCCAGAGTTTACTAGACACTCAATTTTTGCCAGTAGTGCAGTAGTTTTGCAAAGTCCTCAAAATATGTTAGAAGTTCGCCACAACCTTTTTTTATATGAACATATTTAAAGAAATGAGTTGATATAAGTATATTTGATCCAGTGTAGGTTTTCAGCGAAGCTTGTCATTCAAGCACTTTATAATATAATTGATTAATCCTATTAGTCTCAGTTGGCTGAAATCCAACATTTTAGAAAAAATACAAAGTTATATTTACTTGCATGTGACCTACGAGGTGAATATAACATATGATTTTATCATAAATTGATCTTCATTCCTGTTGTTAAATGAAATTTCGTGTTTCTCATTGTATGTGTTCAGCAATGACTTTAACCAGACATTAACAAATTAAGTAAAGGTGGTGAGATACCACTCATTTTGCTATGTCTGTATTAATTTGTCACTGAATCATGTGATAAAACAATTATATTGCTTTTTTTTTCGATCAATACGATGAATTAGCGTAGAAGAACAATATTGACCTCGATAAAAATCAATAATTGTATATAGTTATATATGTAGAATTTCTTTATAGAGTAGCAAACAAAAGACAAAATAGTTCATCTGAAACACATTTTGTTCCAAAAGATATGTCACATTTTTTCGTAATTTTTTGTCATTTTCCAATATTTTAGCTCACCCGAGTGAGCCAGAGGTTCAAGTGAGCTTTTCTGATCAAAATTTGTCCACTGTCTGTCATCCTTTTTGTAAACTTTTCACATTTTTTACTTCTTCAGAACCTTTTGGTCAATTTCAACCAAACTTGGCACAAAGCATCCTTGCGATTCAAGTTTGTTAGAATGAAAGACCACACCTTCTTTTAAGGAGAGATACCCCAGTAATTTAGAATTATTGTAATTTTTGGAAGTTTTATAAAATCTTCTTCTCAAAAAGCATTTTTTTGTGAGAAAATTTTGTGAGGTTTGCAGAGAACCTGTGAGTCCTTTAATAGTACTTGTATAGGACAAAGTTTACCTGAGTAGACTCTGTCACAAAAATTTAATATGTAGTCAATGTAAACAAGTTTACCACTGGTCAGTTGTGAACAGAGTTGGTGTTTATGTGATTGGTTAACAGTATTGGGCTATAATAATGTGGCTATAAGCCTATAAAAGATTTTAGAATGTAATCCATTTTTTCATCCAATCTGCAATTGCTAAATATTTCATAACTGATGCTTACAGTGGCGTCAAATTTTATTTGAGAAACAAAAACGAGAGAAAACATTTGATTGGCACAGAGGTTGGATCACCCAAGGAGTTAGGTTTAGTGCTTAAGAAGCTGTGTGGTTGCTTCAACTCTGCACTCTAGCTCTTCTTAATTACTAAAATTTTTCATATTTAGTATGATTTAAGTGTTATGTAATGTACACACTATATCAGATGCCAAATATTTAAGCCATATATTTTTTTAAATTTCATTTCATTTATTTCTGTTTGGTGGGAAACTTTTTACATTTGTGCATGAACAGGAAGACCCAGGGAGAGAATTAAGGTTTTATGACTTTAAGAAGCAATATGTAATTTTGTTATTGCACAAAATAGTCCACAGTTTATAATTATAGTCATTATGGTATCCCCTTTTACCCATAGAAAGACAGTGTGACCCATTATTTACTTTATAAGAATATCCAGTTCACCTTAAGTGTCAATACAATATATTCAGAGGTGATGAAGATACCATGGAATCTATGACAAAGCACAAATGGTTTTCACAAAGTGTTAACCGACAAAACATAGCTCAAAACTCAGTCAAGTGAAACGTATGAGTGGTATTTTTAGAGTTGATCGTGACCTAGGTCCTCTGTTTTGTTCAGGTTGGGTAAGTTGACTGCAATGTTAACACACCAGATATTTGATCAAGTTGTTAAACATTGATGAAAGAATTGAAATATTCCCAAAATGGGAGATGATTAGAATGGTGAATTAAGCTTTTTACTAAATTTGCAAGAAAAGCTCAAAAGGTGATATTTCAAAATGCATGTAATAACAATACACAGTTTCTTAAAAAAACAAAATTTAAACAATTATTATGTACATATCTCTCAAGCATACCAAAGAAATTATAGGTATATGATTGATTTTATGTATAAAAGTAACTATATGACCAGACAGTTTGATAGCTGCAGTATCTAAGAGAGCATTACTTTACTGTTATCAAGGTAATATACCTATTTGTCTACCTGCACAGGTGTGTTTGACAGAAAAATGACTAGAATATGGATGTTTCTGATGCTGGCTCTTCCTACAACTGCCAGGTAGGGGTCTTTGTTTTACTCATATTTTGAGTTTCAGATTTTGCGGGCTGAAGAGACAATCTTGCTTCCTAAAGGTGAAAAAAAATCCTACAGCACCTACATCAAATGCAAAATATTACTCTGGGATACTACCATGATACATGTATATGATAGTAGAATTAAGAATTTCTGAGTTATATGTAGCCAAAGACAAATTTTTTCCTAATTCTTTACTGTTTAACTAAGTTTTTATTAAATTTAATACAATTCAATCGTTGTTTTCTGAATTGTTGGCACCAACACTGCAACCAGTTGGTTATGTTCTGAAATTTATGTTTAAAAGTTATTGATTGCTAAGACAAAGGAGGTTTCTCTATATTAATAGACTGAAAGACTAAATTAAATTTTACCATAAATCTTTTAAAAAAATTCATCCTTTTTTTGAACCAAAGATACAGTTTCTTTCAATATATGACATAAAATTCAAAAGTTGTTTTAAACTCATGAAAATGCACATTTTGCATCTTGAACAAAGTGTGTGTAAAGAGTACTTATTCACTTTGGTTCTGTTTTCAAAAGGGAATAATAACTTCAACAATATGTCCTATTCTTAAGATGTGGTAAAAAATTATGAAAAACATGTCCGCAGCCATTGCCCACATTGAAATTATATATCTTATATGATATTGCATGTTAAAGCTATAACGTGATTATCATTGTCGGCGATGGCTGGGGACACAGTTTTCTATTCGAAAAACTACTAAAAAATTGTTGTCTTCTGCAAAGTTTAAGAAAAATACTGGAGAATGGACTTTTTATAATGTCATAAATACCCTTGTGAAAGTCTAGTGAGGTAATTACCAGTATATATATTTATAGATTCTAAACTTTTGGAATTTCATGTGTCAAGTAATGCTACAGTTTCATTTATTTTAAAAATCACTCCATTGGTCAATATGACTGAAACTGTACCTTCTTCTTAGTATGTAAAACTTCGAGGAAATTGCATTTTTTCGATACAAACTTGTTTTATACAATTAATAAAAAAATTGAAAAATTGAATTTGGTAAAAAGGTTACACTGTAACACCTGGTGTAATTATGCTTTTGCAAGGTTACAAATTGACCATTTTTGTTTTGTAAATACTTGATAACATGATAAAAATATTTTGGAAGTTCAAAAACCCATTTTTATTTTTTGTTATTTTTGTTTAATGATATTGATTAAGTGATATTGAAAGTAAATGCAAACCCATCGCCATATCGGTATTACGGTAAATAACATTAATGTGAATTCTACAGCCTCCATTATAACTGCCAGTGGTGTTTTGCGTTTCTACTCTTTTTAGTAGGTACTTGCTTATTGCTCCTGAGAATGCTTTCAAGGGAGAGAATTACCCAGTGACTGTGGTGAACTACTTGAATGAACCAGCTGATGTCACGCTTGAGATGAGTTCCAAGAGTACGAGTGGATTAATTGCAAGGGCAGTCACAGGAGTCGTACTAGCTAAAAGTAAGACGCCCATGACACATGGACTGTGAGAATGTTCTTAATGCATGACACTGACGTACGGGGGAAGGCTATGTCAGGGATAAGTGTGGTGTAAAGAATCTATCAAAACTTACCAGATTTAATAACATGCTGGTTAATTGAATCGATGTCATGTATTTCTTGCACTAAAAAATACGTGAAAATAGTTTCAATGCGCAGTTTGAGAAAAGCAGAACTACTTCATTCCATTTGTAAGCTGATATCAGTGGTATTTTTTATCAGTTATTAAAAGTTCTCCAATCCTCATCTTGCTAAAGAACAACATTTGATAAGGCCAAATATTTGCCCCCATTTTTTACCAATTTTTAAATCATACTACATGTATCTTCATAAAATATTACACAGAAAATGTCTATCACAATAATCTTCATATTAGCGGTAGTCATTATTGTCCTGATCTTTGATGTCACTTAAATGAACCAATTAATTCTTGCAATTTTGTTAAGGGCATTGGCAACAAAGTGCTCTGGATTTAAAAAAAAATCTGCACCTGCATTTTCTCTTTTATGCAATGAATTACCACTCTTGAATTTTTGTTCAACTGGGAGTTATCTCCCGTAATATGAGCTCTGTTTGAATATTATGGTAAAAAGCAGTGTTTCCGAGGTAAACAAAAAAGTATGTCATGAGTGATGAAGTGATATCGCTCTGCGTCAACAAACAGGTTACATGGGCCTCAGAGCAGAGAGGAATAAATTCCTTCATCAAACAATGCAAGAAAGATTTTGAATAACCTTTCATATTTTCATTTTCTATTGACAGTGATCAGACAGACAACCAAGGAGGGGGGTGGGGTGGTTGAAGGGTTAGACCTACTGCAATATCTTCAACATATTTTCAAGCAAAATAAAATAAGAGCAAACCTGCAGACATTGATAAAATAACTCGGATACTCTTCAACAATAGACATAGTAGACCAAACGTCTTATTCATTTATTACTTATTTCATACCTCTTGTTTTGATATTATGGTACAATACACATTTAGCTGCATGAAATATGTTATACAGAGAAACTATTCATAGCTACTTTGCTTAGTGGACATAATTATGATTGCATTGTATTTCCAAATTAAAATGACCTCATAGCACACTCAGAACTATCATTGTCTCACATTGTTAAAATTTTCAATTTTTAAAAGAGACAATGAAAATGGTGTTTTTCTTTTGCTCTCCTAGAGCACTTGTGAATGCTAACTAGTAATAAAAAATATTAGAACCTTTCCTGATACCTCAAAGATATGTATTGTTAAGTTGCCTTTTACAATGATCTCAATTGTTATTTGTGTGTGTATGTGAAATGTAACAAAATCAAGGACAGTAAATCTTAAATAGGAAAGAGCAGGTTGAGGTTCACACTTTCTTGTATATATGGGTCCTATATTTCATTTTCAGTTGGATATCATACAAAATCGATTTACAACAATGTGTATCATTTAATCTATAATCACATATCTCACTCATTAAAAAAATGCTCCTTCCAAATATTAATCAGTGCGATTTATTCCTTGAATTACATTGAAATTAATGTTAAATGTGAAATTAATATATTTGGAATATTTTTTTTTAATAAGGATGGAAAGAGGGGTCTGTAGTATTTGTTGTTGTCTATATAGACACATATAGATTCAATAAAGAATCTATGAAAAATTTGTACAGAAACCAGGCATGTTGCCACTGTCCTTAACAAATTAAGAAATTGTCATTTTGGCTTCTGAATCATACCTTGGTAATATAGAGCACACATCTGCTCAAGTACCATTTTCACATATGCTTTTGTTCATATAATTATACAGATCATAGTAAAAAATGACACTTGAGCAAGCATGCGCTCGCTCTTTTCTAGTGGTAAAACTGCCGGAAAATACCAAGTTTTTGCTCCAAAACATAAATTTTTAGAAATAAGAGGATCTTTATGATGTCATTTCTACATTATAAGGTCACTAGTAAAATCACCATTTAATACATGTTTATTTTCAATATGATTTTAACTATCTTCAACTTTATTTTTTAAGCTGATCTCTTTAGAACTTTAAATTTTGGGGCAAAAACTACATAATATAGTAAAATTTGGATATCTCGAATACTGATATTTCGAATACAATATATATGTCGAAGTGATTTTTTAGTCCCAACCTCTTATTTTTAAAGTAGTTTACCCTCAATATCTCGAATACTCAGATATCTCAAAGTTTTTAAACAGTCCCATCTAGTTCGAGATAACGAAGTTTGGCTGTACTGCATATAGTCCTGTAAAATTTTTGTCATCATTCTGAGGATTATTTGGTATTCATGTGTTTATAGATATCAATCGAAATCAAAAGAAATTTTACAATGGTATCCATGTTATAGCATATTTAACCTGCTGAGTTGTAACAAAAGATACCGACATCATATAATATTTTATGTATTTTATATGACAACATTATATGAATACAAAGATTTTGGTAAAACTAGATTATATATGAATACAAAGATTTTGGTAAAACTAGATTGCCTAGGAGAATTAACCCCAGAATCTTAATGCATGATATTTCATTGATCTCCATGATACCGGCACCGCTACTACTGAGCAGGACTCTAAATAGTCAGGTTTTTTTAAAAAGTAGCATAATTACAGTAAGAAGAATAAATATATTTGAACATAAAAGCCAAATTTATGACACAAACAAGGTAATATCCAGATGAAGATGGTAAACGTTAGAATCTGCATCATTAATACAAATTTATTTTAATTCCATATGATTTGATTCTAAAAACGAAAACATTAGATAATTATTTAGATACATTAGATTCTATATGTATGAATTATATAAAGGTATTAACAAAATCATAGGAGTTATTTATAATTTGCTATGGATGATACTAATCATGACTGTATTATTTTACAGGTTCCATTAAACTGGATATACCTGTAAGTATAATTATTATTGAAAATGACATCTCTAGGAACCTAGTCATTGCTGCTCAGGTTTCTGAGGCTATTTGATGAGCAAGGCTTCCTTCATTCCAATGACTCCTTTGTATTAAGCTTAAAGATTGACAATGGCATACATCTACTTTAACCTCATAAGATATTTGTGTTTTTGGAAATAAATATTTTGCACAAAAAAATGTTGGGGATGTCTAAGCCAAGGCTTATGCCTATGACCATCTCATACAGGTAAATATATGTACACCAAGAAGAATTTTAACTGTAGGCATTTAAATATTCCAGTACTGCATGTCAAAATGATGATATCAAACTTTCTGAACAAGGACAATCAACATTGGGTTCCCCTGTACAAGTACAATGTTTTCAAGGGTCCTCCACACCTATAGGAAAAGTTTCTCAAATCAGCAAATCTTTTAAGATATGATATTCTTGCATATGCCTGATTTGAAAATAATAGCAAAAAGTTGAAATGTGGATAAAAAACATTATATTCAAAAATAATAAAATATTTACCAGGATATGATTTTCTTTATTTCTACTTTCATAAATAAACCCATATCCTCTCTACTTTCATAAATAAACCCATATTCAAGGCTTATTTTTGGTAACTTTACTTTGTGAATTGAAAAAGTTTGAATTTTGCTAAAGGGGGGGGGGGGGGGGGGGGGGGCTGGGGTGTCCACTGACCCCCACCTCTAGAACTCTGCATGTGTTCTGCAGGTGTAAAATTGGGCCATGTGAATA
Organism: Magallana nippona; assembly: GCA_033439105.1. Lineage (NCBI taxonomy): Eukaryota > Metazoa > Mollusca > Bivalvia > Ostreida > Ostreidae > Magallana > Magallana nippona. Next base: position 6,646,652 of record CM065922.1, read on the forward strand.
TGCATTGCTACTTTTAATATCTTCCTATTTACCCCTGGACATCTATAAAACAAACAGAGAGCATGTACGGTTAGAATGAACAACAAATCATTGCTCCTTTTCGAGCCTTCCAGTAAGGAGGTTAATGTCTGGGCCATTATATTTAAAATTGCATTAAAATGAAAATGATCCCAATCAAATTTGTTTCAGAATTAAAAACTGCACAGTATCCTCTTTAAAATTAATTTACATATAGGCCTATAAGTTTAATTAGATATTAAATCATACTAGTACATAAACTATAATACATTTTGTCATTGAATACAGGGTTGAACTTATTTTCTTGTTTCCAGGTGTCAGCAGATGGTTCAGTGATTAATTTCAAATTGTCCTTGAATCTGAACTATTCCCAGTCAAACATACAGATAAAAAATACAACAATGGTCCCCGTCAGGGGGGTATCAGGATTCCTGACCATTCAGACAGACAAAAAGATGTACAAGAAAAACCAGAAAGGTATCAGCTACTTGTGCTTCGTTTGTTTAAGAGGGCTAGATGGTCTTGGTCATTTTTAGGCTATATTTGCCTCCTTTAGATGAAGAGCTCTGTATGAAGATGAATGAAAATGTTCAAATTATTTAGATTTTTTCTATATTAAATATTAGATTATGACCAAAAATAGTATCATTAAAAGTTTGACGCAGATCTGATGGGTAGTTTGTTGTTGGAAGTATCGCATGTAGGAGAAATACATTTCATGAAATTATACAAGTTGTAGAACTCTGTTTATATTGTTTGCTGTTATGAGGAAACATGCAAACATACAAGTTAACATGAAAAGGTAATGTACTGTACTATAGAAATATTTGCATTGAGAAAAATTTTAATGATTTCATTATACGATGACAGAAAGATTTACCTATAAACATAAAAACTGTTTAGAAAGTGCTGGTGCTGGTTATGATTAAAAAAAAAATCTTTACTTCTTCAAACAATCTTCTAAAAAAGTTTCATATGCAAAAAAAAAAAAAAAACCTATGGGGAATTATATACCCTTATTTTAGTAGACTGTAGGTATATAAACTTCTAGTAAGTAAGTGACAAAAATAAAACTTATCTTTTAATGAGGTGCCCACTTTTTATTCTTTATTTATAATTTTGTAGTTTTGATTCGTGTGTTGGCTCTTGACAAAGAACTGATGCCAGTGACAGAAAATATATCTCTTTATATTAAGGTAAATGTACTACTAACAATGTTTTTACTTATCTGTTATTTAAACTACCATTGGCTTTGAAAGGGACTGCAACAAAATTAAAATCTTGGAAAAATCAAGGAAGAAAATCATGTAAAGTAAAACTCGGTTATAGCGAAGTCCTAGGGACCAATGGATTTACTTATATCTGTAATTCGTTATATCCGTATAACAAATTCGTAATAATAACTATAGCGAATTCACTATATACATGTTTTTTTTCACCAGACTATAATTTTTGCTAATTGAGGCTTAAAATAAAAATACATTACTTTGATACCTTTAATAGTCGGATTGTGAATTAAAAAATTTATATGAAAATAAATTCATTCAAACTATTATGTTAAATGGTAGTGCGAACTTTTTAATTTGTAAAGAAAATTGTTGTAAAAGTGTTAAATTTCGTTATTATTCACCTCTACAGAACTCAAAATCAGTTCTCTCTATCCGTAAATTCGTTATATCCGAATTCGTTATAACCGTAAACTTTTACAAAGATTTGATAAAAATTTTACCGGGGACTTAAAAAAACTTCACTATATCTGAGAATTCGCTATATCCATGTTCGTACGAGTTTTACTGTACATATATTTTTTCATGTATAGTTGTTATGTCTTTATATATGTGCTGGATTTGAATTTTGAAATAATGAATTAAACGGGTTGTTGTAATTCCAGGACCCTAGTGGGAACAGAGTGGAAATGTGGAGGAATTTACAGCCAGTGTCAGGTTTGTACAAATTTTTAAAATATATGTACTACATGAGTAAAACTTGCATACAAAAAAATCTCAGATATTAGGAATCTTCCTCATAATTTTTTCTCTCCATCCCCCAATCTTTATATTAAGGTTAAGAACATCTCTTAAGAACTAATCAACTTTAAATTGTTCCTTGGACATATTCCTTTGTAATTGAGTTATTCTATATTTCAGTAATAATGCATAAGTTCGGCCACATAAAATTGTTAATATGGTTTTCAGGCCAAATTTTTCAAAAACAGATGTGGGAGGACGGCATTATTTTTTTCCTTTTTATTTGTAATAAAATAGACGAGGGAGGCTTTATTAAAATAATAATTGGCCCTCTTGGGTTCCAAAAGCATATATATCTTACGAAATTGTTAAAAAAACAGGTATCGTGGATGCCACTTTGTTCGTTATAATTGCAGTGTCTAGTTAATTTTAGGTCTTACCTATGGCGACAGATACCGGGGCACTCTTAAGTTTGTTGGGGGATGTCCAACTTCCTAAATCAAATTTCAATGATTTCAAGCCTAAAGGTCAAGGAAAGTACAAACCTCCGAGTACCCTTCTATTACTGTCCACGGTAAAATAAATTTCGCTCCTTCGTGAATACTTATTGAAACTACAGACAAATCATTGGTTTAGTTTCATACTAAGCATATCATCAGAAGAATCACTTCGCATGACAGATTATAGAAAGTAAAGCAGAAGTGAAACTAATCGGTATTCTGACCATAATGCAGTAGATAAGGGTTGGACACAGGGAGTTCTGATAAATGTGAAAGTGGTAGGGGATCCCTTTTTCAGGATAGGCCGCCGCATTTTATGAAAAAATGAAAAAAAAAAATTCAATGTGGCACCCTCAAAACCAATGCATGCAGGCCTGAAAACCGTAATTTCAATTTAATGTGGCTTACCTCATTGGTGGAATCATGGTATTAAAACATTACTACCAATACCATTGATTTATACTTTGGACCATTTTCAATTATCAGGCCATCTTTGTTTCATTGTTTAGGTGTTGCCAAAGCCGAATTTCTTCTGTCTGATGATCCAGCACTAGGCGACTGGAAAATCCATGCTGAGCAGCAGCACAGTGGATCAGAGGTTGTGAGAGTTATCTATCTTGTATCAACAATAAAATTGGTGCAAGGGGAATGTTAATACAGGTAGCACGGGACAGTTTTTTTTATACAATTCACTGTAGCCCGGGAATGTGTGTCTTCGGAACTCTGTAACTAGAATTTCCTCAGTTCCCATTAAGCACAATTACCTTTAATTCACTCCTTATAAGGCAAATCACCAATTTCTGAGGAAAATTACTAGTCAGAATGTGTAAGATTTTCTACATTCTGGTTTTTCTGAGATTTTGACCCTTTCATATTTCGCCCATTTTTCATGATTTTTCAGCTTTTTAGACCTCCCCCAGCTAATTCCCTGCAAAGGGTTGACATTCTGTACCGTGTGCATGTTGCACCATCACATGTCAGAAACTTACCAATGTATAGTTTACTATGTCCCATCCACCTACTTTTCGTGTTATTTTACCTCCCGTCTGTAACTTGCAATTTCACTGTGTAAAGTCAACATAACAGTCATAGCCGCAAGTTTCGGATTTTACTTCTGATTCTCATGTACTTAACATTAGGAACCTACATTTTGCATACCAATTTTAACAAGAGACATCCATCTAACTAATGATAATCTTTAAAAACCATTTCATGAATTTTAGCAACACTCATAAGCCTTGAAGTACAACAACTCTCAATTTTACAAAAATATTGACAGGTACTTTATCCAAAACTGTCCCTTGATACCTTAAGGAAAGAAACTAAATCAGTCATACTATTAATTCTGTTTACTGTTATATGTAAAGTGTCTCTTGTTAGATAATCAGAGACATTTCAAACAAAGTCTTTTTAATAATCATTGAAAGATAAATGAAGTTCGCCTCTTGATATATTTGTTAGATCTAATTAAATGTTGATTTACATTGTAGATTGTGAATGCTAATGTATCCATTACTGTGGACAAATTTGGTGAGTTGTTCCGTAATGTGATTGAAAAAGGATATTGTTAAGCACAACAAATGTTGTTCCTCATAAGAATTTCACTTGCATAAAGCTTCATGTTAATTTCAGGTGGAGCACCGTAGTGGTTGTATATGTACATACGTAGCTGTATTGTTGATAAATGGATTATTACCAAAAATATTTTGATAATTATAATGTGACTTATATTATAAATCTCGCTGATAACAAATGTACGATGATAAAGAAGGAACTTGGATTGGAGTTTCCTGTTCATTTGATGTATGATCTGTACATTGTGCTGCTTACGTTCTCAGTGTTGCCGCGGTTTGAAGTAACAGTTGATGCTCCCTCCACAATGTATGGCCGGAGCACCGCTCCACTGAGCATCAAAGTCACTGCCAGGTAAATATCACATTGATCACACTGAATATATAGGTCATAGCCTGGTAAATATCACATTGATCACACTGAATAGATAGTTCATAGCCAGGTAGATATCACATTGATCACACTGAATATATAGGTCATAGCCAGGTAAATATCACATTGATCACACTGAATATGTAGGTTAGGGCCAGGTAAATATCACATTGATCACACTGAATATATAGGTGATAGCCAGGTAAATATCACATTGGTCAGACTGAATATATAGGTCAAAGCAAGGTAAATATAGGTCAAAGCCAGGTAAATATCACATTTACATTTATTTTGGCAAAGGAACATTTTCTGAATATCTAGGTATTGTTAAGAAAATGTCAATGTCAGTATATCCATATTACTGTCAGGTTTATGTCATTCTGAATATCTAGGTCACTGTCAAGTAAATGTCACATTGAATGTGTCGGATACATAGGTAAACTCAGTTTAATATTGCACAGATATCTAGGTTAATGTCAGGTTATTGTCATACTGAATGTCTAGGTAACTGACAGGTAAATGTCACTTGATATGTAGGTTACTGCCATGGTAATTGTCACACTGAATATTTAGGTCAATGTCAGGTTAATGTCAATATTTAAGTCACTGTCAGGTTAATGTCAATGTGAATGTCTAGTTCACTGTCAGGCAAATGTCACACTGAATACCTAAAATTTAGGGCACTGTTAAATGCTGTTATTGGGGCCTAGTCTTGTGAGTGAACTGAAATGATCGTCTGTCTATCTAACATCACTTGACATACATATTTTCTCTCTTTTGGCCCAATCTGGCTCATGTTTTATTCACAGGGTGCCTTTGGGTAAAGTGTGTTTTTAGGCCAAAGGTTAAGGTAATAGAATAATCCTTGCCCCAACCATTTTGCCTCTCCACAAGCTCTCTCTGTAAGTAAAAGGTGAAGGTCATAGCAGATTTTTTCAGAATTCATTGGTTTTTTTTATTTAAATGTTATTTTGATATATACAAATAAAAAAAACCATCATATTTGACAAAAACCAAATAAAACTTTTTTTTAATTGAGCTTGATGTCTTACATCTTCAATTATCTACATCATCCTGTGGATGTCAATTCTCCTTCATCTACTGAGTGATTAGCTGTTGTCCTCCAGTGGAATCAACCAATCTACATATTGAATCATTCAAAGAACGCCCAATTCTTATCTATCAGTTTTAACAGATTAATCAAAATGGATGAGAAGTAGCGACAACTTGTTGGATAGTTATGTCGCTTTATTTGATTCCATGAAAGAAAAGATGTGCAGTGTTGGGGAACATTTATTCACTGTCGCCTATCCCTGCATTATAATCACCCATTGTGAGCCACGAGCTTAAGCTACACAAGTCCCTTATGTAATCAAACCTATCTGCATGTTAATATTTATCTCACGACTAATATTGTACTTAATTTTGGAACATTACTGCACTGATACATAGTTTATCTGATAATATATTTTCAGGTATACTTATGGAGAAAATGTGGTCGGAGATGCTAGGCTTCATGTCAGTACAACAGCTATGCGCATACCCACAAATTCCCAGACTTTGGTAAAATCAATCAATCAATTAATAGATCAATCTCAACAAGAATGTAATTAAGACATGGTACATGTAGTTTGTCACTTATTAAGATATCAACCATAACTTCTTTAGGAAGCCTTAGAAAAAATAAAAGAGTGATGTTGTGCATTACATGTATTTTGTTGTATACACTCAGGAGTAATGTAGACCCCATCATTGCTTCTAGACTCTGTGTCTATCATGTATCTTCCTTGTGGTTAATAACTTGATTTTGGAAGCCATTATTTTATAATAAAACACTCGTTACAAGTTGGTAATAGCTTCAAAACTAAAATGTTTTTAAAATGCTTTTGCAATTTTGATGATAGTGATTAAATACACTACTGACTGATTAGGTTTATAATTAGGCCCTTAAACTGGGGTTTGGCTCGGGAAGGTTTAGGTGACATGACACCTATAGCTATTATCACCTCAGGTGTAAATGATTGACTGCTTGAATGATGTTTAGGAATAACAATCAAATGAACATTTTTTCTTTTAAGGAATCAAGTTTCAATGCATTTATTTGTTTATCTTTTATTTAATATTTCAAAAAAATCATTACTTATTTCTCTCTTGTACAAAATTATCTTACAAAGTCTCAACTATAAGTCGGACCCCCACTTTTCACTTAATTTTCTGCTCCCTAAAATCTGACCTATAGACAAGTGTATACGGTAATTACTTTAGTAAAACAAACCCAAGAAATATTATAATCAAACCATTTCCTTCAACTTATCAGGAAAGGACTGGGGAAAGAAATGTGTTTGCTCTTAAGGGGTTTAGAATAAAGTTACATGTATATTTTTGATCAGTTGAGCATCTAATTTCATCAAGATGCTCAGAATCAATTTCTGAGTCTATAGGTCTGGAGTTTCAGATTGACAACTTGTAAGGATCCCCCTCATTTTATTACTTTATACAAGTTTGGAGTCTACATACATATTAATTATTCAAAAGAGTACACAGTACGTGTAATATTTTCAAGCAAAATTCTGTTTTCTTTGGTCATTTATATCCATTAGTAGCGGGCTTTGTCACAGTAAGCACTGTCTCAATCCTGATTATTAAAGATGAAGATTTTATTGTTGGTAGATGATGGTTGATTAAAGAGACACAAGGAATGCAACACTCATCAAACTTTTGATCAGTGTTGTAGCGAAGCGTTGAATGTTCCATTATTGACAAGTAATTGGTGAAATATAAAGAAAATCCATAAGTTTCTTCATCACTTAGTAAGGGTTTTCTTTCAGAAGTTAAGTTGGACATATGCTGACAAAGATACTTATAGTGTGATAACAATAAATATATTAACTCTTTGTCATTGAAGTGATTTATTTGTAGAGAGAAGGAACTACAACCTTTGTTCTGCAGCAAGATACCCTTCGACAACTATTGCAAAACTATGCCATGGCTATCCGAATCAAGGCCATTGTAATGGAAGGGTCGTCAAAGATTGAACTGGAGGAAACAACCTCAATAAAACTAACCTATGATGTACTCAAAATAGAAAAGATTGGGGAGGAATATTACTCTGCTGACAACCCATACCACTTCTGTGTAAGCCAGAGAGAGAGAGAGAGAGAGAGAGAGTATATAGGCCAACTGTTTTATTTTATTCAAAATCTTCATCTAATTTACCTAAACAATTTAAACATGATTTTAGGCCACATACTATATTATTTAGTAAAAAAAAAATTGATGGGGAAATCTTGTAGGTTTAAAATTTTAATATTTTCCTATAATTTTAAACAGAACTCTTGTTCTCTCAAGGAAATTAATGTAGTCTAAAATAAACTATGAGCATCCAGCTCTCTTAAAGGATCTACCATAACAGTTTGTTTAATATACTGTCAAAAGATTTATAAAAAAGTGTAAACTGCATTACAGACTTAAGTTATTTGGTCATAGAAGTATTCAAAACCATGGATCAGTGAGTACGGTGATTTTAGTTTGTTAATTTAATGAATACAACATACTGAACGTTTTTATGTAGGTGACAATCACAGATGACAAGGGTCAGCTAATCCCAGCTACTGAAAGAGCGGACTATCGGATGATGATTACGCGGGATGTAGAGACCCCTGTCCAGTCCCTGCCTCTGTCCAGCCTCACTGTGATCGACGCCAAGCACGTTTTCTGTGGAACAGTCCGTCCACCCTTCCAGGATCCATTGAGACTTCAGGTGAGTCTAAGTTATGGGGTCATTCAAAGGAAAAGGAGAAACAAGTCAGAGCAGTGGGAAGGGGGAGAGACATGTCAGAATAGTGCGCGGGTATGATAAGGCAACTCTCAGCAATCGATTGAGTAAAAATTCCTCTGATTGATATGACGTCACAATAAGCATCATGATGTCATATTTTACTCTGAAACATGTCAATTTTATCTTTATCTCTGGTCCAAATTATAAAAACTGCAGGCGTAAAATGTCACTAGAAACTCTTCTGACTGAATGACTGAATATATCTTCAATTTCTCTGTGTTACGTATAATTAACATTGATGACATCACAAGCATGTTTAATAGAGAAGATCAATGTCGAGAGACAAATCATCGGAATGCAGTGTAAACAATGCCGAAATAAGAATTATTTAATACAGATACCCAAGATTTAGATGATTGTCAGTTAGGATATAATCAGGATAATACAGGCATGGATATTTTGTTTTACCAGCGAGTGTTATAAGGTAAGCAGATAGACATTTATATAGCTTGACCGGCCTTTCCTCTGTCAGTGTGTACAAAAAAGGCAAAAGTGTAACTACCCCGATTATTATGAAAGATGAATTTGGCAAATATCAAAAGCATATGACCTAAACTACTTGTAAAGTGCTGCTAGAATCCTTTGCTTCGTTGTTGTAATTGAAAAATACGTAGTATTTTCAATGAAATTAAAAAAGTTGAGGGGGTTTCCGATAAATAATGACAAAATTTATTTTGTGCGATTAACAATAGGATTCTAGCAGTAATACTAATCAACATGATTGAATTGCCGATCGAATTATTGTATTATACATACAAATGAACTTCGGGGTAGTGTTACACTTTTTGATTTTTTGTTAAGGTAAAATATTGATCTATTTTTAACTGTCACGTGATACCATGGCAAGACAGCTTCAAAGATCGACTCAATTCCAAAGAGGAAATATAATATCTTGGTGAACACATTCACTTGATATTTATATTCAGCACTGTTTTTATAAAAATAAACAATATTTAAAATGACCATAATATCGACGATGATCAAACTCAGAGTTGCCTTATCCTACCCGCGTGGGAAGGAGGAGAGGCAAGTCAGAACAGGGGGGGGGGGAAGGGGGGGGGAGTCTATCAGAACAGTGGGAAGGGGGAGAGTCAAGTCAGAGCAGTGGGAAGGGGGGGAGTCTATCAGAAGAGTGGGAAGGGGAGAGAAAAGTCAAAACATTGGGAAAGGGGTGAGTTTGGTAAGAACAGTGGTAAGGGGAGAGTCTGATCAGAACAGTAGTAAGGGGAGAGTCAAGTCAGAACAGTGGTATGGGGAGAGATAAGTCAGAACAGAGGGAAGGGGGAGAGACAAGTCAGACCAGTGGGAAGGGGGAGAGTCAAGTCAGAACAGTGCAATTTCTAATAACAAATTGTATTAAGATTGTAAAACAATTATTTACATAACGATTTTCCCTAAAGTGAATGAAAATTGATGAACCTTATATATTAATGAAAAAACATTTGTTTAAGTCTGTGACAATTGGAGACATGAATTTTTGGTTTTATTGTAAAAGTAAAATTACCTTGTGATATCACACACATGACCAGTTTCCTATAATTCAAAAATATTCTAAAAATGATGCATTTCTTGGTAATTAAATTTGTTGAAGTGGATCCCCAAGATATCACCATGGTAAAAGATTTTTTGATATATTGATGATTTAATATGGAAATTTGTTAATTTGTGTCACATCAATAATGAAAAAATTACAAAATTATATTTCTAATAATTTAAAATGAACAAAATTCATCCAAATTGAAGTAATTTTACTTTCAATTTATGAAATGAAATCATACACTTTAATTATTTTTTTAATTAAATGTACTAGTATTTAATAATAAAGGGGATATGGGACTATTTATAAACCATCTATTTTTGGAATATTAGTGGCATCTTCATTTTATGCACTTTTGAGTTGAGGAAAATTGGTACTGTGAACTAATAAATTGAGAATTCAAAGTAAAATTTTAACTTCCCTAAGCTTACAGTATTTTTAATTAAAGTGACTTATATTTAGATAAGAGTCAGTGCAAAAGATGTATCCCAGAACAAGGATGTCCAGATCTACCGACTGTCCACCTCTGAGAGAGAATCGGCTGGGTCACTGGGACTAATACTCTGGGATGAACAGCAGGTAAGTCTTCATCTGTCCGCAGATTTCCCATGGCCCAACTATCAGCTGATTAGTCTGTCAGCTGGTCTTTAAGAGTCTATCTGTATGCTGCCCCATCTGCTTGAACAGCAGGTAAGTCTTCATCTGTCTGCAGATTTCCGACTTCCGAGGCCGAACTATCAGCTGATTGGTCAGTCAGCTGGTCTTTAAGAGCCTATCTGTATGCTGCCCCCATCTGCTTTGTATGCTGACTTGTCTGTTTGCTGGTGTGTAGGGTGTGTGAATGATGAAATTTCTGCTTAAAGTTGAAACTGAAAGCAATTATTTTGTAAGCTCATTTGCACATCATGTATTTTGTCTTTCACTGAAGTGAGTGAGTGTACCGGTAGTCTATTGTAAGTGCATGTAGACTATTTTGTCTGTAAGGTGTCGTATTATTATATTAGTTTTTCATCAATAAGCAGGGATTGGCAGTGTTGTAATGCCAGCTGCTGGTCTACACCATAGCTCTGTAGACCAGTCACCTGCCAATCAAAGGGTCATCATCAAGGTTGATTGTCTTCTTAATGTGAGGAGATATAAACAGTGCCATAACAGACAGCTGAGAAGGATAAGTGGTAAACCAACCTGAAAATGACATGAAGTCTGGGCTTTTGTATAAAGTGGGGTCTTTACCCTTTTCTTATAGGTTGAAAAGTCATTTTATATATGGTTAAAGGTTCTGTATGCTCTCTCTCTCTCTCTCTCTCTCTCTCTCTCTCTCTCTCTCGTTAGAATGTCTTTCTGTAAAGATGAAATTTAATTTCTTTCTCAATATGAAAAGAAAATTCTGGTTTTTGTCTCGTCTTTTTTTTCTTTGAAAGGTTGAAATGCTATTAGTTTGTTATGCTGATAAATAAGCTGTTCCAAAGGGGAATATTCCCACAAAACAACAACAGGTTGAAATGAAAGCACCAGAGATGTTAGTCTGTTTGATTTAGTGTTCTAATAAAGTCAGAAAATCTGCCCATGATTAATGTGAATTGTCTGAAACATTTGTCATTGGTAGAAAAGATATGTACATGTACTTCAGTTATTTGCTTTGTATGCATTTTGTGTAGCATCTGTATTTTACAGTAGTTACATAATGTCTGTGTAAATAAATCCTAAGCAAAGAGAGAAGTTAATACAGCACTATCAGTCCTGTTTCTGTGTCATTTCTCTGATGACGAGTCTGTCATTTACTGATCAACAGCAAAAATTAAAAAAAACTTAATACCAGGGGTATAATTACTCTGGAATTATGTTCACTCAATCACTGTTCAGGTAAAGAGATACTCATGCACTCATTGGTCAATGATTAAAGACATTCACAGACAGACTGATCCTAGTTTCTGCTGCAGGCCACAGTCTGGGATGTACTCACAGTTCAAGAGGGGCTTACCTGGTACTCTAAAAGCCTTGGGGGTGTGGATTGTCGGAGTCATAGGATAGCATATGAGGAAGCTTCATACTCTCTTCCTACATGTATCTCATGAAATAAAACTGGATCATTTGTACAGTGTCATTAGAATAAGATATTTTCTGTGGAAATTTCCTTTTCTCTGTGCCTTCATGGCTCGGAGAAGGATTTAACTTTATGTTTTTATGTCTCTTGACCCCAGTTGTTCTCCCTGTCACAGCCCCTTTAGCTGGTTGTAAATTTAGATCATCCTGGCATTGCATGTTATTGCACCAGATGATACTTTTCTGTCAAAATAATCCATGCAAAGATGTTTTGGGTGATTGATTTTCTGTCTCATTCTAGAAGGTTTCAGTGTCGATATAATGACTTTATTTTTGTCAAAGAGGGTTTTTGATGTTGACCATGCATTGTTCATTGCTTAGATCCATTGAATTATGAGAGATGGGTGCAGTAATGTCATCTTTATGTAGTACGCACTTGTGTATAATATACCCTCCCCCCCCCCCCCCCCCCCCAAAGTTGAATTAAAATGTGGCATAGATGTAAAATATGGACCCAAAACATGACTTTTTTTTCCCCCAAGCTACCAATGTGTTTTTGCTAATAATGTATTGTGAGGTAATCATATGAAACATTCAGATTTACAGTGAATCATCCCATGTATTTGTAAGTTCATTGAATTGTGTGTGCGCACTCCATGTCTTCATGCAGTTCATTAACACTGACAACATCAGAACCAATAAATTATCAGACATATCTATCAGACTGTCACTTTGTTTTCTTGAATTCATAATTAAAGATGACAATGTTCAGACATTTAGTGTAAAATAAGCAAATTGTTTTTCTCAAAATAAGATGTATTTGTAAGGTCATCTTGTAAATGGGCCGATCCTGGTGTCATCAAAATGCACTGTCGTGCACGCGATTTCAATTTTGATATCTCGGAAATCATGCTGAGCTGGAAGCTAACTTTTGATATAAAAAATGCAACATTCAAAGGCAGTGGGGGAATGATTGAACCAGATAATGCTAATCAAATTGGGATAAATTTGTTTTCAGATATGTTGGCCAACTGCATTGTAATTTTCATGACAATAATTTTAAGTGTTTGTTAATGTGATGTGTGATGTGTTACATAATATTCATAAAAATTATATTTAAGGAGCTGCCATTGACAGTTCTCTAATCGTTTTTTTATTGTTAAAGTGACATCATCAATTACAATTCATTCTGTGACTATTCAAAACATTCCTAAATGAATTTGTCGTGTGAAGTTGAAGGAAAAGTTCTGATACAAGAACTGGTATTGATTTCTCTGTACATTTGATTTTCATTATATGCATGAACAATTAATGGAAACCATTATCATTAGCTAAGATGTATAACTCACTTTAAGATTTATTAAAAAAATACTCTTTTGCAATTAATAACTGAATGATTGAAGCAGTGCATGTATATAAACATGGGATTGGTCTATTTTAAATACATGTCTGCATGAAAGGTTGAAGGAATTGCTCATTAACTACACATGATTCCCTGGAGAAGATAACCAGTAAATGGAATAAGCTGTAAATAACTTTAGATAAAATGTTACAGTTTTTAACCTCAGACTGAAATGTACTAATTAATGCTTCGTGGAGTTTGAAAGACTTCAGGAAATATAGCATCTCTATTAATTAGAGATTCGATGAGTGATTTGTGGTTATCTTCAGTTTCATGCTGTTACAGATTAGATTTACAGAATAACTAATGAAAATGTTTCTAATGCAAGTTTGAAGATGATTGGTGTGTTGCATATTTTTACCAAAAAAAAACCCACCTCAAATTCACAAACCTATAATTTTCAGAGCTTCTGAATTCTATAGACCCTATATTGCAAGAGTGCATAAATGTATCTGACCAGTGGAGGTGTTTGGATCATCATGTTTTATATATTGGGTTTAATTCTGATTTTGTAGTTTGATACTGAGTATAAGCTGCAGAAAATTCACAAGTTGAATTGCAGTTGAATTCAAGTTGATAGCAGATGCCGGGCTATCCATGCCTGTTTATTATGTATAGAATGCCGACTGACTTCATCACTGTACTGTAATTGCAATGGCCACGCTGATTGGCAATTCCAGGAATGGTCATCCTATTCTATTGGAATTTACAGGTTGGATATCTGTAAGCATCCACCATTATTTATTCTTTGAGTGCTAATTCCAAACTTTTCAACAGGTAAACATGATTAAAATCAAAATACAGTATTACACTCATATCTTGAATCAACAACAACACCCCCTCCCACACATACACACACACAAAGTGTCAAGGAAAACAACAGTGCAATGACCAATTATCACAAGTTTGTGAGACTGGCATAAAAGATAAAAAAAAAAATTAAAAATAAAAACTAGCTACTATTAAAAGTTACCAGTATGTCCATTTCAAACTCTAGGTTTAAGAATTTGATTTAAATTGACAAAGAGTTAGTTTGAATTTGTCAGCCATTGTTTGTTGTTATCAATATTACTTTCACAATTCCTGATGTTGTAGCCAATTACACTGATGCCTCTGGAATACCAACAGAGGCAATTCTGGCATCCCGTTAGTGCTAATGGATGATTAAACCAGGAAATATCCAAGGGTTCTTCTTTAATCTCACAAATTATTAGCAAATCAAGCCTTATCAACCACTAATTTATCTTCTGAAAGCAGAACAGTTATTATCTGAGATAAACCTTTGTATGAAAAGACTGATAAAAACCTACTCTTTTTCTTAATATATTTTATATGATTTTTTGTGGAAGATGAATTTGTTTGGCGCATGAGTGCATGGGGATTTTAGATGTCAATGCATTTATGGCAGGTGGCTGAATCTGTCAATCATTACCAAGGCCACCAACATCTCTACAAAGAATGACAAGCACTGTGTTATTGATCTCAAAACAAGACTTAGTATAAAATTTAGGGGCATTAAGGTATAATTGGACCGTTATACTACACAGGACTTGTTTACATGTTCTTTGATGAATATCCACCAGTGAACAGTGCCAGTCTAAGCCTTAAGCTTTATATGGAATAGGATTTAATTATATAGGATTTATTGTCTCCTCTTCTTTTAAACTAACCATCTGACTTGTTTTCATAAATGAAAAAATCGTTCAACATTTAAATTTTCAATGCATGATATTAAAATCAATGAAGGGTGGTTGGGTGAGTGTTTGACTGCATCTCCTTCTCTGGATCAAAATCTCAAAACATTGATGTAGATGATCCTGATTTATAACTGAAAAGTTATTGCATATTAAAATCAGAATCCACATGAATATGTTGAAATGTGTCAAAATCAGGATTTTCCAGAAATGTTCTTGGATTTGCAATGTTCCCATTATGTACATTGATTTGAATTTAACCGGAGGATGTGGGTGGCTTTTGGTTTATTTCCATTTTTCCAAGTTCTTAAAAGGATTAGTCGTGACAATTTGAAATTTATTTGGCATGCACAACCACATGATTGGTAGACAGGGGAAGAAGATAATAAAATAAATGTAGTACACAACTTCAGGAAAATGAAATAGGTTTGGAATACTGGTGAATTGTTCCTACAGCAGTCAGCACTGCTGAATTGAAGATGTTGTGAACATCATTATAAAGAAGACGGATCAAAATCCCAATCACTTAAATACAAAGGTTTCCGTGGTTAATCTTTTCGTGGGGTGTTCCCAACAACCTCTGTTATATGAATGCTATTTTTACAGCATTTCAATAATTGTCTCCAGTTTCTGTCTATAGAGTCTTTTTTTCATCCTTGGAGAATTAAATCTTTTTGTATCAATCAATCATGTTGTCTGTAAAAGTCCATATTTTGTTTTTATTTTGCATTTTTTTTAAATGAATTTTTCCTCCTTATAAACCATTGGCAATATCTTTTTATCAATAAGTTGAAGATGTAGGGGAAATCAAAATGCCATGTCTGCTATCTTCGGTGTATTTCTTTGTAAATCTGATGGTTGTGCAAGGCAAAACCTCAACTACTAAAGTGACCTGTAAATTTACCATGACCTGACAGGAGTTACTTTTATAGATGTTTTGTAACGTGGCCTTTTTATGAAGGTATTTTCTAATAGACTAGCCTTACATTTGATTGTTTCAGTTTCAGGTGCAAATTTACTTGCTGTTTATCCCAAAATGGGATGGTGCAATTTTTAATTTGATCTGAAACAACTAGGAATCCTAATGGCAAAATGAATTGATATAGTATTTTAAGTTTATCTGTCAAACAATCAGGATGGTGAATTATTCCACAATTCTCACAATAGAAAAGTTGCTGAAATCTAGCTTGTGTCATCATGAATTTTTATATGCCTTGGTATCAGTTTGCTTCCCCCGGTAGAAAGTGAAACCATGCACTTATCTCATTGACACTACTTTGCTCTGTTGATGATGGAATTTAATTCAAATTCATGAAATTGCAACAACTTGTCTATGCATCATATTTCTGTGCTAGATGGTTCTTTCTCTCTTGGGGAAAAATTTGAATGCAATGATGATTTGGATGATAGATTGCCTTTATTGTGAATCATTGGGTTGGGGAAAATATTTCATTCCTGACTCGGAAAATTCAAAGTTTTATCAAAAGCATTGCTTTTCAAGGAAACTTATTTAAAAATACCTTAATCAGATTTTAAATGGTACAAACAATTTAGATATTTTTTGTAGTCGTATATATTCCAACACCAGAGTTCAATATAGTCTCGTTCAATCCGACACTCGACTGTCTCCGTAAATCTCCGGCAAGCAGAGAGTCTCTCTTGCTTGTCAGAGATTAACGACGATAGTCAAGCGTCGGGTTGAACGAGACTAGAATTCAATATTGCTTGGATTCATACAATTTTCCAGAAATATTTCGATTACTGATACATAGTTTGATGGAATTAATTCTGTCTTTAAATATTACACAACATGATTCATTTCGAAATTCTTTTGGAAAAGTCCGAGAATTCATTTTATAAAAATGTGTGTAATTCAAATAAAGATTAGAAACTACTTGCCATGCAAAATAACATATTGTTGATTTTAAAATAAATAATAATCGATAAAATCAACTCCAGTCAGTACTTCAGTACTTTGATTTTAATTTCCTCCCTACTTATAGTTACTGTGCATGCATGCAAAATTATCTTAAAATTGGATCGATATGACAGTAATGTATGGCTATTGTTGTACATAAATATAATCTCTCTATCAAAATAAAAAAACAAAACAAAAAAAACCCCCTAAAACACAAATCATCTAAGGCAGGTATCACAGATTGTACTGAAATAGCTATAGTACATGCATTACAGATGTTTGATCCACCTCTAAATTTATCGGAGGAAATATAGCACGAGATCACTGTGACGTCACATGTTCAAATCTATATTCATTTGTTTACATATCTCGACTCAATACAAAGGAATGTGAGTATGTAAAAAATCTCTTGGGTCTCACCAAAGCTTGTGCGCTACTCAAAACATGTCTTCAAACCTCAAGGCACCATTAATTACGAGTTAAATGTTAGCCATTTTTGGCATAGCACCATGGGAGAAAACATTAGAGAGCATTATGGGATGTAGACAAAAAAATTTTCTTGATGAATCTGTAGGCATAGCTCATTCTTTTTCCCACGCGCACTGGTTCTTAGAGCTCACCGGCGAACTGCACTCGCTATTACCCTTATCATGTAAGATTAGGACTGAACTTTTATTTCACCTTTTGAAAAAGGGACAAATAATGTACCTGTTGGACATCTATAGGCCTGTATAGGTTGGTTAGTCCAATGCCAAGTGTTGTCAGATCAGTGTAATATTATAAACCTTCTACTGCACAGACATCAAACTTAAAGGGTACCTGCAATGCCGGTCAATTTTTGATATTATGGAGATCTATGTGAAAAAAAATCATCCTGAAACTTTTACTGCAATCGCATAAGTACTTTTCGAGATATTTTGGGAAAACCCGATTTCACACCTGAACAATTTTTGAATCAAGCCGATTTGGCGCGAGATGAACTGTGACGTCACGGGGTCAACGCTGCTGTAAGAGAAACAAGAAAATCGTCGGAAAACTGTTCGTTTTCTTGCATTGTTTTATCGATAAATGAACAATTGTTTCTGTATTTTTATTTCCTTATCAACCCTGGATGACTATTTATACTGTTGTTTGAGTTAAACCGGTATTTAATCGTACAAAAATGTCGATTTCGGAAAATTGTTTGCTTCGTGAATTTAGTCAAATATTTAACAACTTTGCATATGAATTCACAGTAAAATGATAATCAATGAAAACATTATTCTTATAAGAATCTTATTTTCGTATATTTTGTTAATTTTATCATTCATTGGGATGATTTTTTCGAGAAATTAATATGTAAAAGGTTTCGGAGTCTAACAATGTTAATAACTGTTTCTCGTATGGGACATAAAATTACAGTCCTATGATGCCCGATTATTCATTAATATTGATTTGGGACCATAAACAATCAAAATAGCATGCTTATGAAAACAAACACAGGATTCAAAACGGATCATAGCTCAAGTCAATGAACAGCTGATGAAATCTGTCTCGTATTCTTTTAAAATGCACATGGTTCTTGAAATAGGATAATTGAATTTCATTTAACATTTATTTTCATCTTTAAAAATTTTCAAGTTAATTCATATTTTCATAATGACTCGGTGTTAGTACAACATTTAAAGCTATTTTGATTAATTCTGACCATAGCGCTCAAAAGGAAGTTAAAATCACTTTATTTGACAAAAAATTAAGACCAAATTAATGACCATTCAACGTAATTACTTCCGAAATTAATTTCTTGTGTAGATTAAAAAAATATTTAAATTGCTGAATTTTATATTTTTGTCATTTTCTAAGTGATTAAATGAGTGACGGCATTTTTTGAACATTAGTTACTTTTTGATAGTCTCATGATCCATATTCTCCACTGATGGACATACTATATACATGTATTAGGTTATGCACGCCTGCTGTTACACAGTGTGATTTTTTTTTTTCTGTTTTATCTTAAGATAATTGAGTAGCTAATTATGCACAAATCAGTTTATCAGTCTAGAGGTGTGAAACCCTCCTTTGTTCACCGGACCTGTACCACGCATGTGTACATACCCAAGATATACACGTGTCTGGAGCAGTAGCTCCGTTAATTTACCTGTTTACCTGCGTCATTGTCTCGGATCATTCGTGTGTGAAGTGATATTATGTAATTTAAAAAAAATGAACGATGGACATAAATCTGGCCATGCAAGTGTTTTAGATATTGTAATCATCGGGGCGATGAGAATAGCAAATTTTACAATCCTTTTAAAAGAACACTGACTTTTAAATAAAATATTTACGGATAAAATTTTTTAAATCTACAATACTTAAAATATCTAGATACGTCAAAACAACAGACCTATATCAGTCATTTTGGCTGTAAAACCGAATTTATTTTGTATAGCCTTAAGGAAATTTCCCTCCTGTTGACCTCGTGACATCACTTCCGCTGAAGCCTCGTTATCACCTAATTCTATTTTCTCTTGATTGGATTTCTTAAAGCAGGTAAAAATAGCCACTTTGAAGTGGCGTAACTGTTATTTTTGCATCAATTTCGATGCGTGTTTTTGCATTAAATTCTAATACATAAATTCTTTGAAATAAGTTTCATATGGGCTGGGCTGCAGGTACCCTTTAATATACTGGTACCCCATAGAGCATAGACTATATTATAAACCTCCTCCTCTCATTTTAAGTCACAAGGATTTATGGTCAAGGCCAAAATGCTCTCAACATCCACCAATAGGTTAAGTGTTGTTCTCTTGATGTCTTGAGAGCCCTTTGCTAGACAGACATCATCTCGATACCCTTAAAAAGAAGTAGAGAACCTCATTTGAGTTTTATGCAACAAGGTCAAAGACAAAGATAGGAAGACTATTGTCATCAGTGGAGCTGAAAGATTCTGGTCTTAAAAGCACTAAGCTGCCTATGAAATCACATCGAGATTTAAGCATCTTAATTGTAGACACAGAGATTTGACTTATGCAGTTAACTGATTATAACTGATCTAGAGCTGAGAAACCTCCTCTTGTGAGGAGTTCTCTCTGACAGCAGTCAGAGTCTAGGTTTCCCTGGAGAGTTCAGACCTCATGAAAACTCTCATAGCTTGACATTCTAATATCGTGACTTGATTAAGATTTTTCACTGTGCTTGTATTTATAAGTTGTGGAATAGATAGGTACTTTTGCTACATTGTTGCTGATCTGTCAGCATTTGTGTTCCCTCTCTCTCTGTTACATGCTTTGTTGAAGGACTTAGATGCACTCTTACGTCAAATGCCATCAATTATTGCACCACTTCTAACAAACATTCACCGTCTACAACTTATTTGTACCAAGAAGTACATTGTAAAATTTGCGTGTCTGATATTAGGGTTCTGAATCAGTGCTTTTTGAAAATTGATGTTGACGACATTAATGATATGTGTATAAGTTTTCTGTTGATTGCAGCAGACAATGATATTATGCAAGTTAAAATTTTTACTTAAATCATATTTTTAACTGCTGCTTTTGAATTATAGCAAAATTAAAATAAATATCATCCCCAGGAGTTGCATATATTCATTTTTTCACACAAGATTTTTTGATTTATATATTGCAACTATGTTCCCATTAGTATATTTTCCAAGTGATATAAAAGTTAAAATTAACCTGAGTTATTTTGCATGACTAAACATGGATTTGATGATTTACATGTATATGAATCCTAGAAAAATAAAGTTGTTCTGCCATAAATGTCTTTTGAAATTTTCATCAGTGTATGAAGAATGGTACTGATCATCCATCTCTTCTACAATCTGTTACCAGGTTTATGAGTAAGTGTTCTCTTGACGCTTTTACATTTTGTGTGCCTTCCTTAATCATTTGTTTCTCATTTATCCTTATAATTACTATCCAAAACCAATCTGGATTTTAATGGAAAACATTATAACTTCATCCAAACATTAATGTGACAATTTGACAAAAGTCGCATATTGGCTTGATATAAATAATTAATGATCCCTAATGAGAGTTGCCTCCCTTATCAAAGGGTCTATTGGTACCTTAAACAGATGTGTACTGATGAATTGTGTGGATAAAATAGTAATCTAGTTGAAATTTTAGAGACTAAGAGTGAAAATTTTATTTGCTTATCATTTTAAGAAAGTAAAAGGAGGGGTGACATCAACATTAGAATTAATGATTATACATTAATACCACAGGGACTGTACATTGTATTGATATTTCAGAATCCATTTGCCTCATATTTCGGATAAAATATCCTGCAAAATCCTTTTTATATTGATTAAAAATATAATGCAAGTAGGAGAGAAAAACAATTAATTTCCTTTTAAGCTCACCGAGACGAAGTCTGGGGGAGCTTATGCTATACCTTCAGCATCGGCGTTGGTGTCGGCGTCCGGACCTGGTTAAAGTTTTTGGAGCAGGTCCTGTATCTAAATTATTATTTGTCCTATCTTCACTAAACTTGCATCTGGACTTACTGATGGACCTGAAAGACTTGGATGCAGAATCTTGGCCATGAGTTTCAGATGCTGGAGAAGGTTAAGCTGTTTGGAGCACTTTAAAGTTTTTGGGGCAGGTGCCCTTTGATGGCCATATCTAAATTACAACTGGTCCTATATTTACCAAACTGCTGATGCACTCCACAGCCTTGGATGCTGAATCTGAGGTTTCAGATGCTGGTGAAGGTTAAGGTTTTTGGAGCTGGTCATATGTTTATATAAATAAAAGTATAGTAAAACTTGGATATAGCAAAGTCTTTAGGACCAATGGATTTACTTCCTAATATCTGTAGTTCGTTAATTTAAAGCTGAACACGTAAATAGGCACTGTCCGCCATATTTCTCTTTCACCACTGCTGTCCCTACAACCCCTATATAAGGCGCAGACCTCTAAACAGTTTAAATTACTTTGCTGTAGAGGTCTCACCTGTGTGGAAGTACATCTTGCCTTGCTGTGTTACTCGGTCGCAATGAATATATCAAATTATACACACTTTCTTCAAGCCAGGAGAATAGTAACATCAAAAAAATTAATCAATGCATTATTTAGAAACAGAATATGCACATAGAATAAGAAATAAATGCATACAATCCAAAGACCACGAAAGGAAATCTACACTTAGGTCACGAGGTTCGGTGTGCAATCGGGTGTAACGAAATCGAATATACCAGGTATCTGTGTGACGGTGCCTATTTACGAGCGGTGTTCAGCTTTAAACTTGCATGGTTGATTTAACTATGTAAATGAATCACAGAGGTGGCATCAGACACTGAGAGTGATCTTGATCATCTAGATGCTTAGGCAGATTTAAAATTTTAGAACAACTCAAATTGTGTTAGAGTCTTGGAGCTGGTTACAGAATGAAGTAATTTTGTTCATACCTAGTCAAACTTAAAAAGTTGATATAACTATGGACGTGTAAATAGACTTACAGAGCTTGATCTTGATTATCTTGATGCTGGAGCAGGTGTATTTTGAGTAGTAAAATACAGGTTTGATGGTTAGAAAAATTTTGTCTTGACAAACTTTCATGGTACATTTCACTTTGGTTTTGAAACATTATAATGGCTAGCACCAGATCTAGGGCCTCATCTCCTTTATCAAGGATGCTAAGAAAACTTAATCCTACCTCACTCAAACTTGCTTGATAGATTATATATATATAATATATTTATTTTTATCATATAATATGATATTGTATCATGTGATATTGTGAAATATAATTTGATATGATAGGATATTGAATCAGTTTTTGTATAAGATCATATAATATGATATTCTATCATATAATATGATTTTGTATTAATATGACATTGTATTATCATATGATATTGTATTATATTGTATAATATTTTATCAATTAATCTTGCTTGATGTAATATGATATTTTATATGTTATGATAATGTATCATAATATGAAACAGTGTTGTTACATATGATACAATAACATATGACACAACATATATGATACAATATCATACCTTTACTTAAAACACAATTGTGTCATATCATATGATACAATATCATATAATACACAATATCATATAAATAGATAAAATATATGAAATCATGGTACGATTTAATATATATAGATTATTATATGGCAGTTTTTATATCGCATCCTATATTAGCTCGTGGTCGCTGTATATCAGCCCGAGAGCTGTCAGGCTCGAGGAGTGATATACAGCGACCGAAGGCTAATATTGGATGCGATATAAAAATGACCATGTCATGATTTTTATGTCATATACTTATAGAAAATATCAAAGAAACAAAAAAACCATCATATGATGAAAGATTATTGTTAAATTAACAAGTCGCATCTTTATATTCCATATTTGTGCCAGCTGTTTGTATACCAAGTTGACATCGACATAACTATTTGACGTCATACTGGGAGATCGGAGTTGAATGATGCATACCGAACTCTACGTCCTAATAGCCGATGATTAACGGAAAGGGGTGTGACATAACATCCGAAGATTGCTGGAGAGGGATGTGATGTAAATGTAAAATGTAAAATGTATATATGTAAATCTTAAATCACACCCCTAGGGTTTATATCACATGGGTAGGCGAATTTTCTGTTTGTATCGCACTGGGCGAAAAAAGGTATATTTTCAATAAGTATACAATATTATACAATAATGGACTTCATTGTAGGTCAAATCATGTGGTTATATGGACCCATGCAAGTGATATCGACCGAGCTTGCTATTTTAATAATCACTACTACATGTGACATATGACATTATTTACAATGCCGTCATCATTTTTAAAAAAAGCCTACAGTACATACAGTATAGAAGCGAGAGGCTAATTTTGCTGCACAGCTTACTATGACGTCATCTGCCTCTTGATGATGCACAAAGTGAACGGAGAGTAGGCTATCTATATCAGTTTTAAAACAATAAAAATTATAGATTATAGATAAAGCGAATAAGAAAGAAGAATATTTCGCAAAATATTATTTTTAAAAATTCTGTATTTGAAAATTCCCGTTGGTACAATGTCTTTACAATACCTATTTTTGTTGATACTGTCGAGTCATGTGATATCATATTCCACGGACGTGCTTTTGCGTCGATGTCATAAAAGAAAGAATGTCATGTAATGTACTTTCAGCCAATGAAAAAGTCGAAAATTATTGTCTTATATAATATAATTCAATATCATA
Organism: Magallana nippona; assembly: GCA_033439105.1. Taxonomy (NCBI): domain Eukaryota; kingdom Metazoa; phylum Mollusca; class Bivalvia; order Ostreida; family Ostreidae; genus Magallana; species Magallana nippona. The sequence continues at coordinate 6,670,719 of CM065922.1, forward strand.
TCTATATGATGAGATACAATGTTGTATCATATGGTATAATATTGTATCATAATATTGATATTATATCATGATATAATATTGTATCATATTATATTGCATCATACAGGTTTAGTTCAGTAGAATGACAATATGGACATGGAATGAGGAGCATTAAGTTTTGGCATGTTTGAACAAGTAAAGTATGTTGTTAATGTTGAGAATACAATGAAGATTGAAGGAGTTACTCTATTATGTAGAATCAGAGGAAGAAACTTTAAAAAATGGTCTGACATTGGAAATTGTTGTCTAATGGCAATGGAATCTGGATCAGCTCTGACATTATTACATAAGGGGGAGTAATGAGAAGTTAGGTACCGGTATATGCTGCTCATCTGTCATATATAAGTGGAATGACAACTGATGTCTATATCAATTTATACCAATTTTATTTTTTACACCAATGATAACAAGCAAATATCTCTAACACAGCCCGCATCCAAAATTCAATTAATTATCAGCACAGGAATTCACAACATTGAAATTGGAAATTGTTTAGTCCTTGTGTAAACTTCAGTTAAAAGTGACTTAAATCAATGTAAATCAGGGTCACACTCACAATAAACACTGAATCACCGACCAAAACAGTGGAATTTGACAGGGGATAAAGACGTAATCCATGATCAGCATTTCAATAATTCTTGTAGTAAAGAGGTGAATTACTCATTAAGAATTATTTTCACTAGTTCATTTTTTATTATGAAATTTGAAGCAACTAAGTCTGATCATTGAATCAATGAAAAATCACCTCCTGCCTTCTTATAACGAAAGCCCAGTTCATTATGGTCATCATTAAAGATAAAAACTCAAGGTCAGCTGCTGAATTAGTCCAAAATAATGTTGGCTCTCTTCTGATCTCAGTGGATGAAGCCCCTCACTTCCTCGTTTTCCGATGTTTTAGATATGATTTTTGTCTTTGATGGATATCAGCATGACTGTTTGTGGCTGTTTGCCACTGTTTGCTGAGGACTGGTCGGCCTCCTCCATGTGACGAATGGCACGAGGAAAAGAACATAGAAACTCGTGTAGAGTATGGCGAAACGGAGCGATGATGACATAATACAGCACAAAATTGACGGAGAAGTTGATACACTGAAGCGTATTGGTGACTAGGGATACAATAGCATAGCTGAACCCCTTTTCCTTGTTTAGAAGCATGATGAATTTGGTGATTTCCGACGGAGCCACGAGGATGAAGAAGAAGATGATGATAGTGACCAGGGTGATGTTAATTCGGCGATGAGCAGACAAACAGGAGGTATCGTCCCGACTATGGAGCAGACGAAGTTGTCGGCTTTGTCGTAAGGCGCGAATTAATTGGAGATTACAGTAAAGTAAGATGGATAATGGTATGAAGTTTCCAAACACGGCCCACAGTAGTTTCTGTGTGTACTGGAAGGAGGAACTTTTGAATAAAGAGCTCATTTGGATCTGAGTGAAGTCCTCATCCGCGCAGTCATCTGTTACATAATGCCAAAAAGACACAAGGTTGAATGCAATAGAGATGAGAGCCACCACAAATATACCTATACTAGTGGCTTTAATTGAGATGAACTGACGTGAGCGGAATGGGTGACATATTGCCAGGTATCTCATTAATGCAGTTAGTACTGTCAACATGGTGCTACTAAATATAAAGATATTTATTATGACGGTACTGTACATTGTGTAATACAACATGAATTCCCTTCGATGGAAAATTTCCTGTCCGAGAGTTTGAAATCCAACAGGGAATGTAGCTATGCAGAACATCATGTCAGATACTGCAAGAGACACTAAACATATTGTTGTACAGTATTCCACTTCATCCAACATTCCTGTGTTCTTCTTCTTTGTGAAAATGATGACATTTAGAATATTACCCAGAATCCCAAATGAACAAACAACGGGAATAGTTATCCTGTATAAGTAATATTGCACGACTTTCAGTACCTCAATCTGTTCATCTGTGAAAACCAAAGTGGAGTTGAAATCCTCTTCAGCAGCATCAGACGAACAGTTTATGGTCAAAACATACGACGCGTTAGCCATGTTTGTCTTTTATTTTGTATTCTGGTTCCACTTTCAATATTAACAAAAAATTGTTTTTGCTTGCAGTAATGAGTGGGTATCTTTCTACTTTTTTCCACTCTTCAGTCTTTAGATGTTTAATGTTCCATTACTGGAGTGCCTTCTTTGAACACAGGTTATTTAAATTCATTTGAAGATTGCTGCCATGAAAGGATGTCTTGAAATCAGTTTAGATTATCTACAGGAAGTCATGGAACATGCCTGGATATCTGACTATTAGCATCTTCCTTTATTTATTTATCTTTCCCCCATCTGAAAGATTTTTATCCCACTTCTTCCAAGATATTGACACTAACTATTATATTAACACTTCATAAAAAGGATGAAAAATATTTTGGTTTCATTATGGAACCGATTTCTTAATGGAATCCAATTGTGTTTTCTTCTCCTTTTGCCGTTCAGCTTCAATCTGAAACATCAACAAAGAGCTTTATATTAATTATCTATCGTGACAAAAACGAGCTAATGTACTCATTAAGTCAACAAAAAAGCTGTGAATAATTAATTTTACAAAAACAGCAATATTAGTGGTAAATGAGAACAAAAGCGTAACCACTGCATTAGAGGTATTTAGTGAAGAGCAGATCATGATAGGGTTTGTTTCTATCTGACAATATCTGTGCATGATAAATTGGAGGAAAAGTCTGCAAATAAGGACCAAACCTATTTAGGGTCATAAATCGAAATAATTTATAGATATAATTATGATTCATTTGTACATGATTTTTTAAACAAAGAATGAAAAACTCTCAGTTAAAGAAATTCAAGGAAAAAACACGGTTTTCGAAATTTTGGTGCAATTTTTTTAAACAATATATATTTATTGCATGATGGTAAGGGAAATATGAAGATTTATTCTCCCATGAAAAGTCATATTTCCCGAGGGCAGCGCCCGAGTGAAATTTGATTTTTTCTTGGGGAATAAATCTTCATATTTCCCTTACCATCATGCAATAAACTTTTTATGATACCAAGCAACATAAGATTACACAAAACACGTCTTAATAGTTTTTCAACTTTCCAAAAGTAATAACGTCATGAATGTTTGATTTTCTGTGTTATTTTCTTTCTTTTTTCTTAAATTTGAATTGTGAAGAGGTGGAATATGATATTTATTCCCTGGGAGACACGTTTTATTTGCCCTGTGACATTACTTTATACTAGGCCAATCAGATGACGCGTTATATATAATTATCATATTGAGGTATAATAATATTCCTTGCTGTACATGCACATGTATTTGAACTTGATATCTCGAGGTCAATAGTCTAATGCCTAGCAATATGCTGGGGGGTTTTCGAGGGAAATGTGTAACTCTTTTTATTTGTGTCATTTTTTGCACTTTAAAAAAAGTTTCTTATAACAAACAATACTGGATATGAATTCTGAGTATAGGATATTTTGCGATGTAAAAGTTATTGCAAACTAGATACGATCTCGTTACAAGTAACGAGTAGGTCTTCCGTTCAATTTTTTAAAAAGTTTAAGGACTTTGGCTCCTTTACACCCCTAATTAAGTAATAAATGGGTGTGGAAAAGAGTTGTTCAAACAGATTTTGTTACGATCAACAACTTGTCTTCTATAATGCATTACACAATCTTGATCGTTTTAAAGTTATTTGTAATAGTTTTTACTAGTATCTTGGCCCCTAGTTTTAAGGGCCAGCCCCTTTTTCTTGACTTCATTGAAAAGGTCTAAGAATACTATCATTTTTTGTTCGTAAACCTATCAAAAATTGTTGTTAATTTTTAAGATATAAACGATTGAATATTTTAGGGGACAGTCCTATATATCCTTAATGGGGACAGACATTGGTGTTTTGATAAGTGGAATCGATTAGAACCATCCATGCAGACATTTTCTCTTCTATAATACTTAACAAAATATGTCTCCTTCTCTAGATATATTGCGTCAAAGTTTAAGGACTTTGGCCCCTAAAAATCCCTAGTTACGTAATAAATGGGCTGGCAATGATTTTTTCTGATAGATATTGTTATGATCAACAACTTTGCTTCTATAATGCATTACAAAATCTTGATCGTTTTTAAGTTATTTGTAATAGAGTTTACGAGTGTGTTGGCCCCTAATGAAAGGGGTCAGTCCCTTTTTCTTGATTTTGTTGGAAAGATCTTAAGTATAGTAACATTTTTGTTCTTACACCTATCTTAAATTGTTGTTCATTTTTGAGATATAAATGATTGAATCTTTTAGGGGTCAGCCCTGTAAATCCTTTATGGGAACATACATTGGTGTTTTGATTTGTGGCATCGATTGAAATTATCAATGCAGACATTTTCTCCTCTACAATGCTTAACAAAATATGTCTCCTTCTCTAGATATATTGCGTCAAAGTTTAAGGACTTTGGCCCCTAATAATCCTTAGTTACGAAATAAATGGGCGTGGCAATGATTTTTCAGATAGACATTGCTACGATCAACATCTTTGCTTCGATAATGCATTACAAAATCTTGATCGTTTTAAAGTTATTTGTAATAGAGTTTACGAGTTTATTGGCCCCTAATTAAAGGGGCCAGCCCCTTTTCCTTGATTTTGTTGGAAAGGTCTTAAGAATACTAACAATTTTTGTTCTTACACCTATCTAAAATTGTTGTTCATTTTTGAGATATAATTGATTGAATCTTTTAGGGGTCAGCCCTGAAAATCCTTAATGGGGACAGATATTGGTGTTTTGATAAGTGCAATCGATTAAAATTATCAATGCAGACATTTTCTCTTCTACAATGCTTAACAAAATATGTCTCCTTCTCTAGATATATTACGTCAAAATTTAAGGTTTTTGGCCCCTAAAAATCCCTAGTTACGTAATAAATGGGCGTGGCAATGATTTTTCCTGTAAGATATTGTTATGATCAACAACATTGCTTCAATAATGCATTACAAAATCTTGATCGTTTTTAAGTTATTTGTAATAGAGTTTACGAGTATCTAGGCCCCTAATTAAAGGGGCTAGCCCCTTTTCCGTGATATCGGTGAAAAGAACTTTTCATACACTACCACTTTTGTTATATATGTTTCAACAAAATATCAACTTATAAAAAGATACAGATCAAAACGTGTGAAAATTTTGATTAAAATTCCGTACCAAATTTTCGAGCCATAGCGAGCTCCAAGAAATGGCGCCACAGGAGTAAAACAAAAACAATGGGCACAACTTCAAACTATGGTCTAACTATCCTGAAAATTTCATATTCATATCTCTGATAATTTTTGAGTTTTTGTGTGCACAAAATAGGTCGTAAAAATGAACAAAATGGCCGATAAATCGGTACCGGAAGTGACGACAGGAAAATTATTAAAAATGTTTAAAGATCATATGAAGTCCAATCATCTGTGAAAAAAATGTGGAAATCGGTCGAATAGTTTTCGAGAAATCGCGTGCACAAAATTCGTGGAAAAGAAAAATAATAATAATAATAACTAGATCTCGTTACGAGTAACGAGTAGGTCTTCCGTTCAATGTTTTGAAAAGTTCAATGACTTTGGCTACTATAAATCCCTAATTAAGTAATAAATGGTTGTGCCAAAAAGTTTTTCAAGCAGACATTAATTATTACGATCAACAACTTTGCTTCTATAATGCATTACAAAATCTTTATCGTTTTTAAGTTATTTGTCATGGAGTTTAGGAGTATTTTGGCCCCTAATTTAAAGGGCCAAAGCCTTTTTCTAGATTTCATTGAAAAGGTCTTAAGAATACTCTTATTTTTGTTTCTTAAACCTATCTAAAATTGTTGTTCATTTTTGAGATACAAACGATTGAGTATTTTAGGGGCCAGCCCTGTAGATCCTTAATGGGGACAGACATTGGTGTTTTGATAAGTGGAATCGATTAAAACCATTAATGCAGACATTTTCTCTTCTACAATGCTTAACAAAATAAGTCTCCTTCTCCAGATATATTGAGTCAAAGTTTAAATACTTTGGCCCCTAATAATTCTTAGTTACGTAATAAATGGGCGTGGCAATGATTTTTTCAGATAGATATTGTTATGATCAACAACTTTGCTTCTATAATACATTACATAATCTTGATCGTTTTTAAGTCAATTGTAATAGAGTCTACGAGTGTCTTGGCCCCTAATTTAAAGGGGCCAGCCCTTTTTTCTTGATTTTGTTGGAAAGGTCTTAAGAATACTAACAATTTTTGTTCTTACACCTATCTAAAATTGTTGTTCACATTTGAGATATAAATGATTGAATCTTTTAAGGGTCAGCCCTGTAGATCCTTAATGGGACAGATATTGGTGTTTTGATAAGTGCAATCGATTAAAATCATCAATACAGACATTTTCTCTTCTACAATGCTTAACAAAATATGTCACCTTCTCTAGATATATTGCGTCAAAATTTAAGGATTTCAGCCCCTAAAAATCCCTAGTTACGTAATAAATGGGCGTGGCAATGATTTTTCCTGATATAAATTGTTACGGTCAACAACTTTGCTTCTATAATGCATTACAAAATCTTTATCATTTTAAAGTTATTTGTAATAGAGTTTACGAGTGTCTTGGCCCCTAAAAATAGGGGCTAGCCCCTTTTTCTTGATTTTGTTGGAAAGAACTATTAATTTTCTACCACTTTTGTTATACATGTTATAACAAAATATTAACTGATAAAAAGATACAGATCAAAACGTCTGAAAATTTTGAATGATAATCCGTACCCAATTTTCGAGCCTAGGCGAGCTCCAAAATAAGGCGCCACTGACGTAAAACAAAAACAATAGACACAACTTCAAACTATAGTCTACCTACCCTGAAAATTTCATAATCATATCTCTGATAGTCTCTGAGTTTATGCGTGCACAAAAATGGTCGTCAAAAACGACAAAATCACCGATAAATCGGTACCGGAAGTGACGACGTCAAAAATTTCAAAAACATATAAAATTCAGATCACATCCAATCATCTGTGAAAAAATGGTTCAGATCGGTCGAATAGTTTTCGAGAAATCGCGTGCACAAAATTTGGAAAAAAATAATAATAATAATAATAACTAGATACGATCTCGTTACGAGTAACGAGTAGGTCTTCCGTTCAATTTTTTAAAAAAGTTTAAGGACTTCGGCTCCTATAAATCCCTAATTAAGTCATAAATGGTTGTGGCAAAGAGTTTTTCAAACAGACTTTGTTACGATCAACAACTTGTCTTCTACAATGCATTACATAATCTTGATCGTTTTTAAGTTATTTGTAATAGTGTTTACTAGTATCTTGGCCCCTAATTTTAAGGACCAGCCCCTTTTTCTTGAGTTCATTGAAAAGGTCTTAAGAATACTATCATTTTTTGTTCGTAAACTTATCAAAAATTGTTGTTAATTTTTTAGATATAAACGATTGAATATTTTAGGGGCCAGTCCTATAGATCCTTAATGGGGACAGACATTGGTGTTTTGATAAGTGGAATCGATTAGAACCATCCATGCAGACATTTTCTCTTCTATAATACTTAACAAAATATTATTTTTATTACATTCCTTCTCTAGATATATTGCGGCAAAGTTTAAGAACTTTGGGCCCTAAAAATCCCTAGTTACGTAATAAATGGGCTGGCAATGATTTTTTCTGATAGATATTGTTATGATCAACAACTTTGCTTCTATAATGCATTACAAAATCTTTATCGTTTTTAAGTTATTTGTAATAGAGTTTACGAATGTGTTGGCCCCTAATGAAAGGGGCCAGTCCCTTTTTCTTGATTTTGTTGGAAAGGTCTTAAGGATAGTAACATTTTTTGTTCTTACACCTTTCTTAAATTGTTGTTCATTTTTGAGATATAAATGATTGAATCTTTTCGGGGTCAGCCCTGTAAATCCTTTATAGGAACATACATTGGTGTTTTGTTTAGTGGCATCGATTAAAATCATCAATGCAGACATTTTCTCTTCTACAATGCTTAACAAAATATGTCTCCTTCTCTAGATATATTGCGTCAAAGTTTAAGGACTTTGGCCCCTAAAAATCCTTAATTACGTAATAAATGGGCGTGGCAATGATATTTCAGATAGACATTGCTACGATCAACATCTTTGCTTCGGTAATGCATTACAAAATCTTGATCGTTTTTAAGTTATTTGTAATAGAGTTTACGAGTTTATTGGCCCCTAATTAAAGGGGCCAGCCCCTTTTTCTTGATTTTGTTGGAAAGGTCTTAAGGATACTA